>CM069309.1:15875000-18275000 GCA_035609425.1 Epinephelus awoara
GCTGTCTGAATCAACTATGCCAGCGACAAAAAAAACATAACAGAGAGTCACTCATGCACTGTAAAACTATAAAAAGATGTTTTTCATAGATTGTGTGGAGAGGTGAGAGGATGTGCCACAAAAAGCCTCTGTTGTTACTGGTTTGGACCTAATTTTAATGACTCCCAAGATGCACACATTCCTCCACTCTAAGCTTTTTATTGCTTTACTACATACGGTAGCATGAGCGTCTTTCCATATGTGCCAAGTCCCTCCTGTCGGCTCAAACCCGTCAGGAGGGACTTGGTCTGGTCTTGGCCCAAGGGTTCCTCCCCTGCCATCCCTCCCCTCCACATCTCCATCTGTCCATCTTTCCTCATCTCCAGCTCTGTGTTTCTCCTGGGGGGCAGACAGGTGGTTCCATCCCTAAAGAAACAGTACCCCTGCAGGGAACAACCTGCCTAAGCCTGGCCACCTTCCCCAGTTTTGTCCTCCTTGTGTTTAATTTCCTGGCCCTACCACTGAAAGTCAGGCGGACTTCTTCGGTCAATCTCAGTCTGGCAATACATGGCCGCGCTGCCTCCTATATGTTGTTAAAAAAAAACAATCTACAGCAGGCGTGATCAGATAAAGCCGCATGCTATTAAAACAAATGCTAATCATCATCAGATAACTTAAGCAATTAATGTGTGCCAACAAAGGAACAGTTGATTGCAGTGACTTTGTGATCGCGGTAGTAATTGTGTTTAATTTAGATAGAATTTCTTGTGTATGTGCAGCTTCCCAGGGGGCAGACCTATAGCATGCTCATTAGCTGTGGGGGTTTGTGTTTCGAAAGTGTGTGCTTGCACGCACACGGTGACATAGGAACAAGGAAAGCGGCAGTATGACTTTGAATTCCACTCTGCCTGTTACTCCCCCCCATCATCAGGAGTCTGCTCACGGAGCCAGCCACAGGAAACGGTGAAAACTAAAGCGGGGAAAAGATTCAGATTGCAATAACATTTGTGCTGAATGGCACCTTTCATCTCTCTCCTCACCTTTCCTCACTTGTTTTATCCCGCTGTCATTCACCGACTCACTGGTGTGGACAAGCGGGGGACAAAGAGAGAAGCACAGTAACATACATATGCATTGCTGCTGTTATGTCCAATCGAAATGCCTAAATTGTGAATTAAATGCGTTATGTGTTTATTTATTTGTCACTGTAAGCGTGGACTTTTATTGGGCTGTAACTGCTTGAGGCACTCATGCTGCAGTTCTCCCAGTCATATGTAAATTTAACACCAGCCTCTGAAAGTATCTGCACATATGGAACCAATGCACCATAGTTGGATATATTTTTAATCCATCAAATTTTTAACGGTAATTGATTGATCCCCAATTAATCTCTTAAACAAACACACATTTAAGTCTGAGTAGAACGAAGAAGACTGATGCTAAGTCACTTATTGTTGGTGACAGCTCTTTCTCCGGTTTGAAAATTCGCCATCCATTGTCCCGAACCAAACCTCAGCTCTGTCACACCGCAATTAGCACTTTCTCTGTTACTCTCTCTTGAGTTCTTCCTTTCCGTATTTCTCCTTGAAACATCATCCTGCTCCTAATCCATCTCTTTCCTTTCTTCTCTCAAAGGGGAATTAGTCCTGTTTCTTCTCTTATCTTGTTCATTTAGATTTTTAAGTCAGCCGAGATCCCCAGTGCAGGTGCATTCTATGTACACAGGCCCTCTGCACCACTTACAAAATTGCCTTGCCCACTTGTGCTGTCCTTTTAATTTCAGTTCACACACATACACATGCACCTCGGTCCCTAACCACCCAGGTCCCTTACATCATTGTAAAATAGCCTGCTTCCTAATCCACCTGGTTGTGTTTGGCCCCTCAAGGGGTTTTTGTGAGTGTCCTAATACAGTGCGCGCGAAGGGGAGGCGGGTAACAAGGCAGGCTGAGAAGCCCGGGCAGTTTTAATCTGCCCTGGTCCTCCAGTGGCAAGGAGAGGGACCCTGCAGGCCCCTGGCCAATCTCTCTGCCTCTCTTTGAAGGTCTCCTTAATCCCCTTATAGAGAGGCAAGGAAATGCATATGTGTGTGTGTGGATGTTTTCATGTGTGCATACGCCTGTGGGTCGATTGTAGGAGAGCTGCAGTTAGGACCAAGCATCTCCAAAGGTTCAGTGTTGATTGAGACTTGTGCACATTGTCTTTGTGCCACTCTGTGCCTTTGTGTCTCTCACACACTCTGCTTTATATATTGTCCACCTAGAGTAGTTTCTGAAGTTCCCCAGGGGCATTACCAGGGCCAAGCTTCAACATCTGCGAAGTGGGAACCCACACACACACACACACATACACACATAGTGCTTTCATCTCTGCCTCTCCAGCGACTGTGTGTCCCAGTGTTTAGGCAGGAAAATAGGATTGTGTAGAGCTCAGCGTTTAGAGAGCCCAAAGGCCGCCCGTCAAATTCAGCTCCTACAGTCTGTGATGCCTTGCTTTGCCAGCCGTCGCTCAAGTCATTTCAAACTCCATTCTCTCAGTCCCACCAGCCAACTCTGGACTGATGGCTTTCTTTGCCTCCACCATGGCGTCTGGAGTGTAGATGCTTTTTTTTTTTTTTTTTTATCTCACTTGGGTTCATTTGGTTTGTTTATCGCAGTCCCCTTCTTTTCTCTTTCACTTTCACAGTGTTATTGTTTGTTAGCGGTGATGTTTGCAATACTTCACTTGCTGTCTACGGCGCTGACTGGTTTTCCCATGGTGGAACTTGGGTTGTGTTCAGTGGGGCACAGCAAAACTAAAACCAAAACATTTCGTTCTTTTTTTCTGTTCAAAAAGCTCTGTTGAAATCCAAATGTTTTTTTTTTTTCTTTTCCTGGCAGCGAAGGCACACAACATCTATAACACTATCATACAAAGAAAATAGAATATCCTTTCAGCAATGCATTGTAGGGAACTGACTTGGCCTTCAGGCTCAGTCAGTGAAGCAAATCATCAAAAGAATAATAGGGAAAGTCTTCTTTTTGTTAACATGGACACATATGGTTGCAGTGAGGGGAAGATTTTGTTTCATGTGAATGAACCGGACTCTCAAATCTGTTCAGTAAACAGCCTTGCATGTTCATGTTGTTGATGTGAGTGATTAAAGGAAGTATGGATGATGTTTTGTCAAGGACACCCAAGGAAGGTGTCTAAAAAAATAAGTAATTAAAAAAAGGTGTCCATGGGCTAACTTCATATGTCCAGGTAGATGCATCCAAAGGGTTCAAGGTTTGAATGCACATCTTTCAGTAGGTACTTAGATCCCTGTTTTAGGAGTCAGGATCTCTGAATGATGCAAATCCCCTAGCAGTATTTAAAGCTCCCAAATCATCCCTGGCCAAATCCCTTCAAGATATTCCCTGCTCGATTGGATGGCATTAAAGGATCGCAGCGACAGAACAATACACCGCCTGGCAGCCTGGTGGAATGAGGGATAAAGGGAGGGGAGGAGAGGGGGAAAGCGGAAGAAGAAATAAAATGGAAGTGGATAAATAAGGTAGAGACCGAGGGTGCAAATTGGGAATATGAGCTGGGAGGACAGAGGAAGGAAGAGGGAATTTTACTGGTGAGCAGGGAACAGATGATGAGAGAGGGGGGACAGGAGAAACAGACAGCTGTTTGTCGGGCTGTACAACACGGTGGGACTGAATGATCCCTGCTGTTCTTAGCCTGTAACATCATCTGTTTGTCAACGGCGGTGCAGGCCAACAAGCTTTAATAATATATCTAAATCTTGTTGTTAAATCTGTATATATTTTTCTAGGTTATTTATATGAAGTTTAATCCGCTCGTAATGCTGTTATGTTACATGGAATACCAGCCCAGTTTCTGAGGATAAACAAGATCACTCAGAATTTCCGTGTAGCTTTTCCCCTTGTACTATTGGAAATGCTTTTGATGGGAGAGAAAAACTGTCTTTTTTTTTTCTTCTTTCAGTTCTTGAGACTGCAGTGAGCTGGTAGAAAAACAAATTTTCTTTCCCTCTCTCTTTTCCCTCTCCGTTCTCCTGTCGGTGGCACTGAGTCTATGTATGTGCATGTCAGTTGATATTGATGGGACTAGCACAAAGAACCAAGGCTGCCCACTTCAGTCCTTTCAGCACAATAAAAAGCTGTTATAAGCCCCATAGATCCACGAGCCTGTGCCAATGCCAGGGCCCAGACTGCATCCGCCACCCATACTTACTTTGCATGTTAGGGATAACCTCAGAGAAGCAGTGGGAGCAAACCAGGCCGTACCAATTAAATGAATACCTCTCCACAACATATAGTAACACCCTGAGCAGCCACCAACGCTACATCAGACAGAAACACTTTTACTCCGAGGCCTTGGCACTTATGAGCTTTGTTATGATGCAGAAAGTGAAGTATTAACAGAAGAGTTAGTTCCTGACTTCGTAATGTGCCACTTTCAACTGTACCTCAGTAAGCTGCGTGATTGACAGTAATGGGGCGGAGCAGCCGTGATGAGTTTGTAATAATCTGACTGGAGTCAGGTTCACTTCTATGCTAATGAGCTAGTGTGTTGGTGGTTTAGCATGACTAATGGCGCACATCGCTAACAGAGCTGTCTGGGAGCGAGGACGGGGAGCAAAGGAGGAAAGGAGAAATAAAGAGGCTTTGCCGGAGTGTCGTGAAGGTATAAGACAGTCTGAGAGGAGAGTTGCAGGAGATTGCGTTGTTAGTCTTTGGGGGAAAGGAAAATACAGTTGAGGCCTGATTCCCTTGGCAGATATGTTCACAAAAGCTGAGGAGCAAGGCAAAGGAAAGAAAATTGCCTTTGAAAGTGCAGCAGTGAATTTGAGAAAGGACATGGCAGCACTTATACAGGCACACTCTTTAAATGTGCTTTTTATGAAAGGGAACAGGAGGAAGGTTGTGTTTGTGCGGTGTTTTATGTTTGTTTGTTTTTTTCCTTGTAGTCGTTGATATATGGTGTCATTATTGAAAAGTAAAAAAAGTTTAATGTGTTGATATATATGTAGCTTTAACTCTTCTGTAGTGTTTGATTGATGCATGGATTTCCAGGAGAAAGTAAAATGTATTTTTTTGTATTTTCTGTTTTTGCTGGAGTTGTTGGATTTATGGTCTTGTCGATGAAAACATGAGAATCAGGTTTGCCGCACACGTGTTTTCATTTCTTAACCCAATCCGACTTCCAAGTTTGCTTTAGTTTGACTTGGGTTGATTAAACTTTCTTGTCACTTATTTATTTAGTGTGGAGATGTTTTGAAGCCCGCTACAAGTACTCATTCCTTCCTCTTCTCTAACCCTACGCTTCTGGAGAGTGTGGAATTGTTGATAAGTCGTCTTGGCAGCGTGGCGAGAGTAATCATTTTCCTCCAGATGTTAGAGTTTGGGAAGGAACCAAAAGGGAGGCGAGCGAGGGGAGGAGAACGGGAGAAAAACCAGCTGCCGCCACTACCAGTTCCACCCTCTACATGAAGTCATCTACTCCTCCCTCCCTGAGGCTCCCAATACCACCTCCTTCACTCCACTCTGCAGAATTTTTCCCCTCCCTCCCCTCTCGTTCTCAGTTCTACACATTCTGCCTCCCTCTGTATCCCAGGAGGCCGTCAGGGCAGGCTGTGTTTACTGCTGAGGTAATTGGAGTAGTTTGGAGAGAGCCTGACCCCAGCCCTGCTAAGGCCTAAGATATGTGTGTGCGGCTGTGTGCACACACATGTGCGCATACGCCTGTTTGTGATGACTGGCAGTGAGGCCAGAGAAGGAAAGGAGGCCTTAGCTAGTGTCAGCCCACTGGGGAACAGACAAATTGGTTTTCACTACACTGTCTGTCTTTTCTTGTCTCATATTCTCCAGCTATCCCTTTCTTCTTCCTGCATATCTCTCCATCTCTCCACCAACTCAGAGACAATCATTCACGCTTTCTCTTGTACTTGCTCTGCAGCGCTTTTTCTCCTCCTGGTACTCTTTTGTTCCACCTCTCTTTCTTTCTCTCTCTCTCTCTCTCTCTCTCTCTCTCTCTGCTCATCATTTCATCTCTCTGAGCTGAGCTGTTAGCCGAGCCGAGCTGCATAGACGGTGACTCTTGCCAGATATGAGCAAAAACTCCCCCTCAGTTGCAGCCATAGACATGAGCAAATTCATCCAACCTAATCCAGGCGCCTGTTGTGTTTATCTGTGGGTGAGATGGATGGGAGAGGGCCTGGAGTCGGGGTGTTGGGGAGAGTGAGGGTGCAGCCCTACAAACACTCACTCACTCAACTGTTGCTTATTGCCATCCACATGCACAAACAGTATTAAAGCACCGAGCATGAGCCATATTGTCTGAAACAATCGGCATTAGCTACAGTTTGTTTGTCGTCAACATACGAACACAAGCTTTGATCAGGAGAGAGGCACAAAGGAGTGCAGCATGACAGTGATTTAGCATGCATCCAGTGACCTCATCGCAGGGTTGTCAGGTAGTGGCAGTGGGACACGGCTCACCTACTTTAGCTCATCGCACTCCCGTCTCCCTTCTCCTCCCTCCTGCTCCCCTTCCCTCCTTCCCTCATCCCTCTGTCTTGCTCCTCCCTGATAGCTTTTACCGCTCTGCTGATTTCACAAATAGGCCTCATTGATTGAATCTGATTCTTGTGGATAGAGCAGCTTTATTGAGTGGCTTTTTCGCTGATGGACAGGAGCGTGCGGGTGTGTGTGTTTGTTGGGCACATGCATGTGTGCATGTTAGGGATGATAAAGGAAAACTTCCTTTCCTCATCCCTCTCATTGTATAATCCAGCAGCTACTCCTCTCCCGGGAATTCCATCAGCCAGATCATTACAGAGAGACACAACCACACACACATGCAGCATGCTTACATGCGGTCCTGGTGATGGCTGCATCTGAGTGAATGTTTTATTATAGGTGGTGCATGCTGACTGAGGAGTCTGTTAATTGTGGCGACACCTTGAGCTAGGCAACATTAAAGTGTTAACTGCTCTCCGCGGTGCTGTTCATCAAACATTCATCTAAGCTGTGCTTCTGCGGCAGGAAGCGGGCCCAGTCTACCCAGGGCTACACGATTCAAGTCGGTCCAACTCCACTCCAGCAGTGTCACCAGCATTATCTTTTGGTTTTTCCTGATATCACAGCCCCTGTCTGCAGCCATTTTGGATTGTTGTGTAGCTCAAACCAGGCCGCTAACACTGCCAACACTTCCTGAATAACCGCAGAGGAACAAAAACAGAAAAGTAGGGAAACGTTGCAGCGGGGAATTTGTATTTTGATGGGGGGGAATTAGCTCGTTTCACATGTAAAGCAGGAACGATCTGTCGGGTTTGGGGGGGCTTTAGCTTACAAACTGTGCAAGTGAGAAGATGGAGCTATATCAGCCGTGCTCCACTGGGGATACACACATTTCACACACAGTAGCGCACACCTCATCCTAGCTGCAGCAGCATCTGTGCTCTTCCCCTCTCGCTGCCCTCTATTTCTGTGACTCTCTCCTCTCAACAGGCAGTGTGCCACCTATGCAGAGTTGGATGGATGGTGGCACCCTCTTGCCCCGTGCCCATTTAACCCCCACAACCCCGCAGATCCATCATCATACAACACACACAAACACACAAGCAGCACTAGCACTCATATTTCAGCATGCGGTTTGCCTGAGCTGCTGCCTGCTGCCGAGCCACCTCCATTGCACTCTCATACAGTCAGTGTTTTGAGAGGCCAAGATATAGTGAAGTATTTAAATGTAGCCACAAAGACACCAGTTTGGGATACACCTAGCTCTTGAGGGCGACCTCTGCTTGATATGAGAGGGAGACAGCAGGCCTGTGTGAGAGCAAATGCTAGCTAGCGCAGCATAGTTCCAGCAGAGTGCATTGTGTTTATACATCTCACCATACACTGACAATAAAAGGCAAAGGCAAATGTTTGATTTATTGTTGCCACAAGCGTGTTAAGCTTTGAAAGCACAACACATTCAGCCCCCTCCGTAATTTGCATCTGGTGAAGTTATGTTCTTATTTTGTCAAGTCTTTTTCTCTTCCCTTCCCTCATTTCTCACTTTGTCTAGCAAGTCAGCTTGGCCCACTTCCAAAGAACCACTGACTGAGTTTTTGGGAGACACACACACACAAAGACGGAAGGAAAAAAACAGCTGTTTAGATTCGTGGGCGTCGTTAGCAAAGTGTAGCAGACTTGTTTTTTTGCTCCTTTTTTTTCATTGTACAAGGTTGTAGGGGTCAAGATCTGATTCAATTAGTGATGTAAATAACTAAAGAGGAACACAGTGAAAAGGAAGTCACAGAAATTGGGAGAAAATTGGATTCAGTAATGTTTACTTTGCTCTTTTAGGTGTGATCGGCAGCTATGTCAAGGCCTGTTAATTCATGTGTACAAGTGTTTACATAGAGATTGCAGCATCTCATTAGTTGTGATTTTGGCTCTACATCGAGCCGGGTTCATTTGCCAATATTAGCCACGCTAGCCATTGACCTGGGCCATGCTCAATTAGCCTGGTGTGGTTATCATTGTTGACATTGCATGTCAAGTGGCCCTCTCTTCACCTCCAAGGCTGCAATTGAGGGAGCAAAATGGAGCTTGGCAACTATTTCAGCGCTACATGATTGTGCTAATGTTTTTAGAAAATAATGTGTTGCATAATGCACAATTTTCATAACTGCTCCATGTGTTAATTTGGATAACTGTAGTTTAGGGTTTGATATGAAATACAAGGGTTTTTACATTAACATATTATTTTGAACTGAATGAATAATCATTTAAAAATTAGATTGTGACCCATTTGTGTCATCTTTTTGATATGTGGCCACATTAAAATTGAGCAATTCTTCAGCCCTCTGATGCATACCCTTGAATTTTGATAACCAGGAATATTTGAATCGCATAAGTTGCATCACCAGTGTTTGCATTACTTCCCTTTTGTCTGTCTTTGTAGAGAAAAGGGGTTGTAGCTCGGGAAAAAAATGGGTGTCATTTCTGTGCTTTAAGTCTTCCCCATTAAAAGAAAAGAGGAGCAGAGCACAGTGGAGGTAGAGAGGGAAAGACAGCAGAGGAGAAAATTTCCTTGCTTCATTAATTGGCAGCTCTGTGGTACACTAAACATTGCATGAGCACACACACATACAGCTGAATACTCTGACTGCTCTGAAGCCACTGCCTTATATTTAGTCAAGGGAGACCAGCCTCTGTCACTTTTTCTCTTGCTTAACCTCGCTCTTTCTCTTCCTCTCTCTGTGGCCGTGTTGAAGAGGAGTCTCATGGGAGGGCTTAACTCTGAGCCCTCATTCTTTTTTCCTTTCTTTTCCTTATCGTCCTCTGAATAGAGCCGCACACTGTTGTTAAACTTGGTCCAGGAGACACACTCTGTGCAGAGATAGAATAGAGAGACGGAGGAGGTTCAGTATCTGCCTTCCTGCTTTTATTACCGCCAACACTAACAGGGTGGTCTGCTTTGCTCAGTGTGCACAAGGTGCACTTACGTGCGGCTGTGTGTGTGTGTATGTGTGTGTGTGTGTGTGTGTGTGTGTGCGTGAGCCGGCTTTCTTTGTATTTGTGTGTTGAAATGATGAACAAGCGTCAGAATTCTACCTCTTAGCTGCAAAAAGCATGAAATCAATAGTTCACTTAAGGTGGAACTGAGGTCAGCGAGGCTTCACATGCCTGTCTTTGCACCTCTCAGTCTGGAGAGTAATTCACATAAGGCCCTGCTTAAATTATGATGTACAACCTGGAAAATCGCTGGGGCTTCTGTGTTGTCATGGTTATTGAGTGTTCAGTAGCTTCAGGGGAAATGGAGTTTGGGGGTGGAGGTGGAGGAGGGTGCAGAAAGGAAAGGGGGAGGAATGGATGGGTGCGAGTGGGAGGAGGGGTGCTATCTTAATTGCTTTCCGTGAATAATTTCAGTCCCCTAATTTGGCGATAATGACAGTGGCTGCGGCTTTTGTATTTATTTATCCAAACATTAATTGACAGGACTGACATTAGCCAGGGCGGTTATTGCGCATTTGATTGCGCACAAGGGAGCAAAGAAAATTACAGTAATTATCATTCTGATATGGATTATGAATATGCATTCCCACACTTAATGTGTCTGTCAGCATTTTAGTAACAACAAGGCACTCTGCCATGACAACAGCACTTTAGCTTATCTCCATCTCTGTTTCCCTAAACCCAATCCAACCGGTGCTTGTGGAGAACAGATGACATGTATTGTCGAAATGATTTAGCTGCCCCACTGTAGCTTTTTAACAACACCCGGGCATGTAGTTTGGTGAAATGGTCGTCGTGTGGATTGTTTCAATTGGCCTATAAAGGGGCCTCAGCTTGTGGAATTAATTGGAATTAGTGCGTGGTGTGTTGTTGTGAACGGACATTAAAGTTTGTGTTTCTCACAGGCGGAGGGAGAAGACAATTTGAAGAAGATGCAGCTGATGGAGCTCGCGATTCTCAATGGGACATACAGAGACAACAACATCAAAACACGTAAGTGAGCTTCCACGGACACACACAGTTTACACAATGGATCTATTTTGCACCATAAACAACTAATCTTTTCACTGCATTGAGCATACTTAATTATATATTACATTTTTTTGTATTTCCTCATTAACTAATACTGTTTACTCCCATTAAATGAATGTGTAGTCAGACCTCCTGTGTACATACCATCATATTATCTCTGACCACTAGCAGACATCTCTCTCTCTCAAGCTCTCCAAACAATCCATGTTTACCTACCCAACTATGAGTAGGACTTCCATTCTGTTCCACTTCGTATTCTTTTCCTCTCCATCCACTCCTCCATCCGTCCCCCTGCCCCCCCTCGCTGCAAACCAGATGCCATCGCTCTGTATCACTTGCTCTTGGCGGACTCTAAACCACCAGCACATTGCTGTATTCCACCTGCTCAGCCCTGCATGTTAGTCACTAGCTCACACATCTACAGCGTTTGCCTGTTAATCACCAAATGCCATTTCTAAACGCATAATCAAATCTGTGATTTGGATATAATAACTTAAATAAAGCCAAAACATTTTCATTACAGAGCATATTAGTCCAGAACTTGTGCATTTACTCTCTGGACCCTTGGTTATTTTCATAATTATCATTTAAAGTCTAATTTGAACATCTGGGTTCTTCTATAAACTTGGGTTCAAATTTATGACGTGAAACTAAAAGTGCTTAATTTCACTATTTAATTTTTCAAATTTAACATCTGCTCCAATGTTTGCCACAACAAACTGGCTCACCATCTAACCGTAGTCACCATGCGCTGAACTTAATTGACCTGCTATTCGGGGAAGCTTGTGCGGCACGGCTCGCGGCACGTGCTGATGCAGAACCACCTGGAAAATGATTTTTGTGTGTTCATTTGTATCCAACCTAAATGGACTGCTGACTGTGTGGGGATTAACATTTTTAAGTTGCTAACAACTTAAATATTGTAGGTTCCCATTGTGCTCTGTGATCTTCATATTCAGGATGAAATTCCTCAACTGGCTTTTGTAAAACCTGCTCCCCATCAAATGTCTCTCCTCTACGTAGAGTCAACAGCTCCATTTCTGTTGGCATGTGTGTGTTTACCTCACCTGTGCCATTTCTAGTAGATGAATGTATAGCTGCCGTGGTGATTTGTATGCTTTGAATGCATTGGGATGACAGCAGCATTTTGTGCTTCTTGTGTTTTGGTGTGAGGGTTGTTTTTTTTTTTGTTGTTTTTTTTTTCGTTTGTTTGGCTATGTTGACTTCCTTTGCAACAGATTGTGGCTTTTGTGGTTCACCACCATGATCATTGCATGGACTAATTTTCCCTTTTGCCCCCCCTCCTCTCTCCTCTCTACCTGCCACCTCCTGTTCCCTCTTCTTTTTCCTCCTTTTGTATTTTCACCTTTCACTGTTCATCTGTGATTATGATCAACCACACTACACTTTTATCTCTTGTCCTCTTTCTTTCTACTCCTGTCCTTCACTCTCTTGCTTATGGCAGCCACCCTTGCATTCTCTCTTGCAGCGGCGGCAGCAGCCGCTCAGGGCCCACGTCTCATAGCGGCCCCAACTGGTCAGGTGTTGCCTCCCCAGGCACTCCGGCCCCCGACACCAGCCGGGGCTCCCATCATGAACCTCATCCGGCCCACTCAGATGGCTGCCATGCTGCCCAATGGCACCCCCACCCTGGTGCCACCCACACCGGATGGCGGGCTTATCTACACCACCCCTTACGAGTACCCTTACGCCCTGGCACCCACCTCCCTGCTGGAGTACCCCATCGAACACAGTGGGGTTCTAGGTAAGAGAGCCTGGGGAAGCATGGGTGCGGCAGGTACTCCCAGCTTTAGCCAGCCTGGACAGGAGGGCAGCTTGTTTTACCCCGGAGCTGGGGTGCTGGACGCAGCTTCCATGAGCCACAGTCAGGACTTGTTGAAAGGTAAATATGTCGTATCCACCTGAGGATCAAAAACAGACAAACTCACAGAGTGGATGTGCTGGTAATGGGATGACCAGCTTTGTGGCTCATATGGACACTGTATTAAAAAGGCAAAGGGGGACAGAAGTTACCTTGTGAGGGCTAGGCTCTTGGAAAGTTCTCTTTGTAATTTAGACTAAGGTTACTTCACTGTTTCAGTCACGCTCTCACCAAACAATTATGCTCTCAGGTTTACATAGCCTCTGTTCTGCAAGGTTCATATAGGAGGACTTGCCTTGGTGTGAAATGAGGCACGCCGACAAAAACACATACACGCAGCCTGCTCTCTAACCCTTTCATGCACTGGCCTGGAGGCATATTCAGTCTGGCGGCAGATCCCCTCGGATTTCTGCAGCTTTTGAAATCATTTCTCTGTGCTGTTCTCTGCAGGCAGGCCTTGATGCCTGTAGATAGTCCCTCTCTCACTCCCACTGGGGATGTTCATTAAATTCCTCCAGTCTTCCCTTTTTTCTTCTCCTTCCCCTCTCTCCATTGTCTTAGCCTCACCCCTCTTGAACTGGAGCTCTGTGCTAATACCTGACGCTCCCCTTAGTTTCTGTGTCAGGAGTACAGTTCAATACGAGGGTCTATATATTATACTCACTCTCAATGGTGCTTTAAGCTCAACACATCTGCTACCAAAGAGATAACTCAACGTCTATTGATGAAAAACAGTCGGATATGAACGCCATATGTTGCATTGAGGCTGTCGTCAACAAAAGCAAAGCTGTTTCCCATGTTAAGACAGGAGAGGCCTTTGTCAGTCACTTTCCAGCTTTAATTTGACACAGTACTCCTCTAATGTTGTCCGCGGCATCATCTGGCAGCAGCAGACACAAACGTGATTTCAGCTGACCTATGTATTTGACGTGCCTCTGGGAGTCATGTGTAGAACAGACAGGGGCAGCTGACTGGCTTTTCTCTCTTTAACTTGCAGGGTTACACCAGCTTAGTGCATTTTATTTACTCACACTATCGATTGGTGCCTTCAGCAACACAGGGCCCTGTGGAACACACTCACTCTCACACTCGCACACACTCATGCACTCGGTTCGGCTGCCTGCGCTACTGTATCTAGCCGCCATTGGCTTCTCTGAGAGTAAAGAAATGTCAGGCCATCTGCTTCTTAGGAGTAGTGTAGGTGGCTGCGTAGTCATCAGCCAAAACTTGCTCTTAACTTGACAATGCCAGAACAAAATCCTCGTTGTGTTTTATAACTTACTCCACATGTCCCCCTCTCCGTCTCGGAGGGCTCGATTTATTTTCTTAATTCCTGCGCACGTCACGTGTTCACAGCACTTGAACATACAGTTAGTGTCAGGAGCGCCAGGCAGCGCCGAGCTCTGCAGCAGGAAGGAATCACTTGTGACAAATCTAAGAGGAAAATGACAGCGTCTGCCGCCGGTGAACAGATTGACCTGGAGAGAAGTGGTGAAAGAGGGAAAGAGAAAATGAAAGAGAGAGGGAGAGGCAGGTGGTGTCTGGCACTATTCAATTACCATCAGAGCTGTATTGGATTTCCCCCACCTTTCAAAATAAAGAGACAAATTTCTCTCAATCCCCCTCTGGATCCCAGAGGAAGAATCACATTATTTTTTCCAGACAGCCCAGGAGCCTGTACCCTTTGCCTGCCCCCCTTTTCAAAGAGTCCTCTCGTATAACTCTGAGCACTGTGGAAATTTTATTACTTAAGTTATGCATTTTTAAATACCAAGTAAAGCTCCAAAAAGACATATTATTTTTTTCTACTGCATTTTTCTACACGTTAAAAAGAAAAGCTCTGTGTGATGTGTGTATATGTACTATAATCTGTATTATGTTGCTATTCTGTGTATTGTATTATTCAAGCATTATAATGATAACGGTTAAAATGTGAATGTTGTTACTGTAAAAGATGACTGTTTCTCCCCTGCTCAAAGTGAATGGTTTCTAACCTTGTGGACCTGTTACAATCTAGGTGCAATGGCTACTAAAGTGAGACGGCATGACACGCGGGTCCATCCTTACCAAAGGATTGTGACCGCTGACAGAGGTCAGTTTAGTCTCTTAGCTACACTCTGCTATTGACTGATGAATTTCAATGATTATTATGCCTATTATGCCTCGATGCCTTAGTTGGGAATTTGTATATCGTCTGTATTGTATTTTTTGTTTTCCTTTCCCCCTCACCACCTTTCCTACCCCATACATCCACACGCCAGCTAAATGGCCGTCGTGGTATGCACATTTTGTTTACATTTAGTACTTAACATATACAGTGTGTGAAGATGGTGTATATGTCAAAGCTCAGGCAAAAGTGATCTGAACAGCTTTTGGTTTATCACAGCTGTGAAGCTAGGACAGGTAGTACTTTGCAGGCAGTGTTGAAGGTGTATAATGACATTCCTCTGATGTGAGATTAGAGCCTAAAATGGGGCAGGCTTGTTCCCATACATGATTTATCTCCTCGGCTCATAAGGAGCAAAAGAGAGAGAGAGAAAAAAGGAGAAGCATTTCTATACTGTATGTGAGAGAGAGAGAGAGAGACCTGGTAGGCAGAAGACAAAGTAGCCAATGCTGCTACCACGCACCATTTCACCTTGAAAAAAATTTAAATTTATTTTGCATTTTATTTTTCTATGGAAGATAGACACGCACAGACATAAGCTGAGGTAGCTTGCATTCTCTCCAGTGTATCGCAAATAGATTGAAATGAGAAAAAAGAAAAGCTAAAACACATTTTAAATATTTCAGTTGTACGTGAGGTACTGTCATTTTATATTTGAGCATTTTATATCAAATGTATTTATGGTTCTTGTGTATATTTATATTATATAAAAATATACTGCTAAATAAAGAGAAAGAATCGGAAAGCATCGATTCATCTATTCATTGCACATGTAACACTAGCCACAGTTATCCCTCACATAACACTAGCAAGTCTCCTTACCACTAATCACACTGTTTGTAACTTGCACTCCAACTTTGACAGACACTAAAACACTAGATTTTTGTTGTTCTTATTTTGTTTGTCTGTTCGACCTCTCTTTGCTTCTTGATTTTTTTTTTTTGAGGGGGGGGGGCAATGTGCGCTTAAATTAAACTACCAAGCTACCTGAGTCTGGGGTGGGGGCTTAGTAGATGGGATCATGATGTGCCAGCGTCATGATTATAATGAGATTAGCTGGGTTCATCTCACATCGGCAAGGGAATTAGGAGGCAGGGAATGGGGAGGGGGGCGGGCGACATAAGAGATTGCATTCATTTTATTGTTAAAATGATGTCATTCCAGTCTCTTCTTGCTGACACTAATATCCTTTCTATCTTTTTTTTCTGTTTGTTTTGTTTTTGTTTCTAACCACCTAGCCGCCACCGGCAACTAACACATGACCTTCTGACCTCTGAACTCTTCACCCAATGACGAGCCGCCCCAAGCCTGCCTGCTGATCAGTTAACTGGTAATTGCCTTTTGCTAGCCTCTCGGACGCAAGTGAGAGAGAGAGAGAGAGAGAGAGAGAGAGAGAGGCGCCTGCCCGTACAGTTACCCTAACACGTTCTGACAAAAAAAAAAAACAACAACAAAAAAAAAACGCAGAATCTTCACAGAAACAAAAACCCAACAGAGTTGTGTAATATTCATTTTTTCCCTCTGTTCATTGAGTTCAATTCCCATTCTTTCTCTTTCTTTTTCTTCATGAATCATAAACTGGGTGGATGTGTTCGTGGTATTACTCATGAATCTGCACTGAATTATATAGCAATAAAGACCCCCACCCCAAACCTGCCCACCCACCCTCCTTTAATCGCTCTAATTTGGTGACCTCACATGTCTGACTCAAAGTTCAGCATCTATTTGACGCAAACCATTTGGTTTCAGAGTAATGACATCACCCTCCCCTCCTCCCCCCCCCAAAAAACCCCAACAAAAAAAAAAACCCTACCTGTCCCACCCTGTTCCAACACCCACCTATTGGGAGAGAAAAAGAAACAGAAGGAAAGAGAACATACGCTCACATTAACTTGTTTAATTTCTGTCATTTTTTCACATGTAGTGCAGTTGTTGAGCTCTAAGATGTAATTATGAGCTGACACATTCTGGGTGTGCCCCTCCAAACAGCTTTCTGTCTGTTTTTTAAACACACACACACAAAAAAGCATGGCTGAAAATGATTGCGGAAAAAAAGAGCTTTTTATGATTTATGTGTGTTTTTTTTTTGTTTTTTTTTCTTCTGTCTATTTTTTTGGCTTTACTTTTGAGTCATTTTCTCCACTTGATTTTGGTTCCTCTGTTGTTCACATTTGACTAATTAGCTTTGCTTAAATCGACTAGCCAAAATAAGGCAGGTGGTTATCTCTGGAAAACAAAAAAAAAACGCAATCTGATGTTTGGAAGCAGGCTGCAGGAAAAACTGAGAAATGATGAAGGGCAAGATGGGAAGGTCACTAATTGGGCTGATGGGTCTGTGTGTGTGTTTTTTTTGTTTTGTTTTTTTAATTAATACTACAATGAAAGTAGGGTGTGCTGAGGCTTCGGGGACATTGGAGCAGTGCTTATTAGCTACTGACCATTGCTTCACCCCGCCATCCACACTACATCCATTATACAGTGCCTGATGTATTTAGAAAAAAAATATCTCAATGAGTTTAGCTGAGCTGTGATTGAAAAGACAAAAAAAAAGTATTAAGTGTGCATTTAGCCAAAGGGTTTTCCAATGAATTATATATCTGCAATTATGCATCTGTCTCACAGAGGGCTCTCTTTGTGATTTTAGAGTTTGGAAGGGTGTGAGTTTGTGGTGCCTGCCTTTAGCTGGAACAGACAGCCAGTCAGTTAGATGAGTTTTGACCCATTAATTGCTCTATTTTTTATTTTAATTTTATTTTTTTCTGAGGAGGAGAACGCAGGCAATTAACACTAAATCAACTACTCAATTACAGTACGTTGCTAGGGGGAAGGGCACTTTGAAGTTCTGTACATAAATGCTTTTGTCATGAGGCTTCTATATTCAGTTGCTTCATCAGCCACATTGCCAAAAGAGTGTTTATTTCTTTATTTTGTTCATTTTTACATCTCAACATTTGGCCATTTTTGTTGAAATGTGTTTTTTTTTTTAACCCCAGTCATCACTTGGGACATCAGGTGTTTTAGAAATGAGGAAAAACATGATGTAGTTTGGTTGTTTAAGTGATGAAACGTTTATTTTTATCACGTGAACCCTCCAAAAAAAGCGCATCCACAATGTGTCACACCTCCCTGTGATCGTAGTCTAGCTCCTGAGCCCACAATCTTTTTTTTGTTCGACTCTCTCAAGAAAAAAATAGGATGTGAAAGCCATGCCTGCCTGTTCAAATTGCTTTATACATACGTCTTATATATATATAAATATATATATAAATATATAAAAATGTAGATATCTGTCATTGCATATACAAATACAGAAGAGAACAAAAAATAGATAATTTTACAGGGTGCTGGAGAAGAGAAAAAAATTGAAAAATCTATTTTTGGCAATTTTAGCTTTTGATACTTTACTTGCAGTTACAAAATCAGAAAAAAAACGAACTAAAAAAAAAGTTTAAAACAGTATAAAGGGGGGAAACAGATCAACCGAGTGGGTGAGGGGGAAAAAGTGCTGTTACCTTGGATATGATTGGAAAAAGGAAGACGAAGACCAAAACAGTCGTAACTTTCGAAAAAGTCAGCGAGGATCAGAGCGAGACAGACGCCTCGAGAGAGTTTAAAAAAAAAGAGAGGAAAAAAAGGATCAAATCAAAGTGCCTTATCAACAGTGGTTTCTGTTTTCTGAGTATTCCAGTTGTGTTCAATAATATCCAGCACCCACCAAGATGGCGCAGAGAGGGAATGGCTAGTGTTACACGCTCTGAATCGTCGAGCAGGGTAGCTCCCACCGTATCGTGGTGTTACCGCAGTTATTCTATGCAAAAAGAATAGCAGTCGTTTTGACCAGCTAAAAATATGTGCCATGGTTTTGTCTTCCTGAAATTATTTTTTTCTTTTCCTTTACTTGATGGCCCTTTACTCTGCTGTATGTGCAGGTTTTGTTCTCTTTTTATTTAGATTTTAATGATCATTATGGAATATTGTCTTGATTTATGGTGACTGTGACTAACTTCCTAGAACAAAATTGAACTGCCAATAGCAATGCAGTAGTCTGCCAGAACATGTTTTGATCATGAGCTGAGAAAAATACATAACGTTCAAGGGGCGGGGAGGGGAGGAGGGGGAGAGGGGAGTCGTCCCCTGCTGGCAGGAAGCCCGTTTGTTTCAACAGCTGCAAACTGAAAGCATCCAGTCCATGTCTCTCGATGTCAATCTGACGGCAAACTATCAATACAATCACGAGATTTATAATGGACAAGCTGGATAATGAAACAAGCACGTCTGTTTCACAGCCAAATAGTTTCCAGTTATTGAAACAACTCTGTCGCTGGAAGGTGAAATAAACTCATAAAATCGAGGAATTCTCAGATCCCGATATTACCCTTGGCAGTTTTGTTTTTCTATTCATAGCTCTTTCATCATGCTGTTACACCGAAAGGTCAATGAATTCTTTCTTTCTCAGTGTTATTATTTTAAATTGAAATGCAATATTAAAGTGGAGCAAGTGATGGCTATTCAGCATTTGACAGTATTAAGAAATTCCCTCTGCAATGTTACAACTTGCTGTGTCATTGTGAAAGGCTGGATAAGTCCATCAGGTGAAAGGTTAACTCTATACCTACCGTATTCTCTCTGGCCTGCCTACTACATGTATGATAATGTAATTAACAGCCATTGTTACAGGTTTATAATGTATTTTTCTAATCTCATTTTATATGTATATTAATCATGTTTCTGAGTGCTTTTTTTTTTTTTTTTAATTTTATGAAACCCACTGCAACTTTTTTTTTCCTTCCCCCCCTAAACGGCCCCTCTCTTCCTCCCCTTCTCCCCCCCTTTTCTCTCTTTTACATCTTGAAAACTGTCTCTTGTGGGGAGTGTTGCCTTTTCCCTGTTATATTTGGTTTTGTTTTTTCTTGCCGATTCCCAGCTTGTTTAACTCATTAGCTACTTTATTAGTTTTCTTGTCATAAGTATTTTTACATGCTTGCATTTAGTTTTCATGGTGTATGCTGTTATTTTTCTTATTAACCTCTTGGCATTTATTTTAATAAAACATTCTTAGTAAGAATTTTACTAACTTGCTGATATTTTGTCTTGTGTTTTTAACCAGTTTCATGAATGTATTACCTTGGTCTGGTTCACGGACTAACACAATTAAAACTGGTGTCTGGCCACCACTCACACTGACACACACACATACTAGTGAACTGTGCACATATGCTCCACATACTGTACACACACATACACATACACATACACACACACACACAAACACACACACACAACCTAACTGGAAAGTGCACGAGTTGATAAGCGTCCCTCACTCCCGCTCACGCATTCTCACCTCTGTGCTGGAGAAAATCTGCTGACACTCTTCATACTTGCCCTCCCCGCTCAGTTCCAAACACCGCTGCTGTGTTACAAACTCTCCTGTTAGTTGTCCTGTCCTTCTGTGTCACTGACCCCGTGAGACGGCAGGAAGTGTCGCAGTATGTTGGGTGGGTGGGTGGTTTTTTTTAAGCTGCACGTTACTTGAGGTCACTGGTTAACTTCTGGGTCAGATTTAAACAAGTGTGTCTGGACACAAGAGTCAAAAACACCACTTTACACCAAATCTGTGCAAAAATACTGCCTATTAATCATCTCAAAAGGATTTTACTGTGAATTACATAGCGAGCAGGACATCTCATGCGCACCCATTATAGATGTAGTGAGTTATACACGTCGATGACAGTTGTGTGATCGTCCAAAGCTGTCCCTAGACTTTTTTTTTTTTTTTTTTTCCCTCCATTGGCTCTACGGCTTGTTACGCCTGGATAGCAGCATTACGGTTATCACCAGCTGTTGTCTGTTTGGTGAACACTTCTCCCCCATTCAGCTTATTGATATAATGGCTAATACTGGGCCATTTGGGAGCATCCATAATGCTTAGACACACACCAGTAAACCATGCCAATATGAAGTACTTTGGGATCAAAACAAACCTTACTATTCCTTCCAGTGTAAAACGCTGATATGACTTTCAGCTAGCTCGTATTTATTGTTCTGTTTAATTTTTGTCTGAAACACTGCCAGTGTGTGTTGTTCACTCTACTTGCTGTGTCAGTGCACTCGTCCCTGGGTTCATTCAGCTCTCTCCTTTCCTATTCAGCTTTTATTTCCCCCTCTTCTTCCACTAATTCAAGGTATTGACACTGACACACAAGCAAAAGATTAACTTCATTAATCCCGATTATTACTTTAACCCACTGAGTGATGCCTCCGGATTCTTTTTTTTTTTTTTCCTTCTCAAATCTGCACAACAAAAAACAACTTGGCCTTAACTGTTGCAATCCTCTTCATGTCTGAGCGAGCAAAGAACAAGGATTAAAAGTGTCTAACATCAAACTTAACATTTCTCCTCTCTGAAATTAACATTTTTTGTGTCTTTGATCTAAAAGCGGGTGTTTGTCGCCTATAACACCTGCTTAAAAACCAGCAAGTAGAGACAAAGATTGGATTAGCGGCAGTCAGCCTAAATAGTTCCCCCTCCTCTTTACATTTAAGCTTTTTGTTATTAACGTAGGATCGGCCTTTGGTGTTTTTGATTGGCGACTGCACTAAAATCCGTCCATGCAGCTGTTATATTTACCTGTCGGAGAGGTTTTTTAAGTGACCGCCTCAGCCAGCAAACTGATAAAAAAAAAATGCATTAAGTGGAAAGTTTCCACAGCACAATGTTTTTACAAACACTGCCTGAAATATTGCATCTGTGATTTTGAAAAGTGCCTTTTTTCCCCCGCGATTGGGAAATGATATATTTTTGTACTTTATCATTCAAGTGCCAATTTTCTGTCTTCCTCTATCTCGCCAAAAGCTTTTTTTGTTGAGCACAAAAAAAACTAAATGCCCATGTTTCCTTTTTTTTTCCAGCACAATGCACACTCTTTTAAAAAGTCTACTGGGAAAGTTTGATCCAAAATTGGGAATTTGGCATCAGGCTTTTCCCGCCATTAAACTCTGAGTTAATGGATCCAGTTTTAAATTGTACCCACTGAGAACTTTTCTCTCCTGATCGGACCACAGTATGTTTGCATACTGCTGTGAGTTCTCAGCGCCTTTCCAAATCTGTCGCAGGGCATTCAGTGCATTTATCTACTAACTACCTTTTCACCTGTCAATCTTTTTTATTTTCTGTTCTGTTTAACAAACATTCCTCCAATGAGTTAAACGGCAGGTTAACCAATCAGTATTGGTCTCAGCGATGTAGCACTCAGGTGGTTAAAGGGCAAATGCTACCAAAACACAGAAGAGAATTTTTTTTAAGCCCCACTGGATTTTTGTCTTTATTTTTTTTGACTGTGATGCATTAAAAGTATAATACATCTTTTCCTAAAACTATACTAGTATGGTATATACTGTAAGTTCCTCATCCATTTAGTGGTGCACTAAAAAAATCTGTGAGATTTTCTTCTTTTTTTTTTGTGGAGTTGTAAGTTTTTATGTGAAGTAGCTTTTATTTTGTTTTGTGTTACCTTGTTTTTATAGAGGGTTAGACTGAGAATTTTGAATAGGGTGTAAAACCTGTAATGCCAGTTTTTGTTGCTCACACCAAAAAAAAAAAAAAGAGAAAGAGAAAAAGGAAAAACAAATGTCATGTGTGCAATAAAGAACCATATTTACAAGCTTCCCTCTGACTGCTCTACCTGGACTGGTCCTTTCGCTTCTGCGCTCATGCTTCTTTATCGGTGACATCATTTCTTGTGGATTTGCTGTGACTTTTGGGGGCGTTTGTAAAGGTAGGTACGCCGCTTTTTTGCAGGAAATAAAATGTGAAAGTTCAACACAGCTGTCGCCTAAGCCCTCAAAGTGAGATCAAGCCCTCGCTTGGATTTTAATGTGATGGCGGTAAAAATGTTGACCTTCTGCGAGGGTCACGGCAAAAGCTTTTTTTTTGTCTGGAGATGGTATTTAGCAGTCAAATCCATTTCTGGCTGGAGTCGTTCTGGTGTCTAAACTGACTTTAAACGTCGGGCTGCAGCATACATCCTCTCTGTTTCACTCCACTCTAGTCAAGTCAGTCTTTTTACACCTCCAGCGATCATGCACCACAGATGACATAAAGTCTTGTGGCATCCGGCTAAAAGTTCACACATTGTACTGCGAACTGAACACTGACACTATTTACAGATGGATCTATTTTAATAAAGCCTGATGACACGGTTATGTGTCGGCATGTCACTGCTGCACCCACTGACCTCACCACAGAGGTCAAACACTCACGAAAAGCTGAGTCTATAAACGGCAATATCACAGTTATTTAACATCAGACTAAACACTTTTCTTACAGCAAAGAACACCTTATTAAACATATTTAAAATTCACTGTTTCATGCCTCCACGAGCATAATAAACCTGATTGATCTCAGACTCTGATGTTCTCCACTTGACCCTGATATTTCCGCTTCAACAGCTCACAAAAATACAGTTCACAGTGATGCTTCCTGACTAGAGAATTGCTCCAAAATTAAAATTATCTCTGACCTGTCAGTGACACGTGAAAAACAGTTGGATATGTGTGTGCTCTGCATCTGTATCTGATAGCAGTTTGTTCATAAGAGGTTTAACATGGAGTCTGATCTCTATAGGGTCTAATTAACCATACACATGAGTACATCACATGTATGATAATATATGGTTCAGTTTAAGGCTAGATGTTACAAATCCCCGATGCACATTCTTGACTATGAGTGGGAGTAATTGTATGTCGGGGGCTTTCCGAGTGGGAGCCAAAGGGTTAGATGGATAGGAAAGTAAGGAGCACAGGGAGGCAGAGCCAAGGAGAGACGTCTGTGTGGACTGAACTCTACTCTGCTTGACCGAGCCGTACACCACCTCCACCTCCCCCTACTCCCACATTTTCATAAGGGAAGGGAAGAGAAGAAACCAACAGGAGAAAAACTTGCTTAACTTTAATCAAGGTCGAGTTTAACTGGTCGATTGTTGTTGCACCTACTTTTGACTGTGGGTTAGAGTTGGAGCCATGTTGGGGGTTTCGGGAGGGTAAAGGCTTCATTTAGGTCATCAGGTGGGTATGCTCTTTCACCCATGTTTCGATGATAGGCCCACACACACACACACACACAGAGGGCTCATCGGCAACACCTGGCGTCCCAGGTGCGCCCTGCTCTGCTGTTACTCCTGCGTACCCTGCTGCTGTGAGCTGTATTTCAGGGCCCAAGTTGCATCTTCCGTCCTAAAATAATGTATTTGTAGTCTTCTGACCACTCAGTGTGCTTCTACACTACATGCACATTCACAAACAATCATACACTGGTGGCCAAGGCTACCATCAGGGTCCAGTATCTTGCCTAAGGAGCATACAGGAGTAGCCAGGGATCAAACCGCCGCTCTTCTGATGAGTGCACGATCTGCACATACTGTATATTACTGTAACATATTCTTCATGTCTTTGTCTGTGAATGGCTTTCGGCAAACAAAAGAAAACATACTCGTCCATGCCGAGCCAGTGTGACGTACAAAACATGAAACATTTCCTCAGTTGGTGAAATTATAATGGATTATAAAGCTCCATGCTTTCATTCCTGCTTTTTCTACCTTCATCAAATGTGTATGCTCGATTCATGGCAGACAAAAAGGGTCACCACTGCAATACTAGAAGGTTTAAGTATTTAAAGGACAATGATAACGCAGGTCTCGTTTCCATACACAGAGCATGGTGGTGTGTGACACCCCAAACAATGAGTGTGTTTACATGGGCATTAATAACCTGTTAATGAGCCTTATCCTGGTTTAGATAACCCGTGTGTTCCAGTCCCCATACTACCATACTGTATAGTATGCCAGAAAAAGATTTAGTATGTTTCAATACACAGTATGTCAAAATGCAGTGTGCCAAAAACACCAGGATGTTCTACTACATCTGGGTTGGAGCCTATCCCAGCTGACACTGGGTGAGAGGCAGGGTGCACCCTGGATTATTTATGTGACCCATGAGTGAGGTTAAAGTTGTGGATCAGCACCCACAAAGCATCCTGTTAGTTAGGAACGCTCCACCTAACCTGAGAATCCTACCTGCTGCCATCTAAACACTATTTCTGTTGTATTAAGGCTGAAAACAGAATCATAATCCCGTTAACTCAGTGACTAAAGGTATGTATACTTAATCTGGTGTCTGTTCTGCATTTTGATTCTGCTCACACGCCAACTGGATGCAAACTGGTTGCTGTGCACTCAATCAGCTCATGGCAAGCACAGGTGGAAAATCACATTCATCAAAAAAAAAAAACACCTCCATGTTTCCTCTCCTATTTTTTGGTGTCAGTGTGTGATGTTTGCTGCAGGCTACCCGCACATCCTCCCAGACATTTACCCTAATTATCAAACACATCATGTCAGCTGTGGGTTACTCGGGGAGTCAAGTGCATGTAAATGTAGCCGCAGAAGAAACAGAATTCCTAAACCTGCAATGAAAGTAATGGCAACCTGCCGCTTCAGTGGGTAATTATCACTTCCTCCGTTGTCAAACTGATGAGTCAGTGCTGCACTTTCTCCCCATTTACACCAGTATACAACTCCTATGGGCTTCCTGATGACTTACGACCTGTGAGGAGGCGAAGTGAGCCAGCTGTTGTCACACTGTGAAGAGCAGAGCAGTGCCAATGTACAGTTACATCTACTCGCAGTCAGATTCCCCACTCCTTTATTTGATGCAATGATAACAAAACAAAGGACTTTGAAGTGGACGTCTCATTACGGCTCAAGCTGCCGACTCAGTGGGGAAGGAATCCAAAAACGACAGGGACGCGTCTTCCTCTTTCTTTTTCTCTCATCCTCTTGCTGGAGGACAGAGCCACAGCCGCCTCTGCTGCTGCTGCTGCCTCTGCTGCTGCTGCTGAATAGGACAGTGGGGAGTAAACGGTTCGCGAGGGGGGCTGCTGGAAGTGACTTTAATGTCATGCAGGAAGCGGGGAGTGAGAAAAAGAGAAGCAAGAGAAGTGGAAGGAGGAGGGTGCTGATGGTGGCTTTGGCCCCCGGGAAGATGCATCAAAGGGGCATTTGTCGCAGAGACCAGCTGGGAGTCTAATCAGAGAAAGAGAACTGGAGTTTGTGTGTGTGTGTGGGGGGTGCATGTGTGTGTGTGTGTGTGTGTGTGTGTGTGTGTGTGTGTGTGTGTGTGTGTGTGTGTGTGTTTTGAAGGGGGTAGAGTGGAAGGGTTGCATCAGTAGTGACAGATGAACCAGCTTCCTGTGGAATGAATATAGGGCATTCATCAGAGTGCAGCTGTTTTCTCTCTGTGTCTTGCTGCCTGTGTGTGTGTGTGTGTGTGTGTGGGTGTGGGTGTGTGGGTGAGAGTGAGTTGTTTTAGAGCGTGCAGTTGTTGCAGGTTTCAAGCTCAGATTGATGAATGAAACTCTGTAGTTCTTTGGGCACCTGTGCAGAGTGACACAGTCTAGCAGCTGGATTGTGTGTGTTTGCAGCTGATTGAGTGTGTGTGTGTGTGTGTGTGTGTGTGTGTATAAGAATGTGAGCGTGAGACAGGAAGACAGACAGGACAGGGAAGAGCAGCAGTTTTATTTATTTTGTGGCCACAGAGAGTATTTCTCCTTCAGGAATCAGTAACAGAGTCATTTTGTGGCTCTTTCTGAAATTCATCACCCTGGATAGTGAAGCACAGGTGGTCATGTCCTCCGAAGAGTATCTGTCTTCCCAGGAAAAGCTCTCGGGGAAATTTCCTGCTTCTCCTTGATCGCTGCAGGTAACACGTCAGGGTTGGTGGTGGACTTGTCACATGATCCCCTGATTCAGAAGTCCTCATATCACAGGTAAACTCCTGTTGGTCCATACTCGCATCTCATCAGACAGGTCAGCTGACACCTCTCTGGCTCGTCACGTCCCCACTGACACACAAACGTCACAGCAGGAAGTTAAATCGCTGACCCATCAGTCACTCCAGCCCTCGATGAATCTTCCTCACCAGTCTCACAGGTCGTCCGGCTGACTCTGCGCTGCTCTTGTGCTGAGTGATCCAGACAGGTGTGAATACTGCAGGCCTGCTGTGTCACCCAACGCTGACAGAGAGTGTCTAACAGGTGTGTGTGTGTGTGTGTGTGTGTGTGTGTGTGTGTGTGTGTGTGTGTGTGTGTGTGGTGTCTGTTTAATGTAAATATGAGTTTTGGTTGTGGAGCAGAGGATAATAGGTTATGGCAGCTACACTGGGATAAGTACATGTACCCCAGTGACAGGAACATTTCTGTGTCATCACAGTGGATCAGCTGACACCAGTGTGAGAGGAGAGGAGTGCACTCAGAGTGCAGGTCTCCTCCAGGTGCGTCTGGGAGCAACAGGAAGTGCAGGGCAGGCTGTGTGTCCGGTGTGTGGTCTGTGCAGGACAATAGTGAAAAGAAAGGGAGACAATAAGGGTTACATCATCAACAGAGGTGGAATTGAGTCATCGTTTTGGAAGTCACAAGTCTTTGCACTCACGTCCTCAAGTTTCAAGTCCTAAACTTTTGAGTTCCGAGTCCTAAACAAGTCATTTTGTGCTTGTTATCCAATTAAATGTTTGTTTTTTTAACAACAGAGTAATAAAATAAATTCACAAAATATTATGAGTTGGTTTCCTCAGGGTACTCCAGCTTCCTCCCACAGTCCAAAGACATGCAGGTTAACTGGTGACTCTAAATTGTCCATAGGTGTGAATGTGAGTGTGAATGGTTGTCTGTCTCTATGTGTCAGCCCTGTGATAGTCTGGTGACCTGTCCAGGGTGTATCCTGCCTCTCACCCAATGTCAGCTGGGACAGGCTCCAGCCCCCCATGACCCCCAACAGGATAAGCGGTCACGGAGAAAAAAACAGAAGAATAGATCTGTTCTGTGTTTTGTTAGAAAAATGGTTATAACTAAAATTTGTATTACCACTAGATATTTAGTGCATTATTTCTGCTGACACAAAGACAGCTTTAGACACATATTTGTACACAGTTGTAGAGGTCAAATTAAGTTTGATAAAATGCTGATCATATTCCATTTGGTGTTAGAAATGCTCCTGCACCTGGGGGCAGATGTAACATTTGACATCTGGTGGGTTTTTAAAGTTTTTTATTGAAGTTTTCCAATGTTAAGAGCATCAAAATAAATAAATAAATAAAATAACATTAATGATTCAAAAGTCCATTGTTGTTGTTTTTTTTAACAATTAATTGAGTGGAGGATAAAGTTGCTGGAGGGTAAAACTACAGACGACAGACGTTTTAGCAAGTTTCAGCCTCAACAGAAGAGTTTTCAGCGGTGTGTGTGTGACGAGCCAGGACAGGGCCGGTGTGTCAGCACCGTCAGCACTCAGGACAGACAGGTGAGCTGACGTCAGGTGAGCAGTGAACTATGAATGTCACACAGATAATATTCATTGTGAGCTACAAAATGTAGAAACTGCTAGACCTATTTTCCACTTTTTTATTCTAGTCTGGGGCCATTAGCGGCCGTTTTGGCGAGGAAGCGGAACCAGGGCGAGTGAGACAGGATCCGGAATTCGATGGATGCACCTTTTCGTCAAAATAAAAGCACCAAGCTATTAAAAATGCGGTTAAGCTTTTTAATTTAAAGAATATAATTTACAAGAAAAGCCCCAAGCCATTAAGTTAATCGGTTTTGTTACACCCCTCATCACCCCAAATCAATGGTGCGCCAGAATTTAAAGTTTTACTTTGGTGAACACTTTTACTTTGGTGAATTTGGTGAATTCCGGATCGGCTCTCTAGACCGGAACCAGAAACCATCCAAAATTCAGAGTGAATGGAAACAGGCTCTTCGCCTTATGTGAAGAAGCTATAAAACAGTCTAAAAACTTTTTCTTTTCTTTTTTTTAATTGTGAATTACCGCAACCATGAGAGGTCCTTGAGCATATGGTCAAACATGTAAACAAAAAATGTTAGGCTGATGGGTCCAGTAGTGAGAATAGCTGCAGATACATGCACGCACACACACAACTGAAGGTACGATCCTCTCCAGGTTTCCACCTGGTGGAGATAATAAAAAAAAATCTTAGTCAATTTAAGTGTCAGCCGTTGAAATGTCTTCTGGTCTGAAGCTCTTCTCTTTCATCACATAAGATTATGACCCATCTGGAGTTGTTTACAAGTAGCAACCACCATGACCGAACAGTGAGATTTAGGATGCACTTCCTATATTTTCCTGGTGGCTCCAAGAAGATTTGCTTCTCAGTGTCACTTTGTCATGACATTAGCTGTATTACTGCAGCTTTGAGACGAAGCAGCAAATATCAGTGACAAAAATGCTTTAGTAAATTATTTGTCACTTTATTATACTATCAATTGATCCCAGCCAATAGTGTTTATTGCAACAGTAGGTATTTACCCTTTTACAGTGTAAATGAGGTGTTGCTGCCCCATAGGCCAAAAAATGAAGGCAGATTCTGTCAGCACCCAGGTGTGCATGGCAGCACGCGGGTGTAAATCACCAATGTGGCTTTTTACACCTGCGTGTAAATATTCCTGGGCATCCTAGCAGCATCAACATATGAAGTCAACACAAACAAGGGTCTATTCAGCTATTCTGCTAACGTTTATATACACAGTGTGCGTTCAGCTGCTTTATACATCCTAAAAACTGATAATAATAAGTCAAATAAGTTTAAAAATAACAATGTTAACAACCCCAGACTCCTGTGTGAAACTCCTGTGCTCATCCCATTCAGCCACATTTTACTCCCTCTATTGATTGTGTCACTCTTTACACTGCGTCACCTGACTGTCTTGCAGTACATTTGTGAGTATAAAGCTAACATTTGTACATAGGGCCCATGTGGGTAATAAATGTGCTGCAAAAATGGGCCCTATATGGGATTTTCCACTGGCTCCATAATGGCCACATGCCCAAATGGGTGGGTTTACCTGTGGGCCCCACATGGGTGATGCTACGGCTACCAAGTGAGTATGAGCAATTGGCATGGGGCCATTATGGAACCTGTTGACAATCCCATAAAGGGCTCACTTTTCAGCCCATTTGCTACCCACATGGGCCCCACATGCGAACTTCTGTTGGGACCAGATGAGCTGTGAATTCAAAGTAGTAATTCAAAGTAAATGCAAGGCCCACTGAAAACAATTAGCATTAGCATCTTTTAATATAAGGATTGTTTAACATATTTTAAGGAGGGTTAATTAGCCTATGATTAAAGTTGACTAAACTATATGCTTGTATTGTGTTCAAGCTTGCAGCTGCAGCATCGTCAGTGTATTTTAGCTGTCTTTATCCTGTCAGTCACAATGTCTGCTCTGCTCCTCATAATTAAAATGTTATTCAGAGCTATAATGTGGCACTGCTAACTTGCTATGAGCAGAAAATGTGGCAAATGGGTTTGAGTCCCGCCTGTCTAGCAGCATAACAGCTAGCTCTCCTCTGCCTTTCATCTCCTTTAAATGTATTTTTTCAATGTGACGCCTGTGCCTTTTGTCGAGCTCCACTGTACTGGTTCTTGCTCCTTTCTGCCATTGTTGTTGTCGCTGTAACAGAGTGGCTTTCATGATTTGAAAATAGTCTTTTGTGATGTGAAGGTGAACATCAGGAAAGGTGGTCACCCCGAAGCAGACACACACAAGCATAGTTCAAACTTTGTTTCTTTTTACAGTTGCTCGGGGCTCTTTGAAGGGAGCAGACCTTCCTCTGACCCGGCTCCCCTGTGGTTTAAACCCTGGACATGGCAGCCATGTAAACAGTGTTTCCACACAGTCATACATAAACACAAACACAGGCACAAAAGGAGCCATAAAAAACAACTTCCCTCTGTTTTATTGTTTGATACGGGCTGAGGATCTTTGCCTAGATGCAAGAATAACTCCTAATCCTACTTATCTCTGAAGTGTCAATGTGTGTGTACATGCACACACTGTATGACTGTGCATGCGTGTGTGTATTCTTATGCATAGCATATGCAGGTGTGTTTGCATCAGAGTTCACTTTGAAATAGCACAATTCTGTTAGTGTGTGTCTGTGTGTGCACTGTGTGTGTGAGTGTGTTCACCCTGGGAAATGAAAACGCTGACCCAATTTAATACACCTGTGTCTCGCTGCACTCTGGCCTAGCACTCAATCACACACGCACACATACACACACACACACACGCACACACACGCAAACACACCTCAACCTGACTCCTGTGGAGTATAGCTCTCCAACACCACATAATCCCAGAGCACTGCCTCAGCTATACAGATAAATTCAGCCAATTCAAATATTGGAGGTGTTTTTCCCCGCTTTTTTCATTTTTTTTCCACTTCAAAGTCAGAAAATAATAACGCTCCAATATGAAGATGGTACAGAGCCTGGGAGTTGCAATGGGGAGGAAAAAAAGAATAATCAAGGCCACGGTTTATTAGCACGTGCGCGCAAGATACAATTTGTAACCTTGGTTTAATTAAATCGTTCCCGCGTTTTGGTTAATTCGTGTGCGTGAGATATGAGTTTATAGGAACAGAGAGCCAGCACCGTGCATCCAGCCTCACTCTGCAACTATGAGATTAGCCAACTTTGCTGGGAGAAGAGTGTGTGGCAGCTCCGGAAATGGACCTTCAGTTGGCGGCTGTAACAACTCGAACTCAACGTTGGGGATCTGCTGCCGCCATCTCACAGGTTAGACCCAGTGCTCCCACTGGCCACCAGCCTGTTGTGATCCCTGGCACTGGGGTCTGTGCTGGCTGAATGCAAGTTGAAGGTCTGTTTCCGGAGCTGCCGCCCACCAGGCCAGCAGGTGACTGAGGGGGCTGTTAAAAATTGTGAGGGGACATTTTGTTTCATACACTAAAATTCATTGATTTAACCACACAGTAGCCTCAGAAAGGCTAAATAATGACAAAGTAAGGCCACTGTTTCATAATCAAGGAACACATGAGATGTAATCAGAGTACTCTCATTAGAGTGTTGCGCTAATGGAGTGCTAAAATTTAAATTTTCAAACTTTTCTCTGTCAAATCAGCAGGAGGAGGAAACAAACAGATGTTAGCAACTTGCATCTCTCTGTCTTTGACTGTCCCTTTATTTTCATGTTGCTTCTGTCGATTACTACAATGGGGGGGGGGGGATGGAAATTGGGGCTAAAAGTTCTATTTACAGCCATGAAAAGCAAGCAGGCTAAGAAACCAAACTAAGTGCAGGGCTCAACAATAAGGATTAGGTAAAATGTCACACTGGTGCAACTGGTAAAAAAGAATTAAATATCTCACCCAGTTGATATCAGACATGAAGCTAGCAGATAAAAATGAGTGGCAAAATAAGGAACCAATATTAAATGTGTACTGTATATAGTGTTGTAATGTTTTGAATCTGATTTCATCCATCCTCACGTTTACATCCAAAAACAAGGTGGGGATATGCGGGGAGAGAAGACCATGCCCACTTTTTTCCATTGCCAGTTTAGATGAGCCATGCCATGCCATGCCAAGCCGCGCCAGAGACGGAACTTCTCAGGAGTAGGTCCAAAAGCCGGGCTGCCTGCCCTCAAGCGGGCAGCAGTGATGACTTGCCAACTGCAGCCAACCCCTAACGACCCTCCTTTTTCCCCCAAAACACTTTCTCTCCTGCGTCCTGTTTTTACTTGAGATTGTTTCATGTTTGTTGCTGCTTCATAATAAAATCTTATATGTAACATTAATTAACTTTTATTGTGAAGAAACTATAGGAAATGAAATGTGTTTATCACTGAATTAGCTGCTTTTCTTCAATAAAGATAAGTCTAATAATACCACAGGGAGGAAGAGATAAAGCCGAAACAGCCACAGTGAGATGTTAAATGAAGAGGTCTTACTGCACCTCTGCAAACAGCTCACCTCCAATAGGTAATTTTTTTATTTATTTTTTTACCTGCCTTGCTGTGGAAAAAAACATGCAGCAAAAATAACAGAGGACTTTAGCCGTGGATCAGCACTCTGCTTATAAAGGTCATCACTCAAGACCAGCCATCATGAGGTAAAGACATATTTTCAAGACGGTAGCGCTGTTGTAATTGAAATACAAATCCCTGCTGTGCTGGGCTGACGGCCCAAACCAAACTCATCCAAGTGAGCCCGTGTCTGTCGAAAAGGGGTGACCAGAAGTGTATTCCATTTTGTACCATTGGCGCAGCTTGTACTGTGCTATCTTTAGTTATAGAGTATCTCTGGTGATATCTGTGACATCTCCAGATTGTGCACAAGGCATTTTACACAGGGCAGCTTCAGCAGCTAATGTTACATAGAGCATTCAATGTGCGTCGATCCTCTGTCTCTGACAGATACTACTATCCCCTCGGCCTTACACCATCGGGGCCTCACTGTTATGACATGCCCACTTTCAAATCTTTGTTATCATTACACAGTCAATGTGGCTTAGGTCTAATTTGTTCATTCATTTATCTAATTTAATAATTCATTCATCTCTCCCTCCTCCCCCTCCTGATCTAACAGTGAGGAAGGTGCGTGTGGAGCCAGCACTCCACTGTAGCACTGCTTAGCTCTGAATGCGTCTCCTTTTCACGGTCCAATCAAATGAAGGATTTGATTTGAATCCTTTTTGTAAGTGTAGACTGGTCAGACCTTTGTTTCACTGGAAAATGTGTCACAGCACAGAAGCTAAAGACGCTCTAACTTCCATCTCACTGGGACCTTATCCAACACCTGGGAGCAATTTAATTTGATTGAAGCAACAAATGATATCATATGTGCAAAAATTAACCAAAGCCTCAATTTATTTATTTTTTGTTCTATCTTCCTTTTTATTAGTTTCACTTTTCTTCATGTGCATCATTAAGGTGGTGTGCAGATGCTACAGTTAAGTACAAGTTGATTTACAGCTTTAATAATTAAACAAAGCTGTTTGATTTGAATAATTACAAGTCATTTAAACAAAACTGTGCGTCTGCAGGTGTACCTGGATACAGCAGCGATATTTAATAACACTGAGTTTTAATAATGTATACACATATACAGTGGAAACAGCAGATGTACATTGTTGTGGGATTATTATTTGTTTTCAGATTTCTGCTTTCATGTTTGTGTTATATGTGTGCTGTTAAGGATGCGCCTCCATACTGGGTCTGTTTCCCCCTCAGGCTGAGCTCCCAGCATGCCGTTCAGGTCCCGGGGAGCAGCTCTGTGCCGGGTGACCTCACACTGAGTGGTAAGGCGGTAATGAACTTCCTGCCATCCGACTTCCACACATACACACGCACAGACATAATCTCATCCACATCCCTGCGGCACGGAGAGATGTCACATTAGCATGGTGCTATCTTTCCTTGAGTGTGTGTGTGTGTGTCGGTATGTGTGTGTTCGCCGAGACAAATGACTACATTGTCCCTGGATGTGTACTTCCTGTGTGTGTCTGTAATTAATCTGGGCATGCGGCGGGTGTAAACATAAGGAAGGACAGTTTTTATTTTTTTTGTTCTCTTCTTTTTTTTCCTCAGATTAATCTGTCTTGTCAGATCTGTATTCACACTAAATCTCGACTCACTGGCCTGGCAGGGGACTCGTGAATGCCGTACCATCAACCCACACACAATAAAAGATTTACTGTGTTGCTTTGCGCATTCTTCGACATGTATTTGTCATGTCCTCTGTCAACTTGTCAGCGGTCATGATTCTATTAAAAAGCTGCAAATTCTAAATGAATTTCTTGTAGTTTTGATAAATAAAAATACGACTCAGTGTGCGTCGCCATCAACTACTCTCATGCAAATACATCCAAGAAGACGTGACAAGATTACATAATCAATTAAAGACTTGTAACTCCGATACATACAGCATTTGTACGTACTTCCCACCTAAGATGCCTTTTGCATTTTCTAAGGATGCATGTGTACTCTGGTGTATTATTAGCCACTGTGGTGATAGAGCGTGTGACATGCAACAAGCCCCTCCATCTGGACTGTTCTCAGTTTTTAGGGGGCTTTTCTACGGGAGTGGAAGTGGCAGGATGACATGAAAGTTGCTTACAGTAGAAGAAGCAAAGGTAGGGTTTACAAAAAAAAATCTGTCTCCATGATCACACTTTTTTTTTCCCAATATGCTGAATTTTCCAGCTCAGCCAAACTTTCTTTACCAACTGACAAAACACTTCAAAGTCCATTCAATTGCTGTTCTGTAGCTTTTTTTTTTTTATAATATGACACGCTCTCCATCAGCAGTTGGAGTTTGCCAAAATGTCCATGTTTTCTGAGCATTTTAAGGACCTCACTTAAAGATGAGATTGGTTTTATTCACCGCTGTTACCAAGGTCAAGAGTTTTTTAATATTAAGGCTCTTTCCCCCTAAAAGTGCTTTACATAATAAGATGAGAAAGTACACACAAAAGACAGTATAAGACACAATGACACACTCAGACACACACCCACATAAAAAGTATGAATAAGGTTTGACAGCAATTAATTGAATGAAAGCTACATAAATGCACGTCTGAAAAGATAGATTTTAAGATTTTATTCGAAGCTGTCTGCTGAACCAGAGAGTCTGACGTCCTCTGGAAGGCTGTTTCAGAGACGAGGGCAAATGACACACACTGGAGCATCACCCCACTTTTTAGGTCTCTACTCTGGGGAACATTTTATAGACCAGAGGTGGAGGATCTAGAGCAGTTGTTCCCAACTGGCAGGTTCCCAATAGTGGGTTACTTTCCAGCACATACCTTTTATTTTGAAGTTATTGTGCTATTTCCTGCTGTAGAGTGAGTGACTAACAGACAGCTACTTGACAGAGACGGCAAACTAGCTCAACAACATGGCCAAACACACATATGACACTGAATATATGTAACTGTGGGAACTTGACCTAATGACTGAGCAGAAGTCTGGACCCCCCGGCTGCACCAGTTGGGAACCACTGATCTAGTCAGGAACCAGACCATTAAGAGATTTAAAAACTAAAAGCAAAACAAGTGAATGGAAACATGTAGCTCTTCTCAGTTCTCTATTTTGTGCCCTCATGTCCTCTCACCTCTATTCTCCTGCCTGTGTCCTGGAAGCCGCCATGAAAGATGTCTCACTTCCTAAAATGTATCTGAAAAAGCGAGGACAGAGGAGGCTGTAAACCGAATCACAGTGTCACAGACAATAACTCCTGCGTCACATAGTGGTGGTCGATATGGCCCCAAAATAACATCACAATATTTCAGGGTATTTTTGTGATAATGATATTCTTGACAAAATGACAAATTTATAAGAAAAATATTTTATTATTAATTCAAGAAAGTAGAATTTCAACAAAATAAGTGATTTTGAGTTTTACATGTTTAGAGTTTGCCTTCAGATACTCAGTAAAAGCTAAACAAACATGATCTCTCATGTCTTTAGTACGTTGCCAGTTGGACACACAGGTGTATCCTTTGCTGAAGTCTTTTTAGCACCTGTAACATATAAAAGAGGTGTGACACTCAGACGGATGTGCAGCTGTGAAACATGTTTTGTAATTGTGGTTCCATGCAATCACTTATCCGAATCATGGATGTGTCATTTTGTTAAAAGCCTGTTGCCTCGACTCGTCTCTCCTCATGTCTCCTCCTCGCCTCCTCCGCTCACATCTCAGGTGGAAATGTGAGCGGAGGAGAGGAGCTGAGGAAAGGAGTACAAACTGAGAATTGAGGAGGAAGGAAGGATGCAGCCTCACAGATGTATTGTATTTGTTTTGTTGAAGATTTTAGTTTTGGCTTTTCATGCATCAGAGGACCAAAAAGATGTCTGGTCACTCTTGCTGTCCCCTCTGTGACAGCTGAGTGTAGCTGCGTGCTATAAACAGGCCTTCGTCTCATCATTAGCCTCAGTTTTGCTGTAACTAAGCACTTCTCCCTGAACGTTTGCTCCCAACTCATCCCCAGCTTCTCTCCTGACCTCCTCACACCTCACCCTCTGACCTCTCCTCCCCCCTCAGCTGCTGCCCTTCAGCCCGAGCCGCAGTATCTCTTCCCTGTGACCCCCACCCCTTCCCTGGGCTGGTCCCACTGCTCTGATCCAAGACATTACATGTCTAATTGAAGCTGACAGCCACATCAATTTCGCCGCCTGGTGTAATGTAGCACCAGGCTGTCACTGCTCCACACAGCTCTACACAGGTGAAACCGCACCCTGGTGAGCACAAGGAAAGCTGTAATATCACCCTGTTAATTATAGGACGGCACATCTGGAGTCTTCATCAATACGGCTGTAATTGGCACAGAAGGGAGAAATAATTGTGCATTAATTAGAGAAATGAGGGAATTCGGAGCTTTTAACCTCTCGCTGTGTCAGTATTAGGAGGTACGGTTTGATTTTGTTTTGTTGTTTTGATAACTAATGCTCCATGTAAGCAACTGCGCTACATATCATCTGGGAGACGCCCTCTGAAGATGAAGGGGATAAAAGCACTGAGACGTACAGAAACCCTGATGGAGTCTTGTATCTTATGAAACAAGGAAATAATATCAACACTTGACAGATATAGCTACATATTAAATATGAAAAAAAAAAATGTAACTAAAGTACAATTACAGGGTCAAAATGTTGGTGACGCCCAAAAGTATTCTTTTAGGTAAAAAGCTTATTCCTCATTATATTGAAGAACTTGAAAAAGTGTGACACTCTAGTGTTGAGTACTGATTTAGGATTTACACTGCTTGGGTTCAATTTCTGTTTTTGTCAGCTTTACTGCCCAGTTTCAAACAGTTGAAAAGTAATCAAATTTAATCATTTAGGCCTTCATTATTTTTATAAAATAATTAAGTAAAAAACATAACTCATTAAATTTTTTAGGAGGTACTTAGTAATCTGTAAGGGCTGTCCTCTACTACAGACGAGGCAGTACTATTACTTACTTCTACTGGTATTTACACTACTAGTGTTGTATATTTATTATAATTACTGTATCAGTAGCATTGTCTTTACATGAACACTGCAACAGGAAGTAGACTTGGAGCTACAGAGAGGGCTGGTGGCAGTGGAAGCAGACGATGAGGGAGATGATATGCACATGCCGAGGTGAGGGATGATCGCTGACGGACGCTTTTCTGTTCCATTGTTGGAATATTTGATGGCACGATATATAAAAGATAAATTAACTTCACAATCAGCATTCAAACAGTCAAACAGAATGGTGTACACTAAGTACAGTGCATAATGATTTCGGACACAGCCGCAGTGTCTTGATTCCAAACAGTCTGTCTCAAAGAGGAATGTTTTGGACAACAAACTAAGACCCCGGGTCCATCAAGTGTTTTTTTCCCCAGCTAAAAACCCCAGGTGCTTCTCAGGAAACACCCAGCAGGGAGCCCTTGGAGGCTCAGCGGGCAGCTTTGGCTCAGGAGGTAGAGCAGGTCTCCCACTAATGTGAAGATCTGCAGTTCCATCCCCGGCTCCTTCGGTTCATGTCGAAGTATCCCTGAGCAAGATACTGAACCCTAAATAGCTCCCAAGGCTTGTCCATTGGTGTGTTGGTGCATTGGTGGTCAGAAGACTAGAAAGGTGCCACATAAGCGCAGTCTGCGTTATTTTAGCCGAGACGCTTTGGTTGCATTTGGTTGCTACGGTGCGAAACGTCCGCTCAGTAGAGCCGCTGCTCCTTCACGTTAAAAGGGGTCAGTTGTGGTGGTTCAGGCATCTGATCAGGATGCCTCCTGGGTGCCTCCCGTTAGAGGTGTTATGGGCACGTTCCACTGGTAGGAGGCCCCGGGGCAGACCCAGAACAACCATGAGGGATTACATATCTCATCTGGCCCTGGAACGCCTGGAAGTCCCCCCGGAGGAGCCTGAAAGCGTTGCTGGGGAGAGGGACGTCTGGGGTGCTTTGCTTGGCCTGCTGCCCCCGTGACCCAGCCCTGGAGAAGTGGATGAAAATGGAAGGATGGATTACTGTCTATGCTTACTCAGTTTGAATTGTGAATTAAGTATTTTTCTCTAATTAATTCAGCAATTTAATTTGATTTTTGTTTTCCTTTTGTTCTCATTCTTTTTGATATTTTTGTTTCTCAATTATTATTATTTTTTGTTTGTTTGTTTTTCTCACAAATGCTGTGCTTATCCCACTGAGACGTTCTGGCAGATCAGACAAAAGAAGCAAAGGTGTAAGATTAAAAACAATTAGGTGAGCTAGTTTCAGGGTCTAGGTATTGTGTGTGCTGACTCACTGACATGTCTTACTGTGACACTTAATGAAACTGAGCCATCGTTGACCAAATTTGTTTCACATGTGCTTTTCCTGCAACGACTGCTCAAAATGTCTGCTGTGAAAAAGGTCTGTTGCTGAATGTGTCATATATACTCTGATGAAAGCTTAACCATAATGCTGCAACAACAAAAGATATATGTTGAATCCATTTTGGGGGAATTAAATACATTACTGCTCTTTTTTTAAGGCAGAGCACTCAGCTGATATCCAGTGCAGCAGCCCTGCTCACCTGTTTTCCTCGCACGGAGACATGATTGTTGGAGGTAAGTCTGGGTTATGCGCACGTGGGAGACGGAGGCCACAGAGGACCTTGTACATGTCTGCTCTTATCACTGTCTGCGTCTCCCTCTCTCTGTGTCTGTCTGCCAATATCTGCCCATCCAGCTCTTTTTGTATCCGCCACAGTGCAGCCTGTATAGCTGCACTCTCTCTCCGGCTTCTTTCATGTGTTCCACCTCTTCACTGCAGCACTTTGTCTAATAGAAAGAAAGGGGGGAAAGGGACAGACACAAGGACTCCTTTAAATGTGTCTGTGGTTATTCATTGTAATGCCAAGGTTGAGGTATTTCTGCTTTGATTAATTGGCACTGCTCCACTTAAAAAGAGTGTCAGGGAGTGCATGTGCATGTAAACTGGTCTTTAGAGACCAAGGCTGGCTGGTTTTATTATTATTATGAATACGAGGGCAAGCTTGAGGAATTGAAAGGATGAGTCAACCTTGTTCACACTTTTTTTTTGTAATCCTTTACAACAAGTGCAGTGTCTCAATAACTTGATCCCCCAGACTATATAAGGGAAGTTCTCTCTACATTGTGTACCGTCCCATCGGTCTGGCAAAAAAATCCATAAGAATAGAGCACGACTTAGGTGTGTTTTTGTTGTTCTGCGTGATGTTAGCCGCTCCGTCCCCATAAATTAGCTGTACCTGGCAGGAATTCCCTCTGTAGCTCTATCCGACATTGCAATAAGGCTGCATTTTAATAATAAAAAGACAGTTTTATAAGTGGAAACAGGCCGGCTGCACAAACAACTCAACAATGCATGTTTTAGGAAGGCAAGTGTGAGAAATATATTTGCATTTACTGAGCTGAGCAAGATCAAAAGTGTTTCCAAGGTCATTAGAAACAGTATGAGATGCAGCCCTGCCAATGCAGATAAACCACCAAACATAAAAGAGTTTAATTAAATGTGTTGTGCTATACTCCTGCTTTAAGTGCCTTTGAACAAACCAGTGGAGAAAATGTAAATTTAAGATGGAATATATACATAGATAAGCAGACTTTAACAACAGACTGTGTTTGTCTGACAGTCAAGTCGGCACAAATATGAGCAGTCCGTAAAACGCAAACACATACCCACTCGATCATGAATAAATTCTAAAAATAAACCACAACATATGGACATGAGTGCATAACAAAGTCGACAAAAAAAAAAAAAAGACAACAGAAGACAATAACATCCGCTCTCACAATAGCTGGGCGTTTTCAATGAGCTATGTTAAGCACAGCTTATCGGCCAATCTGCTTTCTCTGCCACACACACAAACACACAGACACACACACGCTCCCCCACCAAAACATGTAGGCCTGGGGCAACTTTTCATTAACTTTGTGGTATTACTTCAAACCCATTAAAATAGGCCCCTCCTAATCTAAATCCAATAATTTGTGCACTTCTCCCTCCCGTCACTGGCATCATGCTTTCCTCTATCTAACCCAATACTAAAAGAGAAGATTCATTATCTCTTGTTTGGACAGGGATTATGCTGATCGGGGCGGCTTAAGGCAGAAGATATAAAGACTCTTAATAAAATTCTTCAGCCGTTGCAGCAATGTGCCATCTAATTTAAAGCAGTCAGACCCCTTAACACTCACACCCACACGCACACACACATAAGTCCCTTTCCATCACCTTCCCCTTCTTACCTAAATCTCAACATACCCTTCTTCTCATCTCCATTTCCATCCCTCTCAGATCATCCCTGTTTCCACCTCTTGTGTTACTAAAACTTACATGGAAATGTTAGTCGGGGTCAGATTTATTATCATACTTACTTTCTACATTAAAGTATCTGCTCTCATACAGCTGTGTTGTCCCTATTTTACTCCTAAAACCAATGCAGAGTCGACAGCTCTGGTTTTTTTTTTTGGGTACATTTCCAATGTTTTATTGTCAAAGTGACAAATGGAGACAATGATTTTTGAAGGGGTCAAGTATTGAGCGAGTACGCTGCAGCTGCTGTAGCCGTAGCTGCGAAACTGGCTGCTATGAAACCCCTAAGGGCAATTGTGCATCGTCAGTTTATATCCATTAAAAGTGCTTGTTTTTGCCACTAAAAGGCAGATTGTTATTGTAAGTTACTGTTATTGTAAAACATTGCTGAAGAGACCCTACAGAGAAATTAAATGTTTTTTCTTACCTTTCCTAGAATCTGAGTCTCCTGAAATCTCACAGACTTTTACACATTGTTGAAACCAGCTAAACATTCACACCACTAAGCCATGCTTTCTGTAGGCCAACACAACAACTTCTTCCCAGCACTCCTCTCTCTAAAGCCTAGTTCAGACCAAAGATTGTGACGAGACGAGTTGAAACAGGCAACTTCACACCAATGCAACTAGATGAGATGGTGTATCATCTCTATGCAACGACTCTCTGTACTTCTGTTCTGATTTCAGCTTTTCAGGCTCATTTTGTGGCTGAATATAATTTGTAGCTTCTTAAAATATGAATAAGCATAGTGATAGTGAGATACTGGCTACGGTTGCATTTGTAGTAGTGATGAAACAGCAAAAAACATAAAATGAGCATCAGATGGACTATTAATAATTAATATGCAGCAATAATATAAATAAGCAGTGTTAATTACTTAGTCAATGAGAATAGGCACGTACAGCGAGCAGCATCAGCAGCCCACCGTCCGACACCGCCACACCGTGAGGACGGAAACAGAGGGGTTGGCGGGGACGGAGCACCTGCCGCAGCAAGTGAACACGCCGTCTGCGGTAATTTTGACTTGACCAGCGGACTTCACAACAAGCCGATTGGCTATAGAAACAGGTGATGTACTTTATGTTCTAAAACCAGCCGCTGGTGATTTGACTGTGCACAATTCAATTCAATTTCAATTCAATTCAAACTTTATGGAGAGAGAGAGCTGCAGACTGGAAACATTCCTGGGCTGCTGCAGCAAGGACAAAGCCTTTGTACATAGGGCGTCTGCTCTAGCCACTAAACCACTGATGCCCTGTTTTGCAGGGTTATGTGCCAGAGTAAAGAGTGCCCCGAAATGAATCCTAAAACCCAGAAATGAGTTAGCATTGAGTCCAGCTCAGACAGCCAGTTCTCACCACTGCAACGTTTCTCTGCAACGTTCTAAAATGGTTTGTCTCGTCACTAATCTTTCGTCTGCACTGGGCTTTACTCTCACTTAAGTTTCCACCTTTGTTTTTTCTACGGTGAGTCACCTCGCCTAAGATTTTATAACGAGACTTCTCCTTGAGCGAGACTTGGTCACAGTAACAAGGAAAAACATTTAATTTCTCTGTAGGTTTTTTCTGCAATGTTGTCAAATACTTCTAATTACAATCTGAGCCTGTCAGTAAAGAAACAAATGCTTTTAATAGGCGTAAATTGATGGTGCAGAATTGCCTGTAGGTTTTACATTTGCTGCTGCAATGAAAGAAAATATAGTTCCAGTGAGTCACTATGACACAGAAACATGAGAAAATGGGGTCCAGCTTAAAAAATACCTTAGTTTCAATATAAAACACGTAGTAGATGTTGAAGGCAGAAAAGCAAAAGTATCTTTAAGAAAAGTATCAGCGTGTTTTTGTTTTTTCTCCTCATGTCATTACTGTAGTTCAGGAGCAGCTGGAGTGCCTTTTTATTGGTTTCTATTCACCGAGGCACTGGAGTAAAAGTGTGTGGAATTCAAATGAAGAGTTGCGTTTCGAAAAAAAGGAATCATATCCTTCAGCACCTGAACTTCATCATTCACCACTTGAGTATTCAACACTTGAAAATGTAGGGCATTCTCTTTACCAACACTTTTTCGACTTTGTCAGCAGGGGAGCTTAAAAAAGTGCCGTCATTTTATTTCAGGCGATCAGTCATGGCTTAAGGTTACCTGTCATTGTTTTTCATCAGGAGGCGTAGAACAAACAGGTGTATATATATTTATATCTATATATTTTTTTATTAGATTGAACTTTTTGGAAGCAGAGCCCGCGGAGGATAGCCGCGTTTTCATTTAGATGTAGCAGAAGCCATGAGAGTCGCCCAAATTAACCTATAGAGCAGCACGAATAGCTCTGCAAATGTTTTCATGGTCATCTAATATACATGCAGAAACGAGTCCGGGGAGATGCAAAATACTTGCATGAGGCATGTGGTCGGTTCAGAGCAGGTTGGGAGGCTCTTGGGGGAAACAGACGCAGTGCATCCATCCGCCCTCCTCCCCCTCCTCCGCGGGTTAATGATCATAGACCTCGCCGCATCGCAGTCCTTTGCAATTCAAACTCTAGTTCATTTCCTGCTGCTGTTTATGTGGCACTGAAGGCAGTTTTTATGAAGGTATCTGTCTTCTTGATGTCAGCGCCATTTGACAATTCATTGTCAGCTGAATTGGCCGGAAGAGTGATCGCCAGCTCCGGTGCTTTAAACAGAATTATTATCAGAGGGTGTTTTTTCCTGGCTCACTCTTCCCCTTGCCTTTGTTTATTTGTTATTTACTTGTATGCCATTATGGTAAATAATCGCTTTCACAGTATCTGAGTGCAATTCAGTTGATGCATCTATTTGGATTTCCGGCGTATTTGAATTTTAACTACAGGAGGAAAACGCAGATGTGAGCAAACAAAAGTTATCATTCGCAGAGACGTCTGAGGAGAGTGTGCCTAACTAGGCTGGCTGGTGCAAGGGGAAGTAATGCACACACACACACTGACGCACGCTGTAGGGTCAAATGGGAGCCAGGGAAACACCACATAGTCATTTGCAGGCAGCAGTCCACACACATACACACACACACACACACACACACAGACACACGCACACAACGATCCAATTAAGATTCATTATGTGACCAGGTTTGTGAGGTGACCGGGCAGCGAGTGCACGTCTGCTTCAGTCATCATTAATGTTAATTTACAGGCAAAAAGTCCTCTCTCCCAAAGCTGAGGCGCAGTGGAGCACAATATCAAAATCTTTAAAACAAATACATAAAATATGACCTGTTCCGAAAGAGAATCAATATTGCATGTTTGTCTGGAGGAAAGCTGCTGATGCATTTGCTGTGCTGACTTTTCCAATTTCTACATCTGAGATTACCATCGCTTTCGAGTATGCTGCTCATTTTGAAAAACAGAATTTCATTCAGTCGCTGCTCTAGCTGTATGCCCCGAGGCTCTGTGAGAGAGGGAAAGTGTATTAATGAAATGAGAGACAGACAGTGTTATTTAAATCACCTCAACAGCGTAACCCGAGGCCTAACATGGGCTCTCTGCTGCTTTCCAGACCTGTTTTCATACCTCAGCCAACCAAACCAAACTTAATCATATCCAAATAAACTCAGCCAAAGACAACCAAACTGAAACACACTGAGTCAAACTTGGCCGCGCTGAGCCGAGACAGTGTACTTAGTCAAGTCAAATCAAATCAAATCAAAGTGATTCAAATTCAACCAAATGAACCACACTATATACCACAGAATATTGTGCCAACACATCATACTCCAAACCCAATAAAGTCAAATGCGAAAACCTAATTATCAGAAAATCTTCATGACACAACTTCTCAGGCACAAACATCAAAGGAATATTGACATTTTGGGAAAAAACTCCTGTTCACCTTTCTGTTGAGAGACAATATGAGGATTAACACCGCTCTCATATCGGTGCACAAACTATGGTGTTAGAGCCAGCAGCTGGTTAGATTTCTGTTTTTTTTAATTTATGTTAAAAATCTCTTTTTCAAGAGTGTCCTGGCCAAGATGTGCAGCAACATGAGTTACAGACAAAAGCCATAGAACAAAACTATAGAAATGTTCTAAAACAAGCAATATAGAGTACAAACTAAGATTACTACAAATAAAAGCCTCATAAATACAAGACAATAAAAACATGTTCTGAGTACAGAGAGCAAAGCCATTTTCAATTTTTTGCTCAATGTACACATATATATGCTGGAAGTAGGCCAAGAATAGCTTTGTAAACAACAGAATACCAATGAAGAAGATGGGAAACAGTTGGAAACGTCTAGCATGGCTCAGTCTACAGGGCAACAAAATCTGCCTTCCAGCACCTTTAAAACTCATAAATTAAATCTTGTTCCTTTAATTCGTACAAAAACCAAAGTGTGAAAACAAGACTTTGTGGTTTTATGCAGGATTATGTGCCAGGCAGTAGAGCGGCCCAGGAATGAGTCCTGTAAAACCTGAAAATGAGTTAGCATTTTTGCACTCTTGGTTCCCTCATCTTAAAGTCATTGTTTTTTTTGAATGGACTTTTGGTTCAATGCCTGAAATAAGGTCTGTGGTTAAAACAAGCAGACTTTCACGTTTTATTCTCAGACATAAATACATCAGTAAATGTGTATCTTTAAAAAAAAAAAGCAGTTGCTAACAAGTGGCTAAACGAGACTGCAGAGCCTCATCATGCCAAGCTGAGCCAAACACGTCTTCACAGTCTTGTTACGGTGGGGACGTTAGGTTTTGCAACTGTAGTGTAGTTTGTTTATAGCCTAACGTTGACTTTTTGCCTCTGGTGATTGCATTCAGGCTTCAGTTATCATGAAAGTCGTGATCATTCGTGATGATTATCTTGCTGAACAAAATGTGTCCCTATCATAAATGTTCATTTGCCACAGAGTTTATTTTTTGCAATTATCCAAAATTCAATGGAAAAATCCTGCAGAAAAACGTCGTCAGTTGTCACCAGAGTAATAAACAGTTGTGAATGGCTCGGTAAGCTTTAACCGATGCCAGAATGTGCCTTTGTGATTGCATGGCCAGACTGATCTGCTGGTTGCCTGGCAACCTTACAGTGACAACAAAAAGTTACTTATCCAGCCAGTGACTGTATATGAAGATGGGCGACACTCCACTTTGAACTTCCAATAAATGAAAAAAATGAAGCTAAAATATCCCAGGTATGGCTGCTGCCATCTTGTGCTGATGACATCATTTGGAGCCAGAGTCTGCACAGTCGTGAGTGTGAACTAGAGCCACGCTATTGAGTTCCTGCCAGCAGCCAATGGTCAGCAGCACCACTGATCAGGAGCACAGTGATTGGAATACACATCTGTCAACCATGATATCAAAACCCCCTTTTTCACAGCATCAAATAACTAATTAAAAACAAGCTTATCAGACTTGAACAAACATCATCGTGAATAGAACTAACTGACATGACAGAAACAGTAAATGTACTCTTGTACAGCACCTTTCTAGTATGTCGACCACTCGAAGTGCTCTTTACACTACAGAACCAACATTCACCCATTCACATGCTGGAGGCGACCATACAAGGTGCCACCTGCTACACAGTTAAATATTAATAGACAACCACAACCTGACGGTAAAGCCATCAGGATCAATTTGGGGTTCAGTGTCTTGCCCAAGGATACTTCCGGGATCATCTGATGATTAGAGGACCCGCTCTGCCTCTGAGCCACAGCTGCCCCGAGAAACCATCTTTGAGAAAACTTTATTTGAAGCACACTTTCATTTCTTAGTTTGGCTCATGTCCCATCAGCTAACGTGCAGAGGCGGGGTTTATGACCTATAGTGCAGCCACCAGGGGACGATCAAGATGTGTTGGCTGCACTTTGTTTTAAAGATGATTTTTTTTTTTTTTGTCAGAATAGACTTAAGCATGAAAGAGAGAGAGTGGGGATGACATGCAGCAAAGGACCACAGACTGGAGTTGAACCCACAACCACTGCAGGACGGACATTGCCTTTGTATATGGGACACCACTGAGCTACTGGGCGCCCAGTTTTGGCTTCACTTATGGGGAGCTGCCATGCTGTCCACCTTTATACAGTCAATGGTTCCAACCATTAGCAAAAACCAAATGTCAAGTCCACCAAATGAAAAGACAAAGAACATTAATAATCCTCTGGGTCGACACATAAAAGATTTGACCCCTTAAAGGCATAGTGCACCCAAAAATGAAAATTCAGCCATTATCTACTCACTCATATGCCGATGGAGGCTCAGGTGAAGTTACACTTGCGGAGATCCCAGTGGAGAGTGGGTAGCAACACAACTCCACCTAATGGAGGCTTACGGCGCCCCAGATTCAAACGTCCAAAAACACATTATTGAAACCACAAAATATCTCAAGAACACGGTGCCCCCCATGTCTCACGGTCTCGCGCACACGTGAGCGCGGTGCACAGAGAGGCAGTTAGAGCTACAGGCTACAATGAGGCTAAAAACAGAGTTCAAATGACGTTTTTCCAAACAAGTTTTTATGTCGGAGCTTCAGGACACTTGGATCACTACAGACGAGCAGTATGGAGATATTTTGTGGTTTCAATTATGTGTTTTTGGATGTTTGCATCTGGGGCGCCATAAGCCTCCATTAGGTGGAGTTGTGTTGCTACCCACTCTCCCCTGGGATCTCTGGAAGTGATGTGAGGACTCTAAAACTTCACCTGAGCCTCCCTCGGCATATGGGTGAGTAGATAATGGCTGAATTTTCATTTTTAATAGCAGAACAAGATGTGTCTGTAACAAATCTGTTTTATGATGAGTCAACTCTGTGGGGAAGGCTTGGTTAGGTTTAGGGAAAGATCATATAATAGGTTAAAATCAGCCCTTTGTCAAAGTTAGAAACATCGTGGTTTGGATTAAAATGCCTTCTTGGTAAAGGTTAGGAGAGCTAACGCTGACTGGTGGTTGTAATGGTCGTAAACAAACAGTGTTAAAGTCTGATGTGTTGTTGACCCTTCCAGTCACTCCAACATCCTCCCTACACAGACTTTTTAAGAACCTCATCTCACTTCCTGTTTTGCTCTGGTCATAATTACAGCGGTCGCTGCAGGGTTTGTGACTTGAACATAAACATATGTCATTTTTGGGGCACATGCTGAGTAAACATGCTGCTTTCCTTCTTTAGAGTACAGAGTGTCAAACATGTGTCTTTCCCAGAATGTCAAAGTATTCTTTTAAATCCTGAAGTTTACAGCAAAGAAACCACAGCAAACATCCTGTTGTTCAACCAGTGTCCATAAAGTTTTAACTCTGATGTTTATAGAAGCTTGAATGGATTCCTCAATGCTGAAGTTACTGATAAGTCTGTCACAGGATTTCACACAAATGTTGACCTTGTTATCTGTCAATTCACAGAATGTATACTGACTTTAATGCATTTAAAATGAGCTTTTATATTACCTAATAAATACATGTGATATCTCACTACATGCAACTTAAACTATTAACTCTGTTATTGTTAACCCTGTTAGCTCGTGCAACAGCTGAATGAACATGCTTGGTAAACACTTTTCACAACAACTCGGCTGTGGACGGAGAATCCTGTTTGTGCGTTCAGCAGGAAATCTCAAAGAACTCATCTGGAGTACAAAATGTGTGTGTGTGTGTGTGTGTGTCTGTGTGTCTGTGGTGCCTTCTGCATGCCAAGGCTTTAGAAGCTACCTGTTCTCCCAGAACAATTAAGCCAAGCCTCTTTACAGTATCTCCGCTCCAATTAATTTTAATATTTAAACAGCCATGCAGAGACTTCTGAACCCACTAACGCAAGATTAGAGTAAACTCAATTAAATATTGATGGCCATAAATAAACATTCTAATTTGGAGAAGCGCCATGGTGCACAGTAAATCAAGAGGAAAAAAAATGGTTTCAGCTGAAATGCTATGCTTATTAGCTGAGCAAATGTTGAACCGGGGGGTCAGGAGAGGAGGTGAGAGGAAGGACAAAGGATTAATGAGGGACGTCACGTCACAGGGAGCAAGTGTGGAAAAGAGAGGACATACTGCAGGTGTTTCTGTCCTCACTGAGAAATTCCATCAGGTGTATTTGGAGCGTTTTTGGTGTATTTTGCAGTAAAAATGTAATTTACAGACCGGCTGGTCATACAGTCCCTTCAGGAATTCGCAGGCTTTTTTGGGATTGTTGTAAAGTGAAATGCTTGCTGCAGCTTTCCTAAAAAGTTGCAATGCGTGTTGCAAGGTTTTTAGGTATTTTTTTGCAATTGAATTATTGCAATGCTGTCTCAGATTCAGAACCTATTATTTTGAGCATTCAGTGTTTCCCATAGAATAAGAATCTATTTGTGATGGGAGGGGAGTTGGAGTTGGGGGTGAGCAGCAGCAGATCACAAATCTCTCTCTCTTAAGGGCCATCTCCCTGAGCCTGTCGCCTCCTGCTCTCTCTCCCCGGGATTGCATGACCTAACATAGCAGTAGCAGCTAATATCCAACAACGAGCTGGTTAACAGTCCCAAAACCACTCACAGCAATATTATTACTGCTCAACTCTCTTGTGAAATCAGGGGTAGGCAACCTGCGGCTCTTTAGCCCCTCTCCGTCGGCTCCCTGTAGCCACCACATAATGAAACATATTAATGAATGCCCATTTTGACCCATTAGTAATATTGATGGCTAATTTAGACCTAACAGGCTGTGTTACCTTCATTATAAGGTTCAAATATGTTTTGTGGCTCCAGACAATTTTTTTTAATTATTGTTATTTTGTCAAAATTGGCTCTTCTGTTAGTGAAGGATGTTGACCCCTGCGTCAAACCCTTTAATAACCATTTGGCAACGCTAGCTGTGTGATGCTAAAAGTTAGCCTTTTTAATGTGTGTGTGACTCTAACTCGGGTATAGAACTCACACTCCCGCTGCAGTGGTGTCATGATAAGAGGGGCAAGAAGGGGCTGAGTGAATCGATACGTTGCATGCAGCTCTACATTGAAATGAGATTTTACCCATTTTAATTTTCAAATTTGCAGTAAAGTTGCAGTGATTGGACAAAATTGCAAGGTTGCGCAGAATTCCTGGCTGAATTTGTGTTAATTGTTGCGCAACATCCTGGACAAGCTGGTAATGTGTTTGATTTACTGTAATAATAAAGTTAAATGACTTACTGTAGGAACAAACCTTTTTCAGTGTAACCACAAAGTAAGGAAATAATTTTACAGTTTCCAATGTCACAATACTAAAAATGTCTGCATGTAAATATGTAAAGGTTATAGCAGTATTGTGGTTAGTCAGCAACCTTTCCTATCAAAAGAGCCAGTATTGACCGAAAAATGATAATAAACATATTTGAGCCTTACAAGGAGGGTAAGGCATCTATCAGCCTATCAACGTTACTTATAAGTCAAAATGAGCATCGTGCAATACCTATGTTTTCAGACAAGGTGGCTAATCTGCAGTTATTAATGATTATTTCCTAATTTAACTTTGCAGTGTTGATGCTCAGAGGAAACAGATCTGTCCACTCACTTTTGAATTCTCCATACGACTCCTGAATTTCTCCTTTTTTGGATTTGGAATCCATAGCTAGTTTAGCAAAAGAGATTCAAGACTAGCCACTGCTACTGAAGTTTGGCAAAATTGGGAGGAAAAGGTGCCAGGCCATTTTTTTTTAATTTTTTTTTTTTTTTATTTAACCTGTGAATAGCCATTGACATATGACGGACATTTTAGATGTTGAAATGTTAAAAGTTTTTCTTTTTTTATTCTGTTTATAGGTTGCACATTTTTACAACAGGATAATGTAAGAATTTCTGAGGCCTACAATGATGATAAATTAAAAAATGGCTGTTATCAGGGTGTCCACGGGGTCTTAAAAAGTATTAAAAGTTGATAAATCAAATGTCGGAAAATTAAGACCCTTAAAAAGTATTTAAAAGTCTTAATCGAGATTTTATGAAGTATTAAATTTTCCGGGCATTCAAGCTTTGACAAAAAGTATCCATGAATGTAATTTAATGTAATTTATTTTCTTCCTTGCAACTATCACAAACAACGATGTGTAGGTAGGCGCACTCGGACTGCCACTCGGGGCCGTGCGCGTACCTGTGCGACATCACGCGATAGTATGCGTCCAGGCGCCAAACAGGGGAGCAAAAGACAATATGGAGTTGCAAGTTGGTGGAAGGCAAAACACATGAACTGAGGCAAATGTCCTGAGTTTGTTCATTTCACCAAGTTATTGTTGTTTTCAGCAAGTTGGCCTTGAATAGCTGATGTTGAGCTGTAGAGCTGTGTTACTTGTGATGACCTAAGGTGTACTTTAATAAACCTGCCTTTGGTTTTATTTATTCTTTCAAGCTTTGTTCCTTTTCATCTTATCTGAGTTCTGTTGTATGTTTGAGCTCCATATTTAATTGCAAACTACAACTGTTTAGTAAGTTAAAGATGTGTTGCTGCTAATGACAGCTTGAAGTGGCGATGAGGTCTTAAGGTTTTTTTGGAAGGTCTTAAAAACGTCTTAGAAAGGTATTGAAATTAACCTCAGGATTCCTGCATATACCCTGGTTATTCATTTAAAAATGCTCAAAGACACAGGGAGCAACTGGAGAGCAAGTAAAGAGACGTATATGGCTTTGGAGGAGCAGGTTGCCTGTCCCTGACCTTAACGGAGACCAAGTCGTCACCAAGACTGGAATGCACCGTAACCAAGATGGCGAGAGCGAGTCAAAACAAAGACCAGACCAGACCATTGTGAGTCCCAAACTCCATGACACGCTTAGAATAAAATGTAGAACATGCCAATCATAAGCACTCCACAGATTGGTCTGAAAAAGCCACATTCCCATGAAAACACCACAGAAAACAATTTTTGTTCATTTATTGTAAAGCAAAGGAAATCAGGCGTACTGAGAACAAAAGAGATTCAGACGGGAATCTGGATTTTTAAGTGCTTCAATTGGGGCTGTACAAACAGTGCAAACGTGCAGATGTGCCAAAGTTTTAGTCCATCTAGGAATTTCCTCAGTGTGCTCAGTTGGAGGGGCGTCCGACATGGACGGGCTGTAGCCTGAACTGTAGCTTGAGGCAACAAATTCACCTTGTCAGTAAACATTTCGTTACATTCAGTCTCAACATTTTTGCAGCTTGCCAGGTACGTTAATTAGCAATTATGTTAATAGAAAATGTAATTTGCTGGGCGTTGTGTTTCCGTCAAAACGTGTTAGGTGTATATAAACTTAATTTCCAGGAGACAGCGCTGGCCACCAAGGCTAAGACAAAAGAATATATAAAGTGATGCCTACATCAACTTGAAAAACCAAGGGAATGACTGTCAGATAATGGAAGTGCATTAAGAAATACACCAAAGCAATATAACACTAACAATGTTGCTAAAACTTAAGATTGCAGTTGAGAGATTTTTTCTGATGTCTACAGGCAGGTCTGTAGGACAATAGACAGTAATGATTTCTGTGTCTTTGGAGGTCGATGTACAGAAAATCTGACCCGAACGTTTTAGAAGATTTAACTGCAGAACTCTAGCCTCATATTCAAGCTTCATTGACCTGCAGAGCGCTGCGGCGGTGAAAGTTTATCACAGAAACGTCTTCTGTGACATTATAATATCCGCCCTTCATCCTCTGAGCCCGCGGAATAATTTTGTTTTATCTAAAAAGGCTGGAAGATGTTACAGAACTTCCAGACAGAAAACAAGTCCTTGAGAGGCTGTCCACGTGCTCGGCTCTGACTGACAGTGAATCATTCATGGAGCGCAGGAAACATGATGAGAGCTTGATTAAGGACAGGGAGAGATGGGCTCCAATGTTAAATCAGTCCAGACTGAAGGCTGATTAGACGAGAACTTTTACATAAAAAACTGGAGGACCTGAAAAATCTTTTATCAGACATGTCGGTGAATCTAACTCCACAGAAGTGGCAACTTTCGAAACGGTGAAGGCCAAAACATGCACATGTTTGTACACTGGTACCCTGCATCTTGTTCACCTAAATGTATACAGAGTATGGATTTTATTTTTCATCATTGTGCGTGCAGTGTTTCATTTATGCAATATGTCATCAAGGCTGTGCCACCTACATGAATCAAAGGCAAACACATGTACACAAAGACAGAGATACAGACACTTTTACAGAGATTTTTCATCTTCAAGCTCATGAATTCATAAGACAGTGTGTATGCCAAGCAGAGCTGGCTAACATGACAGCCTCCTGACAGCTCCCGTACACAGGCAGCTATGTGTTTGAGATATACAGTATATTTTTGAAAGTTATTCAAGAGCGAGGGGGGAGGAGGTGTGTGTGTGTGTGGGGGGGGGGGGGGGGAGCAGTAACACCACATGAATAAATAGAAATCAAACATTCAGCGGCGGTGGTTTTGGCACTTTGAGCGGAGATATGGGGGAAGGTGTCAAGGGGTATGGCAACAGGGTTTGACAAGGGGGCCACGACGGGCAGCAGCCGCTGTCAGAGCGCCAGGTGGTGATGCGTGAATCGGGGGAAAGGAGACGTGACGCGGTGGATTCCTCCACTGGTCGCTGGAGAGGACCAGAGGCCGCGGGAGGGGCCCCCTAACACACCGTCCACCTGTCAGAGCTCTGGCCAGCTTCACACACACATACTCACACGCATGATAGGAGACATGCAAGTGCCCGTTTATGCGGATGCAAGAAGACACAGAGTCATTTGACAGGATGTGGTTGGAAAGCAGAGGGAAAACCAGTGGATATTAAGAAAGGTCATATTCAGAGGATATAGAAGGACGCAGGAAATTAAAAGGCCAAACATTTAGTGACATTGATCACTGTCCACAGATAAGGCCGGTATGCTCAGAATGAGACTTGTGAAGCTGTGCTGTGTGACTGACAGTATCGACGTCTAAAACAAGCCATCACAGAGGGGGATGGAGACAGCAGATTGTGACGGGGCAGGCTGGTGACATTGTTTTGCAAAAGCACAGTTTTCTGGCACTTTCAGATCACTGATGCCTTCAGGCTGCTGCCCAATTGATTTTTGCTCCCGTTCTTTGACTCAGCCATAAAAAGGTATAAATAGAAAATAGATTAAATTCATTATCTTTCATCAAACATGCATGCTGGATGAAAGCATACATGTCCTTGTGTTTCTCTTACAAGGATTAATGTGTGTTCTTGTTCTCGGTAAAGTATTAATGAGCTCTCTATATAGTTGTGTTAATTAGCTATAAGATGTGTTCGGATACAGCATGTTCAACACACCACAGGACAGAATAAACTGTCTGGCTTTAAAACTTAAACACAATGGGGTTTTAGATTTTAGTGCACACTTTTGAGTGCAGGTTCTTTGTTTTAAAGGTGCAGTATGTGACTCTGGAGAAAGATTATTAATAGGGATGCACCAAATATTCGGTAACCGAATATATTGGGCTGAATATTGCAAAAAAAACCACACATTCAGTATTCGGTGGAATAAGTGAAAAGCAAGGCCGAATAATAGCGGCGTGTTTTGATACTTTCACTGGTATCGTACAGTGGGTCCCAATTTTGGTACCGTGACAACACTAATCTGGAGGGGGTTCATCTGCAAAAACTAATGAAAAACTAAACAATGGTACCGAATGTGTGTTTTTTTGCAATATTCAGCCGAATATATTCGGTTACCGAATATTCGGTGCATCCCTAAATCTAAGTAAGTCTCAAGTCTTTGCACTCAAATCCTGAGTTAGTCCCAAGTCAAACCAGGCAAGTCCTCATGTTGTGTCAGTCACATTTGCACACTGATTCCAAACCTTTAGTCTGTCATTAATGTTTTTAGAACAGGTTTGATTTCCTGCGTTTTTAGCATTTGTCAGAGCCTTTAGAGACGTTTGACCAATAATCAATGAGGAAAATGTGGCAGCAGGACACATCCGTGATAAGACGAAGGATCGGGTTGCACAGTATCCTTTCATAACTGAGATAGCTCATGTTCAACAAGTCAGATAGTAATATTCAGGTGGCTGATGATGATGATGAGGAGGAGGAGGACGTGGGTCGCACACAGACTGAGAGAGAGAGACAGTGTGACAGAGATGGAGGACAGCTCAGTCCCTTCATGCAGCTGTGGTGCCAAATGCAAGACACAGGGAGAGAGTGGTGATGGCTAAATAACTTCAATAGAGAGAAGCAAGAGAGGAAATATGTCTTTTCCTTTTGTCTCGTGTCGTGAAATTTCGCGAACAAAAACAATGCATCGGACTTAGTGTGCAAGGTTTCTGTGCATTACGATTTTTTTTTTCGATGACAGATTAAAGAAATGGACTCGCTGTACAAAGGCCTTAACAAGTCCCAAGTTGAGTCTTAGTCCTAATCTTTGAGCTTCAAGTCCTAAATAAGTCATAATGTGCGCTTCACCAAATTAAGTTTTAAGTACATTTTGTTTTAATGGCTTTAAGCCTGGGCGGCACGGTGGTGCATTTTGCCTCACAGCAAGAGGGTTCCCGGTTCGAACCCAGGGTGAGGGAGCCCTTCTGTGTGGAGCCTGCATGCTCTCCACATGTCAGCATGGGTTTTTTTCCAGGTACTCCGGCTTCCTCCCACAGTCCAAAGACATGCAGGTTAACTGGTGACTCTAAAGTGGCCGTAGGTGTGAATCTGAACTCAAATGGTTGTCTGTCTCTATGTGTCAGCCCTGTGATAGTCTGGTGACCTGTCCAGGGTGTACCCTGCCTCTTACCTGATGTCAGTTGGCTCCAGTCCCAGCACAACTCCCAACAGGGAGTAATTGTCTTATTGCAGCTTCCTTCACTTCCTCACATTATTTATCTCAATACACCTTCTAATTATTATTTTTGTTGATGTATATTATATGGTTAGTAGTTTCCGTTATTTGGCTTTTTCCAAGCTTTGTTTGCTGACAGTGGATTATTTCTGATTTCCAGATTAACAGATATGTAAAGGGTTGACTATATGTTCAGATGACAAATCCCCTTGTTTTTTTTTGTAAGTAAATATTTGCTCCATAAATCATATAACTGCCCTCAAATCCAGAATTTCAGCTTTCATGTGTTTGCTCTGTCTCTCCGTCTCTCTCCCCATCTGCCTCTTTGCATTTCTTGAGGGAAAAGCCGGACAGTGGGCAGAGTGTTTTTTGGAGCCGGCATGGGAAGCAAAGGCAAAAGCCAGAGAGGGAGAAAAAAAAGCCTCCATTCACAGCCCCATAATACTCTATTCATGAAGCCCCATGTGCTTTTATTATTTAAAGCATTCTCCCAGCACAGAGAGCTCCATCCTGTCTCATTGTGAAGCCATCATCTGAGGAGCTATTTCCACAGAAGCAAAAAAAATAGTCCTATTTGTGAAATACTGGTTATCTAAAATGGGACCCCAGGGCCTCGACGGAAGGGAATACTGGATTCCACACACTTCCACATCCCACTGGTGGATTATGTTTTTTGTTGTTGTTGTTGTTGTTGTTGTTGTTGTGTAGCTCTCCTTTCCTTCTTCCTAACTCCGCTTGATATCATTACACAAGCCTTGGATACCAACTGTCAGGAAACGCAGAGTGTAATGCATCACTTGTCAGCGTGAAAATATATAATTATGCTCATCTAACAAGTTTTCAAGGCCAAATGGAGGTAATATCTCTTGTGTGAAACAATAATCTTGCAATGCATCAGTGTAATTGAAAAAAAAAAATTGCTACATTTGCTTATTTGTCACCTTCCAGGAAATGTGCTGTGTTGACAGCTAAAGTAGAAAAAAAATCACAGAAGGGATGCTAGTAATTAGCTTTGTGTGGGTGTATTTGTGTAGATGATGCACATGTGTGTGTGTGTGTGTGTGTGAGGTGTAGTTGTGTGTATTTGTCCCGCTCATTTGGTTTACAGCGTATTGTCTTACCTGCCTGTGTTGTTTGTTGGTTGAATGGTAACATCATCTCATGTACCTTGACACCCCGGCCTATTGTTGCTACAAACAAATCAGAAAGCCAGACTAATTGAACATGTATTGATGGAAATGCGGTGCTTTGGCAACCCTGGAGCTGACAGCTTCATCGTCGCAGCGGAGTGAAGCGATGCAGAAGGGACGAGACACTGTAAGTACACATTGAGAGATGCGTCTACTGTAGCGACGAAGACAGACAGGGATCTCTGCGGAAAGAAAAGAGGAGAGGTTTGAGTTCAGACTGAGACAAAAACAGACATATACTGTAAGAGAAAGAACTGAAGGGATTAACAGCTACCTGTCACATGCACTGTATGTGCAATCAGGACGATGCTGCTAAATACTGGCAATCAGGGCAGATTCATCAGAGCCTTCTTTTCCTGCCAAGGAAGGCAGCACACTGTAATTATGTCGGCATCAGCCTCTGCGACAGCCACCCGCGCTAGTTGTAATTTCGCCCAATTTACATTAGAAGGCTTCAAAGGGCCTATAATTTGAATCCCTTCAGCTTTATGGTAATGTGTTAGCATTGACTGTCGCACCTTTGTGCTCACCATAAAACGAGCATGAGTGTTGAAAGATGTGTCGGAGGGAATGTGAAGGGAAGTAGCTGTGCAGTGACAGAAGGATTGAGGGCTCTTTCACACCTGTGGTTCAGTTCATTTGGCCCATATCAAGGGAGAAGAAATAACATCATTGCCGTTTAGTTCTGGTTTGGATCATGTTCACGCCGGCTTTTAACAAACAAACAAAGAGCTGTAAACATGAAGTCATATGGACTGACAGGTGACTCATTGATTCGACAGTTTTGGCGCCTGCCATCCTGCATCATCAGCACGACGTGGACCTGTGTGGAGAAATCGAATTCTGGTGACTGACAGCAGGTCGTGCTGCACCTTGCTGCTCCTTATAAGTTTATTTAGCTATTCTGGAGCTCACAAATAAATAGCTGATGGTGAGCATTATTAGTCAAGACTGTAAATGGACCTCGTATATCATAACGGTACATAAAGGAGGCTATTAGGGCAGTTGCGAGGGCTGCACAACCCAGCTGGCATTCTGATGTTGATTCACTGCTGAATCACTGTTGAATTATGTTTTGAGTTTGACAGATGAATCAACGTTGATTTTTCATAAACATCAAACGTTTCAAAATTGTTTCAGTGTTGATTTATGAGAATTTTGTTACAACCATCAGAATTAAAAGTTGTTTCAATGCTGTTTCAATGTTGACAACTTGGCAACACAGTGGTGCATTGTTGCCTCACAGCAAGAGGGTTCCTGGTTTGAACCCAGGGTGGGAGTGGGCGGAGGTTGCATGTTCTCCCCGTGGCAGCGTGGGTTTACGCTGCCGTAGACAACTGTGCGACAACACCCCAACCTTTTTGATATTTCCTCTAGGGACGTTACCACACAGAGTAAAAAAAAAATAATGCATCGCGCCATCATGTCAAACTCAACACTCCCTGTATCTGTTTCAAATTAAAAGCCCATTATAACTTCAGTTGAGAGAATCCGTTCATTTTCTAAATAAGCTTTTATTGTGAAACATTCGCAGGAATTTGTTGTGGAGGATTCAGTGACTTGCATGTTTGCGTACAACACTTGTAATGTAGCTCCTGCCATCTGGTGGCACTTTTTACGTTATTACAACAACATTTCAGCTGGCACATGAACAGACACAGTGAATGAAATAGTAATGATAATAATAAAAATAGGACAAGAATAACCTGATGACATCATGCACATCATGAAAGACGACAGTTATGGAAAATGAATGAATGAATGAACAACAAACAACATAATTTCAACCACATTTCAATGTTGAAGGTTGGTCGTGTGCCTTTTTTTTTAGTTAGCTGAAAGAAATTATATATAGGAAATGTAACTATCAGTCTTTTTTATTGGTTCCTTTTGTATTCATTACAATGTTCAATTTGTTCGGTAGAGCTATGCTGGAAATAATTCTCCTCCAATTTCTTTTCTTTTATTAGATTTTTCAAATAAAGCACAGACATATATAAACAAACAAAGCCAACCAACAGAACCAAACACCTAGACATAAAGACAGACAAGACAGAAAATTATAGAAAATAATATCCACAAAAAAACAAAACCCGAAGAACAAATGCTGCAGTGTATTTCAAATAAGAATGAGTAAGCTAATAAGTTTTTTAAAAAAAAGATTGTACAGCATTGTGATATTGACAGATGGAGCGATCCATTATTGCCCTCCAGGGATGAGCAAGTCAGAGTTTCTGGAGGAAAAAGTGTAATGGTTCCCAAAGTTGCCAGAACTTGTTATTATTGAGATCATGAGTCAGTTTCTCCAGAGGAAGCACAGCTGATATCTGTGATGACCACATGTCAACCGTGGGGACCCGTGGAGCAGACCATCACAGCAAGATGCACTTTTTAGCCAAGTATAAAATAATTGGCAGGAGAGATTTCACATCCGTATTAAAGTAATTGTCAGAAATATGGTGCAACAAGTATCCTCCAATTTTTTGAAAAAAAATTTAACAAGCAATTTGTTCTATTTTAGCAGCGAGCCTGATCTCACACAGCCGTCATTATTAGATGCTCAGAGCAACAGATATAGGTCATAGAGTCCACTAAGGATGGGCAAGGGGAGAGGTGGATGGGTCCAACAATCACAGGCAGGCAGGTAAGTGGAGACACGTTGTCCATCAGTAGGGTTGCCCCAATTAAGAATTTTCCTTATCGACCAATAGTCGTCATTTAGGGCCATTAGTCGACTAGCATGTTTACAATATTAATTTAATTATTAAATTGTATATTTTGGGCGGGGCAACACAATGGTTTGAGTTGAAGGTGTGAGAAAGAATAGTGTCAGTAACATTGTTAACACATTCATTCATATATTACAGAGAAATACAAAACCGGACTAATGAACCTTCATTAATATAGACCTATATTTTATCTACAAGTGCACGTCACACACTGAGCGAGCTGCCTGTTAATGACGCTGTCGGCTAATGGGCATGTAGCTACTTCCATGTTTCAGATGATACGTCATGTTTGTAGTCGACCAATGAAGATGAGTTTACATATCACCTTGGGTTCATCCTTCACCTTCTCAAAATGATCCCTCACTTTGGATTTCCTGCCCGACATGTTATTAACTAGCCTGTGGAATAACTGCAGGTACCAGCCCTGGAAATTAGGGGCCGTACACATGCAGCATATTTAAACTCCTGGAACAAGTCCTTTCAAATTAAATTCCCATGTGGTCCAGTCATATAGATATATAGATATTTCATTATATAACAGTTGTCTTTTTTTAGATTTTGGTATAAAAAGAGTTGCCAGACGTGACCAGGGAAGTTGCCTTAGGAGTTTTAAGAGCCTTATTACTTATTGACAAGTGCTGATCACAGGGATCTTAATGTAAAGTGTTTCCAGTTCTTTTTAGCCCAAAGGCTAGGTATAAAAGGTGTGAGTAAGATGTGAACACACATATATGCACAGTGCACACAAATGATGACATGAATTCCATGTAACCTCTGTTCCTCTGCCCTGTGTGCACGCTTTTCTGTCCATATGGTCAATTAGACTCTGTTAAAGACAATGACAGCACCAGAAAAGTATCGGCTGAGGCCTCGAGAGGTCGCAGGTCAATAAAGACCAGTCAGTGACAGCTAAAAGCCACACAATGTGTTTTAAACATGAAAGAAAAATCAGTGAATGGGGGGAAAAAAACAAGCTGTCGGGGTTAAAGGTTGCTGTGCTTCACATTGTGTCTGACCAGGATTATAACAAGGCTACTCTTGCCTGCTCTCATACTCTGTGCTCTTTCTCTCGTCCTTCCTCTCGCCTCCTCCCCCTCCCCTCCTGCTCTGTCTCTTCCTCCTCTCTAAGGGCTTCTTAATGACTAACCTGTCAGGATTAGCATCTCTCCCTATTTCACACTGTGGTATCCAGCTTCCTCCTCATCCTCTAATGAACAGCCCCGGCTCCAAGGACAGAGCAGACAGGGGTGAAGACAGATGAAAAACTCAAAAGCGCACATCACCGCCAAGCCTCACATTTCAGGACTCCTCGCCACCCGCGTCGATCCGAGCCAGCTCTTTTCCTCTCTTCTCGCCCCCTTTTAACGTCCTCTGTCGCTCCCTGCTTCCGATGCTCAGGACAACTTAATTAATCACTGTAGGGCTCTAATGAATTGACCAGCCGGGGTGTATTGATCCCTGGGGTATCAACAGCTCGCCTTTGTGAAGTCTAATACCCTCTTCTGAGCTTAGAGATCAAACATCTTGAGAAAAAGTGGGAAGGAATATCACACTGAAACCTTTTTTTTTTTTTTTTTTTTGGGTTGAGTGAGAGGAGGTCAGCTGAAAAGACACTGGCTGAAGCCACTTCAGCAAATATGTGCATTAGGCAGAAAGCAAATCCTCATCTTCATCCCCCACGCGCTCCCCTTCTCTCCTACCCTTGCCTGAGCTTGTGTTACATGTGTCACATTTATAGAAATAACATTCCTTTCATCAAGGGAATTAGTGTTATATTTCAGGTTGTCTTAAATCAGAAGAGGAGCTTACAGCTTATTAAAGTGTCGTCACGGCACCACCACTAAGGATGCTGGGGGATTTGGCAGCCTTCTTCGAGACTGGATCGCTCAGATCTTTTTCTGGGCCGAGGTTAGATTAGGCATTGATCTGAAAGGCTAATTTGATGCCACATTACAGCTGTGAAATTACAGCACTGTATGCCTCCCATTTAGGAATATGAGCTGGACAACTCCCTCTCCACTTCTCAGAAATCAGTTATGTAAATGCACACTGAGTAGCAGCGAAAGCTCGGCCATGTTCAATTACGGCACCAAAACGAAGCAGCAGCTGAAGAATTCAATTATTAGTTGTCAATTGTTAATCTGAAACATGTTCCACACCTTTAGCCACGCTGCATGTTCCTATTTTTAGTCCATCAGGTCACATTAAAAGTCACGCAGGTAATACCTTCACTATATTTGGAGGCCCAAACAATAATCAGTGTGTTCCGTTGGTTTGATAAGACTATAATTACCTGCTTGGTCAGGTGTTGCCCTCTTCACCTGTTGATTAGTGCTCGTTTACCAAGTCCCTGCCCACTCAGAAATTTAAACCAAACACTTTGTTTTTACCTACAAACTTTTCACTTGGCTGATGATGAATTCATTTGGCTGATTGGCCACACACTCTTCATTAACATGAACAAGTGTGTATGAAATTAGAGGTAAGCTGTGTGTGATGTAGCATGATCAAAAGGAAAAAAAAAAAGTAAGTGGGTAAAGTATAACTTCCAGTCTGTAATTATCATCAGGCAAACAAACTCTGGCACAAAACGGAAGTTACACTAAATGGCTTTGATTCATATAAACTGTGCAGTGAATTTACATCCTAAGTACTTGAAAAGGTAAAGTCTGCTCAACACATGAAAAGGAAGGTAGAGAAATGTTGGTACTTCAACTTCTACAAGTTTCTTCAACGTAAAAAAAATACACAAGAGATGAGAAGCAAGGACACAACAGTAGTAGTGACTGTGTGGCTTTTATACGTCGTTTATATTATTTTATAATGACATTATGACCGCTAATGGTCTCAACCAAACAACATATTTATCATCCAAAGACTACTGGGGTGGCTGTGTCTCAGAGGCAGTGGACAGGTTGTCCACCAATTGGAAGATCAGCAGTTTGATCCCTGGCTCCTCCAGTCCGACTTCTTCACATGCACGCATAGGGAGTGAGTGTGTGTGAAGAAGTAGTGGCACCATGTACGGTAGCCTCGGCTGCAAGGCTGTGAATGTGTGTGTGAATATGAATATGACACAAAGTGAGATTTATACTTGTGCGTCAGCTCTATGCAGGGCTTACGCCGTTGTGAGCATTTATACTTGTGTGATGGTGTGTCTGTGTCACTCTGCAGTTACACCTCCAAACCACTAGTCAACGGCAGGGTTTCTGTGAAGTGCTGTAAAGTTTAGTTGATTCAAAACACAGCTAAAACACACATTAAACACACATTAAACATGGCATAATAGTGACAATTTCAAACATAAGTACACAAATCAGCTTAACTATAACTCGCAGCATTCACAGACAAAAACTTGTCTTTATCTGGACACATTTTCCCCATAAATACAACATGTTAATGTTTTTAGCACAAGCCTATGGCATTTTACATTGTATAAATTAGCTTAGTGGCTAGCAGACTTTTCCTCTACCCATATGAAACCAGGGACAACAGCAACATTTAACAAAGATAACGTTACGCCATTACGCCTCACAAGGTTCAACTGTCTGACATGCTAACGTTCTTAGCACAAGCCTATGGCATTTTACATTGTATAAATTAGCCTAGCAATCAGTGGCGATTTCCTCCACTCAGATGAAGCCAAGATTAATCACACACAAGACTAAAATGCCATTTTGTGGAGGCTCTATTATCTTCAGAAATTAAAGTAAATAAAAGCTTTGTTTCCACTGAGGGAAATGGTTTCAGCTTACAGAAATAGACGTGAGGTCTGCGTCACCACGACATGTATTTACATTTCTGAGGAGGTGCATGTCAGCCAGGGTACAGTGTAGGCTCTACGTCCACGCAGAGCCTAAACTGGTAGGTAGAGCGTCAATTCGACACAGAGGTGTAAATTCTGCTTAAAAGCCTATAAATATATAAATAATATAGAAATATGCTTCTCTTTAATACAAAATGCAGCTTTTATCTCAAGTTCAGTCCACATTAGTACTTAAAAGTTTATTTACCATCCTTTGAGTCTGGTATCCTCTAGTTTTCAGTAATTTCAAGTAAACATGATTTATGTTATATTTGTATTTTCCAACCAACTGGGTACATTTTGATGCAAATAGAGAATAAATTAAATTAACCCACAGTCATTCAGACGTCTTTGTCTTTCAAAGACGTCTGAATGACGTCTTTGTCTTTCAAAGGCAATACCTTTTTCAAGTAGATTTTCCAGGTGAGGATTTGCGATTGATTTAAAATGCCACCCTGGAACTACACCTAAGTTTGTAAAAAAACAAACAAACTCACAATACATTAAAAATGGTGCCATTTGAGAGCTACATGGCCTCAGAAATGCAAACCCATCTCTGTTGTGATTGTCTTTTCTTTTCTTACTCTATAACAAATTTAAATGCTTAAATCAATTAATTATTGTTTTCTTAGATATTCTTGTCATACACAGGTATGCAATGATGGTTGTTGGGCGTAAAATCTGTCAAAACTGACAGCTTGACTGAACACATCTGCAAGTCCGGTGAGCAGTCATGCCTTATAAACATAAATCTGGCAATAAGAAAGGACAAGAGAGAAACGAACAGGAGGAAAACGTAGCAAAGCTCCCCAAATTGTGTGTGTGTGTATGCCTTATGACTAGTGTGCACTGGGGCCCATCGTACCTACCTAACACCATTGCCTGAAGTGATTGATGAGTGCTCCCCTTACGATGGCGTATGATACTTTAAATTAGGATCCATAGCAAACAATAACTCAGTACAATCTATTAAAACTGCACAGGTAGAATTGGATGCTTTTGACTGGGGTCCCCCACGAACCCAATACAGTGAGACTTTTAAAAAGCAGTAATTAAAACAATGATATGAAGTCATTAGAGTCTTGAAAAATTGGAATGATGACATATGGCAGTTGTGAGATATGATATGATCGAGTTTACCTCTGGGGTGTGCAGGTACCCCAGTTCATAGGATGAGGGTTTTAATCGGGTGCACATTTTAAATGGAAACAATAGCTACATTGCCTAATAAAGACAGTTTTGGGGGTGGTCAGATTGTGACTGTGATGACTCCTCCCACTCAGCCTGTCAGTTACTGTGTTGTTTGGCTGAATCCAAATGTCTGAACTTTACTGGGCTTGCAGACTCCCGTGAACGCACCCGCAAAGTCAGGGAGTGCAGAGGACTATCCAAATCCACAATTCAACCAGTCCACAAGGGGCCTCAAGCAGACTTCTTGTTAGTCTCACCACCAGACAATCAGAGATCTCCGCCTTCTGATAGTCTGGGGACACTCCTTTCTAAAGTGTGTTTAACACACCGGAGAAAACGGCCAGCAACAAAGCACCGCCTCTTGCATTTTTTAAAAGGACACGCCCTCCCGGAAATGTGCGCTCCCCCTTTTCTCATCCGCAAGGACACAAACACACAGAGAGATTTTCACAAATGAAGGACGTACAGCGACTTTGTTTAAAACTTTTAACGCAGTCAGACTATGTTTACGAGCACAAGAGTTCAGCGAGCCACCGAAGGACCGCCCTGTGGATTTACTATTGGTTCTGCAACGTAGGGCAACTCCGAAATTGTATCCGCCCGTCTAAACACAAAATCAGGGAGAAAGACATCAGTCTTTAGTTAAGCAAAGCGTCTAAAGACTGACTTGTGAGTCTAACTTCTCGCAGACTTCACGACATATGGTCATGATGTTGTGGGTTTTTTAACTGCTGAAAGAAAAAAAACAAACGTATGAATGTTTAGAATAGTTATTGATAGTTAGGCCTATTGAAATGCGACTTGAATTGTGTAGGCCAGAAATAACATTCAACCACATCATGATACAGAGATATGTATAAGTATAGACTGTAGAGAGAATGAAAATGCATTTTATTATTGCGGCCTATCAGGTTGCACAGTTAAATAGGCAAGGAAATTGGCCGAAAAACAACAAAAGAAGGTCTTCTAATGTAAGTGTATGCCCAATTTATTGAGTTATAATCCTGTCCTTATTAAAAACATTTCTGTTTTTGAACAAAAAGGCTCTACATGGGATTTATATCTTGTTATCTGCAAGGACAGATGAGTTTGCCACTGTTCATCAACTTGTATGACATATATAAATATGACAGCAGGGATAGTTGAACGTTTCCACGGCAACGAGTAAAACAATCTCGAGGGCTGTCTATCAGCGTCTTGCAGTCTCTGCCCTCGCAGACTTAATGTCACGGCGGTAAATACGCCGCACTATGTACAGCTGAAGTCTGCGTGGGCTCTGCAAGTTCCAGAGGGTGGACATTTGGATTCAGCCTTTGTGTTTGCAGATGATGGGAGCTGGCTGGAGGTTGGAGGTGGGGTCGTCTGGTTGTACCTGCCCATCAGGGTGGAGCTCCCAGAAGACATGAAAGGACTGCCTCGCCAATCAGTCACTCTCGCAGCACGGCCTGCTGCAGCTCCTCAGCCTTCATTCTTTGCTCTTTGTTTGGTTTGCTGCACCATCCAACACGTACTACACCATATTTTCACTCATCCACACACTTCCTACATGACTGATTCCTTTTATGCTGACAAAACATTAGTAACTGTTTTTAAACACTACTAAAGCATCAGAGGCAGCCCTACTAAGAAGATATCATCATAATGCCATCTGATTCATTACATTTCGTGGAAATTCCTAAAATAGCCCAGCTGTGTCGGGTGTGCAAGTGCAGATGCAGTCCCCCTGTCTGTGAGTTGGATTTTTGTGTCTTCGTCTGAGCATTATTTCACTGCACGGTCGTGTTACACTGTGACCGAGTGAGTGAGTGACTGCCTGGCTGGAGATGCCAGCAGATTTACGCGGAGAGGACACTCTCTCCGTCTCTGATCCACACACCAGAGAGCACCAGCACAATGGAGTTAGTCAGTGAAGTCTATCTGCCATAAACTAAATCCCTCTCACTCCCTGCAACTCCCTCCATCCCCTCTCAACTGCCCTGTCCCCCTTACTCTCTCTTTCTCTCTCTCTTTCTGTCAAACACACACACACCACAGATCTACACAATCACACACATACACACACACACACACACACACACACACACACACACACACACACACAATGAAATGCTCTTTAACTTTGCTAAATGCCCAAGCGTAACAACCAACCCCTCCCCTCTCCCCCTCACCCTCTCGCTTGCTCTCATGCTGATGCATTGGGTGGGATTATGCGCAAAGGCTGTGCGCCGTGCCGTACCCCTGCCGCGCCGGGGCCGTGTGCCGCCGGCCCCTGTCTGCATGGCTGACTGTATTAAACATAAGCAGCTTTACTTGATAGGGCTCTATCCAGCTTTAATTACCACAAACTCACAAAGTCTGTGGACAGCACTCCTCGCTGCCGCCACTCTGCAGAACAAACAGGCCAAAAGCCACTCGTCTGTCATTCTGAGCAGAGAAGGAAGAGGATGCAGAGAAGACAGCGAGGAAGGAATGGTGATGATAGTGGAACATATGCATCTCACACTTGCCATCATGACAACCATCAGCTGTATTACTGAATATGATGATGATGATAGGACACAATCTATGATGGCAGTCATTGTAACAGTGGTGACGCCTGAAGGTAAGGGTGACCTGGATTTGTTCACTGCATCTGCAATGTAAATACTGATTCTCAGCCATGTTATGTGCACAGTATGGTAGAGCAGCAGCTGTAACGGCAGAACTGAGAAACTCTCTGCAGCCAAATTTAATTTGTTTCAGCACACTGGAAGTTGGGATTTTGACCACAACGGACAAAAAAGGAGTGTAAGGATAATTTGACAACATTTCACGGCGAGTTTAGTCAAGTTTGCTCCGACTGACAGCCAAGACTGGATCTAGCAACAGAGTGTCCTGAGCGCCGAGCGGGAAAAAAGCAATCCAGCATTACAAAACACCCGCAGTTTGCACATTTCAACTGTTAAGATTATCTTTATAACAATGCTTATTTTAGAAGCCCTGCACATGTGCACAGGGTTTGATGAGGCCTCTGCTTAAGATGAAGGAGGAGGAGCAGAGCTGTGCTGCCAAGCCTTCCCTGATTTTTGTTTTTTAAATTTCGTAAGGCAGTTCAGGCGTTTACATCAGGCTGCTTACACACAACAGAAAGGTTGGATTTACCATCATGGGTGGCTTATGAGACATTGGTCCCCTGAGCACAGAAACGCAAAGGGCCCAACTACCTATCCTACATTGGAGCAAGACACACAGACTTTGCGTTGGTATGTGTCTCCTTGTGTTCGTGTCTCTTTGTAGTCATTTTGTGTCACGTTGTTGTTTTGTGTCTCTTTGTAGTCATTTTGTGTCTTTATGTGTTTGTGTTGTGTCTTTTTTATAGTTGTTTGGGTCTCTTTAAAGAAAATAAGTATCTTCTTTGGTAATTTTGTGTCTCCTTGTGGTTGTTTTGTTTTACTTTGTAGTCATTTTGTGTCTCCTTGTGTTTGTGTTGTGCCTTTTTTATAGTTGTTTGGGTCTCTTTAAGGTAATTTTGTGTCCCTTTGTGGTTGTTTTGCCCATTTTTGTAGACATTTTTGTGCCTCTTTGTTGTTGTTTTGTATCTCTTTGTTGTCATTTTGTGTCTCCTTGTGTTTGTGCTGTGTCTTTTTATTGTTGTTTGGGTCTCTTCAAGGTAATTTGTGTCTCCTTGTGGTTGTTTGTGTCCCTTTGTTGTTGTTTTGCCCATTTTATTTTATTTTTTTAAGATTTTTTTTGGCCATTTTTTGCCTTTAATGGACAGGACAGCTCAGCGTGAAAGGGGGAGAGAGAGAGAGGGAGTGACATGCAGCAAAGGGCCACAGGCTGGAGTCGAACCCCGGCTGCTGTGGCTACAGCCTTGTACGTGGGGCACCTGCTCTATTCACTAAGTCACAAAGTCACCGACGCCCCGTTTTGCCAATTTTTGTAGTTATTTTGTGCGTCTTTGTAGTTCCTTTCCATGTCTTTGTGGTCATTTTGAGTCTCTTCCTGGTCTGTGCGTGTTTATTTGAATGACATTTTGCAGGTGAAAGTCAGAGGGGCCCTGACACTTTGGGCCCCTGCCTGATAGACCCATTCACTAATCCAATCATGTGTACCATTGCCATTGCAAAAAAAGAAAAAAACTCTTCAACTCTTCACTCTTCAACTCTAACTTCAGACTATAAACTGAGGATCTCACTGAGGTGAGGTTTTTCAGTTGTACAAAGCATGGTGAGGTGTTTTTTGTGCACTGTCCTTGTTGCCTTGCTCCTCTGAAGAAGAAAACAAGAAAGAAAGAAAGAAAGAAAGAGGTTAATAGGAAATTTTAGTGTTGCAGCACCAAGTCACAAAAATGACATTAAAAAGACACAAAGTTCTCAAACTACTGAATGTGAATTGCTTAACTTAGCTGATGTGTGATGTCAACTAACAACAATCACCACTTTCTTTTGAAGTAGTCACATGACCAAGTCGAACAGTTCAATGTTTGTTGTGCCCTTATTCTATTGCTATGCATACCCACAGCGCTCTGAGAAGAGATCTGATCTGAGGCACGTTCGATCTCAAAACTGTGTGCACTGTTTTGGTTTGGTTTCAGGTTTAAAGACACGTTTATGTGAAACTATGTTATTTCTCATTTGGTGCTGGTGTCAGAGGTGATACCCAATCAGGAGCACCCTGTTGTAGAGTTTCACTTATTGTACTTATGTATTTTGTTTGTATTTCACTCTTGCTTTCGCAACATAAATGTATGTTTCCCAGCCCAATAAAGCCTGTAGAATCAAACTGAATTAACACATCAGGATGTTTGACACACTGTTTTCATTTGTGTGAAAGTTTTGCTGGGGTTGAACGCAGCCCTGATAACACCTGTGTCGGTGTGGCCTGACAGGTAAGGGCCTTCAAGACAACTAACACCTGTGACTGGCCAATGGAGTAACACGAGGGCTGGGCTACCAAGAATCTGAGGTGTCTGATTGGCTTATTTCAAACAGATCCATTGTCAGTGTTTTGCTCTAGGCTACAAGAAGAAATGTGCAGTGACACAACAATGAATTGTTTCCCTAAATAGTAAACTGATGGAAGAGAAACACCAGACAGGCTTTAGTTAGAAAGCAAAGGCAGAGGAGTTATGATGCTGCCCACAGTGACCGTGAACTAAATGAGCCGCAGTGAAGTTAGCCAAAAAAAAATTAAGGTTGCAGCCAAGCTGGTTAAGAAGCTGGATTTTCGAGGATACGCTCACCCAGTTTGTCAAAGCAAAAGAGTAGAAGCTGCTTGAGGTAAGAAACAGCTATCTAGTTACTGTTTGTGGGTTTGTGTGACAAATAATTTATGTTTTTTAGGATTTAATATGTCATTGATGTGCAGTTGAGACGCATGAATGTGTGTTTACCACAGAGCAGCGCTTGCCTGCTGTTATGAGATTTATGTATGATGAATGCCTTGTGATGTCTACTGTAGCTTCATATGATATTCATTTAAAATGTACGTGTTCGTCGTGTGATATTGAACTGTCAGAAGACATGTTTTGGCTTGGCGGGTGGCCCTTTGATCTGAAACACCCAGGGGCCCATGGAGGTCTCGCTGACAGCCTGTCTGGCGCTATCTGAACGTCCCTGTAAAGTGTAAACCCACTTTTCTGAGAGAATTAAGGGCATTTAAGTTGCGCCTCTGACAAGAAGAGCAAGTTGACCACACACTGTAATTGCTCAAAGAGGACTTTAGGATGTCACAGTGCTGTGCCATAAATTAATTATCCTAAAGCGCTTAGTGAAAGTCACTATAATGGCTTACACTGAAGGGGAGGGGGTGAAAGGAGGTGAGCGTGCAGCCGTGAGTACAAGGGGAAAAAACTTGAGTGACGGTAAATTCATACAGTAGTTATGAGTCTCATCAAGGCAGCTTGACTGAGTTATGGCCTGCTCTGAAAATGGTGTTTGTGCCCCAGCTGTGGCCGCCGCTGTCTCCCCTGAATGCCTTAAGGAAGAGGACAGAGAGCGAGACACTTATTGTCTCATTTTATAGAGAAAAAAAAAAATCACCCCCACTATTTAAAGGCAGCTGGTAGAAAGAAAACAAAAAAGGGAAGGAAGGCTGGGTTTGAAGTCTGTTGGGAGGACACTTGTGTGTGTGTGTGTGTGTGAGGTTGTCACAGTCGCCCCGCAGCCCCCTGGGGATGACCTGGCTGCCCGCTGTCAATGGAAATCATCCATCTTTCCTCTTCTATTCTCCACCTTTCTTTTATTCATTCTCATGTCTCTGTTTTTCTCTTCACATATCTCTTACTTTAAATACATTTATTGCCAAGATTGTTCATTTGCACTCACTTAGACAAAATCCCTCATGAAAAATGTTAAGTGCATCATTTGTATATGAAATATTTAACCTGACACTCAGGTTGAGAACTGAGCTTGGTGCTCTGTATTTTTGCTCAAGGACACTTGAGCTCGTACTCGCAGAGATCAAACCAGTGACTTGTCAGTTACACAAAAGTCTCTGTGATCACTTGACTACGATCTTGAGGTTTTTTTTTAATTGTCGGTGTCCCCTCCTCGTGCGCAGCTCTAAGATGTTTCTGCTTTTCAAGGCTGTTGCCTTAATTTGGCTTCATGCAGCGGACTGTGGGGCCATGAGAGTGTTTGTGCTATTTGATGTAACAAGCTGACCTAATTACCCACTAACAAGTTACACTGAGGCACAGCTGAGTACCAACATCCACTCCAACATTATTGGTCCTGCTCTCTCCCACTTTGAGGCCACCCTGTGATAGGCTGTTGCTAGGTTACCTTTAATTGCAATCAAATTATTTGCAGCTCAAATTTTTATCGCCTAATTAGGGGAACTGGTTTGCAAACCAGACTCAGAGTCAAAGTTGAAGTCTTTTCAAGGGCAAAAAAAGTGATTTTTTTTAAAGTGATCACCTCAACATGAACCAAACGCATGATGTAACTTATTGTTTACTGTTGATTTGACGAGTTATTTGTATAAAGAGATAACTATCTATTTGACATTTTAGAGTACAAATGCAGGCCTCCAGCTCTTGAATCTTACAGGGCTGCTAGAGGGGTCATTGGAGTTTGCCATCCAGTCTACATGTGTTTTGTGGACTCGGAGAAGGCTTACGACCAGGAGTCCTGTGGGGAAACGGGCCCCTCAGGTTGTTCCTATGAGCCATCCTGGCCTTGTGTAACCAAAGTTAGAGCTGTGTCCGTATTTTTGACACAAAGTCGAACGTGTTTTCAGTGGGTGTTGGCCTCTGGCAGAGTAGCGTGGAAAACTTCCCTCCATGTAATCAGTGCCCAGATATCCCTGTTCATCTCTCAGCTTAACCATCCACCAGTTTGTCTCTGGCTCTTGGTTTGTTGCTGTCAAACTACAGACTGTACTTGCGCATTCTCATATGTCCACCACCATGGACAAAAAGATTATAGAAACAGATTCGGAGAGACAGCCACCTCTGTCTCTGCCTCTCTCAGACCAAACTCTGATCAGCTGGGAAGTGCTGATCAAATATAAGCAGAGATTCGCATCACAAAAATACAGCCCTGTTGTTTTTAATGTACAACCTCACAGCGGTGGCGGCTAGATGTGCATCAACACACCTGGACGTGCAGCACTGCAGCACTTTACACCACTGTCTTATTTCTAGCCTCGCCGCCCCCGGAATTAAATGCATTTTGCCCCCACTCGGCCCCTGTAGTCTTTCTCTTCGCTCCTGTGGCAGCTCGACTCCTCTCCTCATCATTGATGCGAAGAGGACTCTGTTGCTCTTGCTGTATCTTGTGTGTGACAAAGAATGGATGACGAAGGATTAGTTGTTAGGGACGAGAAATAACCCGAGCTGAACGACCCACGATCCCATCATTATAAAGACAATGGCCAATCAGATATGCCTGGCGAGTCACAGCTCTGGAGATCAGCTCTTCAGGTGAGAAATCACGTTTATTCAGGGGCTCTCCACACATGATTTTAAGTGAATGCAGAGGTGGAGGAAGTATAGATCTTTCAGTGAAAGTAGTAATAACTTTGTGTGGTTGTCTGTTAAGGAGCGGCATTGCGATGCTTGAGGTGTGTGCCAGGGGCGGCACTTGATGCTGTGGTGGCATGTTTTCAGCTGTGCTCAAATATGAACCAAAACGTTGCTCCTGCATTGCCTCTTTCCTGCCTAAAATGTTTTCAGAAACTTGGCTGTCTTGTCTGTTTAACTGTAAGTCAAGATTATTTGTCACCAGCTGGCCACCATATTGTTTCCTGTGTCAAAAAAGACAAGCTTGTGTGACATCTACATGCTCGTGTGGCATCTAAAGAGGCCAAATGTGAACATGTTTTTACAATAGTAGCTCTTTTGAAGGTGCAATTGTTTACCTGCGACACCAGGGGGAGTATCAAGGTGTGAGGCCTGTAACACTCGCATTATGCCACCCCCCAAGCGGAAACATTATTGGTTCGGTGCTGCACTGTACATACTGGTAGCTGCGGGTTTTCTACCTCTCGAGCGAAAGCGAAGCAGGTCATATAGCACCAATTACAAGAGTATCTGCATCTTCCTTCAGAATAGACAGCCTAGTTTATGAAAAGTCAATCTTTCCAGCAGTGAAACACTCCTTGAACTTTTTGTTTGATTATTTGTGGGATCTTCACTTGCAATATTTTGGGGCATATCCCCAGCCATTTGATATTTAAATCTTGTTGATATTATTTTAATCACATGTAAGTCAATATTTTAACAGCTCTCTTTTCTGTTGCACTGGGGGTAAACATGGCACCTTGTTCTCTGAGCCAGCATAAAGAACATCATGGCGCATACTGTGGTTTTGGAATAAACACTTTCCGTAATAATCATTTTTACATGATTGGAAATTACATTAAAAACCACAGCATACAGTTCCTGATGAAAAACCAAGAGTCCTTTGCAAGTGTAATAAGTTATTTATAAGAATAATTATCCCCATTTAATTCATTTTGCCTAACAACATAGTGTAAATGGGGCCATCTCTCTGTGCTGCTCTACCCCCATCTCAATGTTTTAAACATGGCCATCAATAATGAGGCATGTCAGTGAGTGAAGGGAGTCTCACCAGCAGATCCCAGGTTATACATTGCATGTGTATGAGGAGCAAATCCTCATGACCTGTATCAAATAATGCAGAGTCTCTGGTTTGACCACATGTGAGGCTTTTGCCAAAAAAAAAAAACTTGTAAGAGCAGAGGGAGAGGAAAAGATTTCCCATCACGCCTAAGTTATTGATGAGCCTCAGAATGAAGCACGCTTGCTGCAGCAGAGGATTCAGATGCTTTCTCTCTTTACTTCCCCCATTCATTTTCAATTTTGCTCCCATCCTTCCCCCTCTATGTCATTTGCCCGTGACAGTTTTATCTTTATGTTGTCTAGTCTCCCAGGTCTTACACACTCCTCGTTTTTGCAGGAGGATGCAGATGTCTTCTTTGCTGCAATCGAACAGATGTGCTCATTTATTTTAACTCATCATCGGGAAACTTTACAGATTCAAGACAAAAAGTTCCTTAACGGATACAGTTTGAAGTCGGGTACTGTAAGAAACAATTTGAGTCTGAGCAAATCCACTCAATGGGATGAGGATACACAGACACAACACACACAGAGCAGGTCTCTGGGGTATGAAGCCCAGTGCAGTGGAGCTCATCCCACTTTTTTCTCCGTGTGCTCTCATCTCCCTTGGGATTTCCTGACCCCGTCATTCCTTCAACCCCTCTCTCCACTTCCCAGCCAGGATGCTACATTTCTCCATTTTCACCCAGCGCTCTCTTCTTTCTAACCGCGTCTTTCAGAATCAATCCGGAGAAATGCTTCAATCATATTCCACGCTGTTAATGTCTTTCCTCCCCCCTTTCTCCCGCAGACCCCACAGCCACCTTCCCTCCGGTGGGGTTTTTTTCTTGATGAACTGCCGCCTCAAAACAGTTTGCATCCTGCCCTCTGATGCCTCATCCTCATCACCTTCGGAGAATAGAGAAATTCAATATGAATTGCTGTCATTATTGCAAGGACAGGGTGAGAGGGAGGGAAAGAGAGAATGCAAAAGACGGAAAGAGATAAGTAGACCGGAGAGTGAAAAAAAAGAGGTGGGAGGTGGAAAGGATAAAATCTATATTCACTGCCGCTAACGTGCCAGCGATAACCACAGAGGCCAAGCTCCTCTTTTCAAAGCCGTCTAAACGAGGGCGCGACTAAAAGCCCTGAGAGCCTTTCAGCCAGGCCTCGCCACAGCTAGCCTGTCAATACAGCATGGCCACAGGCTCGGAGAGAATAAAAAATACAACAAAAAAATGAGATACCCCGAGGCCGAGCCCAAGTCTGACATACTGTTTCTGTATTCTCTTGTCTCTAACAGCATGCGAGTATCCAGTCTGCATCCATCATTGATTACTCAATTACTTGAGTTTGAAACAGAAGAAATACAGCAGCGGTTAGAGGGCAGTTTATTCCTGAAATTTCACACAGACAGAAGGGAAATGGGCTGAAGGAGACAATGAAATGACGGGATATAGAGGGGACACGCGTGCATTAGCAGTGTGAAAGGGAAAAGTGTAGACGAAAATATAGCCATGCATGGAAAATGCCTTGTGGTCAAAGACATGATGTCCTGTATATTCTTCACAAATGACATTTCTACATTAAGATGCGAGCTGTTTGTAACACACAGGGATCGGCCTCTGTGTAGCTTTGCAGTATTAAAATCACCGCCAGTCCAGAGCTTAAATTTCACATAACATGAAATTGCCTCCATAGCAGATATTTTGCATTATGCCTCAGTATTGCATTTCTTTTTATTTTAAGTCATTAATAATGTACGGGGGAAAGGGCTTTCCAGCTCTGTCCAGCTACAGTATGTACATGAAAAATGTTAGTGGTAGGAGAATTATGACTTGATGAAAAATGTCTTTTCTTTGCACTTTGGTTTTATTAGTTCGGAGGTGCATCAGCTCTCAGAACAGCTTGACAGTGAGAAAGGAAAGCAGCAGGGGCCTGTCGTCCCTATCGGTGTGCCAGTGACAAGTGAATTATGACCACAAACTGATGTCAATATTGTTGACATTCATTGACATTTAACAGAAAGAGAGGGTGTACACGAAAGAAAGAAACACTGTAGTGTTGCGTAAAGGAAAGTGTAGGCTCCAGCCAATCGTCTAAATCTGCCTTCACAACCAACCTTAGTTTAGTTAAAACGAACTCTGTTTGCCTAGTTAGTACGTCTCGTTTGGTCGACACCAGGATTCGAGTGACTGCTTTCACACCAGCCCAAACAGCCGAACGTAAAATGCCTGAAAGGTGGGTCTCGATCCATTCTCAAGCAGGTGAGGTTAGTTTGTGGTATTAATCCATCTGCGTGAAATCTGTCTCATATCTTAAAACTGATCTGTGTAAGGCCGCGTTTAACCTCTTTAAGCTTAACACATAGTGATGGAAACACACATGCACATCAGCGTGGGTATTCTCCCCAATTACAAAGCTGTTAAACTGTGCTTGTATCTAACTCCATGTACTTTGTCAGTTCATTAAATCCATTAAAAAGTGTGCCACAGCGATCCCACAGTAATAGGCCCCGAATCATTAGTGTACAAGACACCTCCTTTTTGTCTCTACCTGTTAGTCTTTATTCATAACGTGGTAGATTTGTAGTTTAATGATACTAATAATGCTTATAATCAGTTGTCTCTTGCTTTATGTGACACCAAATAACACAAGTATTCACATCAGAGGCTTTAAAGTGCTGCATAAACGTCTGTCAGTCACCACAAGGTCCTGATGATGCAGGATGACAAACACCAAAACTGTCCAGTCAATGTGTTACCTGTTATCCTGTATAACTTGTGTTTACTCCTCTTACTCCTCTTGGTTTGTTTGTAAAAAGTCAGTGTGAAGAGGAACTGAAACAGAACTAAAGACAACACTGTTGATCCGGACCAAATGAACTGAGCCGCAGGTGTGAAAGCACCCTAAAAGTCAGAATGTCTCAGGGTGCTTTCACACCTGCCCTGTTTGGTTTTGGTTAAATCAAAATCAAGTTCATTTGCCTCCTAAGAGCGATTCATTTGGGCAGGTGTGAACACAGCAATCGCCTCGTTTTCAAACTGTATGGTTTGACTAAAATGAACAATGACAGCAATATAGTCCACGATGAGCAGCGCTAAAATCAACCCGCGTAGTTGTCCCTCCATTGTGACATTAGAAAGTGTCACATTTATCTTGCAAGTGTACTCTTCTTCAATGTTTTGTTTTCTTCCTGGATTTTTCCCGCATGGAAATTCTGACCAATCAAGAGCAGCTTTCTCACGCAAGACATTTGATCTGGTCCGCTTGTAAATGCCGCTGTGAGAACACGAACCAGTACAACTTTGTAACAAAGTTAGACCCTGATTCGGACCAAAGCAAGACAACTCTAGGTCTGAAAGCACCTTCAGTCTCAGCTGAACAAAGCTGGATAAATCTATCTCTTGGAAGTCTCCTGTTATGGAAATATAATACTAAATGACTGTAGTAACCCTTAAAGCTTTGAAGGATCTAAAGCTAAATGGCAGATTGGCTCTGGCTCTGTTTTGAATAGACATGTACAGCATGGATATTCATGACTTTCTTTTGACAAGCATAAATATAAGGATTTGTGTATTTTGCAATATTGTTTATTATTTATTGCCCTCTCTAAGAGCTCTGATTAAAGGAGCATTTTTTTCCCACCTTGTTATTTAAAAACCCAACAAAACGAATTCAAGTGTTTGCAGCAGCATTTGAAACAGACATGGACATAATTTCCTTTGTGTCTTTTCGATAAAATGTGTTTTGAAATCTGCACATTTGTTGAGTTGTTAATATTATTGTTAATGATCATATTGACTGAGTAAATACAGCTGAAATGCAATCAAAGGGGACTCTGTGCTGAAGGCTCTTTCATGCATCCCACACAAACAAACAGGAGCCAACACACTGCTGTGATCACTGGGGAGCCGAGCTGATCAATAACAAGTAAACGATGAACTCCAGCTGCTTTTAGCTCGAGCATTACTGTGTGTTTACTACTGGCATTACACCCGGAATATCTCGTTCGAGTGCCACTGGCAATAAGGTGCAGATGGCTGCTACGCTATACCTTTAAAAACAATATTGTGACAGGGCAGCTGCGGTATGGGTCAGTGGTTCTGTGATGCTGCTTCGATCTACAACAGATGGGCCCTGCAGCAGCGTTGGAAATCCCCTGGTATCCCCACAAAAAACAACAGTGAACTCTCTGCCTTCATTTTACATCCAGGAACTGTGTTTATTTGAATAACTCCTCCAAACCCATTATCTAATGACATGACTCAATGAGTCACTATCCCCCAGATACTGCTGAGGGAGAAACATTGGGTTTTTGGCAGAGAGCGATTCGAATGCAGTGGAAAAAGGAGAGTTTAAAATGAATTTCAGAGGAACAGAATATTGGAATGATTACAGCACATCAAATCTGCATATCTACAGGGAGAATATGGGACTCTGTGAGAATTACCTTGACACACTTACTAACTGCCAAGGCTTTTCTCAACTGTACTCACTTTTCTATGGGAAGGGTTTTTAAAAAAAAAAAAAAAAAAAAAAGAAGTTACCTTCACCGAAAACTTTTGAGAACCAAAGCTCAGGAACCACTTATCACCACAAATGCTTCACGCTCACCGGACCCTGACCACATCCTGGTTGAATTTACCTTGAAATCACCAGAGAGAGTGTAACTATTGAACATGACCCTCTGGGGGCCTATGAACAAGCAGATGTGTCTGTGAAAAAGCAAGACTGAAACAATGGACCAAGTGTCACTGAGATTTGCTTTCTGTGTGTGTGTGTGTGTGAGGAAGTTTTGAGAAATATTGCAAAACCATTTTTAATAACCTAACCACGTGCACTAGTTGTTGGAGGGAAAAAATTGTCAATTCGCGATGTTGTACTGATGTAGTGCATTTATTTTGAAAGAGACAGTATGTTAATGGTAAATTTTGTTGTGAAAATGGAAGTGTATTTTGAAAGAGGACAATGCATGTAACAGGCGTAAGTTGACACGGCACTCCAGAACATCAAAAACCAATGGACCTATGTTACCTTTGACGTTGTATCTGGACGTGTAAGGTCCATGAGCAAACATCGATATGTGACGAGAAGTTAAATGTTTGGGACAACAAACAAGGAGACGGTGGGTGAGGTCGTAATAATGTACCTTTTAACGGAGGCAGCATTGTAGATGGCGGTGGTCTGTGAGGCCATTACCAATTTATTCCAAATGTTTAGTTCTGTCCTCCATATTTGTAAGCTTTTAAAAGATGTGCCCAAATATGAATGAAATGAACACAGAGAAAGCACAGAAGGCCCTGCCCATGTCCCTTTACATATCTAATGGGCATATGAGCCATTAAAAGACTAAACCTACATGGTTAAGATGTTTTGTAAGACTGACGTCACGGTTAGATAGACAGGACATAAAATCACAGACTCTAGTGCTGAAACCACCATCCACCCTGTCCTAATTTTACCTCTTTGCTGCTGTAAAATGTCACCCTATTTCTAGCCAGCGCATTTGTTTTTCTGTTGTCATTATTTACATGACTGAAGGAGATGGCTTGCCAGGAAAACAAAAACATGGATCATTTGAACCAACAATCAATGGTGGTGTTTGCCTGGTGAGGACAGTCTTGTGTAATCGGTGAGGAACAGCAGTCACAAATTGAAGCACAGACTTTTAATGGAATATTTGTTTCAAATGATCAAAGAAATGACTGTAATCAAACATTTCAACAGTATCAGATAATCTGGATGTGGTGAGCTTTTACAGCAGTCATAAATGTCAGGAGCAGGTTTCCAGATTAGGGGGTATCTATACTATTTGGGCAAGTAAAAAGGTTTTTGGCTGGCCTGTGATCAGTGAAGATTTTGTCTGTCTACTCAATTGTAAGGCGACAGTGAATGGTGTGTCACCTAGGCGGGATGCCTGCCAAGCTACAGGCCACTCTTTGAGACCAACAAACAGCAGAACTGACTGTGTTTTAGTGAGTCATGATGGTGTTTCCAGTGTCTAGGCTCAATACATGAGTGTTTTGTAGTGACCTGTCAGCGTGTTTCCATCAGCTTACTCAGCTCAAAACATGAGTGTTTTGAAGCGACCGGTCAGCGTGTTTCCATCAGCTTTCTGGGCTCAAAACATGTGTTTTGAAGCCATCAGTCAGTGTGTTTCCATCAGCTTTCCATGCTTAAAACATGAGTGTTTTGTAGCCGCCTGTCAGTGTGTCTCCATCAGCTTTCTAGGCTCAAAACGTGTGTTTTGTAGCGACTGCTCAGTGTGATTGCATCAGCTTTCTGGGCTCAAAACGTGTTTTGTAGCCATCTCTCAATGTTTTTCCATTAACTTTCCAGGCTCAAAACATGAGTGTTTTGTAGCGATCCATCAGTGTGTTTCCATAATCTTTCTAGGCTCAAAATGTGTGTGTTTTGTAGCGACCTGTCAGCGTGTATTCATCAGCTTTCTAGGCTGAATACATGAGTGTTTTGTAGTGACCCGTCAGTGTGTTTCCATCAGCTTTCTAGGCTCAAAATGTGTGTTTTGTAGCCATCTGTCTGTGTCTTTCCATCAGGTTTCTGGACTCAAGACATGAGTGTTTTGTGGCAACCCATGGGTTTGTTTCCACACACATGGGGGTTTTGTAGTGACCCATCTGTTTTTCTAGCAACTTCTTAGGCTCTACACATGGGTGTTTTGTAGTGACCTGTCACCAGGTATAGTACCACAAAAAACAGTTGTTTTTCCCCCACGACATTGCTGCTTTACCTGCTGGGATTATGAACCCAAAATCGGGTATATAAAGGTAAAACATGATCTTTCTCTAACTATAACCAAGTGGTTTTTGTGCCTAAACCTAACCACACATTAGCCACAGCATTGTTAAGATGTAATCTTTCAACATAATGTTTTCTGGTGATGGGTTGCCAAAAGATGTGGTAGAGATAGTTTTTCAATATAGTACTGCAGTACAGTACTATGGCACCACCAACAGAAGTAAGTGCTTTGCTTTTCTTCTTGCACTCACATTCAGCCACTGAATAAATCAGAGAGGTTCTGAGGGGCCAAATTCCTTCTAACCACCACAGGACAACCATTACTGATATGCATGCTGTATTTTTGCAGGCAGAGTTTTGACAAAGCTGCATTTGTGTGTCATTTTATATGCCACTTAAGACCAAAAGAACCCTCTCCAAACACTGTAAAAAAAAAAAATGGGTCTACTTTTGTGACAATTTGGTCTTCCAATTGGGCTATTTTGGTGTCAGTCAATCTGGCAATCCTGGGCAAGAGTGCTAACCAGAAACTATTTGTAAGCCAATGCACAAAGAAGAATAACCTGATGTATTCACAAACCTTGGACCCATGAAAAACAAAAAAAAAGTAATTTGGTCTGCTGAGTCTCTTTTCTACCACATTAGAATGAGTTAATGTTTGTAAAAGGCCAATTAATTCTCGGACCCACAATGCCTTTCGCCATCTGCTAAGCATGGAGGATCTGAATGGGCACAGGCTGCTGTGTTCTTGCAGCCATTAGGTTCACTGATGGCTCTGCAGGGTCACATAACAGCAAAGCAGTATGAGGCCATTTTATGGGACCAGATGCACCCTATGGTGCCAACACTGTTCCTCCATGATGCTCCCCATATTCCTAGATGATAATGACTCCATACACACTGCACAACACAGGGCGGAGCAGAGTGATGTCAAACACTGCCCTGGACTCGCCATGTCGATCCATTAGTGAACCTTTATGGCTGCGCAGGGGAAAAAGTAGGTGTCAGTCTGCTGTAAGAAATAAAGGTTTTTCTTGTTTAGTAATAACCCTGTGTTTCATCAAGGGGTTCAAAATACAGTTAAGGTCAGGAGAGAATAAATGTGTCTAGGGTGACTTTTAATATTTATGAAATGCTCGGCATTTGAATAGAAAGATACAGAGACTCAAGTGATGGTGTCTATTTTTTTAATCTGTGACATTTAAAACTACTTGATGATGCGTTAAAAATTGACCCTTTTTTCTTTTCATTCATGTCCTGTCATCCATTTTGCAAAAAAAAAAAAGAAAAAAGAAAGCAAACAGGTGATATTTGAGGAGATTTATTTCCTATTTTCCCTCTTTTTCCTTTCTGTTCAGTTCAGTTGGGGGCAAGATTGAAAAATCCATGTAGGGATAAAACAGAGAATTCATCTCGAGTCCAACACGTTGTGTGGACATGGCACCTTGACCTCCCAAGAACAAAACCGCTACCACAAGTCCCGAGATTAGTCATTTTCAGTGGGAAGGGGGGCAGTACATGTTTCAATCGATGAAAATGTCATCAGGGACAAACCTATTTTCCTCGGCTCTGTTGTAGATAAATATTGTCCAATCCTGCACTGTCAATCCCCCTCTGCTTTCAAATGGAGGCCCTACCACAACCCCCACACCCCCACCCTTCTCTGCTCCACACATGGATACGCACAAACGCACACACATATCACATCATAGATTTCATCAAGAGTGAAACACAAAAATCCAAGGAAGGTGTCGCTGCTGGTGATGGTGTTTGTGTCAGATATGGATTTGTCAAGTGCTGATGAATTACATGTTTTGAAACGATAACCTCTATCAATCTTCCCAGTCCTGCTTTTGGTAAACGCAACGGGACCCGACGCACGCCGAACACACACAAAATCGATGACACATGCGCACACACACACACATCAGAAAAAGAGGGTGGCAGAGATGGATATAAAGAGAGAATGAGATATGGTTTATAATTCCTGCCCACCCCCCATACAGCAACCTATCGCATAATAACTGTGATCAGCGGTAGTGTTTCGACACCCGATGCGCTCCAAAAGAGCAGGCGCCGTATTAACGGATGATTTCAGGGTTCTGAAACATACAAACAACTTGACATTTTGTGCTGAATGAAAATTGAGACTGGGTGCATACAGCTCATTGGGGTAATGCATGATTAGCGCTCAGCGGTGAATAGAAAGCAAGTGCTGCAGGTAATGAGGGCTGTAAAATGGAGGCTCTTCTTCCTCTATTCTTCGGTCGACGGCGACGGTGTCGGGTTTGTCGGCTTCCGGGCTGTGTTTATGAATCTTTGGTCTTACAGAGGCTGATTACAAGAATCTTCTCATCAAAGATGGCTGTTTTTCATTGGCTACAGATTAAAAGGGAAGACGTTGCTGCTTAAAGCGTTGCTGAGGAAACATAAAGTCGAGGCTTTCAGTCAAATGAGTTTCAATCAAGTGAGTTTTCATAGTTTGCACTGTTAGATTTATTGTAAATGAAATGTGTCTGTGTGGACAACTGTGTTTGTGTGTGTGATTATGATGTCTTGATTTAGACTGCTGGTGCGCTGTAAGGGTGCACATCTGTTCTAACACCACACAATGACATAAACGCAGGGCCTCAGCTGTAGCAAGCCTCTCAATGGTGCCATGTATCACTCACACTGGTGTCATGGCTGGACCAGGGCCCTGTGTGTGTGTGTGTGTGTGTGTGTGTGTGTGTGTGTGTGTGTGTGTGTGTGTGTGTGTGTGTGTGTGTGTGTGTGTGTGTGTGTGTGTGTGTGTGTGTGTGTGTGTGTGTGCGCACGCACGTGCATGTGTGTATTTGTGCATGAGGGCAAATGAGGGACATCAATTGAGAAAGTGAAAAAAAAAGAGTTAGGCATGGATGTTTGTGTGTGTATACAGCTTGCATGATTCTCTATGTTTGTGTTTGCGTGTGTGTGTGTGTGTGTGTAAATCGGGCAGGTGGCCATCACTGGCAGAGTCCCTCTCCGAGGATGTGTCTGAATACAGAGGGGCCGTTGTTAATGGAGGGTCTGTCTCTCTGTTCTCCACATCTGAGGGTCCATACAGACCTCCACAGGCGCCCGCTTCACAGTGTGTGTTGGCAAGACATTCAGTCCCATCACACTGGGGCTCTCTTCCTGTCGAACACCAGGGTGTCGGGGCTTTTCACACCACAGATCACAGTCCAAGCCAAGAGGAAGAATAGGGGGAGGTCAGAGGGGTGTGTAGACGGAGGAAATGGTATCAGGATAATGGTTGCGTGGCTGAACAAAACATCAGGGTTTTCAGGCAGGAATACCAGAGCAAATTGGCCAATCTAACACTGACCGCCCTTTTGTTCCAACAATTACATTGTCTCTTTTGACTGTGGAGTAAGACACATTTACATGTATTTGTAACATCACAATTTCTACATAATTAAATTGGTGTTGCAGCAGAAATATTTTACAGAACCCACAGGTGAGTCTTCCAGCCTCAATGTGTTATTTAAGCCGCCCACAGGGTGACTGATCGCCAATCGAATTCTTGTGCCAGCCTTTGCATGTGTAGCTAACAATGTACAGCTAAAGCCCAGATCAGACCAAAGATTTGTGAGAGAGAGACTAAACCATTTTAGAACATTGCAGGAAAAAGTTGCAATGGTGTTATCTGGCTGATCTGAGCTTAACGTACATCAGCTGATGGTGTCACCTGCAACTCAGCCGGTCAAATTGCCAGCGGCTGGTTTTGGAACATAAAGCACTTCCCCAGTTTCAACAGCCAATCTGCTTGTAGTGAAGTGCGAGCCCTCTGTTTCATGGTGTGCCAGGTGTCGGACAGAGGGTCGCTGCTGCTGCTCGCTGTATGTGCAGCGACACCCACACACATATTCTCATTTAATGTTTAATTGGCACTTGTTATTTAGATTATTGTGGCATATTTATTATGAATACAGTCCATCTGATGCTCATTTTCTTAGTTTTTGCGGTTTCATCACTACTACAAATGCAACTGCAGCCAGTATCTCACTATCACTATCCCTCTTCCAGTGTTTTAGAAAAGTTAGTTGTGTTTATGCATGAGGCAGAGCCGAGGAAAATTACAGCCTCGGGTGGCTTTTTGCTTTTATTAAAAGACTACTACAAATACCTGGCAATGTTTTGTAAGATAAAGACACAGCAACAAAAATGCATTTTTTTCCTACCAAATAATCATTCTTCAGCAAAGCAATGAAGTTCTTTTGCAACATTCAGCAGAGTGGTTGCCAGTGTTGGGCAGTAATGTGTTACTAGTACAGTTATAATATTACTTTTTCAAGTAGTGTACTTATAAATCACCTATAAAATGTCTGTAATAACAAGACAGTTACTCCCAAACTAAATATCTATCTATTTTTGTGATCACCCCACTAGTAACTTAAACGACAGTTGTTAATAACATTAGTGGATCCATTTGTGTAATCGTTGTGCTGCACATGCACATCATAAGGGCCATTTCATAGTCGACGCATACAACGCGAGCACTTGACACAAGCGACGTGAGCAAGGCAATGCCTTTCATAGTCAACACATTGAACAAAAGCTACACAGGCGACACTTGAAATGGTTAAAAAAAATGGTTAATTTCAAGCATGCCACTTGCATTATCACCCCCGCTGGCAACGCATGGTATTACACGCTTCGCCGCGTTGCATATCAAAAAACATGGACGCTTAACAAAGCCGTGGAAACATGAAGCCAGAGAAGTTCACCCCAGCTGGCTCCGGCATACCTAAAGTGACATCATTAACCATAAATCGTTGGTGTAGTTTGTCTGCTCTGAATATAGATAAAAGGCTGGTGGACTGGGCGGCAGCAGCGACAGGTATCTCTCCCACAAGGACGCAGTGGGTTCCCCAGCTGCTCAAACACAAATTCCCGTCAGCTCTCTTTGTTCTTTCTCCAGCATCATTGTGTTTGTTTTTGTATTTATTGAATGACAGCGTTGTGAGTTTCTGACTGTTTTCACCCCGGCGGATAACGAATGATTCAGGTCTCAGTGCAACTCTGAGCAAGGAAGGGACAGAAACTTTTACCGTAGTGAAGAGGTATGATGCATTCTTTTAACAGATGTGATGGGTTGTCACAGACATGCCCTTTTGTAAGCCTGCATGGTGTGGACACCCAGTGGAAATGAAGCGAACTGCTGACTGTGAAAGTGTTGTCATTGTTAGTGTGATCACTCTGATGATGGAAGGTTGAGACAGACCCAAATTATCACTGCTGCACTGTTGCACTTTTCCAGTTTTCCAAATATCATAGTGTCGTGATCACTAATCTGTAGCATTTCATTTACTCACTGTCATCCAGCATTTGGAGAATATTTCTCTGACCTCTTTGTCTTTCCACCATTTCCTCCTCAGCTTGAGAAACTCTTAAGCCCCTTAAAAGTCCTCCACTCTACTCCTAACAGTGTTTCACTTCAGGAGCTCTTTTAAGGGCTAAGATGCTCTGTGAATCACTTATCTTTTAAGGACCTAGTCTTTAGGGGAAATTCTAAGAAAACGAGGAGCAACTCTTTGTACTAGGAAGCAGCCCCTATGTTTTGTTGTGTCCTACTCAGCAAATTTTTTGTACTTCTCTAACGGCGAACGGACAACGTAGTCCCGGCTTTTTTTCCAGACCTTTCCAGCTCTTTAGCTTCTTTCTTAATAATTTCAGCACGTCTCCTTTCTTTTATTACCGTCCTCCTCTATCCTGTTCAGCTCCTTCAAACACTTACCCACACTCAGCCCATCCAGTAATCAAAATTCACAACCAAATCTGACATTTTGAAACAACGCTAATTGGTGCAGAAGTGCTGCTGCAGTCACGGCTGTGTGTGTATCGATTATTTTGCAATGGCTTCAATCGTGGCAAACCAACTGTAATCAAGGACTGAATTATCTGTTTTATGAAAAGAAGTATAGGTCAGAAGAAGTATTTTGACGTATGATTTGTGCATTCATCATCATATAGTATGGTGTATATAATATGGATGATTTTGACGGCCTGTTTTTCCTTCCTGTTTCTACACACGTAGATGAAAATGCAAGAAAATACACAGCAGGTCTTCCTCTGTGTCCCTTGCAGGCCTCCGTACATGTGATTTGGCTCTGAAATTCTTGAACAGCTTGGATGCCAGTAATAACCACGACGTGTATGTTTTTTTTTCCCTTTCAAACTTCAACAGAAAAACATTGAGCTTAAACTCGAATAGAATAAATATCTTCCCCGTGAGACACGAAAACTCTCCATTTCCCCCACGAGCACATTGCGGAGATGAAAAAGAATAGAAAAATGTGGAAATATTGTGCAAATTGGGAGGTGAGCTGTGGTGAATCAGCACTGATTATCCCTTCCAGCATGTTACCCCCCACTGCTTCAGTATGAGTCGCAGGCCGATTCAATTGGAGGAGTGGACCTTTCTGAATCAGAATTTTATTGGAAAGTAAACACCAAGTCACAGCGCATCGTACATCAAAACCAGCAATACATGTTTTCAATTATTCCGTGAGTCCGTTCAAATAAGCTCCAGAGAGGGTAAGACTTTTGTAATGCCACGGAAATTCAGTCATTCTTAGTTGTCTCCATGTCTCTCTGTACACATCTTTTCCACTTCGCTGGCTCCAATCCCAAACAATGAGTCAGTTCAGAGTCACTGCTCTCATCACATCTTGTTGGTCTTAAAGTGCAAAAAGCCAGGGTCTTTTAGAAACTGACAGAATACCAGTTTTGAGTATTTCAGAATTTGTGACCTGAAACCATAACCTGAGATGAAACGGCTTTTGTAAGTGCTATTATTTAGATATTCAAAGCAACACATAACGCTGCACTGTGGGTGTGGGTAGACTGGCCGAGGAGAGTATACAGAAAAGTATTTGAATATTAACAATGGCAGCCACATGGTACCTTTAATTTGTAGGCTTGTAAGCAAGTTAGCTTACCAGACCACGTAGAAAAAATGGCTCTCTCAGGCCAGATTTTTAATTAAGAAGCTAGCCAGAGGGGTTATTGTTTTCACTGTGTGGCTGGAAATAACTTGAAACTTTTCCACGTTGCCTTCATTATGCCAGCCTTCTGAACCTGTTTGTAAATTGCTCAGAAACACTTCTCCCCTTTCTGCAATAATGTGGAGCATCAGATTGAATTATCCCATATGCCCATAAGATTTGGCGCAGAGGGTTTGAGTTGCTCAGTGGGGATGATGAAAGCGTGGTATAATCCAGGGAGCTGACATGCTCTCTGAACAAGGGCTGTTATTTATGAAGATTGATATTTATGAAAGTAATTATGATTTACACTGAGATGAATAAATATTGAATATGTGTAGGCCTGGAAACAGTGTGTTGACAAATTATACTTGAACTGAAATTAAAATTCATGTTTGATGAGAAATCAGTAACATAAACAGAGTTGGGGAGCTACTTTAAAAGTATAGCTTTGCAAGCTACCGATTGCTTCACACTGGAAGACGTCAAACTATAGCAAAGCTACAAAGATCCATCTATCCATCCATCCATTCTTTTTCAATCGCTCATCTGAAGCCGGGTCGTGGGGGCAGCTGGCTGTGCAGAGCATTCCTGGCTTCCCTCTCCCAAGCAATGCTTTCCAGCTCTTTCGAGGGGACATCCAGGCGTTCTCAGCCCAGATGAGATATGTAATCCCTCCAGTGTGTTCTGGGTTTGCCCCGAGACGTCCTACCAGAGGGTTGTGCCCAGAACACCTCTACCAGGAGGCGCCCAGGAGGCATCCTGATCAAATGCCGAATCACCTCAACTCATCCCTTTCAACGTGAAGGAGCAGCGGCTCTACTCCGAGCTCCCTCTGGATGTCCAAGCGCCATACTCTGTCTCTAAGGCTGAGCCCAGCCGCCCCACAGAGGAAACTCATTTTGGCCGCTTGTATCCACGATCTCATTCTTTTGGTCACTATGACCATAGGTGAGGGTTGGGACATAGATGGACCAGTAAATTGAAAGCTTTGCCTTCCAGCTCAGCTCTCTCTTTATTATTCCTCCTTCTGTGTTGAAGATCTTTATGGGCGTGTACCCCCACAGCTCACGTTACATCAGGGCTTTATATATAGGTAGACAACAGGTGCCAGACTGTGAGGAGCAGGCATCCAAGAGACACATGTACAAGACAAGACTGGACATGACTCGGCACGACAAGACAATCCTTTGTCCTACAGTGGGGAAATTGGCAACATTACAGCAGCAAAAAGTGCAAATAGTAAACATCAGTACAAAGAAATACAAAGCAATATACAACTGTACACAAATATAGACCAATATAATAAGCAAACAGTATAAAAACACAGAGCAGTGTAATATGGAGGCATCAAAAAGAAGCATAAGTATAGATATTGCACAGTTTAACAGTACTAATATTGCACCTGAGTCATTGATTGTAAGCAGTGAAAAATATAAGCAAGATATAATACTAAATAGACAGGCTGAGCAGCAGAAGTGACATTATTGCATGCACATGCAGTTCACTACGCCCCAGCACTGATCATAAACAGTACGTACTTGCTTTTTGTTTAATTACATGGTCAATCGTTCATCCCAAAAACCGAGTGGGAACTAGTTAGCCAATCTTGCTGTCTTCCACTTTCCGAGTGAAATACAGCCTCAACAGCATGATGGGTCCTCCATAACACTGAATGTTGAAAAGGGACAGATGCCTCAAATTGCAAACGCTACATAACCGATGCTAGAGGGGGATAAAAGGGAGAAAACAACCTGTGTCACAGGCTGTAGTGTGCTGTGACGTGCTCAGTGCACTACAGAAGCTGCCTTCGATCAACGTCGTCTCCTGATTGCAAACATTCACCAAGTCGCTGTTTCCACAATTATTTTCTGTTCTGTTTCCGATATTGTTCATTTGAAAAATAAAAACATTATATACTTTTTTGTCTTTCCGACAAAATTGAGAAGGAATCTAATTTAACTTTGACCCTAGCGCATTTGACCTCGGTTGAACCTTTAGTGTTTGTGCTTTGTGACATCAGCGGAGGTAAATGTCATTTTTGTACAGCAACACTTCACATAATGTCAGGAGGTTTCCTTTATATAACTTAAATGTCACGCACTTACAAACCTTTAAATCTTTTTTTTTTAATTCTTTCATTTCTCTCCGTGGATGCATTTCTCACTCGGCGTGTGCAATTCTGCGCACCCCCTACCTCTCACCTCTCGTCTCGCCTCCTTTGACCATTTCTCCTCATTAAGTGTTCCTCCCATTTCGCTGACAGTTTGTTGTGCACTTGTCTGACTAATCAGAATCTCCCGCTGTTTGAACGAGATTTAACAGTGTTATGCAACATTGTTCCATAACACTAATCATTAAGTTCAATTGATTGGCACATTAATCAGAGGAGTTAATTGGACAAGCACATGAATGCTAATAAGTGTCTGATTTGACAGTAGCAGAAATCTGTTATTAGATCGTACATCATCATTACCCACAAACTACTGTACCCCGTGCGAATACAAAGTGCGAATGTGTAATTTCATGTGTATTTCTCAGATAGATGAAGTTCCTTATAATTAGGCTTTAATTGGAAGTGTATCACTGAGAATTAGGGGTGGGAGTACGTGGTGCAAAGTTAATCTCAGAGAATATGAAATTGGATTGGGCTGAAGGGTAGAGGAAGGTGTGAGGTTTTGTTGTTTTTTCTTCTTTTGGCCCACGTCAGCACTTTCCCCAGCCGGCTTTATTTAGGCAGTTAGCGACATCATTAGCGAGAGTCTTGGACAGTGTCTGACCTTTTCACCTCGCAGCAATCACACCCTGCATCATTTCCTGCAGACTACCAAGTTTGGTCAAGTCCCTGTGGTATTCTATAAGTTCATTAGTAAGGTGATGTGACAGCGCAGCAAATGGCTTTTTCTAAAGACGGCAGTGCTGAGGGAAAAAAAACTCTCAGAGAATCCAATAGGAAATAGCTTTCTGTGTTTGCTGATCACTTTTACGAGCGATCAGCAAATAAATTCTCACAGCAACCAGTGACTGTGATGAACCTGAATAATCTGTTTTATCCTGAGTTCAGTGTTTTGTTGGTGATTTTAAAAGTGTAATATGACATCAACAAGTATCAGATGGACTGCCATGAAAATTTATACTTACATTTATGTAAGTATATATTTATGATTGTGAATACTGACTTTGGAAACCACCATGAGGTTGAGATTTGTGTGGTTGTTATTGCTGCACTCAAATGGGGTCATGAGCTCGTGTTTACGACTTGGGAAGTCATTTACATGGACCAGTGAAGTCAGAGCTCCCAGAAAACTTCTTGCACTCAAAATGTGGTGCACACATTCATATCAACTTCAGGATAACTTTTCATTTAGCACCATCATCTGATCAAAAATGTAATTCAGTCAGGAACACTTTTGTCAAAGAAAACTTTATTTCCATTTGCAGTATCATATTTAGTGGTATGGCCTCTCTGCCTTCCCTGAGGCCTACGCAGAAAGCCACTTGCACGCGCCTACATGGAAAGCATAAGGCAGCGAGAGTGCATCTCCCTGTGCTGTTTTCTTCTGTAGAGGGAGTGACTAATGGACAGCTACTTGACAGAGACAACAAACTAGCTGGATTATGTGGTCAAACCTGAGTATGATGCTGAATGTATTAAACTGTGCAGACCTTGAACTAATGACTGAGGAGAAATCTGGACCTGGGCTGGACCAGAGCTAACAATGGACTGCTGTGGAAAGGGGCAGCAGTGAAACATATTTTAGCCATCTAATAAAAGCCCCTCCTTAAAAAAACAAATCAATATTAGGTTAACTGTATACCATATTTAAAATATTGTCACTGCTTTACCTTGCCATCAGGAAGCCCTCTTCTTTCTCTTTCTTTGCCTCAATGGTCCAACATCACGTAGCTTCCATGGCAGTACTGCTTTCTGCTTCTCCAAACTCAGGGCACGCTGACCATCATCTACTTTTGGTAATCCACTGACTATGGATAAGCACCTCATACAATCCCACTTCAAAAAATCCGAACTATCCCTTTAACGTTAGCATGCTGATGTTAGCATGTAGCTCGAAGCATTGCTGTGCCTCAGTACATCCTCCTGGAGCTGCTTTTATGGCCGTAAACTCTTGGTCTTTTTTACAGTACATTACAATATGAATCATCCCTGTTTAATTGGCTGTCCGTAACACTGAGAAATCTCTTTGCATAGTATGTCACATTGCTGGCTCTCTTTATGTCCCCTGGGTTGTCATACAAAGCGGCAGTCTTGTGGTCCTGTATGGTTGGAGCGATCAGCTCTCCTCTCCAGAGAGCTGGCGCTTTGCCCGGTGATAAACTCCATGCCCTGCAGAAATAGCTGGATCAATTGATTGTCAGCATATGCAGCTGCAGGGATTTAAACAACGCTAGACACAATTCAAACATGTGCCACCCTCCTGAATAAGTTTAATTGATCCATTGGTCTGTGGCTCCTTCTATTACTGTGCTAATAGGCCATGTGTGCAAACAGAGCTGTAACCAGAGCCCATACTGTGGATGTAAAGTTGATGAATTCATAAAAAGAAAACTTAATATTATGGGCTATAAATAGAAAGTCAGCAAAGGCACTGATTAAAAGAAACATTTAAACAGAAAATATGGGCTTCACAGCTTCATGTCTAATGACAAGTTTGCCACCTACTCAGCTGGCACTCACTTGTCTGCAGGTGCAGCGACTGCCAAAATGTAGAAAGCAAGTGCACATTTAAATTAAGTTGCACTGTAGATAAATGGATAAAGAAAAATAAAGTTATTAGGCAACTTTGAGAAACTATTTTGCGCCCTTGATACACAGCATTTGACACATTTGTGTTGCTAGATTTATCTTAAAGGAAGTAGGGCCATCTGAGGACTGCAGATTGCAACTAGCTGAAACTTCTCCTGGTTAGAATTCCTTCAGTGTTCATTGTTCAGGAGGTGTTTTGGAGCTGAATCACCTGCAGAGGTCTCCCCCTCTTTTCATAACAAATGGTGAATAAAACAACTGTATCAGGGGCCGTACACATGCCGTGTCTTGAGCCATCAGGAAAACACAGGGTCAGGCGCTGAGTGCTTCGCTTGTGACTCTTCTTTGCCAGCTTTTAAGAGCGCGGCAGCAGGTTGCATCTGAGGTTTCTAAGCAACCTTAACAAGCACCATATAGCCTTCTTACCTGAACTCCTGAGTGCAGAGCTGATCTTCTTCAAGTAGCTGTTTATAAGTGTGTAGGCCTGTCGTCAGTGGGGCAGACGTAAAGTTCTGGGTAGCCCTGCACTAACATGATCAACTTTTCCGTATTTATCAGACTGAATATTTACAGAAGAAGGGAAAGATATCTGTCGGCTGTGATTGGTTTGAAACGTGACTCTTGTCTGACTGCTGAGCGTGGCCTCTTCCTATGTCTGTCCTTTCAAATTAAACTCTCACATGACTAAGAGATCAATGAAATCTTGCCGACTAATGACCTTTCTGGTCGACTAACGTTTGGTCGACTATTAGGGGGCAGACCTGGATGATGATGTTGCATGAAAAGTCATATGGTCCTTGTCACATGACATGCGGTGCACACTGATGTGTTCCAAAAGTTGGACTCAGTTTATCTCAGGGTGCAGCTGTAGCACCCTAAAAAATAGGTGCTCAGGAACGCTCGCCTGGTATTTGAGCACACCTGCCACACAATTAATTTGAAAATGCAAAAAAAATTGGCATGTGTGCGGGCGCCTAAAGCAGTTTCACATTACAAATTAGTGTTTCTGCGACGCTGCACAAGACAGAACGCTAGCCCAGCACCTGCTAATGTGTGCTCACCCTTTTCTCTGAGAACTATGGTGGCTAATACAAAAATTCAGTGGCCCCATTTAGAGCCAGTGCTTGGTTTGTCCGTTCTGGGCTACTGTTGAAACATGGCATGGCGATCTCAAGGGATGAGGACCTGCTTCCTATGTAGATATAAACTGCTTATTCTAAGGCAGCAAAAACACATTGATTCTTAGTTTCATGTGATTATATGCTTAAGAAAATGTACTTACTATACTCAATTCCTGCCAATATGTCCCCCTAAATCCTACACACTGGACCTTTAGGTGCCATCAGTGAGCGCACACAGCGAGAACACAACAGCTATATTTGGAAATATCGGGACCATGATGCTGTATCTGAGCTATCTGACACAGTCTGTAGAAGTGAAGAAAAATTCCCGATGAGCAAGAGGAAGTATTTTCAGCCACACGTATCCATCATGTTATGCCGGAAACAAAAAACAATCTCGCTGCCAGATAGAGTGTGTACGTGGTGTTGACAAAATGTTATGAGCATGTCACACCTTCTCGCAGTCTGTGCGGAAAGATCTGGAGAATGCTTTTGTCTGTTTCATTTGCCTTTTCCATCGTCACGTTCCCTGGTGATACATCCATTTCTGTGTGAGAGTATATGTGTCAGCCGGATGATTCTCAGCTCTGTGTGGCCGACATGACTCGGTTTATTATTGGCAACAAAACACTGTTCTCATGCCAATGAAAAGGGCAGATTCTTTGAATGGTGTGGCAGCTGTATTCTGGGCATCGCACCACCTCTACCTGAGACTGTTATCAACGAGAGCACATGTGGGAGGAAGAAGAGGAGGGAGACTTCCAGACAGTCCGGTAGACAACATGTAAACAGTATTTAGCGTAAAGACAGATCGGCTGTTAGCAGACTGATTGTTTCATTCAGCTGCTGTCTGGAAGCACACATAGATATGAAGCACACCAAGACAGAGTCTGGGCATAACTGCAGGTGCTTTAATTAGAAAGTAAATAATGAAACAGAATGGACGAGTGAGCCGAAAGCAGGAGGAAAGGACTGGTGGCCAGACTGAGGGGGGAAGAAATGTTTCTTAATCATAGCTTTGTGCCTTGAAGCATGGTAAGTTTTAATGAATGATTGAAAACCAATCATAAATGGTGGTACATTAATACTGCAGGATGCCAGATGACCTTTTCCTTTGAACTGAATGAAAAATGGCATTGCAGCTGAAAATTTTGATGCCGTTTCCTTTTTTTTTTTTTCTCCTTCTACTTATTACGTGTTTCCCCCTCCCATATAGCCAATCCCTTAAGAGATTTCAATTAAATTGTCCTACTGAGTTCCTCACTTACTTTCCTTAATCTCCCTCTTGGCTTGTGGCAAAGTGTGATTTTATTTTTTCCCCCGATGTCATTTCCAATTTAATAGAAGTGCATTTGTGTTCGCCTATGTTATGAATTAAAATGGAGTTCTTTATGGGCGGAGGTGCATGCTGCCATGGTTGAGCACCTCTTCATTCAAACTCTCTCTACCTTGAAGGTGAATAGTCCGGTGCTTATGTGAACTCCATAAATTGAGTTGTAAGAGTTCTCCTTTTGGTGTTGTTGAAGGTAAGGCTCCAGACTTGCCCTTGAGAAGGTGTTTGCCCCAGGTGAATTATAGATGCAGTCAGTCTGAAGAAGTCAGTTCACCCAGAGGGTTATATTTTTCTCAGGAGACATTAGACTCTCTATGATGAGTATTATCTCCATTAGGAGAGACAATGTCATGGCCATTTATATGATTCATTATACAAAAATCCAAATTAAGCCCCGGCAATTTGATGCAACTGCTCTGGTAATGCTATAAACAAAATAACACAATCATCCCTCATACATTTCATGACTCAAATATGACTCATGGCAGCTGACAGATCAGAAATCTTTTAGATTTTCTCAGCAAGGCCTCGTGGTCCTGGGCTTCAGATTCAGAGATATTAGAGGCTCTAATGAGGACAGCCCAGAGATCTGTGGACCGTGCAGCCCATCCGCTCATTTCTCCACAACATGAAAAGACAAGCAGAGAACCGCCTACAACCCATCCCCAAATAAATGATGAAGCTTTTTTGTGACTGCAAAACTTTATTTTCTGGAACGACCCAGCATTCCCTGGGAGACAAGGCGATCTTTCACATCAAAACTAAAAGACGTTTTGTTCATGCTGCCCCTAAAATGATTCCCAGCTGACACACAGCTTGTTAGTCCCCCACAGAAGCCGTCCCTGGGACATTTGGCATGAGCAGAGACACAGACAGTTACGTAAAAGCTAATGAGTGCCTGGCATTGGACTGACAGAGCCCATGGGTTCTCGGCTGTCTTTGTATGCGTAGATGCGCATGTGCATCATTATTGTCCTAAATTAGTACATGCATCTGTCAGTCTTCAGGCCTGTGCTGATGGCTTGTCATTCATGGTTGGTTAAACAAAGCTGGTCAGTCAATGTGTGCCTTCTAGTTGCATTCAACCTTGCTTTGAGCCACATCAGCCTATGGCTAACAAGTTGCCACCCACTGCTTTTGACGTACAACGCCATGACATGAGTCAGTCATGCTTTGTTGTCATATAGGAGGACTGCTGACATGCTAATTGAGCCTTTGCCATGCTCTACCTGCCTTAGTTACAGGTGCTACTTCTGTCAAGCTTTTTAATTAAACGCTGCATATATGCAGTTAACAGTAATGATGGTGGCGAGTTTACTACTTAATTCCTGACTTATGACAAATAGAAAAAAAGGTTCAGCATTCTAATTTTGATCAGCAACTGTTGTTTGCTGGCAGAAATCGTAGTTGACACTGACATTTTTTTCGCTAGCTATAGTTGTACTACACCCTTTTCTCACCAAAATTAGCATGTGTGTGCAGGTTTTTTTAACATGAGAAAACCTGTTTAAAATAGGTGATAGACTGCTTTCCAGTTGTCAGTAGACCTAATTCTTCTACACAGATGAGTACACCTTTCTGTTTTTCTTTTCGTGTGTCTCAAATGACGTCACATATGGGCCAGAAAACAGGTTATTAAACAGCAGAAACCAGCATGGAGGCCAGTGAAAATGTTATGGTGGTTACCTTTCGTCTTTTATACCTCTCACTCTCCCTACTTGGGCAGAGACAGACAGTGTTTTGTGGCAGCCCGTTACTGTACTTTGCCGGCAAAGGGGCTAAAATTGGTGTGATTTTGTTAAGTGGGAAAGGGGCTTTAGTATTTAGATAGCTTACTAACAATTAGGCCTGCTCTTTGAGGGCGCCTTCACCCCTGCCCTGTTTGGTTCGGTTCAATCGAGCTCAAGTTTGTTTGCCCCCTAAGGGTGGTTCGTTTGGGCAGGTGTGAACACAGCAATCACACTTGGGTGCGCACCAAAAACAACCAGACCAAGACCTTCTTGAAGACCACCTCATCAAGAAGGTCTTGGTCCGGCAGCCCTGAAGGGAGCTTTTTAAAAATGTAACCTGTAACCTTGCATGCAGCGATGACGTAGAATACAAAATGCTAACTTTGGCCTAGGCCTACCACCAAGGTTACCACTGTAGGTAACTAGTTAGGTGTACTCAAGTTCACTGAGACCTACACAGTGTCATCCATTTTGTTCTTGTGTTTTTGGCTTTAGAGACATGATAAAGAAAATGAGAATGGCTCTTACTTAATCCCCATGCGCACTTCTTTAGCATGAGGAGCTCGACAGGCCGGCCATGCCTAGCTACAGTTGCTAAGCTATGACTGAACAATCACTGTTAATGACTAAAAAGTGGAGAAAAAAGGGGGGGAAAAACATTGCAGAATCAAGTTTCTGTAAAATTGAGCCAGTTGCTTTAAAAGAGAAGGAGAGAGGATGACTTTGTGATTCTCCAACAAAACTCAGCGAGGGCATTTGAAACAGAAAAACAGATTGAAGTAATAATTCTCCTTCATCCTGCTGTATAATTGCAGTGAGGCAGTTTAGAGGAAAAGAGCAGCATTTAAATTTTTACTCTTGGAAGATTTGAAGCGGTGAGTTTTATCCTTGGGAAGAGTTGTTTGCCGGTGTCAGCATCTTCGGTGGCCAGACGGTTTTAGAGCCCCCATGCATCTGCCACAAAATGTGATTTTGTTTTGGCTACATTTGTTTTGCAAGCATTTCACGTTTTTCTGGCAACACTCCCGCTAAGTTGCATCGATTTGTCACGAGAGATATTAGCCTGTCATGACCCAGGTATATATTTTGTGGAAAGATTAACATTCCCCCCTAAGCTCAGAGTGCAGCTGCCATTTTCTTAAGTGTGTTATATTTTCTTCCCTTGCTTCAGAGTCAAGAGCCAAAAGACTAAAGCAGAATATTTCTGCCAATATATAGATCATGTACTGACTCCATCATTCTCCTGTTTCATTCCTCCTCACTTCTATAAGTGTTTTCTCTCTCCCTCTCCTGCAACTGCTGCTTCTATTAGCTGAGTCTCTGTGGAATAAAGTGCAAATTCGAGCCCGTGGTTTCAGTGGGAAGAACAAACTAGTTCTGATGCTGCACAGATAAAACAAGATAGGCTTGATTTGTAACCTTATTAGCAAAAATCATACCCAACTTGGCTGGAGCTTTCTGACAAGCATATATCACAGATGGCAAACTCAGTTGGGTGATTTTCAGAAGTACAAACGGAGGAGGGAAATAAAGTGAACTTGTGATATGTTGAAACACAGAAATAACAGAGGGAAAGGAATGAAGAGAGAAGTGATGCATGAAGAAATGAGCAGGAAGGAGGACGTGGAGCAAAGGTAGGGCGCAAAAGATCAAGATGTTGCATTGAAACTGCAGGAGCTTAGTGTAGTCACAGCAGGAGGCCGGTGGAGGGAAAATCATGTCAGGGAATATCACGCTGTCGCAAATCACATCGCCAACTCCCAGCTGAGATTGATCCACCAACCTTCTGCTACCCAGCCTTTACACGCCCTTATTTTTTTACCTCCTCGCGATGTTGTTAAGACATTTCTCTGCGAGGAAGCGCTGTGTCGTCATGAGCAGGTGACTGTGGCACCAGTGTGGGATCGCTGGGTCAGGGCTGTGACTGGAAGTGGTAGAAGAGGATTAGTGGCCCAGCGAAGGGAGAAAGCGGCCTCCCCGCAGTGGAGAACCAGCTGGTCAGCAGGCCGGCCAGCCCAGCTCCATCTGTCGGTCACCTGCTCGACCCGCTGGGAGTCCTGGTAAATCTCTGCGCCTCCTGTAGCTCCCAGAGATTGTCATTTAGTTTGGTCGTACCGGGCTTCATTTGTGATTATGGAGGCCTCATGGAAAGTAGCATCCAAATCAGTCTGCAACGTGCACAATTGATTGATTATTTACTCTGTATAAGCCTTTAAATCGTTTTTAATACTCCTGAACACTTGCATGTGAAATATGTCTGGGTGTGCAATGACCTCTTTACCTGTGGAGCGCTTAAACGGTTGGAGAAGGGAATAATCAGCTGTGAATATTCTTTTTGATCTTTGTTTTGCGATAGATTTTAAAGCACCTGAAAACTTGGTTTCAAATCTTGTTTATTCTCTAAAGCTGCATATCCACCAAACACTTTGGTTATAGTACCCGTTGAACCCATACAGATCCTGTATGGACATGTACCTTCACCATAGATCTGTTTTGTGCAGTTATTCTTAAATCATCGGACAAATGAATGTGACTCGTAGTGTAAAAAGCACTTTGAGTGGTCAGATGACTAGAAAGGCACTATACAAGTGCAGGTCCATTTACCAATTACCATGTAGGAAGGGTTGTTACCCCTGGTTGCTACAGCTCTCGCTATATTTCCTCTTTACCAACGATGCAGAAGGATGTCTGCACCTTGCTCATCATTTGTGGAACAGTGTTGCATGCTGACATTTGCCGAACAAAAAGAGGTGCTCTCCAGTTCTTCCGGGCTGTGGGTAATAAGCAGGCTGCAACATTTGTTTCTTCCTCTTTGTTTGATTTTCACCAACAGGACAAGACATTACTAACACATCCAAACTTAGGGGTACAGCAGCCTCTCTTCACTGTTAAGCACGAGGCACTCACTCTCTCTTGTGTATCACTCATACCTGTCCCCACAAAACAAGACCAGATAGGAACCAATTATCTCATAACCAAGGGAACACAATGACTCCACTTAATCACCACACATGAAAGTACAAATGAAACAATATAATGCAGTGTTTTTGTCGCTCCACCTTTTAATATCAGATCTGTGCGCAAGATACCTCAACGGAGAGGAAACGAAAAAACGGGACAGAATGAAATGATTCAACTTTTGACAAAGATAACCCCTCTAATGTTGAATGATCTGAACTGAACCAAACCAGACAACTTGGTGGAAACAAGGCTTAGAAGCTAGCAACATCACTTTGTGCCCAGATGAGCAATTGTTTCCTTAATATAAACTTCAACCTTGTTTGGCTGATTCTCTCTGTCTTGTTGTTTCTATAACTATACAAAGCCATTTTAAAATCGCACCACAGTCTTGACAGGATGCACACAACTTGATGCACTGTTAGACTGAAGGGCGCTGTAAGTTAAGCAAATCCAATGGAGGGTGAATGATTGACAGTAACATATAGTGCCCATTGTGGCCGTTGAATCAGCGGGGCAGAAACTCGACCCCAATATCTGTTCTACGCTTTCCTCAGTGGTGTTTTGTTTTTGCAATTCCGTCCAATTCCATCAGACACAGCTCCCCTGCACGACACCAGGGACGGGGATTGCATCAACAAAAATGATTCAACAAAATGTTCCATCAAAATATGTCAGCAAAGTGTCAGCAGTCAGACGGGTTTAACAGGTTTGTTGATAGGCAGATGGTAAACAGTGGAGATTTCTTGCCACTTGGTGCACGTTGGTGACAAATGCTGAACTTTGCCTCTGCATTGTGCTCCACGCCAGAACAGAGAACAACTCATACCGCTGAGGCTGACATTGGAAGTTCATTCATAACTCTGGAGATCTGCTCCATTTGCTTAGGACGATGGTGTGATACAAGCTCCAGAGCAGCTCCTGAATAGATTTTGTTGCGAGGTTGTTTTACTTACAACTATCAGGTTTTGATCTTTGATATATAGGGCTGGGAATCTGTACCTTTAAGGTATTGACCGAAATAAGCCATTACCTTTGTCTTCAGTCAAATGATACCTGCATTCATTCTGTTTTGTGCTGGGAGTCTGATCCCGGATCACCTGATCAATATAATGTCTGTTGCTTCTGTCTTCAGAGCTGCTCTCCTCCTGGTGAACAGTCCAGTTAGCATGAGTTAACGCAGCAACAGCAGCAGCAGCAGCAGCTAACATCCAACACAGAGCCGTTAAATGGTCCTAACAAACTCTCTGTTGCTGCCGTCTCCGAAGCCGCTCTTCTTGGCAAATGGTTAATTCAACATCTGCACAGTTAGCACGAGCTAATGCAACTGCAGCTTACATCCATTAATCAGTCGAAACAAACTCACACAAATACAAAATGGCTCAGCTCTGTCATGAAACATGTTAATAACCATTACTAGTCCATACCCATTGAGTAAAGCATACCATACCATGACTTAGTCATACCAAAAATTAGAAAAAAACCCCAACAACATATGGCCACAGGGGGAGCCACAGCGATCGGTCGCATTTTAGCCATTTTTAAGCATTTTTCTGTTGTAACAGCGCGTCCCCTCAGATTATGTGTGGTCATATGCCTACAAAGTTGCGTGGTGATCGGTGAAACCCTTGAGATGTTATACACCTTTATGTGATGAGCCACGCCCTCCGCAATATTCATTGCCTTATAGAAGCTCAGTTTAAGTAAGTTTTCCAACTTTTGCCAAGAGGGAACTTTAGATATTGGTCCCTAGATTATGTTCACTGAGTTTCACGTAGATCGGTCAAACTTCCTAGGAAGAGATTGATTTCAAGTGTTTTTCAAAAAATTCAAAATGGTGTAAAATCTACATAACCAGAAGTTATGGGTTCTTGAGGCAAATCTGTTCCTCATGAGGAGAGGCATCTCTGTGCAAAGTTTCATGTCTCTACGACATACGGGGCATGAGATATGCCCATTCAAAGTTTGCAATTTCAATCGGTTGCTATAGCGCCCCCCTTTGGCCAATTGATGTAATATTGCTTCATTCGCATCCTCCCATGACCCTCTAAGATGTAACTTTAGCTATATGATGCGTACAGTTGACCCTGTTCTTTGTATTTGCAGCTGAGCATGGAGCTCACACTCCCTCAGCAGCAGCTGCATCCCATACAGTCTGTGCTTTGGTGAAGTTTAGCACGGTCCATTAAAAAGAGTTGGCAGCTTAGCGTGCCAAGATGCCACCACAGCCTTATTCACATTATGGGTATCGAATGAAATCATAGGTCTACCTTATGTCACCATTGTGAGGAAACCCTGCCCAGTTTTGACCAGGCTAATGACCGTCATCATGGACAGTCCCATTGCTTATCGTTAAAGTTTGATGAAGAACATAGGGTTTCTTTTAAGGTTCAAGTGGACTGTGTAATAAGTGCGTGCTTCACAATAAACAATTTCAAAGCAAAAGAGATAGGCTGTGTTACTGATGTAAATTGATATTCAAAAAGACAGGCTTCGTTCGAATCATTTCCATACTGTATTTAATGTTTAATTCAAACCAGTTGTTTCTGGAATCTTTGAGGACTTCCCAGGAAATGTTATTTTCCCAAGCCTTCAATCACCCCAGTTCTGTCACAGCCTCTGTTTCGTATCTCATCCATAACCCCAGTCAGGTACCAAAAAACAAAAGATGGTTTTTTTTCTCATCTCTCCCTTCCTATTCGAAACAATGCTGCATTTTGTTTATACTGCTGAATCCATCTGACAGCTGTTGTGGGTTCCTGTCAAAAAGTGTTGTTTCTTTTCTTTTTTTTCATTTCCCAGTTTCAGTCACACTACCAAGGAGTGAATAAACAGAAGGTAGAGTAGAAAAGGCTCTGGAAATGCTTCTGCCCAAGAGAGTCAGCAGAATCCGGGTTAAACTTTATGACATGATCTCTTGAATTGTTCTCTCCTTCATCTGATATACATGTAGAAGTGTCGAGGAAAAAATTATACAGCACGCCGAGAGTTGGAGGAGCAGTTTTCGATAATGGCTCAGTTTCGCTCATGTTGCCGCCTTTGTGCTCAACACTGAAAGCTGCTGTCTCTCCCCAACAATAACAGATGTCAAAATCATGTTCTCCTAAAAGTTTATAACTGCTTTGTGCTTATTGCAGCCATCTTAGTAGAGAGCCAATTGTGTTTGATTGACTGTGACTGTGATTGGCAGAAACTTGGCTCTATTGTTTGGCCACTCATGTTATCACATTTGAGAAGCCCGGCTAGCCTGCGGCAGTAAAAGCAAGAGGGGGATATTGGCTCCTGAGTAGCTGGCATCGAGCCTCTTTCAGACAGGCAATTCCAGGGGAGCAATTGTCTGGTTTAATTGCTCCAAAAAAGAAAGACGGAGAGGCGGTGAAACTAACAAGCTGTCTACAGAATCAGTAATTTACAGGCTCTGTGATAAAAACAGATTTCTATTTTTCTATTTTCCTCTCTCTCTCTATCTCTCTCTCTCGCTCTCTCTCTCTGTCGCTGCTCCAGTTATTGTAAAATATTCACAGGGCGGGTTATTGGGCTGGTATAATTTGCAGTTGTGATTTGCACAGTGGGACAGACACACACTGATTTCACTAACTCTCAGACTGATTTGATGGGCCAGGGCTGTCTACCGCCTCATCACCTGGCCCATTTCTAAACTAGAAAGCACTCAAAAAGTGCACACCTCTGCCAAGTCTGCACAATCCCTTAAATTTGTTATTTCAAGAAATGTTTTACCATGCATCTGGATCTGCATCAAACAGACACACAGGTGCCAGGTCCCCTTTTTCCTTTAAGATTTAGCGTAGTATTTTATCTTGTGATGTTAAGAAATCATTTAAAACATTTTTTTGAATCAAATCTAATTTGTTCCCAGACTCATTTTTGTATTTCCCCCTTCATCCAGTGGTGTAGTGGAAATTGATACCACTAGGTAGATAGGTAGGTTACTGATGAGGAAGTGGGCATACTCTCCTACATATTACAATGGCTTTTTAGCTGATAGTTGGGTATACTGTAACTGGATAGAAAAAGAAGTGAGTATACCCTGTATACCTGAGTGTACCCTCCACTACACCACTGCCTTCATCTAACCTTCATCTATCGCTTCTCACATTATCATCTTCATATGTTCCTTTAACACATTCTCACTCCGACCTCGTCACATATAGGCGTCCACGTACGACGTGCAAGGTACCCTCAGTGCGTCGGTTGTTGATGTTCTGGGACACCGTGTCAAGTTCTGCCTGTTACATGCATTGTCTTCTTTCAAAATACACCTCCGTTTTCATAGGAAATTTACCTTTTACATACAGTCTCTTTCCAAATAAACGCAACAACATCGTTAATTGACATTTTTTCCCTTCAACAACAAACACAAATGGTTAGGTTGAGGAAAAAAGAGCAGGGTTTGGCCTTAGAATCGTAGGGAACGCAAACACCGCTCTCTCAGGTGAAGGTCGGCATTTGTTCGACCCATCCACTCAGACTTTCTCAGCCTTTTTCGTCCTTGTCCCGCCCTATTTCTCCCTGACGCCACCTGGTGCCATGAAAGCAGCACAACTGGCTGCGTTTAATGCCGATGTTAAAGGACACCTTTTCAGCTGCTGCAAGTCACTGCCCAAGCGCCAGATTTCGATGACTTCTTTCACCTTTTGCTTTATTTTCCTCTTAGTAGTTTTCATCATCTCCATTTATCACCTGTATGGATTCTGTAAGAATAAGAATGTATTATGTTCAGCTACAGTGAAAAGGTCTTTTATGGCAGTTACTTAGTTTTCCGCAATGTCAGTGAACGCGTTACTCCCAGCGAAGTTGTGTATTTTTAGACGCCGTGAAGCCTGTCAGTCAGTATTAGCACCTATGACAGTGAGCTGTGTGAGATACCCACCTGTGATTGGCAAAGGTTTGAGGAAGGAGGGTTGTTGTTATTCCTGTTAGTTCAAGTGTTTGTGTGCGTGTAGCTGAGGAGCGGGAGTTGTTGAAGTAGCTGCTAATGCCGATAACACCTTGTAAAGCAGACAGGTTTGTTGTTTGAACGTTGGCTATAGCCCATAATAGCCTGTGTTAAAGTTAAGGAATAGAAAGCCAGCAAAACGACTCGTGCCTCGTAGCCTCATTAAGGGATGCTACAATGTTTAAAGAATATTTCACCCACCAGATGGCCATTTGTGAATCAATTACTCACCTTGTGTTACATTGTTTTTCTCACATGCCTCCCTGGTAATGGCAGAATCCAACAGCAGAGAAGGTTCTTGATGAATTGAAAACATAGGTGATAAGGAAATGTATATGTAATCATCTGTTTACAAACTTCACATGATGCTTGCAGTGTAATCCAAGTGTCATTTATCCGGTCATATGCTCAGAACTTCCCAAACAGAAAGCCCTCACCAAGAGGAACCTGAACAGAGAGTGTAACTTGATCTATGCTCTCTTCAAAGCCAGACTCCATTGACAGAAGCAGTCATTTTACCTCACTGAACACAGGAGCTGCTCGTCTACTGCTGCCTCAGTCAGTTTGTTTGTATTATTGTGTGACTTTGGTGTATAATTTTGCTGTTGTTTAACACAGTCACCTATGACTTTGAAGACTATGACTATGAAGTCATCAAGAATTTTCTCATTTTTCATTCAGCAGAGTCATGTAAGAAAAACGAGCTTTCTTTACAAGTGGGTGAGTAATTGACATACAATTGGGGCTGAGGAGTTTGGGTTGGGCAGGGAGGCAGGTGCTTACAATATTGCCCAAACATATATCTGTACATATTAGGGGTGTGCCATATCATCTCGTTCACAATGATACCGATATCATTTTTAATACTAATATGAAAAATACAATAGTGACACTCGCGACATTTCAACTTGTTGACATATTGACATCATACTGTTACCCACGGCAACAACAAGCATGGCTGAAAGTGAAATTATTACCGACTCTGTGGAGGTTCCAAAAAGAGGAGCAGCTTCAGTAGTGTGGAATAAACTGGCCTGGATATCCTAAATGTAATCCATAAATTTTCTTAAATTAATAGTAAAATATATTTTTTTACTAATCTGTCATATCATCAAGAGTATTGTTAGAAAAAAATACCTTTGGATGTCGTGATATTATTTTAGGGCCATATCACCCATCCCTAGTGCTTATATCAAATATCACAAAGAATTGTTCTAAAAGACAACAGAGTTATATTTTACTGCTAAATTCAAAGAAGCAGTAGCTGCAGACTGTGACCGTCTGACATTTTAGGGTAATTTTCTGGTGAGACTTACCTGGATCTGAGCAGTACATTTGGTGACAGAAAAACAGCAGGCACCAGAGCGGCGGCCAAATGAAACACGAGCCTTTGATCTTACCACAGACATACGCTTCCCAGTATTGTTGTCACAAAATAGCTTCACTTTTACACAAAAATATTGATTGTTTTTCGCAGAATTAATGACCTTTGAAATCCGATTTGGAATCTCAGCGGTGAACACAAAGGAATACCGAAATGGAGGGGAAAATGGGTTAAGAGCAAAATGTGTACAGTACTAAAATCAATGTGCCACAGGCATAAATACACCCAAAATATTGAATAGTCATGTCAGGGCAAATTCATGCACACACGTGAAGCAAAGCAGAGGGAAATGGACAATAAGAAGCAGAGGCACACTCACAAAAACAAAGTGTGTAGTGTGTGTTTGTGTGTGTGTGTGTGAGGTTGTGGACCATGGCCTATTCCTCTCCCCTCTGCAGCAGCCCCCATCCATATTCATTACATCCCACAGCGATAGTGAAGCAAAGGAGGGAGGGGAAGAAAGGAGTAGGAGGAATGAGGATTTCAGTGTGTACAAGTTAAAAGGAAAGAAATAAGGAACTCAGCTCTGTGTGTGTGTCTGTGTGTGTGTGTGCATATTTGTCATTAGGATGTATTTTTCTCTGATCCCGGACAGTCTTAGGTTTGCAAACGTGAATAGGAGTGTAAACTAGACGCCATAAACAAGACAACTAATGACTCCGCTGTTATTATCAATCTTTCAAACACACCATTTGCACTGCACATGAGTTCGACTTTGTGGACTCAGCAACAATATGCAGGGTGATTTAACAAGGATTAGGGAACATTTTCTGGTTCATAACCATTAGCATCGCAATTAAATTCAAATGGATGTCACAGCTGATACAAATATGCACAGAATGCATGAAGGACAAGTCCAATTATCCATCGGTGGAGGAGCCTCAGATTTTCTGTTTCCAAGGTTTTGCAATCGCATTTTCACTTTGACAAAACTCACTGATCAATAATGTTCCAATGACTTTAATATTTTTCAGGAGTAAGACTATCCTTATAAAAGGAATGGAAGAATACAAGTGCATACAAAAGGAGAAAAAGGCATTACTTTGCAGTTAGTGTGTGTAAATTAAGTTTTAGGGTGCAGTCAGACCTAGAGTTGTCTCGCTTTGGTCTGAATCAGGGACTGCAGGAGGTGCACATTAATAATCCTCCAGGACTGTAACATGCTCATGTTTAACCCAAACAATGTGTCATGTGACTGCAGTTGGTTCAGATCGAGGTCGGAACACGTTCTCACCACAAACAAACCGCATCAGAGTTTGTTTGTAACCGTACCAAGACCACCTCTTCAAGAAGGTCTCAGTCCGGTTGTTTTGGTGCGCACCCAAGTGCGATCGCTGTGTTCACACCTGCCCAAACGAACCACACTTAGGGGGCAAATTAACTTGAGTTCGATTGAACCAAACCAAACAGAGCAGGTGTGAAAGCACCCTTAGACATCGAGAGTGAGGACATTTCCAGGGAATGAGCACTGGTTATCACTTCTTCAGTGGGTTGTGTAAGGGTTAAGATCTGGGTTTAGGGTCAAGTGAGTGTTGAGACTGCTTTACATTAAAAAAAAAAAAAGCTGTGACAACGTATGCACATGCATTGCCACTTGTTGCCATTTGGCATGAACAATTAATCAGCTGTCCTTTGGCTCATGACCAGTCTTTCGACAAAATCTTGGGCAAGTCTGCGAATCCATTCAGAGTTATGTGTCTTTTTGCGGTCGGCATGAAACACACACACATTTGACCTCCATGCCAAATATCAGCCTCCTGACTGTGGGCATCCATCCATCCATCCATCCATCCATCCATTTTCATCCACTTATCCAGGGCCAGGTCGCAGGGGCAGCAGGGCAGGCAAAATACTGCAGACATCCCAGCTCCTCCTGGGGGACCCAAAGGCGTTCCCAGGCCAGATGAGATATGTAATCCCTCCAGCGTGTTTCAACTCCTAATAATAAAATTGCAAGAGCTGCATTGATTGGGGCGTGTTATTTTAAGGGCTGGGGAGATGATGAATTACAACCCAGGAAGTCTATTTGAGCAATACACAAGATCAATGCAGCCATGTAACATAATTGTGATTGGCCCTTGTGCTAATATATTTTCTGTGGTCCTCACCATGCCCCAAGCAAAAGCGCCAGCTCATGCACACACAAGCATGGACATGAACAACCAGGGGTTAAACTGGGCTGTGGCTGTCTGGCACTCTGTGTTAACAACAGCAACAGAACAGGGATTTGGAGCTGCCGCCTGCTCTCCTCAAGTAATCCAAAATACACCGCCGCCGAACAGCTCATGTAAAACCACTGCTCCTATTATTGAAATGAAGGGTGTCCCTCCCATCCTGCCAATGAGCTTTTGATCATCGTGAACAGCAGCCGAAGCATCACATTTATGAATGCTAACCTGACATCCTGCCCTGAATTCAAACCGCCATAGCCTGATTTCTCCAAGTTCTTCCTACATGGCCCCTGACAGACACTGGGTCCCGGAGTGCTGCACCAGTTGCACCGTCAATATTTACGCCACTGGATCCATGACTCTGAAGGTTTATATGCCGAAACACTGCACAGCAGCTTATAATATCTTTATTAGCTTGCATGTATTTGATTGGCAGACACAGCACCTTGCCAGATGATGTTGCAGCAAAGGTTTAGCTTGATTCAAGATCTGTCAGAGGTGAAGTACTACCGCATACAACAGTGGTCCCATTCAAATAAATGAAAGTGCTGTTGTCTGTGTGAACGCCTTCTTGGAAAGACTGGCCAAAAGTGTACACATTTATTCACATATTTAAATGACATCCTTTCCCTGTGTATAATGACACTGTTGCTTTCCGATGTGAAACGATGTGATATCTCACCTGCTTGCCCACCTCCTTCTCTATTCAGATGCTTTTCACACATATCTGTCACACATATCTGTCAATCTATCAGAATCTCTCCATACGATTATCTCCATCTCCATCTATTTCATCTCCTACACGTCTAATAAATTCCCTTGTCTCTCTTTACCCTTATTTAACTTTGTATTTCTTCAGACCATCTGAGCACCGGAACAGGACGTTTGTCATTATCTCAGTTTGATCTCTTGGAATCTTGATCTTTATAGTGAGACAGGCTTGAAGTTAGTCTGGCATTGATTGGTCCAACAGTATCGCATGCGCTAATGTCCCTTGTCATTCTAAGCTGAGTGTAACGGTCCTTTCATGTTCGACTTCAACAGTTATGGAAATTATATGATTCACAGCTATATAGCAGGCAATTAGCACACTCGTACACGCAGACTCACCATGCAAACCCTGTGGACCACTTGATGGGGTGTATAATGTGTTTTCATGTTCAAAGCGTTTTACAGTAGACTTTCTTAAGGGTTTTAAAGCACACCCGACTGTTTGATCATCCACTTGACACTCTGTGGAGCTTTACTGAGCTCCAGGAGCCCACACATTCACCAACCAGCCCTGGACAGCAGAGACCCAGACTCATGCTGTGGTAGACCGGAGGTCAGTGCACACAGTTTTTTTTTCCGCTGAAGTTGGCAAAAAGAAATTAAATCCCAGTTGTGGAAAAAACTTAAGTTGTCTTCCATTGCCCAGATAATCTAGATCAGGGGTTCATTTTCAAAATCCACACATCTCTTTCCTAGACAGTCCAAAAACAATAGTTAACATGAATTACCCTTACTCAAATCCAATGCATTTGCAGTATTAAATTTGGTGGTATGCTCTGTTCTGGGGCCTCTCTGCCTTTCCTGGCCCTACACAGAAAACCTCTTCCACATGCCTACGTGGAAAGCCTAAGGCGGAGAGAGCACACCTCTCTGCCCTTCCACGCACCTGCATGGAAAGCCCAAGACAGAGGAAGCAAACCTCTCTGCCCTTCCACATGCAAACAAGGAAAGCCTGAGACAGAGAAAGCACACCTCCCTGCCCTTCCATGCGCATACATGGAAAGCCCAAGACAGAGGAGGCACACCTCTCTGCCCTTCCACGTGCAAACAAGGAAAGCCTGAGGCAGAGAGAGCAAACCTCCCTGCCCTTCCATGCGCATACATGGACACCTAAGGCAGGAAGAGCAGCAGCAAAGACCCTCCCAGGAACAGAACAGAGCCAGCATCAATGCCAAACAGAAATGACACTGATAAGACAGACTCAGCAAAAGGAGGAGCTGGGGTGGAGGCAGGTTGCAAAGTGGCTTGCACAGGAAGCAGCAACAGTATGCAGGTCAGAGCAGTTTAAATAGGGCGCCCTGAATGAGATTTGTGAATTGGTTGCATAGAAAGGAATCATGTGGTCTATCAGCTGACTCCCTTCCATCAATCAGCTGCTCCATCAGTTGATTGGGCTGTTTGAGATCAGCTGATGCAGCTGGGATGTGAGCTGAGCTTGACATCGTGCCCTGCCTGAACTAACGCTGTGCTCAATATTTGTGATTTCATCAAGTATAAAGTCTGGAGCTGCTCCTTAGATAATAACACCCAGGGGAATGGTCTGAGTATAAGGGTATACATGTAAAAGTAATAGTATTTAAAAAAAGAAAACAAACTTTCTGTGGGTCTCCCATCCATTGGCTGTGGAGCAGCTCTGGACTTTATACTTGGTGACATCACAAGTTTGAGTCTCACTTCTCTGGTTTCTGGCGTTGAGAGAGAGTAGCTCATGTTCCCAGATATTGATTAAAAATTCCTAGGCCATGGAAAAAAACATATTGAAATACATGTTGTTCCCCTCAAATGACTTTTCTAATGCTTCTCATAATTACCTTTTAAAAAGCACCAAGGACAAATAAATTACAACAAAGTGCACTGATAAAACTTTATTTTAATCACCACATTTAATATTTATAAGCAATGCATAAACATTTGATGAATCGACAAACAGACTATAATGTTGTTTTAAGCAGACATAATGGTATTTAAAGTGTTACCAACATCTACATCTCTTCCCTATGAAGCATCCATGAAGGGTGTATAAAAAGTTACAGCCGAAATACATGAGACACGGATGTGGCATAACACATCTGCAGGAGCAGCAGAGTGTGACCATTATAATCATCTGAAGCTGCTACACCGACCTGCCAACAGGTAGAAACTGCATAGAACTGTGTAAAACAACAAGTGCAATCTGTTTAAAAAGGGATAATAATGAATATGTCATTGTACCAGAGGAAATGCGAAGCAGCAGAATAACCTTGTAGGTGTTTGTAAATTTCACATTAAAATAAATTAATCAAATCAATGCATCCTGTTGTTACAGCGATCCAGTTAATGAATTCAGTACCAGTTAATATACCCTACGCTTCCAAACCCTGCATAAACAACTGTATTATCACTTGGCAAAACTCAATATGCACACTGTGAAGCTGGGAGCAGCCACAAACTCCAAAATACTGAGTCTGTGTAGCAGGTAAAGGCCGTGTGTGTGTGTGTGTTTTTTTTAACTTTACATACAATGAACATAAGAGGGACCTCTACCCAGGCCAAATACTGTATTGTGCAATGATACAAAAGTGAAAAATAATCTATATGTCTATCTGCCCCAAAATTCACCCCAAAGTTCCCCGAGGACTACGTTCCTTCTACGGCTTTTTATGGCTCTGCGCCAGCAAGGTTGTAGCTGGAGGCATTATGTTTTTTTCAGGTTGTCTGTCCGTCCATCCCGTTCTCATGAATGTGATATCTCAAGAATGCCTTGAGGGAATGTCTTCAAATTCAGTACAAACATCCACTTGGACTCACGGATGAACTGACTAGATTTTGGTAGTCATAGATCAAAGGTCAAGGTCACAGTGACCTTGTCTGTTTTATTCTTGTGAACATGATCTCAACAACACCTGGAGGAACTTTTTTCAAATTTGGCACAAACATTTAACTTCACTGATTAAGTGATTAGATTTTGATGGTCCAAGTTCAAGGTCAAGGTCACTTTGACCTTGCATCCATCTCAGTCTTGTGAGCATTATATCTCAAGAGGGCCTTGAGGGAGTTTTCTAAAATTTCTCACAAATGTAAACTTTGACTCACAAGTGAACTGAGTAGAATTTGGTGAGTGAAGATCAAAGGTCAAGGTCACTGTGACCTCAAAAAATATTTTTGACCGTAACTTGAGAATTCAAATACTGATTGTGACACAAATGTCTAATAGGATAAAACAATGAAGTGCTGACATTTAATATCCAAAAGGTCAAAGGTCAGCTTCACTGTGACATCATTATGTTATGCAAAAACACTTTTTTGGCCATTATACAACACCAAATCTTAGACACAGAGGGGAAACATTTGGTCGAATGCTGAATTGGTGACACTAAACTTGGTTGTCCACCTTGAAACTGTGCTGATTGTGTAGATCTTGTTCATGCTGGGGGGAGATGTGTGTAAAGCATCCATATTTTCATAGACATGGATGTAAACTGAACAACTTGACTGGTGTAATGAGGCATACAACCGCTTGGTGGTAATTCTAGTTTCTGTTTAATTGTCACTGCCATTTGGAATGCTGAGGTGGCATACTGTAAGCTGGCCAGTAGTTTGTATAGCAACATCACCTTAGCTTTGATGTGTCAAAATGTCATTGTATTTCCATCATATATACTCAATGAAGTCTAGACTTCACTGTTGGTCCATTTGTCCATGGTTTTAAAAAACGGCAGTTGCTGGTGCTGCATTTGTTGTGTTCAACCAATAAAACAACAGCTATTCAAACATAGTGGCCTCTCAAGAAGAACAAGCACAGGTCTCTTTATGCTGGCCTTAAATTCATGAATGGATGTAAGTGTTTCTATTTTTAGATCTTTTTCAAGATTGTTTCATGACCGAGGTGCAGAAATGCAATTTTCCCCAGATGTCTTAAAAACAAGGTTATATTAAAAAGCAACCACTTGGAGGAGTGTAGCTGGTAACCAACAGAGGTGGGGCGCAGAGGTAGGCCAGACGTTTGCCCAATATTTCTTTATAGATAAAAATATACCAGTGCTGTTGTCTGTGAATGGTCAATGACGTCCAACCCACCAAGAGTACCTTCTCTGAAATAGAGCAATCTAAGGACTACGATCATTCTAGTTTTTGCACTGTAGACACAACAAAAATGTTTTTTTTAGAACTATAAATATGCCTTAACTGTGGATGAATATCAATGACTGAGAGATACTAAATCATTCAAACTAGTTCTTACATATCTTTGAATCCCCAACTGATTTGCTGCTTTTATCCTTTATTTTGACATGTTGGTTGGAACATCCATTTAAAGATGTCACCTTTGGCTCAGAGAAACTACGATGGGTCTCTACCTACAGCCCTCATCACTCAGTTATCATGTGCATTTTACTATTTTTATATTTCCACAGGTACAGCAGTGCTTCACACTGAGTTACCAGAAATGCATCATTATACCTAACCATCAAGCCAATGTGAGGGAGAAAGTAAAGCCGAAACAGACACTATCTAATTAGTGTATTTATGTAGCTGACACTTCAAGTCGAATGTCTTCAATCACTTTCGGATGGAGAATCCAATTCATGTACAGTATGTTCTCTGCCCACACTAGCTATTAGCTACCTCCGCTTGCCTAATTACTGTCATTCATCCTTTATCAATGAGAAGTGGTGGGAAGCAGCTGCTACCGGGTGGCTGTGTTCTCATATGCATGCAAATATACATGTGCACACACACTCACACACACTTCACAGAAAAATGTCGCTCAGTTTGAAAAACACGATGAAGAAATTTTTTGCATATTTTACCTTTCTAAGTGATCTTCTGCCAATAGTGCACTTCTGTATTTGGTATTCGTAAGCTTCCTCCTAGATCACATCGTGTAGTGCACTCAGTGTGCGTGTGTGTGTGTGTGTGTGTGTGTGTGTGTGTGTGTGTGTGTGTGTGTGTGTGCGTGAATCTATTTAAGGCTGTCTCTCTGACACCGAGGTGATGACATATTTTATTAGCTCGTGCTCAGGGACCGAGGAGAATCTCACCTGAGAACTCGACTGTGACATTTTGGATCCCGAACTTCTTTGTTCCCTCTCATCTGTCTTCCGATCCCGTTTCAGCTCCTTCAAATCATCCTGCCTCCATCTCTCCCCGCCCACCCCTTCCACACCTTAATCCCTCTGTCATTCTTACTTCACTCCTCTCCCGCCTCAATCCTCCGATCCCTCGCTCTGCTCGGGCCTTCTCGCTGCATCCTCGACAACAGGTGCCTGTTATCGGTAAAATAACCCAGCCTTAGCGCACCTCCTCCTACAAACCGGCCTCCTCTCATGACAACTGGCTAATTAGGTGTCACCGTGGAAAATGAAAGGTAAACGGACGGTAGATACTGTAAAGCCATAAAGCTGTCAACTGTCTCACTTTTGGCGAGAGAGGAGGAGGATGGGGGAAAAGGGAGATGAGGTAGATTAGGTGTGGAGGTCAGTAAGAGTGAAGAGCGCAGGGAGGACGATGAACGGATGAAGGGATTGGGAGGAATTAGGAGGTAGGAGCATTGAAAGCTAGATAAATGCAGGAGAAAACGAGAAGATGGGAGAAGAATAGATATGCGCCGAGAGACGTGGGAGAGGGGAGAAGGTGAGAAAGTGATGCCAGAGGCAAAGGCCACTGCTGCCGTTCCCTGTGGCCGCTAATAAAATGCTCCAGTCAGACCTCTTGTATATACACACATGCATGAGAAAACACACACACACACACACGCACACACACAAAGGGCAGTTAGACTTCCTGATCGATTGAGCCATGCCCTGCTCTGACGTCTCAGCAGGCCTCAAGATGAATGAGCTGACCTACGAAGGGAAAGAGAAAGAAGAGAAAAGAGGACAAAACAAACCTTTGGCTTTTAAATCTCAGAGGTTTGTGTCATGTTAGTTACAAGATGGGAGGGTTCAGTGTGTTTATCAATGCTTGTGCCAGCTTTTGTTCTTCTGTGTGTGTGCATGTGTGTGTGTGTGAGCTTATATGATAAACATTTACTGTCAGTGTATTTCAATTGTTTGCCCAACAATATCCACTCCAGCAACAAAATTTCATTTTTAGGGTTATGTTTACAAAACTCAAACAAAAGAAATCATGACCTTGGTTTACTATTGACAAAGTTAAAGCTGACTTGAAGCATTTTACGTGTTGAGGCTGATTTATAGTCTCTTCTAGTCAGAACCTTAGCCTACGCCAAGGCAAGCATTTATACTCGTGCTATGGAGTGTCAGTCCTGCCCTGCAGTTACAACTCCAAAATGCTAGCAGTGGGGTTTCTATAGAGTGATTCAAAACACCCCTAAACACACAAAACATGCTTAATAGCTACAATAATAAACACAAAATACAAAATTCAACTCCATTATAACTCACAAGGTTGTCTTTTGCTGGACATGTTTTTCCCACAAATACAACATGCTAACATTTTAAGCATAAAAAGAAAAATGCTTTTTGGTTGTGGTGTGGAAGAAGATCATTTCCGCAAATCTGAAATTGAAGATATGTTGCATTTATTTTGGTTCTGTCCTCATGTGGCAACTTTTTGGATGAGTATCAAAAGATGACTTGTATCAAGTTTGATTTCTTTTAACCATGTGCCCTCAAAAGACAACATTGTCCTAGCATTTTAAATACTACTATATTATTAGGAGAAAGATTTATTTTTGTGGTTGAAATGAAAAGAGGGAATGACATTCCCCTGTTTTGTATCCTTTTTAAAACATTTCTTTATGTTAGGAGGCATTATTGCTGCAAGGCAGGGGAAATTTAATGTCTATGACAAAAGATGGAATTCTTTAAGGCCAAGTTTAGAAGAAGGATGATAATGATATGATTATTTAGTTGTTTGTTTTGTTGTTGATTTATTTATTTTATTTTATTTTTTGAGACTTAAAATGCGATTTTGCTAGTTTTCACACCTCTTTTGATTTCTATCTTTGAAATAAAAGTGAATCAAATCTTCATTTCCACTGAGGGAAATGGTTTTCAACTTACAGAAATATACAGGAGAAACTGCGTTACATTTCTGGGGAGGTGCATGTCAGACTACAGTGTAGAGTGTGGCGTAGGATGTGAATCTATAAGAGCCTACGCTGCAAGTATGTAATTGATTAAATGCAGAGGTGTAGATCCTGCTTTAACGTTGTTAATTATATAAGCAAAATTTTAAAGGCGCTGTATGTAAGAATGTGGCCAAAACGGTTACTGCATTCAAATTCAAAATACTGCCTTGAGACAACAAGCCAAAACACAAATTCAAAACATAAACATGATTTGTAGACTGTAAAAATGTTTTTTAAATGTGAATATTCTGGCTGTGCTATTGTTGTCGGTGAGATCAGTGTGTTATATGAACATTATTCCTTAGTCTCTGTGACATATTAGGATGATTTTACGACTATTTGCTTTAGATTTCTTACATATAGCTTCTTTAATATTTCACTAAACCTAGCCACATGTTTTTCCCTTTAACCTTAACCAAGTGTTTTATTCTACCATATCTCCATCAAAACGTTTAGCGTGTTGTCATCAAACAGCAACGTAAGGTACTGAAAAATTAAGCCAACAAAGTACCAACAACTGCAGTTTGTCAAATGGCCACTTGAGGCTGGCTCCAAAAGTGAGTCAGTCCTCATAGACCCCCATGTTTAAAGCAGAAATGATCATGTTTACAGCCTGGTACAGAAAACAGTTTTGGTTCCTATGACTAATCTGCCCATTCATGACAACTCTAAGAAGGGTGAATGATGACATCATAAAGGTAATAAAAGGAGAATAAATGTGACAATGGTCTATGACTGACACATTCATGTTTTTTCACACTGTCACTTTTTGCACTTGAAAAAAAAAAGATTCTTTTATCATTTTTCTTCATTAGTTGACAAGGAAACTCATAGTACACAATGTTGTAGGAGATTTGATCGTTGCGTGTGCTGCGGAGTTAGTAATCTGTGCGTCATTCAGTTGCTTTGTATGATTCATGCGTGTGTACGTTTGTACATATGTGTCAGTATCTGGCTGTGTGTGTCTGCGTGCTGTTGACGGTGTGCATCGCTGCGTCTTAAACTGAGCCATCGCCAGAGACAGATTTGAGCTGCTCCTGTTCAACCCAGCGCTTGAGATTCATCCATCACCTCTCAGCTGATGGTCCACCACAGGCCGGCCTGTCACTGCCACTCAGACCCTCGCACAGCAGCCAAGAGTATGACTGTTGTGCACTGAAAAGGGCACATCGACTAATAATTGGAACTGTGCCCATACTGAGCTCGAGGCTAATTAGCTGTGTATCACCGAAAGTGTGACCTCCATGCTAATGGAGGATATTTGTTTGCAGCTTTTCAGTCTCCAGCAGGTAGCTGACAACACACTCATTCACATTTCCTTTGGTACAATCATGAAACGTTAACATAATATAATCACTCTCACAAATATTCAGTGACGATATTAATTCTTCATTATGGCAATTAGGAACAAGAGTATCCAATCAATCAATCTCATTAGCTTCTTTGTGAAGTAGTCCATCTCCTGTCCCTGCATGGCATACAGTATTTATTGCCATGATGCTCATTTAGTGTCAGTGCTTATTTAAGTCATTGCATGGCTATGAAAATGCCCGCTCACAGATGGCTTCCTATTATGTTCCGTATAGAACATATAAATGAGAATATTATTCAGGGAGATGATGACTACACTGTTCCATGAGCATGACTGTAATTTTCTATGCACGGTAATAATGACAGAGTACAATTCCTTGTTTAAGAGAACAGCAGGTACTGCGGCTGACAGTAATTCTGTAGCTGTAACTATATCCATCTATCTCATACACACACAAACGTGCACACAGAGCACCTGTTTGCTGAACTTACAGTCCTCGCCACATTAGCCCTAAAACCATTTTTAAGCAGTTTTGGATTGAGATAGTCACAGAGGGTGCTTCTGAAATGAGGGGTGTGCATGGTTGTTGCAGCAGTGACTGCATGGGCAGGAAATGGCAGTGAAAAATAGACTGTGTAGGGCTAATACAAGCTGTATGCTAAATGACAGCTGATGCAAGTACTGGCAGGTGGCGCCAATCCTTCAAAATATTATACAAAATTAGACTTTAAAAAAAAAGAAAAAAAGAATTATATTGTTGTCTTAAGGCAGTTACTATAAAGTAAGTAATGTAAGAGATTCCAATTTGTGTCTTAGTTTGGTGCAGGAAAGTCACTTAGCGTCTACAGAAAGAGGAGAGATGTGAAATCCGGTAGGTTATGTAGCACCCAGGTTCATTGTTATATAACTACAGGTGAACTTCAATAACAAAGCCAACAGCTGGCGTGGATCAGAATGCCATAACAGACTTTTATTGAACTCAGGGTCTCTAACTGCAATATCATAAAAGCAATTAAAAGTAAAAGCATCTTGCTGCAGGGGTGCGGTGCGCCGATCTATAGGCCGATGCACTGGAAGTTTACTGTGTGTGGATAACCAGATAGATTATGTCAAATATAATATAAAATAAACGTCAATCAGCACTTTGTCCAGCCACAGGCAAACACTGTTTACTATTAAAAGTCACTCATACTTTTCCTCTGCAACTACTCCTGGACTGTTGGGACCTTTCACAAAAAGAAACAATGAGTTGTTTGCAGACCTGTATTTTGTCATTTTGTCAAGTGTCATTTTTGCTATTAAAAAATACAACACATTTAATATTAACAATTAACCCCTACTTACCTTAACAATAAATAATTCTACTTAAAACACAAAGTTTGTTTGGCTCACCAGGCGAGCATGTGCACAGGAGCATGTTCTTGCCATTAGTCTTGGTTCATGCAAATACTGAGTTCAATGATGTGAACATCTTGTATTTTTGGACTATGGAAAAGGAGGAGAAACTTGAGTTGTGGAGTACCCAAGAGTCCTTGTTTAATTTGGCATGTATCTGATTCACCAACCAGCAAAAAAATAAATGTTTTTATGGATTATATTGATGCTGAATGGACAAGAATACCGTCAACATTTGACGTCTTTTATCTTGTATTTCTCGAGTTTGATGTGTTTTTGCCGACACGTAAGGACCTGTTCATTTGTCATATTTCTTAAAGGGTGTTTGGCGTAATATTTTTCTCCAGGAGCAGCAAGAGAAATGATCTCAAAAGTTGTATAGTCTTTAAAAAGCCAACTTCTTTTAAAAGTTTCTAGTGTATGGTAGGCATCAGCTGGCTTGCTAATGTGAGACACCAGTGAGCCAACACTTAGGAATCAGATGGGTTTTGTTCAGAGTTGGAGCATATGTTAACCTTGCAGTCTCATTGTTAGCCAATGCAGCTATTTACACATGGGTGTATATTCATGGGCATCCTACTGTAGCAGTGTCCAAATATGAGGTTCATGCAAATGGGCCTATTCAGCTATTCTGCTAAAGTCTGTGTACACAGTGTGCATTCAGCAGCTTTATACATCCTAAATGAGTGAAAATAAGAAGTCAAGTAAATCTAGAAGTACAAACTTTGACTCGCACTGAAATCAATCCCCAGTTTCCTGTGTGAAAGTCCTGTGTTTGACCCATTTACCCACCATGTCTAAGGGTGCTTTCAGACCTAGAGTTGTCTCTCTTTGGTCCGAATCAGGGACTCATTTTGTTATGAAATTGTATAATTGCCTAGAGTTGGTTTGTGTTCTCACGGCAGCATTTACAAGCGGACCAGATCAAATGCCTTGTGCAAAAAAGCTGCTCTTGATTGGTCAGAATTTCCATGTGGGAAAAATCCAGGAAGTAAACCAAACGTTGAAGAAGAGTACACTTGCAAGATAAATGTGACACTTTCTAATGTCACAATGGAGGGACAACTACGCAGGTTGATTTTAGCGCTGCTCATCGTGGACTATATTGCTGTCATTGTTCATTTGAGTCAAACCATACAGTTTGAAAACGAGGCGCGGCTCCAACTAGAAAACAATGTTTTGATGCATTGGATGTGCTGAATGTGCATATTAAGGCAGTACAGGAGGAGGTGCACATTAATAATAATCAAATTAAAATTGCCAGGTGAAATTGGTGAGCAGGACAAAATGCTTGATTCCAGCGATACTCTTTTTTATCCAAGCACTACCAATGGACCAGTTACTATTGCTACCACTGAATAAGCAGACTGAGTTGTTAAAGCCATTTTCAGACATGGAATAGCCTATGTGACATCATGCTGAATTCATCTATATGTTAAAATGATACCATTATGTTATTCAGATATAGCTGGGTTTCAGGTGATTGTGCCTAATGGCTTCAGACATGACAAGACATTTACAGAAAGAGCAGTAAAGCCTTAAAACAGTGAAACTACTGATACATTCCCACACCATCTTCATCATTTATTGGTATTTAATAGAGAATTCTGCTGCCTGAATGAGCATTGGAAATACATGGAGACTGCTGGTGAAATAATTATTGTTAGAGGGTTGTCTTTTTACCTTTTCTGCCCCAGATTGATTTTCTCAACATTCTAAAACGGGCTCTTTCACAGTGTTGCATTAGAGATGATGATTGAGATAATAGGCTGCATTTATTACATTGATCTTAAAAGGCAGTACAAAATGTGCATTTAATCTCTCTGTGTCTCTTTGTGCATGTTCTACCTTATGCCGCCTCAGACTTTACACTGATCCAACAGCATTCAGTTCAGACTTGTGATGTTTTGAAAGTGATGTGGAAACGTTGTTAGTTCTGCCTCCCTAAGATTGCTGTTTTGACTTTAAGGTGAAAGTTACTTATTCAGACATGTGAACATGTTAAAATACCAATGTATTAACGGCATGATTGATTTGGTCCATGCTCAAGAACGATTGCCTCCCCTCTCTACTCCCGGATTGGCATACCATTCCCTGGAATGGTACACAGTGTTCACCCTAATCAGAAGACCTGGGCTTTGTTGTCAAGTTTACTCAGATCTGGGTCCGTAATATAAAAGCCCTCTAAAGGCTCATTTATATTCCCTTTACGTACGGTAATAGCAACACATTCTTACATCGACCTTGCACATATCGACGTTAGGTCATGGACTTTCCGTGTCCATATACAACATGCAAGTTACCATGGGTGCGTTGGTTGTTGGCGTCGTGAGATGCCTTGTCATGTTCTGCCTGTTACATGCATAGTCTTTTTTCAAAATACACTTGTGTTTCCACAGAAAATGTACCATTTGCATACAGTCTAAAATTAACGCATTATGTCGGTATAACAACGTAAATTGATGTTTTTTTTCCTTCAGCAACAAATGATTGTGATTATGTTTTGCCAACACACACACACGTGGTTGGGTTTAGGCAACAAAAGCGCACTGTTGGGTTTAGGAAAAAAAAAACAGGGTTTGGCTTCAATTGTACGGAACGTGAACACCGGCCTCCCAGGTGAAAGTCAATGGTTGTTGGACCCGTCCACCACCCCTCGCACCAGCCCTACTCTGACTTTTGCCACCTTAACTTTCATTCTTGTCCCACTGCATTTACCCCTGACACCACTGGGTGCCGTTAAACCGTAATGGTGATTGGCCGCGTATCATGCTGAGGTGAAAGGCATTTTTTTCCCATCTTTGTCGGATGCCGGAAGTCACTGACCAAGCACTGGATTTTGACGGCTTTGGAGTGAGACCAGGTTGAAAATAGATACATCTGTTTCAAATGTTGTAAACATCTCTGTCCTCAGACCAACCCTCACCTATGGTCATGAGCTCTGGGTAGTGACCGAAAGAATGAGGCCGAAATGAGTTTCCTCTGTGGGGTGTCTGGGCTCAGCCGTAGAGATAGAGTCCACAGACATCCAGAGGGAGCTCGGAGTAGAGCTGCTGCTCCTTCATGTCGAAAGGGGTCAGGTGAGATGGTACGTGCATCTGATCAGGATGCCTCCTGGGTGCCTCAAATTAGAGGCGTTCCGGGCACGTCCCACTGGTAAGAGGCCCAGAGGCAGATCCAGAACACGCTGGAGGGATTACATATCCTGTCTGGCCTGGGAATGCCTCAGGGTTCCCCAGGAGGAGCTGGAAAGCGTTGCTGGGGAGAGACGTCTGAAATACTTCACTCAGCCTGCTGCCCCCGCAACCTGGCTTCGGATAAGCAGTCGAAAATAGATGGATTGACCGCACTCATACTTCCAACAGCCAATAAATGACACTAGAGGGCAGAGTCAAAAGTTTCACTCAACAACAAATAAGGCAATGGTGAAGGAGGTCCTAATATTGTACCCTTAAACTGAAGCAGTGTTGTAGACATCAGTTGTCTGAGCAACCATTAAATACATCCAGACATGTGGATGGAGAATTATTTGAACTATTTTCACTATATATTACTATATATCATTATATATTAGCGATTCATTCCATTCCACTGTTATTTGAATTTCTTTGTCGCCACCTACGGTTGTATCTGGCTTGAACTACGCTACACTGCCTCCATGATCTCCTGTGGTACCGCTCTGTTTAGTCTGTATCCATAAGCTTTCAGAAAACCTGCACAAATACAACTAAAATGGATGCAGTGAGTACAGACAGAAGGCTCTGTATCTAATGTGAAGCATCAATGAGCCCTAAGACTCTCTTACATGGGTTCTTTGGTTTCCTACATAAGTGTAAGATGTAGGGGGCTGATTCAACTAGAATTGGACAAGCTTATTTCAGATAGTTGCTCTGCTTCACCACCTGAGCTATAGCTGTAACTGTGATGAGGTGTCTTGCGTTATACCTCATCACACTTCCAGTTGGAGTAGCACTATGGGCCAGTTAGCAGAGATGTGGTGAAAAGTTTTACTACAAAGTCATCTCAGGGAGCCTCTATATTAGTCTGAGGGTGCTTAGCGTCCTCAAGCACCCCTGTAGAACTGTGCCTGCTTTGGAGCTACCATTTTCCGACATCAAGGATGGCGAAAAGACAAAAAGTACCTGCACACATTGCATGCACTCACACATTTTACCAACTCGTATCCTCCACTCACACTTTCATGTACAGTAACCTCAGGGGAACATCACTCAAACCACTGAAGAGCAACAGGAGGTGATTACTGTGATCTCGTCGTACTCTTCTTGTACTCCAGTAATGGAGCCGGCCACGGTGATGCCTGTTGAGTTGATGTTTTAAGAGCTTTAATGGACTGCCGAGCCGCAGATGAGAGCTGGGTCTCTGCTGCGCTATTTTGATGATGTACCCATATATACTCTGTGATATGATGTGAGCCAATTAGATTAATATCTTAAATGTGGTAGCCTATAGACATGGGAACGATACATTTTTAGCCATGAAAATGAGAGTACAGACTGTCTATGTATGGCAGGGTGTTAAAAATACACTGGTCACGGTGGTGTAAGGAGCAGCTCTGCCTCTTGAGAAGCAGCTAGCATTGCTTACAATCTTGAGTGTTGATTATTGCATGAGTATCACACAAACATTGCATTTTAGAGTGTTTTAAAGGCGCCATTATTATGTTGTCTGAAGCCTACAATCACATTATTGCCAGAGTTAGAGACAGTTTAAGTGTGCTTTTACAAGCAATGTTCTAAAAGGGCCACGGCTGGTGATTTAGTCTATCTTTCGTCCATCTCTATTATAGATAATGCTGTGTAGCTCTCCCAAGGGCTGCATTAGGAGCTCACATTGCTTTGTGTCTCCTTTAGCTTCACAATCCACCTCTTCAGTACATTTGACTTCTGAAAGTCTCGCCTTTTTCTTTTCCCCCTCATGTCTCACTTCCCTTCCTGCTTCCCCATTCCCCTCTGTGCCCCAGCCTCGTGTAGCAGATTCAATATTGATGAAGTGGATCGATCAGAAGAGCGCCACCCTCCCCTCTCTGTTACTGTAGGTCTTGAATAATCCATCCCTCATCCGATATTCTGATACAAGCAATAAATGGCTGAAGTTAAAGATTTTTTCCACTTTTAGATCAGAGTCTCCTGAGCAAAGAATTCTGACTGTCAAGACTTCATTTATTTAGTGCGCTATTTACTTGTATCCTGAGATGTGCAGTTGTTGCCAGGTAATATTAGATTAGTATTAGATTAGCAAAGACATAAAGACATCACCTCAGAATAACAGAAGCAAGTCTTAAGGCCAATTAGAAGCATGACATATAACCTCTCACCCAACCCCATAAGGGGTAGTGGCGTGTCTTCCTCAAGCTCGGGTCCTCTACCAGAGGCCTGGGAGTTTGTGGGTTCTGCGCAGTACCTTAGCTGTTCCTAGGACTGCACACTTTTGGACAGAGACCTCAGATGTTGTACCTGGAATCTGCTGGAGCCACGCTCCCAGTCTGGGGGTCACAGGTATTTGGTATTTTTCTAGCTCCTCGGGTTCCTTCTTCCCGATGTTGCTGTCGCTCGGGATTGCTACATCTATCACCACTGCCTTCTTCTGTTGTTTGTCTATCACCATGAATTCAGGTTGGTTAGCCATCACCAGTATGTCAGTCTGGAACTGGAAGACCCACAGGATCTTATCTTCCATTGTGACCTCAGGACTTCCAGCACATACATATGTTACATATGTTCCTGTACATGTAGATGTTCTAACTATCTAAGGCAGTTATGAGTAAAGTCTGAGAAGTGTTTGACCTTTAATTTAGAGATCTGACCTTTAATTCATAATGACCCCAGTTGAGACACAGCAAGTGGTCAAGACAATGCAATAAAGAACAAAATTATATGTGGGTGAGGTCTAATTAGAATGTAAAAGGTGAGAAAAAAGAAGTGGAAAGAAAATCATGGCAACCTTTGCCTTTAATTTGATTGCTCTAACACCAATCCAATGTTTCTGCAAATCACGGATATGTTACACTTGTTATTATGTTATGTTGTTATTATGTAGTGTATAATTGAAACTTCATGTGTCAACGGTACTGTGGTTAATGAGTGGTTGGGTTTAGGCACAAACACATGTTATAGGTAGGAAAAGATCATGTTTTGAGGGTTAGGGTCAGGGTTAGAGTTAGAATAATTTCTCTGAAAAAAACAACCACATTTGTGCCGCTGCCCCCGGAGGAAATAACAACAATAATGATAATAAACTTGATTTATATAGCATCATTCATACAAGAAATGCAGCACAAAGTCTTTTATAACAAGGGCATCATAAGTGCTTTACATTAAAATAGACATAATGGGCATAAAACAGGCAAGGCAATTCAATATAAAGGGACATTTAAAACACTTTAAAATATGGATCATCTGATTCATAAAATCATAGATTGTAATTTTAGAAGAGTTGCAGCAGCGTGAATAGTAAATAGAAAGTAAAAGCGTAAAAAGAAAGAGTTTCAGACCTGTATCAGGAAGTCCGAACCAGCACAGGCAATAGTGAACGGATACGTTTTTAGATTTCTTTTAAATATATTTAGCGAGCCAGCTTCCCTGATATATGTAGGTAGTGTGTTCCATAGCTTTGGGGCGTAACTGACAAAGGCTGCATCCCCGATCTGCTTATTACATATTACATTACATATTTTGAGGAATACTTTTATGACCAATATAATGTGTTTAGAAGAAAATCGCAGAATTTGCTTTGCACGGACTTTAACAAGGGAGTTAGCGATGTAGCTCGGTCCCAGCCCATGTAGGGCTTTGTATACAAGGAGGAGGAGCTTAAAATCAATTCTAAATGTACAGTAACAAGAGGTCAGTGCAGAGCAGCTCAGACTGGCCTATTGTGCTCTCTCCTCTTGATTCTGGTTGGGAGCAATGTCTCAGTATAATATAACTGCTTTTTGGGCCTAAAAAGCTAAAAAGCCACTGGAAAAACAGAAACAGCTACAAAACACCTACGTTTGTTGCTAGAAACACAGCAACAGCTTGCTGAATCAAAGCAAGACGTTTTCTTTTTTTGGTCTGCATTGGTCAGCTGCTTGACAGGCATCTCACCTATGTGTCACTCCACCCCCCATCCCCTCAGCCTATGTACTACGTCACTTTACAAATGTTGATAAGATACTACAAATGTAATGGATTTGTGGTTTGCAGAAACGCACAGTGCCAACACTTTCCCCTGGCGACCGGGCTGCTGACACTGCGGTGTTCCTTTATATCTCGTCGCCACTGACACCATTTTGTGTCAGGCCTCCACTGTTATAAATTGGGGTTTAATCTCAACTTGTGGCCTCCAGAGATTTCGCCACAGAAGTGATCCTTGACTGTAGCACCTCGAGCATCAGTCATCATCACAGAGGATTATGTGACTGTTGGTCTAATACGGAGCAATATCAATATCACAGTTTGCACTACATCTACCTCGCACGGAATTTAACAAGATACAAGATACTCTGATGATTGCCTTTTCCCTCGGAGACTCTAAACTGAGTTACGTTTTAATCTTCCGTTGAATCTAAGCACTATGACTTACAGTGTCTAAATTAAATGAAGTGGTCTGCTCCCTCAAAATTGACACGGTGAAGCAGATCTGGCAGAGGAGTAATTGTGGGAAATTAAAGTTGTGCTCTGTGCATTGTGGTGTTCACTGTGCCTAAAAGAAATGTAATTACTCACGCTGTACTGTACAAACACAGCGACGTCTGGCCGGCTGTGGCCTGTAGGGCAGCAACAGTTTGGTCACATTTAAACCACGGTTGATAGTTACCCATAATTCCACCATAGCTATTCCTGAGGGACTTAGACTGAACTCAACCACAGCAGCTATTTATCACAGACAAACAATTATTAAATTGGGTATAATGCCATAATGGCAGGCTGGTTGTTTGCTCGTACTTGTTAATCTGGCCGCAAACGGTTTGTTTGTGTTCCCTTAATCCTTTGACAACAAGCCGGTGATGATGGTAATCAGCCTTAATTGTGAATTTGATGTGAATTTTGAAATTAAGGCCGAGAGTAAGCTCAGAAGAGCTCACAGCTTGGGCCATATCCGAATAAGTCTGATTGTTATTGATTGGCTTTAAGCGTTGCGTGATTGTGTTGTGAGATACTTCTGTAACATGGCGACACACACACACACACACACACACACACACACAAACACACCAAAGACAATGTTGTCAGATGAAATGTTAATCACTCCCTTTCGGGGGAGGACTTGAGAAGTAAACAGGGCTTATATAAATGTTCTCCTGCACTCCCAATACTTGTGAGCATTTGTAAATAGGACAACAAGGAGATAAGCTCAAATAAATGCATGTTCCTTGTCCTCTTTTTGTCTTCACACAACTGTAGCCAGTCATGGAAAACATGCAGAGGACAGAGAAGGCATTTCGCTTGCCAAACACACACACACACGCCGAAACACACACTTGCAGTTTTACTGCAGCCTGTGTAGAGGTCTCAGAGACAGGAGGAGTGTGATGATGGATGTGTTGTATCTACTTGCTCCAGACAGCCGGTCCACAGTGTGGACAGAGGGACAGGGAAGGCCATCGGTCAACACACACTTTAGCCCCTATTTTAACTTGTATGTGTGTGTGTGTGTGTGTGTGTCATTGCACATCCTGGCTGCCGTCCTGTCTTTTTCTCTGACCACGGTTCCTCTGGTGGAGCATCCTCCCTTCCCATCTGCCCCGGCACCGCCTTTTTTGTCCCTCGGCTTGCCGTACTGACAGGCGGAGTTGCCACGGTGATGGATGACTGTGCGCTTAGTTTCAGTGTCAGAGTCCTGCACCTCTGCTACCTGCCGTGTGGGTCCCTGTCAAAGACTTCCTGTCGGGTCAGCTATACTCTGTCTGTTCTCCCCCTCCTCCCCCAATCCCCCCTCTCTTTTTATCCCGCTCTTCATCTTCATCTTCCAGTTCTCCTTTATTTAGCTCACTACTGGGACCGATTTCAGAAGTTGAAGCAGAGTGTAAAAATTCCCAGAAATAGGTTGTCAACCTGATAACTTTTGAGGATCGGCAGAACAAAGAAACTGATTGAAGAGACACCTAAACGCTTTCCGCACGTCACTCATAGCAATTCTCCCACAATCAGTTAGATCGGTCGAGTCTATTAAGAGTTTAGACACAAAGCATGTTAATGAATGCGTTTTCCTTAATGAGCTGCATGATGTGAAGTCAGTGCTCCCTCCTCTGCCAATAAGTCGTGCGTGTTAGTGTGCGAATGTCTGTGTGTGATGGAGCGAGCGCACCTGCATTTGTCAATGTGTGGTCGCGTGTTCATTATACAGCGGGCTTCCTTAAGAGCGACCCCGGTTTTACGCCACGCATTTTAAACGCTGGCCCTTTGAAATGAGGTCCATAAGCAAAGCACTCATGAGCTTTGTCTGTGAATGTAATTAGCCAATTAGTCTGTTCTTTATTAGAGACCAGCAGCAGCCATGCGTCTCTGCTACCAGGGACTAGTTAGTGTGTTCTAATGAGCCTTTAGCTTCCAACCAGAAGCCCTGTCAAGCATTATTAATAAAGAGGCTATTTGTGCAGGCCTTCCGGTTTAAACACTGTTAATACCAGAGAGTCATGCTTATTAAGATTTATCTGCAAGATTCATGCACAAGGTTGCAGTGTGAAACCAGATTAAAGGCAGGTGAAAAGGAAACTCTTGCATTGAGTTAGCTTAGTTTTTATTATTCAGAATCCAACATGCCTGCTTATGTGTTGTTATATCCTCAACTGTGATATCTTGTACCACTACCTCCACAATATAACAAGCAGAGATATGTTTTCCGCAACATCTACTATAAATGTCCTCGGGCTGTTTTACAATTACATTCATATTATACCCACATTTTCTCAAACCTTTGTATTACACTATTAAACTGTCAGTGGGAACAAGGAAGAGCCGAGACATGTGGAATTACTTATTCTTTATGTGGCAAAGAGGGGAATATATTTAGGATTCAATTCTCCGTGCAGGAGCATTGCACTGTAATCATAACGGACTTGATATGCTAATAACAAAAGCAATTTGTGACAGGTTAGTTTTAGAGTAATTGGTGTAGGATTTCTCTGAGCTTTGAATTGATCAAAGAGACAGTGGATGAATAAAGACGTAGAAACTGCCGTCACCACGCTTGAAGGGGAGCTTTGAAAATGATTTAAAACACCTGCACCGAGCACAATATTACCACCGCTACCACAAACAGGACTGCATGTTTACATGTGTCAGTGAGACAGCTAATATCAGCATATCTCTGAATGTAACATCCATCATTGATATCACAAACCCATCCGAGTGTTTCGACAGGATAAACACATCAGTCAGGAGAAAGAATAACTGGACTCTGACTAAAATGACAATAACAATGCTAGTCAATACAATGTATCTTAATTAGTAAGGGATTTCATGTTTTAACAATAGTGCAAGTGCTGAAGTGGGAGATTTTGCAGCACATGGCATTGCTTATTTACAGTGTTTCAAACGAAATTCTTCTTATTAAATCGCTACCTGCTGGAAACATTTCATATTTGATTGCTTTGACAAATACAAAAACAAAAACAAAACAAAACAGCTGAATGCATGAAGAACATACCCATTACACTGCTGTAGAATTCTTGGTTTTTCCAGTATAGCCTCGTGTCATCAGTGGCAGTATGCAGGCAGGATGCACTCGAGCAGCTTTGGCTGAGTGAAGAAGACATTTAGAAGACATTTTTTATGTACTGTAGCAATAACGTGGCTGGGCAAGGGTGGGACTTGATGTCCTTGCCCTTGCCACCACCAGCGTTCCCCTGAGAGGATCTGGGAGCCTTGCATGTGGACGTGGAAAGTCCATGTCCAAAATGTCAATATGTGACGAGGTCGTAGTGAGAGTGTGTTGGATCCAGTGGTTGCCGTTGCTAGCGCTGTCGTTAGCTGAAATAAAAATTAACTTAGATGGCTAAAAGCAGTAAGAAAGGCAGACACACAGCTCACCTCAACGTGTTAGCTTGTTCCGTAAGGCACAAACAGGCAAATACCGGCCACAACACAAAAACACCCTCCTGAACAATTGTAAGATTTCTAAACGGAATACAAAATTCCAAAATCTTGTCACCAGATCCCAACGTTCGGTGACTAACTTGACAGCTCCGTCGAAGGACAGTTAAATGAAAAGCCAGGTGTCAGGACAGCTAAAGAGCTCTAATGATCCTCACAGCAAAGCAAGGGAGAATGATAGGCAGGATGCTGCAGGCATTTATTAAGGGGGATGTTCTTGGAGCTACTGTTCATGCCTGAAGACACTTCCCATAGTGAGATACCAAGCAAGGTTTGAAAGAGATCTGATGATAGTCAAGGACTTTCTGCTGTTTTTATTCACTCTTTATCATTTTTTGCACTTTGAGCACCTTTTTTGTGCGTGGACGTCTTAAATAAGTTGACTATTTTTGCACTGATTTTAGTCTGTGGACATTTTTGTGGCTTTCTAGCCCAGTTACATTGGTGTGTCGGTTTCGCTTGTCTATTGTACAGACGCACCCAAGACAAACTTTTTTGTTGCCCTAAGTAGGCGCAGTTTCACAGCAGCCCGAAGACTCTGTAACAATAAAACAAACAAAGAAAATGAGAAGAATTATTTTCACATCTTGGATTGGACCTCTCTGGGGACTGAATGTTGTTGAACAATTTGAAGTATTTTCAAAGTCACAAAGTCACTCTGTCACTACTGATATGATTAAAAACTTTTATGTTTTATCTAAATAACAGTATTTTAAAAATCTCATTATTTGGCAGTGGACACATTGGAAAGCATAAATTCTGAGGTTTCTGTCAGTATTTTTTGTGCTTGTATGATAAAACTCCTGGAGATAGTATTCCAAATAAATGACATATTTATCTAAATTCTGCTCAGCTCCAGTGGCATTGAACATCTTCGGTTCCAGCAAATTGTGCGCAAAGAATTGTGGGTACTTTTTACCTGCTGTGGATAAATTCTCTGGATGAAGGACTCTGTCCTCGATAGAATTTGAAGGATCCTTGACATTGGAGCAGTCCTTTGGCGGGATTTAATGATGTAGCATCCTTGAAATTCAGCCATTTAAGGATCCTTCCTTGACCTTGAGAAACACCCAGTATGTCAAATACCATGATGTTCTACTGCATCTGGTCCAAATTTGCACTATTTTGACCCACAATCCTCTGCGCAGTGAAGGATATGTCACATTGACTGTCAGAAGTCCCAATGATGGATGTCTTTTCAGATCAGTGATAACCAGTCAATAAGTAATAAATGGAATATTAATTACTTTATTTAAAGGATTAGTCCAATAATAATATAAATATATATTTGTATAGATCATATATATATGATAATATAAATAGAAATGACATACCAACAAAATACAGAAAAGCATATACAATCACAAAGCATCTTATAATAGTCTCAAATTACAGTCACTCATGTTAAAATGCCCAACTCTACAGCAAAAATAAACATGTTTAAAGCCTGGTTTAAAAAAAAAAACAGCTTTTGACTCTATAGCTAATTTCTTCTCTTCATGACAACTGTTAGGTGGTTAACTTTTTATATAACTCACCTGTTTACATTTTATTAAAGCTTAAAGTCACGCATGATTAAGAGAGTGGCTGCTTTGAGTGACAGGCTGACTGAGAGGCGTCGCCATACTCTATGAGTCAGATTCAATCCCCGCCTCCCACAGCTCCAACCTGTAGTCCAAGTATGGTCACTTCTGGCTCCAAAAAATCAAGATGGCGACAGCCGAAACGCCGAACATGAGGCTTCAAAACAAAAGTCTGCACATCAATGGGTGTGATGGCTACGCCCATTATTATATGCAGTCTTTGCTTGTGACCAACTTCTGTCTGCATTTTAGCAAATATTAGTTTTAGGTTTTTTATAAATCATACACACAAGAACAGACTTTCTTCTACAGTGCTCTGGCAAACATCCACCTCTATTTATATACAGTAGCAGCACTAGCTACATCCGTTCTCCGCCCACACAGCACCGGGATCAGCTGGTCATGTTACTGTTACAATACTAATGCTGACTGCTGAGAATTTGTTGGTATTTGTGTTTTGTTATGTTTGTATTTAACAATATGATTCAACAAACTGAGTGTGGCCCTTCAAAATGTGTGCTCATACAATATTTCTTCATCCAAGACACAGAGTCTCAGCAAAGAGTCATTTGGTTACATTACACACAGTCCACTCACAGCTTTGTCACAGTGATGCTCAAATGACCAGGAAGTCACTGTTTGTAGAATTTCTATGAGATTAGACTTTGTATAACATGATTTAATCATTCAGATGGTGTCGGGCTCTGCTTGTGGAAACATTATCATGCGGTGTAGCTTTCAAACCACAGTGATGAAAAAATATCATTTTTGATGAGGATTTGTGGATGTTGTGTAAAATGGTAGCAAGCCCCAGAATCTTATTTTGCTGCTTTCCCTTTTTTGTCAGGAAACTCCTGGCCAAATTTCATTCTTGTGTGACTATTTATGTCACCGTCGTGCCCTGATATTTGCATTTACATCACTATGCCAGAAATATGTCCCAAAATAAGGGTTTTGGCCCCCTGAGACCAAACGCCCCTGAGTTGGAGGTGCTCGTTATCAACTTGTGATGGCCCTAGGTAAAGGGTAACAGCAAATGATAATGAAAAAAGGGTAGCAGAAAACATCAGGAGGGCTGGACCTGGCTCCCAGTCTACTATAAACCCCTGCACACTGTTGGATTCAGTCTGCCTTAGTGTCTTTTTGTGACGCACATGGGTTTACATTGGAGTTGGAAAGCCCGGTGTGTCTCATACAGAGGCTAAAAGGTGCATTGTGCGTCCATATTTTACGAGGGCCACTGACCAAATGGCAGCTTTTGATTCAATTCAATTCAATAGAATTTTATTTATATTAAAGGAAATTCTTGTGTCAGAGACGGCTTCAAATTACAGAAGACTAAGTGCAGTAACCACAATTTAATGTTCACAACCAGTTACAACCAGTGGGTTCCCCGGGTCAAGGTCACTTACTGGGCACAGTTTTAGAACAACAGAGTATTAAATATCTGGCAAAATATACAAACATACAAAATAGAAGTGTTTTCAAGGAGCAAAAGCAAAACTGGAGTAACAATAGGTGTATGATAAGAACAAGAGTTACTAAAACAGACTGCGCCTGATAATCAGTGTTATATTGAAAGTGATCAGAAGTAGTATTGCACTTGACTGAGAAAATGATACTGTACTACACTGACAAGTGAACATGATATTGAAGAATGATATTGCACATGACACTGTGAAAAAAGTAGTAATGTGCATCAAATGAAGTAAATAAGTGCACCTAATGTGAGTATTGCTGTCAGTGTTCTAATTCCTAAATCCTTACCAGATGTGATGGTGTCCTAGAACTGCAACAACCAACGCACCCAGGGTACCTTGCACGTCGTATGTGGACGTGGAAAGTCCATGACCAAAATGTCAATATGTGACGAGGTCAAGGACCTTCACCCTAGAGAGTGGTGTTGCGTCCTGTAAGATTGTAAAGCCAAACCCTGTTCTTTTATCCGAAACCTAACCACTTCCTTTTGTTGCCTAAACCTAACCACGTGCGTTTGTTGTTTAAGGAAAAAATTTGCGGTCTTGTACCGACCTAGTGTGTTTATTTTGAAAAAGACTATATGTAAATGTTATATTTTCTGTGAAAACCGAAGTGTATTTTGAAGAAGGAGAACTTAGCACGGTGTCCCAGAACGTCAACAACCAATGCTTCCAGGGTACCTTGCATGTCGTATGTGGACGTGGAAAGTCAATGACAGATAAGTCAATATGTGTCGAGGTCAGAGTAAGATTGTGTTGTGTGGTTGCTACTCTACCTGTTGAATATCTCTGGTTGTGTTCAGCCCTTGTTATGGGCCATGTTCCAAACCAATGAGCAGGACCACTTTATGGCAATATTGAATTTTTATGAATTTTGGATCAATGTGATAAAATACCTTGATTTTTCATGTATTTAATTTGCTGGATTAGCTAAAATCAGATATGCATATCTGCTTATTTTACCCATCAGCAGTTTCTTTATTGATTTCTTTTTCCAAAAACGTACTATATCAAAACATTAATTGATTCTGCAATGCATAATAACATTTACCTTGTAGAGGATTATATTCACATCCTGAAACCGTCTATCTTTAATTGTTTTATTGTTCAGTTTCAAATATTCCAGCTGGTTGGCTGCAGAGCTGTCAGTGTAGGTGAGCCGTATACGTCCATCCAATCCGACCAGTCGAGTGGTGCCTGCATCACGCGGCACGATTCTGCCAACTGTATGGAAATTCTGCATAACAGCAGTCAAGACCCCAGCTTATCTCAGACGCACAACTGTGTAAACCACCTGGGACTCTTTACAGTCTGAAATGTGACTGCTGCCTCTCATTTTCTCCCCCCTCTCTCTCTCTCCCTCCCCCCACAGCCTCTCTCCACAACACAGGGATGAGTGATGCTGTCTCTGCCTCGTCTTTGACTGGCAGAATAAACACTGTTACCACAACAGCAATGCTGGGAGACAAACTACAAGCAACAACAGAGGTAGACAGACACACCACAACTGTGACAGTACACGGCATGAGAGATAAAGCTGTGACGATGTTAGCGGAGATAGGTGTGTGCGTGTGTTTGAGCCCAGTGATGATAACAGAGTTAGGAGGCAGATATACAAGCGTGATAGTATAAGGGAAGATTCACATGAATATGACAGTACAGGAGGAGCTCTGGGTGGGGAAACTTTGAGCCATGATAGTTGGTAGAGGCAGTGACAGTGGAGACTGAAGAGTTGACTTGGAATAAAACCCTCACCAGGGTTTGTGTTTTGCTTTGCTACTGTTCTTGGCATATTATTATTTGGGGAGGATGGGATTGTGAGAGAGATCTTTAGAACACAGGAAGGTATGCTATTAGCACACCCAGCCACTCAGGAAAACAAAACTAGCATTAAAGAAACCTTTTAAGTCCCACCTTGCTCTTTGCTGCCTGTAATTAACACAAGAAAGAGAGATCGAGACACAAAGGTAAAGCAGGAAATGGGTAAACTGAGGCAGGGGGAGGGTGGCGTGGAAGCAGGAGCGAAAGATGGAGATGAAACACTTGAGGCAAAGCAAGGCGCGAGCAGAAGGAAATTTGCACAGGAACAGTAAAGCATGCCAGAAAAACGCGGCACGGATAGAAAGACGAAAAGAAACAAACAAAAAACGTTGGGATAGAAAGGGAAGCAGCGAGCGGCGGCACAAACCGAGAGAGATAAAGAAAGATTGACAGGCCAAAAGGGAGACCACAGAGATGTACATGCCACTGATATTGTCATTCTGTGCAGCAGCCCAGCTCCAATGTGCTGATTATGAGAGCATCATTTGAGACTGACAACCTTGTTCCTATAGTACAGCATGCCAAACACATTCCCAGCCCCCATCTTTCTCTCTCTCTCTCTCCCTCTCTCTCTCTGCGTTCTCCCCCTGAGCTCACACAATAGCCGTCTGATGAAGACTGAATGATTGGAGGGGGAACGAAGTGAAACGTGAAAGAATAACAGAAAAACACACACTTGGAGAGGCTGGTGATGGGGAGAGTGCAAAAAAAAAGGGAAGATAGAGAAAGAGTGGAGAGGAGAGGAGGTGTGGAGAACACGGGCTCAATGCAGCTGCAATTAAGGGAGCGATTTTGTGCCAGGGAATATGCTAATTCCTCCTTTGTGTGAGCAGTTGATTGGCCATTGCACTGCGCACCAGGCGGTGAGGGAAGGGGAAGCGGTGGGCTTGGACGCCTCTGCTTGGCACGGCGTCCATCACAGGCCTCATTTAGCTACACCATCACAGTGAGCGGCTCCGTAAAGGGAGAAAAAAAAAAAAAAAAAAGACACACTTTTGTCAGCTGTCTCTCCGTGCGTCGGCATGTACATCCAAGGGATGTAGGGAAGGAGATGCTAGCTCAATTAGCAAGCTCCAGAGACAGAGACCGGTACAAAGATACTCATTAATAGCCACGCATGACCTTTATATACGAGCCGAGCCTCAATCCGCTGAAGACTGGTAGTAATTTTGGACCTGAGGGATTGTGGGAATATAGAAGGAGTTCAGGCTGCATGAGAAGCGACTGTTTTATTTCTGCTGCAGTTAGTTTAAAGACAAAACCAGGTGATATAACATGTTGCATTTTACAGATACATTTACAATCAGATGGTATGTTTTATCTCCGTATTAAATACGTTTAACAGGTACGAGAGGACGTGGCTGTTGACTGTTAAAACATTAATTTCTCTAAATGTTATCGCTCACTTTACTGCCGTCGTAATCCAAATGACTCTCGTGTATCACATCATCATGGAGTCAGATCTAACATAAGCGTGATTAGGCTCATGTGCTCCATGATTCGTGGCCCATAATGTTGCCGACACATGTGTTGTCACTCAGCGTAATACCTCCACATACAATTAGACACTCTTTGGAGACAAGTACAGGCAAAGCATCACAAGGCAACGTCAGCCTGTCAGCTGAGTGTGGCTGGTGATTAGCTCCCCTTGTGCAATTTGCACACCTGTCCCTATCATATTGCACAGCATGCACTCCAACAGTGAAATGATGGGGAAAGTGAGTTGCCATCCCTGATGCTGATCAAGCACTCCTGGCTAATGATGTTCTTTATTCTTGCATATGCTCTGACCATGAATCTGCTTAAAATGTTCTCCTCGTCTCCTCAGTCTCAGACATAATAGTTTTTTTTTTAAGTTGAATTTTGTAAAAATCTAACAGCTATAATTGGCATTTCTGCTAATCTATAATTAATCACTAACGCAGGGAGCACAAGAAAAAGCACAATATAGAGAATTTAAGATAATTGACTAAAGCCAGATCCTGCTGCATTATGGGATGGATCAGGAGAGGCTGAATTGTCAGATGTGCTCTCCTTGAATGAATACGTCTGTTTCACCTCAGCATCACCCTACATACGTTACTTACTGTAATTATTATTTTACTCTGTTGAGAAATTTGGTTGAAACAACTTTTACATTTATTCAAGTCTGTCCCATTTATAACAATAAGAGCAAACCATTACAAACACCTCTTGGTTTAACTCAACAACACCACAAACTGCATCCTCCAAAGTGACCACTATGTTGAAGCACCACCTCCCTGACTTATTTCAACATAAAACAAAACATTATACCCTTCAAGAAGTCAGGATTTATAGCAGGGCTGTTGCATTATACCAGGCAGCTGAGTGTATAATACATTAAGTAGAATGAGGACTATTACTCTTTAAACTTTTGATGTTGTAAGTCCATTTTGCTGATGATACTTACACTTCTTTTTTTGGCCTGTTATGGAATTATTTTATTGCTACTTTCACGCAAGTACAGCAAAGGATCTGAATAATGGAAAATGACATGTTGCAGAGTTAAAGGTTCATGTGATTTGGGGAGATAAGGAGGCTTCAGGATAAGAAGCAACTCCAGAATCTGAGCCAATTCCTCGATGAGGGCATGTCTCAAGCCTGTTGTAGACCCTAACAGGACATAGAAAGAGGGGTGTTGTTCAATCTGGCCCGTGTGGAGGTTAAAACATGTACATGTGTGTATGGACCCGGTACTTCTACAGCTTATATGTTTTTGCTCAGTCCTGCAGTTGAAGTTAATAAAACCGGACTTTTCTGCACCATTAATTCGACCACTGCCTGGATGCTGTAACATTTAATCACCAGAAAATAAAAATCATTGTGCTTTTATTATGTTAAAATGAGCCGGTCATTTCTATATATGAAGTGGGTCCTCTTCCACGGAGTCTGCCGTGTTGCAGCGCCATGTTGAGGCCATTTGCATTTTTGCGTTTGCCACCGTAGTTCTCCTACATGCTTTGCACACAGGAGATGTTTCAGTTGGTTGAAATCTCCAACCTCAGCCACTAGATGCCGCCATATCCTACATGTTAGACCTTTAAAACAAGTTTTAATTTTGTTGTGAAATCGTACACATTTCATTTCATTCAATTCATGACAACAACAACAACAACAACAAAAAAACAAAGAAGCTTATACGTTAAGGGATGAACTACACCTTCCAACTGCATCATCACACAGAGGGAAATGTGAATCTACCGCTAGCTCACCTAGCACCACTGAACTAGCTAACGTAAAAGCATGGGCCTCTTGTCCATGAGTATTTGTAATTTTAGGGTGAACTAATAGTGTCTGTGGGTAAACAATCCACCAGCATTTTAAGAATGAGTTGCACGGTCAGAGCGGATTGAAAACATTGTATAAAATCTCGACACTGAAAATCTGACTACATAAGCTTATGTCTCAGGAATGCTCTCTCGTGGTCTCTTATTCTCCCTTTGTCTTTGAGTGATGATGTCAGAAACAGTCGGGTGGAGCAACTGACTCCATCACCATCTGGTCCCCAGAAGAGGGAGGCACAGCAGTGCTCTCACGATACACACCCACTCACCAGCCCACAGGACACACACGCACAACTTTACTCCAAGGCAAAAGCCAAGATCCTGCAGTAGCACCTACGTGAACACACACACACGCCAACACACACACACACACGCCAACACACATGCTGGTACCAATAGGAGCATTCACAAGCACACATACAGGGACATGCAGACTTTACCACCCACACTTTCTGCGACGTGAGGTCCATCTGCTCACTGTACCTCTCTCTCCGTGGATTTAGATGGCAGAGTCCAATATGTGGTGTGACTTACTGCGAGACACTACAGGTGAAACTGTTTTTTCATGCACGGTCCAATTTTGAAATTTTGGGCTGTTTTGCTTTGCCTTCTTTCAGACTAGTGGAAAGAAAATGTCCAGAATTCACATTTAGCTGCTTATTTCAGTTCAGATTTCTGCTCTGGAAATGTGTGCAAAAAGTGCATATTTAATTAAATAGTGCCTCATTTGCATATCAAAATTTAAAAAAAAATAAAAGTGATATAAAAAATAATTGTCTTAATCTAATTATTCAACTGGGGATGTTTAATGGTGATATTTATTGGTTAAAAGTTTGACCCCATTCACCTGAAGTGTCTCTCTTCAGCAGCTTTCTGTACATTACAGGTGTAATTGATATGCACCACTAGAGCCCAACCAGTACACTGGCCCCGCCTAAATGATTGGCTAATTTTAGTTAATCTCACATTTAGCCTTTAACTAGCTCTGACTTTCTTCATTCAGATCTGAAACTCTTTCTTTTTATGATTCATGCAGCCAAAACTTTAAAATCTTGCTTGATTTTATGATGCATAGTTTTACAATTCCACCTTCCATCTTATAACTTTTTATAACTTATTTCATCATATTACTTTATAAAAAATGATTTCTGATGATGGAGAAAGAAAGTGGTGAGTTCTGTTTGCTCCCCAGTGCCACTACTGGGAAGTAGTAGATTTTGGGGCAGCTGTGGGCTGTGCCCGGCACAGACAGTACCTGCAGTGAGGTTAATTCTTGAGAAGACATTCAGTTAATCAATGTCTGCTGGCGGGTCTGTGCCCGTCGGCAATTATAGGCTCTGATTGTTAATGACGTCTGAAGGCCTAAAAGGTGAAACAAGAAGAAATGCAACATGAGATTTCGTTAAACAGGACCGTAAAAACTGTAGAATCAGTTAGTCCGTGTTTTTAAATTGTTTTTAAATGTCCTTTTTTGTTGAATTGCCTGTTTTATGTCCATTATGTCGGTTTTCATGTGAAGCACCCAGTGCTTATGGTATCATTATGTCCTTACTGTATTGTATTTCTTGTATAAAAGGTGCTATATAAATAACGTTACTCCTTCTTCTTCTTCTTCTTCTTCTTCTTATATATAATGGTATCTGTAAATATGTTACAACAACGAAATGAGTCACAGAAATCCACCATACAATGACAGAAAATTAATCTGCAAATGATTTGATTATAAATAATTTTTTCACACAAAAATGCCAAACATTAATTGGATCTAGATTCTCACTTGGTGAAGCTGATTATCTTTTGTTTTTGTCAAGCATTTTGACATTAGCTTGAGTTTAAGTAAATTGTTACAGACATTTTTACGGAGCTACATTTGTTTCTTTATTATTCAATCAAACAGAGTAGGTTTTGTAATCAAAAAAGAGATTTGAGAGCAAAAGTATCAATATTGCAGTCAAAAAATGTTTTATTGCAAGTAAAAAATGATTGATTAAAAAAATGCAAATCCAAAAGTTTTCTTTGCAAGTCATTTTTTTCCTGTTTGCAAGTCAAAAATTTTTGCAAGTAAATAGTTGAACCTGGTGGGCGGGGCCTAAACTGAAAGCTGTAAGACACGTCTCTATTGGCCAGTCTTGGAATGACAGCTTGCAAAGCAACATGGGAGTTCTGTAGTTCATGGGGAATTCAGTGCAGGAGCTGTGGCAAACATCAATGAGCAGGTATGCTTGTACATAACTAATAACAGCAAGAATGTTTTCTTTGAACTGGTGCATGTAGATTGCTTTTGTTTAGCCAAGGCAGAACTATTTGATGGCGTAACGGTCAGTACGGTTGCCGTAGCAGTAATGCCGACTGTGGAGCATTTCAGGTGGGAGAGAGGGAATCGTGTGTGTAGCCCGTTCTGTATGGAGCCACGTCAAACCCACCAATAGAAACTCTTCTCTCATCCATCAGTGTAGGCCCCATCCATTAAGTGCAGTTGAACTTGCAAGCAAAAGTTTTTAACTTACAAGCAAAGAGGACTGATTTATAAGCAAAATCATCATACGTTTTTATTTACAAACTTGATTTTTGGTTGCAGTCCAAGAAATATGCTCTCAAAACAGTTTTATATGATTGCAACAAAAATACATTTTTAGCTATTTTCTGATTTTGAAGTCGTCATGATTTATTACAAATTAATCAATAACAAAGATAGGCATCGGATTAATAAATTGTTTAAAATAATGGTAAAAGAAATCACATTTCGCAGCACTATTCAGACACATCTGCATTATGCTCCACACAGTGCTGACAACTTTATTCTGTAAAATTCGATGCTCAGTACATATTATAACAGTTGAAATTGTAAAACGTACCTTTATGTCATAGCTGTGTTGTGTAGCACCAGCAGCAAACCCCAGAACATATGTGAGACACAATGTCATCAGACCTCATGTTGAGTTAGTTGGGCAGCATTTTGGCTACAAACAGATGCCTGTTGCTGAGCTCCTGTTTTGTTTTGCCTCGTAAGTGTGACGTTTGGTTTTGTGTGGCCTCTGTTTTGTTCATGTATGATAAGAAAGTAGCCATACAATCAGGCTTAGTAAGGTCGATGTGTATGTCTGTGATAAAAGACAAGCATTGTGGAAATCTTCTACACTCTTCAAGCTACCTCAACTAGAAAACGTGGGCCCAAACTGTTAGTCACGATTCTTTAAGAACAAAATTTACAGGATCCTTAATGAAAATTTCATTTTTGTTACTCTCAAATATCAATATGAGTATCCCTCTCAAGTATCGCTCTCAAGTATGAAGCATGAGCAAGCACTCTACAAATCACCAGCAGCAAACCCCAGAACATGCACACTGGAAGACGGTAAATATAGATATTCACCAGAAACAGGCAGGCACTGCTTAAGGTCATAAAATGCCCTGAGGCATGTTAGAGAACATACAAAGATCCATGAATAAAATATACTACTTCCACTCTGGAGGAGGACCTGAGGCGTAGACAGTAACATCTACAGTAGATGTGTGTAAACACCACTGAGAAATATTACACCAATAAATAGAAGTTGAAAAGAGGATTGTCACATGCCTGAACGTGCAGGGGTGTGTGCGAAACAGGCAGCGGCACACAAACTAAACTCCCAGAGCAATTTAATTGTAACACTCCAAACCACAAGTGAAGCTGAATGCCAATTGAGAGCAGACTACAGAGGAGATCAGCCTACAGTACAGAGCTCTGAGCGCTCAGGTTGCTTGCTGCAGCTTAAAACATCACTGATGGCTGTTTCACCCTCTGACTCACTAAATTAACTCCAAATCCATTTACCAGCGTTGCAGCTTAAGCCCTCTAGTTTGGTCTTGGTCTTCAGCGGTTTCTTCTAATTGAGTTTCTAGTAATTACCACAAGGCTAATGCATTGTAAGTGCCTTCTAAATCAGGGGTAAAGATTTTGTTTCAGACTACAAGTGCACACAGTGATCGCATGCAACGGGATGTAAGAGAAGCTTTGGGATGTTTGTGAAAAAAAAAAAAAAACACAACACGGATCCATCTCAGACCTTCTCTGTGACGAGCAGCTCACATCCCGAAGAGAGGATGATCGTGTGTCACATGGCCTCGAACCCCCCCTCCCCCACTCTTCCTTAATCCGTGACTTTGATTCAGAGTGCCAAGCAGAGGTAACCTGGCTGACACGCCGCACGGGGCCCTTTGATCTGCGCTGGCAAATTTGACAACAATGAGTGGGCTGACGCCGGTTGGATAAATACACTTGAAGCTGAACAAATTAGCTAGTTACCTCATGTTACCCGTTTCTTGATACCGCTAAAAATACAGAAGTAAATCTGGAGACTTTGTAAAATCGTGATGGGACTGTGTGCACTGTTCCTCGGGCCTTTCATTATCTCAGTCCTTTTTTTTTTTCTTTTTACTTTGTTGTGCTGGTCAGGAGAGAATGAGGGAGAGCTCGCCAGAGACATGAGTAAACACAGCGCTCCCTTACCCTCATGAAGTTGCCCGAGACCTTCCCTCTCTCTGAAGACTCCTTTAATTAGGCTTTAATTGCCTTATTAGCTCTGGCTATCGATGGAGGAGGAAAGGCAGAGAGAGAAAAAGGTCAGGAAAGGAAGAGAGTTTGGGAAGACAAAACTATAATAGGGCAAGTAAACAACGGCGGGCAAAAGGGGGCAGTCAAAGGACAGCAGGACACGGAGCAGCATCCACCCACACGCGCTAACACACAGGAAACTCACACACATGTGTGCAAGGAGCAGGTTGCTGCATGTGAAAGTGAGGCCGTCTCCTGCGGGAAAGAGTTGTCAGGCCATATAAAACAAAAAGATAAGACGGAGCGCAGATACATGACTGCTCCTTCAAGAACGGGCTCCGTGGGGCGCCCAGGTAATTGACCCCTCACCCTGACCTTGGTACGGCGGGGGAGATGGACGAGGTAGAGGAGAGGGCTGAGAGGGAGGAGAGGAGGGCCAATGAGAAATGATGAATGAGAGCGATGTGGAAGAGGAAGGGGATGAGCAGGTGGAGGGTGGAGTTGCAAAAGCAGGACACAGAAGGGGAAGAAGGAGAAGGCCGCAGTAAATATTCCTCGGAGGACTCTCAGCACACACTCTGGGTCTGTCAAGTGTCCTTAAGCGCTGAGTCTGGAGTCACTGAGAGAAAAACTATGGAACTCAAATGAAGTTTGAATATGAGATGATTAACACTAAAAAATGTGTGGCTTGTTTACTAATATTCAAGCATTTAAAGGAACAGTGTGTAAGATTTTTGGGGCATTTAGTGGTATCTAGCAGTGAAGAGTGTTTTTATCATTTAATGAGACGATAGGAGATACAGTAGCTAGTTTTGGTGCAAAATCTCTTAAGACTGACGAGGTGAGCACATCTGCAAGCAGATATAACGCACAAGCATCAGTAAGACACACTGCTGGTAAAATAAATATACGCCTAAAACTCTGTGTGTGTGCTTCATAGCTAGGGTTCGCTAGGGTACGTCATAATAGCTTTGCCCATCGTAAGTATCTTAACCTGCTGGTCTTGGAGGAGTTTCTAACGACAATGCCAAAACTTGAATGGCTCTATCTAGAGCCAGTGTTTGTTTGTCTGTCCTGGGCTACAGTAGAAACATGGCGGTGCAACATAACAATCTCTGTAGATGATGACCTGCTCTCTATGTAGACATAAACAGCTCATTCTGAGGTCATGAAAACACAATTCTTATATTCAGGTGATTGGACACTAAAGACGACCATTTCATTCCTTTACAACAAGTTTTTTTTTTAAAAATTGTGTCTCCATCTCAACCCACATGTTTTGCATACTGCATTTTGATTGTCGTTGACTATTAAGTAGTTTGTGTACTTGAACGACTTCTTCATGGCTCTGTTCTCTAAAGCCTTGTAATTCAGTGTATTTTTCTAAAGTATTTCCATTTCAGCCTTCTATGATTATATTTACCCTTTACAGCAGGCACATCCTGACAGCTGAGAATGTTACTGTCAGGTATTGTCCCCCCTCTATTAAATATGAAAGGCTGAAAATCACAGGACATGTCTGTCGCTTTGGGTTGTGAGCGCGCATGACGTACATCTACATTGAAAGTAATGGGTTTGTGCGAGCAAAAGATGCTACATCTGAACACCCCCCCATGCACACACACATCAGGGTGCGTCTGCAAAAAAAAAAAAAAAAAAGAGCTGCCAGTGGAGGCGGCCCAGGGACAGCGGTAGCAGTATTAGCCACTCCGGGCCTGGCTTGAGGGAAGGTATCACATGTTTTCAAGTCATGAGGCTCAAGTCAATGGTGTTAAAGACCAAGGTTTGATTTTGTCAAGATTTCTGAGTTATCAAACTTGTGACTCGAGTCTAAGACATGCAAATCAAGTCCACACCTCTGTAAACATGTAAAAACGACATCATCTGTAAGCATATTTTGCAAGTTCAGGATTTGCAGTTTGACTTTGCTGCCGTGCTTGTGCACTCTGCCTCTCCCATACATGCATCTCATACGTGCCTTTTAAAATTCATAGACTGGACCTGGGTTGCTAACTAATTTCATTTTCAATTTGTGTTTTGTTGACAGCGATCTCATGAACATCATAGCTGGCATTTGTTATTTCTATTAGCCCGTGGCTAGCAATATCTGTTTCAACTTTCCTTCCACTGAGACGGAGAACAAAAAAAAAAAAAAAAACTTCAAAGATGTGAAACTAAGAGTCGAAGCCTGGCGCAGCGCACAACAAAACACAGAAATAAAACTAACATCTGTTGTACAGGCCCAACAAGAATAATGGCTGACATTTTTTATCACTGCTGTAGGCTTTACCAATCCATCTGTTGCTATATCCAACTCTACCTAGTGAAGTGATACTATAAAAGGATGCCAGTGGGAGTGAGGCTTTCACATAGGAGCATCTGCAGAGGCAATACAGCAAGTTACCTTTCCACTATCTCCTCTTCATCTGCCACCCACTGCACACACTCACAGACGCACACAGTAGCAACTTTAAAGCTGTAACCTGAGAACTACTGTATAGTGTTGATTTACATGTATCTTCACTGTAAGCTTGCCCCGGTGTGATTGTTCACCTTTGCACTGTAACCGTGCACCGGCGAGTGTGTTTGTTTTCTGCACGTGGTTGTCTGTACGTGAGCGCGTGGGCGATACAATCCATCAGGGGAGGCTGAGGAGTGTTTCTTCCTTTCTTGCACGTCGTTCCCCAGCCTCATTAGAACCCATTCAGTCAATCAAGCATGAATCCCTAACACAATAACATGCAAAGTGCTTTGTCTGGGTGTAATTGGCCTTGCCAGAGCTGTTTTTCTCAAACGGTTAGCTTCACTCGCTTCTCTCAGACCGCAGCCACGAGCCCTGTCCAAGAAATGCAGCTGGCTGGAGGACGATGGTGAGATGAAATGAGGGAAAGAGAACAGGATAAAGATGAGGATGATAAGATTTAAAAGCGCAAAATGAAGGCTCAAGTAGGAATTATTGGCCTCCTGTCTGGGTTCATGTCATAAAAATACATATATTTACAGTCATTTCAGCCATTTTGCATAAAGTTCTCCTCTTGTCCACATGTTCAGTGTCTACGCTCGCTGTATGCATTAGGCCAATACGCGTATGTGCGTGTGCACGTGCGTCTGTGCTGAGTGCGGTCAACCAGAACTCCTGTCTGTCACAATCACACATGTTCCCCATTACCATGACAAACCAGTTGACATCCCATTTCCCCGCGCACACATAAATGTACCACACATGCAAGGAGCTGCACACACTCACAGGAAGGCACAGCAGGAGATGGATAACACATGGGCACAGAAACGCCGCCCTGTCTGTATCCCCAGAGGAGAGACTGTTTATTCGCTATGATGGGTGACACGGCTGACTGACACTTTCCTCCATACCAACCCAACAGCCAATCTGCTGAAATTGTGCAGTGACATTGTTGATTAAGCAGACATTCAGTGTGCGGTGTGTGCGTTGTTACGGTGCAATGGTTTCACTGATGCAGGGAAACAGTGCGGCCCCAGTGTGTATGACTGGATAAATGGATATTTGTATGTCCTGTATGTGTGTGTATCCCAAGAACATGTGACTGCAAGAATAAAAGGAGCATATTTGACTTTGAATGAGAGCTTTGCAGGATTGAAGCCGAGCCACAGCACCCCAAACTGCTGAGATAATCATCAGCAGTCAGGTACTGCCATCTAGTGACATTAAAAAGACCTTCTGCTCACACCACAACAAGCCAAAAATGATCAACTGCCTTAAATATGGAGTCCCATTTACTGGAAAACTAAGCTTAAGGTGTACATTCAGCTAAAAGCTGATCTTGCAATAGACTTTAATTAGTGAGGCAGTTTCAAATGGACACAGCAGGGTTGCTGTTTTCTAAGCAAGAATCCAAATTCCTGAATTCATCATCCTGCCATGCTTCCTGTGTTTCTTCCTCGCTCTTCCCTGGATCTCTCAGCCTCCTTCAGATCAATAGCTTTGCTTGTTCCAGCAACACCTCCCAGTGTTTTCACTTGTCCCTCCCTGCAGGATGCGAATTGGACGTCCTATCCTGTGCAGTGGTTATGCTGTGAATCAGAAAAGCCAAATTAAATTGCCTAATTGGTTTCCTTGGGAAGGGTAAAACAGATTTAAATTGATTACCAGTAATGGCCTTTTGTGGAGCCACATTGGCTTCTGCTGTTTGAGGAGGATTTAGCAAAACCAATTAATTTGCCTCACCTCTTCCGCGCCCTCCTTCTGTTTCCTTTTGTCTCTGTCTGGGAGCTTTTTCATCTTTGCTTTTTCCACTTTCTAATGCCGTCCTTCATACTCCCCAAAATAAAAGGGATGATGACGATAACGTCACTGGATAACAATCATTCACGCCTAATTGGCTGAATACTGTCAATTCTGGTGCTGATAAAATGCTTTTTTTTCCCAGGTCTGCTGTTACGAAACTGGCCTGACAAAAGATAATTTAAATCTCCCTTTCAATTACGTAGGCCGTGCCTGTTTGCTTCCGCATGGCAGGTCTCGCTGCAGCCGCCCGCCTCAGCTGAGAGAGGAAAAAGTAAGATGTCAAGGTCACATTTTGTCACACAAGCTGATTAAATCCCCTAATATGTTCTCCCCCCCCCCCCCCCCCCCCCCGCTCTCCGTATCCCTGCCTCAGTGTTTCTCCACCTCCCATCAAATATTATCACAACCAGACCTAATGTGACATTTAGAATGGGGAAAATTACAATCACTTAATGCGATTTTATTAATTACATCAGGGCAACTATTGTGTATGATTAAAACAGATGTCATCCACCTCACGGGAAAAGCAGAACAACCATTTTCTAATCTAAGTGATGACTTCTAGAAGCAAAGTCAACAGGTTTTTTTTCCCCCCAGCAAATTATAAAATATTCAAAGCCAGATCAAGACGTTGGCATCATCTGTTACTGTGTTTTGCGACTAAGCAAAGTCAGACTGGTGTGCTGAACTTGTTTCAGCTCCATTGCGTGCAGTAAAATTAAATGCAGTTAGGCTGAATAGCCCATGACAAATTAACAAAATAATTTCAAGCATTGTAAGTTTATTTATAGCTGACTTCATGGATTACAGATGAGTGAAGCAACCTTCCACTGCCTAAGGTTCAATAGAGATGTAAGAATAATGACTTAAGTACTGCTGTTTAGTTGGATTACACGCAGCAGCCTGGAGCATTACAAATTACTGTTGAAAGAAGGATTTCATCATGGTGTTACTTTACACGCACACGGCGTGGGTATTGCAAATTTGTCTTAACAAGAGTTGGTACACGTTTCCATGGAAACAATGTTCGAGCACCAACTTGACCTCGATGGGTGAAGTTAATTGTTGTCATCGTAAAGGTCATGGGGACGTTACCTGAGCAGCTGTACCGAGTTTGGAAAGTGTGAGTGAGGGCAGAGCAGTGGAGAGAAAAGAAAGCAAAGTTATATCAGCATGTGACTGTATTAAAAACAATAAACAATGTAACAGCAGGGAGGCGAGTTTAGCATCAGGCAAGTTTATTTATATCGCACCATTCAGACACAAGGCAATTCACAGTGCTTTACAGGGGGGACAGAAATACATTAAACTTAAGACATTAAGAAAACATGAAAACTCCATTTAAGAGACAATAAAAACAAGAAGTCAGAGCAAATAGTTTTTAAAACATTATCTATCATTTAAAGGAATACGTCATCCACAAAATGACCATTTGTATATGAATCAGTCATGCCGTGTTACCTTGAATTCCTAAAGGAAATTTTGTTTTTATCACATGCCTACACAGAAAATGGTGAACATATTGATTCATTGATTGGTTGATAGCCACATTTAACAACAGAAAAGCAATATACAAGCATCTGTTCACAAAGTCACACAACTCGTGCAGAATAATTCAAGTCTCATTCATCCAGTACTTCCCAAACACATGCGTTTTTCTAAATAAAAAAAAAGTTAGTACTGGAATCAACTTCAACTTTCACTTCAGTCTTTAAATAATAAGGTTTTAGGGGGGGGGGAAATGTTTTAGAAGTGCCCGGTATGTTTTGATACAGTTTTGCTGCCGTTAAACGCAGTCCCCAATCAATCAATAAATCAATACGTTCTTTGTTTTTTGTAAAGGTATGCGACAAAAAAAAGTTCTCTTTAGGAATTCAAGGTAACATCCCACGACTAATTAATTTACAGATGGTCACTTTGTGGGTGAAGTATTCTTTTAACAAAACCTTTAATAGTGTATACGTGTTTGGGGCTGAGCAGGGAGGAAAAAATACAAAGTTAGAATTTAATATTAGCTAAAATAGGGCCTAAAAGAGGCCAACAAAAAGAACAGCAAACTGAACTGCTACAAAACTAAACTGAAACAAAGAGAAACCATGATGACATACAAGGGGTGGCCAAAAGACGATAACTGAAATAACTTTAAACAAACACGGGACAGATCAGTGGCATTAGGTAGTTACAATGGCCCCAGTGCATGCTATTGTGACAGGCCCTAATGGACGCTAGTTAAAAGGCCCACACACTCCTAGCAACTGTTTATGCAAAATCCAAAGGAATCTAATTTAGGGAGCTTTGCTACTTTTTCCTCCTGTTTGTTTCTCTCTTGTCCTTTCTTAGTGCCATTTTTCTGTTTAAAAGGCATGACTGCTCACGTCACGTCATATCGTCTTCTCACATGATCAAATAGAGACTTGACATTACGAGAAATTAACATACATGACATCCAACAATCATCAATGCATACTTATGACAAAAATATCAAAGAGAATAAGAAATAAGTTTATTCAGAGATTTTATAATTTTGTGGAATAAGCATTTAATTTCATGAAAAGTAAAGAAAAGGAAAGAAAATTATATAAAATTATAATTATTTTTTTATTATAATTTTTGAAATTATTTTTTTATAAACACAGGTGTAGTTTCAAAGTGGCGATCTGAATCATTGTCAATGTCATCACCAAATGTGGGTGTCCTGTAGTGACCTGTTTTTTCCGTGCTACAGAAAGTGTTTTTTTTTTGTTGTTGTTGTTATTTTTTTACCGAGCTATTACTGCTTTTCCTGCCAGGTTTGTGCTTTAAAACCAGGTATTTTAACCCAAAACATATTCTTTGCCTAACCATAACCACATGGTCTTTGTGGTTAAACCTAACCACATGTTAACATGTAAGAGCACTGTTGTAGAATTTCAACCTATCCGCTACATAATAATGTAAAAATATAATGTTTCAATAGTTTGCAGAAATGTTCAATGGCAGCATTTTTTCTGGAGATTATTTTGGTCGTTTAAAACTCAATATTACTCTCATTGAAACAACTCTAAACTAACAAACCTAATTTAGAAAAACAAAAGATAAAAATTAAAGTAAAGATTTGAGAGTGATAGACTTGATATAACCAATGTGTTTAGTCTGGTGGTGAGGCTGTGGGTGCAGCTGTCATAACACAACACGGGCTTGTATTCAGTTATCTGACTCATTTTAGGAGCATTTTGTTTTTTGCTCATTACTTGTGACTTATTCCCACATTCCAGACCCACGTGGTAAATGATAAATCGTGTTAATATTCCATCAGTGGTTTCACAAAGTGAGGATAGAAAATGTTCTTTCATTTCTCTTTTTCTGCAGAGTCATAATGGCAGTTTATATGGGAAGTGATTATCAAGGATTGGGCAACTCAAGTGTCATGATGGGAAGATGTGACAGCAGGGGCTGTAACAGAGGTCAAAATACGTACTGCTGAGATATTGCTCTGAAATCCATAATGGCTTTTTTAACCACACTAGACGAGAGACTGAACCACAGAAGTGTATGATTTCTCACTCTCTTCGTCTCTGTCGTTGTGCTTTACCGTATGTTCACATTTAACACCCAGATCTCCTTTCACTTTCACCTCTTCCTTTTCCGTGGCCGCGTCCCCACCTGCATATGAAGTACGAATCTGAGATAACCTTTTACAGACCGCAGAATGCTAAAGAAAGTACAAATGTATCCGGGAAGGTAAAGAAAGAAAAGTCTATCCAATTGAACAAAAAGTACATAGACACTAGACAAAGGAAAGAGGAGATATTCTTTTTACCGAAATTAATTTTCCACTCCTGAAACTCCCTGCCCACAGCTCATATGTTTGGCCTGAGGTCTGCGAGGCAAAGGCCGAGGCAGCGGTCGGTATCAGAGGCAGCATCTGCGAAACATCAGACTCTCTGAACAACAAGCGCAGTTGTTTTGAGTGAATAATTTATTTCAGTCAAAAGTGGTGTAAGCAATGAATCCAGATTTGACATAAAGCCCTGAGATATGAGGATAAAAATCTGCTCTTTGAAATATGTTTCATATAAACACTCAACTTGTCTTCAAGCAAAGTTCTCAGACAACTTGATGTGCAGATGTCTGAAAAAAAAACTCTGACTAAAGCAAGTATATTTATAATGTTAAAAGCCCCTTTTAATATATTTTGCACGGAGCACATTGTTTAACACATCAGCCTTGACTGAGGGTAAACAGTCTGGAAGATGTACACTGCAGTGAGCTGACACTTCGTGATGTACTCTAGGAATATTGAGGTAGTTGTTATACATACATTTACAGATAGATGTGAGATTTGTCACCTTTAGAAATCATGCAAATGTTAAACTCTGAAAGGGGTTAAGTGATGACATTCATTTCCTTTTGCAGTTCATGTTGTCCTTTGATTTTGTTGCGAAAAGAAATAAATTGCAGAGTTTCTCACAGGCCGGCTGCAGCATCAGAACCCATTGTTGGTCGCTTAATGTGGAGCTGCACGATATTTTTTAACTGATGTACTGTGATTTATTTCAAACACATCTAGAGCACATAATGGCCTGAAGCAACACAGAATAAATACATATTTATAATTCATTAAACAGGTCCAACGTGCCCTTGACAATAAGTCTGCCATACTCACAGGACAGCTGTAATTGTTGGAATCTGAAGTAATAGATTAAGAAGCGATATCATGCTGCAGCTAAGTAACAGCAAACCCAAACGCTCAAGGCACACCTGTATTTATATCTGTTCACAATAGCCTCTATAGCATGTGTTTTCACCCTTATCATATAAAATATAAACCAATACAACTGTCTACTGACTTTCTGTGGGATGTTGTCGGATAAAAGTTGCTTAGTGGTGCGTGAAGCCAAAAAACGTTCGACTCCCTGGGTATAAAATTACACAAATCTGCACCACTAGAGGCTTCACTAGCCGAGTGGCTACCTTCCAGTTTAGCGCTTTTTTAACTTGAATGCGGATAAAACGATTTAATCATGTGGCTCCTCTAGACTTTTGTTACGGGAATGAATGGATCAAATCCTGATAGAGGCATGAATCATTTTGCAGAGGTTGAGACTCTCAAACAAATGTATCCACTGATTTACAGACGTCTCTTTCGGAGTGTCAGTCTATGGTAACGCAGTTTGTCCATTGTGTCAAATTGACTTCAAAGCCCCGGGGCACTTCCTGGGGGCCTGAATAGACCAAAGTATTTGACAAATTAAAATAAGGTAGGACAAGAATGAAGCCACCAAATTTGATGGCAAACCATAATTGATTAGAATTTTCACTTAAAAAATAAACGTCCACTCCGTCACAGTTTAAGTTGACCTTAGACGCTGACTAACATTTGCTGTGAAAAGCAATGATTTCTAAGCATCAGGTGCTCATCCTCAACATTTGCATGCTACTGTACCATGTCATGGCAAACCAATGTTCAAAAATTCCAAAACCAAAATCAAAAATTCAAATTCAAAAATTCATTCATTTAAAAAAATCCGTACTGTTGTCATGAAAGGGGAAATTAGCTATAGAGACCAAAACCTTTTTTTTTTTTTTTGTACCAGGCTGTAAACATGTTTATTTCTGATGTAAAGTTGAGCATTTTAACATGGGGGTCTATGGAGATTGACTCACTTTTGGAGCCTGCCTCAAGTAGCCATTCAATGAACTGCAGTTTTTGGCACTTCACTCGTCATGACAATCCAAGTAAGTAAGTAAAGTTTATTCATTTATTTCCAACACAGTTGCTGAGATATTTCAGTCTGGCCCAATGTAATGGACCAAACTTTAGATGGATTTTCTTTAGAGCCAGTAATTACACATCAACATCAATGGTGAACAATAAAAAGCAGCAAAATCATGAACACGCTTTTTTTTTTTTTAATCTCTCAGTGTAAAACATTTTATTTCTTTACATTTATTTACAATTTTCATAAAAAAAACAGTATTCTATTAAAAGTGCAGACAGACTCTGTACCCTACTATCTTCCGTGGAACAACAAAAGAGTTTCTTGTTCCATAACTCAGCTTCTTTACTTCTTTATTAAATTAAAGTAAATTATGCCTCACTCTTCTCCTTCTCACTGAGGAAAGTCCTGGACCTGAAAGTCCAATAAACAAAGACAACAACCAGTTAATGGACAATAAACTGCAGAATGCACATCTTTCAGGCTCATCTGTGCAGATGTTTGTTTAAATAGCATTAAAGGAAGGAAGTTTCCTCTCACCTGCTCAGACTAGCGGGTAGCTGGATGCAGTAGCAATGCCACACTGGTTGTGTTTGTTCCTGGTCATCTTGATGTATCCCTTGTCTCCCCATCCTAGACCCCAGCTGTAGAAACACACACACACATTACCAATATCACTCGGCTGCTCCGTGTGAAGAATCGTAATCACGACATTAGTAACAACAGCATGTGCAGACATAATGATCTGTATTCTGACAGAGGTGAAATAATGGTAGCGATTCACAGTAATGGGGCAGTTGAAGAGGTTGACAACATCCTGAGTGAGTTTCACTTCATTTTGGCAGCTATAAATAAGACGTCTGTGAAAACAGCAACTCAGTTCTCTGTCTCCACTGTAATGCTGATACTAGTGTTAGCACGACAACAGTTCATTATTACCTTACCCCTTAGACACTACATGTTAATGTTATCATCTTTCTCCATGTGTTACATTAACTCTATACACTATTGAACTATTCTCTCTGTACGTTGCCACATTCCTTTTTCGACTTCATACTGTGAACCTTTGCACAATCCTTACACAATATTTTGCACATTTCTGCACATAGCTACCACTTCTAAAAACTGCAATGTTTTTTTTTTATTCAGATATATTTTACATATATTTCTTGTATTTTTTCACATTGTCTATTTGTAATTTTCTCGTATATTTATGTCTGTTCATTTTTGCTACACTTGCTTTTATTGAGTTGACCAAAGTGTTGTAGAAATACAAGTGACACACAAATAGTAGTTCAAATTTAAAAAGGGACAATAACAACAATAAATGGAGGTAGAAAATCCAAAGCAATATCATAATATGAACACAAGTCTAACACAGAAACAGAATAAAAGTGGTAAGATCAATTTTATATCTGTTTAAAAGATTATAAAATACTACAAAAGAGCAACCAAAGGCCATTGAAAACATGTACGTCTAAAGATTTCCCAGGTAGCCGAAATGACCTAGCCTAGCATTGGCCAAACTCGGCAATCAGCATGCAGGATGAAATTAGTTGGGCCGCATCCTGTTGCCCCATGAATGAAGAAGGCCCAGAATCTGGCCAAATCACTGCCACCACTGGGCCACTGTCAAAAATGACCTGGCCCAGCATTGGCCCAAACTTGGCCGGCCGGAAGAAATAAGTTAGATCACAACTGGATGCCAGACTCGGTTGAGACTTGGCATGAATGACGCCCCAGAGTCAGGACAAATCAGCAGGCCCAATTCCTGCCGCCGACACTACCAACCACTGGGTTGTCTTGAAAGTGTCAGTGGAGGGGGAACATTTGATTAAAAGCAGAAGGTTTGCCACAACAAAGACACAGTCTCCCTTACCCTCTAGCTTCAACTCTGGGACAGTTAAAAAGCATTTTTCTGAAGATCTAGAGCAGGGGCAGACAAGTTCTGAGAGGTACAGGGGTGCCAGCCCATGTACGGCTTTAGTAAAAGATAACAAATAAAAGAACCATGAAATCAATCCTCTAATTGGCAGGTAGCCAGTGATTGAGTGAGCACTGATTGGTGCTATGCTACAATACTCCAATGACAATTCCTGGTATGTAAGAACTGATTTAAAATGTTCAACAGGGGGCGCCTAGTAGCTGTGTGGCTGGAGCAGGCGTCCCATATATGAAAGCACTGTTCTTGCCGCAGTGGTCACACTTTCAATTTCGGCCTGTGGCCCTTTGCTGCATGTCATCCCCTCTCTCCCTCCCCTTTCACCTTAGACTGTCCTGTCCAATAAAGGCAAAAAGCCGACACAGATTAGTGTGTTTACCTGTTCTTGACGATCCAGTAGTCCTGTCCGTTCTCAGTGCCATAACCCACAGCCAGGACACCATGGTCCAAGTCTGAGCTGCTGCACTCTGGCTCATTATAAATGCCTAGAAACACACAAACACAGATCAGACAGATAGTTAGGTGTAAAAAAAAAAAAAAAAATCCCATCCCCTCCTAGCAGAGGCATGTTTTAAACAGTTCACCTGATTGATACAGCTGGAAGGATGCATGACCGGCATCAATGGCTACAGACACAGGTCCAATGGTGGCCACGGCCTCCTTCAGGGCATCTTCATCGCCTGGTGTCACATCAACGTAGCCTGTGCATTTGGCACCAATATGGTCAGGGTTGTAACGGCATTGGCCATCCTAATGGAGAGAAAATAATTCACCGTCCTTACCATATTGATACATAATGAAAGAAAGTGGTGTTACAGTGCACATCAGAGAGCAGATTTTCCACGTACTGCTTCAGGGTTTGGAGCCAATATACATTTAGTCCACAAGATGGCAGTATTGGGCATCTCTTAAAAAGAGGGCCACTGTCTGAATGAATGGATTTACATCTCCAACTCTGACACTGGATGCTGTACATTAAAAAAAAAAAAAAAATTCAACAAAACTTCTTTTTTGCTTACCTCAGCCTCATAAGGGTAGGAGTCCTCTGTGTCTATCCCTCCGTTGGCTATGATGTACCTGAAGGCATTGTCCATCAGGCCTCCCATGCAACCCATGTTGCCGTAGTCGCCGGAGCAGTCAACCAGCTGCTGCTCGCTCAGAGACACCAGCTTTCCTGTCTTCTTGAAGTTCTGACCCTCCAGTGAGCCAGTCTGTGGCAGATATGAGTTCATTTAAAAACAGAGGACAGCTGTGTAAAGTTTCCTGCATCACCAAAAGACAAGTTACTGTCGTACATACCGTACTGAAGGCCCAGCAGGAGCCACACTGCTTCTGATCCTTGATATCAGTGACGTATCCCTTGTCCCTCCAGTCAACGGCGTTGGGCAGATCAGCTCCTTCGGGCAGCCGGAAGAAAGTAGAGCCACGGCGAGGCAGGGAGGCGTTGAAGGAGCCCAGGCAGCCCTGGGAAATCAGGCGTCTGTACTCTTCGTTTTCCTAGAGATGAGGGACAATATTTGACTGGGTCTGTATCCAAAATGTTGTTTAGTGTGTTTAATCCTACAGCAACCAAATAACACTGATGTCACAAATGGTTAAAGTTCAAAGCTAAAAGATGACAGAAACCACATCTCTTTTTTTCTGTGCATACCATGTCAGCAAAGTAGGTCATGCCGAGCCGGTAGGACTTGATACCCTGATCTGCCAAGATGTTGTGCACCAGCACCAGCCTACGGTTGTTGAGCCATATTTCCTTGCGTTGAGCCTCCTCTGATGGAGAGTTGTAGGACCTTCCTGCCAGTCGGAGAAGGAAATAAGCTGTTATCTTTAAATTATATAGGCAGATGACGAATCCCTTTACTCTAGACCTTTAGGTGTGTTGTGTGGAAATGAGCACACAGTGAGTGCACTCCAGATTGAAGCCTCATGGGCAGCATCTTCTCAAACACTAGAACAAGATCTACTGTATTTGACCACAGACCACAATAAAAAATTGTCGGACAAGATAGTCTCACCAAACTTGAGTTTCCAGGCGTGGAACTCCAGGTCTTCCAGAGAGATGGTGGCGCAACTGGCCACAGCCAGAGCAGCAGCAACAACCAGCAGCAGCTTCATCCTGAATGACACATGAGCAGAGAAAGCAAAGAGATCCCCTGTGACTTGCAGGAAACCACACAGGTTGAGACTCTTTCACTTCAGTTTTGTCTCACACACGATGTGACGTTGGGCGTCACATGCTCCCTTCCACTGTATCAACTCCGTTTCCCGGTTTCTTTGAATCTCTGTTTCATCTCTCCCTCAACCTCTTTATGAGTCTGTTTGTTCACCTGCAGTATAGGAAGTGTGTTGTGCTCTGTTCATGTGTGTGTTGCTATCTGTGCCGTAGCTGCTTACCTGCCTCTATGTCCGTGTGTGGTGAAGTAAGAGGTATGTCCACCTGTCGGAGATGCAGGGCTGTGTTAGAGAGGTGTTCTTATATAGCCGTCTACAGTTATGACTTGCAGTGTGTCCAGTCAGGTGGCTGTCAGCCGCTCATAAAGTCAAACAGAGAAGGAAGAGAGAGTCAATCATTGAAATAGGGAACGTTTACGCATTGTAAGAAGTTCGCATGATGCCATTCTTTTGGGAAACATGTTTTTCAGCATCAGCAAAACGAAGAATATCAGTGTCATGAGTTACACAGAATCTTCTGATTAGTCACTCAGCAGTTTGTTATTTCAGAATTACAGTCAAATAAAGTGGAAAACCACTGATGGGATTTGATTTTTTCACCAGTGCTTTCTGATTCTAGTCACATATTGATCGGGAGTCCTCTAAAAAAGGGTAAAACACACACATAAAGTAACAGCATGTATGTGTAACATGTGCCATCACCTACCTGTTTTAGTTGTAACCTTGCCAACTAAATTATTCCATGCTGGCAATGTGTAAGTAGCTAATGGAGGCGTTTTATTTCTCGAATAAGTAGGTGGTACTTCAGCTAACGCCCACTGTGTTTATTTGAGCGATTTACATGAATGATCAGGTTTTACTTGAAGCTGTGTCAATCTTTCCTGTTCCCTTTAAAAAAACACCTCCACAGTAGATTAGAGTATTTTTCCATCTTTATTTCATTAAAACAAATCAAGCAAACCATGTCAAAATGCACTCATCCCCGCAGCTTTGAGGACTTTTTGCCTGCTACTGAAATGTCTTCGAAGATTTTGGAGGTTTTAAAATAGTCACTCGGGCATTCTGATGAATTAAACTCTTCCCTGCGTTTGTTTGATTTATGATTCACGAGTGTTTCCATTCACAGTTCAAGATTTCCTTTCTGTTTCCACGCACACATCCTGTTTTCAGCTTGCCTGTAGTTTTTGATTTGCTCTGCACATTTTACCTATCCGTCATTGTCAGGAACATAAGTGGAGGTATTATTTAGCTTTCAAATTCACAAAGGAGACTGAATAACAAGGAAGACGCTGAAACCAGAGCTGAGAATTGACTTAATTTGTTTCACCAAGCCAACACATGGTGGAAACTAAAGTGTGATTTCTTGGTCCTATAAACTCTTTTAAAATATTTTATATGCAATATATTCATACAGTTTTTTTCCTATGGTAGTTCACCTTAGTGTCTCTCTGCCCTACCCTCCTCATCTCTCTGCTTGTCTGTCTGTCTGTCACAAGGCATTCACGTCATGAAAATACTTAAGACCATAAAGATGCTGTGAAGTGAGGAAAAACTGAGAGCTAAGCTAAAAGTTTACAGGTGTCATTAAACTCTATCAGCTTGTCTTCCTTTGAAAAATGTGCCACTGGCCCAGAAAAACAACTACTGTTTTTATACTGTAGAAGTTTGGTTTCATTTTAGTACTAAGTATATTTCTATTTATCAAGACTTGCTTAAATAAAAAAACAAACACATCACTTGCTTAAAGGACCAGTGTGCAGGATTTAGTGACATGTGCGGTGAGGTTACAGAACTGAAACCTCTCCTGTGTGCAGCGTGTAGGAGAACTACAGCACAAAAACACAAATGGCACTATCTAGAGCCAATGTTTGGTTTGTCTGTTCTGGGCTACTGTAGAGCAATATGGTGGACTCCATGGGAGAGGGCATTAACAACTCCACCCGGGGGGTGTCGACTTGTTTTCTGTTAATGCCCTAATACGTAGATATAAAAAACTTACTCTAAGGCAATGAAAACACCGTGATTCCTATTTTCAGGTGATTTTAAACTAATGAAAATGTGAATATTTTATAGACCCTTTGACTGTCAGTAAACAGTATGATGTTTTTTGGTGGGTGGGGCTTAGCTGGAGGCAAAACAATTCTCCATAGACATTAGCTAGTGTTGGCAAGCAAGTTAAGTTGTCTTGTTTTAGACAATGGAGGAAGATGGTGTGAGTGGTGCACTCTGGCAATGTACCGTTTGGTTATCCAGAGCACTCTCGGAGTGCAGAGCACACTCTGGAGCGCCGAGCAGAGTGAATGTGTGATTGACTTAACTGTTTGTTAATACACGTAGAAATAAAATGCTCCTTATCTTGGACCAACAGGGCTCTCATTTTAGTGTAGAGCTTGCAACTTCGTACCACTCATTTAGAACTGAAGAAGCTTCTTGGGTGAGAGACGAAACGTCTTCAAGAAACACAAGCAAGTCCAGTTGCCTACGATATTGGCACTTACGATTACCATGATCTGGATGACTGAGAATCTTCACCGACATTACAGAGAAATCCAATATTTCTCTTAACACCTCCCCAATTTCTGATGAGGTGGACATGATAACCCTTAATACACGAAACGTTATTCATCTCTACAACAGTAAATACTTTTTTCCTAACCTGATATGAAGTGTGCGCTACACGTGAGCATTTATGATGATCGCCTTCATCCAGTCCTTTTGTCTTACTGCATTTAATCATAGTTGTCTTTGCTGACGGGCAGCAGCAGCTGGTTTACAATAGAATTTAAGTTTTGAGTCATGACTTCTTCTATTCCGGCACCTAGAAATGCAACAAGATGAGATTTAAGACTCTTACGTAGCCTACAGCCCTGTGGTGGAGAGTCGTGGTTTGCCTCCAGGTAATAAAATGACTCTTAGTTACTTCCCACCACTGCAGATGACCAGCACCTGTTTGTCTGCTTGTCAGCTATTTAAAAGTTCACTGAACTCAAGTTTCATAATGAACTCAGCTGATTGGGTGTGTGTGTGTGTGTGTGTGTGTGTGTGTGTGTGTGTGTGTGTGTGTGTGAAGCTTTGACTGTTTTTGTTTTTAACCCAGTATTGGTGAGTGGTGTGTGTCTAGTACGGACAGTACTGAAAGAGCAGCTAACAGCGGGTTTTACTGTGAAGCCGAGAAGTCAAGTGCAACTTCATGCAGGTGTAAAGTTTGTGATGTACTATAAAGCATTTACAACAAGAGTCAAGTGACAGGGACAGGTTACGAGTAAGCACATTACAAATACAAAAAGGGAAACTTCATAGGTCAAGGTTTGCTTGGCCTTGAGACAGAGTTTGAAGTTAAGCTTGTGGTGATGTATCTATATTCAGAATACACGCCTAGATGTTCAAGCACATGTGTATTTGTTTGTGTAGGGGCTTATACGTACAGTAAGTTGTTTTATTCTGCAAACAGAAACAAAAAGAACAGAAAGTTTTGTAGTTTCCAGCACGACTTCCACACTGTGGGCCATTTGTTTTGGTTGTGTATCATTGCTTTTCATTTGTCTCCTTCTGCTTTCACTTGACAGTTATGCCAGTAAGGTTACAGCTCTGACGATGACACATTAGTTATGCAAAATGTAGGACAGAGTATATATGAAACATGTGTCCAAAATAAAGGTGAGTTAAACAAGCCTTTGTTTATTGCCTCGTAAAGTCAGTTAACAGGTTAAGTGTCAGGTTGTAAAAGTAAATTAAAGTAAAAGCACAAATATAAAAAATCTAAAATAATCTAAGAGTCAAATATACAGTTCAGATCACATTCATTTATATTTCTGAAACTGAATGTAAATCTGCATCCTGTATCATGTGACTGTAACCGGTGACCTGTCATATGACCCACTGTCTCTGGAGTTCAAAGTGGGTCATTGTAGGTTTGGTCTTACTGTAAAGGATGACTTGCACGGACACAACAGTTGAGTGAATCAGCTGTTCACAGGAAATGCTGGCTAATGTTGACGACTGATTACTGTACACTCACTTCCCCTTATTGAAGTCTATGGGCACAGTACACAGTGGGAATCAGAGGGTTTTCCCAAGCTAGTTTAAGGTTAAGTGTACAAGGGCAGCATGGTGGTGCAGTGGTTAGCAATGTTGCCTCACAGCAAGGGGGGTCCTGGTTCTGTGTGGAGTTTGCATGTTCTCCCCGGTCGGTGTGGGTTTTTTCTGGGTACTCCGGCTTCCTCCCACAGTCAAAAGACATGCAGGTTAACTTGTTGCCTGTACGTGTGAATGTGAGTGTGAATGGTTGTCTGTCTCTATGTGTCAGCCCTGTGATAGTCTGGTATACCCCGCCTCTCGCCCAGTGTCAGCTGGGATAGACTCCAGCCCCCCCACGACCCCCAACAGAATAAGCGGTTATGGAAAATGAATACAATAGATACAAAACTGAAGCAAACACAAGCTATTTGTGTTGGATTGCTGTTGTTTTGAAAGAAAAACAACACTGACTATTAATAATTCCAATATTATTATCATTTTAAATCTTATAACTACCACATTCCTACTTGTCAGATGCTTGTCCATTTAATTTTAAGCTATACTGCAAACAAAATACAGTAACTAGCCTATCTGATCTGTATCTATCTGTATCTGATCAAAACTGAGATCTGATAAAATAATATAAGGGCAATAAAATAAACTCTTCTGTCTGTTATGCAGTTTGCCAAACAACCTGAAGACTTTTGTGGAGTGAGTTTTGGAAACCCCTCTTTCACTGTGTAGGTGGCTTTTGCAGTGTTACAAACACACCACAGGAGGGCAGCATTTCTTTAGGATTTGCTTACACAGGCTGTCTGCTCAGTGAATAAACTCAGCTCCCTCTCATGCCTCTGTATGTCAATAATGACATGAATCTTAAGTTGTATTTCTGCTGCTTCCTCTGAACATTTAACAAGCAAAATATATCGAGCCATATCACAAAGGTCAGCATCCATCATGAATAAAGTTGTGTAACAATGACTGTCCCCCCCACACAATCTGTTACTGTGGCTATTATTAATGCAATGTAGAGTTTATTGACCTCTAAGTAATATAATGTGACAATATCTGCGGGTGCATCCTAACTATGGAGAGGATCCTGGAGGATCCGGTGTGAAAAGGAAACCCTCAGGCCCAGTGACAATACTAGTGTGAAAAGGCAGTAAGATGCTTGGCATGGGAAGCTGAGAGGAACGCTATCCCCGGTAAACTCTTCTAATTTCATTACTCTTCATGTATCCTCAGCTTAGAGCCAATCACATAGTTGGCTGCTCTCTAGTGGGGGTCACACATAACAGCCGTTAAATTGTGACAGTGGCCCAGACTGGCATACCTTAGCACATAATCTGATTATCGGATCAATAACACAGCAACATTTGGTGCATAGCTGGGATGGCTGGCTTCTTCTCTGGTTACACATTGCTGGCATTCACCACTCGTTCCCACTTTATAGGTGACAAACTGTGAATGCGAGCAGGAATTCAAATGGAAGGCCTTTTAAATAAGAGGAGGCGCATAGCGCAACCCTGATCACATCTGGCCGGGCTACTGTCGCTGGGACCGAAACGGCAACTAAAATGTCAACACACTCCATATGTCAGTGTGTAAAATCAGAAACTGATCCTGTAGCCTCCATCAAGCCTCCACTGTCTAGTGTGTGCTGCTCAAAACTGAGACACATTTCTTTTAAGCTAAAATTAGTATTCATCATGTGGATGTATTTATTTTATCTGTCCAGCTACAAGTACCCCCTTTAAAGGGACAGTTCACCCCCAAATCAAAAATACATATTTTTCCTCTTACCTGTAGTCCTATTTATTAGTCTAGATTGTGTTGGTGTAGTTCGGTAAAAAGAAAATATCTTCCAATCTTGAGTTCATGATCTCTAAAAAGAGAGACAACACATTCTCACTCTGACCTTGGCACATATTGACTCTTGGTCATGGGTCTTCGGCGTCCACATACAACATGCAAGGTACTCTGGGTGTGTTGGTTGCTGATGTTCTGGGACACCATGTCAAGTTCTGCCTGTTACATGCATTGTCTTCTTTCAAAATACACTTCTGTTTTCACAGGAAATTTAGCATACAGTCTCATAATGTCATGCGAAGTAAACATTTAACAGATGTGGCAATTTACCATAAAAACATTTATTGACACAAAAATGAGAAATGACACACACACAAAAAAAAATCCCAGAAATATTCAGAGCGACCAAATTCAAAACATCTATGAATGACACAGACACCTAAAATGGAACATTATCGTCGTCAAATTGAAAGAACACAACCTGTGAGTGTGTTCAAATAAAACAAATACATGTTGAACTGAACACATTTTTGATATGTTTTTGAGAAATGACCACATGGACGTGGATACATGAGACAGTCACATGGTGTGGTCATCTCCTCTGCTTCTCCCCTTAGAAAACTCAATAAACTGAATCACAATCATTTCAGAACACTGGCCTAAACAAACACCAATAAATAGATACACTTTATTTCAGAGAGCGAAATCATATAATAACAACCCCAAAAAAAAAAGGCGTCATGATGACAGTCACAAAGCATAAACCGCCATAATTGCTGCTCCTGTTTATCGCTGCATGTTGCATTTGTGAAATGCAGATAAGTGGATGATGACAACCACTGTACCAACAAAGAGCATGAGACAGAGATAACCAGGGACGTTGGAGGGAATCCCTGCTTGCCGCTATTCATCGCCCTGTCCCCCCATTCATCCCTCTATCTCTCTGTCCTCTGCAACAGTCTGTTGTGATCCTGTCTTTCTCAGTCCAAGCAGGTCACTGTGGCTCACACCTTGCCAAGGTCTGTGCTGCACCGGCAGCGTCGGGAGAGAGAGTGGAAGAGAGATGCGAAAGGAGAGAGCAGCAGCACAGATTATAGACAGCGACACTCTCTCCCTCTCTCCCCTGCTTTATCTCCATGGTGCACACATGTCGACCTGGAGCAAGGCTGTATACTGGCAGGGGAGGCCGGGAGCAGAGAGAAGGGGGTGGATAGATGGGGATGGAGTGTGTGTGTGGGGGGGATAAAGGGACACGCTGCTTCAATAGCGGAGCAGGTCCAGGGACTAATTGGATCTGGTAATGGCTGGTCAATGTGACTGAAGGGCTCGTTAGAACCAGTACAGCTCCTTGCCTTTCTTGTGCTGCTGGAGGCCTGAGAAGAAAGGACAAGGGAACAATGAGGAGGACGACAGCGAACAACAGAACACAGGTTGTCATGGAGCCTACTTTTGCCAAACATCCTGTTTTAGAGGTGGAAAAAGAGAGCCCCTGTGATGATTATGATGTATTTTGTGTGTGTGTGTGTGTGTGTGTGTGTGTTAACACTATTGCAGGGCCAAACGTATTCAACACCACAAATGTATGCATTTGTGCATGCATTTCCTACAGAGGGTATCTTGAGGGTTGAATGTTGATGCAGATGTGTGAGAAGAATGTGTGTGTTTGTGTAAATGGCTGTTAGCATGTTTCTGTATTTGATTAAAGAAATCAATACTCAGTACCTGAGGTAAAATGTTTTGAGCAATCAATGGCTCAAAAAAGCTAAATTGATACAGCAGGCACTCTCATTATGTTCAACACTACAGATCTATGTCTTACCAATAAAGTATGGGAAGACTTATTTTTGCTAACTGTTCCTTAAGTCCGTACTGAAATGGGACAATGGGCGCTTAGGTACGCTGCACCCGCGGCTTTGAATCAGTTGCAAACTTATTTAAAGGTCCAGTGTGTAGAATTTAGTAGCATCTAGGTGAGGCTGCAACCAACTGAAACTTCTCCCATGCTCCATGCGTGTAGGAGAACTATGGCTGACATGAAAACGCAATCAGCCCTATTGTCTATCATGAACATACAGTATCTGTTTGAGTAAAAATGTTACCGTTTACATACAGTCTCTTTCAAAACAAAAGCACTGTGTTGGTACAACACTGCCAATTCACTTTTTTTTTTTTCCTTCAACAACTAACGCACATTGAGTGCGACCAGGTTGAAACGACATGGTGGACTCAGTGGTAGAGGATCTTTTCCGTATGTAGATATAAAAGGTTCATTCTATGCTAACGATTCTTAGTTTCAGGTGATTATAAACTAATGAAAACATCGTTATGAATTTTATATACTCTATACATCTCTGCTGATAGATGGTCTCATTGGATACATTCAAAGTGGCTTGGAAGCTGTCACATCTGCCTGTAGATGAAGAATGTTTTTTAATTTCTTGTCATTTCTATAGGTTGTACTTGTACGGTTTTCATTTTTAATTGACCCTTTGCTAAGTTCTGCCCCTCAAATGCTGACTGGCCAATCGTTTCAGACTTACTTTCTTTACAAGCTAGTTTTGTGGATTTTGAGCTTAAGGTTTTAATGATACTCGTTACCTGGAGAGGTTGGAAAAAGATATACGTTTCTTCCCTGTTGCAAAACCAAAATCAAACCCTGAAAAGTGTAGGGTTAGCTAGCTAGCTACTGAAGATACAGCCTACTGAATGTATACACATGCTGCTTTTGCTTTGTAATGGTTATATGAAGTGAAACAAAGACCGACCCTGCTGCACAGGAACCAGTGAAGGGAAGCAGGGAAACTTTGCTGATATTGAACCAGCTGTGTGTCATCGCAGTGTGTGCAGATGAACGCTGTTTAGCTTCCCCTGGAGCTCCTCACCAATCTGCCAGCAGAGGTCTGGCACAGGGGCGAAGCCAAACAGCGTTCATCTGCACACACTGTGATGCCACACAGCTGGTTCAATATCAGCAAAGTTTCCCTTTATATTCCTTGTCTTGTGTGGCGATCAGCAGTGATGTGGTGGTTCACTTTCACACTGTGATCTGTAGCCTGTAGTTCGGCTTTAGCTTCTAACTATCTTTGTCTTTTTAACCTGTTGTTGCTGCTGAGTCAGTTTGACATCCTGGATATATCCTTCAAACACAGACTGTAGACTCCTCTGTCTGCTCCTCTCTGGAACCACTGTTGATATGATAATATTTCTTCAGGGAGTGCAGTTAGTTACAGTGTGGGCTCCATGCTTACTGCGACAGCTTGTCGGACCATCACAAAGGGACGGGGCTTAGCAAAGGGTCAGTTGTTTTAAGTTTGTTTTATTGTCTGCTGCCATTTAATCGCTTACTACTTTAAAAAAAAAAAAGCTTAAATATTAAACTAGAAAAAACTCATCAGAAAACAACTTGTCTCTTCTATTTTTGTAGCCATAGATAATCTTACCTTGCTATTTTCATAAGTGTATTTCTCTACATCTGCTGATTTTCACATCTGGTCTGATTAGACACTTTGTCCAGACAGTGTTTGTAAAGCCTGATGTGGCTGACTGGTTACCTGTATCCATGTTAAGCGCCAGCGTCTGGCTGACGTCTCCTGGTGGAAGCAGGCCGGGCCAGGACGCGGTGGGCTCCAGCTTGCTCACTTCATAGTGGCTTGGCAAGGTAGCGAGATGAGGTGGCCTCACCGTGGGCATGAGCAGGGGCCCGTAGTGGGGCTCCAAAGCTGACGGTGAATACAGTTCGTGGAGAGGCCGCGGGTGGCCGTAGGCTTGGGCCTGGGGATATCCCCAGCTCTCTGGTGGGTGAGGGTGGGAGTGAGGATGAGCGTGTGGGTGAGGATGAGGGTGTGGATGTGGCAGGCCTGGGTGCAACGCTGATGCGTATGGGTCCATGGAATAGGAAGGCGCACCCGTCTCACAGTGCGAGCGGCTCTGAGGTGATGAGTAGTTACTGTCCCAGAAAGATGGGGGGAAGCTTCGTCGACTGCTAGGTGAAGGGGTTTCTAACGGGACAAGGAGGCAGAGGAGGATAAACAACAATCGAATTTAGGCCAAGTCACGAACTGTTTCACATCTGTGTAGTGACAGTAAATCACATGATTTATAGAGACAAATGGAAAAGGCTGGAGCTGTGCATGGGGAGCAACCCGTGCTAAAACGTAGATGTCACTCACATGACTGCTACACCCTCTAGCCCAGATATCTTCCCCATTGGATCATACTGTCACACAGCCCTAGCCCCAACAAGACACAGAAATAAACACAACCACGTTCTCGCAGACAGAGAGAGAGAGAGACAGAGAGTGACAGAGAGAAAGGTAGAAAGAGAGACGTGCCTATATCCTAGAATTCTATATAAGGTAGAGTCTCTGACCTGGAGGGAGCCCAAGGCCCACAGTGCCTTAAATCACTTGCTGTGGTGACATCTCTCACTCTCATGTCAGCCGAGTACTTCAGAAAGTCTCACAACACACTCATGCGCGCACACACACACTCAGACACGCAACTCTGGCCCTGTGCTAGCACCCGTCGCCCCTCTCCTCTGTCTCCTGCACCCCCACCTGTTGTTTTCTCTGCCCCCCCCCCCCTCCTCGCCCTTGACAGAATGTCAGCGAGCCATTATATGTTTTTAGCAGTATACTTATATATATAGATATTCCTCTGAAAAAAGACACCGTGCGGCACCCTGAGAGGTAGTGTTTCCCTCTGCCCCTATCACACAGACCACAGCGTGTATAAATCTGACCAGCAGGCAGGCAACTGACTGAGCAACCATTGTGGGGCAAGAGCTGGAGCGATAGTCAGAATGGCAGCCGCAGAGACGTTTGAAGGGGATACGCCGGCGAGGCTGCGCGCTTACGGCCATGTATAAACATAGCATCTGTTGTGAGGCAGGAAGTGTGTGTTAGTGGCGAAATGAAGACGTCCGACTGAACTAGGAAAGAGACTAACAGCGGTAGCAGAGAGAGGGAGAGTGTAGAGGCTATAGGCCCTATATGGATATTCAGGGGACATCTGCAGGCTGCTGGTAGAAATGGACTTAGGTGTCTTGAGGATTTGAAAATGACTTTGTGCTTTGGTTTTTGGTGCAATCCAAATCTATCCAATTTTAAAAATGATTTGACACTTTGTACTGATTACAGAATATGTGTATGTTTTTCTTTCCTTTAAAGCTTGAATGGGTTATGGATCCTCACAGTGTCTACAGTGGCAAGGTTGCCAAAACATACCACATACGACCATTAAAACTTAAAGCCTGATATTCAAAAACTGCCTATAATAATTTTTGGATTCTTGATTTTTCCAAATCTGAATCAAATCTAACCAAACACACAGTGTGCATGCTGTCTCTTGCACTTCTTTATCCAAAGTCAATGAGGTCCCATTTGGACTCTCAACAGCTCCTAACCTTCATGACCTCTGAACCCTCCTCCGATCTCCCGGGGACAACAGTCCCAACAAACAGCTTTTCAGCCCTGTCACCTGATCACATCACCTGTCTGACGCTCTGCTGTGCTCTGCACAACTGTCAGCTCACCCTGTGTGGCCTCAAAAGCATGTGCAAGACACCGCACAGACAACTGTGGCGTGGATAAATGGAAATCATCAAACCGCAGGGATGTAGCAGGGGGCAGCTAAACTCAGTTTACCCAGCTTGTTTTTTAAGAGTGGTGTGAATGTTGGAAGTAACTCAAGTGAACTGACGCCCAAACATTCAGATTGGGTGCCTGTTTGTATTTGGTCACAAAGGAGGTCTGCACACTGTAGGCTCCGAAGGTTTATATCTTTTTGTCTCTTTTTAAGGCAACATTTTGGTTGGTTCCTCAAGCCTAAATTTTGCCTGGATGTTGGCACACTTGGTCCCTCTTCTGAAGTTTTCTTTATGTTCACGGATACTTTTCTATGACTATGGACATGAGTTAAATACATGTCCAAGATCAACATACATGTATAAACAGTCTTTAGGTGTGGACAGTGTTGTATACCTGTGCCCTGTTGGTCTGCCGCCCGCCGTTTGCCTTCCCCATCCATGTAGGAGCTCAGTGCCCTGGAGAAGTGCTCGTCCACCACGCTGCTTATGTCTCCCTGGTAGTAGGTGAACAACACACAGCGAGAAGTCAGGTACTCTGCCTCAGGGGCCTCCTGCTTCTCCTTGGGGCCCTCCTCTGGCCGTAAAGCCGCTGGCGTGTAGGAGGAAGAGGAAGAGCTGGATGAAGATGAAGAGGAAGTTGATCCTCCAGTGCCTGGGCCCCCAGACATCCCCTCGGGGCCCCTGGGAGTGTCCATAAAATCCCGGCAGAGAGGAGAAGTGCTGCTCAGACCTGTGGGAGCCTGCCGGGGGGGAGGGGGGGAGGGTGTCAGAGGAGAGGCGGGGGGGAGGAGGGGAGGAGAGGGTTAAGACAGGTGTTGCAGAGGACAGTTCTGGAGCTGTCTATGAGACATTTTAACATAATGTTTTTCTTTGTGTGTGGCAGCGCTGGCATGTGTGTGCGTGCGCGCGGGCGTTATGATAGGAGATAGTTTTGCGGGTGCAGAGCGACTTCTGTGCTTGATTAGACATTTAAAAAAAGCTGCACTGCAAATTTAAATATTTGTAAATGACTAATTAAATCAAAGGAAAACTCACATCTTAACACATAAAATACTTTAACGATTTTCCCATCACGTATCTTGCTTTTACGCACAAGCCGCACAAATTATACTACCAGCTGTTCCTCTAACGACCCCCACATCTCCCCGCTAACGCTGGAAATAACACTGGAAATGAAATAATTATTACGACAACATATAAATATTTGCTGACTTCCTACCTGTAAGCTACTGATAAAAGCAGGAGCAGTCGGTGCGTACGGTGCGTAATGTCCATAGGCTGGGTACATAACATCCAAACAGCTCATGGTAAATGAGCGGTGTCTTCACTCCTCTGTGGAAACCGACCTTGCTGAGAGAGAGAGTGACAACATTCCGTTTTTATGTTTTTTTTTTGTTTTTGTTTTTTGCCGGAGAGAAACGGGCTCGCTGATCGATCAGTGTGAGAAAGCCTTTGCCAGACTCCACATAGTCACCCCAGAAAAAGAGCGCACCTCACCGCTCACTGTGCGCCACAACAGCTGCGGCAGCGAACTGTGGTGAGGTTTATGGAGCAAGCATGAGGGTGTCCTGTCCTGTACATCTCTGTGTCAACCCCTCCCACCTTTACCAGCCCTCCACCCCCCCTCATCACCACCACCACCACACATCTAGCAGATAATTGATTGTTCCTTATGATGTTGAGAATTAATTGTCTAAAAGCTGTAATCATTAAAAGCATATGATAGCTGTCAAAAGTAAAAAGTAAATCATGTCAAAATCTGGCATTGCAACATTTTGTTTTCTTGCACAGGGACCCCTGTTATAAATGTGTCCCCCCTTGTGTTGAAATTAAACCCACATTCTTGCCATTCAAACATGAAACAAGCAAAAGTGCCTTCTAGAAACAACCTGTGACTAATTATGTCCCCACAACTACTTAATCCTGGTGTAAAAGAAAGGTTAAATAGAATGTCACCCAGTGACACAAATAGAGCCGGATGAGCTCATTGAGCTTTATAACCAGCCACACGACAATGAGCACATGATACATGCGATTAAGTGACATTTTATTTCTTTCCATGTCCTGTGGATACTTGAAAACTTTGTGCTCAGTCCAAGCTGAAAGCGTATCCGTGGTCTTAAAACAGCCGTCGGTTGCCAAGTAAACCTCCAAGTCATCTGAAGTATTTAGTGTGTTCCCAGAATGACACATAAGTGTCAACTATAGGTTGCATACACTGGCCATACCGACATGGAGGAGAAAGGGACTCTGCACAAATCTATGACAAATTATCACCTATCAGCAGTGCAAACAAAAAGATATTTTCACACACACACACAAACATACCCGGTGACAATCACAAACACAGCAGGGGCGCAGAATTCATCATTCATGCATGCACAAAAACAACTAAAAGTGCATCTTAGAAACATGAAATGTGATGAGCAACAATTTCGATACACTCTCCAGATAAGTGTAGTCCATTTCTTTTGTTTTAAGGGTTTGCAGGTGCCTGATGTTTGGGCATGCCAGTCTTTTTGACGAGCACTTCAGAAAGCCTGGGAGAATAGTGTGGAAAATTTGCAGAATTCCATGGACGAGTGTCAGATGAGGTGGAATGTCTCTGATGTATGCGAGTGGACGAGCTCCTGGGGAAGTTACATCGTCCCTCGGCTGCGTTCTCTAGATGGAGAACATGATCAACATCTCGCTATGCATACATCACGCATAGTAGGAATAACTGGCGGCAGTTTATTGGCATGCTAATGAATCAAACATGATCTTAAATAACAGTGGATAAAGCTGGCATAGTTCTCTCTTTGACCTTGTCTTGCGTCACTGTTTTGATGAAACAGTTTTACAGCATTGTACTGTAATATAATACTGTGGATTGTACAGTGTTTTGTAGCATATAGCCTCAGCCGAGTGTCAATAGAGTGATGAACACTTGGAATTTGTAAATCCACTTTTCAAACACATCAGTCTTAACATTATTGGGGTACTAATCCCACTTCAGTCCGCTGCCCTCATGGCATGATGTGCAACATGACGTACTGGATCCATATGCATTCAGGGTAATGCAGGACAGCATTGGAGTCGGGCAGAAAGAGAGTGATGCAATGCTAGAAAGCTCCCTGTTACACCAGCGTGATCAACAGCTGCAGCTGACAGAAGGGAAGGGAGGGCACTATTAGTATTAATGGCCATGACTAAATTTCTCTCTGTGTCTCTGTCGCTCTTTCTGTCTCTGCCTCTCCCTCCTACTTGTCTTCCCTAGTGATACACACACCTTTTCTGTATATAATCGTCCTGTGTTCCCTCTGGAACAGCAAACCCCTACTGTCAATTACGTTACGTGTGTGTCACTGACGGTGCGTGTGCACATACATGCCGCAACAGTTGTCCTTGACTGACCAAACTAGGAAGAGACAACCAGCTTGCAGAAACATGGCAGAGAGCCCAGAGTCCAAAACTAAGTCAGTCGGTGTACATTTGTGTTTGTCATTGATACTTAACTGTGCATGCGAAAATCTTTGCATGTAAAGAACAGTATGTGCAAGCATATACAGTTGCTCTTCTGTGTGTGTATGTGTGTCTGTGTGCAAGTGCGTGGAGGTGTCTGTGTGTCTACATTTACGTGTATATGCTGAAAATAAACACAGGTTACATCACTCCTTGTGACCCTGCAGCACATCTAGGCCCCGCCTCTCTTAAAAGAGGTCTGACCGGGCAAAGTCTCTCATTGGCTAAGATGTTGCAGAGCCTGTTGAGGTAGTAATGGCAACCTGGTTTTATTTAGACCACCATTCTCATTGCAACACCACCATTAATAGTTGATACTCTCTGCTCCAAATACCTAGAGTGGCCTACATCAAAGAAATAAGTGCACACATGAACTTTTATATGATTTTTTTTTTTTTTTGTATGACCAAGCAGTGTGTAGGATTTAGTGGCATCTAGTGGTGAGCACTGCAGGTTGCAACCAGCTGAAACTTCTCCCGGTTAGAATTCCTTCAGTGTTTATTGCTCAGAAGGTTTTAACCAGGAGCCAAATCATCCACAGAGGTCTCTTTCTCTCCGAAACAATCAAACCGGGTGATTTAAAAATCAGTAAAAATACTGAACAAAGCGGTTTCATGTCACAAATCAATGTGTCATTGTTTGGCATGTCGAGAACGGGCCGCTAGCCCAGCACCTGCTAACATACGCTAATATTTTTTGTCTAATAACTTAAGATCCAGACGTTCAGGAGGTTTTTATCGGGAGCTGAAGTATCCTCAGAGGCCTCTCCAAAGCAAACTGACCAGGTAATTAAAACCAGTAAAAACACTGAATAAAGCAGTTTCACATTACAAATCAGTATTTCTATGAGGCTGTTTGGCTAATCACAGATGGGCCACTAGCCCAGTATGCTAATGTGTGCTCATCTTTTTCGTCTGATTACTCAACATTCAGGATGTTTTTACTAGGAACCAAATTATCAGCAGAGCGGAGTGAATGTGTGATTAACTTAACCATTCATTAATTCAAGTATAACGCTCTGTTTCTTCGACAAACAGTGCTTTTTTTTTCGTGTAGAGGGTCAGACTGAATTACGAACGCACCATGTCAGGTCACTCACTCTCCGGGACCGCAAGTTTCCTGAATAAGTTAACACTGACCAACGGGGCCAGATTGGCCGACCCGTATGCTCTCTCTCAGTGGATGGATGATTCACAGGACTGCTTAAGGTGGGACGGTCAGCTTTGTGGTTGATTACTATGCCAATCTGACAAAGGAAGACGACACTGGTTTGTTCGCTTTGTTTTGCTATCGAAGCTAACATTAGCTAATGCTCGAAAAAGTTAGTGTTACGGAGAATTCCAATATTCCTCTAGGTGGACATGATAACCCTTAATACACATAACATTATTCATCCCTGCAACAGGAAGTACTTTTTTCCTATCCAGTCCTTTCGTCTTACCGCATTTAACCATAGTTGTCGTCATTATTGTTGATGGCCAGTGGCGGCTGGTATGCAATAAATTTAAGGTTTGAGCCATGACTCCTTCTATTCTGGCCCCCAATTACACAACAAGATGACATTTATGACTTCATTGTATAGATCTATATAGATTTAAACTGCTCATTCTGAACTAATGAAAACACAACTATTTATATTGTCAGGTGATTATACACTAAAATAAATTTTACTTCTTGTATTTTTTTCATCTCTGCCAGTGTATCACCCCAAACATAAAAAACAATTATGTGTCTAAATGCAAATCAGGACGACACGATCAGGAAGCTCGTGGTAGTGGTCTGTAAAAAGGGGCTTGTTGAGAACCTGAAACCTCATAAGCTACCTCCTGAAACAACAAGGCCTTTATTAAGGTCCCATACTGGCTAGGTCCCAAGAGGGTCGGACCTCAGGATTCCACTGTTGTTTATATGCCTCTATGTGTCTGTGTGTCTGTGTGTATGTGTGTAGTATATGTCCAAGACAGAGATGTACAGCTGCCCCGTTGTCCAGTTCCACACAAACTCATCTCAGCTGTTCCAAATCATCACTGAATGTCATCGGACACACAGACACACTGGTACACACACTCAAACACACTCTCACACACACACAAAGGGCCACATATGGACAGGTCTGGCTCATTCATCCTTCCACACAAATGTTGGTGATAAATCTTCTGTGATAGAATGTGCAAGTGTGCAGCTATTTTCTTCCTAAAACAACTCCCTCATTGTGTCCACACAGACCACCAGGACCCACAAAACCAGAGCTTCGAGTCAGTTGAATATAAGTAAAGAATTTTAAGGATCGTATTTGTTTTAGACTAGTCATTAGAAATCATGTACACTTCATGTTACTGCCAACCAATACCACAGCATACCATAGGCCTGCATAGATTAATCCTTACATAAAATTTACTACCTGCAAGGCGATCAACAGTTGCAGTTCATAGCAGCAAACAGAAGGAACATGAAACCTGACTGGGATCACAGAAAACACTGTGTTGCTTTTGCTTTTATTGTGAAGACGACATAATATGGGTTTGGGATATTCAAAAACATTATGATTGTCTTATCTTGGTCTGTGCCGGAAATTCACTATACTTCAAAATAAAATGTGGTTTTTACAAGCTAGGCTGTTTTGTTTTAGCCTTAATAAAATGGAAACGGTTGTGTTATATAAAAATTAATCCCCCAAAGAGAGATCAAAACTGTTTTTATACTTGGCTGTAAAAATGTTAATTTCTGTTGGAAAGTTGGGCATTTTAACATGGGAATCTATGGGGACTGACTCGCCAGCCTCAAGTGGCCATTCAGGGAACTGCAGTTTTTGGCACTTCTGTGTTAGCTTCATTTTTCAGCCCGCTTGGCACTTGGTTTTGATATAGTTTTGCTGTTGTTAAACACAAACTCCACTGACTTCAGTCCATCAAGACGTTTCTTCACTTTTAGATTCTTTTTTCACCGATGCTGTGCGAGAAACGTTGTCTTCATGAAATCAATGTAACACTGGGTGAGTAAGTGATATACAAATGGTTACGTGGGAGGTAAAATATTCCTTGAATTCCAATACTTAATTCAAGCAAATTTCAAGTCCGTGCAAGTTGATTTTCATGCAACACTAAAATTAACAGGACGGCAAAGAATAGTAAAAGCACTTTATTCATTCATTTTCTGTGATTGCTTATCCTGTTAGAGGTCTTGGGGGGGGTGGAGCCTATCCCAGCTGACACTGGGCGAGAGGCGGGGTACACCCTGGACAGATCATCAGACTATCACAGGGCTGACACATAGAGACAGACAACCATTCACACTCACATTCACACCTACGGCCAATTTAGACTCACCACTTAGCCTAACTTGCATGTCTTTGGACTGTGGGACGAAGCTGGAGTACCTGGAGAAAAAGCTGACACAGGGAGAACATGAGAACCTCGCAGAGAAGGGCTCCCCCACCCTGGGTTCAAACCAGGAACCCTCTTGCCGTGAGGCGACAATGCTAACCACTGCAGTAAATCCAAATGTGCCTTAAAAAGACATCAGCAGTGTTATATGTGGTTTTAATGAATTGGCCTAAACATGCAAATACACTGGTTTCATTCTGCTTCTGTTGCTTATAATTCCTGTGTAGTAGCTTCGAGGGATGCCTGGGAGAATGTGTAATAAGCAGAGCTGCAGCAAATCAACAGAACCTCATATGTCATTATTATAAGGAAGCAATTTGTGCACTTCAATTCATACACACACACACACACTCACACAAACAGAGAGAGCTTTCACGCAGGTAAATAGCCTGAATGTTGACTGTTTATTAAAGGCTAACCCTCTGAAACGGACAGAATGTGAATTAACAGCATCCTCGGAGAGGCTTGACAAGTGCTACATTCCTAACATCCTATTACCGCGAGTACCCTGCTGCCACACTGCCACTGGGTCACTGAAGTTATGCACACACAATTACAAATTCACACACTCAAGAAAGAAACACACACAGATACGTAGCCAAAGGAACACATACAAATGCATGAAAGTTCCACGGAGAAACGTTAATCTGGGCGTATGAGATTGTCACCTTTCTGCCTGACATTCCCGCTCCAGTGTGCCAGAGGGGGCTGGAGTTAGAAGGGCACTATGGGTGGCAGCGGGCGGAGGGAATGAGATGCAGAGGGTGGTTGAGAGGGCAGAATCACAAATTTGGCATGTCACATGGTCAAACAGAGAAGATTTACAGCTGATCAGGTTCCACATCGGCAGCATGGTGTTGTGGCTTCAGAATGCCAGGTATGGGAGTGAGATCAGTCTCCGGCTTTAGACCGTACACCCTTTCTTGCAACTGCAGCCAGTGTGACTGGCTGAAGATGGCAGTGTCCCTGGGGTCTGGCGTGGGGAACGTGGTCTTTCCTTGGTCTGGTCTTTTATGTCTTCCTGCTTGTAAAGATTTACATACTTCTGAACATGCAGACGCAACAAAATAGATTGGAGCACATGCAGATTACTGATGCAGCTTTGGAGTGAAAGCAAGAAAACAAAAAGCAGCGTAGTGTGAAATTAGCTGAACTAAAGGAGAAACATGAAACTGTTTTTTAAAAAAAAAAAAAAACTGCCTCTATTTTCTTTCTCTCATTATATTTCTCTCTCTGCAGTCAGGAGCTATGATTTACTCGCCGGTGACATCATGGAGACCACAGCTATTTTTATTGGCTGGTAAATGGCCAGCTCCTCTCCGTGCTATGCCACCTGTCCAATCCGCACTCGTCAACAAGCCCCTGGGTAAAAAATTCAAGCACCCAAAAATGATTGAGAGTTGAAAGGCGGAATATGATACATGCATGCCATGCTACTGTCCAAGGCATGTTTCACAAGTCAAATGTCTTGTCACTGCTACTGGTTTGCCATCCCTACTTGACTGAGTTAGTCATACACTCAGTGAAACACTCACAGCTATCCAGTGTATGCTTGTTTTTTCTGTTTCACTCACCATACATTGAGTTTTGCACGTGAATTTGAAATAAGATAACCCTCTGTTGAGGACGCCTTGTGATTGACACCGTGTTCTGCGCTCCTTGTTCTCCCCCTGCAAGCTTCAGGCATGTGTGAGTGTGTGTGTGTTTGTGTGACTCCGGGTGGGGTTATTCCTGGCCGTGTGTTGTGTGTTCTGAGGTGCAATTTAGTCACATGCCATCTGACCAACCCTTGGCCCTGAAAAATGATAAGTACAGTGAGGGGGTGGGGTCAGCGCATAACCCCACTGCCCGCTGCAGTGATGTCAGCTGCAGCAAAAGCAGATTAGGGGATCTGTAAAGCGGTATTAAATGCGAACAATGACTGTAGATAATAACACAAGTATGAGATGAGTGTTGATTAAAGAACACATTAAAATCATGGGTGGATTATGACACAATGGGCCCCTGGGCACAGATATGCAAAAGGCCCCACCACCTCTCTAATGTAAGCGCGGGACACACTGACTTTGTGGTGGTTTTGCGTCTCTTTGTAGCTGTTATGCATTTGTGTGTGTCTCCTTGTGGTTATTTTGTGTCCCCATACTCACTTTATGTCTTTGTAGTCATGCTTTGTCTCTTTAGCCCCATTTCCACTTTTAGTAGTTACTTTGGAACATGCATTTAGTTCTTCTTAGGCAAGCTCAGGGGTTTAGTGTTGCCGTAGCCCACAGCAGCGACGCTCAGCAATGCTTTTTTTTTTTTCCCAAGTGAGGATTAGAGTATATGCAGTTCACATAATCCAGTCGAAATTAATATATATTTTTAAATGCTTGAAGATCCACTCATTACTAAAAGTGAATGTCATCCAAGAGAGACAATAAAAACGAAAGTAATGGTCAAAGTTCTTGCTGTCCGATGAAAAACGCGAATCTCCACTTTTGACAATGTTGACTTTCTACAGTGCATGGAGTGTGCATAATATTCCCTAGCAACCGTTAGCATTGGATATCCAAATGACCAATGGAAAGACGTCTATTGCATCATCTATTCAACACATCCACCAATATATTTAAGGTGTGCTGATGTATCCATGTTATCAACTCTTGCATTGAGTAACAATTCAATTAATGGATTTAATTAACAGTAGCTACAAGTAACATTCCACCTTAAAAGTTGCCCAGTCGGCCCAGTGAATTGTTTTTGTCAGACTACAGCTGCCGCAAGAGGCAGCAAAACATCCATTTATTTAATACTTATAGTTTACTAATATATGTCAAACATGCTACAGTATGAGCAGAGGTTACAGGAGCGTTGAGTGACCGTTCCCTACTGACCAATCAACAGGCTACAATGTTCACAGCTCCACCTTTTAGTACCAGACCTGAGTGCTAGGTACCCCAACAGAGAGGGGACCAAAACTGGTGATGGCGGAAACACTTCCATTGGTACCATTCACAACTTTTCACAGTGGAAACCGAAAAAAGGCGTACTGATCTTTACTGAGCCGTACTGTACTGTTCGGTGGAAGCAGGGCTTTTGAGGTCATTTGTGTCAGTTTTGTGGTAATTTTGTGTGTCATTGTGGTTGTTTTGCATCTCTTTGTTTCCCTTTGTGGTCACTTGTGGTCAGTCCGTGTTACTTTAAATAACATTTAGCAAGAGAAGACCAGGGGGCCCTGACAATTTGTGTACCGTGGCCTGTACCTTGTACCAAACGTTTAAAAAAGAAGAAAACTATTAAGGAAAACAAGCATTATTTCCTGCTTATAGAACCATACAACAGTCTTGAGATCTCTTGTGTAATGTATTCTATTTTGGAGTTTATAAAGCTTTTTGAATATGCAGGTAGCCCAGTGTAGAGACACTAATAATTAGTGCCAGAATAGCCTGAGCTTGAATGACCACCAACAAGAGCACTTCACAACTGAATAGCCTGTGAACCAAATTTGATCCCCATGAATGGATGTGTTGATGAATTGTCTTTTATGCGTAGACTCTCTAGTGTGGTTCATAGGTGGAAAACAGAGGACTGGTCCTGAATGATCATGCGTGACATCTGCACACCACACAGAAGCTTCTCTTGACCTCGCTGCCTTGCTTAAATCACAAACTCAAGACAGTGACTATGAGTCCACCTTGTGGCGGGGGCATGAAATGGCAAGTAAGGCTTTTTTTTAGAGACTTCCTGAGAGGGAGAGCCTTGTTCTGTGAAACAACGCTAGTGGGTGCTGAAGGTTGGAAATAGGAGACAAATGTTAATAAGCTCCAAAGGTTTACTATCATAGCTGTTCCTTGTCTAATGCGAAATGCCATCATATTGGTAATCAGTAGTGTTTTATATAACTTAAGGTTGTTCACTGTGGTGAGTGTGAAGCCTCACTGACGACTGCAGTAAGAAAAAACTGAAGAGGAAGATGTAATTGTGATAGCAGCCAACAATAAATTACTTTTTCTCGTTAGGAGCTGTGAAGCAGGCTGAGACAATAAATAGGAATCTAGGTACCCAATTAAGGAGACGGTTGATCACAATCACAAACTCTGGCTGAACTTTTTGTGAACACCATTTCTGAATTAAATTGAGTAAGATTATTTCATCCTTTCAAAGAACACATACATTTTAATCTTCAATCAACTGGCCTGAAATGTACAGAGAAGAGGCAGATTACATTTGAAAGGGAATACCAGCCAGATTAATATTTTATATAACCTATATCTAAGTCTATAGCCTAACTCGTGTCCTTTAATGAAAATAAGTTTGTGTCATATGCGCTGAAACTGAGAGAGAAGTATATCAAATAGATAATCTGTGACAAAAATAATGTTCCTCCTCCTCGTCCTTCAGGTGGCATTCACTAGATCTCCTGCAGCATACCAAAAACAACCAATATAATAATAATAATTATTTCAGTGTACTGTTTAGCTGTAAAATGAGAAGGTTTGTGACCCGGCCACCATGTTGGAAACAGTCGACTGAAGTTCCAAGCACCTCAGAGGTAGAGAGGGTCGTGTCGAAGTATCATTGTGCCATATATTGAACCCTGAACTGCTTCTGATGGCTGTTCTAATGGAGTGTGAGTATGTGTGAATGGTTGAATGTGACATGTAATTTCAATACAATTGAAATTAATTTGAGAAATATAGATTTGTTTACCCCATCAATTTCCTTGGGATTCCACTAATTTGTATCACGACCCCTAGTGGGGTCCCATCCTCCAGGCTGACAACTGCAGGTCTGTTTGAGGACACCACATTCAACAAAAGCGTGTCAGTAACCTTTGGCTATATGGTAAGCATCTATTCATTATTTAGCCACACATTAGGCTATGCTTAGCCTCCACTGGGCTAGTTTTAAATTTAAATGCAGGTTTATAAGGCACCTAATATTGTCATTTTTACTTTCCAGTGTAATTAGGCCTCTTGTTATTTGTGTCTTCTCTGTAAACATAACATCTACTACATGTCTGCCTAAACCTCTGAAGCAGGGCTGTTATTTATATGCTATATTTAACTTTAACATTTTTCAGATGTCAAGTATTGCTACTTGACCCTCCAGGGAACTCTGCGGGGTCTCTCCCCAGGAGAGATTTTTTATAAAGTTAAGAGCTAAACTGATCATTTAGAGCAGTTTGAAGCAAAAAATCTTCGATCAGGGGTTCACAAAGTTTTGATGACTTAGTGCCATTTTAGGGAGCCAAATGATCGAGTGTACATACTGATGACTTTTTTATAACTTTTTTTTATGACATATTATGCTATGACATTTTAAATGACTTCTGTTTGATATTTCTTATGACATACTGACACTATTAGAAATTATAAGAGTCAACTGTCTACATTACACTCATATTACATTCTAGTTTTCCACTTTTTAATATATTTGACGGTAACGAAATAGAGAGACAGTGCACTGTTGTAGCAGGCAACAGCTTCTGCTGGGGTAAGGCAACACTTCTTGCACAAACCACAGCATAAATGCAGGGCTGCACTGTTACACTAGAAGCAGTAGTAATAATGATGGCAGTTTTTAAGTTTATGTATAATTATTATTATTACATTTGCTAATTATTTCCCGGTAAAGGTTTTTTTTGGGGGGATATTTTCCTTATCTGCTGTGAGGGTCCAAAGGACAGAGGGATGTCGTATGCTGTAAAGCCCTGTGAGGCAAATTGTGATTTGTGATATTGGGCTTTATAAATAAAATTGATTGAAATTGATTGATAATTATTATTTCAGAAGGCAGTACATGGTTGCCCTTTGCAGCATACCAGTTTTTTTCCCCCAGAAAATATAATATTATAATATTTTGTGTATACTTTACTGTATTCTATTTTATGATTGTTTTTAACTAATGTAAAGTGATTTTGAGTACCATGAAAAGCGCACTATGAATGAAATGTATTATTTTCTCATTTATGTATTTATTTATTTTTATCAATATATAATGAATGTATAATATGATATGTCATTTTTAACTCATATAAAGTGTCTTTGAGTACAATGAAAAGCACTCTATAAATACGTTTTTATTATTATTATTGTTGTTTATTTATTCATGTATTTATTTATCATTTGTTTATCATCGATATATTTGAGGGTAGGGTGAAAGGGGAGGGTGTGTGTGTATAAAGGCTGCAATAACACATTTAACTGTTAATTATGAATCTACATTATTGTTTCAATAAAACTCAGTTTTATCCGAAAATATATTCTGTAATAATAAGATGTGTTTTAATAAGTAATTCTTCTTTCCCACTTTGTATATTGGATTTTCAAGTAGAACAAAATTTACAGGATCATTGCACTTGAAAAATGTTTAGCAAATGTAGAAATACAACATTAGCAGTAACAATACAACATGTATGTACATATATACACATATGTACATACAGGATAAATAAAAAAAACAAAAAAAAAACAAGCAAACATACAATAAAATAAAAATAAATTGGAATAACATAAAATGAAATAAAAAGGTATTTTGCCCTGGCACTGGGGTCGAAGAAGGGTTTATTGTTTTAACTAAAATGAAACCATTTTAATTGTATGTTCTATGTTCATTCACATAATTTATGCATTTATTTAATATTAAATACTTCGGGCCTCCTTATATATATCACCCGTGATGGTGCGACACGCTCCTCCGCGCCACTAGGGGGCGCGTGTCCGCTGTAAATAAATGCCATCGTGGGTTGACGAGGGCCGCCCAGCCATGTTGAGGAGTCTGTCAAGCAAACTGCAGCCCGCCATTGTGTAGAAACCAGGCTCTATAGAGAGATAGGGGCGCTTGGGTGAAACTCTTCAATAGCTAGACCAATTCTGCACCCTGCCGCTTTTATTTAGGTGTAAATACAGTTACACAGGCTCCGGGGGGGAAAGACATGTCAGCCAGCAGCCTTCTTGAACAGGTAAAGAGAGGTGTTTTCTGAACATTTACGAGGGCCAAATTTCTCAGCATCGCGACGGCTAGCGAGGATAGCTTAGCTCAGAGGCAGCGGCTGTGGCTCAGTAGTGCAGTAGGCCTGACCACCTGCTAAAGGAACTGACTGCTGAAAATATATCTCTTCATCTATTTTTCCCCTTCCTCTCTTCTCATAAATCAAACCTTCATGAATCACCTGGACCCAATCCAGAGACCGAAAGGCCAAGCTAATAAAGGTAAGCACAGATATTGTCCAACACTGTCGACATGGGCTGAGTGAATGCGGATCTTTTTACGTGCGGTGCGCTTTGAAAATCTTGCGTGCGCGGATGCGATAGCTCGCCTCGCAACTGCTCCGCGGGTAGCATAGCTGTTTAAGTTTTAAATATTTCCGCTTTTTTAATTTGCCACTTCTTTAAAACGCTAAATTACACTGTGTTTCACGGGAGTGTTCACGGCCGTTAACTCGGCGCTCGCGAGTTTCCTTAACATCCCTGAAATGGCACTTGTAAGGTCCTCACAGTTAGCATTAGCTAACTCTTGGCTAGCTAACGTTAAATGGCAACATGATACACATCAGCATCCTTTTCCTGGTTGAACTTACACCGCTTTTAACTGCACTGACAGGTGCGAGAACACACTCTCACCACTCTGCGTGTCTTTACATCGGTCACTGTGAGACATTTTCACAGTGTTAAGCTACAGGTGCTATTCTATCACGCTGGCCACTCGGCTAATGTTAGCCAAGTCCGTCATGTTGAAAGGACTCTTGGCGCTCGTTAACATGGAGACGCTGCGCACTGCATGCAGCTAACCACAGCAGCTAGCGTGCTAGCGTTAGCTGGTTGCTAAGTTCACAGAAAATGACACGTCTTCCGACATCCTTTTCCTGTGTCCAAAAGGGCCTCGCGCTTTCCCGTCATAATGCTTGTCAGACTGTAATGTAGGTTAACGTGTATTGACCAACCAGCTTGTGTTTAAATTGAACTTTTCCGCGTCCTGAAAGCCTCTCAAAGGTCCCATGTCACCCAAAGCAGAACACTGCTAAACTTGTGAAAACAAAGCACAGCACACATGTTCACCTGCATTGAACACACACCAACTCTGCTTTAGAAATACACCTTACAGTGTAACCTGTCCTTAACTTTAGTTTGGCAGAAACTCTAAAAGCCAGCATGCAACCAGTGCCAAGTGGCTCTCATTCTTCACTTGGGCTGATTCATCTCATATGCACGATTATGCTGTGTAATCTGAAGCCTTTTGAGCAGTCATAGTATGTGGTGTCTTATCATGCTCGGCTGCATTTCCTGTGTCACTCATCAATAATTGCAAGGAGTGGTTTTTGTTATGTAACGCGTGGTGATGCTTCTGACGCAAAAATGACCAGATAATAAGAGATCTTGGCGCTTGCATGGCTGTAGTCACCCAAACCTGTGCTCTCTGTTTACATCACTGTCGTCTTCCTTTCAGTGCAAAACGGAGCTGTGACCCAAAAGGATACTTTGAATGACGATGAGTTTGAGCCTTACCTGAATACTCAGGCCAGACAGGTAAGCTTTAATTAACCGATGTTTGCCAACAGGTGCTGGTGTGTTCAGTTGAACTTTCATTGTCACTTTTATTATCAAAGAATAAAGTACCCTCAAGTTGTAAAACAGCTGAAAACTCAAGTTAGATTTTGTTCCTGATTAATCATAAATCTTATTTATTATTCTATTATGATTGAAGAGGAATTCATAGATTAATATCAACAGATTGTAACTTCAACCTGAACTTCAGTAGTTGCAAATTATTTTGGGAGTGTATTGATTGATTTTTTTTTTATGTCTTTGTCCAGTCATTAAAATGTACCTAAGGAAAAGGTAGAGCTTAATTCTTAAAATAGCCAGTGTGTATGTGGAGTCAACAGTAATGATGGCTTGATTGATCCAAGTAGAGCAACTCTAATATTGATATTTTATATGCCACCTATGCTACCTGATAAATTTAAGACGTTAGGTTATTCAGGTTATTACTAAACAGAAGCCTCTGGTGTAACTTTTTGGTTACAACACCAATAAATCTCTCTACCAGAAGATTAATAAACGCACTTCTAGACTGCCTTGTTTCAGTGGCCTTGATGCCTCTTTATGTGTGTACACATCCTTGCTTTTTTCATTACTGAGGAATAGTGGAAGACCTTATGGATGTACGGCTGGAAAATGCGCTTTTGTAAATTATCAAGTTGTCAGTGGCCTTGGATTTTATTTCTCTTTGATAGATGGATTCCCCCGTGAGTAGTAACAGGCTCACTATGTGAAGTGGGCTGTAGAGGAAAATAATGGAGCCTGTATTTTCCTCCACTCAGAAGAATGCACCATCCCTTTGTTAAAGAGACTGTTGTTAGTTGTTTGTTTTTCTTATTATATACTTCAGTGCTATGCATTTGTCAGATCAGACTGGAGAAGAGTTTCATTATTGTGTGGTTAAACCTTGTTTTATGATAACAATGAGAATAACTCAATATATTTGCTATCCTTTCATCTTGGTCTGACTTTTTGGATCTACAAGAACAAGGTATAAACATATCAAACAATAGTTTTTGTTAAGAATGAATGTTATTAATTAAGTTATGTAATCGATCAAGTTTGAGTGTGTTGTTGCAAAGAATTGTTTTTTACCTCTTGTCGCTAAAACAAATTCTTCTTCTATTTAGAGCAATGCCTATACGGCCATGTCGGACTCGTACATGCCCAGCTACTACAGCCCCTCCATAGGATTTTCCTACTCCTTAAACGAGGCAGCATGGTCCACAGGTGGGGACCCTCCTATGCCTTACCTGGCCTCCTATGGACAGTTGAGCAATGGGGAGCCCCACTACCTCCCGGACGCTATGTTTGGCCAGCCAGGCCCCCTGGGGAGCAACCCTTTCCTGGGACAGCACGGTTTCAACTTCTTCCCCAGTGGCATCGACTTCTCGGCATGGGGCAATAACAGCTCTCAGGGACAGTCGGGGACACCGCAGAGCTCTGGCTACAGCAGCAGCTATGCCTACGCTCCCAGCTCACTTGGGGGTGCCATGATCGATGGACAGTCCCCGTTTGCACCTGCTGCCAACGAACCCCTGAACAAGGCACCTGGTATGAACAGCCTTGACCAGGGCATGGCTGGGCTTAAGATCGGTGGTGCAGCTCCAGGTGGTAATGGGGACATGGCTCCTAAGGTGGTTGGCTCTGGCTTACCAGGCGGGGGTCCCCTTGGCCCGGTATCATCTGTAGGACCTCCCAGCATGCCTCCTGTCTCAATTGCCCCTGCCAAGCCTGCCTCCTGGGCCGATATTGCCAGCAAGCCAGCCAAGCCTCAACCCAAGCTGAAAACCAAGGGTGGCATGGCCGGTGCCAATTTGCCTCCTCCGCCCATCAAACACAACATGGACATAGGCACTTGGGACAACAAGGGAACCATGCCTAAAGCTGCCACCCCTCAGCAGGTGCCCCCGATTCCCAGCAATGGGCAGCCACCCAACCAGGCTTCCCCACAGCCCGGAGCTACTGCTGTGGGGAACCCGCAAATGCCCCTCAGCAATGGACAGCTGGTACCCCCTGTTTCCCAAATGGGGCAGCATCAGCTTCCACCCAGTGGGCAACCAGGTATGGCTCAGATGCCCCAGCCTCCTCTCTCCCAGGGTCCTCCTCCTCCAAGCCAACAACCCTCTCAGCCTACTCGTTGGGTCCCTCCACGGAACCGGGCCAATGGATTTGGGGATGCGGGTGGGGGTGGCACTGGCCAGTCACCTCCCACTTCATCTGGTGTGGGTGTGGTTCCTGGGGTCCCCTCTGAGCCTCACCCAGTCTTAGAGAAGTTGCGCATGGTCAACAATTATAACCCCAAGGACTTTGACTGGAATCCCAAGCAGGGCAGGGTGTTTATCATCAAGAGCTACTCGGAGGATGACATCCATCGCTCCATCAAGTATAACATCTGGTGCAGCACGGAGCACGGCAACAAGAGGCTTGATGCAGCGTATCGTTCGTTGGGTGGCAAGGGGCCGCTTTATCTTCTGTTCAGTGTCAATGGGAGTGGTCACTTCTGTGGTGTCGCAGAGATGCGCTCACCCGTGGACTACAACACGTCTGCTGGCGTGTGGTCACAGGACAAGTGGAAGGGTCGTTTTGACGTGCGCTGGATCTTTGTTAAGGACGTTCCCAACAGTCAGCTACGGCACATTCGACTGGAGAACAACGAAAACAAGCCAGTGACCAACTCTCGGGACACACAGGAGGTACCACTGGACAAGGCCAGGCAGGTGCTAAAGATCATCGCTGGATATAAACACACCACTTCCATCTTCGATGACTTTTCTCACTACGAGAAGCGTCAGGAGGAGGAAGAGTGTGTGAAAAAGGTAACACAAGTTACTGTTGAGTAAAGTGTATGATAAAACTGATGAATGAAAACATGAGTGCTCTGTTTTAACTTATGTTGATAAAGGTGCCACAATTGAAACCAGTTTGGATGTGTGTGTGCATGTACAACCGTTTTGTTTTTGCATTACCGAGGTCTTCAAGGATATACAAGAGGATTGAGATTTCTGTCAAAATTCAGTGTGATTGTACACAGTACTCAATTCATATATTTTGTGACTCTTCTTTCAGTTTTTCACCGTGGTGTTTTGTTTTCTACCAGTTGTAGCAGTAGTATGTATTGCTCTGCTTTAAAATGGAATAACAGACAGAATGATCATCAAAAATAATTTTACTTGGTTATATTCACTCAAAGCTAATATTGTGAATGGAAATATTCAGGGGATTACATGAGAAGATATCTAAAAAAAATTAACTGTTTGGTTTGTATTGTGGTTTAGTTTCATTTAGAAAGGTTTATCTTTATCTTTAGGGGTATCTGTTCCCGTCTTCAACACGTGCTCAGTTGTGCAGCTTCCTAAAGATATGTGAAATGTGTTTTTTATGCCTTATTTCTGGACGCACATTCTGGTATTGGGTGAAATATGTTTATCTTATTTTGTGTTGAACTGTTGGCATCAACTTGAGGAACCAAGAGAGAATGTATTGCAGCCCCGAACGTAGTATACTTGTTTAAATCATTTGCATTCATATTGTGAAATAGATTGAGTGTAATATGAGGGCTTTGGTCCCCTGCACAGCTATATTACACATCCTATAATCGTTTTAACTGACAGAGGACAAATTAAGGGGAAAATATGCCAAGACAGCGCAATATTGACTTACCTTCTTTAGCACAGCAGCTCGTTAACCTTAATTGCCATTATGTTCCTACTTGCCATTAGATGTAGAAAATGTTTTATTCGGTAAGTATAGAAACCTTTATCTTCCCCTGTGTTGTGATTATATTTGGCTCATGCTAAGAACTGTTTTAGCTGGATGTTTTTATTCACTTTATTTGCTTCTGGGTGCAAGAAATTATTACTAAGCTTGAGTATCATAATGATGCTTTGTAGGACTGTATTAATTCTCTAAAACATTGATTTTTAATTAAGTTTACAAAGATTTGTGGCACATGTTCATTTTGTGTTGTGTTTAAACCCACAGTTGCTAGATCCTTCTGTGTTGTAATCCGTCCTTAGTCATTTGACTCTTCCACTCCAGCATAACAGCATATCGTTAACATAAACACAGAGCACCGGCCTGTGAAACAAGTCAGTCATGAAGGACGTACAGTTTACATTGACAGATTTCCTGAGATTAGATATTTTAAAAAATGCAATATATTGCCTTGCTTATGGTATCGCAATATACTGAATCCAAACCTCTATCGCGATATGTATTCTATCACCAGATTCTTGCAAGTACAAATGTAATGCGTTATGGTTACTGTGTTGTACTCTTAAAGACCAGTGGACATGACTGCTAGACACAATTTATAATATTTAAAATAATGCTGTTTATATTACAGGTTTTGTTGTGGACACTGGTTGGATCTGTTGCGTACTTTCTCACTCTTAACAGCAGCCAGAAAGACCTCTGGACATACATCAGTGTTGAATCTATAATTATAAAGTCATTAACTTCCTTGTGTTGTAATTTTATAACTTGAATTTTCTTTTCAGGTATTTATTTGAGGAACGTGTCATCACACTTTAAGTGACCTGTATATGTACAAAATATTAATGAGCCAGAACAGCAGTCCTCCAAAACTACTGAATTGTGTATACAGTTGTTGTATTATTGACAGACTTTAACCTTAGATGACTTGGGATCATGTTATTGACAGCGTTGTTATGGATACAAGAGAAGAGCCCTGTCAGTATATGAACTCTTAAACCAGAGCACACATTGTTAAATCCAGTTATACTTGGCTGTTTTAGATTAATAATTAATGTATGGTGTAAATAGTTAGGTTGTTAATATGGTATGTGTGACATTTGTACCCAAATCTATTGCCTGAGTTGTGATCTATGTGAGCTTTTTATCGTGAAATGCTGTGGTTAATGGAAAGTTGCGATACACTGTTTAGATGATTTCCGTAAGACTGGTTTCTATATAACATTTTGGTCAAATTTGTGTCAAAGATCTGATTTTAGTGTCGTGACCTGTCTATTGCAGTCACACTCAGCTTTCACTCTATGTGTGGCAGGTGGAGGTCCAAGGCAGTGAGCCATATCCCAGCAACCCAAGCAACAGGAGTCATTACAGGCTTCAGGTAACTTGCTTCATCTGTCACTGTGCAGACGCACTTTACATGTTGTTTTGACACTTGATGTATACTGTTATGGAGTTCATGAGTGCTGATCAGAAATCCAGCATCTAAAAACTGTCATTTATAGTTTGTAAGAAATCCCTTGTCAAAATGAGCATCTGTTAAAACCCAAACACACCAAACTGACATCAAAGAACTAGTGGTGATGAAGGCAGACCTCATGTCGCCTGTGTTTTTGCCAAAAAGTTGCTCATGAACACACTGCAAAGACTGCAGTCAGCTAACATGTAGGCTCTGTCTGTGTGAGAGGAAATAAGCCTACATACCAGCAGGTGGCGTTAGTCTGTATTTGTCATTCACAAAGGGAAACTGGAAGAACGACGAGGTAAATTCAAGACGCTGGTTAGCCAGTTAGCACATAAACAACACAACCTGTTACTAAAAGAACGAAGGATATTTTTTCATTCGTTCAAACAATGAAGTTGTTCATGAACAAAGACATTTAAAACAATTAAAAGAAAACCCAGAACAATCATGCATATCAAAACAAAAATGACATCATGCCAAACAACAATAGCAATAAATGAGCTAAAAGTAGAAATACAGGGTGGAAAAATATGCTACGGTGTAGATGTATAGTTAAAAACATTTGCACTCAATTGAAACAAGATCTGAAATAAGGCACTTAACACCCTTAACAGTGTCTAAGTTTAAGGTCTTCTGTAGATTATTCCGTGTATTAGGTGCACTGTATGAGAATTACATTCTTCCTAGTTCAGTTCTGATGAAAGGAGTGTGAAGCAACAACCTATTTTGAGAACAAGTACCAAGACTATGTTAGGGCAGAGCTATAAGAGATAAAATATAGGGTGGAAGCATCTGTATCAAAGCTTTATAAATGAACAAATACCAATGCTGTTCCTGTCTTACAGCCAAATTTGGCCAGCCAACCTTTCGGTAAAGGTGGCAGTGATGGGTGCTGTAAGGATTACCTGTAATGAACCTTAGGGCTGCGTGGTACACAAAGTGCAGTGATTTCAGTATAGGAGCAGCAGCTTTTCTGTTTAACATCACCATAATTGGGGGAAAAAAGACAAATGTAGATTCTACCATTCTTTTCCTGCGTACAAAAGGAAAATCACTCTTATTTCTGTACAGAAAGCCGAGTATTGTCTTCAATTTGGTAGTCAAAATTTCAGTGTGGTGCTTAAAATTCAGATTGTCATCCAGCCAGATACCATGGTATTTGTACTGTTAAACTTTCTCTATGGATGAACCATTTGCAGAATGAATATTGAAAGACTCTTTCTGAGGAGCCTTGGTGAACCACATCCTTTTGAGTTTAGTACTAGCTTGTGGATATGTAATTGAACTTGAAGCGAATTGAACGACAATTGTAGATGTTCAATGGCTGAGCATATATTGCAAAGCAATGTAAAACTCATCCGCATACAGATGAAATTTACATGATTCAGGGGAGGGGGGGCAATATCATTTATGTAAACTGAAAACAGTATTGGCCCTAACACTGAGCCTTGTGGGACACCTTGAGTAATATTTAAGAATTTTGAATGAACTTCATCCATCATTATACATTGAAGTCTATTGGAGACGTAGTTCTCAAACCACCGGCAGCTGACTCAAATCAAAACCAATACGGGACAATTTCTTTAAAAGTAACAAATGGTCAACTGTGTCGAATGCCTTAGACAAGTCTGTAAACCGAGCAGCACAAGACATTTTGCTATCCAAGGCTAGTATGTCATTTAGGACCAAGGAGGTTGCATAGGCCTAAAACCAGACTGATGGGGAGAGAGTACAGAAAACAAAGAGATTGAATCTAAGTTGATTATTTAACGTGCGAACAAACGGTTGCAAATAGTCATTACTGAAAAGCTGAATGGCTAAAAAAAATAAAATAAAAAAAACTTGTGTAAAATAAGTTTGTTTTGCTCTCACACCCTCTTGACTTTAGCCATTTGTTTACTTCCCTCACTTTGTCTTTTGGTACGTTTAGCTGAATTGCCAATCAGAGTGATTTCATTCACTGATGATCTGTGCATCTCTGCCAAAGAAAAAGAAAAAAGCTGACATGACATATTTTCAACGGTGTGGGACATATCGCAAAAACTAGGGGGACAGATGCTCCTCAACAGCACAACACTGACAAATGGTCGACCATCAGCTTGGTGTGCTGGGGCCTTTAGTAAAATGGAAACTAGGAGAGTGTGTGCATATTCGGCTTCATCAAAGAATAAGGAACTTGTTGGTATCTGTATCTATTGAAGTTAAGATATACAGATATTTTGTATCTTGTGTGTGACTTTCTGTCTTTGCATTTGTGTTGCAGGAGCGCCAAGGACGAGTCAAGTAACAGTTGGTGCTTTGGTCAAAAGACTGCAATGGCCCCCTCTAAAGCCCTGTCCACCCCATTACATCATTACATCCAGATCTCTCTAAGAAATTCTAATAGGGGTGAAGAATTAACCAAGGACAAAAAAAACTAAATGAAGACTTTCTTGATTTCTTTTGACTTTAAAGACTTACTTCGAACTTGTAGTAAAAAGAAAAGGAAACGATTATTCATAGGACTACAACTAAATGCATAGCATCCTTAGGTGAAATCTTTTTTGCCCCACCCCATTCCACTACATATGCTTTTCCCTTGTATGCTGCTTTTTCCTTTTTTCCTTTTTTAAATGAAAGGATCATCCTCTGTTTTTATGGTCCAAGAGCAAGTCTGTAATTCTCACAAACACACAAATCAACTAGGAAATTGTAGTGTTGGCTTATAATAGTGTCCCAAAGTCAAGAATGGGCAGTCTGTCTCATTTTCTTTGTAACCCCCACCCCCCCCTTCACCTTCCTGTCTTCTGAGGATGCTCACATCTTCAACCAGGACCCAGTGGAGTTTCCTCCTCAGTGGATTTTCATCGTTCGACGGGTGTCAAACTGCGCTCACTCCAGAATCTGTTTCCTACATGCTCGCCATGTTTTTGTTTGAGAGGACTGCAAATGTTCAGAATGGCCCTCTGTTTTGTTTTCGCATGTGTTGGACGGAGTGTGTGGGGAAGGTAGGGTGCGGAGGATCTGGAGAGGAAGAGTAGGGAAGGGGGGGTCAAGAGTTTGAAAGCAGAAGAAATGTTAAGTTGACGAGCCTTGCTCAAGTGTATAATTTTATGGTCTAAAAAAAAATTGGGGCCCTCTGTTAACAGTCTTCATTGGACTTTATTTACCCTCTTTCTTTCTCTTGGACAAGTTAATTCATCGTTGCTATGGGCTGCTTTCTTTTTTTGTTTTCTCTCCTTCCTCGGTTTTCTAAAGACAGTGATGCGAGTGGCCTTGCCCCCACTCTTTCTATTAATCAGTTCAAAAGTAATAAATGTGGTATATTCAGCAGAACTGGTGTGCATTCCCCTTGTTTGACTGTGTAAAGCAATTTTCTCATGCAGCGTGTCTGTGCATTTCTTTTCATCTGTTTTGTTTCTTCTCCCCAGATGGGTATATGAATGAATGTTTCTCTGCTAGCCTTCATACTCAACCCGTCCACTCCCCATCCTGACTTCCAGTTTTTCCACCTGCGTTTCTTTCCTCTATTTTCCAAACCCGAATCGTCCTCCACACTCCCATTTCTGACTGCTCAGCCAACCATACATACTATAATATCACAATCAGCTTCCACCATTTTCAGAATGTCATTGTTGGTGAGTAAAAAAAACAAAACATAAACAAAAAAAAAAAAACGCAAGGTCCTCTTTCAGAACTACTGGCTTTTATTTGTGGCATAATAAAGATGCTCCACAAAGTGGTGTGTGGGTTTTTCCTCCTTGTAGTCACATAGGTGGCCTGTTGTACCTGTATATACCTGCATAATATACATATCACCTGTTGGGATATTTTACCATGCTGTGCTTATTTTTGTTTTGTTGCAATACACCCAATCTGACATTTAGTTTTGCGTAAGAGCATATATTATGTGTTTTACGGTAATATATATGCTGCAGTATTATTTTATTTTAAGTTGTGACACCCTCAAAAAAATCTATACACCTATTTTATATTGTGTACCTGCGTGTGTATAAATGAGTGGTCGGGAAATTATCTGCAATCCGCCATTTTCTCTCCCTGTGAGTGTGGTTGTAATAAACGCAGCGGCCACAAGAGGGAGACACAGCATTATTTACGGCCTTCACTTCCTGCCCAGACCAGAGGACGAGCTCTGCAGCTGGGGGTCGACGGCTCTCCTGAACGGGTCCCAGCATCAAGGCCTTCTCCATATTCAGCGAGTGGTACGGCCATTTATCTTGTTTTTTAATTACCCTTTTATTAAAAATAATTTAGTATGAAAAAAACTTTTAATTAATTAGAGCTAAATGGTGCGTTTTTGCAAAGTAAGCATGAGATCTGGTGAGTGTGTGGCCTTCAGGTGCAGGGATATTAAATCAGACAACAAAAAACGGGTGAAATTTACCAAATTTTGGATTTGCATGAGCCATAAAACCACAACCCGCAATTAAACTGGTAAGCTTACCACTAAAATTAGCAACCTCCTTCCTAAATTAAGTCTTTTGTCTTTTTGCAGGAGCTTAAAATTGACAATAAATAAGGTTTTCTTGTGTTAGATTTGTTAGCGATGTGTTTACCATAATTTAACAGGGTTATTATTGTCTATATATGCTGGATAAATCAATAAAATCCATCCTATGCCTTTAATTTATTTCCATCAAAGATTTAGGGATGGATAGTCTATAAATTTACCAAATTATGACTTAAAATTAACATTAAATTTTACACGTATATAGTCGATTTCATTTGTTTATATTATTTTCAAAAGGTGCACATGATGGCTGCCCCTCGCCTCTGCACACTTCCTGCTGTGCTATATAAAACTGATGGAGGCGTTCATATCACCACAACCTACACATCCATGCTCTTAATATAGATATGTGATATTGTCCTGATGGAGTTTAACAAAGAGAGGCCTAAAACTTTGGCTCCTGATGATGATGATGATGATGATGGTGGTGGTGGTGGTGGTGGTGATGATGCACGGGGGGGATTAAAGGGCCGAGCATCACTCAGCTTTTTGGGGGGCTGAAGTGCAGGTCCTGGAAAGAGAAGAAGTGTGCATGTGTGTGTGGAGAGGGGGAGGAAGAGGGAAGGCAGGGAGAGGAGGAGGAGGAGGGGGGTCGACGGCACGTGTCGTGTCTGCGTTGAGGGTGCGTGGCAAACACGCTGCCTCGAGGGGATCTCCTGTGACCCTTATCTGCGCCTCTCTGGGGACGCCTTTTAGCCCCTCCTGGGATGCAAATGAACGGCCATAAAAGAGAGGCAGATACAGCCACCGAGACGATGGAGGAGGAGAAGAAAGGGAAATGGGACCATGGGGAGAAAGTGGTGGTGGAGGAGGAGGAGGAGGAGGAGGAGGTCAGGCACTCTCATCTTAGAGCACACATCAAGCTAAAGAGGAGATGGAGAAACAAAATAAGTTGCCCTGCAGTGTTGAGAGGAGAGATTCCTGACTGTGTGTGTGTGTGTGTGTGTGTGTGTAGACAGGACTTTTCCTTTTTTTTCTGAATTAGACAGAATACATGCACAAAAATAATATGACACGTCCACTAACAATTCCCTGGTTATCCTGTTTTTTTTGCACTGATGCATTTCAGAGCTGCATCACCTGTTTAACATTTTAAATACTCCACTCTGTGACCTTGCATTTCTCTCATCATATAGGCAAATATTTAAAACAGTCCTACGCCATATTTCATCCTGTGGGAAGCAATATTCAGTGAGAGGAGCTCCACATTAGGTGCGTCGTGTCTGTGGGTTCATATCGCGCTGCAAGGTCATGCTTCTGCTTTATTTTTCCCTCATTATCATAAGGCATCCATCTCTTTCTTCCATTAGTGACGCTTCACCATGTCGCCAACCCGACCTCTATTTACATGACTAAATTAGATTTCTTCTCTCTGTTCGGGGCGTTTTGTTTCGGAAAGCCTGTCTCTTATGTTTGAAAAAATAAAAAAGATGAAAGACGCAGCACTACAGGACAAAAGCCTTATTTTGAATAGAGGGAAAAAATCATATATAACACTTTATTATATTTTACTTGTATTTTGGTGAAAGGTATTTTAAGTTTCTTGATGCTTTGCAGCTAGAAAAGTGTTTTAAAAATAAAATGTATTCACAATAATCCCTATATATCACAATGGGTTTTTTTTTTATATTTAATTTAAGAGGATTTTTTTAGGCCTACAATTCCACACCTGTCACCAGCATTATTTTGCCTCACAACCAGTAGGAGCTTTATGAGAATAAAAAACTAGGCTATAGAGGAATAGGAATATGTCATGATGATGAGTGTTTTTAGCATGTAAGGGGAGGGGGAGGGGGGAGTCTACATGCGGTCACCTGCTCTCCATCGCCAGGGGTCCCGCACTGTTGACACATTGAGCATCACCCCCTCATTTCTCCCTGTGTCCCAATTCTATTGAGAGTTTCGCAAATGCATAATGTGTAGACGGGCGAGAAGGGGCCTGGAAACAGTTGATGACCTCTGTCTCAGCATATGTGGCACGCTTGCCCTCTTCACGCTTGTAATTGTGTGGAGATGACAGGCAATAATGAAATGTCTTCCGCCGGTGTATGCAAACATAAAGAAGCATATTATATAGATGCAGGGTGTGTTTTGGCGTTTATATGAAGATCTTTCTAGCTTAAATTTTGCACTTGCTATGATGCTGTGAGTGTTTTGTGATGACTGAATTCCAGAGTCATATTTCAAAAAGACGACTGCATTGAAAATTTTAGATTTAAAGCAGCAGTAAGTGAAATATAGCGAAAGAAATGTAACCGAAAAATCCCCGATTTCATTTTTTCATTTCTGCATATTCCGCCTCCGTCATCTGAGATGTAGGTCAACTCTCATCTCTGTCGCCTACAGCGCTTTACAGCTTGAATCATTTGATGTGGCTCTGTGATTATAGGAGTAGAAATGAAGCTCATTATTTAAATCACATGATGCGCTCTGGGCCCTTTTTTTTTAACTTTGAAAAAGAAAACACTAGATAGTACAAATAGAAATGTAGTCCATGAAATGACTTCTTTATTGAGACTTTTTTTTTTTTTGCAGAACAAAAACACAAAGGCGTGATATCGAAACCCCACAAAACAAAAAGAAAACTCTTTTAATTAAATTCATAATTTCAAAAATAAAGCGGTGTTGTCAGAGCATGGATGGTCATGGAGTCAGTGAGATCAGCGTGCATGAGGATGATTCTGTAGGTCGTTGCCTTTTATGATAACTCTCCTACAGCAGCACATCATGCTCTTGTTGCATCCTCACCCTTGTTTTTCCATCTTCCTCTCGGACAGGGCGAGTGCACGCTCATGCGTAAACACACAGACCTTTGAAGTGGCCCTCTGTCACCACATGGCAAATCCCCCTGGTGTGATCCCTCTGTCCATTTGGCCACAGGACCGACACTGGTAGGCTGCCTATGGCTCTGTCTGTTCTGCCATTATGGAAACCAGTATATTACTCAGACTGGTGCCCGGTGATTATGGTGTATTTTATGCCTCTTCTACATTTCTAACTGATCTGTGCACCTGCCTCAGGTCACCGCTCTGTCACCTCCTCTCTGTGACTAATAACGTCGCTGCTTGTTAAGCTCACAGGATCGTAGCGAGCATCCATCTGTGTAGTTATCAGTGCCACTCTGCTGTCCTGTAGCAGCTGTACGCCGCGGTCCCTCAGGTGAGCGAAGACTGTGGCTTCTCTCTTGGCATTCACCGCGTGCCTTAATTGTATTGAAATTAAATCAAGGTCCACTGTGAACACAAAGAGCTCAAACCCAAACTTCCCACAATGTTCTCATCGCATCCTCACTTACCCCGCTTCTCGCAACACTTTCCCTCCTTTTGTATTCCCGCTCTACGGTAAATTTCGACACAAAGGCTATCTGCTAAACGCTGCCACTTCCTCACTCACCTAACAGTGCGTCCTTTAATGTTGTATTTTCTCAGTCCATCCCCCTTCTTTTTTTTTTTTTTTTGACTTTCTCATCCCTCTCTCCTCACCTGTGATCTCTCTCCTCCCTGAGGGCTCTGAGGCGGCTATGCGGTCCTTTCACACGTCAAAGTACATCGCATGCTAATCCCACGCCAGCATGCGTTCCCTCCTTTTGCAATGAAAACAGATTTTTTTTCTACACAAACAATACAGAGAAGGGGGAAAAACATATACATGATACAAGCCGATGACATTGTGATGCCTCTGACAGAATAGCCCCAGAGTGTGTGGATGCATGCAAGCGTGTGGATGTGCAAGAAAAGGGTTTACCAGCAACAAAATATGAACAATAAAAAAAAAAAGGAAAAGAAACATATACATCTAGTGATCATCAAAGCAGCATTCGCACCATGAAGGCATTCTCAATATACACACAGCATCATTAAAAAAAGCACCACAGAGAGAGGAGAGCACAGAGAAACAGGGAGTGAGAGAGAGCGTGCGAGCAAAGCTACCTTTGTTGCACCATAAAGAGAGCAGCAGCAGCAGCAGCAGCAGCAGCCCAGCTACCTGATTGCTACCATTCCTGCAGACCATCTTCCCCCTCAGAGCAAAACAAAGGATGACGACTAGATATTTATGAGTACACACTGCGATGCGCCGCTATGCCTTCTCCTCGCCATCGCTATGCCTCCGCTGCTCCTGGTTAAGAGCTTGGTGCGGTTTAATCAGACCAAGCAGTTCTTCATTACAGTTGGTAAAGCTGTGTCGTTATCTACCCCCCCCCCCTCCTCCCCCCCCCCCCCCCACCCTCCCTCGCTCCCTCCCTCCTATTCTCCATCTCTTCTCTGCTGTTCTCTTCCTCTCTCTCTCTGTGCACTCTGCGCATGTAACCATAGCCATGTACAGTCTGGAAAACAGGATCTAAATAACAACAGTCTCCATCCTCTGGTTAATACATGCACAAATAATTTAGCAAAGAGTAAAACTGGTGTGTAACAAAAAGCATTTTAGCTTCTTTGCCATTTTGCAACACTGTCACATCCAGAAAAACTGCTAAAAAATCCCTTTCTTTTTAAACTCTTGACCGCTGCGCTCAATCGCTTTCTATATTTGCCTATAGGATATTACTGTAGCACAGGCAGAGTAGGATTTTCTCAGATCAAATGCATCCTTCCTCTCTAAAAGACGAGGCGAAAAAAGCAGCAGAGGAGCTGCAGAGTATTTCCTCCTTCAGGTCCTGTGGTCCTGGTTTTGTTATTGTTGCTGTAGTTGTAGCTTGTGACTGCGCAGCTCCATCCTGTGAAGGTCCTTGTGGGTTGGGAAGAGCAGGGGAGCAGGCACACGGGGGGGTTGGTGGTGGTGGTGGTGGTGGGATGGCGGACAAGGGGGCTGAAGGGACGGGAAGGCAGGCAGGCAGGTGTCACGCATGCAGTCAGGGGAAAGAGGAGGAAAAAAAAGGAGGAAAAACTAAATTCTACCCAGTCACCACCTTTAGAAAAATCCATTTGGATCTGCTCAAGACAAAACCGAAAAGGAAGACAAAAAAGCCCAAGATGTAAAATATACATATATAAGCCAGGGAGGTATATATGTATAAGGATCCAAGGGAGAAGGAGAAGGACAGAGATAAGGGATGGACGGACGAGGAGGAACAGGCAACTGGCTCACACACAGACACACTGCGCTGAGGCGAAGGCACGGGCTTCAATTTATGCTTTCTGGTCGACACCACCCCCCACCTCACACGCACGCACACACACATGCAGACACACACACACACACACAGAGCGTCCCGCCCCTATCTGCCCCTGTCCCTGTCCTGTCCCGTACTGGATGCGTGGCCCAGCTGATCAGTGCAGAGGGATTAGCCAACGGGGCCAGCTGGCAGGGATTACACAGGCAAAGTGGGGGGAGGTGTGTGTGTGGGGGGTGGTGGGAATGGGAGGGGGGACGAGGGGTGAGGAGGGTAGGCCTAATACTGGGGGTGGGTGAGTGGGGGGGGATGGGAGGCCCTGTCTTGTCCTGCACTCACACACACACACACACACACACACACACAAACACACACACACAGATGTGCATGTACAACACATACACATTTCATGCAGATGCACATATGTGTCATGCGCCGGCGCCTGAGCACAATATAAAATACTTACTGATATGGCTTTTGCGGCGGCGGCGGCGGCGGATGCACGAGCTGCAGCGGCGCAGACTGCAGGGGTAGCCAGGCAGTAATGCATGCGGCGCATCCTCTCGCCCAGGGAGCCACGGCGACGCACAGTGTTGATAAATGTATGTAAATGTGCAGGAGGCAGCGGGGGGATGGATGGAGGAGGGAGGTGGGAGGGACGGAGGGAACCCCACGGGAGTGCGGGGCCAGGCTGACAATGCAAGGCTTTGACCCTTGACCCCTCTCCGCTCCATCATCCGCGGCCATCAGCTGATCCCGGGAAATGGACAGTCGCAGTAACACCCCCTCCTCCTCCTCCTCCTTCTCCTCTTCTTCTTTTTTTTTTCTCCCTCTCTCAAACACACACACACACACACTCGTCCACAAAAATCTACCAGGGCCAAACTCACCTCTTTTTTTTCTTTCTGCTCACCAATCCTTTTCCATCTCTCGTTCCCTCCAGCTCTCCGTTGCTCTTTCCCGTCTCATGCCTCACTTCACCACTTAGCTCATCCCGATCTCCCCGCTCCTAACCTTTCTCATTATTTTGAAATGTGTCGACATCTACAACTGTCATATCTGTGCAGGAGGAGATCCACTCTGTATGAGTATATTTTTTCACCTTCTCATGTTTTGACTGATCCCATTGTATTCCAGAATCCTTGCTTATATTAGCTGTCAGTCTTGGTTTTACCTTTTTTTTTTCCCCCTCCTAACACTGTTTCGACCTCTGCCACCGTGCTTCCATATCACATCTGCAGCCCTGCATGTGGGAGTTAAGGCGGTAGCATTTTGCAGATGAAACACTCTTCATCGGTATTTCAAATACGTTTGTGTTCTTGAAAATTGGTGCAGTAATTGTTTCACGAACATTAAAACTCACAGCACATTCCAGTGGAGGTGTGATGTGATTCCTCTTGTCAAGTATCTTCCTGTTTTTTGTGTTCGGCCCAGACTGATTGTAATCATTTGCTGAAGTTCATCCGTAATAGTGCGGCAGTGTTGGAAGTTTGAGTCGTGCTGGCTGTATATTGTCAAGCCCTAGCAAAAATGGTGCAGGCTTAACGGCTGCACGTCTGCCCAGTAGCGATTTGACACACATTAACTTCACACCCTTTGATCTCCATTTTTAGCAAAAGCGTAAAATATCTATTTCAATATCGCGCAGAATTACATACCTTGATGGGATAAACCGTCCTCGAATTTGATGTATTATTTTTCATGGGATATACGATCTGTCTCTCGTCTGTCACCGCATCCACAGAAACTGCCAGGTGTGGCAGGATAATTCAGAGACACGTTCACTTAGCATTAGTCGTGTCAAGTGTTGTTTTGTGAGAAGCTAAATGTCAAAAGTTTTTGCAGACTGTCAACAGCACTTTGAGCTACAGTACAGAAGACAGAGATGCGGCTCAGTCCCAAACACACAAACACAAAATCATGCATACATGTGCAAACACACACACACACACACACACACACACACACACACACACACACACACACTGAGTGACATAGAGTGATTTCTGTAAAATCAAAGAGACATTTCGCAGGGCCTCGCAGGCAGGAAACAGCAGCAGTGTTTTATAGTAAATATATAGAATCAGACATGGTTGATGTGTGACAAATAGGACATTAGTTTAGATCTGTTTACATGAAATGCACAATAACACTGCAGCAGAGCTCTGGGGTGGAACGATAAAGACAGCTTGGCCTTCCATTTTCTGAGGGATGGAGGGATGGATGTTAGGAGAGAATGTGAGCGAAGGCAGTTTGAATGGAAAATGAATTCCCCTTTTTCCTTCATTTGTTTTTGAGGAACACGCTTTGTCCACTCTTTCCGATTTCTGTCAATTTTTATTTTTATCTTTTTTAAGCGGGAACCTTATCATTTATGGGCATAAATTACACGCCACAAATTTCAAACATTCTGTCCTGTATATGTTTAGGTTGTGTTTACCCTCGTCGGCACCGAGAGAGGAAGATTTCGCGACTGCATTTTGATGTCCTGCTATACCCCGTTCTCCATTTTAAAAAGCCTGTACATGTGAGGATGAGAGCGGGCGAGCGGGCATGCAACCCCACTAGCAGGCAGCTAGGGAAGATCACAGAGAGGCAAGGAGAGATTTTTTTTTTTTTGTACCATACAGAGGAATACAAGGGAGAGACGCACAAGCAGTTATACAAAGAGACAAGCTGGGAGAGGCAGACAGGCAGGAAGACAGACAGAGAGAGAGAGAGAGAGAGAGAGACAGGCCGAGACAAATAGACAGTGCTCGTCCCTAGTTCGGTAATCTGATGGAGAGATTAGCAAGCAGGCAGCATTTGGGTCGGATTATCGAGTCATTAGAAAAGACTGGTGCTCCAGAGCTTCTCTCATGTGTTAATGTGGCTTTAGAGATCCTCAGTGCAGTCTGCGCAGATTGTCTAGATTGTGTGGAGAGTATATACAGTAGATTGTCTTTCAATATGGAAATAGGGACACGTTAAGCTAGTGGCCCCACGGACTGATTTGTTTGTGTGTGTTATTTATGTGCCACGTGCCAAGTTTTTATTTTAATTTATTATTATTATTATTTTTTCAAAATAAATAAAAGAGGAACTTCTACATTGCAGTACTGCAGATGAGTTGATAGCAGAATTGAGGTGCATCACGTAGAAATGTTCCCTAAATGTCGGTGAGACTTATCCATTATTTATTTATTTGCATGTACTTCATGTTTATCCTGGGAAAAGTGCCACTTTTTTCTTTTGATTTCCGATCCTAAAATTTGCAACTCCTCCTATCATCAGAATTTATTTTCATTTTTTTTAAAAACTGCTTAGCATTTTTATTGAAAGCTTCTATTTATTTATTTTTATCCTAAAGAAATAACCCGACTTTTCAGCAGTGACGCACAAATTCAGGCCTGCAGGCAGGTGAACCCGAAGACAAACGAGGGAGTCTCCGAGCTGACGTACGTCTCGGCGTATAGCTCCATAAGCTGTAGCGTTTAGCGCTGTAGGTCAGGGGAGAATTCCGGAGGTATGTGGCCTTCGTGCACTTGCAAATCATACAGCTGTGATGTTCAGTGATGACGGGATTTAAACGGGATCAGGAGGAAGCCAGAGAGCTTACGAGTGTGTGGGTGTCTGTGCAGGGGAATACATGTATTTACAGTAGGTTATGTGGATTTTGGGTATTTACTCTGTAAATATCAGTGGTGATACACACAGCTCAACTGTGTGTGTGTGTGTGTGTGTTGTTGTGTCAGGGGTTAGGGGGGTGGCTGGGCAGTTCATTGACAACTGATCAATGCTGCTCACACTCTCTGTGTCAGATGTGCTGATATGGTCCAGTGACCGCAATATCAGTTTCAATTTCACCAGAATGTGCAATGGAGCTTCTGATGAGTGTGTGTGTGTGTGTGTGTGTGTGTGTGTGTGTGTGTGTGTGTGTGTGTGTGTGTGTGTGTGTGTGTGATATTTACCAAATACCAAAACATGTCGGTGGATGTGATCATGTGTCAGCAGGACAGGAAGACATTTTTTCCATTTGCTCACTGACCAAGCACTTCTTGAATGAGCTTGTAACTTCACTTCCAGGTCGAATTTAAGCGCACTCACACACACACACACACACACACACACACACAAACACACACCATCTGATCTCCCAAAAACCTTCCCTTTCGCTGCTGCCTCTGCATACACCATGCCCCAGTTCCCCACCCCCATCCCTTTTTGTCAAATAAATTGCTATGTGACCTACTTCCCATTTTGCACCATTTCTGTCATGTTCAGATATTATTGTTTGAACATGAGTGATTTGCTTTGGGGCATACAGTATCAAAGAAAACATGGTGTATATAATATGGGGCATACTGTACTGTAAAGTGTAATGAATGAAATGTGTTTAAAAAAAAGAATACAGGAGTGTTAACATCAGCACTGACAGTTGTTTTTTTTCCCTCCCAAAATATCATTCGGTGTTGTTGCAGCGTGGCGGCTTCTTTTAATGTGTGGGCATCGCGTTTTTTTTTTTGGTTTTTTTGTAGGGCTTTTGTTTTTAAAATTGCCCCTTGTATGATTTGTAATTAAAATACATGGTTCACGTATTTCCTGATTAACACATACAATAATACTCGCAGCCCTCATAATAACAGGATGTCTTTGTGATGGTCATAGACTGGGGAAATAAGGTAAATCAATTTTGCAGCCTAGTTAAGCAGAAAGCGCGGTGGTAATTTTCAGTAATAAGCATGGCTAATTCATTGGACCACATTGCATTTATAACCCAGTTAGGTCTGCACTAGTTGGCATCCAGGATTGTGTTTGGACTTGAGGTGCATTTTTAAAAAGCTCCTCGCGACGAAGGGGGTCTTACGGCGCGGCACGCTGTGGATCCAAAATATCACATGTAGGCAGATTATACAGCGGTGTTAGGTGTGCTGCAGGGACTTTTATTTTACATTGCTGTAATTCATTTGCATTATTTCAACTTTTTCTGCTTTTAAACATTTGATTTAATATCATAATTTCATTATGTGTTAAAGAATTGCTCACATTTCATTGACTTGTGCATTAAAGTGTTGTGTGTTTGTGCATGTGTGTGTCGATCACTGTCGAGGCTTCCTCCTGCCTTTTCCCAACCGTGCAGCGATGGAACCGGAGACCACACTGACCCTGATTTATTGGGATCAGAATCCACATGACAGCAATTAATTTACATCCATTAACTACATCGCTGGCTCTCTCTTTCGTGCTCTCTGTGGACATTTTGCACTCTTGCACAATCACTTTGAACATTCTTCGTTTTTTTTTTTGCCCCTCACTCTCCGACTTTCTCCTTTCTCAGCATGTTCCGTCGCTCTCTTCCCCTTTAATCAGTCACTCTCGCTCCACCAGTCGCTCCTGCGTCTCTTCGCCGCTCGTGTTTTTGCTACTGGGATTCCATATTCCTAATCCATTTAGGAGATCTTTCGCATCCCGTCCTACCTCTGTGCATTAAGGTCTACTACATAAATGATAATGTCATCAAGTTTGGGTACGTGTGTGTGTGTGTGTGTTTCTCTTGGAGGAACCTCCGGCTGGCTGGGAATCATATGAGTGAACCCTATAAATAATCATTATGTTACATGTACGCAGAGTTTTTAATAAGCGAACAGACTATCTGTGTAATCGGAACAAATTAAACAGTGCTCAACAAATTGGCTGATTATGATTACGCCAGGAATTTGACATTAACATTAGAAGCTCAGCATCTTGCGATCATTTCGACGGATCCTCCATGCCGTTTTCTCATTAAAGCGCCCCCAACTCACGCAGGTTCTCATGCTCAAGGGTCTTTCTCCCTGCCCCTCACGATAAGACACTTTATTGCTGGCCTACATCCCTCGCTGCCTCTCTACCTCTCACTCTCCATTCTACCAGTTTCTGTCTGCCAAGTGCTTTCTGTTGGCTTTTCAACTCAAGAAAGGAGACTTTGCTTGAGGGAGAATTTGCCATTTATTTCCGGAGACAAAAAAATGAAAAGGGGCTTTAGCACTTTGTATCTTTCCCCCTTTTTTGTCTTCATTCTCTCCGCATCTTTGCTCTCCCTGCGCCATTGTGGAGTCTCTTCATCCAGCTCGGGCCTCCATGCCTTCGCTCTGTCCTCGGGGGTGAGAGGAGCGGGTGAGCACGGCTGGCTAAATGCACTGGGGGTTGGGTGATCGGGACAGCGGAGTGGAAGATGATTTTTCTAGACTCGCTCAAAAATGCACACATGTACCACTGCATGCACGCCATTACAGCAGGCCCTCATGCTGTGTGCAAGTATAGTCATGTGTTGCGGCACATATATACAACGCCAAGTGTTTCATTTTAGCATGTGCCCGCCTAATTCCAAATTTATTCTAAAGAGAAAGACAATGCAAAAAATCCCTCTCTCACATCTCTTAACCAACATAGCTCGGGGACAGGTTCTACCAGTATCTGTTTAAGGATTGGCTGAGGATGTGGTGCGGGAGGAAAAGTTGCAGTTGGCAGCAGGCAGAAAGACACTGCAAGGGGAGCGGGGGTTCACAATAAAGGATTTTAAACCAAAGCCTCTTTGGTAAAGAGGAGGAAGGGAGGGAGGGAGGGAAGAATGGGGCTGTGGGGGTGGTGGATAGATACCGGATGACACAAGGTCCAGATTAACCCTAATCTCAGGCCTGGTGGTTTAGGTGAGGCTGAGGGACTGGAGGAAGCTATCCCACGCCAGGTGGTCATGAGTAGGTTAAAACTGAGAGAGGGTGGGGGGCACCGGGAGGATGAGGACGGGACAGGGTGTTGCTAGGGAAGACAGACAGAGAGGGAGACAGAGATGCAAGCCGTGTCAAGTATTCCAGCCGAAAATCCAAAATAACCGACTAAAAACAGAAACAGAGAAGATGGTAGGGTTTGGGGGGATGGTGGTGGTAGTGGAGGTGGAGGTGGGGGGGTTGCACAGCTAGCAGAACAGCAGGCACTGTGACGGTGGCTGCAGGGTGATTGGGTGGTTGGTGCATGGTGACAGTGGCACATGCCCTGGTGCATGGGATTAGAGGGACAGTCAGTAATCTGCTGTTTAGGCCGTATGTAGGGCAAGAGTGGCTTAGCCCAGCCACTCTTAGCACGAGTGGAGCGCCAGAGCGAGAGGGAGAGGAAGTGGACCGGTGTTATATAGCTGCACTCAGCTCGTTCGAATCACCTCTTGTTGTCTCTGTGTTTATCCTCGCCTGATACTTGTGTCTGCGTATAGCATCCTGTGACATACAAAAGTATAATAAGTATTTTTCTTTGATGTATGATCACCTGAAAATAAGAATCCTCCTTTTTTTTCCGCTACCTTAGAATGAACATTTTATATCTACATAGGGAGCAGGTCCTCGTCCACAGAGACTGCCACGTTGTATCACCACGTAGGCCACCATAGTTAGCAGCCTTTCCATGGCCAGCTGAACAGCAACAGAAAAACACTCGTTTTAAAATGAAACCGTTTTATTCAGTGTTTTTACTGGTTTAAATAACTGGGTCCAGTTGTTTTGGAGAGGAGGAGACCTCTGCAGATAATTTGGCTCCTGGTAAAAACCTCTTGAACATGTGGATCTTGAGTTGTCAGGAAGAAAAAAGGTGAGCACACATTAGCAGGTGCTGGGCTGGTGGCCCGTCTCTGATACGCCACACAGCGTCACTAATGCTAAACAGCTTTATTCAGTGTTTTTAGTGGTTTAAATCACCTGGTCCACGGAGACTTTTGAGGATAATCTGTGGAGCAATGAACACCGAAGGAATTCTAACCAGGAGTTCACACTTGGCACATGGGAGAAGTTTCATCTGGTTCTGCAGTCCTCACGGCTAGATGCCACTAAATCCTACACACTGCTCCTTTAAGTCCTTTACAACCCTCTGTCAGTAGTGGGGGAAAAAAATTAAGTACATGTAGTCAGCCACAATTTTAAAATACTTTGGAACAGTGGTTCCCAGCTGATGCAGCCACGGGGTCCAGATTTCTCCTTACTCATTAGTTCAAGGTCCCACAGTTGCATACATTCAGCTTCATCTTGCATTTGGCCATGTCATCCAGCTAGTTTGCTGTCTCTGTCAAGTACTTGTCAGTTAGTCACTCCCTCTACAGCACCTCAAAAAAAAGCTCTGTGCTGGAAATTCACTGTACTTCAAAATAAAATGTTTTTTTTTTTTTTACAAACTTGACAGCTCGCAGGTCACTTGCGATCCATTCAGAATGGACCCATGACCCACTTTTGGACCACGACCCACCAGTTGGAAACCACTGTCATCCTGTACAACATTTTTCAGAGTGAAAAATTTTACTCTTTACTTAACTGCATTGAAGGCCATAAAATTAAAACTTACTAACAGTTAATAGTTTCCTCAGAGTAAGATTTTACTTTAAATATACCCTCACTCTTACAGGTTAAACTACCCAACAGTGTTTATAGCAGTTAAAATGTGCCCCACCCAGTTAAAACTTTACATTATTGTTTACATTTTAATGCATCAATAATATTGAGCCAGTGATACACTGACAGGGCCAATTCTGCATGGTTACAAAATGTACTTTGTTGTCAATGCAGTACTTTTACTAGGGTAAAATTTGTAATTTCACTGCTGGTTTTATGTAAACAAATGATTTTTTTTTTAAGAATTTGGTCTGAAAGTGGATACTTCCAAAGAAACTACATCTGAGATTTGTCTACATTACACAGTGTTATTGTAAAATACAAACACTGTGTAATTCAGCAGTTCCCAACTGATGGGTCTTGGTCCAAAAGTGGGTCATGGGTCCATTCTGATGGACCACAAGTTACTTGCACACGAATCAACTTTGTAAAAAAAAAAAAACCCCACACTTTATTTTTAAGTAGAGTGAATTTCCAGCACAGAGCTTTTATTTTGAAGTGCCATTTTCTGCTGTAGAGTGAGTGACTAATGAACAGCTCCTAAACAGGCAGCAAAGTAGCTTGTCGACATGGCCAAAGGCAAGTATGATGCTGAATATATTAAACTGTGTGGACCTTGAACCGATGAAGGATAAATCTGGACCCTGTGGCTGGACCAGTTGGGAACCACTGGTTTGATTTCCTTGATAAGGTAACAGTATACAGCTAAAAAGTAGGACTCAACATCCAACAGAGATCCAGTATAATACAGTGTGAAGGGTTCATAAGAAAGTGTATCAAACATTTTTAAAATCCATACATGTTATTCCTGTGGTTTAAGACGGTCCTAAAATATTAGTAAACATGAACAACTCTCTACCATATTCAAAAACTAGAGTTTGAATTTGTGATGTCACTGAGTATAAAGTCTGAAACTGCTCCATAGACAATGAATTGGGGAAGCTGTTCTAGATCAGTGGTTCCCAACTGGTCCAGCCACTGGGTTCAGATTTCTCCTTAGTCATTGGTTCAAGGTCCACACAATTTAATACACTGAGTTTGGCCGTACCGTTGAGCTAGTTTGCCGTGTCTGTCAAATAGCTGTCCATTTGCACTTCAAAATAAAAGCTCTGTGCTGGAAATTCACTATATTTGTGAGTCTCTTGTGATCCATTCAGAATGGACCTGTGAACCACTTTTGGATCGCGAACCACCAGTTGGGAACCACTGTTCTCGATGACACTGAGAGCACCCTGGGGAATCTTCTGAGTGTATGGGTACATTTTCTGTTTCAGAAGTGAGAACACCACAATAGAATAAAGCTCATTCAGCAACTCCAGACTTTATACTTGATGACATCACAAGTTTGAAGAGAGGGTAGCTCATGTTCACACATTAATTAAAGTTTCCGATGCCATGGAAATACATACTCGAATTCTTAATTTAGTTTGTACTATCCTTTAAACTTCAAATCTAGTCCCTAACATACTGTATAAAGCCCTCAGTGTCAGGAGCTCTCCAGATTTACAACATGAGCACCCCTTACACTGCAAACATTGTACAATGAACCAAAATCACTGAACAAATTAAATTTAATTATTTGAACCACTGAAATAACAAATCCAAAACTCAGTAAAACGATATGCTACACGGCTCTAAAGAGAGACTACAAATTGGCAGGCTATCTCTTCAGAAGCAGCCTGCCCGACTACGACTCAGCAGCCATCAAATGAGTGGAATACAAAAAAAGAAATGGCTGCCCAGACTGCAGCGCGTTCAGTTTGTAATCACTACACAACAGGAAACGGTTGAGACAGAGATGCACTTCTTTACCGAGGAAAGTTCTCACAGTTGAAAGCACAGCATTTACAGTCGTCTGTCATCACTGAGAATATTTCTGTGGAAGCGTTTGCTTTTTGTTATCATTATGAAATAAGGGTTGATTGCAGATTGCACAATGTAATGGGGAAAGAATAATGACACCATCGCCGATCAGACTGGTTCCCTGTAAGCCTCACTTGTGTTGTGGAATGATGTCTGCCATTGGGTGCGATCTCCTGGGAGAATGAAGGCTGGATTTATGGCTCAAAGGAAATGCGTCAACCGTTGCACAACCAAAACAGGAGGATAGCACTTCTGTTTTCGCTGGTAGCTATCTGTATTTATCTCCAGTTACCAAACAGCATCAATGCAAGTTGTTTGTACTCACTTTCCCCAGTAAGAGAAATGCCTGACAGGGGAACAACCAAAGTAACTGTGGAAACTCTGCTGGGCAAAAGAAAAAGAGTCCCATTGCTATGCCCTGAGGAAAACTGAAAGCTATGTGGTTGTCTTTGTGACAGCGGTGCCAACAATAATACCACTTGGACACGCTAGCAGGGAAAAGTTGTTTCCATTTTAATGAATAGGAGAATATTTACTGGTATACGCTTCTGTGATTATAAGATAGGACTGATATTGAGGTTGCTGGAGCTTAAGGATTGCTCAATTAGTAGATCAACAGAAAATGAATCTGCAGCTATTTCAATAACAGCTTGGTCCAGGTCAGGTTTAAAGCAAAAAAGGCCAGTTCCAGCTTCTCCAGTGTGAGTAGGTGCTGATTTCTGTGCTTCGAGGGTAGTAAACTGAATGTCTTTGGGTTCTGGACGGGTTGTTTGGACAAGTAAAGACATCTGAAGACATCTCCATTGGCTCTGGGAAATTATAATGGACATTTTATTGGCAAAATTCACAGATTTATCCCTGAGATACTCTGCAGAGTAAGTGATAATTAATTATTGTATGTGGTTTGTCTCCTTTTCTTTTTGACTACAATTGACCCTTCACTAAGTCCCGCCCTTGGATGCAGACTGGCCAATCATATCATAGCATCGGGCCGGCTCAGACCAGCGTCTGACAACAACACAGCTGTGCTCCATTGACTCTAAGGCAATCGTTTCAGATTTCCTTCATTTTCAGGCTGGTTTTGTGGATTTGGAGCTAAATGTTGTACCTGGGCCACGTCCTGTATTAATGATACTCGTTACCTGGAGAGGCTGGAAAAAGATATACGTTTCTTCCCTGTTGCAAAACCAAAATCAGACCCTGAAAAGTGTAGGGTTAGCTAGCTAGCTAGTTTCAGTTTTCCAAAAATATGACAACATTTCTTCAGGGAGTGCAGTTAGTTACAGTGTGGGCTCCATGCTTACTGCAACAGCTTGTCCGACCATCACAAAAGGGCGGAGCATAGCAAAAGGTCAATTAAATTTATTGACATGGATTTTGTACTTTGTGATAAAGGTCCAGTGTGTAGCATCTAGCAGTGTGGTTGCAAAACTGAAACTTTTGTGCCAAGCATGTAGGACAACTACAGTGGGCAATAGGAAAACATGTTAATGCAAAAATAAGCTTGGGCCTATCTAGAGCCAGTGTTTGGTTTGTCTGTTTTGGGCCACTGTAGGTCATTATGGCAAACCCCCCCTTTGTGAAGATATAAAACAGCTCAATCTAAGTTAATGACAACACATTGGTTCTTCTTTTCAGGTGATTATAAACTGATGAAAACATAGTTATGAATATTATATACCATATCTGCCAATAGATGCCTCTAAATCATTCACACTGGACCTCATTGAAATGAAAAAGAAACGAAGAGAGGGTATGATACATCGCAACGTCACCTGGTATAACACATCATGGCCTAAGCAGAATGTGTGTTTACCTCCCTGGAGAGAGAAACTGAATGACACAACACCCATCTTGAAAAGGTACCACCATGCAGTTTCCCCTCAGCCTTTCATGTCATTTAAACAAACCCCCATCTCCTCTCTCCATTTTCCAATGAGCCAAGTGATTTATGTCAAGTGAAGTCAAGCATGGGCCAGCATATGAATCAAAATTTGTCAAGTTGGCTTTTCCTACTCAGGTCTATGAATTGATACGGCTTAGTTTTGAATATGAATCCCCGGAGAGCGCCGGCCGCGTTGCTTTTAACTGACTGTAGCTTCAGCCGAGCAATCAAACCCTTTGTTTTTTCACACCATCCCACAATCCCACCTGCTTCGGCGAGACGATGGAGGGCCCTTTGAAAACAACGAGGCGGCATGATTTATTATTCTAATTAGGCGAAGTGAGACTTTAGCAAAGCCACAATTACACTAAATCGCCAAAACAGTTTTCTGGTTGGCTGGCTCCTGTTCTGTTCAGATGTTAATCAGAGGCAGCTATTGAGTCAAGGTGCAAACTGCTTGTGAGTCACACTACTGCTTGGTAATATCTTCCACAAACACACAAACAATCAAACAAACAAACACTGGAGTCCTGTATTGAATTACAAATAAGCATTTTGGCTTATTAAATAAAATTGCATTTAACCGCCTAAACCAACATAAACATTCAGCTTTCCAACCGCCTCTCGAACACACAGAGGGCTTAACATGCTGTGATGCCCGGTTCAAATCTACTGCGGTGTTTAATTCCAGGTCATTTCATAATCTCTTTGATACTCACTCACATCTGCACATCTCTTCGCTCTCACTCACTGACAATCAAACAGCTGCAAGCTGGCATACTCACTAAATCCTCCGCTACAGCACACAAACCGCACACACGAACGTATGCAATCACCCACCACATGCACACACACATACACTACATACACAAGTGCCCATTAGAGAGCACACACACACAGTGGTGCACACAGGCTCATATACCCACATGCCTACGTGCGCACAAGCACCCAGGCGCAAACACTTATACATGCAAGTATACACACACACACACACACACACACTCAAACTGCTACCGCACTCATGCAAAAAACTGGTTTTATTCAGCACAGAGATTCTTGTGAATTAAAAGTCTTCCATCACGGCGTACAGCAGAGACTCGGGAAAATACTAAATTTATTGATCATTTGTTAAAGGAACGCACACGTATATTCACAGGCGCACGCACAGGGAGGAAATTAACACACACCCTGGGTTCTCTGTATGTACGCACATGGTTCCCATCCATCCCCGTGCTTCTCATCACCTTTTTGTCCCCTCCTCCCCTCTCCCCTTTCCTCTTCCTACATCCCCACACCCCCCCAAAACACCCCAATCATCCTGCATCAACAGGCATGTGAACCCAGTGTTCGGTTCAGCTCTTTCTCTCTCCCTCTCTCTGCCTGCTCTATTTTCATCTGTGTGCTTCCACTCTCCTAGCTTTCGGGTAATTACCTGGCATTTGCATTGCAAAGTCCCCTGTGCCGCCCTCAGCTCCTCCGCAGGTGATTGAGCTTCATTTCCCCAGCAGATAAGAGAGAGAGAAAGGGGAAGAGAGAGGAAGAGAGAGGGGGAAAAGGAGGTATTGCAGCAGGGTGTGATGTTATTCTGGCTTGCAGGATATAGGAACAATGCCCTGGATTCTTTGTTACTGGTAAATTGGCTGGTTCAGAGCATGCACAAGAAGTTCCCACACGTAAATAATCGCCCTCATTACTACCCCCTTACTGGTGGGGCTCCATCTATGACAGAATGTAAAGCATGTCTGGCTTTTGATGACTGAGACACATCCACATCATTCAGCGTTGCGCAGTTGTCCAGACGATTAACGTGACTTGCTTGAAGACTTAGGGCTGCAATTTGCAACTTTCTGCACGTCGAAACTACAGCAAAGATGACAAAGCATTAGTGATGGGTGAAAACGAACAAACAAATCTCTTTAAACTATTCTGGTCAAACCCGGAACATAGTGAACTGTTGGGCTAGCCTGTCGAACGCCCGTGTGCTTATGAATCTCTCGACTTGCCCCCACTCGCCCACTCTGTAATTAATGTAGTGCAGCAGCAGCACTGAATGAGCAAGCGAGGAACAAAAAAACGAGACTCAAGGCCTCCACCAGCCAAGGCCAATGGTGCATTCACAGGCTCCTCAGATGGCTGTTCTTCTGATGTGTTGTACTTACCTGTTCAGAGTGTTATAATAAAAAGCAATGGTATAGTCAGGTAGGTTGGTGGGGTCCCCCTGCATCCATTGATAGATTTTTCTACGTAATCTTCAAGTCGTACAGTAAAAAAAATGTAGATGTTCCCGACTCAAAATATTGTCAAAAGGGTCAGTTTGGCAGCCATCAGGCCGGCTGTGACTCAGAGTTGGTCTGCTTCCATGGATAGTTTGGTTCGTTTGGAGTAGTGTGAAAGCTCATTTGAACTCTGGTGCAGACCAAACGAGTGAACCCTGGTCCGCTTGAAAACTGGGGGTCTTGGTTCACATGCAAGTCAACCCTGGTGCGGTTCGCTTACAGTGGAGAATGCAAATGGACTGTCCAGCGAACCAAAGAGAGGAAGTGGACCAAAGAGAGAATGTGATGTAGAGCGCATTGCATTTTGGGTAGAAAACTGCTACTCACTTTGAATGCTCTGATTTGGGGCTCTGTGTCTTGCCCAAGGATACTTCGATCTTCCAGTCAGTGGATGACCTGCTCTACCTCCTGAGCCACAGCTCCCCCTCGTACTGAGCTTATATAGCCCACCTACACATACATGGGGTACTGAATCAATGCATTAAAATCAATCTTGTATCTTAAATAATATAACCTTATACATGATGACTGGTAATGCACTATAGAGAAGTGTTGTGTGGCGGGCAGTCCTAGCTGTCAAACATGCATGTATAAAGGTTACATGTATAAACTCAAAGGAACGTGCCCCTACATGCAGGTATAGCTACATATCATAACACAAAAATTTAAGTTTGAAAGAAAAACATAGTACTCAGGTTTAAATGACAAGAATTATTTTACTATTTATGGACACTTTGCATTATATTTTAGGTGCTTCCATTGTTTTTGTGAATGTTATTTGCAACACTGCATTGTGAGTTGTTAGTGTATGTTTGATTTATGTGTTTTAAGTCTCATCCTCCCCACTTGGGTACCTGCAGACCCCAGAGATAAACTTTTTGTCGTGTCTCACTGGTTCTTTATTGTATCATTCCAATTTTCAGGACTTTGTTAATAAATTTGTTCCTAATGACTTCATATAATTGATTCATGTTTATGTTTTAATTAGTGCCTTTAAAAGTACCAACGTGTTGGGGTCCCAGGGGGGGCAGTCAAAAGCACCCACTTCTGCCTATGCAGTTTTCTTGGCAGTTATTTCAACCTTCATTTTACATCATGTACAAATTAATAATAATGATTTTATTTATATAGCACCTTTAAAAACAGAGTTTGTGCTTTGACAAACAAAGCAAAGCAGAAGCAGGATATCCCAGAGGCTCCCTGGTACAACAACAATATATTGTTGTGCCAGAAAGTCTTACACAAGTTTCAAGACTGCCTGACCTATCTGGAAACTTCTGTAAGACTTTCTGGCACAGCTCTAAACCGTTTATGTCTATAGAACAGAAACAACTTTGTGTCAACAGGCAGTTATGCTTCTGGGTGAGCAAAAATGGTGTGGAGTTCCCCAAGGCTCCAGTCTCGGGCCTCCTCTGTTCAACCATGATTTGATGTGCCAAACTCTCCTCCCATTAAACAAAGATAATAATTCTACCATATCAATATAAGACAAGTCATGTTTACTTAAAATGAGCAAATGCTTAATGATACTAAAATCAAAGGATGGTAAATAACCTTTACAGTACTAAGGGGATTGTACTTGAAAAAAACCCTGCAATTTGCAAGAAAGGGGATCTTACACAGCAAAGGGCCACAGGTTCGACTCGATCCCAGGCCAGTGTCAAGGACTTAGTCTACATTGGGCACACAGGAGAGCTAGAGGTCATCCCTCTTTTGGGGTTTCCTGTTGGATGACATTAATTACATAACTAATAATATTTTGAGAAGAAATAAGTCAACACTTTGCCATGATGGTTGGCAAGAATAAAAAATGTAAGGCTCTAAAACAAGCAATATAAGACACAAAATAGGATTACTACAAAGAAAAGCCAAAAATTATGTTAGCTAGAAGTGCTAAAAGAAGCTAAAAAGTGCAAAAAGGGCAACTACACATGACGACAGAGACCAGCTAAGATACAACGTGACATTGGCATGATAACCCTTAATACACATAATGTTATTCATCCCTACAACGGTAACTACTTTTTCAATAACCTGATATGAAGTGTGCGCTGCACATGTGAGCATTTTTGATTATCGCCTCCGTCCAGTCCTTTTGCCTTATAACATTTAACCATAGTTATCTTTGTTTTTGTTTGACGGGCAGTGGCAGCTGGTATGTGATAAAGTTTTGAGTCATGACTCCTTCTATTCTGGCTCCCAGTAACACAACAAGACGACATTTTAAGACTCCTATGTAGCCTACAGCTCTGTGGTGGTGAGTCGTGGTGGTGTCGTGTTTTGCCTCCAGCTAATAAAATGACCTCATTGTGACGTTAGCCCTAAAAGGGTCTATAGCAGGGATGTCAAACTCATTTTAGTACATGGGCAACATACAGCCCAATTTGATCTCAGATGGGCTGAACGGATCAAATGAGCGAATCTTGGTCCGCTTGAAAACTGGGGGTCTTGGTTCACTTGCAAGTGAACCCTGGTGCGGTTCGCTAACAGTGGGAAATGCAAACGGACTATCCAGGGAACCAAAGAGAGGAAGTGGACCTAAGATGACGTAGAGCGCAGCACATTTTGGGAAGAAAAAAAACAAAGCTAACAGTGCGAACTGGGAGAAGCAAAGGTTAAAAAAAAAAGAAAAAAAAAAAGTTGGAAAATGTCTCAGACGTGGAGTAGTGAGGAGGTGCAAAAATGCATAAATTTGGTGTTGTTCCATTGTTTTTGTGGTTTTTGGTCCGACAAAAGTGTCCATACAATACCACCACTTCACGGGTGGCTAACATCTTCTTGTTGTTGTTATTGCGGCGCACAGGATATGACGTTTATTGTTTATTAAATTGTTTATTAAATGAATCCCCATTAGCTGATGCCTTGGCGACCGCTAGTCTTCCTGGGGTTCATAAAAGATATAAAACATAACAGACATAAATGTAATGGACAAAAACATAATACAAAATACAAACAGACACGTAAAAACCTTGCATGAGTCATGCTATTAAAATTATACATTCATGTATACCTAACAAGAGTTATACAGTCAAGATAGCAAATTCACATAAGTATTTTATAGCAAATTAATTTAATTATGGCATCGATGCCAACAGTATACATTTATATTTAATCATTTCATTGGAAAGAAGAGAAAAAGATAAAACACAACAAAAGTCAAATCATTTTAACTTTCAGTCATATAGTTGGCGGCATTAGGTGTGTCTCAAGTAGTTTTTTGAATGACAATTTATTTTGAGCGCAAGATATGTAAGGAGGCAAAGAATTCCAAGACATTATTGAACGGTTAATAACTGTGCGTTTAGTCTGCTGCTGGAAGTGTTCGCAGAGGAAGAAGAGGAGGAGCGGAATGGGGCGTGATCGGATAGCAAAGGGATCTGGATGTGGACACCAGAGACGCATATTAATACCAGGTATAAATGTATGTGGTCAAGCGCTATCCGATCGCAATCCGATCGCAAGAAACACATGTAGATGCCAAGTGTAAAGGGGGCCATCGTGATATTCTAAAAGAGGATCATCTAGTCAGTTCTGACAGTTAGTAACCTTTTGCACACAGACATGTCCACACATTATATTTATCTCAACAGCTGCTTTCTAAGGTGTATGTGGATGCAGGGGTTGAGCCATTCTGCAGGCCATTAACAGTGGACTCTTGAAGCTCTTACTGATCAGGATTAACCCGCATTCCTTGATGCAAACCCAACCACAAAGGGAGATGATGTACCCATCCATACATCCACACAACCTGCTCCACCACAAGCACCTCCCACCGAATGAGAGCTGATAATTGGCGCGAGCTCATTTGCATGCGGAACGGCGTGGATATTTATTTAAATTTAATTTCGTTCCCGCACGCGGTGCACTGTAGGCTTTTGTGCCAAAGTCATATTAACCCCTTGATTAGTTAATATGCAGTGCACGACGGTGCCCACGCACCATGAATATTCATATTGGTGGCGTTTTCGCCGCCGTGTCTCCTCTCTCCACCCCTCCTTTCCTCCTCCCTCCTCTCTGTTCCTCCATCCACCGCCGTCGAAACGCAGCAGCCAGCGTGGCGCTAATGAGGCACCCCGGAAGAGCCTGTCATATTTACAGTTGTTCTCCCCAACCCCATCACACACACTTTGGTTCCTTGTAGTTTGGCTGTCACTCGCTGCCGCCGCTGACACAATGGCAGATAAGACTGTGATGCCGAGCAGAGACCAAGCTCTGAAGGGGAGAGAGGACAAAATGGTCGTGGCAGGTAAATAACACACAGTGACAGGTTGTGTCCAGAATGATGGGGGCTGTCCAGCTGTCCTGAGGTGACACCCGGGAAAGTGTCCGACCTCAGAGGAGTTCACCTGAAAACTAATAACCGCGCCTCGTGCTGTTTTATTAAGGGATATAATAACTGGGTGACTTTAGGTGGTTTTATTTAAGTTGTTAGTGAGTTCATTTAAGGCAGAGATATATTATATTAATAAAGCAAAAAGATATTACACCATATTAAACTTAATGCACACACCTATGTGTAGCCTAGACATACATAGACATGTAGTATTTTGTTTTATGTTAATTTAAATATATATCTGTTATGTTTTGTGTGTGTGTGTGTGTGTGTGTCGTGAGTGGGTGAGTGAGTGTGTGTTTATAGAACTAAGCGACTACAACTTGCATTTCATTGTGCAAGCCTCTGTTGTAAAATGACACTGAATAAAAAACCTTTGAACCTTGATTGCATGCAGCCAATCACGTGTATTGGCTTTTAGGCCGACCAGATTCTGCAGGGGAGCGCGGGGACCCTCCGCACATGGGTAAATTTTAACATGGACTTTTTAAGTGGTTACAAAGGGTCGATCTTTTCATGCTTCTGGCCAGTTGACCACAATAGCGACCTGCAGTGACCTGCAAAAGTCCACAGAGACGAGTGGACGAGTTTCGGTGGAGTTCAGTAAAAACAAGTGTTTTCGGCTGACATTCGTGCTTGTTTTTTGATTAATGAGCCGTCTACGTAAGTCACCGAACCAGAAATCCGACCAGATATTATCTAAACAACTGCCTTGTTGCCTGAACACAGCACCATTTTGAACTATGCAAACAACCCCCATTAAATCTCAGAGATGCTGGATTAAATCTCCACTGGGTGGGGTGTGTTGTAACATGTTGTTACAGCTAAGACTCCTATAGTGCATTCTCTCTGTTTTTTCACATCAAACTTATGTTCAGTTTGAACTAATGTCCTTAATTTAATGACATAAGCTTTGTATTTTTAATTTGTCAGGTATCTTATTGGCACAGTTTCACAATCTTGTCAATAGTCATACATTCAATCCTCATATTTCGACATGTGGATCTAGTTTACCCAACGAATGTACATCTATCGGTCCAAACATTAAATACTGATGATAGACTTACAGATGTATGGATGCATATCCGTCCCCAAATGTAGATGGAGAGATAGGTATCTATATCCATATCAGATGAAAAGAGAACCATATGTAATATCCATACATCTTTCCATTCATGAAGCATTGGTGGTTAGATAGGGATGTTTGGATAGCTATCAGAGATAGATCTATAAACAGTTTCAGTCTATAGCATATAGATAAAATTGTGATGAATAAATTGTGTCGAATACACAACTAACCCTCTGCCTGCTACATAAAACCCCACCCATGGGGTACGTTGTGACATTTAATTTCCACCACTTCTCAGTGGAATTGTAGAAGAAAGGTAAGCTCTAGAAAAAACAGCAACTGTTCATTTGTAGCTCAGATGTGCATGTTAGAATAAAATAAAACAAAAAATAATAATCACAAACAATTTTAATGACATTGAGCCAAAACTAAAATGCTTTAGGTTGTGCCCCGCTCTCCCCTATGGTATCATGGGTTGAAGGCGACTACCCCTGCTTTCTTTAGCAAATTGTGTATTAGGTATAAATTGAGTTAGAGCTGGACATGACTTTCCTTTCTGCAGAAAAGACACACAACAAAAGGGGCAAAATGTAATGTTCATTATTTACAGGGTCCATGGTCAAAACCTTATTCAAATTTGTGTGTGTGGTTTTTTAATAGGGAGTCCTTGACATGAGAAATTTTTCCTTGTGAACCTTTTGGCACACTTAAGCCGGTTCATCTGAGGTACCTTTATTTTGCTCCATCTATTCCTCCTTTAGTTCTAACAAGATGACCAGCCCCTGCTGTGGAAAGTATCCACAGCCTGATGTTGCCATCACCTTACCTCAATGTGGGTATGGTGTTTGTTTAGACACAAGCGGTGTTAGGTTTGCGCCACACACACACACTGTAGCGCTTGGAATTTTGCCCAAAAACCTCTATTGTGGCATCATCTGACCGCAAAATCTTGTCCCATATCTAAGCTGGGTCACTGGCATGCTTTCTGGCAAGCTTCACCATGCTTTGATATGGTTTCTTTTGAGCGATGGTTTCTCTAGCCTCCCATCCATACTGGCTAGTTTTATGGTTGGCTGGTGCATTTTCACTCCACTTTCACCTCTGGAGCAATTGTTAAATTGTTGGTGGCTAGCATCCTTCACAAGTCTCGTTCTTGCTTGGACGCTCAGTTTCAAGGGATATCCTTGCCTGGACGGCATAATGCAGCTTCCATTTCCTCACTATTGGTCCTAAAACTTGGATATTTTTCTGTAGCCTCTTCTTAAACTGCGCATGTCTATTTTTTATCCCTAGCTTCCTTAAAATGCTGTTTGATCCTCACACCTAATACTTTTACAAACCACTTTATGCCTGTTATTACAAAAATACTTTGCAGTTAATATATTCTTTGTGCTCCTGTCTTTATATATGAAAAAAGGTGAAACCAGATTTTGGATTAAGCAGTGCATACACTTTTGCATTTCTCTGCAGAATCTTTCACACAGTTTACTTCCCTCATAAAGAGGGGTTTCTCCCTTTTGCCATGGGAGCCTTATCTAGCATACCGATCTTTTAAACCAAGTATGCCTGAGGTACATCAGTCACAATACTGTTTAGCCAGTTTGGTGTTTTGTGATGTCGCAGTAATGAAATCTTTTAGCCAACTACAAAATCTGAGGTGGCAACAAAAGTATGTTGGTATGGAAGGATTGTTTTATGTATAGATGGCAATGAAATCAAAACAAATCTGCATGGATTCAAGTTCTCAGCACTGTCAGAGACACGCTAGTGCTCACAGGAAATGTGTTTCCACTGTTTTAAAACCGTCTTTTTCCTGGTTTCTCTACATGTGAACATGTATGTCTTCTTTTGCAACCTATTTATAACTTCTTCCATCTTTGCAGTCTAGAACCAAGCCATCTCTGCTTCTGTCTTTTCATTCAGCTTTTCATCGTCCTGTTTTGGGACAGGAGGGCTCGTAGGAGTATGCGACAAAAGCGAAACATGGTGCGATTTGAACCTGGCCCCTGTCTTCACCTACTCAGTCTGAGGCGTCCACATAGTGCATTGTGGGAGCTGGGTGTGAGTGCATAGGAGGAAGCGGTGCCGCAGCGTCCAGGGGCCCATCTGGGCATTATGCGCATGAAGGCTCCGCCCCGTCGTAAGTTCCTGCTCCGTCTGTCGGAGCAGCTCGGAGACACCGCATGGCAGAAATCTGTTCCTCCCCTTTCACCGTGGGGGGCAGCTTAGGTGGGGACGGGGTTGTTCTTGTGTGTGTGTGTGTGTGTGTTGGAATAGCACACTTGTGTGTTTGTCTGTGTGGGCCAGTAAGCATGAGTAATTTAGGGATTGCAAGGACTGTCTCCACATATGCCCTGTGCAGTCCCAGCCTTGTGTGTGTGAGTGCACACATTTGTCCTCTCTCTGAAGATCACTTATTTTTAAAAAGTTGCTTCTCCTCCTCCAGCCTCCTTAAAGGAGCTCCTTGTTCAGACGTCCCGGCGTCCTGCGTTCCCTCCCTCGCTCCACTCTGTATAATGTACTCTGTGACCTTGGCGAGAATGATCCAGTGGCAGATTGCTACATGGTAGGGGCACAGTAGCTATTATTTTGAGTCAGTGCAGGATAGACTGCCAATATTTCTTCCAAACAGGATGGGGGGAGGTCAGCTGACCAAAATCAATCTCTGTTACATGCTTCACTATAACTCTTCAAAGCAGGTTCATGGCGAAGATATATTTCTGGCATTATTGCTCAGTTGTTTTCCCATCTCTGCTGTCTCCAGATGCCCTTGCTTTTCTGGCTTTTGTAATAAGTTCAAAGGGGGAAGAAAAAGCTGAAAGTAAATGGGGAAGCATGCAAATTAAAAATGCAAACGGTAGATAAATAAATGTGCGAGATTTGCTCATGGGCAGCACTGTGGCTCACTGATTAGGACTGTCGCCTCAGCGCAAGAACGTTCTGTGTTCTGACCCGACTTGAAATGTGAAGTTTAAATGATGTTCCGATGTGTGTGTGAGTTTTCTTCACCATCGTCGGGTAGGTGACTTGAATAATGTATCCTGCATTTTGCCCAGTGCATGCTGGGATCGACTTCAGCCCCCTGTGACACTGAGGAGTATAAGCAATATAGAAAATTAGATTTGCTCTGGTTTATCAGCAGAACAGAGAGTTAAGGGATTTTTTGGTGTAATTTCCCTTTACTAAGTAGGTTAAAAACAAGATGCATTTATTAATTCCTGCACACCAGGTGGATATCATCCCCCTCTATCCTCGTGAGATCTGTGTTTGAGTAAGAGATATTAATGTAGGCCCCAACAGGATGTGCCTCCATCTTGCTGGAAGGGGATAATGGAGCCAGTGCTATAGTAGGTAGTCCTCTCCATAGCAACTGTTTCCGTTGCTAGGTTACAGTATGTATGGAATGCATGGATGGCTTCAAAGTTGCACTCTTCAGAGTCTAGACAGTTTCCCCACCCTGAATAGAGGCGGCTTTAAATGCATGTGTTGAGTGGAGTTGGCTTGATTATTTTTAAGGCCACGGCAGCAGCATCATCTCTTTTACTTACCTCTCGCTGTTTTTTAAAAATCGACCACCTCCCACCAGCCTCGCCTCTTTCCTCCCCTCCCCTCCTTTGCCCCACTCTTTCTCGCCCCTACCCATCCTCCCATACAGCAGAGGGTAGTTGGCACCAGTATAAAGCTTCAGCCTCCTCCGACGACTCGTGCCTGACTCTCTGCCAACCTGTGTGAAGCTAGAAAGAGGAATAGCGAGAGGGAGGGAACTGGAAGAGAGAGAGGGAGAGAGGGAAAGAGAGAGAATGGATTTTTTTTGGAAGGAAATAAACAGAGCAGCCTGGAAATCGACCTTTCCGTCACCAGTTTTGGCATCCAGGGATAGTACCTCTCCCGTGTCTCTGCATGAGGGGGCAGCAGCGCTTGGACTTCAGTTTTACGGGTGAGAAACACAGGACCCACGGGTAGAATCGAAGGGTAACAAAGACTAAATACCATCCGAAACAAGTCAAACTGGACGTTATTATCCGCTAAGCAACAGATAGATTGTTGTGCCCTCGACTGATGGTAACCATAATACAAGCAGGGCGGCAGGGTCCGATGTTTTGGTTCTGGTCCAGCCGCCTACAACCACCATCCTAAAAGCAACAAAAGGTGACCAAAGTATTCCGTTTCAGTCCCGCTGTACTGCATAGCCTGCACTGCGCTTTCCAGATATCCTCGAAAACAAAGGCGCACAAAAGAAATTACGCCCATATCTCATTCAAGTTGGGAAAAAAAATCCTTTTCATGAGTCCTTCCCCCATATTCAGCCTGTTTTCTTCTTTTGTAAACTCAGGCAGTCACCCTCCCTGCTTGTTTTTTGTCATCCTCTGTTCTTTCTTTTGCTGGTGTAGTGAGGCAGCGTAGTGAGGGTATTCAGCCAGTTCTTTCTCTCTGTTAGGTGGGGTAATTCTGGCAGAATGGGGTGTGGGCGCTGGGCTGGCAGGGGGGAATGCTGGGCTAGGCACAGTGAAAGGAGCCAGCCTGGCACCACCTGGACCTCTGCCAGCTGCTCCATGGGAGAAATACCCACAGCAGAGTTCGGTGCGCGAGCGATTGTGCGGCTGATTGCGTGCCTGCGCGCGTGCGTGCAAGAGGCTGTGCACGTGTGAGAGGAAAGTGAGGGATGCTGGGAAGGTGGTGTGAGGATGAGAGTGTGAAGTGAAGATGGAGAGACGAGAGGGCAAGGGAGGGGGTTGGGGGGAGTTGGCTCGGAGTTGGCTTCTCTGGACAGTGCTGTGTCGGCGTGTTCTTGGCTGTCTTCATTTTTACCTCTTTTTTTTTTGTTTGTTTATTTGTTTGCTTGTTTGTTTTCTCTGTGTTCTCTCTTGGACGGAGTGCTTGGTCTTTTTATATAGCGCCCAAAGGCATGGTGGTCTGAAAGCCAAAAGAATCCTTCACTGCCTCTCTGCTACCCTCATCTGTTGCTTCTCACTGGCTATTTACTCCTTTTATTGTTTTGGCAGGCTGATCTCTCCTCCTCCCACTCCTCCTCCTCTATCGCACACTTGTCTCTCTCTCACTCTCACATTTTCTCTCTTCGTCATTTGGCAACTTCACTACTTTTTATCTCCGTGGCCAGAAAATGCAGGACAAGAGGGCGAGAGTGAGCAGAGGATGGAGACTAAACAGATTCGCAGGAGAAAGGAAGAAGATTTCTTCTGTCCTCCCACCACCTTAAGTTACCCCTGTGGACTGAGAATATTTAGCCAGCACAGTCACTGACACAGATACACTTTGATTGCAGTTGACTGTGCCCGTGAACATGACCTGGCAGTGCCAAACAACCTGCTGCTAAAAGACAGAACTGTCGCACAACAGGAGGGCAGGAAGGGACAGCCTGAAGGCAGCCCAAGCCTCTGTGACATTTTCGGAGTCCTTTATGCTTCTGCAATCTGTTACTGAACAGAGAAACCAAAAAATTTTGTCTAATATCAAAAAGTGCCCTTAAGGTGGCACACCAACACAGATGTTATCAGCTCAAGTGCTGTGGTGCTTCTTTTATTTCCTGTAGTCTTCAAAACACTTGTTAATCTTTAAAGGGTGACTTCAGTATTTTCTGGGCTTGACCCTATTTTCCTGTATTTTGGCATTTAAGTGGCAAATGGGAGCAACAATTTTTAAAATTGGTCCAGTTTTGACTGAAAATGCTGCAGCTGGCAGTGGCACAAAAGGCTGCAATGTAACCTCTCAGGGCATTTGTGCACCATCAGTTTAAATTGACTGAAAGTGCTTGTTTTCTCTCCTCTGACACGTGTCAGAAAGCATTATGCAAAGGATCCCTACAGATGTCAACCTTTAAAGAAAACTTTATTTCCATTTGCAGTATTATATTTGGCAGTATGGCTCTGTTCTGGGGCCTCTCTGCCTTTCGTAGGCCAACGCAGGAACCCTCTTCCACGCGCCTATGTTGAAAGACTCAAGGCACCTCTCTGCCCTTCCACGTGCAAACGAGAAAAGCCTGAAGCAGAACAAGCAAACCTCCCTGCCCTTCCATGCGCCTACATGGAAAGCCTAAGGCAGGGAGAGCAGCAGCAAGGACCCCCCTGGAACAGAACAGAGCTGATCCATCAGTTGATGGCTGTTTGAGATCAGCTGATCTAGCTGGGATGTAAGCTGAGCTTGCAGCCACAGGTCACCACAATCCAAAGCCAACCACAAAAAGCACCACCAAGACATGCAAAAAAGAGCCTGAATTTAGCACAAATTTAGTAGGACTGATAAAGACGCTACTGGAAGCGTCCGCACCCACATCATACCAGACTCCATTTAAATAAACAGACATTTTATCATCAAATGCACTTTATTCAATGTCGACAGAAACAAAATAATACTCAGAAAAGCTGTCTTGATTTGCTGTCTGCACCAGTTTTCTCAATAGTGGACCAATTAAAAAAAATATTGTTCCCATGGGTGACTTAGACACAAAACCATGGGAATTTTCGGTCCAGGTTGGACATTACCAAAGTTACCCTTTAAGGTCCAGACACTGTTTCGTTTCAATGCTTCTGTACAATCTGGTTATATAGTCATCCCTCAATATGGAATAAACTGCAGGTAACTGGGCTCTAACCTGTTGTCACAGCTAGAGATCATCCCGGGCCTGTGTATGAAATGAACTATTACGGCTCTATCAGATTAGAAATTGCTTGTATTCTGGTCAGTGTCACACATCGCATCTCTGAGCGGCCAGAGAGCTATCGCACATTGAACTCAGAGCAAGCATCCATTATTGGTATGTGCCTAAGCTGTTAGTGTACCCTGTGGCCTGTTTATCTGTAGACTAATATTAGTGGTTGCAGTACAAACCAGCCTTGCTTAGTGGAGATTTGCACGCTAAGTCACCTCAGTCTTCTTAAACCCTAATCCTCCTCACACATCTGTGGACTACACACACACACACACACTTCCTTTTTAGTGCTCTAATTCCATGCAGCACAGTTGGCAGTAGAGTGCCACCCCCCTGCCACCTCTCAGCACTCCAGTTTGTTTTACTTATCGGGTATTTTTAACAAAGTGAAGATTAGGATGGCATCGGGTCTACTTGCGAAGCCCTCCCCTGCTCGTGAGGTTATGCATTCGCGTGCCCCTCATGTGTCGTCATTGGTTCGCTTTGTGGACACCCAGTGGTGCCAAGCCACTTAATACAGTCACAATCGAAGACATATAGTGGAGTTAGAGAGAGATCAGGAAATAACTGCGTGATAGTGTTTAATTGTGGGTATTGAGGAGAGGACAGCGGGGATAGAATGGCGGTCAAAGCCGTGTAATCTCTTAAATGTCTTCCAGCACAGAAGCCTCCGGCTCTGATCCGCTGGCCTGGGTCAGCCTATAACGAAGCGCAGACCTAGGAGGCCTAGTTGGGGCCGCTAATGGGCCTCTTTACACACACACTGTAATTTGTACTGTTGAAACACAGTGTTATGATTTGATTTCACATTTACACACTGTTTCCCTTTATAGACAAGCACGCAGTTAATGGGAATCCCACTGTGGAGCCTTTTCCAGAAGGCATGGAGACCATCATGTTTGGTGAGACTGCACAATCACACATTTTTGTAATCAGAGTGAGCCCAATATGGAATCCTCTGTTACCAGTTTGTAGTTACTGACACGTTTTTTGATAAAATATGTGGATGGTACGGTCGAACAGAAGCAGTGATATTGTGTGTGTGTGTGTGTGTGTGTGTGTGTTTGGATGCTGTCTTTACGTCAAGGTATGGGCTGCTTCTGGGGAGCTGAGAAATTTTTCTGGAGGCTTCCAGGAGTCTTCTCCACACAGGTTGGCTATGCCGCCGGCTTCACACCTAATCCCACTTACGAGGAGGTCTGCACAGGTAATACACTCGGCACCTTGTGCACATTTTCACATACGCATGCCCTCTACTCTTTGATATATGTTACCTGATCGTGTTCCCTCCCTGGGAGGAGGTGGAGTGGCCTGGCAGGACATTTCTCTGTGAAATCAGTCAGGGTTCAAGAGACCAAAAAATGCAGAGGGGAAAAAGAAAAAGATACAGAGTCGGAAAGGGTGTTTTTAAGTACAGCGCTCTCATCCTCTCGCCGCCTTCCCTTCATCTGCAGTCAACTACTCAGAATGCACTGCTCCAGATGGGCTGCACCCCCCGTCCCCACCCCCCCATGACCTACTTGTAAGGATTGGGCTCTGTACTGTGCTGTACTGCGGCGTTTTTGCCAACAGAGGTTACTGTGTATGAAGCGCCATAAATGGGCTTCTTTTCCTGCGACTGCGACTCGGCGAACATGATGTCGGAGATACAAGCTTGAATTCTGTGTATTTGTCATCAAAGCCCCCGATAATGTTTGGCTGCGTGTCTAAGTCCAAATTAGTTTCTTTCCGTTTTCCTCATTGTGAGATTCAAACAGATTCATGTAGGGCGTTGATATATAATTCAAATGAAGACGTCTAGCTCTTAGTCTGTGCGCCTCTCATGTGTTTTGGGAGTCGTGAGCTGTTAGTTTTGGGCTCCTCCATTTTGAGGGCGCATCATTACAGGCAGGCATGGAGTCTAGGTGCAGGCACAGCATGGGGGACATGGAGAGAGGGGAAAGATGCTTTGGGCTTGGCTGGCAGACTTTCTGAGCAGAGCCCTTCAAGGGATTGTATGTTTCCTATCTGTCTGCCTCTCCCAGTCTCCCTTTCTGTCAGCTTCCCAGCAACAAGATGGTCAGCTATGGAGGCTGAGATGGAGACAGATGACAGAAGGAGAGAGAGATTGAGAGCTGCAGCAAGTGAGGAAATGGGTAAAATAAACTTTTTGAGGGGAAAGAAAATTTGAGGGAAGAAAGTGTGTGTGAGAGAGAATGGTTGCCTGTCCATCGGCTGAGAGAGTGCAGGCGTCGCTCCAGTGGCCATGACGGAGCAGAACACTGCGACGGCATGAGACCGAGGAGCTGTCAACACAGCTAGGGCTGGACAGATAGACGGACGGACAGAAAGAAGGGGATGATGGAACTGTCAGCAGAGCCAGGGAAGGATAGAAGGACAGGCAGATAGCTAGCTGGATGGTCTGACAGACAGATATGGGAGAGGTTGAGGTGCAGTCAAATTTGTCTCGGGAGGACAGACAAAACAGACAGCTGAGAGATGGATAGAAGGAGATGTTATTACCAATCAGCATAATTTATCTCGACTAATTCGCAGTACAGTCCATTTTGCACTGTGTTTGCAATACAGAATAAAGAGCGGATGTTGGAACCATTTGTACTTTAGCTTGACAGTGTTGTATCAGGTTAAATCCAACAGTCCTTTTTCTATTGAACAAAAAAGGTTGCTGAGGTTGTCACTCATGTAAACATCTCAGTCCAGCTGAAATCGTACTAAATTGAATGTCTCAAAGTCGCACTAAAACACCCAGATAACACGATTGGGAGTCCAATTACTCCTACATGTATACAGTCAATCGGACCCACACTGGCTGAGGCACTCCGCCCCCAGGCTTTGACCCAGAAGTCGAAAGCATTAAATGCGTAACAGAGGAGAGGCCTGTAACAACATGGTGAAATGTACATTGTTGTCCAGCATGGTACCAGTTCGCTGCTAGCCAACTCTAGCTAAATTATTTGTCGATTGTTTGGTCTGTGACGTAATAGGTCAACTGCAAAAAGTTCTTGAACTTGAAAGAGAGCTTGTATACTGGGACAAGGACAGTGGTTGGATAGACTCAAGGATGAACTGATTATATTTCATTGGTTAAAGGTCAAGGTCACTGTGACCTCATAAAACATGTTTTTAGCCATAACTCCAGAATTCATACACTAATTGTTTTAGCGTATGTTTTGGTACAGTGGTTTTCAACTGGTCTGGCCACAAGGTCCAGATTTGACCTTAGTCATTACTTCAAGGTCCACAGAGTTTAATACATTCGGCGTCATACTTGTGTTTGGCGATGTCATCAAGCTAGTTTGTGGTATCTGTAAAGTGGCTGTCCATTAGTCACTCGCTCGACAGCAGGAAACAGCACTTTAAAGTAAAAACTTTGTGCCGGAAATTCACTGTACTTAAAAATAAAGGTTTTTTTTTTACAAACTGGACACATGTTAAAATCAAATTCTGCCATTCAGAATGGAACGGCAACCCATTTCTGGACCGTGACCACCAGTTAGAAACAACGGTTTTAGAGATTGTAACTTAGCAGCAACATCCATAGCCTATTTAAAGCACTGTCAGCTGTCATGGCTACGTATGACTGTGGACGGACATGGATGGAAATTCTAGTCATAACAGTACTTTATTTAACTTAACTGTAACAGTACTTACTTAGCAATTTAGCGTTTTAGTAATCTACTGTATTTTACAGGAGATTTCACAGGTATTGCAATATAGCCTGAAAATATTGTGATATTATGTATAGGTCATATCACCCAGTCCTAGCTGGACCTCAAGTCAGCAGACAGCAAGACCAAAGTAACTGAAGGCACCCCCACTAGAGCTGGATCTAAGTATAGCTAGAAAACCTCAGGTTATAATCAATGAGCAGGTCAGAAATGTACAGACTTGAAACCATAGTGTGCATTAAAGACTAGGATTTTGAAGGTGATTCTGTGTTGTTCCAGGAGTTATTTCAATAGCAGAGTAAAATGTTCAAATTTTTGAGTACATGATCTGGAGCTGTCTGACTGTGCGTCTTAGTCTGTTTGAGATATAAAATAACTCTAAGTTTTGATATGTTTAATATATATTTATTTAAGTAACATGTGATAGTCCAATGTTGTCTGCTTTGCCAGAGTTTAGGCAACTAAAGCTGTAGGTTAGGGTTAGATGAATATGGTGCTCATGGTTGAAAGACACCAGTGTCCCCTTTTGGTACGAGACCAGGCATCAACCACGTTCCCCTTTGTCAGCATCACCCGTTTCGTTAACCATGCTGCTTCTGTCTTTCCTACGTAGAGAAGACCCTAATTACTCTCAGAACCAAGTGTGTTTAAACATGCGGCTGGTGCTGTGGTTTTCTAGCGAGGATGTTCCCTTCATAAAGTTTTACTATTTTCAACAGCAGAGAACAATTAAACAAAAAAGGGCAAAATGATGTTGTGATGATTTGGGAGGCCATCCTCACCCCGAAGGCTGTTCACCCTGCTGAAGTGTCCTTCAGCAAAAACACTGAATCTCTAGCAGCTTTAGTGGCATCACTTCTAAGCCTTTCACCCCATTCAGATGGGACAAGCGTGGAACATAGCGGTGCATATTATTTTTTACCAAACAGCTTTTGCACTGCTTTCTACCCCTCTTATAACCCGTCTCCCTGCTGGCTGTAACCACAGCGAAATCTGTCCATATGGTGAGAGTTTGTGTACTGTGCATTGTGAAGGCGACAATTGGTTGTCAGCTCACCTGGGCCTTTGGCTATATACGCTGGCACATGTGCTTCCTCTTGCCTCTCCCTTCCTACAGCTGATGTCCACCCTGCAGCCTCCTCTTTTTGTTTTTCAACACCTCCGTGGCACACGTGCCACACATATACGCATCGCTTACATGCCTAACATCGCTGACTTCTACTGCCGAGGACAATCTTAGTTTTGATAAATTCAATTTGTTTTAAATATGCGTGGACCCCCTTCTCTTCATTTTCTTTGAGCCAGTTTGTGACAGTATGTATAGTAAAAAAAAAAGACTATTCACTGTCATCAAAAATGTGCCTATTCTTGATTTTAGGTAACAACTGTTTAAACAGGTGAAGTCTTCCCTGATCATTTGGCATGAGATGATCCTCTGGGCGCGCCAAGTGTCATTTAGAGACAGAAAGTGGGTCTCAGGCCAGATGCATGAATTTGGCAGCCCTTCTCCTATTGTCTGCAATGCACCTGATGCATCTATCTGTGTGTGTGTGTGTGTGTGTGTGTGTGTGTGTGTGTGTGTGTGTGTGTGTGTGTGTGTGTGTGTGTGTGTGTGTGTGTGTGTGTGAGAGAGAGAGAGACAGTGTGTGTATGTACACCTGTGCACGTGTCTGTGTAATGTGTGACAGCGGGGGATGGCTGCTATTGATACAATCCAAAGCTAACACTGCTGTATTTACATTTAGCCAAAGGTATATGTTTGCGTTGAGGTACGTGGGTACACCTTTTTCTGCTGTGAATGTGTGTATATGTCTGTGTGTGTGGGCGCACATGCACCTGCATGTGAGACCTAAAGCCTCCCCCATGTTTGAGAATGCCTGCAGGCAGCTTGTTGAAGCTTTGGGGTCCTGGCAGCTGCACACAGGAGCGAGTGTCTGTGTGCTTTTGGCGACTTTCACCATAAGCCTTAACCTTTACTGTGCCTTCTCTGCACCTCTCTTTTTCCTCTCCCATGTTCCATAAGGGTGGATTCAACCTGAATCCCTTCTACCTGTGGCACATGCATTCAATGACATCTACGTGGAACACACACATGGATGCTGCTCATGATGTCTCAACGGACAGTTTGACAAGACATGCAGACGTCAATTGTCCAACATGTTGGAGCATTGTGCGTATTAGCGTCTTATTACATTTGACTAATCCAAGTTGTCATTCTCCTTTAGGTCTCACCGGTCACACCGAGGTGGTGAGGGTGGTCTTCTCCCCTAAAGATCTCAGCGTTGAGGAGCTGCTCAAAAGCTTTTGGGAAAACCACGACCCCACGCAAGGTAGCAATGCACACACACACACACAAACCAAAAAGTCGCCCTCAAATAAGACCCGTCCCGAGGGTCACAGGGTGTATTAGAGCAGAAGGATGATGCCCAGACGTGTGCCTGCGTGTGTTGTGATGGGGGGGGGGGGGGGTCTCTGGGGTGAAAGTCAATGCCAGACTGTGTTAATGTGTCTGAGATCCAGCCATCCATGGAGAGGTGCACCAGTGTGGTGCATGTTCAAGCCCTAACTGCAGAAAACCCCCTCTCTGTGTTAGAGCATGTGCATGGCATGTGCCTTTTGCCATTCACTTCACATAAGAGCCTCTGACTGATGCAATGACGACACTAAATTCGGTCTTTTTTTGGGGCTGAATAATGTTTGTGAATTTAGGTTTTATTGTGCATAGTGCATCTGATGGGTGGGTTTAATCCCTTGACGGCAATTCTGAAGTTGCTAATCACGGGAAAGTGGTGAAACTTTGCTGTGATGGTGTAACATTTCCCCCGAATGATTCAACCGAATTATCTGCGAATACTTTTTGACTCAGGTTCTGATCCATATTCCTGCACTTACACAGTCTGTACAGTGTGCCGAATGTCTTTAACTTGAATCCCGGTCTCCTCAGCTCTCCTCTTTAATGACACATGCCTCTTCCCCACCCGTCTCTCAACCCCCCAGCGGCGACAAGAACCCCATCCCCCATAACCCATCTCTCCATCTCTCCATCTCTTCAGGTCTCTTGTTTTTTTTTCTGCTCACTGGAGGAGGTGATGTAAGAACATTAATGCACCGGGAGGGCACAGGGAGGGTGTGTGTGTGTGCATGTGTGTGTGTTTGAGAGGGAAAGGACAGGCAAAGAGGTACTCTGCTCACTCATACTGAATGTAGGGAGGGGCATGACAAGTTGGGAAGAGATGGATCAAAGATTCATAGGCCCGACCTTCAGCCTTAAAACTAGCTCACATACACACGCGCATTCAGTGACGTCCACATCATTTCTGTCATCTCTTTTGCATCTGTCATGGTTGTTCTCTCACACCGTGTGACCCAAATGCACTAAAACGTTCGCCATGTTTTGTACATCTGCCACAAAAAGCACATCAGCTGTGTGTGTTTGTATGTTCGTCACGTTCCGCTTCACCTGTTCGGCCAAAAGTGGGTCGACAAAAAAGAGGCAGAGGTGGAAGTAAGTATTTGAGGTTCTTGTGTGAGCTCACATCGTCCCGATCAGAGGAGATTCTCCCATTCAGTGTAGCCAAGGGCAGGGACACGTCTTACTACGGGCAAAGGCACACAGGCAGAGTTGAGCCGACACGCCACAGGGCAAAGGCAGTGAGGCCAAAAGTGTAGTCATGCATTTCCCCTGACTCACTGCCTTGTCTCATCTCATGTTTTATTAATAGCATGCAGCTTATTGACTATGAACTCCGCTACTTGTTTGTTTTTTCTGCTACAGTTAAGACCAGGCGACATGTTCCGAAATAACCACAAACTCAAATATACTTTTTTTTTCTTTCCTGGGAGTGTAACTCCTTGTGCGTGACTTAAATGTGAATCCCTGCCGTTCCTCTCTCCTCCGATTCTGGGTTCACGTGTAGCAGAAATTCCTCTGATTTGACAAATGTGGCGTGGAGTGGTGGAAAGGGGCCCGCTGGCTGTGCCTTCACGCATGCTTAAGCTCCAATTTATTCTGTCCACCTTAGAGCCGGGCTTAAAAGAGAATGGAGAAATTAAGGAAGTTCGCTCGCTTCCCTTTCAACTGCACAGAGTCACCAGAGATCATCACATATGGAGACGAGCCCAGGAACATTATGAATTCTGTTTCCTCCTGACGCCATCAACACAGAGCCCATCCTGGTTTATATAGACACACAGTGCTGGAGTGCATGTGGAACTATCATATACAGATGCATATTCAGTTGCATGCAATACTTCCTTTTAATGCGTGCGTGTGTGTATCTGAGAGTGTGTACGCACATATGTGTGTGTATGTGTTTTGAGATCTGTGCCTCTCTGCTTTGCCTCAGTTCAAAAGGGTTTAGTCCCGACAACGTGATGTCGGGCTGCGTCAGCTCCACCAATCCCAGCCTGGATAGCAACATTAGCAGCCAATCAGAAACTCCCAGCAGCCTTTGCTGTGTGCCCTCTTTCCATATTCAGCAACACTAGTCTCAATCTGCTGGCTTCCCTGGGATGTTGCATAAAGACCCCCCATTCAACACGCTCCCATATTATAAGTTTCTTACGTCTGCAACTCTTCAGTAACATACCTTCACTCGTGTGTGCGTGTGTGTGTGCGCACGGAAACGCTCGAGCACGGATGAACTCTGAATAGTCGGTGTGACATCTGTGTGTCAGAGGGCAGCAGCAGCAGCTCCGTTTCATGGTGCCGCTTGAAAACATGATTTTGATGCATTTCGAATGATCACTGGTGAGATGCAAACACGTCGTGCTGTTCTTTCACACACTGCGGATCAATTGCGCACACATTTCCATACACGAGCATACTGTTCACTTCACATTATGCACAAGTGCTCATTATGCCTACTCATAGGCAGCTTTACTCCATTTGTGCGTGCATGCGAATAGGCACAGCTCGCACACACACACGCACTGTGCATGCAGAAGGGTGCACACAGCTGCACCGATGGCATGTCACTTATTGGATACTTCCTTGTTACAGAGCGTAGGCCCCGCATCACTCCCTGTATCCTCCGTCCCCTTAACTCCCAGTGGAGGGTAGCAGCACTTCTTCACCCTGCCAACCTGTCAAGTTATCCCTCTATTTTACTCCACTTCTTCTCCCACAGCCGTGCCACCACCCTTTATTGCTCTTTAACTTATTCAAACATAAGGTCACCTCCGTTCCTCTTCTCTCTGTTACTGTGATTTCTTACGCCTCTTTTTCTCCTCCACCTTTCAGTTCCCCCCCCCCCATCCATTCTTCCACATTCTTTCCCAGCTTCCTCCCCTCCTCACCCGTCTCACCTGCACCCCCCCACCCCCCACCCCTGTCCTCTTTGCAGCGAGCAGAGCGGAGGGGCGAGTGAGTGAGCAAACGGCCCGGAGCCCGTCAGCACATCCGCAGAGCAGCGCAGTGAGTCGACCGCTCCCCGAGGCCATCCGCTCATCACACAAACACACTCGCATCCACTCACTCCACTTTTATCTCTTAGTCACTCTCTCCTCCCTGCTCCTCAATCCCCCCCCTCCATTTCTCCATTCTCCCATCTCTTCCTCTGTCATCCCCCCAACCCCCCTCCAATCTGCCGCCCTTCTTCTTAACAACCGAGGCTTTTCCCCTCCTCTTTGTTTCCTCCTCATCTGTTTTCCTCTCCTTTCCTTTCCTTCCTCTCGCCCTCGTTCCCTCCATCCTCTCTATTTTTTGAGGCCATGCAGTATTTATGGTGTGGGCTGCTGATGCTGCGTCAGTGAACAGCGATAGACACAAAAACACAAATGCACAGCTAAGATGGCCGAGGCGGCTGTCCTCATTTGATAACGTCTGCACGTACATGCATGCTCACCCTTGTAGGTAGACGTCGGAGTCACACGGCAGAAAAGAGACATATTACAGGTCTGTGAAATAGGTGGGTGAGATTCAACAATCAGCCAAGGTGGCCATTTTTATCCATATGAGCTTTTCTTTTTATTTTATCAGCTGCATTGTGGCGTCATTGCGTAGGGTATATACACTCTCTTAAGCTACAGAAATAGTTTATCACATAGAAACCAACAATGGCTTATCACGCATACACACAGGCACGGATAAGGTCAGATCACAAAATACACATAAATCAAGCTGTCTTCCATCTGCCGAGTCACGCTGGTGGCAGTTACTTTCTGACAATTAAATGAGCATGAATATTCCTTTATATAATATCGTCACCCCAGCTGGCCGCGACACACGCCAATTCCCTGTTGGGGTCCCCCCGTGTCCCCCCTGTGTCACCACATCCCTCAATTTTGGGTTGCCCCAGTCATCTAAAGCCAAACCCCGCAGGAGGTGACCTTGACCTCTGACCTGTGACCTCTGCCACCCCCACACTTCTTACCTCAGCCCCTTTGCCTCTTCTCTGGTTGGCTGAGAACAGCGTGCTCATTACCAGGTGTCAGTTATTACACCCTCGCACACACTGACAATCCTAATTTATGGAGATTGCGGCACGTGTGTGCATGCTGTGGGGGTTGAGCTATATGTCTGCGTTTGATTACGTTTATGTTCTGTATACCTAAAGAGCCTTTTTTTTAATAGAAGTGTTGAGTTTTGTGAGACATTTTCGTGCACTCTTTCACCTTGAATGGAAATAAATAAATGTGATTCAAACAGTGTAGAAGAAAAAAAAATGAAAAAAGCGAGGAGTGATAAGGAAGAGCGAACAAAATACAAAGATGGTTCCAACTTAAAAAAAATAAAAAAAACAAACCCAACCTGAGCTGTAATTGTTGATTAGAGGCAGAGACCTCAGCATCAGTGTTCTGCATAATAATGACTGACACCAAATCACACACACGCACACAGAGCCTAAATATTTGCAGCGTTAATTTCAGGCTGTCAAAGTTGGCGCATTGAGTGTTGGAAAATTGAGTCACGCAAAAATCATATGAACTGTAATTAAAAGATTTTTTCCTCTGGAATAAGATGCATTTGGAATTAAAGTACTTTCTTACAAATACATCGCCTGCAGGCAAGTGAACCCAACTTGTGGTGATATTATTAAATATTTTGTGATAATCATTGGATGATGTTCTGGTTAACTTCATTTTAAAATTGCCAAATGACAGAAAGAAATTGAACTCTGCCTCCAAAGCTGATGGTTATGATGGAAATGTTCTACATATATTAGCATCATTTGCTGAAACTGCTGACCTGAACATTATCCTTTTATTTTTTTCATGGCCCAACTTTAACATACGATATCACACATTTAAATACGGTGAATTTAACTTGTGCTCTCATCTGGACTGATTCAAGTACAGCAGCAGAACAAGCTCTACTTGTTAGATTTAGATGCAGCTAAAAATAAACAGCGTAAGGGCCAGAGTCACAGTGCTCTGACAACATGCCCAGAACCATGAAGTGATCATGTTAGAGAGCACCGCTCCAGCAGAGAAAATAACACGGAAGCTGAGGAGAGATGTAACAGATTTTTTAAAACACATGACGACTAGTTACTGCAGTAAGCTACACGGTGTGCACCTTGGAGTCGTGTATGTATACGCGCGCATGCACGGCACTAATGCCAAGACACACACGCGCAGTTCCGCTGCTGGTTTAAGGTTGCCTCCGTATGTGTGGTGTCACCATCTGACAGCCAGCAGCGCGTTGCTTTCTGTTTTGCTCTGTATGTTTGCATATGTCACATATTCACTCCCCTTAGTGTATATATTCTGTTTGTGTGTGTGTGTGTGTGTTTGCACGTGCAGGCGAGTGTATGTGTGTGTCCACTGGGGATGCTCTCACCATCCCAACTCCATACTCTGCCTCTGTCTCCAGCGCGTCAGGAGCGGCTTACATAAGAACAGGGCAAAAATAGCAGCTGAGAGGGGAGAGGAGGAGAGGGCTCTGCTGGCACGCACACAGTCGTAACGGGACCGCGGGGCACGGCACAACCCTGAGTACTATCACGCACACACACACATACACACAGGGAAGACTGCAGTTATCAGGCATTATATTTCTTTTTATTTGCGGTGCACTTTTTTGACAGTATAGTAGAAATAACGATCGCTGGGTAGACTCCATCAGCGTGAAAAACGCCAAATAATCCTGGCTGATGTTTCAGCTCTTGCGCAGGGGTTAGGGTGCTCTCGCTCTAGACCTGAAGTGGGTGAACAAGCATTGCATTGTGTGACAGTGTGCGAGAAATGCAGGTAGAGGAGTCGGAATAAAGAGGTAAAAGAAGAGGAAAAAAGCAGCTATTTTGGATTGTTCATTAGTGCTCACTCTGCTGCAGTCTAATTGGTACGCACTGCCAAGTGCAATAATTTCGAATTCACTTCAAATGTTTTTCCTCCACGCTCAGAAGGATGCAAAAAGTCACCAATTACGCAGAAACATTTCTTAATTGCGGACACTGACAATAGCTTGACTGCTGAAATGTTTATTCTTTCGTCTCCGTAATTAAATGGGCTTTTTTTTGCCTCATTTGCAATCTTTTCTTGTTTTACATCTATGTGAGAGCTCCTGAAGTACTGAAGGAGTGAGGGAGCTGAAAGACATGGAGGGAAAGGAGGGGACGGTACGTAAAGAGGTGGAGAGGTGAAGCTAATCTCAGCTCTTACAGTTGTTAACGGATGAAGGATCGTCGTGTAAAAAAGACGCCAGGGGAGAATAAGCTGGGGTCAGGCCACCGGTTCTGTAGAGGGCCGTTACACGCAATGGTACAGCGCTCTCAGTCTGTGTCGGCCTGTAATTTCTACCTCTGTCTCTTCATCTTCTCCTCCCTCCTCACCAGTTCCTCACCAGCATCCCTTTTAATCTGATTACCTTCTTACTGTTTCATCTCCTTTTTTTAGCCTGCAACTTAAAATCGTCTGGCAACGCTTTCCGTACCCCCACTCCTCTTCCACCGCCCCCCAACGCACGTATGCACACATAACGTATAGTCACCCGTGGTTACAGAGAAAAAGGAACGGAAGGTGGAGGGAAATGAGTGAGTGGGGAATAAGGAACGAGCCAAAGACAGAAGGTGAATGAGCACGATTTGCAGATGGAAGGAGTGAAGGTGAAGTTGGAAGTGGGAGAAATAGCAGGCTTTTATCCTCAACAGCCAGCAGGGACAAGCTGAGCGCTGCCATTTTTTTAGCGTGCCAGGGTAAACACTGGAAGAGATTTTACAGACTTGCAAGAAATCTCAGCGGGTTTAAACACAACAAGCCCAAAAAAGTGTATACATGTACGTTTGTGCGCGCAGGTTTGTGCACGAATGTCTGCTGGAGAGAGCAGCTACTCCCTCTGAGACTTGCGATACCCCCGCCACCCTCCCACTTTGTCTGATTTTGGCTTCCATTTGTGTCGAAGGGGCTACTTTTACATTTTCTTATTTAGAGGGGGAGCAATTAATTAATATTTTTGGCTTCCTGGGCATAGGTCAGTGACCCTGAGAGGCGGCGTGTGTATGTGTGTGTGCACGTGTGTGACCCGTAGCCCCTCCTCTTCTGTCCACCCCCCATTACCCTCTGCTTTCAGAGGCAAGGCTCTCATGCATAATGCAGAGAGAACAGGGAGGCTCTCATTAATAATTACTGCCGCCTTTGATGGATGGAGAAAATAACGAAGGGGGCTGTTAAAAATGGAGAGAGCAAGAGAGAGACGGCGGTGGCGGCAGCGGGAGGGGGGAGTTTTTTGGGTGGTATTTGTTGCTGTTGTAGTTCTTTGAGGACTGAATGCTTGTGGGGATGGATTTGGACTTGGTATAGTCGAAACTGCGGCTGATGTTTTGGATGGCGTTAATATTTTGATTAGGGAGTAACTCCTCGTCTGATGGTGGAGGAATCTCTGAAGATGTGATGAATCTTAATTGTCTTTGTGTTGGAAGCAGCTCCTACCACTCAAGGGTGTTTGTCTCTTGACTTCTCTTTGATATCCTTATCATTAAGTTTGTCTTTGTGATGAAAAGCCTCCGTTGTCTTTAGTTGGTTTTTTTTTTTAAGAGATATTAATCGTCTACCTTTCTTGCAAGGTAGAAAATGAATTCCTTGTTCTGTGTAAAAGAGCTTTAATCAAATTACAGCAGTCAAATAGTTTCATGATATTAAGTTTTCCCTGTGTGTATTATGTCCACACATGATCTTGCACACATGCACAAGTATAGCTGTGTGTGTGTGTGTGTGTGTTTGAGCTGGTCAGGACGTCGGGGTCAGCAGGGAAGGTCACAGGGAGCAGCAAAGCTACAAGACCCCTGCCAGCCAGCCAATCAGAGTAAAGGCTCTGGTGGACAGCCAATGACAGAGTGGCTCGGTGGCCTTTGATGGAGGGGCCACCATTAGCCCCGTCACTGAACAACAGCGCTGGGGGCAAGATGGCCGACATCCAACACTGCAGAGATGGAGAGGAAGAGGGTGAGGGTAGACATGGAGGCAGAGACAGAGGGAGACAATCGAGAGAGTGGGTTGGATTGTGGATGATACAGTAAAGGAAAAAATAATGAAAATATAAAAAATAAACTGTATATGACTAATATATTTAAGTAGCAGAAGATGAAATCAGGGATGTTTTTAGCCACTCTAGGGCATGGTTCTTGGGATGGCTGTGGTGGTCCGTAGGTTGGTCCTATCCCAGCTGACATTGGGTGAGAGGCAGGGTTCACCCTGGACAGGTCACCAGACTATCACAGGGCTGACACATAGAGACAGACAACCATTCACACTCACATACACACCTACGGACAATTTAGAGTCACCAGTTAACCTGCATGTCTTTGGACTGTGGGAGGAAGCTGGAGTACCTGGATAAAACCCACACTGACACAGGGAGAACATGCAGACTCTGCACAGAAGGGCTTCCCCACTTTAAGGTTTAAACCCTCAACCCTGAGTTTGAACCAGGAACTCTCGTGAGGTGACAATGCTAACCACAACCTAACTTGTAAATTGTTTGTTGTTAGGTCAAGGGAATTTTATTAAAGCTAAACCTTCTGGCTGTACCGGCTACTAACAGGCCAGAACACACACTTAATGCCTGCAGCTTCCAACAATGAGGAAGAGTTGAACCCCAGGGAGCTCAACTCCTTCTCTGCAGCTCTGCTCATCTAATAGCTCATGCTCGTGTGTTGCTCGGCCGGCCCACTCCAGGGGCCAGATGCATAAAACTCTGTGTAGATTCATGATTAAAGCTGTGTGCAAGCACAAAGGCAGAAATGTACATAGATTCTTTTCATCAGCGTTGTGAGGCTGTGCCTACGCTTGATTCTGTTTTATAAATTTCGATCATTGTGGTGCTGGGTGCACGTACACAAGCCTCATTTGTTCACAGTTCCCCATAACCTCCTGAGACCCTGCGTCCTCATATGAGGACATCACATTTTGGGTTTACTTCACCTTATACTTTATTTTGCTTAACATAGACCTGTTGTCCTTGTTTGTGCACACTTTTTTGTGCCATCTAGTGGTAGTAAGAGCACAATACACCAGTCCATGTAAAAACAAGATGGCAGCCATCTCTGCCAAGTCAGTCTGCAGCCGATCCCGACACAAAAGTGGACAAGGTCCAAAACCTGATCACATTTTATGGATGAAATTTGTTTCTTGTCGATGCTTCAAATTAAAAAGAAACTTGGTATTCAGGGGTAGGATTTAAGTAAAAAAAAGACCACTCCTTGGGGCAGGGGAGATGCGGTGAGCTCACTTGCAGGCATGCATCACAGACCCCTTCTACACTGCCTCTTCAAGGAGGAAATTTCACGCTGTTATGCTGCCTCGCCGTTCTGTATAAAAGGTACAATTGCGGAATGGGGGCAAAGAGATGCCTTCAAGCTGGCATCGGAGGTGGTGTCAGTGCCAACACAATGTCTGTATTAATTGAGCAGACAGCAGGATGGGATCATGGGAGGCACGGATGTGACGTTTTGACAATGTGTTATATTACAAGAGATTTAAAAAGTAGTTTCTAGCAGTTAGCAGCTAACTCAAAGAAGAATAGCAGCCAAAAATGTCAACAAATTTGAAAAATAATGAGGTGAGGGAGCTCCTTACGGTCTGAGCAGAGTGTGAGATCAGCCACCGTATAACGGAGATGCCGGCATGCTATCTAAAAGTCACACATTGTAGCGGGATGATGATGCAGTTGATTGGTTCAGTGTAAAAATGCAAAGGTGGCATAAAGAAGGGACTTCGTAGTGGCCTTATAGCACAATCTCTGTATAAAAACGACTACAAGCACACATTGACAGAGTGGGGGAGACTAAAGTTTGGCACTACATTTACAAGATTTGTTGATTGGACCACTGATGGAGATGGAATAGTTGTGTGAGACATCAATAATGGAGGGACAGACAAAAGACACAGACTGTGTTGTGGTGAACTTGGCCACTTTGGCTCTAAACTACTTAAAGTCTGTAAAGGTACAAATTCTCCCATTGTTTTTCTGCCTAAGGCCGTTCACTTTAATGTGATAGAGATGTCAGTTAGTGTTACTCAGGGCTGCTGTGAAAGATTTTAAATGTAAAATGCATTGTGTTTTCGATAGAGAAGATATTAAAGGGAACAAGCTCTGCACTGAACAGAGGCTGATACGCACACATTTTGTTCAGCAGGGTTATCTCCACAACACACTGTTTTATCATATTTGAACAACTCAAGCATTTAATATTGTTGAGGAAATTTCCTGTGAAGCAAATTCTCTGAGGCATTCAGCGTGCGTCGGAGAGCGGGCGACGTCTGCTTGTCTGCTCCGATTTGAATGAAGACCAGATGAATACTTATAGCCATTATATCTGAACAGACTGTGTCACAGATAGATTGTGACACTCTATGATGTAAGGTAACATTTAATCTAAAGAGAACAAGATATGCAGATCACTGTGTCAGGGAGATGCCAGCATCTTGTGGCTCCAGCCTGTCAGCACATTCAGTGGGAATCTGTTTGCTCCCGCAGTATGAATAGAAAACAACACAGAGAGATATTAACAGGTGTCACATACAGTACGTTGTCTGACAAAATGTTAAACACGTTAAAGCTCATATAGGCAACAGACCTTATCTCCTGAGGAGTTCCTATGGGGAGGAGCAGTATGTAAATGTGGCAGGGGACCACTGTGGCATTACAGTGGCCACATCTGATCATTTAATAATGTTATTTTGCTGTTTTCATCGTCTCAGGTTGTCATTGGAGCTTCTGATAGATAGGCTTTACATCTGTCTTTCTCCTGTGGGAGCTCAATATGCATGTCATCACACACACTGAACACTTCTACGGCAAATTGCAATTTAGAAAGGCAATATTACTCTAATTTAAAGCACTAATCAACATTTTCACTTGACAGTTCCCCCTCATCTCTGCGAAGAATTTTAGCTCCTTTTAGCTCGTTGTTTTGGTTTTACAACTTGCAACTGTGCAATTTTTTTTCTGCTCTACCCACTCTTTGCAACTTATTTCCAGTTGCAGCAGTCAGCTGAAACACCAAAAACTATACACTCCCTGCCTTGCAGCAAACAGCAGCAAAAGCTAGCAACTAGCTGGAACTAGCTGGTGAGCATAGTTGAGCAAATAGCAGCTAACGAGCCAGATATTTTATTCAGGAGTCGGTGGAGACCAAAACAGAGCTAAAAGCGGGAGTAAATGATGGAATTGTGTTGGATAGACTCAAGCACAACTCTAAATAGATGCTAATGTTAATCTTTATCTGGTGTGAAAATAGGCTACATTCACATCAGTGCCTTTTCGTTTTAGAATACATGACTTTTGGCATACTGACGTGACGTGATAGCTTCCACATTTATCCAGTGTTTTCAGTGACACAGACACTCATGTCAGCTTCCTGATTGGGTCAGGAACGGGACATGTCAAGCCCAAACATTTTTAGCCAGGTCTGCATTTCTTTTTTGATTTCATCCATCTAGTACGGGTAACGTTACTCTTTGCCCATTGCCACGGCTTCCTCCAGTGATGGGTAATGCTCCTAGAACTGCTTTAATATGTCACTGAATTTGCGTTGCAGCGTCTCCCAATTTATGTTGTCTACTGCCTCTACAGTCTTATACTCATGTTTCACTGTTGGTAACAATTCCATTTTGTCAACAGTTTAAGTAAAGAAGTCTCTTGTCTTACTTTAAGCCATTGCTGTTCTTCCTCTGTTGCATGTTCGAAAACTAGGTAAGCACATTGCATTTTCAGGCCTGTTTGTATGGATGGAAATTATTTCTGAAATGGTGCTGAAATGCGTAAAGTGTACTGAGATCGTTTTCATTTTAAAACACTGTCGGGCGTAACCTTGGTAGCCAAAATAACTAAGTAATAGTGCTTCAAGGAAATTCATTGGAAAATCAGGAAAAATGTACATGACAATAAGATATGAATACTTCCCCATGGCAAAGATATTGCCTTCAAAAGGGTTCAGAATATCCTGACAGAAGAAGAATCAGCTCCTCCACTGATGTAGCATTTGATATGTACCACTGATCTGAGCAATCTCTAAACAATGGTCAAAGTTAACTTCAGAGACAAGAAAGAACAGGACTCTGATGTCCCAATGAACTAAGCCAGTGTCGCTGCCTGCAGGCTGAAAAGCAAAGCTGTTTAAGCGTTAAAGAAGAACACACACACTATACCACTTCACCCCGGCCCATACACAGAAGGCCAAAGATTGAGAAAGACAAGGATTTAGAAGGATAGATAAAGAAAAGAATGATGCTCTCCAGTAAAGAGAGGAAACAAAGGCTGAGTGGGAGAGAGGGTATGAGATAAAGACAGACAGAAGCCCGTCATGCAGTGGTCCATGGGTGCCAGAGCCGCTCAGGATTGTAGCCTTTGAAAGGCATAGAAGTGATGGCAGCTGTTTGGCCTCCTAATCAAGGTACACTAGGCTTGGGCCTCCTCCAAACACTCTGATGTAAAGCTGACGAAAATTTTGACAGTGCCACATAGATGACAAAGACGAGGAAAATACACCCACCTACACGAGCCCATACACCTACACACCGCAGGCCTCCCTAATGAAAGCCCAAATCTGCTGTGATCTTTGAATTCATTTGGCTTTATGAATTCAAAGATGCAGGATGATGACATAATTGTGAAAACCTTTTACATGCAAATGACATTGTGTCCGTGGCGATTGTGGTACTCATGCTTATTTATGGGGTGTCTTGTTTTTCCCTTTGTGTGTGTGTTTACCCAGGTATGAAGCAGCACAATGACCATGGTACTCAGTATCGTTCGGCCATTTACACATCCAACCCCACTCAACAGGAGCTTGCACTGAAGAGCAAAGTGGTCTTCCAGCAGGTATAATACCTCCACATACATCAGAAGGTTTCATTATGACACCTACTCAAGCATGGTGTTGCATATAAGCGAACCATGTGTGAAGTAATGTAGAACATCTGTCGGAAAAGTGTGAATAATGGTTTTTGCGATTTGCTGTTCAGTGTTGAGGCGTAACATGAGATGCTTTGCCAGAACTTCACACACATCAGTCCTTGTTGTGCAGTAACTTTCAAATAGTAGATGTTTGTGTTTTGTATCATGTCCGTAACAAAATGAAAAAGAGCAAAACAGTTTTTCATCATTTCAAATAAGTATTTTGGCCGTTGGCAGGCCTAAGCTGGAGTTTGGGGTTGTCCCAGTTATTTGAATAAGAATTAAAAGCCAGTCTCTGGAGTGGTGACCTCTTAAGAGTTTGATGCTGTTTAGTCAAGCAAAGCCACCTCTGTTGACTTGATCCCCATCTACATCCAATCGAGGACATCCTTTTTCCTCGAACTGAAAGAGAAGAAGAGGGTCGATAGGTCATCAAAACTCATTTCTAAAGCTCGTCCATTCAATGGCACACGCGTCCTTCTTTTGTTCATCCGTCCATCTGTCCGTGCGTCCGTCCATTAGTCCGTCTGTCCGTTGATCCCCGCATCGCTTCGGTTTGTTTGTCTCTCTAAATGGTATTCATGGACAAGCTGGCAGGGGGCAGAGGGGAGCGAATTATGATCGTCATGGTAACTCAGAGGTCCCGGGGTCAGCAGTCACGGGCCAGGGGACCGTTCGTGTTGCCGTGGCGACAACCTCCCAACCTTGGCCTTGGGCTGGGGTCAGAGGTGAAAGAGGAGTGGCAGCTGAGACCTGGAAGGTAGTGAATCGGAGAGGGGGGAGGGAAAGCAGGAGAAGAAAGAGAGAGAGGCAATCAGATCAGAGGGCCATGACTGACTGAATGACAGGCAACTGACGGTGACCTCCCACACAGATACACACACGCACACGCACACACACACACACACACACACACACACACACACACACACACACACACACACACACACACACACAATAATGGGAAATGTAGGGCCAAGATATGTCAATCACAGATGGTAATAAGAAAAATACATTTTAAGTCATAAAGTTCATTCTTGACCTTGGAAAGAGCGTCTGATAGAATAATCTCACAGAAAGTCCATTTTGCTGCTGTTCTGGAGCTTTCAGTCATATTGCATGGTCTTCATCAGCAGGAAGGCGTTTACCACATTTCCACTGAATTATAGTCGTTCAGATTTCCATTTTTTTCTGAGCACTATTAAAACTTATCATCGGTTTTGTCTTAAAAGTTGAGTTTTTAAAGTTCGTCATTGACCTTGGAAACAGCAGTGGATAAACTAATCTCACCTCTTATTAGGTAATAAATTCCCTGATTCATATATTTATCTCATGCGTACTCATGTGTTGGGCACATTTGTGTCATGCACACAAGCATGTGCCGAACCCCCGTGGGTTTACAAAACATTGCAGTATTGTTGCAGTGATAAGTCTGAGGTACATGTTATTCTCCTGCTCACTACCCAAACAAAATACTTGACCTTGTATCCCAGGGTCCCTGGCAAACAAGGTCTGCCACAAAATGGTCATCCAACCAAAACAAAAAAACATAAATGGAGGTAATTTTACTTAAAAGTATGTCCCTTACGTCTTCGTATGCAGGACAGTAAAACAAAGAATGAACCTCATTCTCAGTTTCACCTGTTACACAACAAGGCCTGTCGTCCTCTGGAGTGGCATTAAACCTACCAGCCTCTCAGGCTCATGGTAATGTTCCTGAGCTAGAAGTGTGTGGCGGTGCAGAGACTCTGCCCTCGATCTGTATTTTCTTAGTTTCTTCTTAGGGGTTCTCTACAATGATGTTGTAGGGAGTACAGTAGCATGCAGGTGAGGTCAGAAAAAGCTAGCAACCAGGTTTAGCGGCATGCATCCAAGAGAGAGCTATGAAAATTTTAAATCTGTGCTTGGCTTTCACTTGCACTCGTGGTATTGTTTACATATAACTACCAGTTCCTGTTGTATAAATAGTAGTGAACCTTTAAAAATAATTTTGGCAAAATAAAGTTCACAATGCAGTGTACAAATACACTCACCGGCCACTTTATTGAACACATGTTCAACTGCTTGTTAACGCAAATAGATGGCAAATGGACTCAGTTTTTCAACACACTTACACACCGATGGAACAACCATTGGGAGAATTTTGGGATTCAAGGATACTTCGACATGCAGACTGGAGGAACTGGGGATCAGACTGCTGATCTTCTGAGTAGAGGACAACCCGCTCTACCTCTGAGCCGCAGCTAATAGCTAATGGGCCAATCACGTGGCAGCAACTCAATGCACTTAGGGCTTGTAGACATGGTCAAGACGACCTGCTGAAGTTCAAACCGAGCATCAGAATGGGGAAGAAAGGTGATTTGAGTGACTTAGAACATGGCTGCGCTGAAACTGCTTATCTACTGGGATTTTCACGCACAACCATCTCTGGTGTTTACAGAGGAGGGCCCGAGGAGAATGGCCAGACTGGTTCAAGATAATAGAAAGGCAACAGTAACTCAAATAACTTGTTACAACCAAGGTCAACCCAACAGAGCACCTTTGGGATGTGGTGGAACGGGAGATTCACATCATGGATGTGCAGCCGACAAATCTGCAGCAACTGTGTGATGCTATCATGTCAATATGGACAAAGATCTCTGAGGAATGTTTCCAGCACCTTGTTCAATCTATGTCATGAAGAATTAAGGCAGCTCTGAAGGCAAAATGGGTCCAACCTGGTACTAGCAAGTTGGACCTAATAAAGTGGCCTGTGAGTGTGTAAGCAAAAACAACAAATAAAGTCCAATATTCTAATTTTTTAGTGCAAGTGAAATTCCAACAGATGACATTTTTTTATTTAGTAACTTCTTCTGAAAATAACAATATACCTCATGTCTAGCTGAGACATGCAATGACTGCGTTATAAGCCTGTGAATAAACAGTGTGAAAACCAAGCAGAAACAGCCAAAGGTTCAGTGGGTTCATGTTACGGCACAAAAAAGGTCGTTATATCAAACATTTTCATCTTGTCACCTCCGTGCCAGAGAGCGGCTGAGAGCCTCAACCCAGTTTACAGCTGACACTCAAAAAAACACACCCATTTACGAACATCCTGAAGAGAAACAGCACTCAAACTCTTCCCTCCTTCTCCCCTTCTCTCTCCCCACCGACGCTGCTGACACCACCGATCTGTCAACCACTTCAGTGGCACCCCAGTTTCATCTGAGGGCCACTGGGACACATATCTTCTCAAAGCAGCTGACACGCTCTGAACCAAAATGGCAGCTTCCTGCCCTGAAATGGTTGCCTTGCCGCATTGATGCTGAGTCTCAAGAACGCCCTGGCTTGAAAATGGCATCTCTACAGAGGAAGGGCTTGTTGTGTGTGTCCGTCTGTGCGCGTGAGGTTGTGTGTGTGTGTGTATGCGTGTGTGTGTGTTTTATCCTAAAAGGCCAACGCTCTCTTATCGGGAGAAGTGAGTGCATGTTCGGTAGAGTGACAAGAGCGAGTGGGTGGAGGCGATCCAAGACGATCGGAGATAAGACAGGCATCACAAAATCCAGATTCCACCCCACTGCCAGCCCGTGACTCACACACACACACACTCACATGTACGTACAGACACACACAGAGACATACATTTGGCACATACACGCACAGCCCAATGAATAATTAACCCATACGAAGAGTCTCTTCTGCAGGGCTTTCAGTTTCTTAACTTCAGCATTGGGGGGGTGGGGGGTGAGGGAGAGTGAGGCAGAAAAGCTTGTTTAAGCGCGAGAGCAGAGAGGGGGAGGAGAGGGAGGGGGAAGGGAGAGGGGAGAGGAGAAGGGGGTTCTCTATAATGAAATTTGAAATTTGCAGAACATCAAAGGCTTCTGTAGCCAAGCCGCTGTGGCAGCAGAGCAGAGAGGAGGAGTGCATCTCTTTCTCTCCCTCTGTCTCCCCCGTCTCTCTCCCTCTCTTTCCCCTTCTCTTTTTCTCTCTATCCCTCCCTCTCTGCTAAAATGTGTCTCCCCAGAGCTGAGTGGGGGGGGTGAGCGGAGGGTGAGAGCGAAGGGATGGGAAGAGTTGATTAGGAGGAGAGTGCGGGGCGGTGGCGGTGGTGGTGGGGGTGGGGGTGGGTTCGAGATGGGTTAGGGTTTGGAGAGAAAAATGGAAGAACGGGGGTTCTATATATATATATATATCTCTGTGTGTGTGTGTGTGTGTGTGTGTGTGTGTGTGCATGTATGAACAATAGGTTTTATCAAGCCAGCCTGAATATTGCGTGTGAGCGCGCACATGCATGTGCGTAGGGCCTTGGAGGGGTGAGTGTGCCCTCTGATAAGGCATCCTAACTTAATGAGCTTGAAAGGGGGAAGCAAAGGAGGGGTGCACAGGGGTTCGGATGATGGCTGGAAAAAAAAAAAGAGGGGATCGTTCGGGGCTAGAAGTCTCGGGGAGAAGCCCGGGGGTTGCTAAAACGGGGCACAGCATCAGCAGGTTTCGTAATCGGGCTTCAAGTCACACAAGCCTCACGTCTCTCATTTTGGAAACTCTTCAAAAGTCAGATTTACCCTTCCAGCTATTCCCCAGCTCCCGCATTTTATAGTCTGCCTGCGCGTTACATGAAAATCTTTTTGCTGAAGTGATCGATGGCAACGAGACGTCTTTCGTACGTAACCACAAGGCAGTATTGGCTAAGATTTAACCGTTAATAAAAAATTGTAAGAGGTGTATTTTTCACAATAACTTTTGTTTTTTAATCGCCAGAAGGTAAGTGTCCATCCCTCGGTGAGGTATTGATGTTGAGATATTGAGTACAGTGAAGCTGAAATGTTAAAAGGGCGATCGCTTTTCACGAGAACGCAGGGATGAGCCTCTGCGTTTTTTGTTTTTTTTTCGGTCTTCAGATGTTGAGCTACTTGTTGTCTGCCCTGGAAAAACAACAACAACAACAAAAAGAAAAACAACGTAGGAGCGCGCACCGCCTCGCTCCGAGACTGAAGTGTGTGCATCCTCTCTCCCTCTCAAAATGTAGGAGTGTTGGCTTCCTCGCTCACAAAATGTAGGAGCGCTCGCTGAAGATTAGAGCCCAGCTAAAATGGATGCCTGACCCGCGCTGAGGAAGAGAAAGAGATGAACAGAGCAGGGCAGGAGGGGGGGTGGGGGGTGAAACTCTTCATCCTCTGTGCATAGACAAACGCACAGAGGGAATGCACATCTTTTTGCTCACACACACGCAGTGATGAATGTTTTACATATATGGCATTTTTGAGAAGCTCACAGAGGCATATTACACCACTCTTTCACTGTCTTTTCTCTCTTTCAGACTATTTTTTTTTTCACCACCTCACTACAGTCTGTTTTCATTCTGTCAGCCTCTGGATAATCTCCCATGCTCTCCTCTCTCCTCCACCTCCCTCCATCTCTCCCCTGCGTGTCTCTGCACCATCCCCGTGTCTCTTTCTCTCCCCGTCTGTCTTCCTCCTCTGTCCTCTCTCCATCACTCCCGCTCCGTCTTTCTCTCTCTCTCTCCCCGAGGTCATCGGGGGCAAGCGTGGTGCCGCGGACTAGTCGATAAGTATCATGTCAGCCTCCTTCATGTGTTTTCAGGCAGAGCCACGGTCTATCTGTTATCAGCATTGTACGGCGGAGCAAGCTTTGCTTTCGGCGGTACTCAAAGTGTATTTACATTTTGAAGATGTTGAAGGGCTTTTTGTGCTCCAGCGTTCAGGTGTGCAGCTGCGGTTGAACGTTACACTGCTTTTAGGTCTGTGCAAAGGAGACGGAGAGTTTGCAGTAACGTGCAAACCATCTGTTGTCTTTAGACTCTGAAAATCAAGTAACATGTAGGTAAAGTGCTTTATTTAAGTACAACTTCAGGTCCTTGTATTTCTACTTCTTTCTCCACTGAAGTCCATGGGAATCTTTTATTTTGCGTCATTTTTTGGCAGCTATAGTGACGAGTTAAAATCAATATTTTACATACAGAACGTGATCAGCTCATAAAATAATATTCAGTAAAGTAGGTTAAATTGCCTGATGAGAACTTTTGTACTTCCTTGCAAGTAAATGCAAGTGTTGAAGGGCTTTTTGTGCTCCAGCGTTCAGGTGTGCAGCTGTGGTTGAACGTTCCACTGCTTTTAGGTCTGTGCAAATGAGATTGAGGGTTTTTAGTAACGTGTAAACCATCTGTTGTCTTTAGACTCTGAAAAATAAATATTGTTAAGGTAATAAGCTCTTTATTTAAGTACAAATTTAGGTATTTGTTCTGAAGTATTTCTGTTTTATTTGTACTTTATACTCGTACTCCACTAAATTCACAGGGAATCTTTTATTTTATGCCATTTTTTGGCAGCTATAGTGATTAGTTAAAGGTCAATATTTTGCAAATAGAACATGCGATCAGCTTATTGAATAATATGCAATAAAGTATTTGACACTTGCCTCATCTAGACCAGCTAAAACATGAACTTACACAGTAATGCATCAACAGTTATGCCCAACAATTCAGTAACATAACACCTACACAGCCGTCACTCGATTGCCTGATGAGTGCTTTTGTACTTCTGCGCAAGTGAAATTATGATTGTGGAGCTAAACACTTGTAATGCTGTGTTTTTTTAAACTCAGTCCAGAATTTGGGCAGTCCCATAGGCAATGAAATGGCGTGCTTTTTATTCCACATTAATACATATTGCAGGTATTGGGATTTAATTTATTAAACATGGTTGGAGCTACATATATTCTCAATATCTTCCTATATCGGAGCAATTTAAAATGGGTTTTTATGTTCCTTAACCAAGATAACACTCTTGAAGTCCTCGCGCCATGCAGGTCTTTTTATTTCTGAGGAGCTCTTGGAGTCGTCTATGATTGTTTAATGCAGTGTTTTACTTTGAGGCTTTACAGTTTAGCTCGCACTAAAACATCTCAACACTCCTTCCACCATTGCTATATTATTAAATTTACATTGTAGACCTTGTAAAACACGCTTTGGCACTACTGCACTTAATTAGGGTAATGCCAATAAAGCAGATTTTAATATGCAATCAAGACTGAGATGAGGACACCCTAAGAAAATTAACAAGACGACACAGGAGAGGAGCTATGGTAAAAAGGTGGTAACCACACACTGGTAACAGGAGTGGACTAAGGGATGATTACATAAATCACCGAATTGAGGTCATATCCCTCTTCAAATGTCTTCACCATGAGTCATCGGGTGTCACAAACTCTATGTCAATGCGCGTCTCTTCCCCACCACTCTGCAGCCGTAGGCCTTCCGAGGGAAAAAACAGAGAGAGACAAGACAGTGGGGTAGGACGAGAGGAGAGAGTACATTTTTTTCCTTTCCTCCTCCTCCTCCTCCTCCTTCTCCTCTGGCTCCTCCACCTCCACCCTCTCTCTCGGGGTGTCACGTCCTATTTGTGTCCCGAGGCCGTCTCTCTGGCGATGGTGATGGCGAGAGGGGGCTCTCTCGCTTGGCTGGAGAGCAGGGAGGACTTGGTAGCACGAAGCGGTGGTCTGTGCTCACATGGGAGAGAGATAGAGAGAGTGAGAGTCGGGAAGGAGGAGAGGGAGAGAGATGCACCCGTTCAGCCATGCCTTTGACAGGGGAGTCTTTCCGACAGGCGTGAAGAAAGGAAGGGCTGACTGGGCTGAGTGAGCTCAGCCCCGCACACACACACAAACATGTTTTTGTCACTTAGGAGGACATTGCATTGACTTGTGTTCATTCCTTGGCGAATTTAACCATAAGCAGGGGTAAATACCGAATCCCAGCCTCAACCGGAACCAAAAAACGAGCCTTAACGCCGAAATTTAAAGGTTTACATCGCGGGGACCCACATTGTGTCGTCAAATGGAACGCACGTCCCCATAGTGTAGCTGTGTGATATGATTTGTGTCCCCTTGGTTATATAAATACACACTAGCACCCTGATCTATACCTAACGTGTCCTGCAATCATGACCCTCTGTTCCAGTCCTCTCACACACACACAAACACACACATATACACAAAGTCATACACAGGCACAGATGAACACATTGCTCTCCCTCCACCCTTTAAACTCCACCAGCATCAAAATGCACAACTTGAGGACCTCTCGTTTGCTCTTCCTCTCTAGAAATTTCCCTCCTCCATCTTTGGCGTTTTTACACGCTACATCCTTCCCTCCATTCCTCCGCTGCTGCTGCAGTGAGAGAGAGAGCGAGAGCGAAGCCACATAAGGTTATACACAGTGGCGTGACGCCATGCATTCTGATTTATAGATCTAAAATGGCCGCCGTGTTGTGACTGCTGTAGAGGGCTGGATGGAGAGCGAGGGAGTCGCGCGGGGGTGTCAGGGCGGGGGTGTACGTTTGCTCGGAATAGCAGACCTTTTCTTGGACACTGTGTTCTCCTCTTCCCCTGGAGGGGTTTGTTACTACAGTGGTTTGGTGATGATGACTGATTAATTAGGCCATGATGTACAAAGCTTCCACGCTTGTGTCGGCTGCTTCACTACAATGCTGTTGGATATAGGCAGGGAGATAGGGAAAAAAAAAGGTTCTCCTGTGTCAGACTGCACACAGTGTGTATTTGAAAGGTAAATATGTCGGTGCTTGTGAGGACTGGTGTTCTGGCTGTAGTTTGGTTTGTGGACGTTGGGTCCTTCCTGCAGGGAGATTAGAGCCCTCACATTGTAACGGCAGCCACTGAGGACTTAGAGGTCAGCTGCTGCCTCAGCCTCTCTGTGGGGCGCAGAGCTTTGATTTACTGACTCCACTGCATCACCTCCAGCACACACACACACACACACACACACACACACACACAGATACACACACACGTACACACACAGCTGGTACCACACTGCCTCCATGTGGAGAAGATGATAAACTACCCCGCTGCCCTTCACTGACATGATTCCCTCTTATTATAAATTAGTGGTGATACTTTTTTATATACGTCTTCCTCTTACATGCTTAATTCCAGATGACTTAAAAGTAACCTTCTCTGTCCAAAATAAAAACTTCCATTTGGTTGTTTAGCTCAGTTACAGCATCATCAAAAGATATGCAGTTACACACATGCAGCATACACGGCTCAGTTTGGTTTTAATTCAGGTGCTAGAAACATCAACTCTGTCATTTATAAACTGGCAAATATAAGTACAAAAAACAAATCAAACGTGAATTAATTTGCATACAATTTAGGTTTTGGATTATTCAATGAATTCAGTTATCAACCAAAAATGCCAAAATTTCTTTGGTTCCAGCTTGTGACAGGAATTTCTCACTATTTTGTGACATTTATAGACAAACTGAATCAACTCCAATCCATCAAAATTATAGGTAGATTTATAGATAATGAAAACGTTTGTTGAGATTTCAAGAGTGGAAAGGTTCACAATAAACAGTCACATGTAGGGGACAAATTAAAGTAAATGATCTGGATGAATATATAAAGAAACATAACAATTTTAGATGCCTCTGCACAGGTCACAAGAGGTCGCTATTTTTTTTTTTTTTTTTTTTTTGAGTATGAAAATGAAAGTGAATAATATATTAATGTCTTTTGCATTTAGCCCAGATGAGGTTTGTGTTGATCCAGTCCTTAAAGCTTTCACCTGTCGCCTTTGTCTCAGCCAAAAAGTTGCACCTGGACACACCTTGAGGTGCAAGTATGAGGTAGAATAAAGAATATTTACCATGTGCTAGCAATCAATAGCACTAACAGTTACAGTCTGCTTGAGAAAACATAACCTTACCTCTCCTCATGCACTGAGCTGAACTGCCAGTCAGAGCGACTTCATTTACCGAGGGGCTCTGCTATCTACGACGCCAATTGAACATGCTGAATCGCCTTTAAAAAAGCAGATAAGGGTTGACTATTGACAACAGTGTGGGACACACAGCAAGAACTGGGGTCGGGATCAACAAGCTTTACTATCAGAAGCGTCATTTTTAACCAAAGATAATAATTGAAAAAATCATCTGGTGCCTCAAAACATGTTTGAACCTTGTAATGAAGGTAACACAGCCTATGAAGTCTAGATTACCCAATCAACATTACAAAATGGTTTTACTACATGGTAGCTACTCTGCAGCGGACTACTAATGATTCTTTGGAACTTTAAATTTTTAGAGTTGGCAGTTAAAAGCAAATGAAGCTGTCCACACACTATAAAATTTTCTCTTCCGCTTTCAAGACTTATTTTTATTTGTTTAACCTTTATTTCATGAGGAGGTCCCAGTGTTTCTAGTTTTAGATCTTTTTGCAGATCGTTACGTATCCAAGGTGCACGCTTGGATTTCCAACGCTGACATGTTATCATATTAGCAAACAGCTAACCCAGCAGACACAGAACATTTTGACTAATAAGGAGTCATATGTCTATCCAACTGGTAAATATAACACCAATATTGACACTACTTTTACTGTATAGTATTTTTGGTCCCAACTCCTGTGGGTAAGATCTGACTTTTTAGTAGCTAAATGCTCCTCTGTGTTCACCAGCTTTGTCGGTCTGCCATCTGGTGCTGGGCAGGTAGCATACAGTGGTTTATCAGAGCTTTTCCACTGAAAATAGCTGCACGCTGCTGCTGGGAAGGAGGTTAATGAGAGCAGTTAGAGTGAACCAAAGCAGTGACACTGTGGTCCATAAAACCAAAACAACGAGCCAAAGGATTGTAAAGTTGGGTAATTATTTCTGTGGGTTAATCACTATGGGCAACATCCTCTGCATAATACACAATTTAAACCATTGAATATATAAAAACATTGATTAATTCAGCTTTAAAATGGCAGTTTTTTAGTGTTTTTCATTAAATTTCAGCAAGAATATGACCGTTGTGAACAAGAAGAGCATGGCAGTTCAGCAGTGCAAATGTGGATGATGCTGCAACGTGACATTTTGGTGCTTTTTTCCTGCCTTGAAAACTTCAAATCCTTCCTCACCTCTTTAAATTCAAGCTGACCGCAGCCTCCATAAAGGGAGTTTTATCACCTTAAGAATAATGAAGTCTCCCTTCCTTAAATTCCCCAACAGTATCCATGACAATATCATGCCGAAACGAGACGTATGCAGAAGCTAATAGGAACACGTTGAGCCAGATTTGGATACATTCAGCTTCTGTTTCATGGTGCTTGCTGAGCCCTGCCAATTGCCGCCCCCATAAAGCAAAGCTCCTCGGTGCTGCACACAGTTCTGAGGTGTAGCGCGCTACATGCAAGCTACTTGTTGCCCACAGACACTCCCAGCGCACCTCGAACTTGTTGTTTTGTCAGCTCTCAGGAGCACTGATCTAGAGAGGACCGAGTGCTTGTATTATTAGATAGAGAAAACCACTCAGCTCAGCAGGTATTTGATATATCTGTCAGAGGTGTTTAGTGTGTGTGTGTGTGCATGTGTGTCTGTGTGAACGACTGTGCTTTTTTTTTTTGTTTTGGAGTGTGTTTGAAGCCTTTTCTCAAGGTGTTTAGAAAAGTGTAAGTATGAAAGTGTCTTAAGGAGTTCTCAAAGAGAGCGGATACTCTTTGATGCTTTGTCCCACGGAGAGAGCCACAGAGGCAAGCTGCACTACTGAAAGAAAAGAGATGTTCCTTTCTTCTGTCACTCAATCACCCTGCTTTCTAGCTGAGGAGCAAAAACCCTTTACTGTATTAGCGAGAGGTATTGAAAGTTCACATCCAATACACCACAGAATAAAACAACCATTTAAAGAGGTGTGTTCATTTTGAGGAAGTTAGAGGAAACCGAGAAAGTAGTGCTGAATGTATGTCACGACTGAGGCGATGGAGTCGGGCTACGGAGCATGAACACATGAAGATGCGGCACGCCAGGAGTGTTTTCCTCCCAGATAGGGCTGTTTAATGTGATCTCTGCTGTTTGCCAAGGAATGGAGTAGTTCTAGATCTCCAAATTTGAGTGAACACCTCATAAACCTAACCTCATAATCAAAGTCATTTGCATGCATAGAAAATACATTTAAAAATGTGTGATGATTGTTATCTAAATTATACAGTTTATTTGAATCTGACTTTATTTTCTTCTGTTTGTCTTTAGTTTTGGAATAACTGTACAGTAATTAGGGCTGTCAGTTGATTTAAATAGTAAATCGCAATTAATCGCATGATTGTCCATGAGTGAGGGTAGAATGGAGCGTGAGATGGATCGGCGGTTTGGTGCGGCTTCTACAGTGATGCAGGCGCTGTGCTGGTCTGTCATGGTGAAGAAGGCGAAGCTTTCTATTTACTGGTCCATCTACGTTCCAACCCTCACCTATGGTCATGAGCTCTGGGTAGTGACCGAAAGAACATCAGGGATACAAGCGGCCGAGTTTCCTCCGTGGGGTGGCTGGGCTCAGCTTTAGAGATAGGGTGAGGGGCTCAGACATCCAGAGGGAGCTCGGAGTAGAGCCGCTGCTCCTTCGCGTCAAAAGGGGTCAGTTGAGGTGGTTCTGGCATCTCATCAGGATGCCTCCTGGGCGCCTCCCGCTGGTAGGAGGCCCAGGGACAGACCCAGAGACCCTGCTGCCCCCACAACCCGCCCCTTGATAAGTGTATGAAAATGAATTAATGTCTATAGTTTATTTGCGATTAATTGCGAATTAATAGCACATTTTTTATCTGTTCTAAATGTACCTTAAAGGGATATTTTCCAAGTTTTAAATATGCTTATGAACATGGGAGTGGACAAATGTAGCATCCAAGTACACATCTAAAGGTTAACTAAACATTCCCTTCGGTGGTAACTCAATTCACCTTGACGGTAAACGCAAATAACTTTGGTCTTGCCGAAAGAATCATGTGTTTCTGTTAATTGCACATTAAAAAAGTCAGTGGCGTTAAAAGAAATTAGTGTTAACTCATTGTTAACGCATTGACTTTGACAGCCCTATCAGTAATATTTGTGGGTTATGTTTGTGTTTTGTCTCTATAGGAGCTGGATAAAAAAGGCCTTGGTAGCATCACCACAGAGATCATGCAGGACCAGACCTTTTACTACGCTGAGGACCATCACCAGCAGTACCTGAAGAAGGTACCCAAAGGCTACTGTGGTCTCAAAGGCACCGGAGTCTCTTGCCCCATCGGAGCCGGGAAGGAAGAACTGTGAGGGATGTGTGGTGAGAAAGAAACGGATGAGGCTTCATTAAGGCTTCTATGTTGTTTTTAATCTTAATCATAATCATTTTTAAAAGTATTTGATGCACTTGCTAAAGAGATTCACTTCCATTGTATGATTTAGTATAATATAAAAACATATCAGTCACATTACAAATATACATTCCAAATCCTCAGTGAATTTATCAATCAAAGCCTCTACATGTGATTTTTACGTCTGTCAGCCTTGGAGAATGAATTTAGCGTCAGAATCAACTTTGTGGGCCATGTATGTGTACACATAAAGAGAACTTGACTAGATACACAGCTTAAAACAAGGACATACATAGACATTTGACATATATAGAGAAAAGTATTTATATATTCATAGATCAGCTACAGCATAAACCATGGACAGGTGACGTTAATAACATTAATCATCTCGTTACAATGCGATGTTCTGCTGGGAAGCCTTGGGTTTTGGCATTCATGTGGATGCCACTTGACACGAACCACCTTCCCAAACACTGGTGCAGACCAAGTACACCTCGTCATGGCAACAGCACTCCCCGATAGCTTTGAACCCAATACCACAAAAACACTGCTCAGGAATGGCCGAAAGAACGTGACAAAGAGCTCAAGGCGTCGATCTGGCCTTGAAATTCCCTAGACCCCAATCTGGTTGAGTATCCGTGGGAAGGTATCCCAGAGGTCAGAGCCAAGTCCAATCCACAGTCCTATGGTTTGCAAAGTGGGGCACCGGCATGCCCCACAGATGCTTGAATAGCTCAGGATCTGGAGAATCTAGAGGCCAGGTCAATTGTCCAGTTGTCCTTGTCTCTTTCCTTGGGCTGGTGCTGTTGCTACGAGGGTCTGGACTTAGTCTGTATCAGTGTCTGGGTGTGTGGTGCACATAAAACTATGAAATCTGTAAGAACTAAGACAATCGCCTCTTAGATAGCTTTCTGTACAGCACCTGTGAGACACAAAGACAATTCAAAGTGCTTTACATTAGACATAAAATGTATTGGAACAGTATTTAAAAGACAATCAGAAGCTAAATGAAAAGAGCAGTAATCGAAGATGCAGTGTAGCTGTAGTAGTAGTCTGATGGACTGCAGTAACAAGCTTCCTCCACAGGGTGGCAATGTTTCTCAAAGAACATAGTGGAGAGTAAATGCATCCCATGTAATGTAACAGATTGGAGCTAAGACACCATGTGAAAAGTTTGTATTCCATTGTTAGTTGATTTTCTTTCACCCTATAACCAGAACACTGTGATAGAGCTTACACCTTCCTGTCAGAGTAACAATACTTAAGATTTATTAAATGCTTAAATGCAGATTTTTATATGCTGAGTAGCTTAGTCAAACAAACACACTAATGCCTGCTTGAATTTAATGCAATTGTATCATTTTTAATTTACTCTGATTAACTTATGTGAATGATTTACCTTCAATCAGAACACTGCCTTTTATTTTCTTCATGTATCCCTCTGAAAACAATAAAACATACCTCATCCAGTCTTTTGTTTTTGTGCCGTACATGTGCTTGTGCGTGTCAGTGTGCTCATGCATGCCCATGCAGCTAAATATATTTTAAAGATAAGCCACCGTTGAGATTATTTGTCCCACTTTCTGCCCCGTTTGAGAAGGGACCCTACCAGCGAGGGACACATGGGTATGACTCAGTGTGACACACAAATACACATTCAGAGACCACTCATTCTGGAAGGCAGGATGACACGTTGAGGCACTCATGTATGCAATATGATACACACTTTGCTTAAACAATCACTCGACACCCCGCAAACCCGTAATTATGTCTAAAAGTCCTATTGTGTGTTATATCATTACTGTACGTATCAGAGAGAGCTGAGAAGTTACTTACTCGTGTGCTGTGTTTGTTTTTTTATTATTAAACACCTGAAAGTCTATTTTAAAACTGAAAATCACACTCATTGTTGCTCTCCAAAATACAGAGATGATATCTAGAAAAAGCTTTTTGGTCGACCGCAGCAGTGTGATTCACCCCGCTCTCGTTTTTCCCCCTCCCTCTCTGCTATCTCTCTTTCTCTGTCTGTGTGTGCATGTGTCACATCCTGACACCTGTGTGTAGGTGTGGACCAGGGCACAGGTGCAGGTGCAACCTCTCAGGGCCTATTTTAGTATTGGGACAGATATTTTTTGCATGTGTCTGCATGCAGCAACTGTGTGTGTGTGTGTGTATGTGTGTGTGTGTCAGGGCATGTGAAGCTGTGGCTTGCTTGATCGAACCGCGCTGAGTGGTATGTGGTTGGGCCAGCTAGCTGTTTTCCAGCGCCCGCCTATGTTTTTGCATGCTGTTGTGTTCTGTCGAGTGTGCGAGAGGAGATAACCTTTTAATAAAGTGATCTTCATTTCCTCAGCTTTGAAGAGAGGATGGCGTGAACGCTCTAATCGCCCGGTGAAATCAAGTTTTTCCACCATCTGCGGTGATGTCTTCTTGACTTCAACAAGAGGTGCCTCAGTGAAGCACGGCATGATTCTGTTTATTTTTCACCACGTTGCAGAGAAGGCGTTATCACAAGGGTTTGAGTCCATTACATGTAGGAAGAGATTTGCTGTGGGAAATTACAGCGTTTAATGCAGACACATTAAAATGACATTTCGAAGTAGCTGCACGGCTAAGTGTAGGTTTTCTGTATATTCCTTTGTAACACATTAAAATGGGGCATGGAAATGCATGGTACTCTCATATACGCATCCATACACAAACACAGTGAAGCAGGGCAGGACAGGAACCAGGCTGTGTGTGCCCTTCAGACAGAGCCTATTGTCTGCAGATGGGCCTTTAATGGCCCCACAGCTGGCCACAAAGAGCATACCGCTCCAGCTCGCTGCTATGCCTCTCACTGGCCTATACTCAGTCACCCTGAAGAGAGGAGGCAGCTCACAGGCAACACCACTGTGTACATGCATGTGATATCTTTTTTAACATACCCTCACAAACATGCATTTTCCTTCTTGTCAAACACTTCTGAAACAGACAAACCCTCGTCCGACCATTTGAAGAAAAGAATAGGTTGGTGAAGAGTGGGCTGAAACACAAAGAGAGGTGCTGGTTGTTTATCAGAAGTACTCTGCACTCTTACCCACACACACACACATATAAACACACGTCCCAACCACTACCTCTAACTCCGTCCTGTACTACCGCCTAATGCAAAAGGCAGCGCCCACGCAAAAGAAACAAACACACCAAAAAGACACCTTGCAGAGACGTGCACCCACACAAATTTCTTGCACTCTGATACGCTCTCTATTGTGTCCTCCTTTTACAGCTTTTCATTTATCTTCCCCTAGACAGCTTTAATAGATCTTACTGTATGGATGTACATACCGGGGTATGTATACATCATTGAAAATAGCATTGTTTTATACCATTTCCTCTTGCTGCTAAATAATTTGTTTCTTTAGACGCCAGCATGGCATTGTTCGGTGAGCTATATAAATAGAACAATAGCAGAGAGTGGTGTATTCTGGTGCTGTCCTACCAGCTGGAGAATTGTTGTGACTTCTTGTCCTGTTCCTCACATAATTGCTTTTCTAGATTGTAGAGGTAGCAGGCACACAATTGGATATGTGTGTGGGTGTGTGTATCTTCTGTTGCACGTGTGATAGCAGGGGGGGAACAGAGCTCGCTTTTCTATATGGCCTGTACATTTCTCCTCATGATGATATGAGAGTTGTGTGCAGGTTTTTTTTTTTTTTTTTTTGCAGATGCCAGATGTGTTTGCATCCCCTCCCTTGCTCTCCCCTTCCCCTCCCCACTCCCCTCTGGTTCCTGCATGGGCGCAGGGTCTCAATCAGAGCATCAGGGCTCCAGGAACCGGAGCACAGCAGTGTCTCTGTGCTGCCCAGAGAAGTGCAGCCTTGTCTGGGTCGGTGCATCTGCAGCCTGGGGGCGAGCCGGGGGAAGAGGGTGAAGCCTGGTGCCCCTGCATGCTGGTTTCACTCGAGGTCTTCTCCGTCGGCGCAGCCTGACCCCTGAACTCTGGGGGAGAGATGCAAGCTTATTCCAGTAGAGCTGATGACACAGTGAAACTTTTAGACTGTAATTGTATCCTCAAACTGGTTAGTTTGGTGCTGCAATCGAAAATAAAAACAAAAAAAAAAAAAAGGCAAGCTCACACATGCTCACTCATACACAGGCGTGCGTTCTTTCCCATAGAGAAAAAGTCACAAGCCTGTTCCTCCTTTCCTCTGGGAATAGCAATGGGTTAAGGGTGGGGGTGGAGGGCAGCACGTGCTGCAGGGCCTAGTTGGCTTGCTAACTGGCCCACTGGCTTTCTGGCTGACGGCCCACACTGTGACACTCTGCACCTGGGAGCCTGTGTGTTGTCAGCCATGCTAGCTAGCTCGAGCTACCACCACATGACACACAGGAAACACAGAAATAACTGCTTAGTGTCTTCAGCACAGTAACCACTTAACTGGGGGTGTTGCTGCTGACAGAGAAGGGTTGAGGAGAGGGGTTGAAGGAGAGTATAAAGACAGAGGAATACTGGTTGGAATGGGACAGGGCGGTGGCATGAGGGTGTAAGAATAGAAAGCTGGAAAGGAAAGTGAAACACAAAGATGCTACGGCTCTTGCACCTGTGCAGTCTCGTGTCAGAGGAGGTTGCCAGCGGCCTTGATTCAGGCTATATGCATTTACATATTCACTGACAGATGCAGCATATCCTGTTTATCAGCTCATTTTTTTCATCAAACCCCTACAAAGATGATTACGCAACAATGAAAGATTGACATTTTACAGCTGAGGCTCTGATGCAACTGTTAAATTTCCAAAACATCTCTTTCTTATGTAAATTTTCTGGCTTTATCTGCTGTCCATCTGCGCCTCGAGTCATCCGAGCCGCACCTCGCGCAGGTGTGAGAGTGGAGTCAAGTTTTAACGCTACCAACGAACCCTCAATTAGAGCTTGACGCAGGAAAGTGTTGTGCAACATTTGGGCTTTCAGGTGGTGATGAGCTGGTGTGTCACCATTTGGAGGAAACAGGACACGCACACAGTTTACATTGCAACATAAATAAACCACTATTTCTGTACGTGAGCTCATTTCTGCCAAATGTGCAGATTGAATCTCGTTTTGTTTTGGTTTTTTTCAGTTTTGGGCTAAGATGGTGGTATGATGGTGGTATTATCTATTTGTGACTGAATGTATGTTTCTGTGTGTGTTAGAGATGTGAAGGAAATGAGCAGATAGGGAGAGAAAAAGAGAAGGGAGGAGAGATGCTGGCGGCACAACGAGGAAGCTGGGTCTGATGCTTCTCCATGCAGCTGCTCCCAAACACCCACACTCTTCCTGTTGGAGTGTGTGTGAGCGCGTGTGTGTTGTGTTTGGACTCAGTGTCTCACTTCCACATAAGACAAGAGAAATATAATATATTCTACAGACTTTTTACTCGTTTGTTCTTACTTTTTATTCATGTCCTCATATTAATTAATACGTCAAATAATGTTTTACGGAACAGCGTGTAAGATTAGGAGGATTTAGTGGCATCTAGTGGTGAGGATGGCACATTGCAACCTGCTGAAACTTTTCCGTTTTGAATTACTCACGTTAAAAAAAAATAGAAAAGAAACCTTATTATATTATTTTCCATTTCTGCCAATATATCCTCCTATATGCCACATCCTGAACCTTTAAAGGGTAACTCTGTTATTTTTCAACCTGGACCCTATTTTCCCACGTTTGTGTCTAAGTGACTGATAGGAACAACAATTTTTCAAGCTGGTCCAGTATTGAACGAGAGGGCCGCAATCCGCAGCAGCAAAACAAGCTGCAGTGTGACCACTTGGGGCAACTGCACACCCTCAATGTATGTCCAGACATGCTCGGATTATTATTGTAGGTGTTTGACAGCATTATGGAAAGGATCCCTACAGAGATAGACCTCTTTGTTAAAGAGCAAGATCCCTTTTGTTTGACCTCAAACAGCCCTGACATTGCCTTTGCCAAACCCACCAGGCTCCATTTAAATAAACAGTAATTTTAGTATGTATAGACCCAGTGTATTGTCACATCCAACAGGGTGAATTAAAGGTTTATTCCAACCAAACCAGAGTTGGTGATTGTTGGAAAAGTGGAACGATGAACCAAGACAGCTATTGTGTGTTTTATTTTGTTTTCGTGGACTTTGAATGAAGTGTGTTTATGCTGATTAAAGTACTATTTATTTAAATGGGGTCTGGTAGGTCTGGTGTTGGCGATTTTGCGGCTGTTTCTGTTTAAACAAAAAGGATCTTACTCTTTAACAAAATGGCCTGTCAACAATCTGAGCCTGTCAGTGACAAAAACAAACACTTTTAGTGGACGGACATTGATGATGCACAATTGTCCCAAGTGGTTACATTGCAGCCTCTTTCGTCGCTGACAGCTGCAGCAGCCTCACAAAACACTCGACCAATTTCAAAAACTGTTCTTGACATTAATCATTTAGACACAAAAACATGAGTAAATGGGGTCCAGGTTAAGAAATACCAATGTTACCCTTTAAGTTCAGGCCATATTGTGCCACAGGTCCTGCTCTTTTTTGCTCAGCATCTCTGAACTGAGAAGTACATTTTTAAACCCTGTGCTGCAGAGACAGATCAATCGTCTGTGATCAAACAGAACACTCGCTTAGAACAAAAGGAGTTCAGTGGTGCAGCGTAAAAAGCTCATGAAAAGTAGAACTTCAGGTATCCTACAGAAGGCGCAGTCTAAAATAGCTGATGTAGGTTTCTCCTGCCTGGCTGAGGCCCTCTGTGTCTTTTCAAAGAAACACTGGCCTCAAAAAACATCCGCTGGTGGAAACACTGGCCTGACAGTCAGTGAATGGAAAGGTTTGAGGTGAGAGTGTGGCCACACTGAGGTGTCAGCAGGGTATGTGACTGTGTGCTTATGTGTGTGTGTGCGTGCAGTTATGTGTATGCCATATGTGTAGTTCTCTCTAACTTTCCATCACAATAAAATGCAAAGGGATTTTTCGTCAAGGGCACTGTTGTATCTATTCAGGCTGACCTCTGATGGTACCACAACATTTTTAGCTCAGGTTTCATTTAGTATCATTTAATTACTTTCTCTTTTTTTTTCCCTAAAAAAAGCAGTTGCATCATATCAATACATCAACAATGTCAGCAATCGTAGCTTTGCAGTCAGATCAACATAAAGTCAACAATTTAATTGAGCTAAACTAAACACACATTTGTCATTAGGATAACATTGTCAGCTCAGCTGTTACAGCGTATCCAAACATGTAGACCACAGCCAGCGTGTCATCTGATCAATGTTGCCCAACTATTGAGATACCAAATTGGATGGTTACTGTGGTGTCTTTGTATTGTTCTTCATATGTGACGGCTGCTGCTGCTGGTTACTGAGGCAGGATACAGTACATCTGCTTCACGCTCCATAATGATGGGGGGAACAGCACGTGCTCAGCACCAAAACTGTGTGATAGACTATTACATTACAGTGGTGCCAGTTTCAAAGTGGATTGCTATTATTGAAGGAAATTAGAGTTTTTTTGGTAAATTACAGAACAGGATTTGCCCCGAAATGTCTTGGGTGATTTTTGACTGAAGTCACACGTTTTGTTAAATCTAAAATGCATTTCCATTTAGTACAACTATATGGCTGATGTCAAAAATAGAGGTGAAAGATTAGGCAAGCTGTGGATTAATTTTCATTTTTCAAAATAAGAATGTTCAACATTTTCTAGTTCCAGCCTCTCATTTTCTTTCTCATATGGCATAATACTCAGGTTACTACGACTTTAGACTTTTTACTGAATATTTAACGTGGCCTCACTGGCTTGGTCAGTGGTCTGTCGGCACAGAGGCACCCTTTTAGCGGCGCCATGAGATGAGCGGGGAACAGTGGCATAAGGTACTTACAACATGCCCCAGTGTACGCAACTATAATGAGCCCTAGTGCACGCTACTGTGCACATATCGTCTTGTCACATGATCAAACAGAGACTCAACGCTGGACAACATCGACATATATTGAAAGTATTCATTTATTTTAATCCTTTTATAGTTTATGTAGAATTAGCATATCATTTTGTTAAAGATGCTACTGACTATTTTACAAAAATTCAACAACAACAAAAAATAGCGGCATGGTGGGACAGTGGTTATCATTGTTGCCTCACAACAAGATGGTTCCTAGTTTGAACTCTGGGTGGGGGAGCCCCTCTGTGCGAAATTTGCATGTTCTCCCCATGTCAGCGTGGGTTTTCACTGGGTATTCCAGCTTCCTCCCACAGTCCAAAGACATGCAGGTTATTTGGTGACTCTAAATTGTCCATAGGTGTGAATGTGAGTGTGAATGGTTGTCTGTCTCTATGTGTCAGCCCTGTGATAGTCTGGTGACCTGTCCAGGGTGTACCCTGCCTCTCACCCAGTGTCAGATGGGACTTTCTAGGGTGGCAATCATTCATAAGGGCGCATTCTCTGCCCAACCCATTGTTGGATAGCCAACTCTCAATGCCCCTGAACGCCCCTGCAGTGGGCAGCAGGATTTGTTGACACTCTGGACAACTACCATTATATAAGGAGCGAGACCTTCACCCAAGAGCCTGCTATTGAAACCAAAAGTCAAGCAAGTCGTTTTAACAACGACATAGTGTGCTAGTTGGTTTAGCATGCTATGTAGTTATTTTAAGCCAAACCATGATGGGGTTTTTTCTAAACTTAACCACATATTTTGTCGCCTAAACCTTAGGAAGTAAACCTTAAAAAAGTTATTTTACTTGTAATTTTGAAGAAGACTGACTATAATAGTCTGACTGTGTGCATTTATTCATTCATTTTCATTAACCGCTTATCCTGTTGGGGGTCGCGAGGAGCTGGAGCCTATCCCAGCAGGCTTGGGCGAGAGGCGGGGCACACCTTGGACAGGTCGCCAGACTATCACGGGAGACAGACGACCATTCACGCTCACGTTCTCAATTTAGAGTCACCAGTTAACCTAATCTGCGTGTTTTTGGACTGTGGGAGGAAGCTGGAGTACCCGGCGAAAACCCGCGCTGACACAGGTTTCGAAACCCGGACCCTCTTGCTAGGCGACAATGCTAACTACTGCACCACCGTGCCGCCCTGTATGCGTGTAGTGAGTGGAAAATGCACACTTTCTATGAAAACAAAAGTTTATTTTGAAGAGTCGATGCATGTAATTAGCGTAAATCAACATGCCATCCCTGACTGTCTAAAACCGACGCAGGGGGTGTACCTAGCACGTCATATTTTGACGTGACAGTCCACTGACCAAGCGTCTGTATTTCATGAGTTGGGAGTGTTTTTGTAATATTTTAAGTATTTTTGATTGTTCAAAGAAATTCAAAACGTTACCTTTGGCTTAAGGATATCGTGATGGCCATTTGTCTGCAGTCAAAGTAATTAATCATAAAATAAAATTAACTGATTATGAAAATGGTCACTAGTTGTAGCCTTCGTGAAATGGTTTCCGTGTTTTTTATGTTGTTATAGTAGTGTGAACATTTGATATCACTGTATTGTTGTTTGTAGAAAGTACTTCTGAATTTCCCCAACATTCAGATGTGAAAATACTATGTCACTTTGACAGATGTTTAAAGATGGCACAGTGTAACTTGTGTTGAGCAGAAACATGAATGGGCCACAGGGCTTACTATGGCTACTGACTCAATACGTGAAACTCATATATCGCCATAACCTTTGATGACAAATACCTCATCTTCCTCTTCAGCCTCCTCCTTTTCTCCTCTACTTTTACTTATCTTGCCTTTATCTTGCTCACCCGTTCCTCCGTCTGTCACAGTCTTTCCCCCCTTCTTCTCTTGGGGCCGTGTGAGATGAGTAAAAGACAGGGGAGAGTGTGAGCTGTGGTGAGCCACAGACCAAAATAACTGGTACTTTTTTTTTAAATTTTTTTTATAAGAACACATGTGCATTCACCCACACATAAAGTCACACATGCGTGCACAGTCACACACACACACACACACACACACACACACACACACACAAACAGACAAGAGGTCCCTTTTACTTGATGATCCCTGGAGAGAGGTGTAGTTGGATATATTTTGGCCGTGCCAGGAGAGATTGAGTGTGTTGATATCCAGTGCTGGAAACGGACCTCCATGGAGAGTGAAGTAGGCCATGTGTAGATGCTGCTTTTTGAGCTACGAAATTCAAAGATTTGTCAGCTTGTCTGGACTTAAAACTGGAGCATAATGTTCAGACATAAAGTAACCGTTTCATTCTTTCAGTTTCTACTTTAACCTCTCCAATCAGCTGCGAGATAGCGCCCTCCGTCTCTGTCTCACTTTCCCTCTGGTGACAGATCCTGCAGCCTCCCCTGTCAAGCTGGCATAGTGGCATCATTCTAAAACTGGTATTAGGCATTTCCTGCTGCGTCCGTTGGCGGGTGTAAGGGTGTGTGTGTGTGTGTGTGTGTGTCCATATATATGTGTATGTGTGTCTGTGTGCGTGTGTGTGTGTCGGGGCGGAACGCACCTGGTCCGCGCAGCTGTGGGGATCCTAGCAGGGGGGAGAGAGAGAGATAGAGGAAGGAGAGAAAGAGAGAGGGATGGGAGGAGACGAAAAGGGGGCCCTGTGTGCTGTACTGGGGACCTGACGAGTTCAAATAGAGAGAAAGATGTAGGGGAGGAATGGAGGGATTTCTAGGCACAGTAGCTTCGCATGTATTCACAAAGTTGCTGGGACTGCCCTTTAAAAAGGAGTTATTCTGTTTGTGAGAGTCATTGTGTGAAAGGCAGATCTGTGAGGTAAAGTTTCTGCATCAGCGACACGTGGCGGAAATCCGTGTGCTCTGTTTCTTTTCTCTGGTAGAGTTTTGACAGTCATCTTAAATATTCTCCTCAAACTAATAAATCAACCCTAGGTTATAATGTCATTATGTAAGAGCCTGTCAAATGTTAAAGTCGTCTCTCACCAGAGAGGAAATGACGTGCGAGTGAAATGGTAAGCTTTACCTGCACAATTGGTTTCTATTGTGGTTTAAATGCAGCTATTGTTTTTGACAGTTGTGGTCTGTCTGTCCAGGCGCCTCCTTTCACTCCTGAGTCCTAAATACATAACTGGAAATGTGTCAGTCCACACCAGGATGCAGTTCCTCCGTCCTTCTGCAGAGGGGGCAAGGAATCTTGGGGGGGAAAGGAAAAGTAGGAAAGCAGTGTTCAGAGATTTTTACAGTGCACGTTAAAGTTTGAGCAAATAGGCCAACGATAAGAGGAAACTACACCACGAGGAAACAAACAGCCGTGTCTATGTGTTTCACTCAAAGCTCCTCCAGGATGTAGCGAGAGCACAGATGTGCTCATACACACACACACACACAGTCTATTTCACAGCTGGACGACCAAGGAGCGGTCAGTGCTGGGAAGGTCAAATGACCAGATCAAAGGTCAAGCCACAGAGAACTGCAATAGAGGAAAGGGGGGCGAGGCACGAGGGGCATCGAGCACACACACACATTTATTAAAGCCATCCTCACTGTTGCAACTCCTGAGCCTTTGCTCCAGATGGGCAGAGAGTGTCTGTCTGTCCGTCTGTCTGTCTGTCCGTCTGCGTGTAGAGGCAATTTGGTCTGAAGTGAAATGTCGGACACACACTGACCCCCCGACAGCATGTCGGTCAGAGCGGTTGTCATTTGATAAGAAGCCAAGCAGGTCAACATCAAAGCAGCAAGTTCCAAATACACTTCCCTTTGATTCTGTAGAGGTTAAAGATTTAAAATGAACTTTTTCCTAAAAATATATTGTATAGTGTCAAAAGGTCTTCTTGTATTTTACTAATAATGTTTTAGGATTAAATGGCTCCCTGATTACGTGTGTGATCACTCCTTAGGTTTTAATTTACAGTAGATACTAATGTCTTTATGTGGCTTAAAGTAGGACATTGCGTGATAGGGCCGTTACAGTGTCCCTTCATTATGCCACCTTTATACAGAAACACACAACAATGGCATAATCCGCCTCCAAAGCATCCTGGTGGTCTAAAAAGAAAAGAGGCACAACATAGCTTCGGCCTGTAACATTACATATTCCCATTAGTAGCGTTTTCTTCTGCTTGAAGGGTAAGGAGCTGCCGGACCTCATTGTTTCCCAGTATGTGGACATTTTCAATCGCTGTTCTTCTGCTTTAAGTTAGCTGCTAACTGCTGCTAGCTGCTTTTTAAATCACCTGGCAGGGTCACACACATATTACGTCATGAAAATGTCACACCTGTCCCATCTATGGTCCTGCCAGCTGTCTCTTTTACACAGACGGAGATTTGGCACGGCTACTTCCACCTCTGCTTGTTTAAAGGCGGGACAGCTCTATCCCCTCTATCTGCGATCATACCTGTAACTCTTTGAAACCTGAGCAAATGGCTTGATTTCTTTTACAAACATGGGAAGAAGGCAATGAGCAACAAAAATAAAAATTAAAAAAAAGGCCAGGAAAGAGTGCTTAAAAATTGTAATAATTCTGTGATATTTGTTTTAGAATATAATAATAAGAATAATATCTTTTTTCCCATGTTTTTGAAAGAAATCACACTAATTTTCTCAGGGTTCAAATGTTTAAATACTTGCGAAAGGCATCTGAAAGTTGCGCAAGAAAAATGATGTCACTACAGGTTTTAAAGGATTAAACTTTTGAAAGATTAAATAAAACATTTTTAAAAAATAGTTTATGGTGGCTAATGTTAGCAGACTTCTGATATAGTTGTATGACTCTGATGATGTGTTTGTGACTTGTATTTTACTTGTGCTACTGTTTAACTGTATATACAGAAACATAGGTCTAACTGCTCTTCATCATAAGTCACATATTCTTATTTTAACTACTAAGTTTTAAACAACATAAAAATAGCATTAAACCAATATTTGCTGTGCAAAGATATAGTAGAGTAATGTCATGCTATCTGTGTGTGTGTTGTACTGCGAGTTTCTCTGTTCATTCTTGTGGTAGACGGTCTCACCACACTTGCATGTTAGTGCATGTGAATCCCTGTCTGTGTATCACTGGCTAGCTAATCGCTGCTGCTCTGCACTGCACTCATACAGCGGTTACGAGTGGTTACTGCTGATAATGCTGTCATGAAAGTGTAGTCGGTCTTTCCATTAGCTCACCATTAAGGGGGATTTATACTTGTGCGGCAGACCCTGTGCCGTAGCCTACCCACATGGCCTACGCCATTGTGAGCATTTATACTTATATGCAGTGGTGTGTCTGTGTCACTCTGCAGTTACACCTCCAAAACACTAGTCAGCGGCAGGGTTTTTGTGAAGTGCTGTAAAGTTTAGTTGATCCAAAACACACATTAGACACACATTAAACACACATTAAACATGACTGAATACAGACAATTTCAAACACAAGTACACAAATCAGCTTCACTATAACTCTCAGCATTCACAGACAAAGCATTTGTCTTGATCTGGACACATTTTCCCCACAAATACAACATGCTAACGTCATTAGCACAAGCCTATGGCATTTTACATTGTATAAATTAGCCTAGAAGCTAGCAGACTTTTCCTCTTCTCATATGAAGCCAGGGACAACAGCAACACTTAACAAAGGTAACATTACAAAATCCGGCTCCGTCACAACTCACAAGGTTCACCGACAAAAAAACTGTCTTATACTAAACACGTTTTCTAACCAAATATAACATGCTAACCTTATTAGCACAAGCCTATGGCATTTTACTTTGTATAACTAAAGTATAAATTACTAAAGGATAAATTACACACAAGACTTAAAATGCTATGTTTGTGGAGGATTTATTTTCTTCCCAATTTATTGTTTCTTATCTGTGAAATGAAGGTAAATTAAAACCTATATTCCACTGATGGAAATGGTGTCAATATACAAAAACAGACAGGAGGTGCACCTCAGGCTATGCATGGCGTCATTTAGATGCAGATGTATAAATTCCGCCTTAGCTCTGTTGTTAGCACTGTCAGCACTCTTCCGTCAGCACCATTAGCTGTTAGCTACTGGCTCAACCACCTCCATATTGAGAGCCATGTGCAGACAATCCAGGCTCGGACTGAATCACAGCTATGCTCTTAATGTCTGTATGCACCACTACTTGTGGCCTTATTCTGTGTTTCCTAACTCTCACAGGAAATCCAGAATAGCTGCTTCTTAATAATTTTCAGGAGATGTCGGGTCACAGCAGGTGAAATGAAACAAGTCTTAATTGCCTAGAAGTGACCGGACTAATGCATTACACATCGGCGTGCTGGTAGGTGATCTAATTACAGCAAAGTGGGTTTTGCAGCTATTTCAAAATCCCCCATCACTAACTAATGTGACCTTTCAATAAAATACAATTTGAGTGAGTGTGAACGCAGAGTGGACATGCTTGTTGGTGTTTGTAGAAGATTATGTGGACAGACTATTTTGAGAGTGATAAGTATGTGAAATTGAGTTACAAAGGATCTGTGGTCTCTCATGTGAGGAAAACAGCAAAGACATAAAAGTTGTCTAAGAGCTTGAGATCTGTGTGAAAGTTTTCACTTGGATTTTCTTGCCTCTATGGTTTTTCCTATATGATACAGACTTGTTAACACTTGCCAGGTCCTTTATATACATATATATGTGTGTATACTCGTATAAGCTAGGGTTTCTTTAATGGTAAACTGCATCCCATTATGAACCTCCTGTTCTCTCACAAACAACAGCCAGGCAATCATGCTTTTGTCTAATTAAACAGAATCAACATGTTGCAGTTGTTTTTTTATGGCAGCAAACTGTGAAAGCTGCACCCTTTTCCCGTAGCGTAAAGCAATAACACTTGAAACCACTAAACTCTCGTCTTCCTCCGCTTATCTAACAGCTACCTTGTTGTTCAGTTTATTTTTACTTCAAATTACCTGTAACACACACACACGCTCCTATCAGCAGATTAAGATATGCTAAGTAACGTGCATGGTCAACGATGCGCGTTTGTGACCCCTGAGTTCAATTAGCCCCGGCATGCAGCCCTAATTTCACAGTGTGACCCCTGCTGCTGCACAGACACACTCACAAAGACTACAACTCCCTTAAATGTCTATCTGTGTCCGCCAGTGATCAATGTGTGCTTTGAAGGGAAGAACCAGCGAGACGGCCGAGGGAGGGAGGGGACCGGGTGAGCGAACGCAGGACACGAATGGATGACAGAGAGTGCAGTGAGGAGGAGAGATGCAGTGTGGGACGAGAGGTGAGAAAGGTGACATTGTATCCACAGTGATGGATGGATGGTCACATAGAGAGAGATAGTATCTTTAGAGGATAGATGACCTCTGACCCAACCCATACGGCCGAACGTGGAGACAACAACTTCAACATTTGTTTTGAAACAGAGGGAGAGAAGGTCACGAGGCAGAGACATGTTTGTGAAGGAGAGGAGACTAGTCTCAACAGCAACTGAAGAGAGAAACTACCAGCAGGATGACCTTTCTGACCTTTCCTAACCTATGTTTCTGTAGAGATGTCTGTAGGAGTTATTATTGCTGTGTACAGTATATATTTCAGCCCAGCTGCTGGAGGAAAATGTTGGTATTGAACATTTCTGCAAAGCACAAATACGTTGTATGTTTCATATGTATCATGTCAACATTTCTAACGTTCTGATAACATGCAGCTGACTTTTTTAATGGGAGGTGGAGTGGGTGGTGAATGGTGCGACACTTAGACATCTGCCCAGCTGCAGACCACTCCAGACTGCTACACGACAAACAATTTAACTGTGAGTTTTAGTGAGACATTGAGGCATTTCCAGCAGCGACTGTGCCATCAAAACTTTTTATTCATTATTTTTGTAATTGCAAGACATTGGCGGCATTTCCGGTGCAACTGTACCCCCATAACTGTTATTTATTTTTATTTTTTTGCAAGAAATTGACAACATTTCCAGCAGCGACTGAGCCACCCAAACAAATTTTTATTTATTTATTTATTAATTGCAAGACATTGGCAGTATTTCTTATGCAATTGTACCCTCAAACTGTTTTTTTTTTTTAAACTATATTTATTTTATTTTTTTTATTGGAACACATTGGCAGTATTTCTAGTGCAATTGTTCCCCAAACTGTTTTTTTTTTTTTTTAATTTTTTATTGCAAGACATTGTGCAATATTTCTAGTGCAATTGTTCCCCCAAACTGTTTTTTTTTTAAATTTATTTATTTATTTTTTTAATTGCAAGACATTGGCGGCATTTTCAGTGCAATTATGCCCCAAAACTGTTATTTATTTATTTATCTTTTTTTTTTTTTTTATTGCAACACATTGGCAGTATTTCTAGTGCAATTGCTCCCCCAAACTGTTTGTTTTGGTTTTTTTAAATTTTATTTATTGCAAGACATTGATTTTCAGTGCAATTGTGCCCAAAAACTGTTGTTTATTTATTTATTTATCTATTTTTTTGTATTGTAAGACACTGGCAATATTTCTAGTGCAATTGTTCCCCCAAACTGTTATTTATTTATTTATCTAATTATTTATTTATTATTGCAAGACATTGGCAACATTTCCAGTTAAGTTATGCCCCCAAAACTGTTGTTTTTTTTGTTGTTTTTTTTAAATCTATTTATTTTGGCATTGGCAGCAAATCCAGCAGTGACTGTGTCATCAAAACTTTTTGTAGGCAAGATATCAGCTGCATTTTCAACGGCAACAGTGCCACAAAAACTGTTTGCTTTTTAGCAAGACATCGGCAGCACTTTCAGCAGTGATTGTGCCCCTAAAACTGGGTATTTTATGTCAAAATTTCCGTTCCTAAACATAACCAAGTGGTTTGTGTGCCTAAACATTACCACATGTTAACTACAAGGCTGCAGAAATGTACAGTCTGCTACATAATAATGAACAAATGCTAAATATCTGTGGTTTGCAGAAACATACAATGCCAATGATTTGTTCTGGCGATCGGGTTGTATACTTACATTCTCTACTCTTTATTGTTCTGCATGAGGCTATTCTCAGTGATACAGAGTTTATATAGTTTTTGACAAGCCTATAGTTGTGAAGTGTGTTGATTTTATGGGCTAACTTTAATTTACTTTAAGAGAAGCTGTTGTGCTGGTAATAGCAAATGGGGATCCAGATAAATAAAAAAAAAAAATACTCTATGTACCATATGATATGAACACAAATAAAGGCATAGTTCAGATAATTCATTGGTATTTGGACATATTTTATTTTCATCGTCCTTTACAAGAACAAAACTGCACGCAGGCACAGAAGCCAGAGAGATCTAACAGAACACAAACATATCAGGTAGTATAAGTTTAAAGGGAGGAGAGGAGAAGGAGGTACGGGGGAGCCCTCTGCCCTCTCTGTCTCCAGCCAGTCTACCTCAACATCTGGAGCTCACATCAGGCCTCCTCAGAGACTGGCACTGCTGGAGAAGCAGAAGAATGGTAAAGGGGAAAGGAGGAGAGGGAGAGCTAATAAAGAAGATGAGAAAGGTAAAATAAAGTTAAGGAGAGATAAAAAAAAAAATAGGAAAAAGATCAGTGTAAAAAAAGAGCTGAACAGAAACTGTTTGTGTTTTTGTGTTGGTACATCTGTGTTTGTGGTAGATGTGTGTGTGTGTGTGCGTGCGTGTGTGTGTGTTGTGCTGATGATTTTCCAGTGATCATCTTCAATGCATAGCAGAGAGAGCATGAACACTGTTTAGCTTCTGTGGCGAAACACTAAGTGTGGCAGGAAACTGAACAAGCTGTGATCTCTGCAAAAACACTAATGGAAAACCTCACTCAGATAGAAAACGTGGGTGTGTGTGCATGAAAGCACAAGTGTGTGTTTATGTTGCATGTGGTGTGTGTGCGTGCGCGCGCGCGCGCGCGTGTGTGTGTGTGTGTTTATGGGGGGTGCTTTGCAAGTAGAATAAATTATAGTTATTCCAAAGACTAAGCAAACCAAGATGACTAAATGCAACATACACCTGCTTTTGCAGCAATTAACTTGAGAACCACAGGCTTTCCTTTAGAGATAACAAGTGAGACTTCCCTTAGATATGTGCAAACAACAACAGAAGAGACGAACCCTAACCTTTTCACAACATTTCGTAACAGCTTTTTGAAACCAGAAAACACCACTCTGTTCTCAAAAGCTGAGCTATCTTTCGTTTAACTGCTGATTTTATATAAGATTAAAAAAACTGCTGTAGAAGCTTTGTCCGCCGAGTTGTTCACAGTGTTGCTGTGGCAATAATTCAAACCTGGGTGATACTGTGCTCACTGTGCAGTTTTGTACATGCTGTTGGCACATTGGTGACACATAAGGCAATAGAGCATGTGCATGAATGTTGAGACAATCACAGGAAATACTTATAACATTCAGTTTGACAGACTCTCTAAATGGGCCATTGTTGAAATACACTCCACACATCTGGTCTTCCTAGTAGGTCAGAAACTTTCTTAGAGTTACTTGGAAATTTAGATGGTTTCTTGGAATTGGGTGCAGTAGGTATCACCCCTCTGGTGTCTGAAAAGAGCCACACTAATCTAGATATCATTGGCCTGCACTCTCGACCAGAGAAGCCAAACATCAGTGACTGATTTCAGTGTCTTGTTTTTGAACTTTCAGAGCTGATCTCTGAGTAACGTTTCTCGTTAAGAGTTAAGTTTTTTTCTTGCTCACACTGCAGCACAGGCACCAGATGATAATGTTGGTTTCGGCACATTTGTGCGTTTTATGTTTGAAATTAATGTCTCTAAAGTGACATAAAATATAGGCTGACTTATGTCAATGGGATATGGAGGGGATAGTGCATATTGCTAAGCTGCAGACCACGATTTGAAACCAACAACACCGGCTGTTTTTTGGTGACCCTTTGCAGCATTTCCACCAGAGTTTGTGGCACTAAACCTGGGTGTTTTTAGAAGCACATCGCAGAGTTTTCCAACAGCGTTTATGGCACAGAACTTAGGTTTTTTCCGCTGACACAATGCAGCGACACCGGTTGTTTGTTAGTGACCCTTCCCTTAGTTTTCACTTTCACACTTCTACAGTTGTTTGTGGCACCAAATGTGGGTTTTTTAGGGGCATATCGCAGAGTTTCCCAGCTGTGTTTCAACCACCAAACTAGTTCTCCACACTTTTCACTGACACATTGTGGCGTTTCTGCCACCAAGCACAGGTTTTTTAAGCCTGCCAAGCTGCAGACCACTGCTTAAAATCAACAACACTGGTTGTTTATGGTGACCCTGAACCGTATTTCCAACGGTGTTTGTGGTACCCAACTTTCCTAGTGGTGTTTATGGTGCTGAACTTAGGTTCGGCATTTCCCAGCAGTGTTTGAGTCTACAAATCTTGGTGTGTGCCACAAACACATTGTGGCATTTCCCAGCAAATCCTGTGCCACCAAATGTGGGTGTTTTAAGCCAACAACACTTGTTGGTTTTGGTGATCCTTAACTGTGTTTCTACCAGTGTCTGTGCTACCAAACCTGGGTGTTTTTAGAAGCACAGGGCTTCCCCGGTGGCATTGAACTTAGGTTTGATGTTTCCCAGCGTTTCCCAGCAGTGTTTGAGCCTACAAAACCTTGGTGTCTTGCTGACATATTGTTGCGTTTCCCAACGATTTCTGTGCCACCAAACATGGACGTTTTAAGCCTACCAAGCTGCAAACACCAGTTGTTTTTTGGTGACCCTACGCTGCGCTTTCACCGCCATTTTTGGCAGTGCTTCTCACTGAAACTCTGAAGGCATTTCTCAGCAGCGTTTCAGCCACAGAACTTTGGTGTTTCCAACCACACACTGCAGTGTTCCCCAGCTGCCTTTGTGCCACCAAACATGGGTGTTTTGTGCCTAAACCTAGCCACACCCTCAAAATAGCATTGTTGACAAATGTAAAGTTTAACACATTTGCTACAAAACAATGTACAAACATATCCATGGTGTGCAAAAATATACTAATTTTCTGGCGATTGGGCTGCTCACTGGTTGCTAAGAGGGGAATTTTACTGGCTAAACACTTAACAAATCAGGTTGAAACCAGACTCACAGGTCTACCAATACAAGAGGTGATGGTGTGTGATTGTGTTTAAGTGTGTGTGCGTGTGGGTGTGTGTGCAGGGGTGGGGGGTCACAGGGATGTTCTTGACTGTGTCATCTCCAGCAGCTGTTTCCCTCAAACCCTGCCTCGCCCCCTCCTCCCCCACCCACCCCATCGCCTCACAATGAAACCAATACAAAGGAACAGGAAGTGCCTCCCGTTAACTGGGGCCCAATCAAAGCCATCATTATTCCCGTGTCAGAATTTTTACAGGAAATAGCTTCTCAGAAAATATGCCAGCTGTGCAGGGAGTGTGGTATTATTGTCTCATAGGTCTTGTCTGTTTTTGCTTCTTTTTTTTTTTTTCACTTATCAGGCGCTGCTAACAAAAGGACACATAGACCCATCTCGACCACGTGCGCGGCACACTGTCACTGCCGAGCGCTCACAAGGCAAGCCAGGCACAGTGTTCTCTGGGGCTGGGTGGTTATTGTGCACGCTGTGAAAAGGGCACCCCTGCTGTGCCTGCACCGGCTTCTTTGGTTCCCATCCTGAACCGAGCAATTGTCTTTTTAAACCCGCGCGAGGGGAGCTGAGCCCAGAGAGCACACAGTTGCGGGAGAACATACATGATCGCACACACACACAAACACACACATGCAGAGCTTTGCCTACTGAAGCCGCATCTGTAAGAACGCTGCTCAGATTACAGCATAAACGGTGGGTTCAGGTGAAGCCTAACGTTTGCCAGATGCTGCGATAAAGTCACCAGGAGGTTAGCCTAACATTGGAGTGTTGTTGTTGGTCGGGGAGGGTGGAATCATCTGCCTCCCTAACAAGAGGGGGGCACACATCTGGCATGAACAGAAAAGTCGTTTATGAGCATTATCTTAAACGAGCGTGAACAGCAGCACTGATGATTTTGCTTATCTGTGATATTCAGACAGCAGAACTTAAATCTTGCAATTGATTAGTCTTGCAGCTGAAAATAAAGGAAGCCTCTCGGCTTATCTGACCTTCAGTTTGTCCTCTGTAATCTCTCTGTCTCTCTGAGGTCTTGCAGACGTCTGGAGGACAATAATTAACTCAGTCACTCAGTGCGTTGACACAGGTGAGCAGTACTCGGGTTGTTAAACAGTCATTACAGGGCTGCTGTGATGTGAATTTACACACACTGGATTGACCGCTAACATTGTCATAGCTTGTCTGTCACGTTAGGCTGAAGCCTATTCAGTTACAAAATGCCACTGTTGACTGTATTAACAGTGACTAGATAAAGGGGATGTCCCATCTGACAGAATGATCCTCTAAAACCCGCAGGGAAAAAATAACTTTGTGACTGTTGTGAGTACAATGCTGAGACGTGCTGATTTCTATCGCTGATTCTCACCTCGTATAAGCTGGGCTTTGTCAGGCCTATCTGTTGTTTTGGCCAAAGGAGCTGCTCTGCGTCCTTCGCTGTGAAGCTTATCAGTGGTGTTTGAAGTGCTCGTCTTTATCTGAGCTCACTGTGTTGAGGTCATCAGCCTGACCCAGTGGGCTCTATCTCTGACTTAACTATTTCTCCGTCCCTCCTGCTTTCAAAAGGTTGATTTTATCATAGTTACAAAAAACAAAATATTTTCTCGCTTATAACCCCAAAGGTTTCCTGCCATCCAGATCATTTTGGTATGATTTGCCCAGGTTTTGAGATATCCAACTTGAGAGTTTTGTTGTTTTTGGTGTTCTTGCTTTAATGTGACAGTATGACAGTATTCGTATAGACACAGTAAACAAAAGCCCTTTTTACACAGAGGTCATGCTACAGGGCCGCTGCAAAGTCCCTTCTTCATGCCTGCTTTGCATTTTTCCACAGAACCAAACAATGGTGGCGTCATGCCACTCGCGTGTTTTATTTTAGATAGCATGCCAGCATAGCAGATTTAAGGGAGGCATGACGGGCATGACATGTAACACAACAGTGTCGGCCTCAAGGGTGACAAATGAAATATTTAGAGGCAGCTCTTTATGGACAACAACAATGGCATAATGTAATAATAACAATCACTGACTGTATCCGTTCTATAGTGGCCGATGTTGTCCTCTGCTCAAAGGGTAAGGAGTTCCTAGACCTCATTGTTCTCCTAGACCGCATTGTTTTCCCAATTTGCAGACATTTTCGGCTTGAGTTAGCTGCTAACTGCTATCGGCTACTTTTTAAGTCTCCTATTTTTTAAATCTCCTGCAGTGCATGTGTCACTTCAGATGCTCTCCTGCTGGCCGTCCCCTTTATAGAGACATTGTTTTTGCGCTGTTACTACCTCTGAGTTACATTGTATTAATTAGGCTAGCAGCTAGCAGTTTTTTTTAACAACAGCAACATTTAACTAAGGCAACAAAATCCGGCTCCATTATAAGGTTCACCTATAAAATAAGTTACTAAGCCTGACATGTTTTGCTTTCCTATACAACATGCTAACATTATTAGCATGAACCAAGGAGTAATACTTATTTGTCCAGTGGACGCTGTACCTATGGCATAGGCTCTGCATCGATGTAGAGCGTATATATGCTGTGGTAACAAAGGCCTCCTGTCTATTTTGTGAGCTGAAAACCATTTCCCTCAGTGGAAACAAAACTTTTATTTATTTTGCTTTCACAGATAACAAACAATAAATTGTGAAGACAGTAAAGCCTCCACAAAAATAGCAATTTAAGACTTGTGTGTGATTTATCCTTTTTTTTTTTTTTAAACCTTCGCTAGTCACTAGGCTAATTTATACAATGTAAAACGCCATAGGCTAGTGCTACTAATGTTAGCATGTTATATTTGTTTGGAAAATATGTTTAGTATAAGACAGTTGTTTTGTCAGTGAACCTTGTGAGTTGTAAGAGAGACAAATTTTGTAACGTTACCTTTGATGAATGTTGCTGTTGTCCCTGGCTTCATTTAAGTCAGCGAGAGGAAAAGTCTGCTCGCTGCTAGGCTAATTCATAACATGTCATAGACTCATGCTAAAAACATTAGTCTGTTGTATTTGTAGCGCAATTTGTGTCCAGCAAAAGAAAAAATGCTTTGTCTGTGAATGCTGCGAGTTATAGTTAAGCTGATTTGTGTACTTGTTTTTGATATTGTCGCTATTAAGCTACGTTCAGTGTGTATTTGGGGTGTGTCATGAATTAACTAAACTTTACAGCACTTCACAGAAACCCAGCCGCTGACTAGTGTTTTTGAGGTGTAACTGCAGTGTGACACAGACACACCACCGCACAAGTATAAATGCTCACAACAATGTAGGCCACGTGCGTAGGATATGGTGCAGACTCTGCACGGAGCTGACGCACAAGTATAAATTTCGCTCTACATTGCATAAATTAGCCTAGTGGCTAGTAGACTTTTGCTCCACTCATATGAAGCCAGAATTAATTACACACAAGATCTATAAATACTATGCTGTGGGTGCTTTTTTGTAAGACACAATTTCATGTTTCCTATATGTGACAAAAATCCTAATTTACACTGAGGGAAATGGTTTTTAGCGTACAAAAATGAACAGCGGTTTGCATAGCTGCGATTTGGACTTACAGTTATTGGTTACAAAGTAGGATATGTGTCTACACAGTAAGTTGAAACAGATTCAATTTAGCTTCTTTTTTTGTGTCCCCAATGTGTCATTACAGTGGTATCAAATTTTATGTATATTGTATATTATTGTTTCTTTTCATATTAGTTTTGTTTGAATTTTTTAGTCTTTAATGTTTTTTTTCCCTAAGTTGCCATATAAATGTTTTGTTTTTTTTAAGTGCTTCTAGTTTGTGAGAACCGGCTTGCACAGATCATATTCCTCTTTTGGCCATATTGGGGAATTGGAGGAAGCAACATTTTTAGAAATCTTGAGTGGCTTTGACCCTCCACTTTGGCCAGACTCTTAACTTAGTGGTGCGAGGGTATTTTCAGTAAATTACAGAGTAGCCAGAGAATGTTAGCAGGAAATGTCCATAAAACAATACACTCAGACCAGACATGGCTACACAGATATAGGCATTTCCTGGTGGTGTTACTCTCTTTAGGAGTGACTCATGATTGTCTTACTTCAGCCTTCATTCTCGGAAACAATACATACAATTTCAAGCATGTTAGTGAGAACAGCGATACGTTTTTTTGGAGCGTTACATCTTCAGTGATGTAATGTGTTTCTGATGGTTTCACACACTAAACCCAATTAAGACTGACTCCATACTGCCCAGCTGAACGTGGCAATGCATAGCTGACCAGCTGGCAGAGTGTCCTTTTTCCCTGAGTCCTTATGTCCGTCCCATGATGCTGTGGACGTCACACTGCCATTATTAAAGCCACTTTGGAGGAGGAGGGCATGTTAGTGTTTGGCAGGGGTTGAGGGGGGGATAGGGTTGAGCATAAAAGTTATTATAAGAGAATATAAATCACTCTAAATGGAGAAAGCATATAAGAAGACAAGTATATGACAGCCAGACAGAGTGAGAGACAGTCCAGTAGCACGGCCTGGGGTGTGTGTTGTCTTTGATTGGTTACGGAGCTCAGTAGTCTGTGTAGGAGCTTTTAATCAGGTCACGGAGAGCCCAGACCCCTCTGCTCCCACTCTGCTCCCTCCGTCTGGAGGGCTCCGACAGGGGTGACCAAGAGGGGCACCACTGACCCAGATTAGGGCAGGGTAAGGGTGTGTGTGTGTGTGTGTCTGTGTGTGTGCGTGTGTGTGTGTGTGAGCGGTGGGAATCAGCTGTGTATCATGTCTCAGTCCCTGCTGTTTCAATTCATTAGCGGCACAAGGAAGAGACAGGAGAGATGAGGAGGGGTGGCAAGTGTGTGTTCATGCATGTGTGCCTACATACATCCTTTTGTACATGTGTGTGTGTGTGTGTGTGTTTGTGTGTATGTAGGGGTGGGGGTGGGGTGGGGGGTGGGGGGGTAGACAAAAAGACAAAGTGTTAAAAGAATACAAGGCCAGTGACAGAAGGAGAAAGTCACTGCTGCAGCACATCTTAGATGTCAGGGACCCACTTGACCTAGAAACACATGACACACACACACACACACACAGGTGCAGAGATACCCACCAGGGACCTCATGGCCTCTGTCTGTATGTCTCTGTGAAGCCTGACCAGCTGAACCCCTGCAGCAGCAGCCGTAGCAACCTTTTCTACGTCTCTCTTTCTCTCAATCCCTCTCTTTTTGTCTTTCTTTCTTTCTTTCTTCCGCCGCCTGTCTCTTTCTCCTTTCTGTTACTCGCCCTCAAGTTTATCCCGCAGTCATTTTCCACACCAATGTTCTCTGCCTCTCTCAGCTTGTTCTCTTCATTTGGGCTTCCTGATCACAAATTTCCTGTTTGTATCTCTCCATCTCGCTCCCCCGGCCCGTGCTGCCTCCTCACAGAAACACATGCGTGAACTTGCTTTATGTGGGGTCTGCGAACAAAATGAAAGCCTTGATCGCTTTGACGTGCACAGACCGGCCAGCTGAACCTGTCACTGCACTATAGCATTGCAATCGCTCATAGATGTGGGGTTTATTTCCATTTCAGTCGTCTCCTTTCACCGCAGCTCGCAGGTGTCTCCTCCACCTAGGGTGTCTTTAAACCACAGATCAAGCTGCAATCCGAGTACGCATACTGTCTCCCAAATGCAGTCTAGCAGCCAAGCTGGACTTTGTTTGGAGTCATGAAAGTGCAGGAATGGATTTGGATCCCGCTATCAAACACTTTTTGCGTCTTTATGTACAGGCCGCGCTCTGTGTGGGGTCTCACAGAGTATGTACTCAGACTGTGTGTAATTACAAGGTCACAACTCCGGTTCACGTGAGGTTAAAGTGTATTTACCACAAATGTCCCACTTGCAAAACAACAGTTAGAACAGCAATTACACAAAAGTATTTTGTAATTATTATGGTCATCATCTGGTAGTCATCTGCAAATTGTTGCATAGGTCTGGATTTGGGTTAACGATTAAAGACCTAGCTCAGCGCTGGGAGAGAGCCCGAGACTGGATGTGGATCAGACTCATTCTTCCCTGGCACTGCGGAGACAACTCGCAGACACACTTTGTCTCTGCGCTGTCTGCAGACACTCATTCTGGTGTTTATTTGCTGGTTTTGAAAACAGAGGAATGGTTTTAGAAGAGAGATTAGGGCCTGTAGTGCTTCCATTAATGGTCATCCAGTAGAAGAGTGCAGGAGTGGCTGTAAATAATCATTCTGAGTCGGACTGCTTGACATTCTGTTGGGCAGGCTGAAGACTGCAGGGATGTCTCTGCTGGATTGCTCAATTTGATATTCAAAACGAAGTTTAAAAACCTTGCTCCAAGTTGCTGGCGAGGAATGATGAAAGGTGTTATGACTAATCAGATCACCCTCGCCTACACCAACTGGCCCCAACTATGATCACCAAGTCTGGGCTTAACTATGCTTACACAAAGCCAGATGTTTATCCTCATTGGATGGCTGCAGAGTAAACGGACTGTTCCAGTCAGGGACGAGGAAAACGACAACAATAGTGTGACCAACAGCTGGCAGCCGCTCCACCCGCCCACTCGCTCACATTAAGCATTACAGTCAGGTTGTTTTGGCCCTATGTGGTGGTGGCCGTGGCCTTCTGTTGCTCGTGTCCCACCTGCAATACAGTCGTATGGCCTCCATTTATTTCTGCATGAACCAGTGAAATATTCACAGCCAAGGACATGACAACATGAGCAGCAAGGTTCCCACAACGGCCAGCCACAGTAATGTGAAACTGTTGCCTTATGTTACTGACTTCTGCTACATATTGTGGTTGATGGTGTGTTGTACCTCTGAACAGCACATGACCTAATTTTGACAACTGTCAGTATTTCTGTCAAGGGATGTTTAATGGAACATCTACTTTGCCACCAATCGATTTTGTTCACTCAGCACAACATGGAAGTGACAAAAGTGCAGTTCCTGTAATGGCCACTTGAGGCAGGCTCCAAAAGCGAGTCAATCTCCATAGACCCCCATATTAAAATACACAACTTTAAAGCAGAAATAAACAAGTTTACAGCCTTGTACATGAAACAGTGTTGGTCTCAATAGCTAATTTCCTCATCATGACTTCTATACGGGTGGTAAATTTCTCCATAACTCAACCGTTTTAATTTCTTAGACTTAAAATTAGCATAATTAAGGGCGTGGCAGACTGTCTGAATGCTGAACTCAAGGCTCAGAGTCCACAAACCAATGGGTGACGTCGCGGTCGCTACGTCCATTATTGTTGTACAGTCTGTGGTTCATATCTTCATTGTATTTAGATACAGTTGAGACAGATAGCAATTCACACTTGAGATACTTTAATATCTAGTGATTTAGTATTTCTCAGTTAGGGGACTTGAGAAAGACAAATTATAAATAAAAAAAACCCAGAATGAGTCAACAAATTCCTTAATCCTTAGTATGGGCCAAACTCTAAAACTGCTAAATCCTACAGTTCCCACAATGCAACTCTCTTTGTTATATGCTCCCTGTCTAGTGTTGCTGCAGTTGTAAGTTGAAAGTCTATAATTCTAAATATAAATCAGTTTCTGAAGCTTCACAAGCATCTACAAGCATCTATACCTTCATTTTGCTTTGACGCCAGGTGTGTTTATGTTGACGAACTCCGGCTAGATGGATCTTGCCAAAGTTTCCGACTTGAAATTCTGACTTCAACAACTGTTCTTTTCTTTGCCAGAGGTAGTCTTTCCCCAAGTTATGAGTACAAAGGATTGCAGCATATATATCCTCTTACCTTTCAAAGCAACCTGCTCTCACTCTGAAGTCGACGAAATCCGGCACTTGGGCAGCGACTTGTGGTGTCAGACACTGACAAAAAAAGCGTCCTTTAATGTCGGTATGATACGCAGACGATCACTGTTATATCTTAACAGCGCTTGATGGCGTCAAGGGGAACGCAGCAGGACAAGAATGAAAGTTAAGGCAGCAAAACACCGACTTTCAGCCGGAAGAGCGGTGTCCACGTCCTTAAAGATTCGAAAGCCAAACCCTGTTCCTTTTTCCTAAACCTCACCACTTGTTTTTGTTGACAAAACCAAACCATGTGCATTAGTTATTGGAGGAAAAAAAACTTCAATTCGCATTGTTGTACTGACGTAGTGCGTTTATTTTGAAAGAGACTGTATATAACAGGCAAAACTTGACACGGTGTCCCAGAACGCCATTAACCAACGCACCCAGGGTACCTTTCATGTCGTATCTGGACGTGGAAAGTCCATGACCAAACGTCAATATGTGACGAGGTCGGCGTGAGAATGTGTTGTTCAAAGTACAACCTCCCCAGACTGTAACGCAGACTTTCTGCCAAAAATTTGTAATCACTAAGCCCAAGCCAAGATGACTCTGATGGCATCACTTTGACATCAGCAGGGTTATTGGTTATTTCTTCATCCTTCACAAAGCTCCTCCACAGCCACAGAGGACATAATGCAACTGTTTTTACCAGCTGTGTCGTCCTCCATGTGATGAGTAAACTGACCTATATGTGTCACAAGTGACCACATGCTAAACGGTTTTGCTGCAGCTGCAAAGAAAAGTTACTCATTGTTCTCAAATGACATACAGACACAGAAAAGGCTCTTATAACCACACAGGTACAGCTTGCAGTTTGTCCATCATCAGATTTGGTTTGAGAGGTAATGGGCTCAAACGTGTTGGCTCAACCAAGATGTATTTCAGTGTTAACCAGACAGCTACAGTATCAAAGATTTGTAGTGTCTCCTAACAGCCACAATGGACACTTGTGGGTGAGTGAATGAATCAATGAATGAAGTGCGTGGGTGGGTTTCTTTCTTAATACATCAGTTATCCTCTCATCTAAAAACCAAGAAAGCTCATTATGCACACGCTGGAACAAAAGCCTCAAACATACATAACAAGTGACCAGCACAAATCAACAATATGCGTAAAATGTCATGTCACCGCCTGGGTCAGCAGGGACAAAAGCTCAGGATCTGTAGGCTGTTCAAAGCTGATGGAGAGGACTGTAGCGTCTTTGATGGAGGACAGAGTGAAAGCAGGGAACAGAGGAGGAGGAGGAATCCTCGACAACACACACTGGGGATGCAAAGAATTAAGTTTCAGTGTTTTTCTTGCCACTTAATTATCCCCCCTTCCAAGATGGGCCTGCACTTGTGGATGAAAAAGATACCCTTCTGTATACAACACTACCTCTCCACATGACAGTGTGGTGGTTTCCCCTCCCTCCTTCTGTCTCATCTCACAAGATGACCCCCATTACTCTGTCCTGTTGTTACCAGAAGTAGAATGAGACACTTTGTTTATGTTGAGAGAAGGTGATTTGAGAGGTAGAGATGAGTTTGAGGGGGGAGAGCTAGATCCTGCAGGTATGGAAACACACTCAGTCATAGAGGTGGAGCAGATGTTCAGGCTTGTTGTGATTATGTGGTAATATTTTTAGTAGTATTTGGCTGTCAATAAAAATATAGTGGATTGAAATTTAATTGAGAGAGAGAAGGAGAGAGGAGGAGAAGAGGAGGGGGCGCTGCTAATTATGCATGGCGATTGTTGATGGCTTGATTGTCTGCGTCCAGCTGCACGGAGGAGCGGGGAGAGGGAGAGGGAGGGCGGGGAGAGAGGCAGACTCACTGACGCCAGGCTCGGAATTCTCCCATCCATTGAAAGAGAGACCCGATTGTGTCCGGGGCCTTTCCGACAAGCACCTGATCCCTGCCCAGACACACTAGTGCGTGTGTGTGTGTGTGTGACACAGAGAGAGAGAGAGAGTGTATGTGTGTGTGTGTTTCGCACAGATTTACGCACTGAGAACTCTGGAATCTGCAGACAAGCGCTGTCATGGGAGGAAAGTAGTCTGTTGGCATTTTTGATATCCTAGAAATAGCTCCCAGTTCCCAGAAATAAATGCGGGTTCAAGGGGAAGTGCTTTCTGTGGAGCCTCAAAATCAAAATAGGATGTTTATGTCAACTCCACGTGGATGTTTGTAATCTTCAGTGATCTATAATGTGCCCAAACCCAGCCGGCAAAACAGTTATTTTCCCACCAGACCTGGGAAACGTAGCGCAATATTTGTCCTCCCCTTGACATATTTAAGAAAGATATTTAAGGTCAAAGTCTTGTTTGGATACCCTGCAACGCTCGCACAATATATCTCTAAAATAGCACCGGACTGAAGTCCTGTCTCACGGTTCAATATTGTGGTTTGCTCTAAAGTGAGGTCGCTGAGTGACTTGTCATGCCGGGTCAATGGTTGTGTGTGCGGGGGGAGCTTTGGGGGGGATAACCAAGAGGAAGGCAGTGACTTGAACATCTGTGAAACCTCTGCATGATAGGAAGGATATCTCCAGCCGTGCGCATTTACGCACTAAAGTGCCCAAAATGAAGATAAGACTGTAGCGTGTGTGTGTGTGTGTGTGTGTGATTGCTTCTCATCCTGAAATAGTGTGTTATATTTAATCAACTTTTTGTGGCGTGTGACGTAACATAATGTGAAATTTACTATAATTATGATACTAAAATGGTCAAACCCTCAGGTCACGGTTGGTGAGACGTTCACAGCGGTTGCAACATGTCTGGTGAACACACACAGCAGGCTAAACACCCTGGCACCCACAGACCGTTGAAAAACCACTTTATCTCACTACTGTACATAAACGTGACAGTGTAAAAGTCAGACTTGGATGTTTATAGCTTTAATGATGACGGTGTTGACTGCTTTCCTGTCACTTTTCATGATCTGTCTCCAGGCCGTGTTGGCGTATTCATCATTACACAATTCTGGAGTATTTTGGAGAAGGTTTTCCTCTCTAACTTTCTCTGAGTACAACTGCAGACGGGATGGAGGGGAGGGGAGAGGGGGAGGCGTAGAGCCATGTCCGTGAGTGACAGAGGCGGTCATCCAATGGGATCTCCGAGCGCCTCTGCTTCTCTCCCCTCTGGTGGTGGACGGGGGAGGGCGGGCCGTCTGCCAAAGAGGGGAGTGCGCGTCGGGGTGAATGGATGACGTCGGGAGGCTGGCGCCAGCATGTCTGGGACTGGCGCGTTAGATCAACACAGCTGGGCCGGGATAGGACACACAGCTGGCTCAGGCCTGCATTCCTCCACAAAACAGGATTGTGAGAAAAGGGGAAAATAAGACCCAAATAGGAGCAGAACGGGACGTGCTTTGATGTAAACTAAAACGGAGCAACATTTGGAATTGTTAAAATAAAATATCATAAAACCCTTTCACCCAACAGAAAGGGAAAGGTTGTAGAAGTGAAGTTAGTGGACTCAGTGAGTGCAAGCACTGATATTCTTTCAAAGTGTGACTTATTGTTGATCACATATCCATAAATGCAATTAATAGAGACATAAAAGATGGCATATAAGAAACACAAACCATCACCCAATTTAATCTATATCCAATAATCCATCATCAGAACAACATCTTCTTACTCATTAACTAATGTAAAACAGCCTGGCCTGCCATTGACCTTTTACCTATATCATATAAATATCATATTTTCAACTTTATACATGTGTATGTGCCTTTTTTTGGGGTGGCATGCCCTAAAATAAGCACACATGCTGCTTTTAAACAGCTCAAACTATCCACATCTATTCTAATATATGTTTTATAGTGTTTTGAACGACTTCTGCTTGATGAAGTGTTTTTAATCATGTGCATACGTGCAGAGAAACCCTTAGAGATTTACAGTTATCAGTAGAATAACAGGCCATAAATATGCAAAATGGAACATGGTATCTCAAGTGTCTCCATTTGAGATGAGGTTTCTTTGTCTGGAGTTATAGCTGATTATAGAAGTAAAAGCGATGCAGAAATAGTAAAATCTATATTTAAAAACATCCATCTCCCTTTGCTTTAACTCCCAAAAAAAGTCAAGTAGCTTTAAATGAAATAATTCAGCTGTTAAGTTTAGGTTTCTTGACATGTTGTGCATACATTTGGCAGCTTCTCCTATGTATTCCAAATAAATACCATCACCTGACAGAGGTAACTTATTGATTGACAATCCCCTTCAGGCATCCCAGCCCTAATTTCCTCATTCTTTCCAGCCCTTCCACAAGGTGATAACAGCCAATCAGAGTGGACTTGCTCTCCTAAGTGGCCAATCAGAGCCCGATGCGAGAAAGGGGGCGTCAGCGGGCGCGCAGTGTATAAAGACCTAACTGTACGCTGCTGTCAGAGCACTGGAGCTTTTCAGGACCGCGATACAAGAAGTCCAAACACGGGAGACCGTCGCAAACTTATCCTCGAACACCAATCTGAGTCTTGTTGTTGTTTTTGTTGTTGTCGCTCTCACCATGAAAGCCATCAGTCCCGTCCGCTCGGTGAGGAGCTGCTACAAGGCCGTGTGCTGCATCTCGGAGCAGAGTCTCGCCATCAGCCGGAATAAACACTCGTGTCTGGAGGAGCCGGTGGGCGCCCTGTGCGACATGAACGACTGCTACTCCAAGCTGAAGGAGCTGGTGCCGAGCATCCCGCAGAACAAGTCCGTGAGCCAGGTGGAGATCCTGCAACACGTCATCGACTACATCTTCGACCTGCAGATCGCGCTGGAGGCGGAGGACACGGCCGCGCCGGAGATGGTTTTGTCAATAAAGGTGAGGAAGGGGGGGAGATGCGGGTCTGCGGGGGTGGACTGATGCTCGTCCTTCAGCACCAGACACTGACACTCACCAACAGCACGACCTTTAGAGTTTTGCAGCACAGTTTGCATGCATGCATCTGATATCGCAGTTGCAGATGCTGTTCTCTGATACTGGATAATAATACACCCCCGCACACACTGTTACTCCTGTTTACTTGCACTTAGAATAAGAGTATTGTCCTGGTCTCACACTTCTGTCCCTCTCTCCTTCCAGACTGCGGACCTTGCTCGCAATTTCTCCAAAGAAGAAGGTCGGTTGTGCCACTAGGACGAGGATGACACATCATGGTATGTACTTGTCTTTTAATATCCTACCTAACTTCATAAATCACAAGATGAATGTGGTCGGAAGCATCCCCACCTCGGGGGCAAACTCCTTTTAAGAAGCACAACAGTGTCCTCTTTTGATATCCCAAAATGAAATAACTACAAAATAAAACTTTTAATAGAAGATAGAATAGTGTAGGCATTGATGTGCCGGGATGATGAAGGTCCCTTTACCCTCCACATTCACCACGGTTGCCAATTAGACAGGCTCAGTGAATGTGTAGCGGATTCATTGCTATCTGCCTGGGGTTAATGAAAGTTCCATGCTAGGCGCCAGTCTGTCTGCTCTCCTCTGCAGGGAGGGGAGGGGAGGGCGAGAGGGAGAGATCTGACTTCACTTTTCTTCCTTTCTCTCCATGCAGGTGCAGGGAAACACATGTCTCCACTTCACTCCGGGCAAGAGGACAAGAGGGGCAGAAAGGGTGGGATAGGTATTTGGGAGAGAAGGAGAAGAAGAAGAAGGAGGAGGAGGAGGAGGAGGGAAGTGGAGGGTTTTAAAAAGAAGAAAAGACAGAAAAAAGTGGACTGTTTCCTAGATGAGTGGGGATCAACAGTGGTGCATGAGCAAGAAAACAGAGACTCATTCTTTGGCCCCTGGACAGACAAATCAACACACCAAAGCAGAAGCCAGGATTGGAAACTGAAAGCGACTGGCTGTGTATGCCCTCCTCCAAAAAAACAAAAAAGAACCTGGGATCCTCTGTAGGTAGACGTAGAAACATTGGTACATTGTTTGATTTTTATGTTTTTGTGTTGCATTCCAAACCAACTTTAACGTGGGTCAAACTCCACGCACCCAACCTGAACTCTTACACCACCAAGTCTCACATCATCTCACACAACGATCCCATTATTACCCCACTCTAATCTGATTTCTAATGATCTGGAGACTGTTACAACTTCATACGAATGTGTACATATCTGCTGTGGGTATGTAAAGTGTGAGTCAATTTGGATGTTTTTTTCTGAATGGGAGTTTGGGTTTTCGTAGGTATAATCAGAACTCTATACTAGAGTTAATTGTAAATGTTTGTGGGGATTGTGGTATTTCTACAGACAAATGTGCCCTGAGTTTCATAAACTCTTTATTATAAAGTTTGCTTTGTATGTATGTATGTTCTTATGTAATGAAATAAAACAAAAAGAAGTGAAACAGTTTGGGCTGCCATGGTTTGTGGGATGATGAATGAATGTGAAGTCTCATGGAGGTATTCAGAAAATAAAGGTGATGCTGCTGACGCGACTTTTCGTATTTGGATGACAACAAAATGCTGATACAACAGGATGTTTTCAGATGAATCTTGAGGTCGAGTGGTTGGAAATCAAACGAAGGGAGTTTCCTGTGAGTGCTTCTAATTTTCCAAAGAATGAGTTAACACCAGTTTAGAACGCAATTCAACTTCCTAAATGGTGTAAGACGAGAGGATGTTACGTGATCGTAAACCAGCATTTCTGATCATTCATAAACCTCGAAACCACTGAACATTCATGACACCAGATCAGCATGTCTTGACCTTGGAAGCTGACGAGCATCACCTGAAATGCAGCAAGTATTCAACCCAATAAGAGCTCTTTTTCAAGACCTTTGATAGACGTACAACGTTGGAGTGGAGGCCCCATTCATGTAAGATGGTATTAATTAGGCCCACAGAAATAATACAACATTAATGATACATGGGCTGTTTTGTAAATTAATGTTCCCATACTTAGCAGGTCTCAAAAGTTGACCAAACTACTCCACCTTGTGGATTACTCTTGAACTTCATGCATTAGTGTTGGTACATACCACCAGTGCCTCATCTGGATCATCAGCAACAATGAAGAATCTTGTTATTTACAATCTTGCTAAACTGTAAGAAGAGAAATGCAAGTGGCAAAACAATCAGACTCTTACAATATACTGAAGAGCTGAATAAGCTGACCTAGTTAAACCTTATGCTACTAATAATGAGATTGCTGCTCCATCTAGTGGCTAAAATGTGTTATTGGCCCAAAGTTTTCAAGACAGTGGAGAACTCTCATAGCTTGCTGTATATATTGAAGAGATTTTGAGGAGATGAGCTGCAAGGCATAAAAGTATCTTCAAAGTGCTTTGCAAAAGTTAAATTTATTTATCTATTCCTAAGTCTGTTAAAAAAAGTGTGCACCCTGATCATTTTGAACTTACTGTACATACACGTACTCACACGATGTATGATCTTACAACCTATAGGCTGGTATGCATTTTCAATTTCTCCCAGCTATTTGGGATCAATAGGACTTCTTAAGTACAAAAAACTAAACATTGTCAATGATTATTAAGTCCCAATGTCCTCAAATGAGACGCCAATAAACTTCCAATGTCTTCAGACGAGTACTTCCTATTACCAGTGTCTTAGCTTGTTACTGTTGCTTAAATTGGTCAAATTTGTTGCCATACCAAACTACAAACATTATCAATCACAAATAAACAAGTTTCAACGATAAGATGAGATCAGGTTTTGGACCTTGTCCACTTTTTTATCAGGATGACTTGGCAGAGAAGGCCGCCATCTTGTTTTTACATAGATTAGTGTATTGTGCACTTACTACCACTAGATGGCACAAAAAAGTGTCCATGATCAAGGACAACAGGTCTAAGTTAAGTAGAATGAAGTATAAGGTCAAGAAAACCCAAAATGTGATTTCCTCATATGAGGACACAGGGGGCTAAGCTAGAGGTCCTAGCTTAGCCCCCAATTTCCTCAAGTCCTAGACACAGGTCCCTTGACTCCAGCCATTTTGTAAAAACTGGCCCCAGGGCAAAGCAAGTTCGGTACCCTTGCCTTTCTGTTTATTATTGCCGAATTTGTCATACATATGCACATTACTCCGCATTTTTTTTGCACCTCTGGTTACCACAAAAAACTTCAATTAATAGCCTGGGCTATTATTTGCTTAAATCACTGAACAGGCCTATATTTGGGACAGGTGTATATATGGGACAGGACTTTAATTCTTCCCACAGAAAACTTTTGCTCAAAGACAGTGTCTGTTACAGCACCCGAGGATTACGGCACCAGGCATTTTGACACAACACCACCTTATCCTGTTAAAACAATACTCATAGCTTTAATTAATTTTTATGAAAACTCCTTTTTATTCTTTTGATCCAAGGACCTTTACAGACTAAAGGATTATGAATAACTTACAGGGTAATCAAGGAGTGGAAACATAATTTGAGGTGGCTAACAACACGGTTTTATACATCCGAAGAAATTCTATTAAAAAAAATGAACTGCTCGGCAACCAGACTAGGTGTCTGATTGAGACAGGCCTTTATTTGTCAAAACGTGCAGCTACACTGGGTGGGACTGGACGTTCAATTGAAGTTTTACAGTATTTCATTGCCTTAGTACGTGTACTCTGCAATGACAGTGAAGTTGAATCTAGTCAAATGTACTCTAATTTCAGGAGTGAAGTTAGATCAGGTGTTGAACTGGTTTGCATTATACCGTTAGGCATTCATGTCTAATTGGTACCTCACCTCAAGTATGCAAATGAGAAGGGAAATTTTGCATGTCTGTGATACTGTCTGCTTCATTTTTTTTTTTTAGAAAAAAAGAGGCGGAAAAAATTCCTTTATTTAACCTGGATGGTCCCACTGAGATCAAAGCTCTCTTTCACAAAAGCACAGAGATTTGAATAACATTAAAAGCGTTTCATAAAATATTTGCACAAAGACGGTCTCAATAGATTTCCCTATAGTTTTAAACTCATTTGAGATCACCATGTCTTGAAGCTTGTGATCAATCTGCAGATTGTTCCATGCAGTGGTGCAGAAAACCTAAAAAGCTTTCTTTCCGTGTTCTGTTCTGACTTTTGGCAAAACACAAAATGCCCTGCAAATGGACATTGTAATTTCCATTTTGCAAATCTAAAAGAAAAGATAAGTAGGTAGAAGTTTTTACCAAGAATAGCTTTGTAAAAAAAAAACATACCAGTGATTCAGTTTTGTCATTCAATAGGGAGAAAATAACAGACAGCATTATTTGAGTGTTGTTTAACTGACACCACAAACAATGCTTGAGGCCCCAAGACCAGGTCCCAGTCCACACCACAAGATGGGGATGTTGGATGAGGATGCAACAACTCTTGTCATTCCCCCCCAACATCCCAGGAATGCAAGCAATCACGAGATAAGCTTGTTGCTTTGGATCACAAAATGAACTTCTATAGGTCAAGTGCTGCTTTGACATAGAAATGCAACCCTTTGATCCAGATTGGATTGATACAAGACAGAGATTATAGAGTCTGAAGTGAAAAAGAAGCAAGTCTAACCTGAATGTATTTTATCTCACTCATCAATCATGAGCAACTCTTGGTATATCTCAGACAAAAGTCCACCACTGCTCCTCTATGTTTGTGTGACAGCGTTTTTTCTGTTTGTCTGTCCCCGTATTGAGCCGCTGTTGTGAGGTATTTCACACGATACTCACAATGACTTTAAACACACATGACTTACTGACTTTGCACCATTTAAATTCCATGTAGCCCAATGTATAATTATGCTTTGCAGGCTCATACCAGCCAATGCAACATCTCTATGAGTAGCATTTAGCAGTTGGGTATGAAAGAGGAAGAAACAGAGGGTGGAGATGATTTGAGCTGCGCTATGTGGAGTGATAACGACAGTTTTCTAGTCTCAAACATCTGTTTAATGTTGCAATATCATGTGATCTGCAAAGCAAAAGTCTCAAACAACGACAATTAGGAATTATCTTATCTTACCCAGTGTAATAAGCAAGCAGCTTTGTCAGCATTTTCCCTGACCTTTAGTCTGTTATAGGCCTGGGTACTGCATTTAAGAGCATTAGAAACTATTTTGACTAAATAATTTAACATTCTTATATGCAGAACATTTTTAGATTTCACAATTTGAAATGATAATGAAATGAAGTTCAAATGGTGGCATGACAATAGGGCTTTGCTTTGGATTGGAGTCTGCTTGGCCTTGGCCAATGGGGGTCAAGTCATATGGCTTGGGGTCTGGTAGCTGCAGATGGGGGAGGGGTTGTTTTCTTTCAATATCTCCTCTGAGCCAATAAGCAAGAGTGGTGCTGAATGAATCCAATTATCATCTACAAAATATCCCCAGCAACACCTTGCACCAGGCCACAAATACTTTCATCGAGTGGATAACAAAAGTGCCTATATAAGCTATTAAATGGCTTTTTATTATTATAGAAATGATCCATGAAGATCATTTTTTACATAGTTCACATTGTATTTGTAATATATGTAAAATTTCCCTTGAATTTAAACTGAAGTGTCTCCAAAATTAGGCTACATAAAATAGTTCCCACTATTTGAAAAATATCTAATTGTCTCACTTCTTCACTGAGGCCTGACTAAAGTCATTATTAATACACATTTTTGATGAATATACAGTTCAAATTTATCACAGTGCAACTTTGTGGATGGACTATCATTAAATACATTTTTAAATGTTATGTAACACATAATATTTCTGTAATTTTCTATGACAATATTTTAACTTAATAAATTAATTTTAATTTAATTTAATTTAATTTAATTTAATTTAATTTAATTTATTTCTTATGTGTGAAATAGAATTGGAGCTTTGTTTACTGTTTGAAATGCATTAAATTGTGGCTCATGATGGCCCCTTTGATTATCACAAAAGTGTCTTAACAACAAAGTTACAACTCTCTTATAACAATGCAACTTTGTGGATGGACTATCATTAAATACAATTTTTTTTAAATGTTTTTTATATGATATTTCTTTTATTTTCTATGAAAATATTTTAATTGAATTAATTAATTTAAATTTAAATATTTACAATTATCTTTATTCGTTCATTTATTCGTTTATGTATTTGTTTATTTATTTTGATTTTCATTTTATTTTCTGTTTAATTAAAAAAATTAAATCAACAGTGTGAATGGACTGTCATTAAATACATTGTTTGTTTTCTATGACAATATTTCTTTAATTTTCTATGACAATATTTCAATATAATCAATTGATTTAAATGTAATGTTTTTATTTATTCATTTATTTATTTATAATTAAATGTATGTATGCATTTATTTTAATTTCTTTTTCATTTAAATGTGATTTAATTTTCTGTGTTTCAATGATAAACTTGATGTGCATCAAATTGTGGCTCATGATGGCCCTTTTGATAACAACAAAACTTTGAAAAAAAAAAAAGTTACAACTCTCTTACTACATGTCTGATTATTTAGACTAAACTCTTTCACATTCACATAATGAGTGGTCATTGTCTGCAGCTCCAGCCCTGTAATGAAAGAACACCGTGTCCCTGAAAGGTGCTACTGTCCCTTTAAGAACACCAGCTCCGTCCCCCTGTACAACTGTTTTATGCAAATATGACAAGCCGAACGTGCCGCGAACCAATCAGAGGCGAGTTCCAACCGCGGGAGATCTAAATTTCGCGGGACGAAGTTTGGCGCTAAAAAAGCTGTTCTTCCCCAGCCAGCTCTCTTGTCCTGTTGTATGGAGAGCGGAGCTGTGAGCCGGACGGACAGGAGTCACACACCGGGTCGGATCCGCATCACAGGGACTCAGTGCACACTGTAGATCTCAAGGTGGAGCCTGATCTCAAGGAGACCTGGAAACCTGCTGGTACTGGACTTTATAAAATACGGGGTGTTTTAAGTTAAATATTTATTTAACCTGCAGTTTGTGTGTAGCTTGTGGGGCAAGTTTCCTCTGCACTTTGTGACGGGACAAAGGATAACACTGATCTGTGTGCTGCGTTCAATGACACATATTATTATAACATAGGGCTGGATTGTCTGTTTAACTCATGCATTTTGGATTTAATAGGCAGATCTCTGCTGTGTGAGGCTGTTTTGTTGTTATATTAGTATAGTAGGAGTGTATGTTCACACAATAGCAGCAGCAGCAACTTGCTAGTAGCAGGGGATAGTCAGCAGAGCACTGATCGCAGTGCTGAGCTCCCAGCTTTGACCAATCCGGTTAAATTTAGTTTACTCAGGAAAATGATGCGGATGCCTAAAGGCGTCTCTCCGGCACCGGCTCGGCCAGTGGCGCTGCCCTGCCCTCAGCAGAAGATGAAGGTTGTGTGCACCGGAGGAGTGAAGACCGAGTTCTTCAGCACCGGACTGTCCAGCCCGCCGATGAGCTCGGTACCGGCCGGCTACTTCACCCAGATCTGCAACACCGCCGCGGCCGAACAAAGAGCCAACAGCCTGTACTCAACCCCCCACGGACCAGAGGCTAAACCCATCAGATCATCCTCCGGGCGACTGCCGGTAAAGAATCAAACACACACTGCAAATACACACACAATACAACCCTGTGGTGCAAACACACACTTTTTTTGAAAAGAAAAAGCTGCATACAGTGTCCAGGTTTGTGTGTTCATGTGGGTGGACTCTTGATTTCCATTGGTATGCATGTGTAGCAGAGTTTGGGGCACATTCAAATATGTTTTGATGTGATAAGCCACAGAGGAGCCACTGTGACTGCTGCTGCTCCTCTATGTGTGTGTGTGTGTGTGTGTGTGTGTGAATGGTGTCCCCTTTGCCTGCAGTGTTAACTTGTGTGACATCTTTCCCCGCAGTCCAGCTGTAGCCACACAAGACAAGACGCAGTGTGTGTGTAAATGTGTGATGGTTTTGGTAAGGGGATGAGGGGAGAAGGGGAGGAGGGGGGAGGAGGGGGGGTTGATAGTGTTTGGAGAGTGTTGGGGGCCCCTCGCTTGTGAAAAGGGAGGATGAGAGGCCTCCACAGTGGGAGATAGCCAGGGCCGGGGTGGCTTTTACACTATCAAACAATGAGCAGGCTGGTGGCAGACACTAATGTAAACATTTCACTGGTCTATTGAGCATCTTGCGAGCTCTAATTCGACATGAGCAACAGCTTTTTTTCTTCTGATTACACCCACGTGACAGCTGCTCCCACTGCACCTGTCGCCGAGGCAATGCACGACCTGTGTAACCTGTTCGTATCACCATAGGAAGGAGGTGGAGGTCAGAGGTCGGAATAGGACAACTGGTGTGTTTCCCTGAGAGCTCGTAAAAAACCTAACTCTCATCCTCAATATGAGCCACGCACTCTTGCCATGTGTATACAGTATGCTTCCTATTCCTCGAGGATTATTTGGAAAGCTCTATGATCTGAGAGGATTGCATCGCGCCCAGCAACGTGTTAGCGCTCCACACCTGCTGTTGCTTGTTATATTTGGTGTCCTCTTCGCAGCCAGCCAAGTTGCCGTCGTTTAGTTGGTGAATTGCAGTCAGGCTAAAGGGGGTTAAGGGTTAAAGTGTGTACAGGGGTCTACAAATCTCATGTTAACCTCCTGCCCTTGGAGCCTGTATTCACTAATAGGCCCCTTCAAGAGGATTAGCAGGACGTAAGTAAAGTGAGAAACAAGCAACCACCTGGTGAACTTAATTACAGTTACAACCCTGTATGCATTCCTCCATTTTGTTTAGTAGTGTATTAAAATGTGTTTTCCTCCTTTTAATCCAGCACTAGGAGTGGTTCATGTGACAGACAGGACGTCTTGATAGGGTTTATTATACACATACTGCGGCGCAATCATCAGAGGATGGTGACATGTTGCTGATATGGGAGCCAGAGTGCTGAGTGTGTTTTCTCGCTGATAATGGGGCTGTCCATTAATTCCCTCTGCCATACGTTCATTATATATGTGCTATACACTAGTGTTTGAATGTGTCGTGACCACATGAGTGACTTGAAGGAAAGCAGTGGGTTTTTTACTTGTAGCACGTTGTCACAGGTGACGTAGGAGATCTCTGTTGCAGTGGCAGGTTTCAAAAGCCCCAAAGTCCCACGATTCTGAAACTTCCCCAGCACATGTCAGTAAATTGGGTAAAGTTGCATCTCTGGGGGGGAAATTGCACCCTAAAGTCTTACAAACAAATGATGCGGAAATGTGTAGAACATCACGACTAGTAACTTTTCTAAAGGAAAGATCCTACAGCTGTTTAACTTACAAACATATAAGGTGATGATGTCACAGCTTCCTCCTTGTCACTTTATTTTTCACATGAGAAGACAGGAGTTTCTACTTCAAAGCACAGATGTTGTCGTTGCTTTTTCTGGGGCTTTCTGAGGCCTTTATAGCCTCGGAGGCAGATTTAAATTCATCAATAACAGATGGCAGCACCTGCCAGGTTTTTCAGGGTCATGTCCTCATATTTTGTCCTCTTTAAATCCTTAAATACAGAGATTCAGATGTAGAGCAGTATCCAAATTAAGGCGAGCTTCGGTTTTGAGCCACAGAGCATCACTGCTGCACCTGGTATGGACTAGAAATGAAGTCTGGTTTCATAAAACCTCTTGACGAGGATGTTTCAATGATGATAAAAGGGAATAATGATCATGATATATATAAAACAGAATCATTTCAATGCATGGCTGAACTTGAAGGTAGCAGCGACTCTAGTGTCTTCTTTGCGCGCTTGCTGACACATCAGCTTCACTGCTGTGTGCAGTCATGGGTCTTCTGTTTACAGGAAGTGTAACTTCTTCATGTACAGCTCACTTCCTTCAGCTTGAACAACAGTACACTCCGTAACCACTGTCTTTTTAGCCTGTTTTTTTTCACAGGGTAACAGGATGCTTGGCTCAGCATGAAAACCTGAGTTCCTTTAAGCACAGACGAATCAGTCACACATTATCCCACGCTTCAAATCTTACTCGTGGGGCACGTGTTGTGAAAAAACACGGAGAAAAAAGTTAATGTTTGACTGCGTGAAGTTAACTTCAGCTGCAAACATCTCGTCTATACTTATTAATCGCGCTAACTGTAGTAAAAAAGGCAGTGTATCTGTGATTGTCATGTGACTTTTAACCATGCTGTTGATAATGTGTCACTCTTGTTTCCTTTCGCCTTGATAGGGATGTAAATGTGTAACAGGATCCAGGCCTGCGTCAAAGTCCAGGGAAGTCCTTTCTCTCTGCGACGGCTACTTTTTATCAGATCTCAAAGCGCACGAATGAATGAATTTGTCTGTTTCAGATGCCGCAAGTCGTGTTCACTACAGCCAAATGGCAGTCTGGCAAGAAGATGCATCTGCATAATGTCGAGCAGACACAATGTCCCGCTTATTCCCTGCTTATGTCACATGTGCGTGTTCCCTGGATTTTCATGGAATGTGCGCAATCTGCCAAAACTCTCTCAGCGCTTCATGAACTACTCTCTCTGGAAAACAAACCTCTGTCTTATAACTTCCAGTGACGTCTTGAATCACCTTGTAGTTCCAGAGATTCTTCTTTTGGCGAGCCCCCATTCAGAGCGGTGACACTTGGGTGTGACATTGGCCAACTGTATGCAGTCACCCAAAGCCTCCCTCTGTTTCTCTATGCGCTCTCATTTACCTCATTTTACCCCGGCCTCAGGCCAGCGCTGGCCCTGGACATTATGTCCTCAATAGGGTGAGTTTTGCATTTCAAAGCATCCTGTTCCCACCCCTCTCTATCTCCCCACCACCAACACACCAAAAGGACAAGTCCGCCCTTCTGTTTCACCTCTCCAGAGCCATGTTGTCAATCTCATCAGCAATGCGTGCATTGTTTCCCTTTGACTCTCCGAGGGTGTGGTGGTGAGAGGGTTTGTGTACAGAGGAGTGGATATTTGCAGGCGTACTGTAACTTGCCCTCGGCTTGAATGGAATCCGAGTCCCATGCTGCCCCCAGGTTTGCTGGTTTGAAAAGAGGCCAGACTGCTGAAGTCCTTCATGTGACTGTGACTTTGTGTGTGAAATGCCGCTGTGGAGATTTCACCACAGCAGCAACGGGGGCGGCGGGAATGGGCCAAAGAATGTACAACAAACAGGAGAAGACACGTGCAGCGCTTTGGGTGTAACGGCAGGCGACTCATGAAGATAGAGAGTTAATAGGAGTGTATCTGGCTCAGCCCTTTCCTATTTCCTCTCACAGTTATTGGCCCAAACAGTGGCTGCACAGTGACTACACAGGGACTGATTTTTAAATTGAGTAACGTGCTTGTTATGATAATTGCAATGCTCACAATGTTCAACTTTCTGTGTGAGATTGATCCAAATGATCGCATTTAGTCTGTCAGGATGTATTGTGTGTCCTCATATACGTGTCATGCAGCACGCCTGTGTGTTTCCCTATAAATCAACAGCCTGTCTTTCCACTACATGAAACAGTGTTTGCGTAATATGGTTGACTCACCAGAGAAATCCCTCATGCAAAAAAAGGGAGCACCCAAGCCCCCACCCTCACCCATACAGCTGCAGGGTGAAACCGTTGGTTCCCCTCTTACAACATGTCTCTATGCCTGTGGCTGCTCTCAAATTGTAGACCTACAAGCCTAAAAAATGTAGACATGGCGCAGCTTAGTCTGCACATTAAGGTCATGGGAGTTAAGAGGCTCTAATGTCAAGGAGCCTTTTTCTATACAGTGCCTATTCTGGGACTGGAAGACTCAGGCAATCAAGTAAAACCAGAAAGATCTTCCCTCTGTTTAAACGACAGCTGTCACAGCTTGTAGAAACTTCAACCAGTTTGTAGTTCCTCTCTGTGACCCCTGGTGTTTGGCAGCTACAGTCAGGACCTAGAGCCAACAAAAACACAGCTTTTAATCCCATAAATAAATGCTAAGAGTCACTATTTTGCTCAAAGTAGCAGGTCCTGATGGGCCAAAATTCCGTAGCCCCAATAGTCCAAAAAAAAGTCCCGTTGGACTGAAAGGCCATTTCTCCAACAGCCCGTTATTCCCAAAACAAACGCTCAAGGCCCAGAAGTGTAATTTCTCCAAAAATACACACTCCCTATAGACTCTTTAGGGCCAACATCACAATGACGTCAGTTTGTTAGCTGGAGGCAAAACACGACTCTCCACCACAGGGCTGTAGGCCTCATAGGAGTCTTAAAATATCGTCTTGTTGTGTTATTGGGAGCCAGAATAGAAGGATTCATGGCTCAAAACTTTAAAAACTTTAAAGTTGTTGTACAGATGAATTACTGAATGAATTACCACTGAGTGAGAGCATACAGTCTGGTCACGTCGGTCAGTGTTTACTTATTCAAGTAACAGCCGCGGTTCCGGGGGTGAGTGACCTGACATGGTGCGTCCGTAAACTCAGTCTGACACTCTACGCTAAAATGAGAGCCCTGCTGGTTGAAGAAACGGAGCATTATATATCTATATGAATTAACGAACACTTAAGTTAATCACACATTTACTGCGCTTGTCGCTCTGCTGCTCCGTTTCAGAGTGCCCAGAGAAGCCTCTGCCATTCCGAGAGTGTGGTGCTCTGAATAACCACATGTAGTGCACTCCAGCGCTCCAAATGAGTATTTCCGAATGCACGACTCGCATTATCTTCCTCCATTGTCTAAAATAAGCCAACAGAACTTGCTAGCCAGCGCTGGCTAATGTCTGTGGAGAACTCTTCGGCCTCCAGCTAAGCCCCGCCCACCCAAAAACATGATACTGTCCCAACAGCGTTTGAGCCATTGAACCTGGGTGTTCTTCACTCACCAGTCGCTGACTTTTCAGTGAATTTTGTACCACCAAACGTGGGTGTTTTAGGCCAGAACACAATCTTTTCCTGACCATAACAAAGTAGTTTTTGTGCCTAAATGTAACCACTCATTCACCACAGCATTTTTGCCGAACGTAGCATATTCATGGTTCACAGAAACATACACTTTGAACATTTTATCCTGTTGATTAGGTTGTCTAACTGCAGGGAGTGTGTTTTTTGGCGAAAGGGGACTGCGGAGCAACAGGCATTTGTTTTGGGGATAACGGGCTGTTGGAGAAATGCACTTTCAGTCCAATGGGACATTTTCAGCTTACTGGGCTTCAGAAGTTTGGGCTGTTTGAACAACGAGCAGTCCCCCATTCTGTGCCCTACTGAAGCTGGCCGCCTGTATGCTGTAGGGATTAAAAGCTGCCCCGCCAGCAGCACATACACTTGCTGTGCTGCTCCAGATGTCGCCAGTCAACAGGTGGACATGTCAGGGAGCACACTGGGACAATGGCAGCCTTCATTATCCCCACACTCACACTGGCACATCCACACGTGGTTAAGTCAATTCAGCACTTTTGTCCGTCTTGCAAGAAGTCCGTCGCCCTAAACCTATTAGCTAAAGCACCGCTGTGACAAAAAGGGATTATTGTTGCCAAGTCTTTTTGATGAGAGGCGGAGGAAAGGCGAGCTTGTGAGACAACACAGAAATGAAAGGATAACAGGGAGTGAGGTGAGGGCCTAACCAGATGCGACAAATTACCCAGCAGCCTCGGTAGCATCTAGCTTAAATCCCACGCCTCGTTAGCGCAGTCACCAGAGTGCTTCTGTGTGGGCGCTCTGCGTAACGAAGGTAATGAATGCAGATTGACTGCAAACTTTCATATCCAACGACGGGCAGGAATTCTGCATGTTAGCGTGACGCCACTTTCTGCAGCTTTTTTTTTATCTCTCAGAGGGAGTTCATTTGACTTTCACTTTTGTTATGTTGGGTCAATGTAGGTCATTGAAAAGAAAGTAGTGGTCACATGAAGACATTTAGTTTTATTGTGGTCCAAAGGTTGTGTGTGTGCTTCTAATTGAAGCTGCAGGTCTTGGTGTGTGACGCATCACAGTTGTAGTCAAGTAATCATCTGTTTGTAAGAGTGGAGAGCCTGTGTGTGTTAATGTTGTAGAGGAAAGGGGACATAGGGAGGCTCGAGAGGGGGAGGAGAGGTCACTGAGTGTTTCCAGGGATTTCCTTGCATTTCGCATGCAGTGGGTTGGGAGTCGATCAACCCCCCCCCCCCACACACAGACACACACACACACACATCATCAGCCCCTCGTGAAGTGCTTGGGAAAGTGTGACGGGGGTGCTTTGTTCCTGCACTTGAGGGCTGTTGGCACATTTACAACACTTCTCAACAACCCCCCTATTTAACACTTTTACTAGCACTGTTTCATGGATTGGCTGGACGCGGCCTACACACTTCATTCTCATGATTAGACTTTAAACTTGCCATTACGTAGAGTCAAGACTGTTTCCAGGAGACCATCAGCTAGAATAATACTCAAATGGGGAATATGTTCACATTATAGATATTCTTACGAGGCCAGAATGATTACGTCATACTAAACACTATAAAAACACCATCTTTGCTTTTATATGTACTTTCTTTACTCATGTACATAAACTCTTTCCTCTGTAGGCTAAAAGGAAGCTGGATCTTGAGGACCCTCTTTACATGCCAGAGTTCCGAACACCAAAAGGCAAAAGCAGCATCGCAGCCAGGATACCAAGTCCAAGGAGTGAGTACATCGACGACAGATCTGGGAATACATGAATGTGAAAGAGGTGGTGTAATGTGGTGCGTTTAATGGGTAGATACTTGCTGGGAGCGGTATCCGCACTGATAACATCACTGTAATGCTTCTATTTAAATCAAGTTTACAGTACATAGAGGGAGAGGCAACTTAAAGAGAGACCCTTCCTCCATGTGGAGAAGGAGGCACATGAGGAGCTCTAACAGGACAATGGCAATGACAAAAAAACACTGTAGAGTTATGTTAAAGGAACGCTAATTTGTTTTTCTTGCATGTCTCCATGGTGACTTAATAATCCAGAAATGGAGGAAACTCCTCATGGACTGAAGTCACAGGGTCTGCGTTTAGCAACAGCGAAACTATTTAAAGCATCTGTTTACAAACTCTTACACAGCTCATGCAGTACAGTCCAAGTGTCATTATAAAGCACGTGAAGTTTGGGGCAGATTGAACCATGTCTGCTGGGTTCCAAACCACTTCCTATTTGGTGGCGAAATGTGGAAATTTGACACCTCGCCACAGTCACATGGTTTGACGAAAACTCAAGCTTTAAGCAACTTTTCATGTCCAAGGTCTTAAGATACTACAAACAAAATTTGAAATCTATCGGATCTAATCTGGAGGAGTTTGTAAAAGTGCGACCCCTGGAAATGGCCAAAAAATGCACCACAATGACACATTAAATCCAAAATGGCTGACTTCCTGATAGGTTTCGGGTATGGCTCCAAGAGGCTTTTTTGAGAGGGGTGTTGCATGTGCCTACCAAGTTTTGTACATGTCATTGAAACTAGCTTCAGGGGCTGCCTTGTTGAACTCTTGTACTGAGCTATTTTGTGACACGTTAACCAGACGGATGGAAATCTTTTCATCAGTACTGATGCATGTGCAAAGTTCGATGAGTTTTCGGGCACCTTAAAATGCCATTCTTTTTGGTCATTTGGGGGGTGAAGTATTCCTTCAATTTAACTCTACGGTAATGTTACAACTTTCTGTTTATTGTTTGTTATTGCCATCGTCCTGTTGAAGTTCTAGTGTACCTCCTGCTCCACATGGAGGAAGGGTCTCTTTACAATATAACTAGATAGAAGAGCGACATAAAAAGTCCAATAAAATACTGTAGGTACAAAGAGATAAGTCTCAGGAAGTTGTCTAATTAGCGTTCTTTACAATGGTGCGAGTCCAAAGGAAGGAAGGTGGAGCAGGGATTGTGCAGCAGGGGGAAGGGTGATGTAAAGATGGAGGATGTCCAACTCTTCAGATCGGTACAGAAGTCTGAGGAAGTAACATCAGAAAAGTCAAATGATTTGACTAGCAGCAGAATAAAAAGTAATAGCTTGTGTGGGATGTAATTTTTGCACACAAATGGTCAACATGATGGAGGCAAAATGATATGAGTCACATTCACGCAGGAATTAAGGTAATTGACACATTCATATAACAAAATTGTGCACCTTTAGTGTGTTTATCTGCTCACACTGTTTTAATTTTTGGAATAAGACCGAGCTGTGGGAGAGATTTGAAGCCTTTAAAATTTCTTTGCCACAGCATTTTATGCAGAATAATCAAATGCTGTTGCAGGGTAAATATTCTGTGGCTTTTTTGTTAAATATCTACACATTGTTGTTTGTTTCTAACTGTTCCCCTCTTCACATGCCTCTGTCCGTGTCTTTGCTCTCAGCTCCAAAGTCTCCAGGTGAGCGGACGCGGTACGACACCTCCTTGGGCCTGCTGACCAAGAAATTTGTGGGTCTGATTGCGGAGTCTCCTGATGGGGTTCTTGACCTGAACTGGGCCACTGAGGTTCTGGAGGTCCAGAAGAGACGCATCTATGACATCACAAATGTCCTGGAGGGAGTCCAGCTCATCCGAAAGAAGTCCAAGAACAACATCCAGTGGCTGTAAGTACGAATGCAGAAGAGGACATTTAATATGAGGAATGGAAATAGATGTATGGAAAGAAAAGGTTTCAGAAATACACTTGTTATTAAGCCTAACTGTCTCATGATCAGAGGCTGTAGAGTGGGAAGCAGGGACAAATGCAGTCATCATAACAGTCAGCAGACAGTGTAACAGGTGACCTTTGTTAAAGGCTGTGATCAGACTGCAGACAAAAATGTTTATTTTGCTCATATATGACTCAGATCTGTTTTTTTCCATAACAATGTGGGCAGGAGAAGTCACACGAAACTGATCTTTTCAATTCTGATCTGTGCAACTTTCATGTGTGGTCCTAAGTCAGATACAGGTCTGATTTTTTTTTTTTTCTAATGCAGCCCTGGTCTGAATAGTTATACTGGAATTCATGCAACCTTTACCTCACTTACCTGAACTGCGTGTCCTGCTGAGAGAGTCTTACGGAGAGGTGCTGACAGATGTAGTTAAAAGTGGCCCCTAACATCCTGGAATTTTAGATGAAATCTGTTTCAGGTCACAATCCCTCCACTCTGCGTCCACACACTTCCACATAGAGGTAGCAGCCACTGCTCCACAAACATTCATAATTAAAATCCTGACACTGTTTCTCCTCATCCTTGTTATCAAACCGTAAAACTCTGTTGCCCGTGTCGTCTTTGTTATGCTACTTCTGCACGTGCAGGCTAGTTCAGGACTGTGGCCAGTTCTCACTGGAATCTGATTTTGGCCACACGTTACAAACTAATATGAACAGTCAGTTAAGAAAAATCTGATTTGGGCAATCAATCCAAATTGAGCACTAAGGCTTGCAGCGTGAATGTGGCCAAATAGTCTGCCAACATGAAATTGTTGCCAACATGTGGTGCTTGGTGGGGGCTCCAGACCCCACAGTAATGTTGCTTTAACTATGGGCAGCACCAAAAAATAGGTTTGTGGTTGTTGACCACATGACAGCCACAGTCCAGCTCTATAAACACATCTCTCAGCACCATCAGATACAGTTTATTTGCTTCTGTCAAACAGCTCCTACAAGGTTTTATCTTCCGAACCAACTGCCAAACAGTTTTACTTACAGTAAACTGCAGAATAAAAGCAGCACGGAGACTCTCATATATGAGGTCTGAACAGGGCATTAGACTTAGGGAGCGGTCAAATAGAGAAATCCCCATCATGTGATGCCAGCAGCACGAAACGCTGCATTAAATACCACCATATTCACGATGTGGAATTTTTATGTTGAGATTGCTTCTACAGTGTTGAATCAGCTCTGTAGTAGGTTTGGCAGTGTGGTGATTGGATTGCACCATATTGAAGAGTGTTTCTAATATTTTGTCCACCTAATACACAGATGAGAAACAATAAAAAAACTAATACAGTTCAGCATCATAAACTACAGCTTCAAAACTGACAATAGAGTGAAATAAAAATCCATTTAAAAAAAGTTGTGTCCATTGAAGAGTCAGTGCGCTTACTCCTGCTTACACTTACCTGCCCCCTAGTGGCTGTTAGGGAGCATTACAACATATCTAGACAACACTGAGCAGCCTCTGCTGAACCATGTGGAGTGCTTACTGTGTATTACACTGTGTGTCTTTGTTTCGAGCTGGTATTACAGCTACATTTTGTATTGCAATCATCATATTACTTATATTTAATATTTACATTTATATGTTTATGTGTGTTTTCGTAGGGTTGGGGATGTATTTGAGGGTGGTGCAGCTGGAGGAGAGAAGGCCTGCGCCCTGAGGAAAGAGCTCGGAGACCTGGAGAGAGTCGAGAGATCTCTGGATGAGCTGATCCACTCCAGCACGGCACAGCTCAAACAGCTCACCGAATATGAAGATAATAAGAGATATCCTTTACGTCCAGCTGTGTGTGTGAGCGTGTGCATTGTGTGCATCGTTCTCTGGTGGTTTTCTGGTTACACGTGCAAATATCCACAAAATTGTTGCTGCTCGTATCACCCTTGACTCCGCACTGTACGTTGGGCTATGTGACGTACCAGGACATCCGCTCCATCAGCACTCTACGAGACCAAACAGTCATTGCTGTCAAGGCCCCTGCTGACACCAAACTGGAGGTGCCAGACACGGCAGGGGTGAGAAGACAGATCTCAAAATAAAAAATACTGAATTGTAGCTCCTAAAGACAAAACAATGGAACGATGAGCGTTGTATGTTTCCTGTCTCCTTACAGCAAGGGTCGTTACAGATCTATTTAAAGAGTAAGAACGGCCCCATTGAAGTCTACCTGTGTCCAGAGGAGGGTCTTGAAGATGCTAGCCCGGTTAAAAGCGCCATCACGCCTAAAAAGGAGTTCCCTCAACCTCTCGGCCCTCCGTCTGCAACCACGATGGCGCCACCAAGCTACAGCATCAAAGAGGAGCCTGTTGAATGTAAGCTGGCCTATGTAATTTTTTGTCGAGCTGCAAGCGTCACATAGGTTTACATTACCAAAGGTTTATGATTAAATCACTTGACAACACCGACTCCCGTGTGCACACAGCGAGAGAGGAGAGGGATAGACGTTGTGCTGCTCAATTTGCATCAATTTTGATCTTTCTTCTACTGTCCATTGTGATTCCAACAACCAGTGTCCAGTCTTTATGCTAAGCTAAGCTAATGTGTTGATGTTCTCCTCGAGCTTGCAGAGGGATAACAAATGCAGAAACTCAACTGTATTGATAATAATTACAAATTTAAACATTCAAGAGACACGTCAGGCTAAATAGGTGAACTTGTGTCGTTTTCCTCATCGCAGCCAACTTGTCTACAGCAGCTCCAGCCACCTCCTCAGCTGCAGCCTCCACCTCCACCTCCACCTCCACTCTGCTGGACGTCGAGGGTCTGCTGGGTTTGCCCCCCAGCCTGCTCCAGATCACAGAGGACCAGCTTCCTTGCCCCTCGTTCCCCCCAGACCCCAACACCCCCTTTGTCAGTTTCTCGCCACCGTTGGACCACGACGATTACCTGTGGAGCCTGGAGGACGGCGAGGGAGTGTCGGATTTCTTTGACACGTACGACCTTGGAGATTTGCTGAAGAGCTGAGGTGTAGGTGAAGGAAAGGGGGGGGAGAGGGAATTAGGGGAAATATTTAATTGAATGCCTTCTGGAGGTAGGAAATATTACACTATGAAGCCATCAGTCATCAGTCGTTGTTTTTACCATGCCTGTTTTATGTCAGTGATTCCAAAGGTGGAGTGACCCCCCTTTGTTTATTTTATATAAGGAAAATCATTTGTACATATTGTTGTAAAATAATAAAAAAAAAGACCAGTAGGAAACGAAAAAAAAAAAAAAAAAGCAGGGATCATTTGGATTTTCTGTCACATTTTCACATTGCGCTACAAATATTTTAAAAAAAAAATGTTTTAACTCATACAAACACATGAGTTATTGTGCATATCATCCCCAGCAACGACAAAAATAAATAAAAATCAGGCAGTGTTTACAGTGTGACAACTCAGGAATTGTTTTCCCAAAGTCTTAATGTTTTGTGCCACTCTTTGGCCCGTAGGGGGCAGCCTTGTATTATGTCAGCTTTAACTGGCGTGCAGCTTTACATGATTCAATCACTGGATGAAATTAAGCTAAAGCCATCGAGAGCCACTAAGAGTCTATCTACTTTCAACACTGACCAAATTAAACTGTGAACAGTACGTGTCCTCGTAGAGTCACGAGCATCTACGGCTCAAACACAACAGTATCGGGTGAAATCTGATTTCGAAGGCGCTCGTGTTGCTTCTGTCTGATCAGGTTTGCTCTCTCCTGCCTTGAGCTTTATATTACGTCAGGCTTTGTACCTGTTTGGTGCTACGCTGTGTGCCAAATGTGACAGGCACCCAATAGTGGACCCAGATGCAGAGTTAATGGCTGATAATGGGTACTTTGCAAACACATACGCTCACTCTTGTTGGTTCGGCAGCTTTATTTCACATCCAGGTGCTCCTCTATTGAAACGAGTTTGCTGATTTTAATAGATTTTTTTGATTTAGTACTGTGAAACTATTGTATTTCTGAGGAAATCACCCAAAATAAGTGGAATGCAGCATCTGTGTCGCAGGTGCGGTGGAAGCGAGGGGTTAATTGATGTAATTAAGGTTTAATTAGAGTAGCAATTTGCGTTTCCTCTTGTTCAGAAATGAATGAAGTCTGTTGATTTATCAGCAACAGAAGCAAAAAGGAATTTGTGTCCTTCACGTTTAAATTTAAAGGCTTTGAATGCTTTCCCACATGTGGCCGTGCAGCCCGTTTAAATGTCAGAGACGAGGTCAGAGCAGCTGTGACTTTTATCTGTTCAGATTTTTTTTTTTTTTTACTTCAAAGCGTTCTAGACATTTGGAAATTTGAATTTAATGCTGATTTTTGTTTTTTTTTGGCTTTCCCCCTACACTGCGGAGATAAGCTAAGTGTCCTGTCCTAACAAAACTTGAAAAGGCGTGTTTGTGTGTGTATTTGACAGCTTGGGAAAATGGGTGTCATTGTGTGTTTGTGTGTGAGTTTTTACAAGGTAGATTAGAGGATTTGAATTCAGAATTTGTAGTTGTTGTTTTTTTTTTTCAATGAGCATTATTTTTCTGGTATTTGTACATAATGAATTTTGTATTTATGCCTATTTTTATGAATTTTTTTGAAAGTTGATACTTGCCTTTTTACACGAGGCACGACTGTTTTTCTATGACATGCGGCACTTAATATTTTTGTAATATTGTGTGGTCTGTTTGAAATTATAAATAAATTCTGAAGCCATGGTTTACACTTGGAACTGTGCTACATTTTTATTGTACTCACTGCAGCGGAGCGTATATCTAATCTTCATGCATCATTGCTTTTAATGAATTTACTCCAAGCCTCTGCAACATACTCCTTAATATGACCTGACTCCTGCTGAAAAATTAACCAACGTAAGGGATTTCATCTTCAAAATCTATAGTAGAAACCCAAAGGGCCAAATAAAAATATGGAGTAAAAAGAAAAATACTATGTGCTCACGGTTGTAAAGGGGTAAACTCCAGGGTATTGCGCGGTGCTCTTGAAGTCAGACTGTTTAACTGAAGTAGGAAGGGAAGCCCCTGGGTTTACTTCAGGCACACAAGCATCCAGCCAAGGATGTTAAGTTAAAATGACTGTATTAGATCAGAGCATTAATGCTGACCGGTTTCAAGCCACAGGAAAAAGTCTGTCTTGGAAAAAGGAGTCAACCAGAGTGGAAAGTTGTGTTTACTTTTATAGCCTCCTTAGACCCGAACTTTTGTTTGGTATGCATTAGTAGGACCTGATAAGTATAAAAAACTTAACGTTGTCAATGATCATAAAGTCGCAATGTCTTCAAACGAGTACTTTCTAATTAACAGCGTCTTATCTTGTTTCTAAATTGGTCTAATTTGTGTGGCCTATCAAACTACAAACATGATTAATCATAAGTAAACAAGTTCCAACCGTAAAATGTGATCAGGTTTTGGACCTTGTCCATTTCTGTGACGGGATCAGCTACAGTCTGACTTGGCAGAGATGGCTGCCATCTTGTTTTTACATGGATTAGTGTATTGTGTTCTTACCAGCACTACATGGCACAAACAACTGTCCACGAACGAGGACAACAGCTCGTAGTTAAGTAGAAAGAAGTGTAAGGTCAAATAAACCCAACATGTGATGTCCAAGAGGCTTAATTACAACAACAAATCATATCCTCTTGAGACCCTGTGTCCCCATGAGGACATCATATTTTGGGTTTACTTGACCTTCTACTTCATTCTTCTTATTTTACACCTGTTGTATTCGTCCGTGGACACTTTTTGTGCCATCTAGTGGTGGTATGAGCACAATACACCAATCCATGTCAGAGCAAAATGGCAGCCATGTCTGCTAAGTCAGTCTGCAGCCGATCCTGACACGAAAGTGAACAAGGTCCAAAACTTATCACATTTTATGGTCGAAACTTGTTTATTTATGATTAATAACATTTGTAGTTTAATATGGCAACAAATTTTGACTAACTTTACAATAACAAGCTAGACAAATATTTTGAGTGCATAAGTGCGTTCACACTGAGACGTATGGAAAAATGCAGTGCACAATGAGTTCCCGGGTGGCGCACTCAAAACGGTCAAGAAGTTGAGTGTGGAACTATGGACGCTTCTCGCCCTAATGCTAATGCTAATGCTAGTTTGCTAACTAGCTAATTTGTGGTCGTCATTTCCGGTAAGTGCACAACGGCTGTGTTTGGTTTGAGACAACACTACCCTGTCGAAATTTGCGCACTACGAGTGCCAGTGAGTACATAGTGCATGGGACTTAATTATCATTGACAATGTTTAGTTTTTTTATACTTATCGGGTGTTACTGATCCCAAATAGCTAGGAGAAATTCAAAATGTGCACCAAACTAAAGTTCGGGTCTCAGAAGGATACACTCTAGCTTTCATACGCATCTTACTGAGGCCGTACACAACATATGTCAAGTTACAATTGATAAAATGTTGATTTGTATGTATCTCCTTTGTGTTGATGTGTGCAAATCCCTTCTGCTGTATAATGTTAGATCAGCGATTACAAGTGGTTTGCAAGCATTTCAAAGTCCCAGTTGGTCTCTTGAGCCTGATGGGACAGAAAACATAAAGTATTTCCTCTCTAAAAACAGTAAGTATGTGACCACTGAGGAAACTGACCTAATAAGAACTGACATTCCCAGAGGAGAGAGAATAGGGCGACATGACGTGTGACAATAGCACCGAATGAGCCATAAACACATTCAGACAGGTAGACAAAAACCACACATCATTCTTTGTGAGTTGGTTGCCGTGGGAACGAGCTCACAAAAGGGGAGGCGACACCCATGGGGTCAAAGGTCAGTGGGTCACTGTGGAATGGTGCTAATGCGCTGTAGGGAGAAGACATTTGTAAGGAGATGTGTCACAAACGAGCTCACCATGCTGCTGGCTTCCTGAAGTCATTTTATACAGAGCCTAACATTTGTGGCCTATAGCGAACTATAGTGTGTGGCAACAGGAAACACATTTTTATCACAGTTGCAAATGTCTCCATCACAGCTCAAGTTCAGTTTCTACAAGCCTCACAGAAAAAAGTCCACATGCACCACTTTTCTGCAAACTGCCTGCTCGCCACTGCACATCAGCTGTCTGTTAGTGCAACGTGTCTATTAACAGATGCTGCTCACAACAGCTCGTGTGTTTAACAAGAGGTGATAAACCCAAATGTCAGACGCCACGTACACACGCACTGCCTAAACAGCAGACCGTTGCACTTCTCTCACATCGCACCTTGAGACCAACTGCTGTGAGAAAAAGGAGCCTGGCGTGAATATTATTAGCTGAACGCTTAAATTACCAAAACCAAAAAGCTTTTTTGTGTGCCGGCGAGTGAGAGCTTGTCAGTGAGCAGCAGCAACCCGAAGCCAAAACGTGGCATGTGTGTATTTAGGGCCACAGCGGCTGAAGGGACACATAATGGTAGCATTATTTTTATTAAGAGTGGGGGTAGTTGGTGTGTTTATGGCCACACGCAATCTTATTTGGAGCTGCTGGGATCCTCTGGCACAGCACATGGCTGCAGATGTTTAAACAGTAAACAGAGATATGAAAAGGATAGATGAAAGTTAGGAGCAGCAGGAGGAACAGTTCGTCGGAAAATGAGTTTAATTGTCCTCAGACTTCCTGGTTGATGTCTCGAATGACGCTATTGTGTTTACGTGAGACTGCATTTAAAATTATGAATCAGAAACAAGTTTGTCTACCTGTTGCCAGGCTGGAAAAGTTTTTGTTGCAATACCAACTGCGATGACAGGCATGCTGGGGAGGGTGTCTGCCTGAGGGTGTGGCTGTATATTGGCAGCTGCTATGCCACAGAGGACACGCATGACCTTGCAGAGACATCAAAGTGTCACATCTCTTTTTATGGTGTTCCCCTGCATTTCTTGAAGCAGGTTGTTTAGATTAGGAGCCCTGCGCTGTTCAGGACACTTCATATGCTTATTCCAGTGGGAAACTGGAAACAATAAATCAAACCCCTTCTCTCCCTCCTGCTCTCCAGTCCTCAGTCATCCGTGTCGACCAGAAGAGGGGGTATTTTACGGTAAGCCTGGGCCTCCTGGCTTGACAGGGGTAGTAAATTGATAGCAGAACTAGTGGAGCTGAGTCAACAAGCAGAGAAGGAGAGGGAGAGGGAGATTTTTCTCTTCTTTTTTTTTTTTTTGGTTGGGGGAGGGCGACTGGAGGAACTTGTGCTGCAACTCCACTTGGCTGCTGGGAAGCAGCGAGGAAATCCTGGCAGCTGCTGATCTTTACTGGAAGATGTCTCTGCGACCTCGCCGCTGCTGCGCACGTGTGCGTCAGAAAAAGGGAGAAGCTGTGATTTGGTGTACCTCACTTCCCCACAGCCAAAGTGAGAGCTGGTATAAAGGGAAAACGAAAGAAAGCTGCTGTTGATGATGTATGTAAAGAGTGAAATGAAATGCAGAAGCAGGAGCGAGCGCAGGAAATGACAATAGGTATGAGGTGTTTAGGAAGGATGCGGGTGGAGACAAGGAGGGAAAACATAGCGTGAGTCACTGCTCAGACAATGAAGGTTCTCTCTATCTCTTTCTCCTTTCCTCTGTCATGCCGAGGATCCCCCCTCCCTCACTCCTTCCAACTTCCAAAACTATTTCCCTTTGCTGATTTCTCCTTTTAACCCCTCCCCATCCTTGGACTTGTGCTCTCCACTATATGTTGGTGCGTTCCCTGAGCAGACCGGTTTGCTCAGTTTTACAATAGCACCCAGGCTGGAAGGCTGGCAGACGCACAAAGGCTCTGCTTCTTTACAAGGGGCTGCAAAGAAACTGAAGGAGGGTATTGTTGGGACGCAGCGAGCCTCTGCATTACATCAGCCCTGATATGCATGCAAGAAATGCGTGCATTTAAAATGAGCATGCAGATGCACATATGCTGCACATATTACTTACCTAAATGTGTCCATGCAGACTGTTTACATCCATCTGCTTTTCTCTTTCCCTCACTGATGTTCTCTCACACATACGTACATGCTCGCAACAGAAACAATCAGTGAATGAGGCCTTAGAAAACTGGGTCAGCAAACCTATTTATGCAGCTCTGCATTGTTTGGAGTTTGTCGCGTGCCGTCACTTCCTTCCAAGAGTGCACATTTTTTCTTAATGATTAATAGGTTAAAGAAAGAGTTTTCCAGACTTCCCTTTGGAGACTCGAGTGCACAGTTTGATTGGTGTGTCGCCATTTTGTTTGTATGAGAAAACATGAGAGGCATTTCTTTGGTCTGCCAGTGGTTTTCAGTTTGTGCCTCTGGGGAGAAATGTTTGATAAGGATGCCTTTAAGCTTTCACTTTTAAGCCAATGTGTGTGTCTGTGTGTGTGTGCAGGAAGAACACAGATAGCCTATCAAATGCTGCGCGTGTGCATGTCTGTGCGTCTGAGTTATCTGCTAAGCAAAGAGTCTTGCGACACAAAAAAGAGTTTGTCTGTGTTTGTGGATACAAACACAGCACCAATGTGAGCGCACACAGTTAGGACACAACATCCATTCTGCACTATGTTGCACTAGAGAACAGAAAAAAAACCTCTGCCACAAAGTGAGTCTGTTTTTCTTGAATGATCACGGTTGAAATAACCTCAAGTTGCCGATAGAGCCGCGACAAATTCTCTCTTTATAAAGCTAATGAAGGCAAATATGTGGTTTTGTGGTGAAACCAAAGGGAGCCACTGTATTTGATGTGGCTTCCTAAAATCACCGATCTGCACTTCACAGTGTATTGTATCACTGCTCTGCCTGAGGCGAGGTTCAGTGATACACCTCTTTTCTTTGAGTTGACAGGCTCGACAATGCCAGGCACGCAAGAGTTATGTTCTATACACAACTCTCGCAGTTTTTTCCACCTCTCTGGTGCGCTCTTTCCTTTTTGTTCACTCCGTCAGATGATTTCAGGAGAAGGTCAGTGGGGAGGGACTTCAGAAATCAGACCTCTTGAAAAATGTCTTTTCATGAGATGAAAAGGACGAGAGAGAAGCTTTGGAGCCTGAGCCAAAGGGATCGCCGAGAGGGCGTTATACTTCCAGACCCTTGATTAAAGGGCAGTTGCACAGCTGCAAAACCCTTGGTTGAGATGTGATGAATGCAGTGGCACCCCCAGAAAGTTCTCATAGGGTTGGCCAGTTGGGGCAACTGAAAACCATGGGGTGGCACATCAAAACCAAAAGCCATAACCTAATTTCTGGAATTCTCTTATGCTGCTGTAGCATATAGGCTAGCTGAAAACTATGCAAATAAAGACAGTTAAGGAACAGCATATTTATATACTTGTATTTCTTATTTTTCTTAGTGCTATCAGTTACTTGATGTGCATAGACTAGTACCGTTACAGTTCACATTTTGAGTTTCACAAGTAGCCTTTAAATGTGCCGGCAACTCACCGGCAACTTTGTTAGATACACCTAGTTAGTACCAGGTTGGACCCCTTTTACCTGCTTTAATTCTTGATGGAATAGATTCAACAAGGTGCTGGAAACATTCCTCAGAGATCTTTGTCCATATTGACACGATAGCATCACACAGTTGCTGCAGATTTGTCGGCTGCACATCCATGATGTGAATCTCCCGTTCCACCACATCCCAAAGGTGCTCTATTGGATTGAGATCTGGTGACTGTGGAGTGAACTCATCGTCATGTTCAAGAAACCAGTTTGAGATCATCTGAGCTTTGTGACATGGTGCGTTATCCTGCTGGAAGCAGCCATCAGAAGATGGGTACACTGTGGTCATAAAGGGATGGACACGGTCAGCAACAATACTCAGGTAGGCTGTGGTGTTTAAACCATGCTCAGTTGGTACTAAGGGGCCCAAAGTGTGCCAAGAAAATATCCCCCACACCATTACACCACCACCACCAGCCTGAACCGCTGATACAAGGCAGGATGGATCCATGCTTTCATGTTGTTTATGCCAAATTCTGACCCTATCATCTGAACGTCGCAGCAGAAATCCAGACTCATCAGACCAGGCAACGTTTTCCAACCCTCTATTGTCCAGTTTTGGTGAGCCTGTGTGAATTGTAGCCTCAGTTTCCTGTTGTTAGCCGACAGGAGTGGCACCTGGTGTGGTCTGCTGCTGCTGTAGCACATCTGCTTCAAGGTTTGAGGCTGAAGTCAATGGTTGGAAAGACGGTTGGAGAGACGTCTGAGGGACTTGAACTATTTTCCTGACAAGCAGCCAATGAGGTATTTTATTTCACTTTGTTTCTTTTGATTGTGCTGGCCGCCATTTTGTTTTCTCTTCTGTCATGTTACCCTTTGTACACTGTACTGATGCATTCTCTGTTATGTATATTCTTAAAAATAGTTCTCAGGGTGTGACAAGGAGATGCTTCAGAGGGAGGGAACCGACCTGTGCTTATGTTGTTGTGAAAGGAGCTACGCCAATCAGTGCCTTAGACTGTCTACTTTCACAGGATATCACTACTGTTTAAGTGGCCCTCTCCTGGGCCCCCTTGGGGTTGCCGCTGGATGAATGAATGTAAGTACAGCATGTGTTTCAGTTGTGTTTAGTGCAAAAGCTACCAGTACTTTTTAAATCTATCACTTTTTTTTTTTTTGATAAAATATCACAGATTTGAGTTGTAACATCAGTGACTCTTGATGGACTGTATGCCTCTGCTGTGAGACCCATCACCTCATGCCCTCATCCACTGGAATCCTCCCCTTCAGTTTAGCCTGTGAATGAGGTATTATGCATATCCATGGCGACCACACTGCAGACTCTCTGGAGTTTGCATAGAAATGAGAAGTAAGAATGAAAAGAGACGAGAGCAAGGACACACACACACACACACACACTCTCTTTTCTCTCTCTCTGCAGAGCGCCAGAAAGCACAAACATTCCCACGTGATGATGGAGGCTGCTCCCTCCCTCCCTCATTGGGCGGACAATAGAGCGCTGGCGCACCTCCACGCGCACACACACACAGCGCAGCCTGAAGTTGGTGAGGGAGCAGGTCCTCTTTCAGACTACTTTTTCCACCTTAAAGACGCGTTCAGGGACCAGCACTCTGAGGAATACAGTGTGTCTTACCGTGCTTTCTTTCACACCATGGAGGAGTGAACAGTCTCTCTGTCTTCAAATGGGAATTAACATGCGCGCGTGAAACTTCGGCTCACTTTTCTTGACTGTCACACGCGCTTGGTTTGAAACATGCCGGAGCGGATAAGCATTTCGGACTTCGTGGTCCTCACAAACGAGGACTTGTCTTCGCCGGGGACTTCAAGTTTTCAGTCCAAAATGAGCGACTGTCGGAACACGGTTTCAACAGTGGAGGAGGTGAGAGAGGTGGAGCGGGAGACATGCGCCTATTGTCTGTTGTTTACCTGTCCAGGTAGCATGTATGGCCGGAATTAGGACTTTAGACTCGCTAGCTTAGCCTACTTCTCTCAGGTGACAGCTTCAGGGGGTTTTTACAGCACAGTTATCTCGTTAAAGTTTGTGTGAAGCTGTTTCCAGGTGAGCTCAGAGATAAATGTGGAGACTTTGCCCCAGGTTTTGACTGAACAGGCATTTCAGTCCAAAAGCTGCAATACTAATGGGATACCTTCACACAGGGGGCAGGTGCAATGTGTTTTTATGAGCACATACAGCTGTGTGGTCAACATATACTTCAGGGGGTGACCTGGTGCCCCCCTAACATCAATGGGACAAGATTCTGGGTCTGAACTGGACATTTTTAAGTGTTTATACACCCTTTTTGATACAATCGGAAACCCAATATTGGTGCATAGCTGCATGGCAATGCTTATGAAGTTATGTGTGTCTCCAGAAAAGGCTAGATGATAGCACTCATGGGGATCCAGTGCAGGAAAGTGAAGGTTACATGAGGTAATGCAGCACACAGAGAGTTGACTTGGCCTTGTCTTCCACCTCAAGGGAGTCAGACTGAGATGGGACACAAATAGAGCCACACACAGAGCAGCAGACATGACACAAACAAGTGTGGCTCTTTGGACAGAGTCATGTTTTGTTCACACGTCTGTCCATGTTGCAAGCTTGTGTGTCGAGGCCAGTTTGTGCATTTTCTCTGCTTAAAGTGGTGCTTTGGCTGAAGGCATGCTTGAGGTCTCAGTGTGTGTGTGTGTGTGTGCATGTGTGTTTGTTTGAAATCTGTCCTCCCAGAGCTTCTCGGGCGAAGGAGGAAGCAGAGGGTGGCTGACGTGAACTTCGCCATAAAACAAATAATCCAAGAGTGCAAACAAGATCCTTCTTGGTCTGTCTTTCTTGTGACATAACACTGTGGTTCACTGTTCTGCTGTAACCTAAGGTGGATCTCACACCATGGTGTTGCTGTAACAGATTGAAAACTGGTGATAAGTTCTCTAAAATTAGATAACCACCATGGAGAATGACGCAATACCGGTATTAAATAATGGAACCCAGTTGTCCAGTGTCTTCATGAAAGGTCTTCATTAAGACTTTCCTGGCTACAAACTGACTGCCGAGCAGAGATGGAGACAGCAGAGTCCAGGGACCACGGTTTATAAAGAGTTTTACACAGCTGTCTGATCTTTTTATCTTGGGATAATATCCTTATTTATGGCCATGACATGCTGGAAAATACATAGCTGGGATTGCTGCAGAGGGGAGGGACATGTTGGAATCCTACACATGTGCACACAGACAGACAGACAGACAGACAGACTCACACACAGATGTAAATGCAACAGTCCCTTTATAGATAGATCTATGGTTATTATGTTTAGTCTGCTCAGCAGGGACAAGCTTGATTAATGGCTGGGGTAATGTGTGGGCATGTGTGTGGTTTTACGACAGCAGGCGGGGAAACAGAGACACCATTTACCACGACACACACTCGGCTGCTTGTTACTTATTACCCCTGATTAGAGGCGGCGATGAAAAGGAGAAAGACGGGAATAAGGGATGGTTTCATTTTCTATTGCTCTAGGCTGTAATTGGCTTTATGTCGTTTCCATAAATGTTTTTTCAAGAAGAGATGTAAAGTTTTCTCCTATGGCTAACATGTTTGAAATGAAACACTGTAGTTTTCCTGCAGCTAGGTGTGTCATCATGCCTGGCTAATGTGGTGAATAAGGATCAGGTATCAGTTAGTCACGCTCAGCTGACAGCAGCCATGCACACGCCCTGACAGCAGGTGAACACAACCTTGTATACGGGCACAAAAAGGCTCTGTAAAAGACACTGTCATTTCTCAACATAGGTACACCTATGGGTGGAGATCGTTACTCTCTCCAAAAGGGATGCGTGTTGTTTGTTTGTCTGTCTCGACTGGCAGGTGGGTTGTTGGTCTGTTGGTGCATGTATGATGTGAGCCCTGATTTATTTAACATAACTCAACAAACACAACCTATTTTATTAACTTGCACCAGCTTGTTTCCACTGTTTATCCGCCATATGCCAAGCAACTTAGAGGAAACTGCAGCAGCAGCAGTGAGCAACTCCCATCTCCTGGCTCCACTAAATCACTTTCCCATTCATTGTCTGCAGGGTCGCATTACGCAGGCACCCACACCGCCTTTTAATTAGTGAACTAACACTTAGGGAATGGACTTGACCGGGAAGGACTGGGGCATGTAAACAGCACCATCTAACAAGGCAGAGTCTCTGTTAAGTCAAGATTACTGGCTCATTAAAAGCTATTTCTAGTGGCACGTAGGTGGAGTGCAGCATGTCTAGCTCGGTAAAACAAGTGGCCTGTGTGAGCGGAATAAACAAGACGTAGTTTCAAACCTTTTTGGTTTGGAAGAGATGGTTTGTCCCATTACAGTGAAGCTGACTGGCTGTTTGCGTATTGTCTGCGTCGTGTATCATGTGTGTCTCAGTGTGAAAAAGTGTTGCCTCAGCCTGGAAAGTGAAATAAACGCTCTGACATCACTCGGGGTTGTGCTGTACATGACAACGCAAGACAGACGACTGTCTTGTTGGCAAGTGCTGACTCACCTGTTCACCTTAGTCACACACCGTGAGAAAACTAAGCATAACTAATCGCACACACAGACATGCCTACTGTAAGCCTCAAGAACAGTAAAGCAAACACATGTCAGCATAAGTGAGCACTAATTCTTGCATATATGAAAGATTTTAACCCCTAATCTGAACATTTAGGAGAGGCCTTGATATCTCTGGGTGTATTTTGAGGTAATTTTGGGCTAAGTTGCAAATCAATGACCAGAAATACTGTACAGCAACTTTGGATTTACACGATTTTTGCATCAGTGCTTTTGTTTAAACTTTTCATTTACATAAGCCTAAAACAGCCATAGCTTCTGAGTTGAATGGAGGCATCTTCAAGTGCAAACATCTTTATTTTATTCATGATTTTTAATTCTCACACCTGTTTCTGTCTTGATTTATTGCAGTCTCTGGAGATAGACCTAACAACTCTACAGAGGCTGAAGAAGACAATCAAAGCTATACACTCTTCTGGACTCGGTAAGTATCAGTGGGTCACATAATATAGTCTCATTCACACTACTATTTGGAGAAAACAATCTCAACTCAAGGCTCACTTACTAGATTTTTCGATAACTTTCAACTGTTGTACGTGATCTCAGTTGGGGATGGTGTTTAACTCCTTATGTTGGTTTAAAGTTTTGCATGATCACTCTTGACTTTGTAAATCGGGCTGGGTGATTATGGAGAAAATCAAGTGTCGTGTTATTTTTGTTCAGCTACCTCAATATTGATTTTGCGGCCATATTGTAGGGCTGACTATCAGTGCTCATTCATTCATTTTTCCATAACCGCTTATTCTGTAGGAGGGTCGCGGGGGTACTGGAGCCTGTCCCAGCTGACACTGGGCGAGAGGCAGGGTACACCCTGGACAGGTCACCAGACTATCACAGGGCTGACACATAGAGACAGACAACCATCAAAGAAATCTCTGGTGTTACTTTTCGCCATCTTCATAGTGTTATCCTTCATAGTAACTAAGCAACTAGTCACAGAGTAGACAATCTGCTTCCTGTTTACATCAGCACAGGCATGCTCAATGTACGCAAGTGGTCATGTGAGATGTGTTTTCAAGCATGTTCGTATGAAACGGGGCTAAAAGGCTTGTGTGTACAGAGACCGTTTTTTGTTTTAAATTGCTATTTTAAAGGAACAATGTGTAAGATTTAGGGGGATTTAGTGGCATCTAACTGTGAGGATTGCGGATTGGGACCTGCTGAAATTTTCTCCTATGCTGTCCAGCTAGTCAGAGATGGACTGCTAGCGCAGCCCCTGCTAATGTGTGCTTACTTCTTATCTCTGATAACTTAAGTTTACCGATCAGCGGTCTCTTTTTTTTTTTCTCCAAAACACACCGACCCAGTGATTTAAACCAGTAAAAACACTTAATTAAGCATTTTCATGTTAAAAAAATCTGTGTTTTTTAGATGCTTTTGTGGCAGAGGGACTGCTAACTATGGTGGCAGACATTAAAACTAGAGCCAGTGTTTGGTTTGTCCATTCTGCATTACTGTAGAAACATGGCGGTGTATCATGGCGATCTCTGTGGATGAGGACCTGCTCCTTATATAGAGATAAACCGTTCAGTTTATGGGTAATGAAAACACAGTTATTCTTATTTTAGGTGATTATACACTAAAGGAAACATACATATTATATTGTGTTGAAACTACTGTTTACTAGGTCAAGAATGAACTTTCATCTTGTAATATTGTGCAGAAGTTGTATGGTGTTAATACTTTACAAACACAACTTTCGACCACTCACAAAGTCCATGAAGATCGATGTCTTTCCCCACAAATGAAGCGTGTAAACTCTGCATCTCGTTTTTAAGTAAAGGTCAGCCTTTATTATGGCAGGATGAGCTGTTCAGCACATAAGGGAGCCTCCGCGTAACTCATTGTACAAGCCTGGCTGAGATGACATCATTAGGCTCATGTGGGCAGTGGTGTTTATGAGTGAGGCCCCTTGTTATGGGACCAGAGTGAGTGGGATGTTGGGTGATTGTGTTTATATCCACACAGAGTGTATGGTTTTGTGGTGGTTGTGTGTGTGTCTATGTCACAGCGAATGGTATGTGTGGTTTCGGCACAACGAGGTGCTACACAGTGACTTAACAGACCCAATGGGTCGCTAAGTGGATGTTTTCTGAGTGTGTATGTGTCACTGTAGGACGTCAGTATAACTTGCTGTGGATCTATCTGAAGCGAGCATGCACAAGATGTGAGTGTTCACCTCAAAAATGCGCGGGAGAAACAGAGGAACTGCAAAACATATCCTGAAGTTGTTTTTCTGCACCCGCTTACGAGCCTGCTTCCCATTTCGAGGCTTCAACTCATAGTTTTTAGTAAAAGTGAGTCAGCGAGTAAGCGAGGCAGCTGCCCAGAATTAGGCAACCAGATACCGTCAGCAGCGATATTGTATATGCTCCATGATTACTCTCCTTACGTATTCACTCTTTATTTCTTCTGTATCTAAATAAAATCATATGGGTTACTTCCAGTAATGTGACCATGGGAGTGCCCCCCCCTTCTGTCATTATGTTGTTGAACCCCGTAATCAGTCCTGATGCTAATCGACAGTCTGACTCACCACGCATACAGACACATGCGTACGCCCACTCCTCCCCCACGCTGGTCTGATGGTCCGTTACTGTGTCACACATGCAAAAACACACACATGGTGAGATGTTCTCTTCTTTCATTCTCCGTTCCCATAAACCGCTAAGTACCATTCTTTTGCCAAGACGCTGTGGCCTGCGAGTCTGTGTGTGTTCTGGCAGACCGGTGAAAGAGTTGAGTTGCTCGGCTGGTATCTGATAGTTAAAGGTCAGCTGTAAAATCATCCGCTCAGCTCCTCTGTGACTCAGCGGTTTGTTTTTTGATACATGCATGTATGTTGTTTGTTATAATACTCATGCAGCCATAGCAGCCCAGTACTCCCGTCTCCCCGTCTTGATTTTGTCTCCTCCGTCCTGCAGTGTGTCTGCATTCTTTCCTTCAAATTTTACAATTTTGCTGTCATGGAAATGTTTCGCTTTTGATTTTCAGCCAGTCAGTACAGACTGTCTCCCAGCAGCAGTCAGTTTACTGTTTTATAATTGTCTTGAGGTGGAAATTGGAGCAGAAGAGATTAACTTGCTGCACTCCCTCTGGTTATTTCTGCTTTGGACACTTCTGCAGATGTTCCTTTACTGCGTCCTTGAATTTTTAATTCACAACCATGAATAAATAATTTATTCTTTGCGTTAATGCCTGGGACTCCCAAAGTCAGACTGTGAACAGACATTTGGTTGTAATTGTTCATCAGGTGTCCATCTTTGTTTATTGGAAATGATTGTTTCCATGCTTGAATTGCAACTAGTGTTTATTTGACGTCCTTATTCAAGCCTCACTTTGAAATAGCTGTAGGGTAAAACCTCATTCAGTGAAATGTAAACCAATGTGGTGCCAGTCGGAGTGCAGATTCTTTTCCATCAGCCTTTTTCCACATAAATTCAACAAACTGAGAGCCCGCAAAGGTCATGACCCCTGGGAAAGTGACCTATAAGCCCCAGAGAAACATGGTTCTCTATATGTTTGCCTGTCTCCAGTTCCAGGATGGCTGGAAACCAGTACTAATTTATCCCACATGCTTGTCTTGTTAAAATACTCTCAGTGCAACAGGGCAAGTCAATCTGCCATCTCAAGATTTTCTGCACAAGTATCTCATGTCTGAGTCATCTTTTAACTGTCTATGACTATATGCTCACTTTGTGTCTTGTTTTCAGCCCATGTGGACAACAAGGAGCAGTATGTCGAGGTGCTGGAGAACCTGGGGAATAGCCACCTGACCCAGGACAACAACGAAGTCTCCACAGGGTTCCTCAACTTGGCTGTGTTCACCAGAGAGGTCACGGCCCTCTTCAAAAATCTGGTGAGGAAAGATGAGAGGAGTGTGGACGACCAGGGGAAAGGAAAGTGGAGGCTTCCTTGAATTAGCTGCCTTTACTAGAAAGTTCAAACCACACACGCAACTGTGGTGTAAGGGAGGAGGGGTGGAAATAAAGACAAGACTAAAAGAGGAAAGAGAAGCTGCTCCATTACATGGCTCCAAAATACTCAGACAAGAGTGAAGAGAGTGCATCAGCAAAATTTAGTCTGTTTATTTGAAACGGCAGCAGAATAAAAGAACCACAAGATATCAGATGTACGTGTGTGGTCATTATCGCAGAGTAAAAGGAGTGAATGCACACACATTATGTGCATGAATGCATGGAGGAAAGGGCTTTTCAGCAGCTGCATGTTTGCGCCTCTCTCAAAACTTGTGGCCGTCCGGAACTCTCCCACTGATAGTTTCTATGGCGATGATAATTCATCCCAGACCTCCATGTTGGGGTCAACACACACCGTCTAATACACTCCTTCCAATGTGTCAATCAAGGCCTCACAGGGGAGACGAGGTCTTACAGATGTGAACAGGAAGTGGGTTCAGAAGACTAACAGGAGGGTGATTTAAGGAGCTAAATCAACCCGAGCGTGTCCCATAAAGAATTTTACTGCTGTAAAGATGGTCTTTTTTTTTATTTTTATAAAACTAGGTTGTCTATGCTGTAGGACAACGCAAATACTTTTGAAACTGGTTCTATATGACTAGTGAACACAAAGGAAAAGGGCTGGGGCATTTTCTTTAGCTTTAGAAGTAGAAAGCTTAAGCTGAAAACACATCGGCGCTGCCTCTAGAACACACTGGACACGTTGCAATACAGCTCGTCAGTGGACAACCACGCAAACTTACTGAACTTCACCGAAATATCTGTAATTCCTCCACCTCTGCATTAACTTGAAATCATGTGTGGAGAGCCCCTTAATAAACTTGATGTCTCGTCTGAAGAGCCGATCTCCAGAGCTATGACTTGCCTGGCAATATCTTTTGGGCCATTGTCTTTATGGTGACAGGATTGTGAGTCGTTTAGCTCGGGATATTTCTCAGCCTCAACAAGGAGCCTCTCCTCATCCATTCTTTGTCACACACGAGATACAGCAACAGCAACATAGGTCTCTATGCGTCAATGGTGAGGAGAGGAGTCGAGCTGCCATAGGAGCAGAGAAAAAGAGCTGCTACGGGAGAAAAATGCATTTAATTCTAGGGACAGTTAGGCTGGAAATAGGACAGTGGCGTAAAGTGCCAAGGGGTGGCGCGGCCAAAAGTGTCGACAGACATCTAGCCACCACCGGTGTGGTGTATTTTTTTGACACGTGGCGTGCACTGGAGGTATGTTTTGGCCTGTACAACTACCAGAATGCACTGCACAGCACCAGACCAATAAACACTCCCGCAGGTGGTTGACGTAGTAGGAGCTGGGTAGTTTTTCTACAGAAAACAATATGATGGCCAGCTGATGACAAACAATCCTGAACTACAGGCTAACAGTAAGCTAAAATAGGTTTTTGAAAACATTTGGGCGAGAAATAGGCAATGCCGAAACATAATCTTGGTTTATATTCGATCAGCATTGCCTAGTTTTAGTGTTTGATCTCAGTGTTTTCATCCCTGTTTTTACAATACAGGAACAGTATGGCGGCTGCTTTTTGTTCACATGCTTGTATAACAGCCAAAAGGTGCACTGAAATATGTCTTGAGACATTTTAGGTGAGAAGTAGGCCATATAGTCACAGAATCTTGGTTTTTATTTGATCAGCACAAGAGGGCACCTCTTTCTCATGATCCACTTCTACATTCTGTGTATGTGGTGGCAGACATACGCAAATGCGGAAGTGCAATTTGTAGTTCGAGGAACAGCTCTAGAGCCAGGGAAAATCCACTGGATGATGAAATGTGTCCTTGAGTCGAGAGATGAGCAGAGAGATCTGGGCTCTGGTAAAATGAAGGGAAGTTTACCACAGTTCATTTACACATACTACCCACGTTGTTATGATACAAAGCTGGTTGAAAATCAGCAAAATGTCCCTTTAATTCACATGTGTGTGACTGAGTGCTTGTCCCAGCAGTGTCCCAGTCTTCATAGAGTGTTGACCAGTGTCACTGGCACATGTGTTGACACTTTGGGAGTAGTTATTTCCCTGTGTCAGAACACTGTGTATTATCTATTAGTTACCTCAGCTTTTGGATGCCAACCAAAACAATCTTACCAGTATCCGGGCCTCTATGTCAATATATGAAGGTCAGCTCTGCAGTCAGCTCACGGAAGTGGTTGGATGTTATTTATGTTAAGAGCAGGGTGCAGCTAATCCACCAGGATCCATGGAAAGGCCGCAGTGACAAGAGACTCTGTAAATTTCGACAGTGGTCAACTTAAGACTTGTGAACAGGAGATGATGGATTATGTTTGTAGCCGTGCTGCATGCCTAGGTAAAGATGTGAGGTATTTCCATGGGGACCTTTGTGGTGATTATTTATTACTGTAAAGTGCGACCTGGCGGGGTCGTGCTGGTTGTTTTTGTGAATCATTCTCCCCAGATCCCCGGCTCAGTTCATCTCATTTCCATCCAAACCTTAAATTAATCTCATTTCCCTTTTGCTCTGCACAAACAGTCATGAAAGTCATTGCGTCATGCTCCCCCTCGGATGAAAAAACTTGTAATGGTGATTATAGTGCTGTGTTTTCTTTTCATGAATCACCAGTTCAAAATGACTGAATCACCGTGTTTTTGAGTTATCCACACTCATTCCCAGAAATATACGTCCATAGGGACATAGGAGTGTGCAGAACTGTGTGGGTGTATGTGAGTGTTTGCTCATACTGTAAGAGATAAGGGCCACCTGTAACTTTATGTGAAATATTTTTAACCTCTTTATTTAAATGCTTTTCTCTCGCAGGTGCAAAACCTCAACAACATCATGGCGTTTCCTTTGGAGAATGTGCTGAAATCAGAGCTCCGGGACAGCAGACAGGTGAGTCTAGACTTTATTAAAAACTCATTAAATGCTAATAAAACTGCTGGTTTAACAAGTATACACATGAGGATGGCTTGTTTTAGGGCAGAAAAGACTACACCTGCCTAAAAGGGAAATTCCACCCCAAATACTTCTATAAAATGTTAGTTTGGTTTCAATTTGTGAACTTAAACAGCCTGTAGCGCTGCATATCCTGAAGCTGATCAATAAATTAAAGCAGTGCAATGCAGACAAAACCAAAGCTTTTTTTAATACTGATAATGTCATAAGCTCTCACCCAATTACACATGAATACATTTACTTCTTTTACTCAGCTGCAGTCCACAAATTTAAGCAAATTCTATCAAGTGTCATCAACTGTAATATACTACCACTATCACGAAATATCGGTATTGACAATAACTGTGATATAAAAACTAAAATACTGATATTATGTTAGTAATACACATATGATAATAAATTGTAAATAATAACATGCCTCTTAAAATATCCCCTTGTCTTTCCTTGCTTTTGTACAGTTATGCCTACGAATATGAGTGTAAATCACTGGTTTCATCACGATACAATATTTGATATTTGCAGATAGTACAAAGTCTGCCACGATACGATTTTGATCTAATGTGATTCAGGGGCCTGCAATTCATATGAGACAGTATTATCTGCCCATTTAACACAGTCAGTTACAGAGGAAGCTGCAAACCCTTTTTTGCTTTTGGCCATGAAAGATAAAACCACACATGAATATGTAAATAATTGTAACCACTTAGGTGCAGTAAAGTTTACTTAACGCTGACTCCACTAACACAGCACGTGGGATAATTTAACCGTCAGGGCTTTCTGCCCAAACCATCATCTATTTCATAAAACTTCAGGACTGTCTGGCTTTAAGCTCTGAAGGCAAACTTCTCCCAACAGCCATAAAACATGGATTAACAACAACATCATTTAACAAATAAAATTCACCTTAATAATAACTGCCAGTGTTCACAGACACATCAGTCGTTTTTTTGCTAGTCACCCATTGTTGACTCAAGTATTCCTCTATTCATAACTTATTAAATTACATGTATTAGTAATACAATTTCTATCTTAGCGTTGGTTTAAGTCGCTGCATCTCCGGGTCAGGTCAGCACACATGAAATTCAGCTTGAATGCATTTTTTTTTTTTCAGCCAAACATTGTTGAAACAGAGCAGCTAATGTTCCTGTAGTGAGAAGTTAGCGGAGTGAGCTGCCCGAACAGGCAGTTAACGTTACTTCGCGCTTTATCTCATAACGGCATTGTTTACGTACGACATGTGCTCTGTTCCTTTTGTTGTCCAAAATCCAAGATACGTCCACGCTGCTGATTTATTGATTTTATTCCTCATCGTCTTTTTCTTGACTGCTTGCTGTCTGTCTGCCGCTGTTTGAAAATGACACAGACTTTCAAAGTAAAAGCGTATCCTAAATATGACGATATGGGTCGATGTTGTCACATTGCATTGATGACACTGGATCGTTGTTCATTGAATCCATACCGTTACACCCCTACTTAGAAACTCTCTTTCTACCTCCTTACACTTGAATTTTGAGCAATTAATTTGCCAACAAAGAAACAAAACGCACAATAAACAAAGTTTAAGATGAATTTGACTGATAGCTTTTTTCCGCCCAAAATCTTTCTATAGGTATCGCAATAATATTCTTACTTTAAGTGCTGTAGTCACCATAATGTTGTGGTGAAAATCTGATAGTGTGCCAGCCTGAATATAGACTAGATTAAAGAAGGTAACATTGGTGATACATCGCATAATTATGGCAAAATATCCATATCTGGTCTTTTATTAAAACATATATTTTATCAAGGTATAGTCAGGCTCCACAGTGAATAAAGGACCAGCTTTTAGGACAGCACACACACTGATTTATTTTGAATGTGGGGCTTTGTGCTGCTCAGGAGTACAGATGCCTGTGGATGTGGACTCTACTGTCCAAAATAATTGAAATATCACAATGTAAAATCAGTTTTAGGGCAGATTTCCTCTTGAAGCGGTTAAGTCTGTCTGTCTGTGTCGCAGGCCGAGCTGAGCTTACTAAAATATTGGATAAGATGAGTCTGTTTATGCAGATTAATGAGTAAGACTGAGCTATGTTCAAATACTGAACTGATCTGTCTTGCCCAGTATTTGTCTTTTTGATTTGCCATGCAGACAGACTGGTGAGTAATACCAGGCTAATGCTTCTGTAAGCCCCTGTCACTGCCCTGTCTTTGAACCAGCTGATTCCACAGCTGAGCATTGCTTCACTTTAACTGCGAAGGAAGGCAAAGTGCTACTGAAATCCTGTTCAGCCAGATAGCAGAGTTGTTAGCCTAATGTGAGTAATCATGTCTCTGTGCGTGGCCTGTCTTGCTCTGTTCAGATATACGCAGATAATAACCAGCACTGTAAAACACGGCTTCACCTGTGAACCATTACCCTTGTCATGTAAACGCTTGTCTCTACTCTTCTCTACAGGAGCTCAAGAAACAGATGGAGAAGAGTTGGAAGGAGTATGACATAAAAATGTAATTAACCACACTCTCACACTTAGTTTGTTATCTCACAGTCATATGGCTGAAACAGCTGTTATTGCCTGAGGAGAATCACAATGCACATTTTCAGTTCTTGCTGGTCTCTGGCTGGGTCATAGACGTTGATGTAACAGCAGAGGTTAATAGGATAATAGTTCACTCCCCATGGCCTTTCTCCATTACACCGCTATGAAATAAAACTGAAGCCTTGCACTCTGTAGACACCATTTGATCTCATTCTGACGCTGGACAGTGGTTTAAAGTGTTTTATAATTTTGTAAGGATTTTGCCTCTCCCTTAGTGTCTTCACCCAACTTCCTGCCAGCAACACTTGCCCAGGTCAAGTAAACTCTGCGTTCGGGCAAGTGGAGTGCCTCATTTAGTTGTCCGATAGCCTGGTAAGACCATCATGATGACATGAGCTCAACATTCTGTTTACCTCTCTGTATCAGTCTGGACCTGATGCGGCCCCAAACACTTAGCCGAAAAATTTGAATCCAATCAGGGCCAATCAGGGATCCACACTGTAGTTGCCAACATAAGCAGCCAGTCAGGGAATGTGTTGTGGTTGATGGTGCAAAATGCAAGCCGCACCATGCCGGATTTCCGACGATCGGCGAGAAAAAAAACGCCCATTGATGTGGTATACATGCATGCGTCGCAGACAGTAGACAGGCTCTGGTAGAAGCGTTTTAAACGGAGACCTCTCGCTCTCAATCTATGGCTTTCGCTCCCAACCAGACCAAAGTTAGGCTACTAGCCAATCAGAAGTAGAGTGGAGCCTGAAATGTCTTTTTTGCTATCACCCCTGAAACAGTAATGGCAACTCCCGAAGCAACAAGCATCAACTCCAACATTAGAAATAGGGACAGTAGAGACAAATAGAGTCAATAACAACAATTAAACAAAAACAAGAGAATGCAAACGTAGAGTTTCTCAGAGGATAATATGTTTTCGCTTTTCTTCTGACTGGATTTTGTAAAGGCTTGATTTATCATCTGGCTCCGTTGGTGATGAAGATGTTCCCCTGTGTTTTGTTACGCTGATTGGCTGTACCCCGACCCTCTCAAAATGTCTGGGGCGGGATTGTCTTCAGACTGATACAGCGAGCGAAACAGAATCTTGAGCTCACATTATCAGGATGGTCTTACCGGGCTAGTTGTCCAATTGGGCAAGTGATGTCTAATATTACATTTAAAAATAACTTGTGTATAGTATCGCTGAACCAGAGGTTTTTCTAGCTGAGCTGAGAATTGGACATACTGGAAGACGACAACATCGTAGACATCATAATGTTACTAACGTTACATTAAATGCTGCATGTCGGAAACCTACTTTGCTTTGCCCAGAAGCTAACATTAGCTGTCCTGGCGCTCCAGTGAGGGCTCGTGTGATTGCATCCCTTTCAGTAGCTGTCCCAGTCACAGTGGAGAAGGGGCGGGACAAATACCACAAAGACTGTCACAGATCCTCTGGTTCTAAACAAAAGCAACTGGTGTTTTCGGCTGAGGAATAAAAACGCTTTTGTGGACACATGGTCCTTATGAAAGCAAAACCAGCAATTGTTTGACCAATGACAGTTGGGTCAAACACGAGCATGTCGACCAACAGTCAACCAGCTGACCAGAAGATATCAGCCCTACAAATGACTAAGCATAACGTTCTTTCTTTTTCACTTTTGCTCTTTATATTTTCCCCTCCCCCATCAGAGGGAAGCTAGAGAAGGAGAGGAAGGAGAAGACCAGGCAGCTGGGTCTGATCAGGACGGGCGGATCAGACGGGGAGGAGGACATGGAGCGAGAGAGAAGAACCTTTCAGCTGCAAATGTGTGAGGTGAGGGATTAGTGCCAGTCAAAATACCAGACCCGCACACCTTTCACATAGCTGAAGTGATGATTTACTTCACACGGGTGGTCTGCTTTGTGGATTCCATATTCCCTCCATGGTCGACAGATGGCTGGGGTCGAACCCTTTTGTGTCTCTCCAGTAATTCCTATGATGGAAAAAAAACTGTTTTAGAAAGTCAAACATGAGTTTAATTGGTTGTGTCTTGTAGAGCTCGGTCACACACACATTAGACAGTGCAGTTCAAAGGCAGATGAAAATACTTCATGAAAGCCAAAATTGGTGGAAGTTCTTCTGAAACGCATTGGCTGTGCTGGTACATACAGGTGGTGCAGTGTCAGCTACATGTGTTGGTGCACATGTAGCTGGAGAAAACTCTGAGGAAAAAAAAGGTTTAATCCTGACTGAGACCAGCTGTTGAGACAAAGAGGAGAGGCAGGGAAAATGGAATTTCCACTTGTTGCAAGCCGCCCCACCCCTCCGTCACCCTGTCTGTCTCTGTCTTTCTTTCTTTCACACCGCATACATAAAAACACACACAAGCTTACACAAATATACACAAGACAGAAACACTTCACTGAGCCTGTCTTCTTCCACACAGAGGATGCATGCAGGGTGGAAATTATTCACATGAAGCCTGCACTATGCGTCTGTGTTATTCATATTTTTTCATTGAAGGATTTTTCCAGTTTTAGTCTGCAAGGTTCAGTGACTGGCTGGAGTGTTGACATAAGGTGACGACCTTTGGAACAACATGAAGCAGAGTCCTATAAATAAAGAAGCCGCACAGTACAAACGTGCTGAACATGTATAGTCTAAAGGCATTTTTGGACCAAACAGTTTTGGGGACTCCCTGAGAGACTGTCCACTGGGGAGTTGCCCTGAGAACCACATACCTTCAAGGACCATTTGTTCTGTTTGCTTTCGTACCCCCCTAATGCTGAAGTGACTTAAGCCTGTTTCCACCAAGCAGTACGGTACGGTTCAGTTCGGTTCTGTACACTTTACACTTTACTTTACATTCCACTGCGAAAAGTTGTGGATGGTACCGAAAGTGTTTGGTGGACACAGGGCTTTACTGCAAGCAGGCCAACAGTTGGTGTGGCAACGTCACTTTCACTTTGACGAGTCAGAGAGGCTTCACATATGTGGTCAGTAAAGCCTGGACTTCACTGCTGGTCCATTTGTCCGTGTTGTTCCCTTTTTTTGTTATGTTATTTGTGTCGTCTGTTGTTTACATGGTTAACAGGTTTTTAAAAATGGGGGTTGCCGGTGTTCAACCAGTCACTGCACAGTTAACTCACTTATGGTTCCTCTTGTGCTGGGAGTGTACCTACTCTAAAATAGACGCTAAAAAACTCCCTCAAAACAGCGTTCTAAGAATCACAATCGTTCCTTGTTCTTGTGGTGCAAACACAACAAAAAAGAGGGGTTCTTTGAACTATGCAAAAAGATCCCTCAGTCTGAAAAGGCCTTAACATGAGCCTTAAATTATGGGCACTGAAAAATGGAGGATTTATTGGATGCCTCATTTTCATATTCAGGCTTTGTGTTTTTGTGGATCCATCTGGCCTGCTCCTTTGAGAGCTGCCATTTCTGCAGCTGTTCTCAACTGTCTGTGTTTATGCTTTCAGTATCTTTTGAAGATCCAGGAGCTGAAGGTGCGTCAGGGCCCTGATCTTCTCCAGAGCCTCATCAAATATTTCCAGGCCCAGCTCAGGTCAGTCTCTGCCGACATCACTTTTTTAACTGTCTTTTGCCTCATTGCCATTTTGTTCTAGATATGAAATAGGAACAAGGAATTATTTTTAAAAGTTTTCCTGACCTATAAAACATGTGGAGTTGATTTGAATCCTACCTCAAGGTTTCCGTGAAAGATTCTGCATAATAGCTGAGGTTATTTGGTTTTTATTTTCCTTCTGCAAGCTATTATTACTGTTGTTAACTATTTACTCATTCTGATAGCACCGAGGGTTTTATGTGGGAACAGAGTTGCTTATACAGCTTTAGCATGTGATGTTTTGGTTGGTGTGAACGAGGATGTGTGGACTGAACTACCGTCATGACTCAGCAGTTGCTCTTTTTCTGTTCTCAGTTTCTTTCAGGACGGGCTGAAAGCTGCAGAGAATCTCGCTCCCTTTATCGAGAAGCTCGCTGCCTCTGTTCACACGGTAAACACACAGAAGCTGCTGCTGGTTTGTCTCCTCACCTGCGTTATATCAGCCAGTGTTTATAAGGGCAGATGTTAGTCATCTAATGTCTGCAGACGGTTTTGTTATTATCTAGAATTTGTCATGATTAAGAGGTCAGAGGTGAGGGTCCGTGGCTGCTGCTGTTGTCCTGACTCAAACTGATGTTATCAAAAAACCCATGCTCAGACATATTGATTCACCCCCTACACACACACACACACACACACACACACACACAGACACACACTTTCTTCACTTATCAGCCGTTGCTCAGTCACGATAGGTAAAACTGTGTCCAAGAAGGCACTTACTTACAGCTCTCACTATAAATCATGTTGTGTTTTAGTACCTCCTATAGCATATTCTGTTATTCCTTCACAACAGCCAAAACCTCAGTCCCCCCTCCACCTCCTCCCTTCCCCTTTCCTCTGAAACTCCCCCCTCAGCTGAACCCACAGGCAGACTTATTGCAGCCTATTCCCAGAAATACTTCCCCCTATTTCCAAAAGATGAAACTGAAAGCATCCCTTATTTTCATTCCTTCCCCGGCGCACACCTATTTCTCCAACCACTCCGACTGGTTTCCAGTCCCTGCTCTGGATGGAGCTCTGGAAACAGGCTGTTAACTGTGATACTAGGAACGTTAGAGGTTTTTCTGGTTCTGCATGGGCAGAACAGAGACCCGCTCAGACACGCCAGACCTCAGCCTCAAGAAGGAAATTCAGACAGATTCTGTGTGTTATGGGTCCCAGTAGAAAAAAAAAATGCAGAAATGTTTCAGTTAAACTGACTAAGTGTTGAATGCAACGTGCTGTTGATGCTTTAATTCAAAATGCACAACCTCCTAGGACGACACACCCCTGTGCTGAGCTCTGTTCTGCATTATGTAGGCCATTACACAGAGCTCTGATGTACTGTCACTCCACACCCAATTCTTGGAACAAATTAAAGAAAAGAAACATTGCATATGATCAAATGAACATGGTGTTTTGTCAGCTAATTGTTTTTTATTGCTGCAATTCACTGGCTTTTATGGTGTGTTTTAGGTACGTCTGGACCAGGACGAGGAGGTGAAACAGCTCACTCAGCTGAGGGATTCTCTCAGATTACTTCTGCAAGTTGAGGGGAAAGAGGTATGCTTAGTTATAAAGCATCATTATTAAACTCATTATATGTAAAGTGCCTTGATTTGGCATACTTTAGATCTACAGTGTCTGTATGAACTCTAAAAAGGCCAGCGGCAGATGCCTCTAATGCTAGCTAATGCTATCAGATTACTCTGTCTTGCCACAATTGTTTTATACTCTTTTAAATTTTCAGAATTGGCTCGAAGCTTTTGAAGTAAAGTCTCAAATCTCTCTTTGTATCCCAGGAGTATCTGAACAGGAAGAACTCTGGCAATGGGTACAGCATCCACCAACCACAGGGCAACAAGAAGTATGGGACAGAGAAATCTGGCTTCCTGCTCAAGAAGAGTGATGGGTGTGTAAAAGCATTAGTTACAGTGTCCAAATGTCAGGTCACACACAGTTATAATACAAGTATTGTAGTAGAATTGGAAACACATGGAAGACTAGATGGGATCAACATGCGTATTAAAATCAAAATGTGCTGTAGAGTCTATAAATAATCATGTAACTTAAAGTGTGTAGCTCATTAAGTGATAGCACAAGTAGTTTTTGTTAGTTTATTGTTGATATTTTAACAAATCAAAGCGTTTTAAATGTGAGAAAAGCTGCTGTCGAGAGCAGTAGCGATCACAGCTGGGTGAGGAGTAAGCAAGTAAGGCACGGAAAGAGAAGGGGGAATTCAGGCTTTGTCCACCCCACCTGGTCCTCATTATTGTGAGATGAAGATTCAAGCAGGGGCCCCTCCTGTGGAACTTATTGGCAGACTGGCTAACTGAGTGGATCCAGCTTTTGCGTCATGCACACACTCACACACACATATATAGAGCTAGATTACAGTGTGATAAGGAGAGGGGATGTGGTTCAGTAGGGTGAATGGGAGATGGGGGGAGACCAAACTTTCCTCAGGCCACTGACACAAAACAGAAAACGTCCTCAGCCATTTTACCTGATTCAGTCAAAATAATGAAAAACAACAGTGAAGCGCTGTGAACTGGAGTAAGCCGAGAGCAGTGTGTAGATCTCCATTACTCAATCCAAGGGTATATGTTAACACTTTTAACACAATGGGTGCTTTCACACCTGCCCTGTTAAGTTTGATTCAATCAAACTCAAGTTTGTTTGCCCACTATGTGCGGTTTGTTTGGGCAGGTGTGAACACAACAATCGCACTCGGGTGTGCACCAAAACAACTGGACCGAGATCTTCTTGAAGAGGTGGTCTCGGTCTGGTTATAAACAAACTCTGGTGCGTTCCGACCTTGATCCACATGACACATTCTTTGGGTTAAACATGAGCATGTTAGAGTCCTGGAGGATTATTAATGTGCACCTCCTCCTGTACTGCCTTAATATGCACATTCAGCACATCCAATGCATCAAAACATTGTTTTCTAGTTGGAGCCGCGCCTCGTTTTCAAACTGTATGGTTTGACTAAAATGAACAATGACAGCAATATAGTCCACGATGAGCAGCGCTAAAATCAACCTGCGTAGTTGTCCCTCCATTGTGACATTAGAAAGTGTCACATTTATCTTGCAAGTGTACATTTTGTTTACTTCCTGGATTTTTCCCACATTGAAATTCTGACCAATCAAGAGCAGCTTTCTTGCACAAGGCATTTGATCTGGTCTTGTAAATGCTGTTGTGAGAACACGAACCAACTCTAGGCAATTAGTTGCTGATTCAGAACAAAGCAAGACAACTCTAGGTCTGAAAGCACCCTTAAATCACTGCACAGAAATCATCCAGGTCCATGTTGTCATGCCAATAGTTTGTGTATATAATCTGTATTTATTTGGCATCTCATCCCGCAGGATCAGGAAGGTTTGGCAGAAGAGGAAGTGTGGCGTGAAATTTGGCTGCCTGACCATTTCCCACAGTACGGTGAGGACACGTGGGCTCAACTGCCACCGAGCATAAGTGGATCTGCAAACTGAAATCTGTCCAACTTCTCCAATGCATACTGATGATAGCTGTGTGTGTGTGTGTGTGTGTGTGTGTGTGTGTCTTCAGATCAATCGACCACCAGCCAAGCTCAACCTACTGACCTGTCAGGTGCGACCGAACCCAGAGGACCGGAGGACCTTCGACCTGGTCACTCGTAGGTTCATTCTTAACATTTGACCCTTCACACTTTACCCTTAACACATGGTTAAAGACTCTAAAGCAGTGGTTCCCAACTGGTCCAGCCGTGGGGTCCAGATTTCTCTTGTTTAACGGAACAGTTACTTTCCCACCAATTGATTTTGTTCACTTTACACCAATGGTTCCCAACTGTTACTGCCACGGGGTCCAGATTCCTCCTTAGTCTTAAGTAGAAGGTCCACACAGTTTAATATATTCAGCTTCATACTTGCGTTGCAAACCACTGCTCTAAAGAGTCATGTGCAGAGCAGCTGTGTGCCTATTTGGCTTCCACATTAATAGAAATTAAGATCAGACACTTCTTATTTGAAATGAATGCCAGAGATTCCTCATGATTAATCCAAACTGTTGTGACGTGACAAAGGGGCGGTTATGTGCGTCATGTTTGTTTTATAGTCATGCAACCATTATTTCCACCAGGCTGTTAACTTTAAAACAATGTTTACTTCTTAATTACTTGAGTAATTTATTTTCTAACTATGACTTACCACCATTTCCCCTTCTCCATAGATAATCGGACGTACCACTTCCAGGCAGAAGACGAGCAGGAATGTATGATGTAAGTGTTGAGAGCGCTGTTGGCTGCTACTCGATTCCCTTCCTTACCTCTTGTTTTTCTCTTTGTGTAAGCAAGTCGTTACATGTCATGCACCTTTATTGGAGCTTAGGCCTGTATGGGGAAGAAGCACTCAGAATGAAGAGAGGCATGCAAAAGATAATAAAATAGAAAAATAGGAAAACAGAGGAGTGTAAAATCTGATGATGTATGCAGTGAAGAACAAGCAGGGCTGACAATACCCAAAAAGGGAGAGAAACTTAACGATGCAGAAAGAAAAGGCTGTCCTCTAGGAGCCCCCTGGCCCAGCTGCTTTTGGGTGGGACTTCTCTTTCCAGCCACAGACAGCAAGCAAGGGAACTTTTTGTTTTGTAATGTGGGGATTGAGGGAAGTGTATGTGGGGTTTTCTGTCCCTTACCCTTCCCTTGTGTGTGGGCCTCGAGGCAGATTCTTTGATGTGATGTGCTGTGTGAGTTTATGGACAGAGAGAGATGGAAATGGTTTAGAGGGAAAAGTACCAAAGCTTCAGAAATGAAAGACATGGGGTTCAGTATGAGTCTGGGTGGTAGAGAACTCACGAAACTGAGAAAGTGAGAGTGATGATGACTTATAACGAGCACAAACACGTGCAAAACACATGGTGGAATACTTTTGATCTCCTACGGAAATGACTGAGATGATCAGAGCTTTATTTTCCTTGGTGCCACAAACTCTAGCTTTCCCTCAGAGTGTGCTCTTACAAAATGTGGAATTCAACCCTTTTGGGCCGGCTCAGACCAGGGTCCGACAACAACACAGCTGTACTCCATTGACTCTAATGCAGTTGTTTCAAATTTCCTTCATTTCAGGCTGGTTTTGTGGATTTGGAGCTAAATGTTGTGCCTGGGGCACATAGTGTATTAATGATACTTGTTACCTGGAGAGGTTGGAAAAAGATATACGTTTCTTCCCTGTTCCAAAACCAAAATCAGACCCTGAAAAGTGTAGGGTTAGCTAGCTAGCTACTGAAGATACAGCCTACTGAAAGTATACACATGCTGCTTTTGCTTTTTAATGATTATAACTTTGATTAAAAACCGACCCGGCTGTACAGGAACCAGTGAAGGGAAGCAGGGAAACTTTGCTGATATTCAACCAGCTGTGTGTCATCGCATTGTGCACAGATGAATGTTGTTTGACTTTCCCCAGAGATCCCTGACCGTTCATTGGCAGACGTCCCGGGGGGAAGCCAAACACGGCAAAGTTTCCCTTTATATTCATTGTCTTGTGTGGCGATCAGCAGTGATGTGGTGGTTCACTTTTACACTGTGATCTGTAGCCTGTAGTTCGGCTTTAGCTTCTAAATATCTTTGTCTTTTTAAGCTGTTGTTGCTGCTGAGTCAGTTTGACATCCTGGATATATCCTTCAAACACAGACTGTAGACCCCTCTGTCTGCTTCTCTCTGGAATCAATCTTTAATTTTTCCAAAAATATGATAATATTTCATCAGGGAGTGCAGTTAGTTACAGTGTGGGCTCCATGCTTACTGCGACAGCTTGTTGGACCATCACAAAGAAGCAGGACTTAGCGAAAGGTCAATCGGAAAATAAAATTGCCACTTTTATTAACTGTTTTCTGTACGTTGTGCACCTGTACTTTAGCTGGGTGTCAGTGCTGCAGAACAGTAAGGAGGAGGCCTTGAACACAGCGTTGGTAGGAGACCAGCTCCACGTCCAGGACAGCGGGCTCCAGGAACTCTCCAGAGCCATCATCGCTGAGCTTCGACACATGCCTGGCAACGAGGCCTGCGCCGACTGTGGAGCGCCAGGTCAGCCAGTTGTTGATGATCACTGCATAATTAAATGAGGAAATACATCACGGGATAACATTTTCTATCGAGTTTTAATTATTTAATGAGCGGGACAATAGTCATAGCCAACAACATTTATCAATCCCAGCTGTGTTTGTAGAGTGTTAATGGCTTCCTAACAGTCTGCTGGCTTCTTTTTTGCTCTGCGTGTCTCAGATCCAACATGGCTGTCGACCAATCTGGGCATCCTGACCTGTATCGAGTGCTCTGGCATTCATAGAGAGCTGGGTGTCCACTACTCCAGGATCCAGTCGCTCACTCTGGACCTGCTGAGCACCTCTGAGCTTCTGGTACTAAACACACACACATGGAAAGACACACACACAACACACACAAAAACAGACACAGTCCAGATGGATTTTGTATTGTCAGGGTTTCCTAATTAAACACATGATGTAACCGTCTGCTTTTCATTGAATACTTTTTATGTGACATCTTTGTGGCTGCATTGTGTGTCGCTTCAGTTGGCTGTCAGTATTGGCAACACCAGATTCAATGACATCATGGAGGCGGGCCTTCCAAATGACTCTGTCAAACCACTGCCACAAAGTGACATGTGAGTCCCTGATTTCTTTTACACCAACAGTCCGGTTTGGTGATTTATATTTATTGTATTTTTTATTAAAATAAATTTAATCTAACCACCAGGAATGCCAGAAAGGAGTACATTGTGGCGAAGTACGCCGAGCGTCGGTACGTCCTGCGTAAAGAAGAAGCAGACCCCGGTCGGCTGTACGACGCCGTGCGGAGCCGTGACCTCACTTCTCTTCTACAGCTCTACGCCGAGGGAGCCGACCTCTCCAAACCCCTCACGCTGCCTGATGGACAGGTGAGGATAATTTACAGCCACAAGTGGATTTCAGCACCAGCATCTCCTCGTTCCTGAAATGCGTCCTCTGTTGTGGTGGGAACGCACGTAATAAATTCATATCATCTTCTGACACATTTAAACTCCCACAGTTGTCATGCATTTAGGATTCATGACAGCTGCATCCTGACAAGGCCCAGCTTGTTTAAAGCCATACATACATTTATGAAGTGTTTCAAAAAGTTACTAACATGATGCTGCCAGTTTAGAAGTGTGCCTAAAATGGCTAAAAATAGAATCAAGTCCTCCTAGTGTTCAATAAATGCCACCACATACAGTATGTAGGAGGTGTGTGGATAGTTACAGTATGTGAAGTATGTGTTAATTGTCCTCTTGTGTGCATGGTTGATGTGGGTGGGTAGTCAAAGGCCCTCCCATCTCCTCTGGCCTCTAATTCAATCTTTCCACCCTTTTTCTCTTCTCACCCACTCATCTCGTTTCCCCCGCCTCTGCTGTCTCTCCTCAAACGCCTCATCTTCTTGTCTTTAATCACGTTCTATCCTCCCTGTCATACACTTCCTGCTCAGCTTAACCAGCCTGTGTAATAGTGCGCTGACTTCCCTGTGTGTGTGTGTATATGTGTGTGTTTGTTTGTGTTGGTAGGCCCTCGTTTATTATTTCAGCTTTTAGGTCAGAGCTCACGTCTCGAGAGAACAAGTGAGACAAGCTCATTGAATTACGAAGGCACTTCTCTCTGTCTTCAGCCCTTGCTTTTGCACTTCACGCAAACAGATGATGCTGAAAGCTGCAGGCATGTTTTCACTCTTTAACACAGGTTTCACAATCAGCCGCTGACATTAGTGTCTTTGGTATTCTAGTAGCATGTCTTTACACTTGAATGTCAGATACAAATTGCAGCCACCCAAGGCCACTGACTAACAGTGAGAAAGGTTTTGTACAGATGGACTGTGGGTCAACAGTTTGGCCTCATTTGTGCTCTTTTCTTCCTGTTTCAGGGGATCAAAGAGACAGCTCTCCATGTTGCTGTGCGTCAAGAGGAAAAAAGCTCCCTGGCGTTGGTGGATTTCCTCTGTCAGAACAGGTCAGGCACTCACAAGTTGTCCTCTGATTCTTATCTTCTTTGCTTCAAAATAACACAGCCCTGATCAGTATTGTTTGATTTGCTTCGCTGCAAAGGTGTGTAAGTTTCATGGTAAGCATCTCGGAAAAATCTCACGGTGTCACAGTATTACACAATTATTCTTGTTATTTTTGGCTACAGTGGAAACTGAAGGTTCTTTTGGTTGAACAAACTTGATACCATTTTAAAATGGTATCAAGCTGGTAACACTATCTAATTATACTGTGTGTTAACTTTACAGCAACTGTCTGGAGAAGAGGACAACAGAAGGAAACACAGCTCTTCACTACAGCGTCCTGCATCACAAACCCGAGTCTCTCAAGTTACTGCTCAAAGCAAAGGCATCCCTACACACAGGTACCTTTAGCTCTGTTAACGCTAATTCTCTTTCACACAGTGCAATCAAGACATACTTAACCATTTCGTCATTTAAATCTCTCATAGTGAACTCTGCAGGAGAGACGGCCCTTGATACCGCACGGAGGCTGCAGCACATGCACTGTGTGGAGCTGGTGAGACACTACTTTCTTTCCTTTCTTTTAAAATCTAACTTTACTTCATAAATTCAAGGAACACACACAGTCAGGAGGTAAATTCAGCGGCGGAATCGAGTTGCAACATTTAAAATGCCTACCAGAAAGCCAGCTCCAGAAACAAAACAAGACAACTTCCACAGCTGGAAACACTACCTTGAAAAAACTCCCCGTGCAGCAAAGCTCTGCAAAGGACTCGCTCCCAGGACAAAGAATCTTATCCTCATCAGGTCCCAGCGTGTATCATTTATAAACTGGTTTTATTTTCTTACCGGCCATCTGCCCTGCTGAATCAGACCTGGCTTGTGTAATATCCTGTTTGATTGTGCACAGCTTTTAAAATTCACCCTATTTACTTAGTGGCTGAATTAATTTCATTTTTATTGAAAGTATTTTTTTTTATTATGAGAATTGCAATGAGGCCGGACTCTGGACTCAGAGGAGACTTTCTGTTAGTGATTTTATCTGACCTGCTTTGCTCTATCGTGGTTGTTTTTCATTTTTTGAAACATCTGCTGAACCCAAGGTCACACTGACCTTACAACCAAACAATATGACTGATCATTTCCAGTCATGAGGGACTTTTTAGTAGCAGATTTTCCCAAAATTACATAAGGATTTGTGATATATTGTGTTGACATCATTTAAAATCTCCCCTTTTTTCCCCTTATCTCATTGTTTCTATGTTTCAGTCTTAAAATATCAAACAGCTAATACAGAAGCATTAAAATATTTGTACTTTTCTGTATCTTAATCCCCAAAACTGCGATCCCAGAACAGCCAAGAACCAGAACCACTCCAGTAAAGTAGTGGAAATGAAGCTTATTTGATAGAGCAAACTACAGTTACTGCATCAAAGCTGGTATTTGTTTATTACTGAATGTGTGTCGTAATGTGTGTAAGAGCGTAATTTAAGTGTTTGTGCTTGTGTGTTTTAGTTGGAGCTGGCCCAGAGTGGGAAGTTTAACTCTCAGATCCACGTGGAGTTCACGTGGGAGACACAGTCCCAGGAGTTTTACGACAGCGAGGATGACCTGGATGAGAGGGTAAACAAAACGCACATGGCCAGTCTCATTAATGACTTTGTAGCTCTGCCAGGAACAGTATCGGGGGTTTCCACTGCAAGAGAAAAAGGGATTAAAAAGAAAATGACACAAAGAAACTTGAGAAAATAATATAGACATTAATTTTGGTCTCCTGTCCTCTTTCTTTCAGGTGAGCCCCTTACCCAAAAAACACTCTCCCCCTCAAAATGGAGGCGGTGGGAGTGCCTTTGCCCGCTGGAGTACAGCTAATGGTGCCAATGGTAACCCTGCAAGCAGGCCTTGTCAGACATATGAGAATCTAGACTTCTTATACAGGAATCCTCCAGTCAACAGCGCCCCCTCTGGAGCATCAATGCCACCGCCTCTGCCGGCTAAATCCATCCAGAGAGGTGAGCTGTGAAGTGCAGGGATTAGTAAGGTTACATTCAATTAGATTTTGTTTAGGATAGCATGCACTGCTACCAACACAGTTAAGATGCAATATGCAGTGTTGCTCCTCTTCGAATGGTTTATATTTCTTCCCCTCCACAGGTCGCTCAGACCCCCAGATTTCGGTCTCACCACAGGAAAGCACCCCCATTCCACGCCGCTGCTCCAACCCTGCCTCTCACTCCTCCAGTCCCCAGACACAGGCAAGACAAAGACCTTCTTCACCCAGCACAGAAAACCAAGCGGGGAAACCACCCAGGTCTCCGCATGGACAGGGAGCTGTGCTGCGGGGACATAGGCAGACCTGGGACGGCCAACCTGCTGCGAGTTCTGGGTCTCAAGGCAATGTCACGCCAACATCGTCTCAAAGTCACATAGGGCCTGTCAGGTGAGACAGCACTGCTTCCTATCCCTATGACAATCTTTGCTACTGCACAGATGAAAATGATCATCCAGCAGTTTTGTCACATTAAAAAACAACTACTTAGCAATATTTCCTGTGACTTCTCCACCTCCAGCTCAGAGAAGACTACATCGTATCGTCGGACCAGCAGTGGAGGAGGCAACCAGGGGAAGTGTGGTGTATTGTCTCCCTCCTGTGTGGGCAGCCAGGAGGAGCTGTACTGCAGCTTAGTGGGGAATGGACCAGGCCTCGCCCCAGCACCCGCTCCAGTGGCACCACCCTCACCTGCCGTGACCTGTGTCCCACGACCCCGCAGGAATGCCATGGTATAAACACACAGAAACCCCTTTTCATTGTGTTCAGCCTGTAGTTGAAATCCTTCATATTCCATAGCACTTTTTCTGTGTGGAATCAGAAAAAAAGCTGTGAGATTTCACAGTCAATATAAATCTGCTGGTGGCACACTGGAATAATATATCTCATGTCTCCTCCAGGTTTCTGGCAGCAGGCCACATCAGAAGCGTGTCAAGGCTTTGGTGGACTGCAGGGCAGTCAGCTCTGAGCAGCTCGCTTTTTTCAAAGATGAGATCATTGTGGTCACAGCCACTAATGACCCCCACTGGTGGGTAAGTGCAACTACAACTTCTTTGTTCCATTATTGTGCTTTGTCCATTTCTCTTGGGCGTCACTGTGAAAGATTTAACAGGAAGTTAAATATATAACACAGACTTTAATCTTGTAATTCTTGCACTGTGTTCACCCCACACATGTATATATGTACAGTTAAAATTCTCCCACCTATTTAAGGTATTGTTGGTGAGTAGTGGATTGGGATTAACCCTTTGAAACCTGAGTAAATTGGCTTGGTTTCTTTCCAAAACATGGGGAAGAAGGCAAGAAGCAGTGAAAGAAGAAATACCCTAAAATAGCAACAAGTTATTGAAAAATAAGATAAAAAAATTCCGAATTAATTGTTAAAAAAATTAAATCAAAAAAATTAGTTAAAAATTAAAAAAAAAAAAAAAAAGAAAAAGAAAGTAAAAACAAACAAAAATATAATAATTCTGTAACCTAATTTTAGATATATTATAATGATAATTATAAATATAGTTTTCTATATTCCTTAGCTTTTTAAAAATAAGTTTCTAAATCTATTAATTTTTTTCAATTTGTAGAATATTTCTTACCGAGTTGCTCATTGCCTTTTCCCCATGTCTTTTTTTTTTTTAAAGAAATTGCACCAATTTTCTCAGAGTTCAAAGGTTTAGAAACTTGTGAAAGGCGTCTGAAAGCAGCAAAATAAAAGTGATGTTGCCCCAAGTTTCAAAGGGTTAATAAAGTAATCTATATATCTATCAATGTCTTTAACAGGTTGGTCACATAGAAGGGGACACATCCAGGAGTGGGACGTTTCCTGTCAACTATGTACACAAGCTAACAGACTGAAGGAACATGGAAATATGGAAGCAACAGAGGATCAGAACCAGCACGGGATGCTTACTGAAGAGTTATCATCATCACACAGTGGATTTTATCTACAGGGGAGGACAGTGATATTCTCCAGGAGTCAAACTGGAGATTATTTCCACATGAGGATATAGTAGCCAAAAGATACCTGAGGGTATATAGGGCACTGTTTTAGGAATTTATACCTTTTAACATTTACTCATTCTGGAAACCAGCGAGGGAACGGACGTTTTTTAGAGCCTCATAAAACTTCTTTTCAAGGACGGCGTTTTCCCCCTGTTGGTCTATGCTTGGTTTTTTAACTGCAGTTGCCTAAAACCAGGAACCACTATTAATAGGTACGAATGCATTTGTGGCTGGGGTAAAAACTGCTCTAATGTCCAGTTAACCATTAATGATGCATTGTTTTAAAGATGTCTATAGTGAGGTGAAACCTGAAACGTACCTGCAGGGCAGAACCCTTTAATGCACTTTAAACTCAAGAAGAAGAAATCTTCTGAAGAGTTGGCAGAGCTGTAAATGTGCACCCAGCCAGCTGCTGTAAATGGGGATGTAGCTGCTTTTTGTTCTGAACGGAAACCGTTTAGCCTTTTAAATCACAGCGGACTAAGACTTGGATTTAAGGTTTTGAACCTGCCCAGTGTGTGTTGCTGCCTGCCCCGGGGCTCTGAAAGTGGCTCCGTGCCTGCCAGTCTGTCTCCAACAAAACGGCAGGCGTCTGGGCAGAGATGTGAAACTTTAGCTCAGCCATCTTGACTCTGGGCACAGCTCACTGGCTGCAAGGAGAGCGGAGGATCCAGTTTCTTCTGGCTCCAGGCATCTGTCTCTGGAGAACCTGGAATAACGACAGTGCGTTATAAAAAAAAAAAAAAGAGAGCGAGAGAAAAGACTCTCTGTTCAACCAGGAAATGGCACTTAAAGAGAGCTTGTTAGTAACAGCACCCCCACTGCAGTCATTTGTTCAGTGAACACACACTCACTGGTGCCACGTGTGCATCACACATGATATACACAAGCACACTTGCACTTATTGTACACACAGAGTAGCTTCCAAGATCTAGGATCCTTTAGGAAAGAATGGAACTGCTCCACTTTTTATACTAGTAACACATTTCACCGCTCTCACACAAACTTGTACATACTGAAAATGTCCACTGATGTACAGTATATATATATATCACCTGTTTCTCATCTGTTCTGCATTATAAAAGGATTGTATCATTACAGGTAGTGTTACTTTGTGTTGGTAATGTCATGTGTCCTCTGTTCTGCTTCATTAGTTTTCTTAACAGCTGTCAGAGAGAAAAAGCAAAAGGGAATAGACACAGTTGCATAGTCAGTGTTCAGAGAGGATCCTGTCTCAGTGAACTGCAAACAAACACCGACAGTGATGGGTAAAGGCGGGCAGGAAGCAGGTGTTCACTTCCTTAAATCAGTGCTGAGTTTGAACAAACAAGTCTGTTTGCGTGTCACTGTTTCTGCCGCTGTTGTGTCGTGATGCATTAGAGTACAACTGTAAGTAGGAACTGTCAAAAATGTAAACCATAATACATTGACTCAGTATATTTGTAACATAAAACACATTTAATAAAGTGCTGTACAGTCTTTAATAGTGTAATTAAAGTGATGTTTTGTGTATCTGGTTCGAGTGAAGTGGGCTAATGTAGTGTGGCTGTCTTAAAGTCAGAGCACTGCTACAGACCAAAGGTACTGACTCCTTAATGCTCAACACAAGCACACATTGCTTAAATTATTCAGTGAGTGAGGGCACATATAAATATAATATAATATAATACTCATTGTGACAGGGGTTAGTGGCAGTGATTATGCTTCCTATGCAAAGGCTTTAAAGTAAACGCTGTCTATAAAGGACCACATTAGTCTGAGTAAAACAACCTTGGATAAATAAACATCTTCTAGATCAAAACTGAGTAACGCTGAACGAATGTATACACATTTTGACAGCATTCACTTCTTCCTGCCATTTCTGGCTTCCTCCTTTTATCCTTTGTTCCTCCCTAAAGCTAAATCTCTCCCTCCATCTTCCTTGGCAGTTTTCCCTGCAGCTCTCTGTCCTCATTTTGTCTCCATCCGGATGTTAATTCTGATCCTCCGTACCAGAGCCAGGATGAGGAAATTCCAACCTGTCGCTTACATAACGGGTCACCTCGCTAACAGCCAGGATGATAATGCCACGGCCTATTGTGCTCCATCAACTGACTTAGCCCGTACACATCCAATTCACCATTACCATCAGGGCTGCCCTTGTGTTTACATACTGTACAATAAAAGTATTAATTCACTAATGCCCTCATCCATTTTATGTTTGTTTATTGATATGTACCGTAATTCAGTGTAATGTACACGCCGTGGAGTGTAACAGTAATCCATGAAATATATAGTAAAGCCTGCACTAAGCTCTGGATTTTAATGCCCCTGGGTGGAAGAGAAGTGTGGCTGGAGTCCATTATTAGCTTTTTTCAAGAGGCAAGCTCTTTGCAGGAATCCTGAAGTATAATATAATACCTTTAAAGACCATGTATAATACTCTCCTTATAGTTTCAGAACTCATCGCCACTTTTAGTTTTAACCTGTTACATCAGCAACACGCTTTACCTCACATTTACAACACACTATGTATTGATTGTAAAATAGCACGTGAGAATGACCTGAGTTACTAAACAAATGCAAGGTTTATTAAAGAGTTAAATTTACACTTTTTATAGTGAATGGTGTTCTGTGCGTTAATCAAGTATGAAATGTGAGGATGATGATGAAATGGGCACTTTGGCCTGACGTCCTGGCTCCCCTTTGCAGTAGCATATTCCTGAGTCAGCACTGGAAGTCCTCTGTCTCCCACACTAAGGTTAGTGACCTTAGTAACCACTGAGTTATCCTGCCTGGAGAGATGACAAACCTCCAGCCTTAGAATTTCCAAGCAGCTCTTTATCATGATTTGGGACGACATACTATACTATGACTTTTTTTCATAGTTTTGAATGACATGCTATACTATGACATTTTTTCATGATTTGGGACGACATACTATACTATGACTTTTTTTCATAGTTTTGAATGACATGCTATACTATGACATTTTTTCATGATTTGGGACGACATACTATACTATGACTTTTTTTCATAGTTTTGAATGACATGCTATACTATGACTTTTTTTCATGATTTGGGACGACATACTATACTATGACTTTTTTTCATGATTTGGGATGACATACTATACTATGACTTTTTTTCATGATTTGGGACGACGTACTATACTATGACTTTTTTTCATGATTTGGGACGACATACTATACTATGACTTTTTTTCATGATTTGGGACGACGTACTATACTATGACTTTTTTTTATGATTTGGGACGACGTACTATACTATGACTTTTTTTCATGATTTGGGACGACATACTATACTATGACTTTTTTTTCATGATATGGGACGACATACTATACTATGACTTTTTTTTCATAGTTTTGAATGACATGCTATACTATGCCTTTTTTTTCATGATTTGGGACGACATACTATACTATGACTTTTTTTTCATGATATGGGACGACATACTATACTATGACTTTTTCATGATTTGGGACGAGATACTATACTATGACATTTTTTTCATGATTTGGGACGACATACTATACTATGACTTTTTTTTCATGATATGGGACGACATACTATACTATGACTTTTTTTCATGATTTGGGACGACATACTATACTATGACTTTTTTTCATGATTTGGGACGTCGTACTATACTATGACTTTTTTTCATGATTTCATACTATACTATGACTTTTTTTCATGATTTGGGACGACATACTATACTATGACTTTTTCATGATTTGGGACGAGATACTATACTATGACATTTTTTTCATGATATGGGACGACATACTATACAATGACTTTTTTTCATGATTTCATACTATACTATGACTTTTTTTCATGATTTCATACTATACTATGACATTTTTTTCATGATATGGGACGACATACTATACTATGACTTTTTTTTCATAGTTTTGAATGACATGCTATACTATGACATTTTTTCATGATTTGGGACGACATACTATACTATGACTTTTTTTTCATGGTTTGGGACGACATACTATACTATGACTTTTTTTTCATAGTTTTGAATGACATGCTATACTATGACTTTTTTTCATGATTTGGGACAACATACTATACTATGACTTTTTTTTCATGGTTTGGGACGACATACTATACTATGACTTTTTTTCATAGTTTTGAATGACATGCTATACTATGACATTTTTTTCATGATTTGGGACGACATACTATACTATGACTTTTTTTTCATGATATGGGACGACATACTATACTATGACTTTTTTTTCATAGTTTTGAATGACATGCTATACTATGACATTTTTTCATGATTTGGGACGACGTACTATACTATGACTTTTTTTCATGATTTGGGACAACATACTATACTATGACTTTTTTTTCATGGTTTGGGACGACATACTATACTATGACTTTTTTTCATAGTTTTGAATGACATGCTATACTATGACATTTTTTTCATGATTTGGGACGACATACTATACTATGACTTTTTTTTCATGATATGGGACGACATACTATACTATGACTTTTTTTTCATAGTTTTGAATGACATGCTATACTATGACATTTTTTCATGATTTGGGACGACGTACTATACTATGACTTTTTTTTCATGATATGGGACGACATACTATACTATGACTTTTTCATGATTTGGGACGAGATACTATACTATGACATTTTTTTCATGATATGGGACGACATACTATACTATGACTTTTTTTCATGATTTCATACTATACTATGACTTTTTTTCATGATTTGGGACGACATACTATACTATGACTTTTTCATGATTTGGGACGACATACTATACTATGACTTTTTCATGATTTGGGACGAGATACTATACTATGACATTTTTTTCATGATATGGGACGACATACTATACAATGACTTTTTTTCATGATTTCATACTATACTATGACTTTTTTTCATGATTTCATACTATACTATGACATTTTTTTCATGATATGGGACGACATACTATACTATGACTTTTTTTTCATAGTTTTGAATGACATGCTATACTATGACATTTTTTCATGAGATGGGACGACATACTATACTATGACTTTTTTTCATAATTTGGGACAACATACTATACTATGACTTTTTCATGATTTGGGACGACATACTATACTATGACATTTTTTTCATGATATGGGACGACATACTATACTATGACTTTTTTTCATGATTTCATTCTATACTATGACTTTTTTTCATGATTTGGGACGACATACTATACTATGACTTTTTCATGATTTGGGACGAGATACTATACTATGACATTTTTTTCATGATATGGGACGACATACTATACTATGACTTTTTTTCATGATTTCATACTATACTATGACTTTTTTTCATGATTTCATACTATACTATGACATTTTTTTCATGATATGGGACGACATACTATACTATGACTTTTTTTTCATAGTTTTGAATGACATGCTATACTATGACATTTTTTCATGAGATGGGACGACATACTATACTATGACTTTTTTTCATAATTTGGGACGACATACTATACTATGACTTTTTCATGATTTGGGACGACATACTATACTATGACTTTTTCATGAGATGGGACGACATACTATACTATGACTTTTTCATGAGATGGGACGACATACTATACTATGACTTTTTTTCATGATTTGGGACAACATACTATACTATGACTTTTTCATGATATGGGACGACATACTATACTATGACTTTTTTTCATGATTTGGGACGACATACTATACTATGACTTTTTTTTCATAGTTTTGAATGACATGCTATACTATGACTTTTTTTTCATAGTTTTGAATGACATGCTATACTATGACATTTTTTTCATGATATGGGACGACATACTATACTATGACTTTTTTTCATGATTTCATACTATACTATGACTTTTTTTTCATGATTTGGGACGACATACTATACTATGACATTTTTTCATGATATGGGACGACATACTATACTATGACTTTTTTTCATGATTTCATACTATACTATGACTTTTTCATGATTTGGGACGACATACTATACTATGACATTTTTTTCCTGATATGGGACTACATACTATACTATGACTTTTTTTCATGATATGGGACTACATACTATACAATGACATTTTCATGATTTGGGACGACATACTATACTATGACTTTTTCATGATTTGGGACGAGATACTATACTATGACATTTTTTTCATGATATGGGACGACATACTATACTATGACTTTTTTTCATGATTTCATACTATACTATGACTTTTTCATGATTTGGGACGACATACTATACTATGACTTTTTCATGATTTGGGACGAGATACTATACTATGACATTTTTTTCATGATATGGGACTACATACTATACTATGACATTTTTTTCATGATATGGGACGACATACTATACTATGACTTTTTCATGATTTGGGACGACATACTATACTATGACATTTTTTTCATGATATGGGACGACATACTATACTATGACTTTTTTTCATAATTTGGGACAACATACTATACTATGACTTTTTCATGATTTGGGACGACATACTATACTATGACATTTTTTTCATGATATGGGACTACATACTATACTATGACTTTTTTTCATGATATGGGACTACATACTATACTATGACATTTTCATGATTTGGGACGACATACTATACTATGACTTTTTCATGATTTGGGACGAGATACTATACTATGACATTTTTTTCATGATATGGGACGACATACTATACTATGACTTTTTTTCATGATTTCATACTATACTATGACTTTTTTTCATGATTTGGGACGACATACTATACTATGACTTTTTCATGATTTGGGACGACATACTATACTATGACTTTTTCATGATTTGGGACGAGATACTATACTATGACATTTTTTTCATGATATGGGACGACATACTATACTATGACTTTTTTTCATGATTTCATACTATACTATGACTTTTTTTCATGATTTCATACTATACTATGACATTTTTTTCATGATATGGGACGACATACTATACTATGACTTTTTTTTCATAGTTTTGAATGACATGCTATACTATGACATTTTTTCATGAGATGGGACGACATACTATACTATGACTTTTTTTCATAATTTGGGACGACATACTATACTATGACTATTTTTCATGATTTGGGACGACATACTATACTATGACTTTTTTTTCAGAGTTTTGAATGACATGCTATACTATGACATTTTTTCATGAGATGGGACGACATACTATACTATGACTTTTTTTCATAATTTGGGACGACATACTATACTATGACTTTTTTTCATGATTTGGGACGACATACTATACTATGACTTTTTTTTCAGAGTTTTGAATGACATGCGATACTATGCCATTTTTTCATAATTTGGGACGACATACTATACTATTACTATTTTTTCATAATTTGGGACGACATACTATACTATGACTTTTTTTTCAGAGTTTTGAATGACATGCTATACTATGACTTTTTTTCATAATTTGGGACGACATACTATACTATGACTATTTTTCATGATTTGGGACGACATACTATACTATGACTTTTTTTCATGATTTGGGACGACATACTATACTATGACTTTTTTTTCTGAGTTTTGAATGACATACTATACTATGACTTTTTTTCATGATTTGGGACGACATACTATACTATGACTTTTTTTTCAGAGTTTTGAATGACATGCTATACTATGCCATTTTTTCATGATATGGGACGACATACTATACTATGACTTTTTTTTAATAATTTGGGACGACATACTATACTATGACTATTTTTCATGATTTGGGACGACATACTATACTATGACTTTTTTTTCTGAGTTTTGAATGACATACTATACTATGACTTTTTTTCATGATTTGGGACGACATACTATACTATGACTTTTTTTCATAATTTGGGACGACATACTATACTATGACTTTTTTTTCAGAGTTTTGAATGACATGCTATACTATGACTTTTTTTCATAATTTGGGACGACATACTATACTATGACTATTTTTCATGATTTGGGACGACATACTATACTATGACTTTTTTTCATGATTTGGGACGACATACTATACTATGACTTTTTTTTCTGAGTTTTGAATGACATACTATACTATGACTTTTTTTCATGATTTGGGACGACATACTATACTATGACTTTTTTTTCAGAGTTTTGAATGACATGCTATACTATGCCATTTTTTCATGATATGGGACGACATACTATACTATGACTTTTTTTTAATAATTTGGGACGACATACTATACTATGACTATTTTTCATGATTTGGGACGACATACTATACTATGACTTTTTTTTCTGAGTTTTGAATGACATACTATACTATGACTTTTTTTCATGATTTGGGACGACATACTATACTATGACTTTTTTTCATGATTTGGGACGACACACTATACTATGACTATTTTTTCATAGTTTTGAATGACATGCTATACTATGCCATTTTTCATGACTTGGGACAACATACTATACTATGACTTTTTTTCATAATTTGGGACGACATACTATACTGTGACTTTTTTTCATGATTTGGGACGACACACTATACTATGACTATTTTTTCATAGTTTTGAATGACATGCTATACTATGCCATTTTTCATGACTTGGGACAACATACTATACTATGCCTTTTTTTCATAATTTGGGACGACATACTATACTCTGACTTTTTTTTCATAGTTTTGAATGACATGCTATACTATGCCATTTTTTCATGACTTGGGACAACATACTATACTATGACTTTTTTTCATAATTTGGGACGACATACTATACTATGACTATTTTTCATGATTTGGGACGACATACTATACTATGGTTTTTTTTCATAATTTGGGTCGACATACTATACTATGACTTTTTTTCATGATTTGGGACGACATACTATACTATGATTTTTTTTTCATAATTTGGGTCGACATACTATACTATGACTTTTTTTCATGATTTGGGACGACATACTATACTATGACTTTTTTTCATAATTTGGGTCGACATACTATACTATGACTTTTTTTCATGATTTGGGACGACATACTATACTATGATTTTTTTTCATAATTTGGGTCGACATACTATACTATGACTTTTTTTCATGATTTGGGACGACATACTATACTATGACTTTTTTTCATAATTTGGGTCGACATACTATACTATGACTTTTTTTCATGATTTGGGACGACATACTATACTATGACTTTTTTTCATAATTTGGGTCGACATACTATACTATGACTTTTTTTCATGATTTGGGACGACATACTATACTATGACTTTTTTTTCATAATTTGGGTCGACATACTATACTATGACTTTTTTTCATGATTTGGGACGACATACTATACTATGACTTTTTTTCATGATTTGGGACGACATACTATACTATGACTTTTTTTCATAATTTGGGTCGACATACTATACTATGACTTTTTTTCATGATTTGGGACGACATACTATACTATGACTTTTTTTCATAATTTGGGTCGACATACTATACTATGACTTTTTTTCATGATTTGGGACGACATACTATACTATGATTTTTTTTCATAATTTGGGTCGACATACTATACTATGATTTTTTTTCATAATTTGGGTCGACATACTATACTATGACTTTTTTTCATGATTTGGGACGACATACTATACTGTGACATTTTTTTCATTGTTTCGGACGACATACTATACTATGACCTTTTTCCATGATTCTGGACAACATACTATAAGATGAATATTTTTCATTTTTTATTGTCAAAAATGACATAGTTAAGTGTGCCATAAAAATGTTATAATATTGTAGGTCATGAATAAAAGAGTTTTAAGAAAAGTCATGCTATTTTTTGCTGTAAAAATCTCAGAAATGGCATAGTAGAATATCTATACACATAAAAAATATCATACAAAAATTTATATTACAGTATTTTGTCAAAACCTAAATAGTATAATATGCTTTTAAAATGTCATAGTATAGAATGTCATCAAAGCTTCATAAAAAAAGTAATCATAAAGCATGCCATGGATAGAGCAAGCGCCCCGTGTACAAGACTGTTGCCGCAGGGGCCCAGGGTCGACTCTAGCCTGTGGCCATTTCCTGCATGTCACTCACTCTCTCTCTCCACCCTTTACACTTTTCTGTCCTGTCAATTAAAGGCTAAAAGGCCCAAAAATGTCTTTAAAACAGAACAAAATTCAAGCATAGTATTTCTTAAAAATGTCATAAATTTGCTGTTTTTCTCACTGACAGATGTAACGAGTGGTGAAGCTGACATGCATATATGCAAACGAAGGTATAAGGGTGTTTCTACATCCATTTATAGAGACCAGTGGGATCTGAAACACAAATAGTTGTCTTCTCAGATTACAAATCTAGCAGGATTCCATAACTACACAGGATTTCACATTGCAGCTTTGCAAAGATTAAACTGTTGGAAACTTTAGCATACAACCTGTTCTGGACTAATATTAAAAACAAGCTACAACTTTTAATACTTTTAAAGACCCTGCAGACATCCTGATAAGTATGTATGCATCAGGGTCTGTAATCTCTGGAAATAAAATATAATAGAGGATGTTCTAACTTTCTATTACCCTATATATTAAGATGTGCCTGTCTAAAACCCATCTACATGGGTAATGCCTTCCATTAAGTGAGCAAAAACATCAGCTTAATGTTCCACAAATCCTGGCCTGCAATAATGAGCACTTGGAAGTGGGATATATTTCCAGTAATTCTGCCCTCTGCCATCTGAACACAGGCTTATCTAACCTCCATTTTACCACATCCATCATCTGAGAAGAGACTCTGATGGTGATGAAAAGCAAATGACTTGAATGTATGTGCCTGATGGTGCTTTTTCGCAGGTTTTTTTTTTTTTTTTTCCCTCTCAGCATCTTGTTACGTCAACGAGCAGCTTTCTGCTGATCAGGCACTACACTGCTGTGGGCTGCTGCAAGGTGACCCTAATGCTTCCTAGACCTCTCTAGCAACTGCAAAGGATGTAACATTTACAGATCTGACCTGAAACATTTCAAGTTAGTGGTTTCCAGCAGAATCCCGAAGAGAGAAAGGATTTTCTCTCCAGTCTGAGACATAAAACACGACAACATTTTAGTCATTTTGTCAATTTATTCTAATAATTCAGCCTATTTTACAAAACCTGATAATGCTTAAAATGAAATCATTTGATATTCACTACTAATTGTACATTGTAGCTCTGTGCTCAAGTAAATGACAGTGTAAAGAAATTTTCAAGAAGTGGTAGCAAATTTAAGCGTAAACATAGCAAAACATTCATTCTTTCACTGTGCAACAGAAAGCAAAAGTCGTTTAAGAAGCAGTGCTAGTACGTCAGAGAGGTTTGGGGACAATTAACTTCCAATCCAGCTGATTTTCAACTCAACTTGGAAAGTGGATTTTATTTCCAATGAACACGATCAATCAAATCTGTCACAAATGATTGAATTAAGGTTCGGAATTACGCAAATTACCGTTGCAAAGCAAATTGACTCCAAACCTGCTGTTACTCTTAAGCATATAACATTTGCACACAAGTTAAAATAGACTTAACATTCATAAAGTAGAATATACAGCTCTCAATCAACAGAAATATCATCAAAATGTGACTAAAGGTCATAAACACCTGATTTTAGGAAAATGAAAAGTTCTGTGCTTGTTCCACCACAACATAAATACACACCCCACATCACATGAACAGAAAATATTAAAAACATTCAAAGGATAAGTAAACATCAGTAAAAGTTTGAAAGTATTGAACCTGTGCTTTGCCAGCATTCGTGTCAGTAAAGGGGTCTGAGAGCTGTAACTGTAGTTGGTCGTAGTTTCCAGTTCTCTCTTTATTTGATCTAGTTTAAGGGTTGAAATCTCTTGTATCAAAAGTCATGTGACCTTAAATGTAATTCCAACGGCCTGAAAATGAATACAAGAGGATTTATCGCCAACCACAGGTTCAAACAAGATAGATGTGATTATACTGTATATTCAGTGTTGAAGGAAAAAAACACACTTCAATTACAAGTACATTCATTCTGCAAGTGGGCCCAGAGATCTTTGGGAAATGTAGTCTTTTTTTTCCATTTCACAGAAAAACACAAAAAGGTGCAGTCGCACAATAGTGCACAAGTTATTTTTTCCTCTGTCCAGATAATGAGGTCTATGATGGTCATGAGTTCGGCCTTCATCATCAGTGTTGTCACCGAGTTATTACTGCCAATGCACAAACATTGCATAAGGCATGTGAAAAGAAATATATAGGCCAGCTGTATATTCTATTATAACTCTAGCTATATACATAGGACCATGAATAAACATTTAAGGCCGTCTAGACCCATTTTATTCTGCGCAAGCATTCTGCTAGCAGTTGGCTTAGATGAATATTGTTTGGTATAGATGTGCACAAAGATGGGAAGCAGTACGTCTTTGTCCAAGTGGAATGCTTATATAGAGTTAGTCAACATTCAATGATAAGGTCATCATGGCTATCTGAAATCTGAGAAAGTCAACAGCGACACTGACACATTTTCTTTGCTTAAAGGGGTGCTCCAACACTTCTGTGCAGTTCAGGGTCAGATTAAATGTGGGATTCAGAAATGCTGAATGCTACTAATATTAATAGTAATACTCTTGGATACCAAGCCTGGGAACCAGACGAATCTGGGAGCTCGTGTTGAATTTGCTCTGGCAGATTTGTCTGGTCCCCCTACCATGTTGACAGTTTTCCAGTCTACAAGGCCGGGCCAGTCACACCTGTTCATCTCATAGGAGGTTTTAGACAACGACTGATGTGACCTATGTGATGATGTCATTTTTGGCTCATGTACCCTAGCACCGGAGACATTACGGTAAGCATGAACCTAGCTTAGTGAAGAGTAGCACCAGCCAAGATGATGAAGAGAGCTGATGTAGAACTATTTTCAAATTCTGATGGCAAAAACGGCAAGACTTGTTCACAGACAAATTAATGCCACACCACCCAAGCTCATGTCTTCAAGCTGTAGTCAGTTGACATTTGTCCGTCGCTAAATGCTACGTCATGTTCCATTGCTCTGACTGGTTGGAGGTCTATCAAATTGCATCAGAAGCATTTTGATCTCGGGCCGCAACCCGGTCTCACTCCGAAGTTGTCGAAATCCGGCACTTGGGCAATGACTAGCACTGACGAAAAAAGCCGTCCTTTAACATTGGCGACATGATACGCAGCTGATTCTGTTACAGTTTAATGGCGCCCAAAGGCGTCAGGGGGAAACGTGGTGGGACAAGAATGAAAATAAGGCGGCTAAACTCTAAGTGGGGTGGGTGGGTGGGAGCGATGGTGGATGGGTCCAACAAACACTGAATTTCACCCGGGAGAACGGCGTTCACATCCCATGAGATTATAAAGCAAACCCTGTTTGTTTTTCCTAAACCCAACTACATGTGTTTGTTGTTGAAGGAAAAAAAAAATCAACATTATATTTCCTGTGAAAACGGAAGTGTATTTTGAAAGACGACAATGTGCGTAACAGGCTAAACTTGACACAGTGTCCCAGAACATCAAAAACCAACGCACCCAGGGTACCTTTCATGTCGTATTTGATGTGGAAAGTCCATGACCAAACGTCAATATGTGACAAAGTCGGAGTGAGAACGTGTTGTTGAGAACACCCTTGCAAATCAAAAGACTTACTTGTATTTGCGATTTGGTTCGGCGATGTCAGGCAAATATATAGGCTACCATCCGACATTAGACCTTGATGCCTCCTAAAAGATCCACCTCTTCCAAACCCCTGGTGCTTAGTTTGTAATGAAGGGTTTCGGTTTTAAAAAAAAGTCCAAGCTTAGATAACCCTGATGGCATCACTACGACATTGCCAGACGTCCCCTCCTAAGGACTCAACAGAGGACATTCCACAACAGGGCGAGTGGTAATCTCCGTAACGAGTAACCTGACGTTCATTTGTAAAATCGGTGGAGTGCCCCTTTAACTGTGCTCCCAATCAAATAAAACAAACGGATCATTTAAGCCCTTATAGTCACAATTAAACAATAACCAAAGCTCACCTGTGTGTTCACTCAACTTCATTTGCATCAATCTACATTTTTATTAAACTCATGAATTTAGTCTTCACATTGAATTTCACATGCATTTTTTCTCTCACTTTGCCTGCAGGTTCCCTGACACAGACAGCCTGGTCTCAGAGTAACACATCAGTGCCTTCGCCTGCCACCCTTGACTTCACAGAGACAGAAAGACATTTCTAATGCATCTCAAATGGTGCAGTATCATTTCCCCATCATGCGCAACTAGGAAGCAATTAAAACTGAAATGTCTAAGTGCACCTGATGACTTTATGGAAACCTTAGCAATTATGCAGTGGAACCATGTCCTTCTCTTGTAAACAGCCTTGCTTTGTTTGTTTGTCGGTGAGGTCATTTATAATAAGAGAGCAAACAAAGCACCATCAGGGATTTTTTAGAAAGTAGCACATATGGATACTAACATGCACTCACATAGCCATACGTGCCCTTTCTCGACAAATGCAGCACTGAGATTGAATGCCTGCCTCTCTGCCATAACATTCGAACGCCAAAAATAGATATCCCTGGTGTATTGGCTGTGCTTTCTACACACACACACACACACACGCACACACGTACAGCTGAAGCCAGGGATTGGTGGAGTAGCTGAATACAAGAGATACTTAGTCATTGCTAATCCACAGAGAAGAGAAATGGGAAGGAGGAGAAGAATTAGGCCAAAAATGAGTGTGATCTATATGTAGAAATCAGGTCATTGGCTGTATATGGGACAAAGATACTGCTGTGCATGTGAAGGGTCACAACGTAGCTACTGATAGCTCTATGGAATTAACCAAACAAACCTTTGACATTCATACCCTGAATGAAGACATATTGTCTAACTTCACTATGTGCCACAAAAAAATGATAGCAGTGAAGCTGCACAATAAGCACTGTACTCGTGTCCTTCTATAGGGCAAAACTCTAACTAGCTTGCCATTGTCACATAAAACACCAAGACACAATCAGCAAACAGTGGTGGCCTATCTTAGCTTTGCTTGATGCATGCATTGCTTAACTTTAAATGCAACCCCTACTCATTAAGTGAATGAACAGCATCGACAGCAGCTTTAAGCAATAGCATTTTCCACTATATAGCCATGTATTTTAAATAAATATTAGCTCCTAAATCCTTCGGGGGACCTCTACAGCTGTCTGTTGTAGTTACAGTGCTCTGCTGGATACATTCTGTAGGTTTGTGGAAGCGGATTTAGGATCGAGATTTGAGCGGTTGCTAGGTGACTGGATAAAAAGAGGCCACAGGTGGAATCGTCCCAGCTTGTACTCCTCTCCTGCTCGCTTGTTTGTTTGTCCTTGATTGCGCTGCCAAAATACAGTAGTGGACGAGTGGTCACCTAGAAGCCAAGGCACGTGTTCTGTGTTTGTCTCAGCCGGCTAAATTCCACATTTTGTGCATTTTTCTCTTTGTCAGACTCTTTTCAAGTTCCCGCCTCTTTACTGCATCCTTGGTTTTATGTAACAGTGCAGCAATCCCTATCACAGCTTCACCTCTGATTCTGTTTCACTGTCCTTCACTTCACTTGCTTTCTTCCATCGCTTTATCTTCCTTTACCTCTCGCCTCCCTCTTCCCTCTTCTTAAAAGGTTAACATTACATAATAATAATGTGATCCTTACTGGCTTTCCATTCATTGCTGCATAAGTCAAGACATAGAGCCTCACAGGCCTGTCTGAACCTCTCCTCCCACATCACCTGAAATATGACTCATCCATCCACTGTGCAACACACAATTTTTCCTTTGCAAGTCCAACACCACACCACACTGCAAGCAGCAAAGAATCTTTAAAAACAATGAGGACATCCTGTACACATTGCACCGGCACTGGCTTCATTTGTTTGCGAGCCAGAGAATTCACCCACAAACGCACCGAAAACGGAGGCTCCTTACTAGCATTTGTGATTATTGTAGGCACTCTAAAGACCTGGAGGACCAGCCTCAGGATACAAGAGCAGAGAGGTGGAAACTGGAGAGCAGCCGTGTCAATGAGTGATAGCTTAAGAATGGAGGTCTACCCTCCCATTGATGTAAAGCACATTTCTAAAGCGGTGGTGGTGGAAATTGGAGATGCGAGTGTCTATAGTCCTATTTGAGCTTCACAGGCCAGGGGAGGCACGTGCGGAGTCCCAGCATGGAGGAGAAGACGATGGTGGGTCGGTGTTTCTTGAACCTCAGGCCCTTCTTCAGTCGCTGACTGTTCTCCACCACGTACAGCTCCCCCTGCTGGGCTGCACTGGATATCCGCGACACCACCTCCCCGTGAACAACCACCTCCTGCTCCGAGCGCACAAACACCTCCCTGAGCTCCTCCAGCCGTCGCTCCATTTCTCTGATGACACGCTGCCGCTCCTCCACCTCCAGGAGGCGCCGTCGAGCCGCCTCAAACTCCATGCTGGAGCTAGGGGTTACAAGCTTGGAGGAGGGGGCCGTGGCAGAGGTGGATGGCGGTTCGGAGCCGGTTCGCAGAGCCCCTGTCACTCTCCGGAAGTCTCCCATGGAAATGGAGCGCCGGGTGGCTGGAGAGGCCAGCGCCAGGAGGGCAGAGGCAGATGTAGAAGGTGGCACGGCTAATGGAGGCAGAGGGGGAGAAGATGATGATGGAGAAGGTGAATCCGGTGGGAGGATATCAGGATGTGGATCCTTGTTTTCAATAGCTGCTGCCATGTCCTCGGTTGTGTCCTCCTCTTGGGTGTCTGTTTTTCTTTGTCGTCCCTTCATGGCTACTGTGTATCTCTTCCTGTGCTGCTGTTGTCCTTGTTGTTGTTGTTGTTGTTGTTGTTGTTTTCCCCTGTCTTCCTGTGTCAGAGCGCAGAGCAGCCGAGCAGAGAGTGCGAAGATGTGCAGTGATCCAGCCTGGGAACCGCTCCATTCATTAATAAGAGATCTGAGCCGGGCTAGTGCCGTCTCTGCATCTGAGTGGTTGTGCTGGGGAGGAGCCTCCTGGCAGCTCATTGGCTGCTGAGCTCATGAGCATGTCAGCTGATGATTGGGCAGCCGGCCTCTGTGCTGCTGATGCTGGCAGGCTGTCGTGTCCTCTGCTTGACTGTTCTGCTTCGTCGTCGTCATCTGGAGCTCTGCTTCCATCAGCTCTGCTCAGTCAAGTGAGGTGGAGTGAGGCGAGACCCATCGGGTCTCTCTCCTCTGTGCTGATGCTGTTTGGCTCACTCTGTTCTCCCAGCAGCTCTGCTGCCATTCCCCCTACCAGCTGGTCCTTCCTTTCCCTCTTTCTCCCTTTCTCGTGCTCGGATGGTTGCCCCTAGCAACACCGTCTCGACATCAGATGGCAAAAGCAGGAGGGAGGGGTGATGCTCCAGTTTCTCTCCCTCCTTTATCACCTTGCTGCTCAGCGTTATCACCCTTTCTCGGTACTCATTCCCTCCCTCCTTTTACCGCCACTCACAGCCTTCCAGCAAACAACATCTTCCTCTTTAATTCACATATAGAAAACACTGCTGCACACAGACAGGACACACACACACACACACACACGTACAGCAAGATTTTCTCGAACAGAAACACTACACAACAGATTGACATTTATGCTCGTAATTAAATTCCGAGATGGCGAGCAATGAAACTCGCTGTTGCTAAGAAACTGTTTTTTGCAGCAAATCTGGTGTCTTTGGGGGAAAGATTGCAGTCAAACATTGTACATTTGATTAGTTAAGCTGAATTCATACGACTCTCTGGCACGGCACACAGAGTGCACTTAAGAAATCATACCAGGCTAACAAAAACATTCTGCCACTGCAAATACTGCTGTGTGTAGCTAGATGTTTGCTTGTGCTCTTGAATTTAATCATTTCTACAGATAAAGTGAGCATCAAATTATCTAAAAACATTTGCAAAGGTGCTGAAATTAAATGTTCTTTTGAGCAGAAATCTAAGGGTGAAGTGAGAAGGCAATCTCACACAGAGTCTGAGGAGTCCAATTTTTCAGAGCATTTAACCCAAATTAAAGCCGTTGTGATGTGTGTAATCCTGAATCTAATACAGTGATTGTTGATCTGTTCTGTGGCCTACTGAAGGCGAACAGGTACACCTGTTTTCCGTTGTTTAATCGGCATTTTACAACAGTGCTGCAACATTAAAAACTGAAACCTGAATTTGTGTTTTACAGCAGAATTGTCGCAGCAATATTGACCAGTTTCCACTTTATGAAGTCTGATAGTGAGCAATTACATCATCAAGATATAATACCTTGATTTTTTCAGTTTATTTCCTCTGCTTGCTGTAATATCCACTCCATTAGCTGCTAAGCTCCTCTCCGTCTAGACAAATATTGACTGGTTCTGCGGTTGCATTGCAGAAGTGATATAATAACGGTATGAAGTAAGACACAGGATAAGATGTGCGCACACACACACACACACACACACACACACACACACACACACACACACACACACACACACACACACACACACACACACACAATTGGAAAGGGAGCACTGGAGCACTAAGCCGTAATGTTTTAAATAACTGCCTTTAGCTAGAGTGAATCAAAACAATGACGCTTTTAACAGGTCAGAGCTTGTGCTCTACACTCACACACATGCATATTTGAGTGTTCACTTAGCTCTTTGCCTTTATCTCAGGATTGGCATTGCATTAGTGGTAGCACTGATGGCTCTCCCCCTGCTTTTAGCTTTACTGATCCACTGATCCCAAGAGAGAAGAGAGAGAAAGGCAGAACACAAAGCAGGAGAAGCCAGAGGAGGAAGAAGGGAAGGATGTACTTTATGGAGCTATAGAAGGAATAAATGACAGGAAACCCAGTAGACGCTCTTCAGGTCTTTATCATGCTATTCAAAAAGCCAGAAAAAAAGACCTTTGCAAAAGGATCAGAGTATTAAAGGAGATACAAAGACAGCTGTGCTGCTGTGGAGCAGCAAAACACTAAGGCAACAGAGCAGCTAAAGGGGCAGTTCACCCCCAAATCAAAAATACATTAATCTTAAAAACGGCCTTCTTTTCTGCAGCTGATATCTCCAACATAAAGCAACTCACACCCAAAAAAAATCTAGATTAATAAACAGCAGCAGACCACACCCAGATAATCATCCCTTGTTTCACGGATTTCAAAAAAGAATTTGACTTCATCTGGCATTTCGGTTTCTAGAATTATTTGAAAAAAGTGTAAGGGGGAAAACCTATGATATAATTAAAACCATGTATACTAATAACTAACGTCTTGTGAAAATTATGAAATATGGAAACAGCTTTCTTCCCTCAAAGTAAAGGGGTGAAACAGGGCTGCAGTCTCAGCCCCATCCTGTTTTTATTTATATTAATTAATTAGCAAAATCATTAGAACAGTCAGATATCCCAGATTTCAGCCTTAATATCCTCCTCTTTGCAGATGATCTACTATTGTTCGCTCTGTCTAAAGAGGCATTACAACAGCAACAGCAACTCAACAGGAAATTTCAATCTGGCCATTAATGATCTCAGAGACAAGGGAAGTAGAGATTTAAAACATAAGTATACCTGTTAGAATCTGGCTCAAAATTTTGTCTATAATCAAACCAACATTACTGTATGGTAGTGAGTGTGGAGTCCTCTTGTAAATCAAGACTTACTGAAGTCCTACACACTAAGATCTGCAAGAATATACTCTGAGTCCACAGGAACACCCCTAACGATGGTTGCTGAGTTGAACTCGGCCAATTCCCCCTGTTGATTAGGATACAAAAAAGAGCAATCAAATTCTAGAAACACCTAAAAACAAGTGACACTAACTCCTACCATAAAAAGGCTCTCCTTTGCCAAGAGGATAACACAGAGACGAGTCCTCTCAGCCAGCTGGTCCTGAGGCTCACCTCCTCTAACAGCACATCAGGACAGCCCTCACACAATCCAGCCCAACCAAACTGTAGCTAAAAAAAACCCCAGACATCAACTATTGAACATCTACCACAAAAACCCAAAACAAACTGCAATGCTATTTGGCCCTAAATGTACAGTACATGATGGTAAACTATCTGACCGCAGTGACAGATCAGAAACTGAGAAAGATACTGACTATGTACAGACTCAGTGATCACAGCCTGGACAGAGACAGAGTGGCAGACACAGGCAGACCTGGCTGACTAGAGAAGACAGACAACAAAGTTCTTTACAAAAATTTAATGCAAACTCCAAGATTCACTCTCTGACCAGACTAAAATGCAACATCTACTTGCAGAAAATAGTGTCAGTGCCACAGATGCAGCAAGATATGTCCCTGCACGTCATATCCTAACCAACACAACAGCATATAGTTCATCTCATCACATATCACACTCTGCCTTTTTATTTACTCCTTCACTTGAAGCTACTTTTACCTTTCTTGCATTTCACACAGCACTTAGAAAAAATTTGAACATCCACAACTCCCGCCTCCCTCCAAAGGCATACTAAGCCTACTAAGATAGACATAAGCTTTGAGAATTCGTAGAATAAGGTTACAGTGCTAACGTTAGATAGTAGCGTTAACGTTCCTAGTAAGTGGAAATGCACAAGGAAGATAATGTTAATATTTCAGAGGCTACGCTACAGTAGGCTAATGTTAGCCATTAGCAACTGGATGCTGTGTTGTCATATATGACGCTAAATGTTAGAAGCAAACTAAACATAACGTTACCTGTCCTGCACAGTCAAACGCAACCCCAGAGTTTTGAAACTCATCCAGGGTCAGTGATGACTGATGAGTTTTATAATATAACGTAAACACTAACGTTAGATAGTACTGGTGGCTGGCAACAAACAAGGAAGATAACACAGAGGCGCAGGCAACGTTAGGCTACAGTAGGCTAATTTTAAACTAAACTAAGAAAAGCGTCAAATTTCCAGAAAGGTTAAGTGTTGCTTTAAGTTTTTTTTTTTCTTCCTTAAAATGTATGTCTATGCATTTGTTGTAATACATTATTGTCAGTTGCTTTTCAATATTCATTGTCTTAAATTGTAGTTGTGCTTTGGTAACACATAAGAAATGTCATGCCAATAAAGCTTATTGAACTGAACCGAATTGAAATAGCACTACGGGTAAGAGGGGAAATATGCATTGTAGATTTTAGGGTGAAACGTCTTTTTAAATAAGATCATTATGATTGAATTAAATCTAAAAATATACCAAGTTCATGAAGAAGCTTTGATTTTGAACAGTATTAAATTGTGTACATGGAAGAATGGATACGTTAAACACTACTTCAAGAGACATACGAATTAAATGCTGAGTATATTCACTGACATTTGAACAAGGCTAGCATGGTTCAGCCTTATAAGGTCTACTTGCACGTGTTGCACAATTTCCATTGGATTTCTACAGTTGTGCAATACCATCACGCCTGCATTAGTAAGTAAAGATTTTAGGAAACAAGTCAAGATGCTTCAGTGGAGTTTTTTCTTTTTTCAACATGATGCCCATTTTTGGAGGATTCTAGTGGTTGCGCAACATGCTGCAGTTAAAAACCACTCACTCTAAACTAATCCCACATGGTGCCGGCAGAGCTGCACACACAGATTGCCATCATCATCATTGGCAAACATCTTGAGCAGCGGGACTTGGCCTGCCTGCGCACACAAAGATGCCTCACCAAAAAGCGTTTTGTCATGACAAAGTCAAACACGTGCAGTTGGACACATTCGCCTACGTTTCCGAGCACACAGCACACACACACACACACACACTCACACACACAACAAGTTGCTCTGTCTCTTCCTTTAGTATGCAGAATTAATTTAAGTCTTTAAATACCTAATCCTTTAAAAATACCATTCTCTATAACTCCATCTCCATCTACTCCTCTCTCCTCTCTCTTTTTAGCTAAATTTGTGATGAAAGCCTGCTCTCAATCTCCCATACCCCACCCTCTGTTCCAGATTACTTTAATCTGTGTGATATGTGTGTGTATGTGGTGTATGTGCACATGGAGTGAGAGCATCTGTGTGCCTTTCCCTTGTTCAGTCTGCTTTGGGTTAAAATGACTTATTCAGTGTTTTTAGTTTCCCTCAGCTGTTCATCTTAAGCATCAGAGCTGTTGGGTGTGTGTGTGAGTGTGTGTGTGTGTGAATGTGTGTGTCTACAGGACCGCATGCTTGCAGGGTTGCAACTTGGCAGCAGTTACACTGATAAGATTACATCATCAGTTTGAGTTCGGTAAATAAAGTCTGACCTGCAGAGATGAGGAGAGGACAACAGCTGCAGCTCACATATGTCAGTCTGCGCTTACAAATAAACTGGAATGCATTTCTTGCCTGTTAGACTGTCAGAAAGAAAAAACAATTTACTGAGGGTCAGGATTAAAGGTCCAGTGTGTAGGATTTAGGGAAATATATTGGCAGATATGGAATATAATTTAATTAGTATGTTTTCTTTTTTGTTTAATCACCTGAAAATGAGAACATGTTTTTGCAGTAGCCCAGAATGGACGACCCAAACATTCTCTCCAGATAGGGCCATTAGTGTTTTTGCGTTGGCCACAGTAGTAGGCAGCACCTTCATGACAAGAGTGTTGGAAAAACACTATTTTTTTTACACGAAACTATTGAGTGTTTATACTGGTTTGAATCACGGGTCCATGTGTTTTGGAGAGAAAGAGACTTAATTCAGCTCCCTATAAAAACTTCCTGAACAGTAAACACTGACAGGATTCTTACCAGGAGAAGTTAAAGCTGGTTGTCAGCTGCAATGCTCACCGCTAGGTACTTCTAAAGTGGGATTTATACTTGCGCGTCTGCTCTATGCAGAGCCTACACCGTAGTCTACTTGCATATAAGCTTCACTATAACTCGCAGCATTCACAGCTTTTGTCTTTTGCTGGACACATTTTCCTCACAAGTACAACATGCTAATATTTTTTTAGCACAAGTCTATGGCATTTTACATTGTATAAATTAGCCTCATGGCTAGCAGACTTTTCCCCCACTCATATGAAGCCAGGAACAACAGCAACATTTAACAAAAGGTAACGATAAATGATTTGGCTCTGTTACAAGTCACTGACAACTTCACCGACAAAACAATTGTCTAACATGCTAATGTTATTAGCACAAGCCTATGGCATTTAACATTGTATAAATTAGCCTAGCAATGAGAGGAGATTTCCTCTGTTCATATGAAGCCAGGATAAATCACACACAAAATTTAAAATGCTATTTTGTAGAGGCTTTATTGTCTCCACAGTTTAATGTTTCTTATTGGTGAAATGAAAGTAAATAAAAGCTTTGTTTCCACTGAGGGAAATGGTTTCAGCTTACAAAAACAGACAGGAGGTCTGCATCACTGCGACGTGTAGTTGCATTTCCTTGGGGAGGTGCGCGTTAGGCACAGTGTTGATGCGACGCAGAAGTATAAATCCTGCTTAAATCTTATCTTTTGTCACTTCTGGGACTCTATAGCAGCAGTGCTCTTGATCAATGTTTGGTAACCTTCATAGCTGGTGCCGCTATTATCATATATATTGCATGTACCATATACATTATATATATCACATGCATCTAGTAACAGGATGATAGGGACACTAGCATAATGTCCTCCAAATATGCATTGTGCAGCATGTGTTGTATGTAAAGAAGCTTGCACTGTGTTTTGTATGTGTGCAGGGTGACCGCTGTGCTACCATGTAAACTGTACATTAACCTTGAAGACGTGATGTAAAGAGAGCAGGAGTGAGATTAAGTGTCAATCTTAGGTTTTTGTGCTTGCATATGCAATTTAACAGAACCACAGGGGATGCTACAAGCAGCACGTCACAGCTATGAGAGAAAAACACAAACAAAAAGAACCGACTGTACTATTCAATTATTCAGCCCTGGACAGTGTCCCATTACAGCTCTGATCAGATCTGCATCCACTCTCACACACACCCACACACTCTCCCATCCTTCGAAGAAAACCCAGCCTCTATTTGAGCAGAGCAGCTTGAGCTGACAGCTGCAGTAAACTGAGGAGACAGGCCCTGGATAAAAAAACTGCACTACTTTCTTCTCTTCTGAGACAGGAGACAGATGATGGTGATGATGCTAGTTTTCCACTGATCTGTAATCAATATCAGCAGCCTTGTTCTGCTGCTGCAGGCTGAGTCAGTGGCTCTGTATGTGTGTGTGTAGGTGTGTGTGTGTGTGTGTGTGTGTGTGTGTGTGTGTGTGTGTGTGTGTGTGTGTGTGTGTGTGTGTGTGTGTGTGTGTGTGTGTAAAGGAGCAGGAAGTCACTGCAGTGTGACTTACTGGCACAGTGACGTCAAAGCACAGAGAGCAGAACCCAATGGGAGGCTAAAATGTGTGTCAGTGTATGGATAATTTAAGACTGCATCTCTCTCTGACACGATTGTGTATCTTAGCGGCAGGAATCTCATCAGTGAGAGCGAGAGAAACCAGCAGCCCCAAAGTAGGACCGGCCGTTACTGTGACTGTTATGTAAGCGAGCGCTGCTGTGCATACAGAGGCTGATGTATGCGGTGATACTGAGAGTTGATACTGTTAAACAGAATCTGCTGCAATGGTTCACAATGTTAGAGTGTTTGCATGCTGGAGGACAGAGAGAGCAGGAGGAGGAGGAGGAGGAGGAGATGGAATAACATGACAGATAAAATGCTCCAGGCAAGGAGAGCCAGATGGAGAGGCGCTGAAGCAGAGTAATTTCCATGCATATATTGTGAGCTGTTTCCATTGTCCATGACTAAATATAATTTACACACGCACAATTTACATTTAATATGACAAACTGTGCAGCAGTTAAGTGAGGCGGCCGTTTAAAGAGGAAATATTTACATTTTGAATGAGTCAGTTACCACAAGTGGTTGAATAAAGTGTAAAGAAGAGTGAGAGGCATCAGTCATGGTCAGTGCTAAGTGCCATAACAGAAAAGCATTTAACTATGCAGAGCAGCATTAATTTAACTTTTACTTAAAAGCTTGCACTTTATCTCCCTCCAGTGACCAGCGGTGGAAACACACCAAGCTGCGGAGCCACAGGAAGGCAAGAGCAGGGGGTCAGATAATTGGGTACATAATAGAGATCCAACTCTCAGTGAAATTAACCCCGAGTGTATCTGCATATACTAGTACTTTGTTTCTCCTTAATCTCAGATACGTGTACTTCACTGCCTGGAACTACTTGGAATATTTTTTATGCAATGTAATGGGAAGTGAGAGAATACTGTGGCACTTAAAGCTCCTGGCTCAGTGACACGTGGAGCAGCCAGTGGGCATTGTAAGGCTTTCCGTCCGTTGAATTAGCACATGGATCTCCTTACCTACAGAACTCAAACTGGACCCTGATTTCGATCACTTTAAACTCAACCTGAAACAGGAATCAGTACTTTGCACTGTTACTGGTGTTCTTGTTGTTGAGTCTTTTGTATCTTATGGTCCAGCTAGGGACGGGCATTGCAAATTAGCTTAGGCTACAAATGCTGTGGTGTGTGGCATTTATGTATGCTACATACTTGTCCCTGTACAAATAAACGTTAAATAAATAAACACTGAGTCTGTGGCCTGCCATGACTGAACTCATGTGACTGATAGCTGCTTTTAGTATGGTGTTTACAACTGGATCAGTAATGTCTTGGCACATACCCAATCGACACAGTTACCAATCTGATGTATTGAATTGTGTATCCCAGCTAAATACAAAATCATTTCTTCCTTCTCCTCTTCCAAAATAAAACCTGTTTAACAAGATGAAGTGTCACAGAGCCACACAACAGACTACAACCTGCCCTTCATCCAGGACTTAAACATGTCCAGAGTCAGGAAATGGGCAGGACACATCACCGCAGACTCTTCACACCCTGGACACAACTGGTTCAAATGTCACTCCTCTGTTGGGCACAACTGAATACTGTACGCTAAAACAACCAGGCACAAGAACAGTTTCTGTCAGAACATTCCTCTTGCTACAGCCTTTAACACTAAACATCCACTGTACCTGTAAATGATACTTTATAGTTTAAAAGAGTGTTTTTTAACATGGACATATCATCACAGTATATACTGTTTTATCCTCCTACCTCATGTTCCAGCATGCTTTGCACTCTGATGAGAGAGAGATTAGCTTATTAGTAATGAGGAGCTCTACTCAGCCCCTCATGTAATGTAGCTGTATAATAATCAGTTGCATTTTTAGGTGGAAAATAGTGGGGCAACGACTACACAACCAGAAAATTACCCAATTTCAGTGTTTGACACAATATACTGGTTCACTCTTCCCACACAGTTGAGCACAGGGTACATACCTGTTCACCACCTTGCTGTGTCAGTTTAGGGTAGCATCGTCAGCTCTGCCACAGGTACACTTTTATGGCGTCTTCCTGCTGCTTTCATGTTTGCCAATCCTCTCAGAAAGATGCTTGAGATCATTTTCCCTGGAGATCTAGCACCAGTCCACATTTAATCTGATTATTATTATAATTAATTTACCAGGGGTTCAGTTCATAACAATATCCCACGGCTTGTGGGCACCGAAGTGTTTAATCTCAACCTTTCCTTCATAAACAGACATCCTCATTTGTACTATGCAAGACTCTGCCTACTAGAGCACATAACAACAACAGGAATTGGCAAAAACCAATCAAAGTGCAGCTGGGCACCAGTTTCAAAGGCTTTGGGCATGTATTGTTGTTTTTCCAAACTGGGGGCACTTGAGATCCTAAGAATAGGGGATCCCCACATAGCAGCCTCTGCAGGGAAGTGCAGTCATAAATCATACATCATCCAGAATCATATTAAAGGTCCAGTGTGTGAAATTTAAGGGGCATCTGTGGGCAGAAATGGTACATCAAATTTATGTTTTCATGAGTTTTTAATCACCTGAAACAAAGAATGGTTCTCGTTAACTTAGAATGAGCCAGTGTAGCTCCCACAGAGGTCAGAACAAACCAACTAAACACTGGCTCTAGATAGGGTCATTGGCATTTTCACACTGTAGTTCTCCTACACACTTGGCATTCAGGAGAAGTTTCAGTTCTGCAACCTAAAGGCTAGATGCTATTAAAGGGTAACTTCTGCGTTTTTATTTTCCAGTGTAAAGTGATCAAAAAGACTTTTGTGAGCAACTATTTTTGAAATGGGTCCTGTATTGAGGGAGCCTTCAGCGTTTCAGAGCTGCAGAACGAGCTGCAATGGAGGCAAATGGGGCAATTGAGCATCGTCACTGTATGTCCTTTAAAAGTGTTTTTTTTTGCCACAGGGCGGTTCAGATTGTTATTGTAAGTGTCTGAAGTGTCTCTTTACTTTTCACTTGATCTGGTCTGTTCCTTTCTGAGTCAAAGGCATTGCTGCGTTCACATGAAATCAGGTAGACGGCAGACTGAAAACAGCTTTTGACGGCACGAGAAAAACACAACAGTCCACCAGAACGGCAGGACAGTAGGACGAAACGTGCATGACAATACATTGCAATACTGATGTTGTATTGTTTACAAAAAATGGAATAAAATATGCATTCATTCATTCATTCTCTGTAACCGCTTATCCTGTTAGGGGTCTTGGGGGGCTGGAGCCTATTCCAGCTGACATTGGGCGAGAGGCGGGGTACACCCTGGACAGGTCACCAGACTATCACAGGGCTGACACATAGAGACAGACAACCATTCACACTCACATTCACACCTACGGACAATTTAGAGTCACCAGTTAACCAAATAACAAATGCTAAATCACTTTAAGGCAAAACTAAAACAGAACAAGAGAGACACTTTTTGTCGTAGCAACTGAATTTTTAATATTTGTAAGATATAAAAATCTTCATCTTTATCATACAATAACATCTTACCATAAATTTAGTCAAAGGAGGGAGAGTTTTGCCACCAAACAAGAATTAGAATATAACTTTGATCCCTTTTGAGGTAAGACAGCTGGTTCATTGATTATTTAGCCACACAGGTCTTCCCTTCTACATGCGTACAGGCCGTTTGGTTTGTTCATCATGTGTTATCCATGTAAGACATTCTGCCTCACCTGTAGGCCCAGGCACCGAGCTGAAAGCAGGACCTATCCTGTGAAGCTACTTACAATGACACACACTCACTCTTCTTCAGGATGTCTCAAATAGAGGCTCAATAAAATGAAAACAAGATATATAATCAACAGAGTCAATGGAATGATTTAAATACCACGTATGAAAGAGTTAAACACGAGACTGCTGAGGGTCTGTGTGATATTAGCAACCAGTGATCTGACAGTTTTTAAAGGGGGAGAGAGGCTGTGTTCGAGTGCTTCAAATACAGACAGTTAGCCAAGCTCCTCCCTTTCACATCCCGAAACAGAAGGAGAGACCTGTACGGCATTAAAGTCCACAGACTGTGATGTGCTCAGCGTGTCTTTCACTATTTTTAAATCACCACGTTCTTTGGACAAAAAGAAAAAACAAAACAATCAACAACGAAAGCAGCCAACACAGGAAACAGCATTCAATATGCATTATCCAAGAAACACAGTGGAAAAGAAAACGAGAAAACAAAGCAAATATAGAATTTTAACATGCCACATTGTTCCTGGGGCAAGTTTTCTTTCACAGAAAGCCACCTATTTTACTAGTTTTTGTAGTAATAAAAATAATAGACATCTCAAATGGTTGCCAGCAGGTTGACCAAGCAGAGAAAAGGGAGCAGAGAGAAACAAGGAAGCCACATGACATCATCACGTCACCGGACCATGCACATGACCCTGCAGCATCCCGCAAGACAGTACACACACACACACACACACACACACACACACACTGCAAGTCATGCAACTCACACACACACACACACACACACACACACACACACGCAAACACACACACACGCTCACACTCTCTGTAAAACAAAACACAAGCTAGAGTGACATTAACCAAAACATCAGCATTTGACATTTCCCAGAATCCACGTGTCCTGGCTGTACCGAAGCCAAGGAGGCATTTATGGCAGAAATGTTTAATATTCATGTTAATAATGCTCTTTCAAAAAACACTGAACAGCAGTTGGACAGTACTGTGTTGTTGTGCTGTCGGCACAGGTTGATTTGGCAGCACACCCGGTAATATAAAGCTCATCAACTTTACAAAAAGAACAAGAAGACGGACAACGAAACAGGCAGACGGACAGGCGTGCAGCAAGCTGGATGACAACCAATCACAGCAATGATGAGGAGAGAAAACTGTCATTGTCACAATCGAAAAACATGGCTGCATCGACTCTGTGGCTGGTCATGCACGAACACACTCACTCACACATACGCACACACACCCACACACAGCACTAATACATCTGCCAAAAACCTGCAGCCATTTTTTTTTTGCCCTCATCGCCCCCCCAGCTATCTTCAGGATCTTTTGCTAGTCCAAGGGGACTGGCAGACAGCAGCTGACAAGCCCGGACAAGGAGGATGATAGCAGACAACTGATGTCACAAGATGGGGGCAGGACCACAGTCAGTGTTCCTTGGCTGGTAGAGGCGGGTGGACACTTGAGTCCCCGTGCAAGCTGACTGGGTGGTTGGAGCCAGGAGGTGCGGTTTTGGTCAGTCTCCAGTGAGCCGAGCAGTTGTTTTGAGTCTCTACAGGGAGGTGGAGGGAAGCTTCTTGACGCGCCTCTGAGCTAGGAAGGAGCTTTCAATTGGCTTTAGCTCTGGGGTTGGTTGGGAGTTCTTCAGGGCAGAGTAGGTGGCTGCCATCGCACCCTGTGCAGAAAAAGTTGCATGGTAATTGCAGCTCAACTATTCAAGATGTTGGTTTGAAAAGGAAAACCACTCAGCAGCAATTACATTTGTATATCAGTTAAGCAGGATTTATACTTCTGCATCAAATCGATGCCTACGCTGTACCCTACACCATCTTGTGTGTGATTTATCCTGACTTTATGTGAGTAGAGGAAATTTCCACTAGCTGCTAGGCTAATTTATACGATGTAAAATGCCATAGGCTTGTGCTAATAATGTAAACATGTTATATTTGTTTGGAAAACATTAATAGTACACAACAGTTGTTTTGTCAGTGAACCTTGTGAGCTGTAAGGGAGCCAAATTTTGTCATGTTAGCTTTGTTAAATGTTGCTGTTGTCCCTGGCTTCATATGAGTAGAGAAAGAGTCCGCTAACCACTAGGCTAATTTATACAATGTAAAATGCCATGGGCTTGAGCTAAAAACATTAGCATGTTGTATATGTGGGGAAAATGTGTCCAGCAAAAGACAAGTGTTTGTCTGTGAATGCTGCGAGTTATAGCGAAGCTGATTTGTATACTTGTGTTTAAAACTGTTGCTAAGCCATATTAAATGTGTGTTTCAGGTGTGTGTTTTGAATCGACTATACTTTACAGCACTTCAAAGAAACCACACCACAGACCAGTGTTTCAGAGGTGTAACTGCAGAGTGACACTGACACACCATGGCACAAGTATAAATGTTCACATAGGCGTAGGCTACATGCGTAGGCTACGGCATAGGGTCTGTATAGAGCTGATGCACAAGTATAAATCCTGCTTTACTCACTTTGTGTCCCCTTAAATTAGTTCAGAAAACGTTTTTCTTGCATGCTGTCTGCTTTTGTTAATGGGGTCTGGTTTTGAAAAAAACATGGATCAATTTTAGTTCAGTTCCCTGTTGGAGAAGACGGTCAATTAGGAAAGTATTGAGCATTCGCCTGGACAAATGAGACTTGGATTATACAACACAAGTTCTTAAAAAAGGATGTTTTGTTGATGATTTTAATTCATCAAGAATTTATTCTTCAATCATCCGCAGGCATTGTGAGAAAAGTTTTCTTCAGAAATTAAGTGTTAACACTGGGGTGAGTAATTTGATATAGTCATTTTGGGCAAGTATTCCTTCAATATCTGTTACCTTGACCAGTTTGGGGTCCTGGTGTGGGAGCTGGCTGTTTGGTAGCTTGTCTCTCTGGACAATCCAGGGATGTTTAAGGACTTGCTTAGCAGTCAGTCTCTGATGGGGGTCCACATGAAGCATCTTGGACACAAGTTCCTAAAAGGAGCACACAATAAATATGAAACTGTGACAGAAGGAAACTTGAGTTGTCTATGAGGAACATGAGCAAAAGAGATGTCAGTCCAGGGGCGAAACTTGTGTTCATGTGCTGGCTTGGCTTGGTTTGGTTTGACTTGGCACGTCAGCCGAGTGCTGCACTTAAAGGTGTGTCTTTAACTGATAATGAGCTTGTCTTGAGCGGTGACATTTAAAAGCAGCGGGTGAATCTACGGCTAAAGTCCCTCGTTATCTTGCAGGGCAGGTAAAAGAAGTCTACCTGTTGGTGGTGAGCTGTTTACAGAGGTGCAGTAGGTGCTGCTTTTACTCTTCCTCCCTGCCGTATTATTAGACTCTCCTTTATTGAAGAAACGCTGGTGAAAAATGGTAAACATTTCATTGCCTATATATTCTTCACAATAAAAGTCCCTGTTATTTTGTTGTGTAAAAGCTTTTATTGTGAAGCTGCAAAATAAGGAAATGATGGGTTTTCATTAGCAGGAACTTCACGAGACGCCGATAAAACAGCACGCAGGAGAGAAATTAAACTTCAAACCAGAGATTCAGTTAGAAGCTACAAACACAGGGGGAGAAGGGGGGTCATCAGGGGTTGGCTGTGGTTGGCGAGACGTCACCATTACCCACTTGTGGGTGGCTGGCCAGCTTTTGGCCCCACCCCAAAGAAGGTCTATTTCTGGTGCAGCTTGGAGTGGCACAGTGTGCCTTAACTGATAATTGAAAATTAAATTGGTGCAGCATGGTTTGACTTGGCGCGACCGAAAGTGGTAATGGAAAAAGGGTATTAACTGCTTTGAATGAGAGCAGGAGAGGAGAGGGGGAGTTTAAAGGGGGACTGGGAGCTTGATGGGGTGCTGTTTCCATGTGGTTCCAGTGTGCACAGTTACTCTTGTTTTGTTTTGTTGTTTTTTTGTACTATAAAGTTTTTGCACTGAAAAAATGAAGTGGACATGTCTTCTCTTCCTCTAGAATAAATCACACCCCTGTGCCAGTCAGGTTTGTAGCTCTACCTTGGCAGCCTCAGACACGGTGTCCCAGTTGCCACCAGTCAGACTGAAGTGTCCGTTGCCTATCCTGTTCAGGATCTCATTCGGAGTGTCTTCAGGTCCATTGGCAAATGGAGTAAAACTGGTGTAAGGAAAAGAGACAGATGACAGAGTGAGTATGAAGAGCGATGAGAAGGGAAAAAAAAACTGTTCAAGAAAAAGGTTAAGTGTTGGTATTCACCCAGCCAGCATGGTGTACAGTAAGACTCCCAGACTCCAGATGTCACATCCTTCATCGTAGCCCTGACGCTTCAACACCTATAAAGAGGTTCACATTTAATGTAACAGTCTAACACTGTGAAGTTTCAACATGATCCAAGGAACGAGACTGACAAGTGACTCGGCTCACCTCAGGAGCTACAAAGTTAGCGGTGTAGCACGGGGTCATCAGCAGACCGTTGTTGGCACGCAGTTGCTTAGCAAAGCCAAAGTCGCAGATCCTGATAGACTCTGGATTCCCTGACTCATCAACGTAGAGGATGTTGCTGGGCTTCAGGTCTCTGTGCACCACCTGGAGGACGGAACAAAACAGGAGGGAGTGATACAGACAGCGGAGAGGGGTTGGTTTGAGCTTCGTGCAGATGTTTGTGTCCCTGACACCATTAGTGTTTCTAAGTGTCCTCACCCCCTGTGAGTGCAGGTACTCTACAGTCTTGGTGATGGTGTGAAGCACAGCGCTGGCCTCCCTCTCCGAAAAAAACTTCTGTTTAAGGATCCGATCCAGCAGCTCCCCTCCACGCATCAGCTCCGTCACCATGAACACCTGCTTACCGTTGTCGTACACCTGAGACAGAAACACACACATTATCATATCACCAGCTGTGACATTCGGCACACTTACCGCCTGAGGCAAACGCTACTGTGATACGAGTGCATGCTATTATACTCACATCCTTCAGTGTTATGATGTTGGGGTGCTGTCCATATCTAAGCAGAATCTCAATCTCCTCTGAGGGGTCTGTGCTGGTCTTGTCAATCATCTGTCAAACACAAAAACAGAGATGAAAATTTAATATTTCAAGACTTAAAAATACACATTTTCCCTCTAACCTGTAGCGCTGTAAATCAGTCTAGACTGTTTCGGTGTGAGTTGCCGTGAACTTGAGATATTGGCCGTAGAGATGTCTGCCTTGGTGTAGAGTTCACTGAGGAGGTGTGGAATGAGAGGATGAAGATCAACAAAATGCATCCTATTCTTGTTTGTTTTTTGGGTGGGTTTTTTGTATGTGGGTCTAGAATGTCTGTTCGTCTGTTTTTTATACGTAATATTCTTTCTGAGATGTGAATTTAATATAAAATATGGAAAAAAAGCACCACAAGCAGAGCGCCATCTAGTTCCATTATATTTGAGAAAAGGCAGACATTACAACAGCTGATACCTCCAACACTCACACCAAAACAATCTAGACTGATAAAAAGTACCACAGGTATGAGGGAAAGTGTATAGTTTTGACTCTGGGTTGAACTATCCCATTACGTGGTATCAAGTCATATGTCTGTATGCGTGTTCATACCTTGACAGCGTATTCTGTGTTGGTGGCTTTGTGGACGCATCGTTTACAGACGGAGAAGGAGCCCATGCCGATGTCTTCCTTCAGTATGTAGCCGTCGCTGAACAGCAGGTTCTTCCCGTGTAACTGCTGCAGAGGAAGAAGAGCGGATGTAAGCGAAGGTATTAACTGACAATGCTGATGAGGTAAAGGGATGACAGTGGTTCTCCAAAGGGAGCTGAATCTACTTTCCCTTTTTCTCCTGCTCGTTGTAAAACTGTCTCTCTCAATCTAGCACACAGAGCTAATTACTGTTCCTGTCAGGCATGAAAAGAGGATCTGAAGACACCTCTGTTAATCCATTTCATTCCCTTTTTTCTCTGTCTACTTTGCACAACTGTCTTTTTCCCCTCTTTCTTGAGATAGCTGAGTAGTCAGTGATAACACAAGACTGAATAGGGGAGGAAATCACTAGACTTTTAAGCTTGTTTGAAAGTGGATCTCCTGGTAGGTAGTTCAAATGAAAAGAAACACACAAAAGCAACAACTTATTCTGACCTGGACCACTGGGTGCGGCGGGGGCTTGACCTTCTCCACTGAACCTTCCTCCTCCAACAGAGTTGACGCAATAAAGCTGAAGCCTCTGAAGAGCTGGTGAGCTCCAGCACTGGGGGGCACGCCGGGGGAGTCTGGAAGATAGTGAGGAGAGTCAAGTATTAAAAAAAGTTGTACTTACATGCACTGGAAGTGATGTTATAGAGATGTACGTATTCAAATGTGCGAATTGCAATAAACCCCGCTTTCAGGCTTATGTATGTTTAATGAGCACTGCTATAATAAAAGGTTATTGCATCTTAGTGGTGCCGTAGTCACACTGGTGTCTCCTTTAAATTAAAAAACATCCGCTATTGATTTTTTTTAAGCTGAGAGAGGACAAATATAATACTTCCACTGAACTGCTTTCGGGAAGGAAATAGACATGGAGTCGGTTAATGCCGGCCTAACACCAAACAACCTTTCAAGAGATTTCACTGTCGCAGACAATACGTTCTCAACACAAACCAACCGCACCAGAGTTCGGACCTTCAAGAAGGTCTCGGTCTGGTTGTTTTGGTGCGCACCCAAAGTGCGATCGTTGTGTTTGAACCTGCCCAAACAAACCGCACCCTTTTCAGAGTCTTGTCACATTTGGTAGGCATAATAGTAAACATGCAGCTCTCTGACCTTTAGGAGTGCGGGAGGTGAACTCTGAGTCAAAGTAGAAGGTGTCATCTGGACGAGCCACCGCCGGTTTGAACGGAGGTTTTACTTCTCTTCTGAAGAGTTTCTAAAAAGAATAAAGAACTTTCAATCACAGCACATAGTTGAAGGTTTTCCTCAGTGGTAGGTTCAATGAAAATAATTTTTTACTGCGCATATATTAAAATATCCTCAGACACTCACATTCCAGTCTATGGTGGAGAAGAAACCATGCCGTTTGATCTCCTCTGCACCATCAGCACCAGACCCTGTGAAGAAACAACAAAAATCTCAACCAGAGACACATATATGAAAATACTCAGCCTTCATGTTGCCTTTGGTGAACATAATATTCATGAGTTGATACTAACCCAGTCTGTTGGCGGGGTTCCTCTTGAACAAAGCCCTGAGCAGAGACTGGGCCTCTGCGCTCAGGAACTGAGGCATTCCCAGACGTGCCCTGCAGGGAGAGACAGACGGCACGCAGCTCAAATTATTTCACCGGATATCAAGAGAGGCATTTTCAACAGCAACAGTATGTGACTACTGGCTTCTGTGTCGGATTGCTGATTACTCACTTCAGAATCAGGTTCATAGTTTCCTTGCGGTCCTTCCCTTGAAATGGCAGCGCTCCAGTCAACATCTCAAACTGGGAGACAGAACATATAACAGTGATCTACATGTACGCTCTTAGTGCAGTAGAACATTTGAGTTTTACATGAGAATGAAGGCTTTAAAATGATCCAGCTCACCATCAGTACTCCAAATGACCACCAGTCGGCACTGTGGTCGTGTCCCTGCCTGTTGACAACTTCTGGTGCCATGTACTCAACAGTACCACAGAAGGAATAAGCTTTCTTCTCATGATCAATGGCTTCTTTACACAAACCGAAATCTGGAAAACACACCACAGGACACAGTCAGCACATCACTACCCAGCATCAGAGTGCAGCACCCTACTGTAATGCATTATTCTAAATGATACACACAAAATCTAACATGACTAATGTGCATCATTTGTCACTTATTTTACAGCACTTCAGTGTTGACATGATAATGTAACGTCTAACTTTGATGCAATAACTTGAAACACACTGATATTTTGTACCATTTTCAATGCCGTGGGGAAAAATGGACCTTGCAGGCAGACAAGTCAAAATGTTTATTAAAAGATGAATACAACAAGACATGATGATGACCACTTTTCTTGGATAGTAGCACTAGTAGAGCACTTTTAATTTTGTCTTAAAGGGACAGTGCACCCCAAAAATGAAAATTCAGCCATTATCTACTCACCCATTTGCCGAGGGAGTTCTAACTGCCTCTCTGTACTCAGCGAAAACGAAAAGCACGTGAACACACATGAACGCGGTGCACAGAGAGGCAGTCAGAGCTACTGGCTACAGTGAGGCTAAAAACAGAGTTCAAATGACATTTTTCCAAACAACTTTTTATGCAGGGGCTTCAGGACACTTGGATCACTACGAACGAGCAGTATGGAGATATTTTGTGGTTTCAATTATGTGTTTTTGGACGTTTGTATCTGGGGCGCCGTCAGCCTCCATTAGGTGGAGTTGTGTTGCTACCCCCTCTCCCCTTGGAGCTCTGCAAGTGTTGTGAGGACTCTGAAACTTCACCTGAGCCTCCCTCGGCGTATGAGTGAGTAGATAATGGCTGAATTTTCATTTTTGGGTGCACTATCCCTTTAAGCATCACTCATTTATTTTCCGTAACCACTTATCCTGTTAGGGGTCGTGAGGGGGCTGGAGCCTATCCCAGCTGACACTGGGTGAGAGGCAGGGTACACCCTGGACAGGTCACCAGACTATCACAGGGCTGACACATAGACAGAGATAGACAACCATTCACTCTCACATTCACACCTACGGGTCACCAATTAACTGCATGTCTTTGGACTGTGGGAGGAAGCTGGAGTACCCAGAGAAAACCCACTCTGACACGGGGAGAACATGCAAACTCACACCGCGGGGTTCTAAACCTCCACCCACGGTTCAAAGCAGGAATCCTCTTGCTGTCAGGTGACAATACTAACCACTGTTTTCCTCTGTTCATTATTTTGCATCAACACAATTTAATTTTAACTATTGTTCACATATTTTATTTTGCTCTTTATGTTAAATTGGGAACGTGCAGGTAATGACAGTTATGTTTGGCAGAGTAATATATATAAGGTGTGAGATGCCACTATTGTTGTCGATGATCAGTTGTCCTAAGTTCTTTTTCGGACAATAAAGTGGATCAAGTTAGACAGAGAAGCCGCCCCCGTGCTCTTACTTCACCCACAGCCTCACCCTGTGACAGTTAATTCAGTAACTAGTAAGTTTATAGGCAAGACAGGAGAGAAAAACCTGCCTCACAATCTAATAAACACTATTTCACAGCACTTCCATCTGCTCCATTTCTCCCTCAGTGTGACTTCTTATAATTGCCTCTCTATAATCTGCGATGGTCACCTTCGGTTCAATGGTAGCAGGACCCGGGAGTAAATAAGTGGTGTGATTATGGATGACGATAGAGGCAGACCGAGAAGATAAAGCGTAATAATTAACTTGTACATGCCCATATGCATGAGGATATCTCGAGTCAGCGAGATAAGGCTGTCACACCACTGTGAGTAATGAAGGTCAGCGAGGTAGAGGAGACGAAAGTGTGTGGGTGTGATTGTGTTTGTGTGCGTCCCTGATAGAGAGACTGGGTGTGAAGGAAGAAGTAGGAGGCTCACCTGTGAGTTTGATATGTCCCTCTTCATCCAGGAGAATGCTTTAAGAAAGAAACGTCACATTAATTCACTCGTTAAGACATGTCGTACCGCACATTCTGCTTGCAATATAATAATAACCTTTACAATATGATAATAACCTTCACTAGCAGCACTGCACAGTATGAGCGAGGGGGAACTGCAGAGGCTGAAGAATGTATATCAACAACTGATGGCAGTAATGCACCGTAAAAAGTAGCCACGTCCCAATTAAAATGCGGAAGACAGCTGATGTAAACAAGGCACGGTTCAAAAGAGGTTTCGCGAATGTTTAATGAGGCAGGTTTGCATTCAAAATGTTTGTTCAGCCTGAGAGACACACACGAGGCGTGTTGGTGAGGAATGAGAATTCTAAATGTTCAAAGTGCAAAGTGAAAACTCCACTGGGTCCCTTTTAAGTGCAATACAATGGAATAACTTGTACGATAGCAATGTTTTTGTTTTAATTCCAAGCACTGAACAGAAATGGATTTGCCACAGCCATCTGGGACGCACTGCAGCCTAAAACTGAGGGCTGCAGTCTGGTAACATGGACAATTAGAAAGCAGAAGCCTACAATGTAAGAAGAGCAGTCAAGGAAACAATAAGGAGCTTACTGCAATGCACAAGTTGAAGGAGGTGATTGGACTGCATAGTGTAAAACCATGTGACAAATAAACTGATTGACTGATTAAGTATCCCGATATTTTGCGTGGCGATATTGTATCGATACACGGGACGCCAGGTATCGAACTTTTACATTATACATTTTTGCAAATACACATTTAATACAACTTTTTGTACTAGAATAATAAAATCAATTGCGTTTTCAGTCCACTAGATTATATGTTTAGTATAAAACAGTCGCTTTGTTGGTATACTTTGTGAGTTGTAACGGAGCTAAATTATGTATCGTTGTCTTTCTAAATGTTGCAGATGTCCCTGGTTTTATATGAGAAGAGGAAAAGATCGCTAGCGGCAAAGCTAATTTAATGTAAAATGCCATAGGCTTGTGCTAATAACGTTAGCGTGTTGTATTTGTGGGGAAAACGTGTCCAGCAAAAGACAAAGCTTTGTCTGTGAATGCTGCGAGTTATAGTGAAGCTGACGTGTGTACTTGTGTTTGAAATTGTCTCTATTAAATCATGTTTAATGTGTGTTTTGAATCAACTAAACTTTACAGCACTTCACAGAAACCTCCGTCGCCAACTAGTGTTTTGGAGGTGTAACTGCAGAGTGACACAGACACACCATGCACAAGTATAAAAGCTCACAACGGTGTACACGACGTGCGTAGGCTACAGTGTAGGGTCTGCAGCACGAGTACAAATCCTGCTTTAGACTACTTCAAATAAAAGCCCCTTCAGAGAGCACTGCAGCACAAATAACAGATTTTCCACAAAGACTACAGAAAGTTGCAGTTGGGGATTTATGAGATGAGATCTGGCGTTACAAATGTACAACTGTGCCAAGTTCAAGGAATTTTCTTACTGATGGCCGGTGCAGTCTAAAAACATTGAAGATTGAGGTTGCTACTGTCCGTCACATGACTCTCTAGATGGCTCTGGATCCAAGACTCATGGTTCATCTTTTGTTTATATGTGTTTCTGTGTGTTGAGTGTGTCCATTTGCTCTTACTTTTCAGGCTTGAGGTCCCTATAAATGATGCCCAGGCTATGGAGGTGGTCCAATCCTAACGCCAGCTCTGCTAGGTAAAACTTCACATCCTCCTCTGTGAACATCACCTGGGAGGGATCAGACACAGGAAGAGAGATATTGAATGAATGAGAAAGAATAACATCACAAGAGCAAGACAATGAAGTGCGATAAACGACTGGACCTTTTGGACTCAAGGCTAGCAAAACACCAAAATCCAATGCATCACTCTCACCTCTTTGGACAGTCTAGTGAAGAGATCGCCTCCTCTGAGAAAGTCCAGGATCAAGTACAGCTTCCCTTCAGTCTGGAATGCTACAAACACAAACACACACACACACACACGTTTCACTCAAATATGATTCAACAGTATGTCAGGAAACATTACTGAGCAAAGTTTCTGGGATTTAAAGCAGTAAGACAGGCGGGAAATCGTAGATCCAATATTTTCTAGGTTTGGAAAGTAAATTGAAATAAAGCTTCGGGCTGACTCACCATAGTGCAGTTTGACAACAAATGGGTGGTTGACATCTGCCAGGATGTCTCTCTCCATCTTGGTTCTCACACGGTCTCTCACTGAAGGATGAACAAGAGCCCAGAGTTAAACGCAGACGTGTGAAACTTTAATATTGAAAAGTAGGCTGACAAAGCCCTCTAACAATTTTCACACTGCGGTCTCGAAACAGCATGGACGAATTAGGTTTGCAAAATTTGGTTTCAGGTTGGCTGCACAATAAAGTCAGAATCAAAACTTTGCTGGTTTATAATCGCAAAGGCTGTCGGGGGCCACGCAGAGTGTCAGCGTGGGACTGTGTGGAAGCTGTGCACTCTGAACAGTGAGTAAAGTGAAACCAGTTTATACTCTTACATTCAATTCTCATGCCAACAAAAATAGAATTTAAAAATGAAAAAAAAAAATCTCTACATCTGCACACTGTGAAGTAACCACATCATTGTTGGGAACCGTGTGAACAAATCTGACACCCTGACATTTACTGAGAGACCACCTGTACGCAAAGTTAAAAAAAAAATCCACTGCAAGCTGTGGTCATGTGCTTACAATCTTTGATTGTATATAGTCCCCAGTTACAAGAAAAGATACACCCTTTTACATGAAACTGAGGGTACCGCCACTTCAAAACAAACATTGAAATCACCACAGGAACCAAAGAGAAAGCTGTCCAACATGAACTTGAAGCTAAGTAAGCTGCAGCTCTATAAAGGCAATAAATACATGGTTGCAACAAATGTTTGCTCTCATCATTGATGTGAGAAAATAGTTTAGGTCCTCTCGGCAGAGGAGATACCTGCACAGCAATGCAACTGGACTGGACAGCCACTAAAAAAGGTTCACAGGCTGAGATCACTGCAAAAAGTCCATTTATTTAGGACATCCCTGCACAAATAGTTTTTAAAAAGTGAATTAAAACAGCAGCAAATGTTTCAGCACTGATGATAGTCAAGGACTGAGACGTTTGCTGCTGTTTTTATTAACTTTTTTATATTATTTTTTTGCACTTTGAGCCCCTTTGCTTCTTGTGCATGGATGTCCTAAATAAATTGCTTTTTTTGCCTTGATCTCAGCCTGTGAATCTTTTTGTGGCTGTCCAGCCCAGTTGCATTGCTCTGAGACAACAAGGGAGGCTGAACTTCCCCTAAAATTTAATTGAAGAAATGGTCAAATATGCACTATTGAATATACATTAAAATAAGAATTTACATTGCATTAAACGTGCGCTGGGATGCGTTTCACATCATGACTATGATGTTCAATTGTCAACTGTTTATCACCAGTTGTCAAACGTGACCTCCCTGTCATACATTCTCGTGTCAGCAGGATTCTTTCAGGATACTTTCACTTTTGCCGTTGAGCGTGTTTAAGAACAGTTATTATAATCCTGTATAGTGCACCTTTAAAGTGACGACTTCACATTGCTTATGTGGTAATAAAACTTTTTGCCTATCGGCTAATTGTTTCAGCACTAAATAAATACATGAAATTCACTATAATAACACCTGGAACACACCTGTTAGTGTGCTCTAGAACAGAGGCCTGTACTACGAAGCCAGTTCAATTTACCCAGGATATCTTTTCCTTATCTGCCTTGACTAACCCTAACATTGGCTGTCTGGATAACCGGTACTACAAAGCTGGTTATCAACTAGTTCAGTCAACTCTGGGTTTTCCCATCCAGCCACAAGCGCGTTCATGTGGTGGAAGTGGGGGTGTTAATTACCAGAGACACCATCAAAACCATAAATGAAGTAGGCTGCTTCATGTCATATGAGATAAAACGGTACTGAAAGTGTCTGCGACTATGAGACAGTAAAATGTCAGTGGCGTGGGATGTAAATACTCTGTAATCTAATAATGGAAAATATAGAAACATTGAAAATAATATCTAAAAATACACAGTCGGTGGACACATGGCAGGAAAGAGTATATTTTACCATTTAGTTGGAAGACGACGAAAGTACAGTAAGAATATGTCACATGAAACACTTTAACGTAACGCCAGACTGTTTCTGCTGCTGAAGTAAAGAGTGGAAAAGTAGCCTATAATTAATGACCGATGACATCTATCTGACCCAAATGCTGCATTCATAATAACAGGAGTCAGTTAACAGTGTGTGGATTAGTTTTCTGTATTTTCTATATTAGCTTTTTTTTCCTAGTTCTCATCAGGCAGATTGTCTGATGTTGTTTTGAGCTGCAGTGATGATATCAGGGTGTAAATTAGCAACACTATCTCCGCAGACTAAAATAAACTTTGCATAACTTTGCAACTTTGCATGAGTGTGTAAACTATCTCAGTTTGTTCTGAAACCAGTGGAAGCAGAGCCCTGCAACAATGAAATGATTCTACTGACCTGTAACAACATATAGCTGTGCTCTTTTTTACCCCAGACTCTGGACTTTTGTCCATGGATACTTTTTTTTTCAGTGATCTGATTGGTCAAAGGTCAGGTGTTGACAGGCTGTGATCTGATACCATGAAGTTGCAGTTCAGCATGAGTTACCACGGTGATGTATGCCAGTAAAAAGAGAACCAGCTTCATACTGCTGAAAACCCAGAGTTAACCCTGAAGTCACCTCGCTAACTCCAAATCCTGCGTCATAGTACAGGCCTTAGCTTTACATAGTTAACAGACAGGGGTCAGGAAATTCCAACCTTTTACATCATCCCACTGTGGTGACATCACTCAAGCACATCGCAGGCTACTGTACCTTTCAGTGTGGCCTTCTTGAGGACCTTCATGGCGTAGAGCTGGTTGGCATCAGGATGGGTCACCTTTCGCACCAGGAACACCTGCACAAGCAGAACGAAAACCCTCTTACATCAGATCAGAGATTAAGAGTCTGACAAGCGCATTCACAAAAAGATTGCGTTGCTTTTGCAGCCGCTAAACCTGCACAAAAAGGATCTGTGTAATTCTCAAAGCACCCACAAACCCCTAACTGGATATCAGTGCTCCTGTGAGCTTCACTGCAAACACAGTCCAAATCACGAACATCAGCGCTAACAGCTGCACGCAGTAAATTATCAGCATCTTTAGAGACTTGCTGGTAACTGAGGCGCGCTGACAGACTGGGATATTAAATTAAAAAAAACCAGTTCATATCTGTCATGTTTAAATTCGTGGTCTGAAGTTTTGAGGAATGTCTCTGCAAGTTTTCTTTCTGCCATTACTCTGCAAAGGCAACATTCATACTTTGCAACATGGATGACTGAGAAAATGCAAAAAAGCCGTGTTTGCTCTGTAATATGACGAGTGCAATATCTTTTGGATCAGACCTTGAGACGGGGCAGATAGCGGGTTGCATATGGTGCACAATTCATGATAACATCCACAATCGCAATCCACTTTTTGTGACTTCACATCTAAGAGTGCAAAGAACAATATCAGACAGAGCGAGCAGCACAGACAGCAGTTACCTTTCCAAAGGATCCCTGCCCCAGCACTTTGAGCAGTTCAAACTGAGAGGCATCAGCCTTCTCCGAGCCCTCCTTGACCACATGGGTGATGTTGATCTCCTTGATGTCTCCATCTTCCTGAAAGGTGCAAAGCAGAGGAAATAAAGTTTAATACAGCAGTCAGTCATCTCCGAACAAACAGCTGAAACAAAGAGGACACTATGTTCGAGAGGACTGTGTAAAAGACATAAAGTGTCAGATTGTTTGCTGTGAAAAAGGAGAAGTTCTCTCACAGAGGTGTCTGTAAATAACACTATATCAAAATCAAATACTTTGGAAAGAGGAAGCACAGAGAAAATTGAGATGTGTGTGTAAGAATGAGTGATAACACCCTGTGGTTCTGGCCAAAGTAGTTTCTGGAAATGATGGCGACTGCAACATCACAAGCGGCATCAGCACGGCAGCGGTGCACATTTCAAACAATGGGACATGCCTCCAGCAGTTCCCTTCTATGTTCTCTGTTTATCCAGAGACTTTTAAGACAACGTCTCAGTTTCTTTACAGGGTGGAGCACCGGCACTGCTCACAACTCCACCACATCAACACACACACGGCTGACCTGGTGTCAACCTCACCCACAACACCCTACAGATATGCATCAAAGCATCAACAATGTCAACAACACCACGTCCCTTTTTACAGACCGGCTTTTCAGTTCTCTGTACTCTTACTGCCCTGAGTTTCACACCCTGTGAATACAGCGAGCCACAGCGCTACAGTCACCTGCAGGGAGTGAACTAAATTCAACTGACTGGTTCATGGGGAAACATCTTTGTTTTTTTACTTCAACCCTGGAGGATCACAGATATTTGCAGAATATTCTCAAAATTTGAGAGTGGAAAGTAAAACATCTTTCCTCTTCTTCAGTTTGATTAACTGACTTTGTCCTCTGCAGACACCTTTAACAACAGACAAAACATTTCAGTCTGTAGTCGTGTAGATCAGTGGTTCCCAACTGGTTCAGCCTCAGGCTCCAGACTTCTCCTAGACCTTAGTTCAAGGTCCACACAGTTTAATACATTCAGTGTCATACTTGCATTTGAACATGTCCTCGAGCTACTTTGCTGTCTCTGTCAAGTAGCTGTCTGTTAGTCGCTCGCTCTACATCAGTGACTGCACTTGAAAATAAAAGTTCTGAGCAAAAAATTCACTGTACTTCAAAATAAAGTGCTTTTTTCACTAGCTTGACACGTTCGCGAGTCAATTGCACCCAAAACCCACTTTTGGACCAGTTTGGAGCATTTATATGAGTAAAAATATCACATATTTGCTGGATTCATCTTCTCAAATGTAAAGTTTTGTTGTTTGTTGCTTACTGTTTGTCTTTTTTGGACTGCAGTTAAACAAAATAAGCAATAAAATGCACAATTTTGAGGCTGTTAAGTGATGGGCTTTTGTCACTTTTGATATTTTATAGATGAAGTTAGTGCTGAACAATCAGTTGACAGTAGAGCTGCAACAATTAATCGATTAGTTGTCAACTAATAAATGAATCGCCAGTTTATTAGATGACTGAATCGATTAATCTGTATTAAGTATTTTTAGAAAAAGAGACAAAACTTTCTGATTCCAGCATCTTAACAATGAATATTTCGGACTTCTTTGCTCCTCTGTGACAGTAAAATGAATATTTTGAGGTTATGGACAACATAAGACATTTGAGGACGTCATCTTGGGCATCTGGAATTACCAATTGACATTTTATAGACCGAAAATAATCAACAGATTAACCGTTAATGAAAATAATTGTTAGTTGCAGCCTTAGTTGATGAATAACTGATGAAAGCCAAATGTTTTCTGGTTCCAGCTTCTCTTATTTGCTGCTTTTCTTTATTTCTTATGATTGTTTATTGAATATCTTTTTGTTTCAGACTGCTGAACACATGACCAACACATCTTTTTGGGTTCTGGGAACTTGTGATGAGCATTTTTCAGTATTTTCTGATGTTTTAAAAATAAAGCTGCTGATTAATTCACTTAAAAATAAACATCTGATTAATCAAAACTGAAAATGATCATTAGCGTCAACTTGAAACTAAATAATTTATCTGTTAATCACAAAAAGACTGATGATTCAGTGATGAAAGTTTCAGCAATACAGTGTTAACAGCCAACACCTCAGGCCACTGTAGCTTGGGTCTCTATTTGACAACAGGAAACCAGAGTTGGTTGAACATGCAGGATCTCAGCTGCACCCTGCTCCTACACAACCACAGATAACAGCGAGCATCATCCGCACTTTGCAGCGTTAATAGATCCCACTTCTCTCTTCTCTCTGCTTGTTCATTTAAAAATTACTGTGCTTAACAACAACACGGCGCCACTAACAGCTCCCTGGAGTCTACTCAGAGTTTATCAAGATGCCAACATGAGGAGGTATCACTTTACCGTCCAGTGGTTCCTCGGCGTAGGTAAAGTGTTAGCAGTGCTGCTGTTGTCTGCTGCAGGTGTCGATCTGCAGCTGCTACCGTGCGCGGGGCTGCCAGCCAGGACTTTGTTCTTTTTGGACAGGTAGAGGCTCAGCAAGCGGCTCAGGTTGAACCTCCTCTTGTCCTTTTCCATCTCAGCACTGCCAACACTTGTGCTTCATCATCCTACCCGAGCCCATAAAAAGGCAAACCGTGCTACCTGCCGTACATCATCTCAAGGCTCACCTCCGACTCATTTGTGCACTCATGTCAGGATTAACTCTGTGGACATCCAGTAAATATGGAAAAAAAAATCTCTTCCCTTTATCTACTCTCCCAGCAGGGGCCTTCTGCTGTAATATTTTATTAACTCTTCATCTTCATTTTCTCCTCTAATATCTCTCCTGTCCTCCCCCTCTCCATTGCTCTCTGTGCAGGTCTGATTAGCCCTGTGTGTCCTCGGTGACTGACTGCAGCTGAAGTGAACTGGAACCAAAGCGGGCAGGAAGGAAGAGCCTGCGCTTATTCTCACAGTCCTGCACCCAACAAGTCCCACACACACATCTGCGGCTGAGAGAGAGAGAGAAAGAGGTGGACTGAAACTGAAACAATAGAAAAAAAAAGGAGAGAGGTGCTACGAGAGGTGTTTCTGCAGCCCTGACTGAGAATCATACATGTTACTACATATGTTTCTGTGTTACCAGTGTTTTTGCCTCCAAAGTGGTCTGACCCCAAAACCCAGCTCTACACCACTTCCCTTTACCCACAATTCAACAGAGCAGAAGTTAGAGAGGATGAGGAGTGTAGAGACGGTTCAGACGACTCATTGCCTGTGGATGACAGAGACTTTCCTGCCTGGGGCCGGGCATGTCCCTCTCTTCCCCCTCATAATAGTCTATTCCTGCTTATCCTGTCTCCTAAAACAGCTCTCGCCGGTCCTTAAGTGCTCACTTTATTGCTCTGCGCAGTAAATTTCTTAAGCAAAGGAAGAGAATAGGTTGTTACACACCCATGTAAATACAGCAGAGCATGAGTCAACTTCTCTCTTAGGTCAGCAGACGTACGCTTCACAAACATCTGATTACACTGCAATGCAGCACACACTCGGAAAAGCTTGATTATAGCAATAGTGGGATTGAAAGATAAAGGCGTGTTGAAATGCAGAGATGTTACTTTGAGCAACATGAAGCCTTAATGTGCGTTTGCTTAGCGAAGGAGAAGCTCTGATGTGTTGCTGCTGTGCAGGAGAAGAGTCAGAGCTTACCTGGGCAGTAAGACTGGCAAAGTCCCTCTCTATCCAGGTGATGTGAGACTGGTTCTGGGAGGGGGGAGGGTGGTTGTGTTGGAGGTTAATATGGGTTACAGAGAACACATTTGCATGAAGCAGGTTTCCTCCACTTTTACAGAAATATTTAAAGTTTTCTTGCAGGCTCACAAAACACACACTCACAGAGAGGTTTAGAGAAGGGCAGCGTGGTGATGGTTGCCTCACTAATGACAGGAAACTTCTCTTTCCTCCTAGTTCTCACTTCCTCTTTTCTAGAGCTGATCGCACTCTCTTTCTTCTCGCTATTTTAAACATATTTCTGCTCGCAGTTTCCCAGAACGACTGCTGCTAATTTCAAACTCATTTGACTGATCTCACACGAACATACCGGCAATATATAGAATGTAAATTATCCAGGGATGAGTGAGCGCAGATGCTCGGGACTCATTTGACAGTTTGATGGTGTCATTTTAAACACAGCGCTAGACGGTGTTAAACTGAAATTAATTTACAGCTTTCGGATTTAATACAACGGCCTCAGTGAAGTGTTTCAGTGTTATTGTTTTGAGTATTAAGTGCAAAATGCAAAGGCTGAACACACCGCCTTGAAAATGGACTCCACGTGCAAAATGAAAAGCGTTTAAGTGAGCCAGCACAACTAACCATTTACAAAGTGTTTTAGCGTTAGAGGAGGTGGAAGATAAACACGTCCTCCTGCTTCACAGCTGAGGAGACAGCAGCTTAGCAACACATCCATCCGCACAAAGGAAACCCCTTCCTCTCCTCTCAAAATACCACACCACACATACAGCTGAATAAAGATTTGGGAGGGTCCCTAGATTTTGACACATCTATATCACATCAGCACCACCTACACTCACATTACATCAGCTGGAGGTTAATGAACATTTAAAAAAAAGAAGTGGCCACTTGCCTCTCGTGTGCGGGTTTTGGTGCGGAATAAGAGCCTCCACATGTCCAGATATTTCCATGTCACTTGTGTCAGTGAGTCTCTGTGACACTCACGGTCTTACAAACACACCGCCTCTGTGTCAGAGTTAGCTCACACTTTCTGTATGCAATACCACAATGACAGATATAATCTGCACACAGGCTCACGAAAATAGGAAGTGAAGCGAAGTTGTAAAAATTAATATGAGCAACAGGTATGTTTTGTTGGGGATAGAGTAGGAAATAGTGCCAGAGCTGCAGGAAATGGCTCTTAGGGAGCGTTTTCTCAGGGATTTTTGCTTTTTGTGAATTCTGAGACAGACAGGAAACAGATGAGAGCGAGGGGATGACATGCAGCAAAGGGCCCGGGCCAAACTCAAACACGGCCTGCTGCTGTAAAGACTCTAATGTTACACGCTTGTCCCAGAGAGCTACCGAGCACTTAGGGAAGCGTTTTCTCAACGGTGGAAAAAAACAGCACAGGAGGAAGACGGGGAAAAAGACACAGTGGCAGGAGCAAAGAGCAGTTCCAGACACGTCTACGAAACTACTTTACACACTTTGATGTGAAGTTGAACAAAACAGAGATTCACTTTGCATAATAAGGCACTCTGTATGATTACACAAGCTCCTGTTGGCAATGATAGGAGCTCCCAGAGAAGGAGAGGAAATTGATTTGAATGCTAATGCACGCTTGTCAGGAATCTGAGAGATTTTTGAGAAAAGGGCAGTTTGCGTTTCCTTAGGAGTCTCATCTGGCTAAACTAAATGCGCTGGCTGTAATTAGAATCAGCACTTGCACCTTAAGTAACTTGTGTCTCTCTCTGACAGCAAGGAAGTAGATGTATGTGGTGTAATAGTCTCTGATAAACACAAGGGGCCAGTGTAGGTCTGCAGCCAGGCCAGCGCTCCAAACAAGAGTGCCATGACAGAGGAGCTTTAGCCAAGTAAGGGCATGTTCACATTGTGAGCTCATGCCTCCTCCAAATCTCACTGTTGGGGCTGACATTAATTACAAGCAAGGGAGACAAAAAGTGGGGCCAGGGGGAGCATGTGGGAGGTGACAGAGGCCGCACTGCTGTTACAAACGGTCCAAGCACAGCAGCAAAGGTCACACAGCGCTTGTCAAAGTGTTTTGGAGCCCTAACCTGCTTCGTATGACAATAAAGGTTTAAAAGAGGGATGCATAAAATAAAAAAAAAGTGGACTGGATGTGGTAAAAGAGGAAAAAAAACAGACAAAATGAGAGAAAGCATTGTCATCATGGCGTGAGCAGTAGCGAAAAAGATCATTTAGACAGCGAGCGAGCTGAAAAACACAAGACAATTACAGTGTTCGTCTCACTGGAGCCTCTCCTCTTTCCAGGAAGAGGGAACAGCAGCAGCACCTGCACGTTCTCACATGTATGACAGCTCTGACTGTTGGAACGGAGACGGGGAGAAAAAAAATGAGAAAGTCCAGAGTGGGAGACAGCAGAAACGACTAGTGTACATGGAGGGAGACAGAGCAGTCTAAACATCCATCCAACCGACCGTGGTTCAGTCTCATTACTATGAAAACAAATATCCTACACTAGACTCTGTCTGCCTGAGTGCACACACACAGACACACACAGAGGGAGCAACACACTGCATAGGTACACTGCAGCATTACCTTGACTATGACTAAGATTTTGTGATTACATAATTAGAACTGAGACTCTTGAAAATACTGTAGGCAGTATATCAAAAATAAATCCACTATAAGAAAATGCATCATATTTTTACAGCTTTCTAATCACCTTGTCCAGTAGCTTTATTCATGATTGATACATTTAACATACATTTATAATCAACACTCTGACTGGAGGTTACTGGCAGATCTGAATCAGCGCCTATGCTTCCCATCTGAGATCGCCTCTACTACCCTCAGGCCAGACCTTGTGCCTTGGTCCTCCTCGCTGTGCTCCGGGAGGATGCTGTGGAGGAGGCCTATGATCGCAAGAGCCTTAAGTACGATGAGCTGGCAGCCAATACTGAGCAACACCTGGAAAGCGAAGGTTTGCCCAGTAGAAGCAGGCTGCAGAGGCTTCGTAGGCAAGCCACCAGAAAAGAAGAAAATGGGAATTCAAGGCCAAGCCCAGTGTCAGGCCATCAAAGCCCTCTCTGGCGCAGCTGAACAGGCAAACCGGTGGCTATGGATCAAGAGGGAAGACACCACTCAGGCCCCGAAATACCACAAACAACAACAGGGTTCAAGGGAGTAAAAGCAGAGGGGGGCACACACATACGGCCAGGTGGTGCCGATGAGGCCTCTGGAGGTGTCGTGGGCCTATCATCGGAACACCAGTGAAGGAGGGTACCAACCTGATGACCCCAATGAAGCTTTTACCCCCCCTACACCCCCACCTCCTACCCCAGCATGGCTCCAACTTTCACGAGCAATCACAGGTATGTGCAACAACAATCGGCCAGTTAAACTCCACCTCGATTTAAGATAAGTTCTTCTCCTTTTAGTTTCTTTTCTCTTCCCTCATCAAAACGCAGGAGTAGGGGGAGGTAGAGTGGCTGTCCATGCCAATCCGGTCGCTGGATGCACAGACGGCTCTCCTTGGCTCTGAATCCCTGTGCTCTGTCTTTCTTTCTTTCTTTCTTCTTTCTACCTATGTTCTTTCCCACTTCTTTATCCATCTAACCTTAACCCTTTGAGTGGGAGTAAAAGTGCTGTCTGGGGATTTCAGAGTGGGAGCCATAGTCTCAAGTATGTGCATCAAGGGATTGTAAGATCTAGTCCTAAACTTAACTGCTTCCCAACCAAACAGCACATCCACTAAGGGTAAATATCCAATGTAATGACAACATGAACACGACACAGGCAGGCTTTGCAGGTTAATATTTGACAAAGAAAACGTAAATGAAAATGAAGGCTGTATAAATATTCTCTCGTTTCATCTATTTTATTTAAGTACAGACAGTTGTTTCGCTGTGACTAAGAGATATTAAAACCTGCGTAGGTCCCACTTTTTTTCCACACAGAAAATAAATCAGGGATCAAGAGGGGAGCTGATAAAGAATCAGACCAATAAGCAGAATTGATAATGGCATTGGTATCTATTAAATCTTATTAATTAGTTGCAGTCAAATTTTCTGCCAATCAACTGATTCATTGTTGGATTTATCTTTATAGAGAAACAAATGCATGAGGCATGTATGTCCACGCGTGTATGAAGCGTTGTGGTTGATTACTATGCCAGTGTTACAAAGGAGGACGACACTTGAACGGTTTCCTCTGGTTTGTTTTGCTATCAAAGCTAACGCTAGCTAATGCGCTAAAAAGTTAGTGTTACGGAGAAATCCAATATTCCTCTTAATACCTCCCCAACTTCTGATGAGTTGGACATGATAGCCCTTAATACACATGACGTTATTCATCCCTACAACAGTAAATACTTTTTTTCCCAACCTGCTAAAAGGTGTGCGCTGTACACAAGAGCATTTTTGCATTTAACCATAGTTCTTTGTTGTTGTTGACAGGCAGTGGCGGCTGGTAAGTGACTCCTTCTATTCTGGCTCCCAGTAACACAACATGATGACATATTAAGACTCATATGTAGCCTACAGCCTTGTGGTGGAGAGTCATGTTTTGCCTCCAGCTAATGAAATGACGTTATTGTGACGTCGGCCCTAAAAGGGTTTACACACACGTACTGAAATGAGAGCTTCTAGTTCAGAGTTTCTACGCACGACTGTCCAAACAGTTGTGTCTTTGAATGTCTCTCTGTTTTTGCCTCCATCGTTTTTCACCCTTCATCATCTCTGAAAGCAGGCCCCAAAAAGGGCAGCTAATTTTGGAGGAAAGGGCTGACTCATTCATTCAGCTAGTTCTGTCCCATTTATTATCTTTTTTTCCTGGCTGTTCCTGTGACACGCCTTCTTTCCACTTCACCCAACAGCTCCAACAATCTGTCCACCTTCACTCTGTCCTTTCCCCTGTCCAATTCATTCTCTCACTTACGTTGTTTGCCCTCTGGCCACACCTGCTGTGACAGCCATGACTGAAGGGCCGGTACACAAAAGGGGAGAGGTGGGATGGAGGGAAGGGAGGAAGGAAGGAGTGGGGAGAGGCATTGCTGCAGTTGGACATTCCCCCGGTCCCAGTGCAATCCTCAGACATCCCATCATGGTGCTTTAATACTAGCTTAGCCTGGGGCAGGCAGGCTGAGAACAGATTTAAAGAACGTCATAAAAAACCGATGGGAAAAAAAAGTTCAGGTTGCGGCTGGCTAAGAACAAAGAACTAGCAGCCAGGCAAAGACTTATATTCTTAATCCCTCACTACTTAACATGATTATCTCTGGCTTTGCAGGTTCGGTTGCGGTTATCCTCTAGAGATAAGAGACAGGAGCTTCATCTACAGTACATTATTTCTACATAGCAGAATGAGAAACAGATTGTGTGCGCGTGTCAGAAGTATGAGCAATACTTGACATTCATGACATGAGACGATGATTTGTTGTCGATGTCTGTTTTCTGGAATCAGTGCTCTCTTTAGCGCATTACCTCATAACAACCAAAACAAAGATTTGTAGATGTAGGAAGGAAGGAATAATGAAAAGGTCATTGGGTTTGGTGAGTGGTGCCTGACTTGTCACAGGCTGTGTGTCACTGTGAGCTAACATGTTTTGATCCTTGACCTCGTGGCGGAGGGCACCACTGAGGTTAATACCCATCCTTCTGAGGACCATCTGCCCACCTGCTCATCCAATTACACCATGGCATCCAGACCCAACTAGGGATAGATCTGACAGAGACTCAGGATATCACTGTGGTAACAACTTCTCATTAACAAGGTAGCCACACCTTAAAGCATACCCTGCTCTATCTTCTATTTTACTTTGAATGGGACCAAGAAGACTTTAAACTAGAGAACATTAACTAATTAGGAAACGGTTTCCTGAGGTAATAAATCAAGTGAGAAGTAGGGTCATTTTCTCATCAACTCACATACAATTGGACTTCTTTTCGCAACTAGCAGTCGCCCCTGCTGGCCATTCGAAAGCACCTCCACATTGGCTTAAATTTTCAGACCAGGAGATAACCCCTTGATTCACATACACGACAACACCCAAGAAAGTGTACAAACTTAGGATGTCTTGATACATTTTTATTGGCTCCGATCCAAATCCGTGTCGTTTAACATTGCATATGCGGATATGGAGGCCTGATCCGAATATACAGCTACACACAGTGTACACTTCAAGTACATCAAAAGTCATTCAAAATCAATCCAACTGAACTCTGTAACGCATTAAAAAAAAAGCACTGTTCCTTATGTTTGCTTGTTTTTATTCTTTATTTTGCGTTTTATTATTAATATTATTTACAAAATAATAAAGTGTAAAATACAAAACGCATAATTTTTTGGCCTTGTCACTGTTCTGAGGAATTTCTTTGGTGCAGCCTTTATGGAGGATGGAAGCTATCATCGATAAATAAATAAATAAATAAGTGAATAAATAAATTAATAAATGAAATAATATGCAATTAAATGTACAAAAAATAATATTAAAAACAAATCTCGGCATTAATGAATGAATTAATAAAGAGAGGTCATTAGTTCAAGGTCCACATAGTTTAAGAGAAAATTAATAAAGGTGACATAACCTGATATTTGTTTTAATTTTCTACCTTACACATTTACCTCTGTATTAATTTTCCTATTTATTTACTTTCCTATTAGTTTTCCTTTTTAATTTCATTTGAATTCATTTTTAATTTAATTTAAATGTATTTTGGAACGTATTTATTCAGTTTTAATGTTGTATTCATTTCTGTATTTATTTGTATCTTTTTTTATTTCCCTGAACTTATATTTCTGTGTTATCGTCTTTATTTCTTTAGAAACAACCAGATTTGTAATCAAAAACAATTCAAAAACCATAAAGCTACAACTAAACTGACCCAACCTCACAATGCACTGCACCAAATTGCAACACTCAGTGACACCAGCAAAGTTTTTATTGTAATGCGGTCTCCTGTGGAACAGATGCTAGTTCTATATCACATGCCATAGACAAGTTAAGGGAGGATGTTACAGGATTAGCGCAGATGCTACAGGAAATCCTGCGCTTGCATCTGTACTATTAATATCACCAGCAAGGGTAGCAGTAAGATGATAGGCAGTTCATCGCTCGGCCAGTTGACATGAGGCTGTAATGGCCTTGTGTAATATCCACAGTGGCACAGTGGTCAATAAATAAATAAAAGAGGGACAGAAATGGCAGCGGGGAGTAAGAAAGAATAAAAGAGAGGGAGAGAGAGATCCGTGGGAGAGATAGATGAGGCAGAGGAAGAGAAGAAAGAGTGGGTGCTCGTAATATAAACAATGAGGTCATCGGAGTTAGAGCTGGCTGACTGCAGTGGAAATGTGTAGCACTCTACATCGCCATGTATAGAATACAGAGCAACAACCTGCATATTACACACACACACACACACACACACAGACGCAAGGAGTACAACCATAAACCCACAAACAATAACATGGCGTGAGCAATTATCTCCCGTCACCCGTCTCTAATTTCTCTGTCATCACATAACCATTCCCGTTCTCATCGTTCAAACTCCTCCCAGAGACCAGAGCAGTCTGAAATAGCAGCTTCATATTTCAGTCAATACTTCCTGCTTCCTCCCTCTCGTGGTTCTCCTCTTTCCTTAAATATCAACCCAGCCACTTGCCAAAAACACACTCAAAACACACATGGGCATAAACGAAAACATTGCTGTGGGCATCCTTCCTGAACCTGTCTTAAACACTATTCATAACCTTGTGTCTTGCTCCGAACACATCCGACTATCAGTCATGGTGATATATGGACTCCATTGCCTGCAACACTTGAGTTTAAATAAATCTGCGGGATATATTTAACCAGCTGGGCACTGCCACCCTGACAGCCTCGCCTTTATCTTCTGCACTGAGGCCAGGTAGGTGGCAACTAACCCTTCCTGTTTGTAACACTTCACCATAATTTACACCATGACAAGACAGAATATCACTGTATATTCTGGGAATAGGCTGAGCTGCCTGTGTTTTTACTGCATGCTCTCCAATGTTCTCTCTCGTTTTTGCTCTGTTTTTGGTCTCCACCAACTCCCAAGGGAAATATCCATCCCTTTAGCTGCTAAATGCACCATCATGTTCAGCAGCTAGTTGTCAACTTTTTCTGTCTGATGACTGGTGTTAGGTATGTAATACAAACAGGGTGTATCAAAGCGTGTTATCTGAAAACAGCTGCCTGCTGTGGCTGGATTAAGTTGATGAGACCGCTGAGGATAAATCAAAACAGTCAAGTTGCAGGCTGTCAAATCACAACAGTTAGCCGAGAGCAGCTAAAATGCCTCGCACTGCAGACTTAGGCAGAGTCCTGCATTGGGTACCCAGTCGTGTCAGATGATTAATATATTAAATAAAATCAAAATATTTCTAATTACACTGAATGTTTTAACATTTTAATCCTCCAACTGCTGATTTTGTGTGTCGGCTTGCTCATTTCCTGAATTACCTTCATTTTAAAACACAATATTTTAGTTTCCCAAAATGATCACTTTAAACATGCTGCCTAACCAAATTATTGGAGCAGTGCATGGTTGGTATAAGATTTGCGGTTTCAGGTCGGGCCGCTGATTTTGTGTGAGTCAGACTGCAGAAATTGAGCATAGCGTTAGTTCAGACAGGACATGTTGTCAAGCTCAGCTCACATCCCAGCTACATCAGCTGATCTGAAACAGCCCAATCAGCTGATAGATCACATGATTCCTTTCTATGCAACCAATTGGCAAATCTCATTCAGGGCGCCCTATTTAAACTGCTCTGGCCTGCCTACTGTTGCTGCTTCCTCTGCAAGCCGCTTTGCAACAATCTCCACCCCAGCTGCTCCTTTACATGATGTGTCTGACTTCTCAATGTCATTTCTGTTTGTCATTGATGCTGGCTCTGTTCTGTTCCCGGAGTTTCCATGTAGGCACATGGAAGGGCAGGGAGGTTTGCTCTCTCTGTCTCAGGCTTTCCTCATTTGCACGTGGAAGGGCAGAGAGGTGTGCTCTCTCCACCTTAGGCTTTCCATGTAGGCGCGTGGAAGGAGCTTCTGTGTGGGCCTAGGAAAGGAAGAGAGGCCCCAGAACAGAGCCATAATGCTGCAAATGGACATCAAGTTTTCTTTTCTTCCTGGCTAAAGCGTTCCTCACCGAACTAATTGTCCATATATGCGGGTAGTGGGGCGGATGCAGTATTGCATGTCACATCTTGGCTTGGAAGCAGATTTTGAAAGTCAGACCCATGCAGGACTATGGAGTAGGGTGAGGTCACAGTGGGTTCATCTTATTAGTGCTGAGGGATATGAAGGAAATCAAATTTCACAATATGTTTTTAAATAGAAATACCTCGATATCAATATTGTGATGATATTGTAGGGTTGACTATCACAACATTTTTGCAGAATAACATAGTGACATAAATTTATTTAATGACTGAGTGAGTAAAACAAATAAGAGAACAGTTAGAGCAGTCTGGGAAGATATCCAAAATCCAAGACATAATCTAGTCTCATATAATGATACTGATATAATATCATTATATTGCCCAGCCCTAATTGCTATATAATTGATTTGAGAGGCTTGTATTAAAAAATAAGATTTTCTTCTTAATGTAATAAAATGCAGAAGGACAAACAAAGCTCACTGTTGCTAATAAAAATTGTGTTTAGAATTAAAAGAGTGAATGAAGATGAGTCGTCTACTTGCCAGAGCTGCTGGAAATATGACATATGGGGCCAGCGCAGACAGCAGTTACAAGCATTTGGCTGGTTAAAACTTGGAGCCCTGCCTTTGGCCATGTCAGACTATGTTAAATCAGTGTGAATAAAATTCATCCTGAAGCCCAGGAGGAGTGTATTCATTGTAGGAACTGACATCGAGGTGCGAGTGTTACACTGAGATGATAAAATATTAATGTCTTCATCTAGAGGGGGGAATAAATAGACCAGGGTTTTATCAACTCATTTGTTAATAAATTAACTATGAAATATGTTGCGGTTTGCATTTCCTGGATTGCATATGACACTGTTGCCATGGCGACAAAGGTCAAAGGTTACATGCTCCTTGGGGCAACACCTAAAACTGCTGAGAAAGACAAACAGATGAGAGACAGGGAGAGGAAAAAACAAAGCAGAACACACAAATGCAGGAACCTGAAAAGACAAATAAACCATAAAAAATTCAGCAAAGGTTTTTATTAAACTGAGAGCGAAGAGGAAAGAGCAGAGCAGCGATAATAAACACCATCAGCATCCATATTAATGAGAACTATAAAGGAGAGGAAGTGGTCGGAACATTGTCCTTAATCGACCCTGAGAGGGAGAAGCGTGAAACTATGGCAACTGTGTCTGTCTCCATCTCCCAGCATCCTCTTTGTAAGACAAGAGCTGGTACGAGAAGCAAGGCCACACACACACACACACACACACGCACACACGCTGGAAACATTTTTTGGATGATGCTTCCAGGTAACATTTGCCAGCCTCCATCTTCACAAAAAGAGCACTTTTGTGCCTTTGTACTCAGCTTCAATGTGCAATTTGATGCCAGAATCCTCTCCAAACCGTCCATGCTGCGTGAGAATGAAGTTATCCAAGTAATATGTTATGATGGCCTTTAAAGGTTAGCGATGTAGCTTGTGACTCTAATATCAGAGACTTTTCTGAGCACACATACTTATCTATAACACCATGCACACACACAGTGGATGATGAACAGGGCTGACTCTCTGTCAGAGTAATCCTCACTACTGTACTAGTGTGTGTGTGTGTGTGTGTGTGTGTGTGTGTGTGTGTGTGTGTGTGTGTGTGTGTGTGTGTGTGAGGGAGTGTATGTCTGTGTACATATGCATTTAAAGCCAAACTGATATGAATGGAAATACTGCTGAGGGCTTTTAACATGTGAGAGTTTTGTATGTGTGTTTGTGCTCTTGTGAGCACATGCCTTATCATAAACCTTTTTCTTCCTGGCGGCACAAGTCGCAATCAGGGCTTAGCAATGGCAAGGACACAGTAACCATGACAACTAGGCCCATAGCAGCCATGAATGGGTGGAGGAGGGGCTGAAGTGAAAAGACGGATGGAACATAAGTCTGAAGGGCATCTGGTTCAAGTCTAGTAGGTTTTTAGTCTGTTCTGGGATGATGAAACCCACTGATATTTGGACTTGACACGCTCAGTGCGCGCATACACACACACAGTACTGATGGATTCATTCACAAAAACCGTCTTCGGTTGTGTCCTTTGAGTTGTTCATTCATATATCTTTGTCTGTCTGGCCTAACGCACTCTTACACACATTATATGGCACTGTGGAAACAAGAATTACTGGTTTCACACATGATAATTTATGTAATTTTGACCATCAATCCTACTAGTGCGAGGACATCATACTCAGTTACGTGCCCAGATCTGAGAAGTTCCTAAACTATTACTGAATTTTTGAGCCTGTTATCAGTATTTGAGTTAGGGCTGGGCAATATCGGTATATGAAACTAGACATCGTCTTAGTTTTTGGATATTGCAATGTTGTAAGTGCCGTGTTTTCCTGGTTTAAAAGGCTCCACAAAATCAGCACAATATCTATATCGAGGTATTTAATAAAAAATATCATGATACTGGATTTTCTTTCACCCAGCCCTAAAACAAAATATCTGATGACAATATATTGTAAAATATTCTTCTTTTTTGTTTTTGATTTTTAAATTAATATAAGCACACAGCGGCACGGTGGTGCAGTGGTTAGCACTGTCGCCTCACAAGAGGATCACTGGTTCGAACCTGGGGTAGGGGGTTCGAAGATGTTGTAACTGGTGACTCTAAATTGTCCGTAGGTGTGAATGTGAGTGTGAATGGTTGTCTGTCTCTATGTGTCAGCCCTGTGATAGTCTGGTGACCTGTCCAGGGTGTAGCCCACCTCCCGCCCTATGTCAGCTGGGACAGGCTCCAGCCCCCCGCGGCGCCTAACAGGATGAGCAGTTACAGCAAATGAATTAATGAATAAATAACATAAGCTCATAACATGCATAATTTCTTTGGATAAGGATCTTCAATTATTCATTTTTTTTAAATACCTGTGACCCAGATACATGCTGATACATGCTGATACATGCTGAGTGGGACACGGAAAAACAAACTTCTCAGTGCTCTCTGGTAGGGCTGCAACAAACTGTTATTAGTTGTTTGATCTTTTAAATGTCAGAAAATAATGAAAAATGTCTATCAGTGTTTCCCAAAGCTCAAGATGACCTCTGTAAATGTCTTGTTTTGTCCACAACCCAAAGACATTCAGTTTACTACACAGAGGAGTGAAGAAACCAGAACATCTTCACATTTAAGAAGCTGGAAGTTCTGACTTTCTTTTCCTCTCAAAAAAGAACTCAAACCAATTATTTGATGATCGCATTAGCTGGTAATTATTCAGTAGTTGACAACTAATCAATGAATCCATTAATCATGCAGCTCTACTCTCTGGAGAGTCTGCTCTTTAGATACGTAAAGCTGTCGCCATGTCTAAACATGCTTACATCAAGTTGGGCTCCAGGGAACATGGCAACACTGCTTAAAGTCTACAGAAGAAGAAACATGAGCGGACAGTCAAGCAGGTTTGAAACAAATCCTCAGCTTAGCCATACTTTTTCATCTTGGTGAATAAAAGCTGAATGATAATATACAACTTTATGAACTATTTGTGCTGCATCTTCGCTCACCAGTTCCTATCATGCCCTCAAAAACAGGAAACCAGTCTTGAACTCAAGTAGGTCATCAGTACATCATCACACCATTAGCTACTCAATCTGCATATGCTGATAGTGGCATTGAGGTTTTCTTTGGAGGAAGTAGGGGATGTAAAACCACATCAGTCTTTACTGTATCTTACCATATAATAACGAAAACTCTGTCTATGTGTGTGTGTGTCTGTGTCTCTGTTCCACGTTTTTCTCCTCACTGACCTGGTCAATCCATGTGATATTTGGCACAGTGGTAGAGGGTCATGGGAGGATGTGAATGAAGCAATATTACATCAATTGGCCAAAAGGAGGGCGCTATAGCAACCGATTGAAATTGCAAACTTTGAATGGGCATATCTCATGCCCTGTATGTCGTAGAGACATGAAACTTTGCACAGAGATGCCTCTCCTCATGAGGAACACATTTGCCTCAAGAACCCATAACTTCCAGTTATATAGATTTCGGTTTCTAATTTTTGGTATGACATGGTATAATATGCTGTACATAATCACGGAAACTGTGTCAGTCAGTCATTCTGTCAGTCCCATGTTTTTCAAAAACTCTGTCTGAATACATTGCTCTTCTTAATGCATTCACTTGACCATTTAATCTGCAATTTCCTATGACCTGCATCCCAAACACACACCATGTGAAACTGTACGTGGGCAACTGGGCACTCATCCAAATATGAGCGTCCAGGCTACAAAAACAGTGTCAATATAAGAACAGTCTTTGAAGCAGAAGTAGGGAACCCCTGATTAAGATGAATTCATTTATCAGTTGGCTTTTGTACAACCTGTGTCTCGCGGCCATGTTGGACTTTGTATCGAGATCTTCAGCCACGACTTTGGGGAGTCCACTCCATTTATAACCAATAAAAAATGTGGCCCAAAACTCCCAAAAACATCACATGAGTAAACCAGAGTCTTCCTTTAATGATTGCTTTTGGCAGAATTAATCCTCTGAGATGGTCCGAAAGACTCTTCACGGAGAGATAAAAGATTACTTAACAGCATCCCATGAAAACAGAGAGCAGCGAGGTGAACTATACAGCTGATGGGCAAAGGAAGGGAGTAGCAGAGGTTATATTGTGTACAATAGAATCCAAAGATTTAGAGCCCCCTTCTAGCACAGAGGCAGGCTGGGTAATTGGGCTGTAAACCATCTCCTGGGCTCCGTGTGTGTGTGTTTGTGTGTGTGGGTGTGTATGTGTCAACCAGCACACCAAGCCACCTAAACTGCTGCTGCCATTAACATCAGTTTCTGTTGATGATAAACTCAGATAAGAGGACATCCTCCTGACCGGCGCTTTAATCAGACGCTATAGCAACCCCCCAACACACACACACACACACTACATAAAGCACAGAAACATCATTAATCACAGATATGCTTTCTCCATGCACACACACACACACACACACACACTAAAATGCACACACACCACACACCCCTCTTGGGCCTACAGAGGCAATCATAACAAGGACTGTTAGCTACTGCAAAGAATAAGAAGCCATTTTAATTTGCGTTAAAACCTTCTGGAGAGGCTCAATTAACGTGCCGCATAAACACAACTCTCTGAGTCACACCTGATAAAATGTGAATGATGGTGTGTGTGCACTTTGGTTTGCGTGTGCCTGCATTCGGATAAGCCTAGGTAATAGATTTTTCTCTTTTATTGTAGCCAGAAGATTGTGTGTGTGCGTGTGTGTGTGCGTGTGCGTCGGAGCAAAGTCCGTCCAGCTTGCGTAATGAAGCTGATTTTCCACTCCACTCTCTTGTTAACTGACTAACTTGCCATGTAGGAGTAGGAACACTAAGAGTTGTTTATACATAACAGATGAACCGAACGCGGCACAGGCTATTCACCGAAAGCTATTGATTTGCCAAACGCCCTTTCATTCAGGAATCACAATGTCAAACATCTCTTTTGCAAGACTTCGCATGACCTTGCCGGGAAAAAAAACCCACCTAACATTCAGGATGTGACAAAAGGCGTTCAGTCTGAGTTGATTTAAGGCCGTCCTTGCCTTTGAGCGACTCAACTTCACAGAAAGTTTGGTTCAGAAACTTTGCGAGAACAAACGCGAGCAGGGTAGAACAGGGCAGGACAGCCAAGGACACCTGCTTAACAAATCGTTAAATAACCAGGCTTTATCTGGACTACAAGACACGATGATGTATTAGACTTTAAGGCGGAGTGCTGAGCGCTATGATGGAAGATAAGAGGAGGGGAGGAAGAGAAGAAGAGGATGCTGTATTGGAATGTACAGCATAAAATGATGAAGGGCAGTTAGAGGGAGAGAATGAAAGAGGGCATCTTCAAGCTTCACTGCTTTTTCTCATTTAGGAGGTAGGTGTGTGTGTGTGTGTCTGTGCGTGTGTGTGTGCGTCATCAGGGTTCCCTCCCTGTCGTCATCTAAAGAGCAGCTGGAACACCAGAGTCCACTCAATGCGGCACTTCGACAGAATCCAGAGGCTGTTTCCACTTGTTGTTATCGCCATGATTTTTATCATCCGATCAAACAAGAGTTAAAGGCAGTAAGTGGCAGGTCTGCTTTCTCCTCGTCAGCCTGCTAGCAAAATAATTAAATGAGCCATTAAATTCAGCCAATCACGTGGCAGCAACTACGTGTTATGTGATATAACCCTCATGTTCAAAAGAAGAACAACAAAGCACAGCAGAAAAACAGGCCTGGTGTTAACATTAGCATATGCAAAATAAATATGAATCTTACTGATCTCCAGTCAGTTACTGTAACAAATCACACAGGCTTCGGTGCACACTGACTGTGCCTCGTTGTAAACATGTTAAATGTTCCTGCTTCAGCTTCCAGACCATTGTTGGGAGACTCTCTGCTCTGATCGCCAACACCTGTCTGCTCTCAGCTCAACCACTTTAACTCTCTCATGCTCGCCACAGCACACAATGTAATGTGTAAACTTGTGGTTTGCACTTAAACCCACCGTCGGCGATTTTCACACAGTACTTTACACTGCCCTTCCCACAGTGTAGGGCAGTGTGTGTGCACGTGAAGCCAGGTACTTCTGAATCAGTTGCTTTGTCTTTCATTGCAGCTTTTGCAATTTGAAAAACGCCTTTTATGAAATCAAAATGTCCGTTTAAATGGGATTAATCATTCAGCCCATTGTGGTCAGTCATGTGGCCACTAAATCACAATTCAGACGACATCATTGCCAATCACTTAAGAAGCTTTTCCACTGTTAAATGTCTTCTGCTGCAGCACAGATGCTGCGAGGAGGACTGTAATCAACTTCAGGAGAGGCAGCACACTTTAGATAAACAGTGCCTCTCTGCACAACAAAACTGTCTGCAGAGGCAACGTTTACAGAGGAAAGTCTTAGGTACATTTTGGTTGATTGAAATTTCACAGAGCAGCCTACATCAATTCTCTTGCAGCAAACACAGCAGTAACAAAAATCTTCTTGCACTTAACTAACAAATAAAGCACTTAGTGCATGGACACGGCATGAATGAGGACTGAATATTCAAACAAAGAAAGCACCAAAATGCATTTCACTTACTAATCCTTGCATTTTCATTCCATACTCCTTGCTTATTCAGCCTCTCTTTTCTTGTAAAGGTCACTTGCTTTGAAAGAGGGGGCACTTCAAATCCTGGCTCTGCCTGTCGAAGCCTTGAGCTGCTTTTATTAACGCACACAAACACCGTCTCTTTAAAATTCAGTATCAAACTTTGAGATCAACTTTCAGGATGTGGCTCACTTGTGCGGTACAGACATTTGCAGAGCATCAGCGGGAACTATCACAGCTTGCCGATACAAAGAGACGGCACATATCTGGCCATCTTTTCACGAGCTGAACTAAACGCAGCTTCAACAAACAACATTCATATCCTTCCAAGATTATCATCACAACTTCTCACCCTGTAAATCAATATGAGAGTGAGCTGAACTGCTTGTGTTTATGCCTAAATGTACACAGTTAACATGTCGACAGATGCAGTTTATTTGCTCTCCTCTCAAGCAGAAAGTGACACACAAGTGTGATTATGACTTGGCTAAGATCGCTATCAGTCACTTCACTCTTCGTTAGTGCTTCTTTCTTGTGTCTATTCACACAACTCTGACACAAACTACCATCTTTAAAGAAAAATGTCGGTTTCTTATTTGAAATTTTGTGGGTTCAGTGTGCAGGCAGAGCTGCATTCTCATATAAGTTCAACAAGACAAGTCAAAACAGGTTAACAGCAGAGCCTATAAAAAGTTTTCTTCACACTGCAGTGTCTGCATGCACAGAAACATTAAACCAGGTAGCAGCTTGAAAATCAAACACTCCATACTGGGATAAATAATACCACAGTCACCTCATAGTTATAACTACAGCTGACACAGCCAGCACACCAAGGTAATAAAGTTTAAAATCTTGTGTATCCATACTTCTGCCGCACTTGACCTTGGTTTCATGGAGGCAACACCTGCTGCCGTCCATTTCTATATTTTATTGATGTATCATGATGTATGACTATTTATAGGCTGTTAAACTGATGCATTTGTTCTATCAGATTAGAGACATGTAACAGTGGGACCGTTTCGAAAGGGCATGCTGTCACAGTGTTCTGGGGGGTTTGGCTGTTCAACTTTCCATTGGCCCTTTACAACTGGACTGATACACACTCACATGCCACTTTATTAGGTATAACTATAACGCAAATAGCCAATCACGTGGCAGCAACTCAATGCATTTAAGCACGTAGACATGGTCAAGACGACCTGGCTAACAACAGGAAACTGAGGCTACAGTTCACACAGGCTCACCAAAACTGGACAATACAAGATTGGAAAAACAATGCCTGGTCTGATGAGTCTGGATTTCTGCTGCCACATTCAGATGGTAGGGTCAGAATTTGGTGTAAACAACATGAAAGCGGGAGGAATGAGGAATGTTTCCAGCACCTTGTTGAATCTATGCCATGAAGAATTAAAGCAGTTCTGAAGGCAAAAGGGGTCCAACCTGGTACTAGCAAGGTGTACCTAATAAAGTGGCCCTAATGAAAGTTATATACACATAGGCAGTTAAATATAACCAGAATTAGAATGTAAAAGCTGACCATGTTTGTTAGGACTCTGTAGCATTTTCCTCATCCCTCCTACAGTGGAATATTAGCACCACTTACAATGCAAAATCTTTCACAGCCTTTTTCCAATAGCAGCCGGAGCTGCATTAACATTCCCGACTTATTTGAATAGAAACAACAACACCATTAGCACACTTGTCCACTTATTCAAATGATGTCCTGTGAGAGAGGAGTGGACAGCTGGTCCAATTAAAGAGTATTACCAAAAGTGGAGCTGAATGAGGAGGGAATGGCAGAGTGCGTTAAGTACAGGAGCGTGCTGTATGAGTGGAGCCATCATATGTACACAAATAAAAAAGAGTCATAGTGTTTCCTGTAGGTTGTGTTAACACCTTCGAGTTTCTTTTAATATTTTTCCAAACATTTATTCATTATCCTTTGGCCTCAGAGATCATGCCCAGTCAGCAACACTGCCTCTGATTTGCTGACAGACTGCACCTAATGAATAATGGGATACATCCTTGCCCTCAGCTGGCTTCAGCTATTAGTTAAAGACATTCATTGATAGATTTATTGGTTTTTAAAGTCTGTAGAAAATCCCTGCTGTTCCATGCTGGATTGCTTCTGAAAGGGACACAATCACAGCGGAGCACTTGTTGAAAAGCTACAACACTGACGAAGCGGAAGCGATTCAAAGTAGGTTTGTAGACCACAGCATTCCTGAGAAATTCTAAAAATGATAAATGCAGTAGTTTGATGTAGTATACAACAATGCCAACCTCTGGGGCAGAGCACACAAGGCCAAAATACCTCCTAATTTATCATATGAACAGATGCTGACAGGCAACATAGCATTTAAAGGCTGTAATTTAAACAAAGTCCGGCGCACTGCTCACGCCACATGGAACGCTACATTACAACACTTTTAGCAAACTCCACGATGAGAACAATGAGGGCAAAACAGCATGACCTGAATATTCTCTGGACTAACTGGAGTTTAGGCACTTGACTGCCCTGCTGTTACAGGAATACGAACTAACAACAGAAAAATGCCTCGTTCATGGACTCACTGCTGTGCGCTGCTGCAGATTTAATATAGTGCCTTAGAGATAGGGTAAGGAGTTCGGACATCTGGAGGGAGCTCGGAGTAGAGCCGCTGCTCCTTTGCATCAAAAGAGGTCAGCTGAGGTGGTTCGGGCATGTGATCAGGATGCCTCCTGGGCAACTCCTGAGTCTGTGCTCAGTCTGCTGCCCCTTCGGATAAGCCGTTAAAAATGGATGGATATTTTTTGGGTTTTTTTGGCCCAACGAGTGTTCCCATTTGCCTGGGGGGCCACCAGGCCTGTGAACATTGAGTCTGATATAAACCATGCATGTTGAAAACAAGGGGGGGAAAAAGGCCCCACTTTGTATAGCAACATTTGAATTAAAGCCACTGTATTGTAGAATTTGAAAATTTTGGATTTGTGTGCCCCCTAGTGGTAGCATCAGGCACACAAAACAGAAATATGCATGCTGCTGCACATTAATGAACTGAAAGTTACACATCAACTGCATCAACTTCTTTCTTCTTTAAACAAAAACTTAAACAATCAGAAGAACTTAAAACCTGAAAGCCCTGTGCCTACTGCATCCAAATTATCCACACCTTATTTGTAAGATGACCTGAATGTGATAAAGTAAACTGAGGAGGACATTTTTTGCCTACTGTTGTACAATTTATGTACGGCCATGTTGAATAAAGTACAATACCAACTGCAACCAGTCATTAAGCTATTCATCCTGATAATATATTGCTGCCAACGATCACTGTAAGTAATAAAACACTGACTGCTGCTTGGCACTGTTCTGGGTCATTGCCAACACAAGATGACAGAGACACACAAGTCTTTAGGGACCGTATTGATTTTCCGGCCTAAAAAAGGAGCAGAGAAGAACACAGTATGAGGTTTCCAATCTCAATGCAATCCCTGTCCTAAAAGCTGTTTAAAAGCATCATAATTCGTTTCGGGAGGCAAAGGTTACTGCCTAGCAATCTTACCCTCTTCTAGTGATGAGAAGAGAAAACCCCTGTGAATTCTTTCTACCCCGACAACCCTAAGGATGTTCTCTCTCTAGTGCGCTTTTACTTTCTTAATCCTTCCTGACATGATCCCAGAACTCCCGTGGCTTCAAGTGACATTGGAGTCTATCACCCGGTGGTCTTTCTGGCACCTTCACTCGTGTTGTGACAACAAGGCTGACTCCTACGGCTCTGCGGCCAACAAAGAGGTAAAAGGTAGAGAGAGTGGGACTCTATCAATCCCAGATATAGAGACCAATCTTATTTGAGGTGCTTAATGTGCATAATTGTTCTGACTCGCCTAACTGCAGAATAATTATTTTCTGTTATTTCCACTGCTAGATGATGGGCCACGATGATGACTGCCATTTATGTGCAAATCAGGTTAAATTGGGGTGTGTTGACATCCATTTATGGCTAATTGTTGGCGTGGGCACAAGGCTTATGCACAGCTTTACAATGGAAGTGGAACACAGCAAGAACACCATGTGAGCAGGGGTTTATTATTCTGAAAAAACACTGTGTAGACATATTAACAATTGAACACACACACACACACACACACAGACTTTTACTCTTGAATTTCTGGCACATAAGAGTCTGGGATTACTCTGACACATTACTTCTATACTAAATAAGTCCATGATCTGTCTGTTTACCTCTACGCTGGCGTTACAGACTTTGACTTTGATCTAAGATTTAGATATTCTGACGGCACTACAAGCAGATACTTTGATCTCTAAATCTAATTTCATGGAAACATAATCCTTTGACATTTCATCAAAACAGACTCTTTGCTTCGACTGAAAATCTTGATTTTCAAAATTTCAACTACCACCTTCCTCAAATTATTAAAAGCAACAACTGTGACTTTAATGATTTTTTTTCTGTGTACAAACAGGTTCTGCCCAGTGAATGCTCGCCCATGGGTGTATCTTCTCTGTTCATTACCGTGATAGCTAACAAGCAGCTAATCACACACCCAGGACACGAAACAAGGAGCTGAGGTATGAAGTTTAATGTATGCTACTCAGGGAGTTAAAGGAGGAAGAGAGAGAAAATTATGGGTCATAGGGGGAGCGCAAAGAGCAATTAGCTCGTTCAACTGTGAGTCCAGCACGTAATCCTGCTCTGCAGTCATTTCAGGGGCTGAGTCTGAGTCATGTTAGATCGGAAAGACTGTAACGCATCTGTGAGTGAGAAAGGATGAGCAGGCAAACAGAAACAAGTGCGTGTGTGTGTGTGTGTGTTTGTGTGTGTGTAGGCTGCCTTCTAGGTGTCCTGTCACAAAATATGATCCAAGACAATGATGCTCTCAAACTACTGATTGATATAATGACAGAGTTGTCAGGGAAACAATGCTATAAAAACACAAACCCTGGAGCTCACACCCTGCTTACTATTCTTACTGGCTGTCAGGGTGTGTTTGTGTGTGTGTGCGCATGTGTGAATGTGTGAGTGCTGGTGCCACATCTGCGATGGGCACAACCAAAGTCACCTCTGGGTCTGTGCCACAGTGCTGGCATCAGCAGTTGCCCTTATTAAAATGTAGAAGTTGACATTTTTCACCCATCTGCTGCACACTGTTCAATCAAAGTCACAGTTTTGGGGAAATGTATAAGTGTGCACAAAACAAACACACTATGTATGTTCAACAAGGGCAAACGCGCTACAATGGCCCAAAACATTTCAATTGGGAGAAATGTGCCGTATTAACTGTTAATTGGTTAACACTGGAATATTTTTTTAACGGTTACATGTATCAGTCTGAAGGTCAATTTTGCTTGTCTTCAGTTCACTGCAATGCGCATCCCTTGGGTCTGATGCGGGCTAGCTACCAGTGCCGCTCAATCAGCAGTTACCGCTAGTAATGTAGTTCGGACCAAACAACATTGCTGTGGAAATATTGTGCCCAACCCCCGATCTCCCCCCCACGTCGCCCCAGTGAGTATGTGCCTAAATTTTGAGTCGCAAAACCTCTTTAGCATTGTTAAGTACGTTATCACTGTTAGCTCTGTTAGCACTGTTAGCAGCATCAGCACAGCTAGTGGTGCTTACAGAGTTAACAATGCTAAAGGGACTTTGTGGCTAAAAATGAAGCTGCTTACTCAACAGGGCTACCTGGGGGGAGACCGGAGGGTTGCCACCATGTTTTTGCAGTAACACCGTCCCCCCAACAGGAGTGGCACCACTAGCTAGCTCCCACCCAACCACTGTTGCCAAAACACCCTGAATATGTTTACAACTACAAATCAACTTTCTTTCAGTGATTTATTTTAGACAAAGAAAATCTTACATTTACATCCTAGCCTGACTGTAAGCCAGGGCACGATTCATTTGCAGTCTGGACTGGAGGGACTACTGCGCGAGGACTGGGTTGCCTGCGAGTGTCTTGGGAGGGGGGAAGGGGCCCACGGCAGCACCCACTGCTCATTGAGAAGAGTAGGAACGGTACGTGCTTTCACAGTGGAGTCTCCAAAACTCTCCAATAACACCAGTTTAGGTGTAACAGAATAAAAGGCAAGATATTTACAGAACAAAGCATTACAATTTCACCACCTCTAAATGGATAGTGAATCCATATTTTTATTTATTCAATTTTAACCTTTTTTTGTCTTCATGTTCAACTGTTTGTGGATTTTGTTTACGTATATATTGGTTTATAAACCAATAAATAGAGAATTACAAAAAATTAACCATTTCATTACCAGTTACTGGGTGTTGGGCTGTCAAAAGATTTTTTTGTGTAAATATATTGCACTTTATGTATGCTTTTATGTCATATGTAAAATAAATAAATAAATAAAATCCCTCTTTACTTTACTTTTCTTCTCACTCAACAAAACAAAGCTCATCAGGTCTCTCTTCTGTCTTGGATCAAAAATCAAGCTCCTCCACCTGGTGCTCCCCCTAGTGTTGACTGGATATGCTGCGTTTCTCTGTTGCATTTTGTGTGTTGACATTGTGTCTGATAATGTATTTGTTTTGGCAGCTCATTTTTTTCATGTGCAACAAGTTTCTTTTGTATATTTTCATATATGTTTTTGAATCAACATTGTGTCTGAAGCTGCAGTATACGTTTCTCGTGACTTGTAGCTCAGCTCGTCTGCTACCGTAAAAAACACCCACAGAAACAGACCAGATTTACACAGCTCACAGCTACAGAAACAAACTAATCCGAACAGCTGCATTTCAGAGTTTATTTTGGCAACAGGAAGAATAAACAGAGGACATGGAGTCTTTGAATGCATGCCCTTTTTTTTTTTTTTTTTAAACAAGTTCGACTGAGTTGAGGACACACATGCACTTGAGAGACAGACATACACAAAACACACCCATAGAGTGTTCACTGACAAGACAACAATGCAATAAGTGCATGTTAGGCTGCCTCCTGAAGCCCCAAGTGATATAATTAGTCAGAGACAGCTCTGTTCTCTTTACATCTAACCCCTCTCTCCTGTTAACCCCTCCCTCTAACCCTGCAGTGGAATGTGAGCTCCGTCGAGCTCCAAGCGTGTCCAGACCTTGTTAATACAGGCCTCTGCTCACTGGGGATCACAGCCAAGCAGATGCCGGCATATAATGCATTGCTCTCCTGGCAAGATTTCACACTCTTTTGCAAGATGGTGGTCGGGTTTTCTAAGAAGTGTTTGACAATTTCCAGCTCTGAAAATGTTTGATGATGCTGTGAAGAGCAGGAAAACCCATCTAGGTGCAGGATTAAGCTGGAAGTACAGCTCAGCAGCTGTCACCTGTGCCGATCCTCATTCCTTCCATTAACTTTTATTGTATTTATTTAACCTTTAATAAGACTGTGAGGGTCCTCTAGGCATGCGTGCCCTTTTACAGCAATGTCCTGTTGCACGGTCATCCGGTTATGCACATTCACACCTTAGTGCTGCCTTATGCAGACCAAATCTTTTATTCATGATCACCTATTGGTCAGCTATAATGAGACGAGTTTAAGTGGCTGGCACGTGGATATGTCAAGGATTTGAGGAAGGAGGAGGCAAAAGGGGGAAAAGAAAAGGAGATGTCAGTGTAGCATAGAAATAGATGAAGTCAAATTTGCAGACCAAATATTTTAACTCCTGGCTCAAATCCAGATATACTGAAGTAAACTGAACCAGGATCACAGGTTTGGTGATATCATCATAGTATTTGCAAATGATTCTTGGCATTCACTGGAACTTGGCAAACAGGAGCAGCAGATGGTTGAGGAGTAGTACCATATTCACATCGTGTCAGGTTATTTATTACACACAAGAAAACGGATGTATGTGTTCCATTTTGTAATCTACCTGGCACTCCATGAACATGTAGGCTGACAAAATCACTAAGATTTCATGCAGCACAACATCCTGGTGTGAATTATAGCTTCAGCAGGAGCTCAGGGGAAGAAAAAAAAAAAAATCACACAAAGCAAAGCTGCCCCGTGCACACACGTGTCTTCACATAAATCATACTATTAGTCAACAAAACCCAAAGGTGCAAGGAAGTGGAGCAGTTTAAAAATGATAGAATGCATCTCATCAAGAGGTAAAATGCAAACAGCCCTTGCAGGGATGCGAGCCAAGAGAAAAAGAGACAGCCAAGACAGGAAGAGAGGAATAGAGGAAGAGACGAGCAACTCAAAAGGTAGAAAAGAAAGAAGTCTGCTTTTCTTTCTGCCCTCGGGCCATCGGAGGAGAGTTGGGTGAATTTACCAGATTGAAAGCCCTCAAGGGGCAATACTTGCAGCGTGCCAACTAAGGAGAGTGCTTCCCCATAAGGAGGAAAGATGTGAGTGGACAAACAGGAAGTAAACACCACATGGGGAGACCTCCCTGGCTGTGAGGAGACATTTTGAGGAATATGCTTGTTGGCTTTCTGGCTGAGAGTTAGAGAAGATTGAAACCACAAATATGAAACCACAGCTAGCAGCCAGTTTCAGCTTAGTTTCACATAAAAACTGGACACAGTGAGAAACAGCTAGCCTGGCTCTGTCCAAAGCTAACACAATCTGCCCTCTAGCACCTAAACTGCTCATTAATTAAAGGTTAGCTTTGGTTTTTTTTTAACTTGGACCCTATTATCCCATGTTTTTGTGTCAAAGTAACTAATAAAGACAACGATTTGGAAACTGCTCCAGTATTGTGCGAGAGGGCTGCAGCCAGCAGTGGTGAAACAGGCTGTAATGTAACCACTCAGGGCATTTATACACCACCAATATACATCAACTATAAGTCGTTGTTTCTGTCAGTGACAGGCTCAGATTATTATTTTAAGGGTCTGACAACATTATGGAAAGTATCCCTACTGAAATAGACCTATTTGTTAAATTGTAGGATCCTTTTTGTTAAATTAGAAACAACCTTGAAATCACCATTGCTAAACCCACCAGATTCCAAACCAGAGTTGGCAGTTGCTTTTGTGAGTTTTAATTTGTTTCTGTCATCTATGAATGAAGTGTGTTTAACAGTGACAAAATCACCATTTAAAGGTGTTCTTAAAATATCACATTCACAAGAATGAGACCGACAGGGTCACAGTGACCTTGACCTTTGGCCACCAAAAACTAGTTCGTTCATCATTGAGTCCAAGTGACAATTCATGCCAAATTTGAAGAAATTCCCTCAAGCTTTTCTTGAGATATTACGTTCAAGACAATGAGACACACAAGGTCAAAGCGACCTTGATCTTTGACCCTTGACCATGAAATTCTAATCAGTTCACCCTCGAGTCCAAGTGAACTTTTGTGCCAATTTGAAGAAATTTGCTCAAGATGTTCTTGAGATGTCATATTCCTGAGAATGAGACAGACAAGGTCACAGCAACCTTGATCTTTGACCACCAAAAAGTAGTTAGCTCATTGTTGGGTCCCAGTAAACGTTTGTCAGATTTAAAGAAATTTCCTCAAGCTGTTTATGAAATATCCTGTTAATGAGAATGAGATCAATGAAAGGTCATGGAACCTTGACATTTGACTGGTGACCACCAAAAACTAATCAGTTCAAGTCCAAGTAAACCTTTGCCTTTGCCAAATTTAAAGGGTGGGATAGACAGACCGCCAACCCAAAAACAAGTTGTGGTTTTACGATGGGCTAGAAAGGCTATCCATTTGTCCCTGTTCCCAGTCTTTATGCTCAGCTAAGATAAGCGTCTGCTGGCTGTATATTTAGTGTACAGATATAACTGTGGCATCAATCTTCGCAATTCATATCAGATTTTAAATCTGTAATTTATTTGCTGTCAAAAAGGAAACGGACTCTCTTTCTTCTCTCTGTTATCTCCCTTTACTTGTCTCTTTTCCCAGCTTTTCGACACACCAGTTTGTCTAATGTTGTCTCCGACTTCTCTGACAGCCATCTACTGTGTTAATTAGGGTCATTACCAGTAATCTAGCAACCACAACTACTCAAAGAGGCAAGGAGGTCTACTCGTTTGTTGCTCACATACATTCAAGCATAATGCACACGGGTAAGAACTGGATGTTCCTGCAGCAGCTGCTACAGCAGTGATGTGTGCACTGCAGGGTAAACTCCTAATCAATGTGACTTCCGAAGCATCGTATCTGAGTTCATCTTAAAATAGGACGGATGATCACATGTGCCAAATGACCATGACACACAATGAACCTTCAACAAGAGGTCCAGGACACACAACTGCAGCAAAGAGATTGTAGAACAGTGTGCTAAGATTATATGCAGAGGAGGATCTGCATGACTTAACTCCATCCAGGATTTCAAGATCACACACACAGACTGATAATACGATGCTTTACCTCTGTGGAGTATTTACGTGTGTGTATTTAGTGAGTGTCTGTGAGCAGGGGGAGGGTGGGAGGTGAGTAATGCCACATGAATCAAGTGTGAGGCCAGGTTTGTAAAAGAAAGCGAGAGCAGTTGCCATGCCTACAACATGCATGTGCACACAAAGAGGCTTACACAAACACACGCCACGAGGCTATGCAAGCCTGACTCGCCAGCCCTGCAGCGCTCTACGGTGGCTTTAGAGGTCAAAAAGCTCATCATGTAAGCTGCAATCCCTGCCTACACACTCTCGCCACTGGTAAATATTTAATCAGTCCTGGAAACACTCAACACTGAGGCTGCGCTGAGCCCTCCTTACGGTTAACACACACATGAAGAGACAAGATGCACCGCCATGTGGAAGCCTGTGGCCCGTCATCTGAGGCTATATACAGATTAGCTAGAGGTGTGTTGGATTCACAGAGAGCAACATGAGTGTTTGTGTGTGCATCTGCTTCACACACATCAATCCCAAGAGACCAGCATGTGTGTGTGTGTGTGTGTGTGTGAAGTGCTAAGTTATTCTTCCACTTCTTCCTTTTAGGTTTCCTCCATGCCAAGACTTTCTTCAGTCTCAAAGCTCTGAACTGTTTGGCTGTGTGTGCACGACCGCCTGACTGGAGGGAGAACTACAGTGTGCAGGGGCGGCCTACTGTTTCCTCTCCTCTCTACTCTTCTCTCTGTAGTCCTCTCCTGCAGTCTTCCTATGCCGTTTGCGCCTCCCTCTGTTCCCTCCCCTCTCCCACTCTTGTCAATTCCCTCACTCCCATCTCCCGCTCCGCTGTGCCCTCTCGACGCTCAGTCAGTAAAGCACAAATACCACCCGCTCAGCACCTAGCTGCAGTAAAAAGTCATTATCTACATTAGGGAGTACAGAAGATGTCACCGACACCAATGGAAAAGACATTAACTCGTTCTGCCTTCTGCCCTCGGGCCTGGTAGGTGGGAGTTCATGCTGTAGTGGGAATCACACCAACAGAAATAAGAAAGGCAAAAAGGCACATATACATAACAGAAGCAAAACTGCATACTTTGGATATTATTAACAGCATACTGTATTCTTTTCAACATTCAGTCAGTGTTGCATGTAAGAACATTTTGAGTGATATTCAACTCAAGAATTTTAAAGTGTGGAACCCCCCACTGCGACAGCTGCAACAACTGCGTGCAAGTCATTTTTTCTCATTCAAGCACTGCAGTAACTACTTGTTGTACAGTAGTACATACTGTATGTGAGTCCATGCAGAGGTAGGTTTTTGTGGAGGCCTGTCACAAAACACCTGCCGCCACGTGAGGTTTTATATTTTTGGAGCTGGACCGTTCATTAGGAGAGCTGTTGGAATATATACTGTTGGGGTATTCATTGAACCACAGTCTTGCAGTGCAGAGCGTTCTCTAGGCACAGATGGAGCAGCAGAACATCAGGCACAGTGAAAGTAAAATCATTCATTGCGCTGGCTCTAAAAGTTTATACAGAGATTATAATTCTGTGGGAAACACTGAAGTGAGTAAGGTCAGTCTACATTTTGCTAACAGGTAAGTGCAAGTACAAAGTAAAAAAGACTTTATTAGGTTCAGTGGTTTTACAGAGAACCCCTTTTTGACTATAAAAAATGACTTAAAAGATGAAAAATCAAAATTAGATCTAATGTTTGTGGCAAATAAGACTTCATATCTATTAATTATTTCTAAAGTCTAACATTTCTATGTGTGAATTACAGACATTTTAGGACTTTTTAAGGACATGCAAACATCCTCATCACCAGATTGATTGACTTTACGAACACCAGTATGGCTTCCGCAAAAACAACTCCATATGTGGTGCTTTTCTAACTGGTAGATAGGGTCCATACTGCCTTAGACAAGAAAGAGTTTGCATGTGGTATGTTCTTGGATCTATCCAAAGCATTAGATGCTGTCAACCATGACATATTACTTGCAAAAGTGCACAGATACAGATTTCATTGGTTTATCCTAAAATGGGTGGGGTACAGCAAGGGTCCGCTTTAGGGCCCCTATTGTTTCTAATCTATATAAACTATCTACAATGACAATGTTATTTGCTGATTATACTTATTTAATTATTTCAAATAAAAATTTGTCAGTACTTACGAATGAGGTCAACAGTGGCCTTCTTGTATATACAAAATGTTTTCAAACAAATACACTGACATTAAAAGATAAAAAAATCTAATTTTATGATATTTGCAGGGAGGATGAATTACAATTTGGAATTAGCAAAATTACATATAGATGGTGAAGAAATTTATTGGTAATTTAATAGATGAGAATCTCATTTGGAAAGATCAAATCAGTTCTGTTTGCAATTATTAGAAAAAACATCCTTTGTTCATTCATCTTATTTTTTAACATTATATTACAGTTTACACATATCTTACTTACTGTAATGTTGTCTGGGCAAGCACATACCTTCATTAAATTTCTATGCTGCAAAAACATTTTGTAGGGCAATGTAAATATAAACCGTTTCCAATTTACTTTTTCTCTGTTCTTTCATAAATGTTCAAATGAACTAATTAAAGATGACTGATAGTGAATAAAATCAAAACAAAACATGACTACACCGTTCCTGTCTTAATCCCTATGCACAACCATGCTGAGACAAAATGTTAACCAGACACTGACATCCCACCTCACTACATCCAAGGACATTAATTCTCATTAACATCTTGGTTTAGTCCACCACAATGGTTCTAGCAGCTGCCTTGTGTTCCCCCCCGATGTTCTCATATGTGTCCTCCATTCGCAGGAACACAGAAATCTGGAATTATCCAATTACAACCCCGCTCTTTCTTTTGCTGGGCTGGCTGTCAGCTACTTTGATGTGAAACCATGACAACCAATTCTCCTCACACAGCGGGAGTGTTAGAAGTTCTTGAGGTCAGGCAATAATTTAATGTTGTACTAAAAGATGTAATAAAAAAATAAAAATCTATCATCTGCAACAACCTGTGGTAATAAAGCTCGAGGCCTGAAACTGGTTTGTGCTGACTGCTTCTTTATGGTCAGTGTTAATCAAGCTAATTTTATATTTTCATGAAGACATCAACTTAGATTTATGATGCATGATTGGATGAAGTATAAACAGCAGGATATCATTTAAGCCCTTACTGTGACCCATCAAGTGGTGGCCAACGTTTGATTGCCATATTTCAAAACCATTTTCTCAATCAACTGTAAAGACCCACTGATAGCAGTAACTGACACACTTCATTTGACACACGGTAATTGATGCTCCTACGGTGCGCTGCAGGCGTCAGATTTGAAATTCATGTATCACAGAACCAGCAGTATTTTGGGGAAAGGCTGGTTTTTAAATGGAGCCAGGGGCTACTTTGTATCCTTTAAAGATACTCCCATTGATTTCTATTTCTATTTGAGTGGCCTTTAACACTGTATTAACTGTTGGATGAATGCTGCTGCTTTCATCAACTGCAAGATCATTGTAGACAGTTTATATAGCAAGTTAAGTTCTATGACTGGTAGATTCATGAGCTGTGTGTTCTTGCTGCTCCTCTGCCTCACTCACTTGAGTCGCTGGGTCCTCATTTGACGCTTCAAAATCGGTGCGTCAAAGCAGTTTGACGTGCCTCACAATGCTTTTGGTGCCTGTTCGGCCATTTAAAACAGTAGGCATGATTCAAAACGTGAGCGTCAGAGTTTTCAGGAAGTCAGCTTATTAGAAAAAGGTGATGTCTGTGCACAGATCCGGATTTTGCAACATTTTCAAAGTTTGATGACATTTGGGGCGCCGTTGCCAATATTCCCACGCCACTGTCAATCAAAGCGCACCCACACAGTCCTGATGAATTAGAGAAGCTGAGTTAATGAGGCTTAAATTTTAAATAAACAATGACATAGGCAGTTTTCTCTTTCCCAAAAGTTACTGGTTGTATTTGTCTCACAAACACACACAAACACACAATGATTTCATTTAGACCAAGTGACTCAGCTTCACTAACAAAGCAAAACACAATTAGCAATGAGAGACTATTGTTACTTCATTTAGTGAGGCAGCCTGTTTGGTTGGGTAAATTACAACAAGACTGAATAAATTACCTCCTGCAAACCTCATCAGGTCTGCAGTTTGTCAGCTCACATCAGAGCAGTTGTTGATCTGGAGGTGCAGCAAAAGAGGAACTGCTGCTATCTGCCTCCTGACTTTTTTTCGGCTGGCTCCTTCCTTTCATCGGCTCTACTGGTGTAAATGATGTGGCTTCTTGAATGAGCAAACTGATGGGGGTTTGCAGAGGGCCATTTGCAATCTCTCTTTTCTGAACAAACTCAGAAAATCCCAGTTCTGTTTGTTTAGGTTTCAGCTATCTGGTAATTTGCACTATTCTCTTGAGGGCTATTCTGTAATGCTGTCGATAGGTGATTGCTACTCGCATCAATTCTGGTGGAGAAAAATCAATAGGAAGTCTTCCCTGGGTGATTAACCAATTAAGCATTTAGTCTAAAAATAGAAAGAGGTCAGGAAATAGTGGAAATCAGAGTCCAAGGTGCTCAAATATCTTTTTTTTCTAACAAATGGACCAAAAGCCAGAGATATTCAACTTACAATTATATTTAGAAACAGAGAAAAGCAGCAAATCTTCACACTGCGAAGCTAAACCCTGAGAATCATTGTTGTTTTTCTTATTTGACAATCAAAATCAATGCCAATACAGCTGCTTTTTGTTAGCGCACCTGTAAAACAGTGTTGCCAACAGCAGGCAGATCTTATGAAACCACTGCAAGAAGTCCAAAATGGCTATCTGCCTGATTCCTGTCCTCATGTTGAGGTCACTTTTGCCAGCTAGGCTGACAAATTTTCACTTCCTCCCGACAGCAGTCCCGTGGTAAACAGCTGAACTCTCACTGTTTTTCAAAACCACCTTCCTGCAGCACTTCTGTCTTGGAAACTGAGGCTGTCATATCCATTGTTTCAGCTTTCTGAACTAATCTTTCACCCAGGTACCCTCAAGGGCAATGAGGTTGATGTGATTTGCTGCTAGAAATAGGCCAATTTCTACACTTGTGTTGGAGCAGATCACTGGCTTATTGCCAGGGAGTAAATTGCTGGGTAATATCACCCCTCCGCGATGAGACAGATCAGATGAGGACCCTATCAGGTGACTGTGCTCTGCCGTCTGATCGCTCCATCAAGACATCTCACTGGAGGCCATTTGCTGTTAACAGCTACTGTTCTATCACGCCAGAATCCAAGTTATTTTTTCAGGTTTTTATCTCTTAAACTGCACTGAGATGATGAGCGCTGGGGAAAAGCCAAACAGAGAAATGTGCAATAAAACCAGAGATGATTGTTAGAGTCTTCTCACTTATGATATTAATACTTTCACTAGTGCTGAGAATTTACTAGAGTTGGATCAGTGTCTGGTTTTACAGGTCCAATCCGGAGTACGAGCTTAAACTGGTTTGATTTAATGCAAATCTGCTGAACCAGCATTTGTCATCCTGACAGGTTTCGGCAAATTAAAAAGCAGTCTACATCAGCATGACTGCATCACAGTGCTAAATCCAACGTGTGTTGCAGTAGTAGCTAATAAGCATTTATGACAGCGTGCTTAAAGGAGTCACTAGTGTCTGACAGGCCGTGCACTGCTGAGCTGGCAACATGAAGGAGATGAAATTCAGTAGAGGGGAAAGGGGATGAGCGGCACATGTTGTGGTTGTTTACTAGGAAGTTCATGTGATTTCTGGGGTGATGACAAAATATGGCAGAGTTAGTTTCTCAAGAGAACAAAAACTGCGCTAATATGGCAAAACTTTGGATGTGAAGCCTTTGCAAGAGGTGTCCTAACTAGCTGACAAGGTTCGTCAATTTGAGCCGAACTTTTGTTGAATGCTCTGTTTCTATTTATTCCTGTTGCTCACTTTGAAAGCACTGCAATGGACGATAAACGGCTAATTCATGAAGTTAAATCAAGGAATTATCTACACAATGCCCCCTTATTTCAATACAAAAAAAAACTAATAAGACTGCTGCTGGCTGGAGGAAGATCGCCAGAGAGCTGAAAGTTTCTGGTAAATGACCATCCCTTAAAAAAAACTACTTGCTGTTGGGTATACTGTTATCATTTCCAGGAAATACTACAGTATAGGGAGTTCAAGTATCTCAAGTTCTTGTTCACGAGTGAGGGTAGAATGGAGCGTGAGATGGATCTGCGGTTTGGGGCAGCATCTGAAGTGATGTGGGCGATGTGCCGGACCATCACAGTGAAGAGAGTTGAGCCGCAAGGCAAAGCTTTCGATTTACTGGACCATCACCTATGGCCATGAGCTCTGGGTAATGACTGAAAGAATAGGGTCACAGATACAAGCGGCATTGCTGAGAGGGGTGTCTGGAATGCTTTGCTTCGCCTGCTGCCCCTGCGACCCAACTTCGGATAAGCGGTTTAAAATGAATGGATGGATGGATCACGATATAAAATGTGTGTTTTCTGTTTAAAAAGTACAAACATAGAAAGACAGTAAGTACACAACCATGTTTTAAGTGGTTATATCTCCAGATGAGCACAGCGCTGATAGGTAGCCAACGAGGTTTGTTTAAACGACAAAGCAGGAGTGCTTATTTAATAGATTCAATGTGAACAGAGAGCTGCGATGTTAAGCGATGGAGCACAATTGTCAGTTGTCTGCTTGCTATTGGGACTCAGCGTCATTATGTCTGAAAATTTTTAACACAAGCCAAATCCTAATATTATCCCTTATTATTACGTTCTATCTCCTTGCAACCCTTCATTAAAAGTTGCGTGTCTATTAACTCATGAACAATTCAATTGATAAGTTACTTTCCCCTCTCAGATTGTTTCATTTGAATATTTTTTATGAGCCTAAAGCTGTGAAACTGCTCAGTATTAAGCAAGAAAGAAAGAAAAAATTAAAGAAAAGTCTGGAAAATTAACTTTTGGTGTGTCAGAATTTAGTTGGAATTGAAGCTGATTTTTCTTTTGTCATGTCGTACTTGGGCAAAACCCCGGACCATCTCATGACCCAGGACAAATACCTTTGCAAAGTCCTTTTAGCTTTGGAGAAAATCACCTTTTCTCTAAGATATATATACAAAATATTGGGGGAAAAAATGGACCGTATACACAAAGGGGTGTAACCTATTGACTGGTTAGTTGAAGGATCAATTAATGAATCCCTGAAAAACAACCAAAAAAAAACTAGTAAACAATAAAATAGACAGTGTATGAATAACGAAAACAAGTTACATCGCTGTGCAGCACTATAGAGCTTGCTTCCTACCTTGCTTTTTATGCACACGTCCTAAAATAGAGCACAAAAAAAGGCTATAGGACAAAAAAAAAAAACAGACAGAGTCACTGGGTTGAAACCAAGCGAACAGTAGCCTGCCAGGGTGCCTTACCTACTGCTTCAGGTTAATGGCTCAGAAAAAGCATAGGAGGCACAAAAGCAGCACTACTAGCTGAGTAATATGTTCCTGTGTGTTATTACAGCATGCGAAGAACCACAGAGAGACGGAGAGAGTGTGTGTCAGGACACAGAAGATGGCTCATTAGTGCCGTACATGTCTTCTCCAGGGGCAGAGGACTGACCTCTCCGCCCTCAATCCCCCCCCCCCCCCCCCCCAAACACACACACACACCTTATGCTAAGGACACTTCTGTTTATTCCAGGTTTAAACATCAGTTCAGCCAGCAAGGACAGGAGCTCTCTCCCTCCCAATCGTTACCTTTACCCCTCCCCCTCTCTCACCCACCCTCCGTTGCTCCCATTAGGTCTGCTGGAGCCAGGTAGCTCCCATGGCTAGAGTAGATAACAGCAGCCATTATCAGATTCCCAGCATTTAAACGGCAGCTCGGCATCGATCGCCGTAGCGCCTGGTTGCAACTGCCCTGCCTGCATGGTGCCAGAACGGTCTGGGGACAAGCTCTACCCCCCGTCTATGACGACTGCAATCTGAGTGTGACGTAGTTATTCTCACTGTATGCACATCAAAATCCATAATCATATCACGCTACCTGGCGCCATCTATTCCTCTGTTTGAGAAACATTAGCCACCACTCCTGTGGGATGACAGGCAGAAAATCCCTAAACCCACTTGAGGACATTCTAATGAACAAGATTACATAACTGATCAGATTACTGAAATACTCCCCAATCAATTAGCACAACATGCCATTTACATAATTACAGCACTACACAGGCCTGAACGATAATTAATTATAATCGACTTTTTGCAGAGTCGTACTGTGATGATACGATTAGGGAATGTACCAATCCAATACGCTGGATCTGTTTCCGCGCCAATACTGACCCTATTATGGGGATCGGGTATCTGCCACAATGTGACCAGTCCAGTTTGTTGTTTTTTTCAGTGTACTTTTTCTTTTTTCTTTTTTTTTTAAAGATATTTTTGGGACATTTGGGCCTTTAATTGATAGGACAGACAAGCGCGAAAGGGGGAGAGAGAGAGGGAATGACATGCAGCAAAAGGCCACAAGCCGGAGTCGAACCCGGGCCACTGCGGCAACAGCCTTGTACATGGGGCGCCTGCTCTACCACTAAGCCACCGACACCCCTTCAGTGTACTTTTTCAGTCACATTTATTCTGTCATGGCAAGCTGCTAACTCTGTTAGAGAGACAGCGATCTCACAGATCATGTTACCTTACAGAGAAATGATTCCAGAGAACTCACAGGGAGGTTTTCAGGAAAACTGAGCACTGGAACTGGAACACTGTCAGCAGATAGAGACTAAAGATATCAAAATCCGTATAGACAGAAAAAAAAGTTGGCAAAGTTAATGATTTGGAGCAGGTTTCATTAAAGATATACTCTGCAGGATTTTCCTAAAACAATGTTAAGATTCATACCGAGGTAATTCCTCTCAATCATCACTTATGACCCTCTACAAGTGTGTGACGGTATATTTTTCCAGAGACTCTGCCCTCTTTTCTTATTGTCTGGCTTTATAAAAAGGTAGCAATCAGGTGCCAGACCACAAGCAGCAGTCATCCAAGAGACACAGCACAGAAGATAATGCAAATATAGTGAGGTACAACACCAAACAAGAGTGAATCTGGGGTTAGCCTTAGCTTTAACTTTCACCTTCGCTGGCGAGTGTGTTTACTGCATGTTTTACCTTCAATCCTGCATAGTACACCTTTAAAAACTAGAATTACCACCTCACAGTTGCATGCCTCCGTGAACCCGTCAAGGTGCGCTTACAGTTAACATCCATGTCTGTGAAAACATGGATGCTTCACACACATCTTCACCCCGAAAGCACAGAAGATCTATACAATCAGCACAGCTTCAAGGTGGACACCCAAGATTAGTGTAACCAATTCAGCATCTGACCAAATATCTCCCCTTCTGTTCCTGAGATATGACACCAAGTAAACTGTTTTTGCAGAAAACTATGATGTCATGGTAAAGTTCAGCTTTGATTTTTTTGGATATAAAATGTCATCACTTGATTGTTTTATCTCAGTAGACACTGTGTGAAATTTTGTCAAAATTCGCATATGAACTCTTGAGTTATGGTCAAAAACCTGTTTTGTGAGGCGACAGTGACGTTGACCTTTGACCACCAAATTTTAATCAGTACATTCTGTAGTCTAAGTGAACGTTTGTGCCAAATTTGAAAAAGAAAAATCCCTCAAGCTGTTTTTGAGATATCTCATTCACAAGAATGAGACAGATGAGGTCACAGTGATCTTGACCTTTGACTTGACCTTTTGTGTATAAAATTTCATCATTTTATCCTAGTAGACAATTGTGTAAAATTTTGTCATAATTAGCGCACATGGTCAAAAACATGTTTTGTAAAGTCACAGTGACCTTTGACCACACATTTCTAATCAGTACATTCTTAAAGGGATAGTGCAGGACACCTGGATCACTACGGACCAGCAGTATGGAGATGTTTTGTGGTTTCAATTATGTGTTTTTGGACGTTTGTATCTGGGGCACCGTAAGCCTCCATTAGGTGGAGTTGTGTTGCTACCCCCTCTCCCCTGGGATCCCCGGAAGTGTTGTGAGGACTCTAAAACTTATTCATGTGAATACAAACACCTGTAACACTTAAAATTATTGTTGTCAGACACATTAAAGCTTCATTTTAAAAAGAATTTTAGTCTTTTTTTTTTTACCCAAGTGTCTCATGTGAGGCTATTGTTTGTATAAAAGTTCCAAATAAAGGAAGAAAATAATAAAATGTGATAAAGTGTGGCATGTTTATGTTACAGAACAATTATATACAGTATGTCTTTATCATGATATCAAAGTACATATTGTGACAGAAGATTGTGGCCTTATCACTCTTCATTAATCTCAACCATACTGCCCATTCTCCTAACAAGCTACGAAGCCTGTGTATTTTTCCCCCTGCCATCAGACATTAGTGGCTTTGACCAGTGTGTGCTGACTCCTTTGACTGAAACCCCTCTTTCTCATCCCGCGCACTCAGCTCTCCCTCAGTCACAGCACATTGTTCCGAACTGAACGAAAAGGCGACATAGCTCCTCTCTATCTCCCTCGAGAGCTAGGACAGAAAAAAAAAGAGGCCAAGCGAGAGGGAACATGGTCAGTGCTGTAATAGTCTGCAGGAGGAAAACTGGATCATGTTTCCGAGCAGGACAATAAAGCATAAAGGCCGGCCAAGAGGCAGGAAAGGGCTGACCCGTTGTTTCCCAGCGTGTTCATTTATGTACTTGCAAGCAAGCCTGCACTTGTCTGTGTATAATATGTTGACAGGACACGAATGTGTGACACTACGGCCCCATGATATTGATGCAGACACATCACTATAACTGGACTGTCGCTCGATCAGCCTCACTCAGACAGTATTCAACACATTAAACTCCGGCCAGCTAATGGCCTCTGAGGCCTGTCAATGCAATTCCTAAATGAATAAATCATCGCACAGTCACAGATCAGCGTGGCCACGTGACTCAGACCATGACAGCTTTCTTTTCCTGCCTTAGCAGAGCAGAGATGGCTCGAAATGAAGATTCACACAAGAATTTGCCCTTTGATGGAATTTCGCCTTCTGCTGCTCGCCTTCACAGAGAAGCACAAACAAAAGCCAAAGAATTCTATGCAGCGTGTCCAAGTCCTCACTCTAATTTATTGGATGTTAAGCCGCATGAATATTGAGTCACGTTTGTGTGTGTGTGCGTGTGTGTGTGTGCGTGTATTTCTTTGCATTTGTGTGTGTGTGTCTTTGCATTTGTGTGTGTGTTCCAAAGATGGCGTGTACCTTGACAGCAGGCGTGACTCCGTCCTCAGTGGTGCTCTGCCCGTTCTGTCAAGAAAGCAGATGTGAGAAACAGTCAGAGTGTGCAACAAGACATATCGTTCGTGTGTGTGTGTGTGTGTGTGTGTGTGTGTGTGTGTGTGTGTACAGAAGGCAGACACAGAAAGAGAGGGAGAGAGATACAAGTGAATATTTGCAAGACTGTGTGGGTGGCAACAGTCCACTGTATCCAGCACTTTGCTCCTCCGCTGGCAAACCTAATAATCTAGGGCTGACACACAAACGCACATTGTTCATCCTTTCCCCAGACCCCAGCAGGTAAGTCTTGCAGAAACAGGTAATCATTGTTATTTGTAAAACAATGGCTCAACATGAGCATAAGACAGAAGCGGGCGGCTAACTTTGAACATACAGCAGGATGTAAGTCAGATTACGTGATTAGAAGTGCATCATATTCTGTTGACGGCAACAAGGAGAACATAAGCAGAGGATAAAGTGGATTTTGTGAGATACCTGTGATGAAAAACAGGGGCTGCTGTGATGTCAAGTCAAATTAGGATCACTTGTCATTGCTTATAAAAGTCTACCTCAGTGATTCCTGGGGAAGTACTTCCTCTGTTGCCAGAGGGTATGTGGAAAACAAATTTGAAAGAATTGAAATTATGGTTTCATTAACCCTTTAAACCTGGAGCGACATCACTTTTCTTGTGCTGCATTCAGACACCTTTGAACCCTGAACAAATTGGTGCGATTTTTTCAAAAAATATTAGAATAAAAAATAGATGTTGCAATAATTATTTCATTAATAATCAAAAAAAAGGAGAAATGCTATGGAAAAAATATATTTATAATGACTGTTATTAATACATTTAAAATGTTTGTTTGGGTTTTTTTTTTTCTTTTTTTAAAAATAATTTTCTTGAAATGATGGAAAAACTACATCTATTATTATTATTAGTAGTAGTATTATCAATATCATTACTGTTGTTGTTGTTATTATTATGATGACATTTAAAAATTATGTCACAGAATTATTATAATTTTAAAGCACTCTTTTCAGGTCATTTCCTTGTTTGTTTATTTTTATTTATTTTTTTATTTTATTTTTTTTAATAATTTTCTTGAAATAATGGGAAAAAAATATATCTGTTATTATCATCATCACCATCATCGTCACATTATTATTATTATCATTATTGTTGTTATGTTATGTTATGTTGTTATTATGATTATTACATTTAAAAGTTATGTCACAGAATTATTATAATTTTAAAGCACTTTTTTCAGGTCATTTCATTGTTTGTTTAAACTTTATCTATTTTTTATTTTTATTTTTTTTGTTTCTTACTAATTTTCTTGTTTTTATTTTTCTCTTTTTTACTAATTTCTTGATACATTTTTGGGGTGATTTTTCTTTTGTTGCTCTCTGCCTTCTTCCAAAGTTTTTAAAAGAAATCAAGCTAATTTGCTCAGGTTTCAAACGGTTAAAAGAATATATCCACATATTAAGCCAACAGCCTGCACACTACATTTTGCAGTTATGTAAAAGTGCATAAATACTAGTTAGCAAGTGAGCACAGCAAGTTTAAACAGATGCTAACGGCAATACATAAGATTAAAAAAAAGGCTAAACAGTTTAAACAATTAGCAATAAGTAATGTATAAGTGGTTGAAATATTCAGCTTCACTCCATAGTATGATGGCTGAACAATCCCACCTAAATATTGACACTTGAACTGTATGAAAAATCTGCAATATCCACTTTTATATAATGAATGGTGTTATTCGTTTGAAATTAATAAAGGGGTACCTGGACAGGGCTGTGGGGTACCTCAGACCCAAAAGACTGCAAAGCACTGGTCTAGCTGAATTATGGCATTTATAGAGGACTTCATAATGTGAGGATCACAGAACTTCACATATTTCCTCTGGACCCCAGGCTGTTAATCCTGAGAGTTTGTTTCTGTGTTAAAACTGTTTCCTAACTCAGATGAGGTCCAGGGTATCAAGTCCTGGGTGCATCTCTACCACATACCTGAGGTCACCTTCAACTTTATTCGTATATGATCAGACCTCTTAAGTTTAAGATCTTGCAGAGCATTTCACGACTTGACAACTCCTCTGAAGGAGACGAGTGGGTAGAACTGCAGCTGGAGCAGCAACCTGACCTGCCCTCCAGCTACATGACCTCCATACCTACACGTCACTCCACGATCAGGACCCTACAACCAGAAGTCCCAATGAAACTGCTAAGTTAGTGCTTTGAAGTAATGTATTTCAAGTAATAGTAAAAAACAAAATAGGTTGTTATGGTTACGGTAAGGGTAATGTGAAGGGTTACATCTCCTTACTGATAGAATGAATCACGTCTTCATGTATTATGAATTACCAAGTGGATTATTGCCACATTTGGTCTCATTTATCACTAGTGTAGCATTGTAGCTGGGTTCAGATAGCCGTGGCATTGGTGTGTCTTTCTTGTACTAGTGGTGGGCACTGTTTGTAGGGGCGTGTCATGTACGCTACAAACAGAATGTGTCTCAAAAGAGAAGCTAAAACATCTCCCCCTGGTGGCTGGCTGCAGTATAGGTCACAAACCCCGCCCCCTCCTTGTTAGCTAATGGGATGGGCCAAACTAAAAACTCAAAGTACATGTCAAATAAATTGTTCACAGATGATGGTTTCTGTTATTTTAGGCAGTTCTTATCCGTCTGGTGTGCAAGTCTTCTTTTTTCTGATAAGTTTGGTTTTAATTAGATATTCCGTACCATAAAAAGATGGCTGCTTGGGACTGGTTGAAAGGAGAGAATGCTACTGTGCAGACTCTGGCTCCAAATGATGCTGTCAGGGCAAGATGGCCACGGCCACAGATATTTTGGCTTCTTTTTTGTACAGTTAGAGGAAGTGGAGACACACTTAGTGCAGTTACATGATGGCTTCTCATTCAGAATGAAATAAATCTGAATGAAATCATTTGGAATTAAAGTTTTTCCAGGTAGTTTACATGAGAAATATTCATTCTGAATGAGGGTTTACACGGGAGATCAGTTCAATCGCCTTTATTCGGGTCCGCGCAAGGTTTAGGGCAGGGAAGGTTTCTGATTGGATAGGGGGCGGGGTGGATGTTACATGTTTACGTTTACCGGAAGGAAACACAAGATGCTTGATGACGCCGTTCTTAGTGCCTTTTTCGGACTTGTTCTGCATATTCTTGAAGCAGCAGTACGACAACAACCTTGTTCTGCTAATGCTTCTTCTGTTGAGGAGGAGAAGAGAGGTAGAAGGTCGAAGAAGGGAGATAGAAGACCGTGCTTTGGCGAATGGAAACCGGTGAGTGCAGCGAGTCCGACCGCTCCAGCCCGTTGCTATGCGCGCTATATACGTCATGGCACCAGAGGGGCAAGGAAACGAGCATGCGCAGAAAGACTGAAATGAACTTAAAGAGGAATGAGTGCATACAAGTGTGAGAAATTCTTTCATTCGGAATTAGAAACGGAATATTCCAGCCCCTTACATTGGATTGAATTTTCAATCACATTGGCCATTTTCAATCCGAATTAGATGTTTACAAGATCACTTTTAATAGCAATGAACTTTCAATCCAAAAGAAAAAGGAATTAAACTGTCCATGTAAACACACTCATTGTCCTTTTTATTGACTGTAATTCACTGGGACCAGTAATAAAATGGAAAATGTGTCTCATATCTTCCATTCTTACAATGCATTGTTTCTAAAACTATAAAAACAAGAGGAAAAGGTCTTTGGTATGTAACTTGGTGTCTCTCATCAGACCTCCTTGGCCTCTAATGGCCATGACTTTCAAACGTCACTCCTCTAAGTTTGTAACACAGACTTTCTATTAAAAAAAAAGTAGTGATCAAGCCCAAGCCGAGGTTGCCCAAGCGTGTAATTTTCATAGAGCCACAGACGACTACAATGTAATTGTTTTCACAGGCGACTACTCCCTGTGAACAGCACATCGACCTTAACATGTAAAATGGGCGGCGAGGCCTTTCAATGATGTATAGCGGAACACCTCTGAAGCATGTGCAAATAAATCCATGATGATAGCTAACCCTGTCCAATGATCAAAGAAACACCCTTGAATCCAAAGTCAAATACTCTAGCCAAGGGTGAGAACACCCTGAGTAACTCCTCCCCCCTCTTTTTCCGCTTTTTGCTTTGTTTTCCATAACAGAGGGGCGACCCTGAGTTTCCTCACTTCCTCCGTGCCCTCTTCTCTCTTCCTCTTCCTTTCGACTGCACAAAATCCGACAGGCAGTCAACACAATGACAAGCGGCGGCCTTAACAATCAAACACACAACAGAAAGGGGTATACAGCGCGAGACGTAAAGGAAGCACAGGCAGGGACAAGAGAGCGGCTTTGCAAAGCGCTTGCACAAGAAAGGGAAAAAGACCCTCTGAACAGAAGGAACACAGGCTGTGGATCTAATTTAGTGTCGCTGTAATACCTCACAATACAATCTGAGCTGAGAGATTGGATGCGTTTGGCAACTGGATGCACTTCCTTATTTCCTGCTCTGAGTTTCACTCTTGCAACAGCTATAAATTGGATGGGTGCTACAACTCGGGGCATTTTTACAGACCAACAGTTCATGTGGTTGGACTTTAATCATCATCTCAAGGGAGGCAATTTAATTTAGCCGAACTGTGCCAGTCATAAAAGCTGTAATGTGAGGTGACAGGAGAAATGGAAACAATTAAATGGCCAAGTGCAGTTCGAAGTCAAGCACAGATGTGTTTTAGGGGCGGTAATTTCAAAGGAAACCAAGAGGGAGTGCTGTGTGCCATGCTTTACAGTGAAAATGTAAAGAGAGAAATCTTCACCGCAACTCTTTCCTTCCTTTCATCTCATATTCCATCAGCGAGGTGTGTGCAGTGAGCTTTGTTTAACCTAGTATCATGAAGACTAGCTGTGGGAATCCCAAGTGTGTGAGTGCAACTGTCTGTCTGTGTGTGTGTGTGTGTGTGTGTGGTCAACAATGCCTTCCCGACGTTGCTGCTCAACACATTTCAACCTCATTAGCTTTGCATGGCTGATCCAAGTGGCCCAGTTAATGGTGCCTTCCCTCCCCTGGGCTTCCTCAATGAGAGTGAAAGCATGCACACACACACACAAAAACAGCCACATAAATCTGCTTAAAGACGTTACAGAAACAAACGTGATTTAGGAAACGTTGTATGGAAGCGCATGAATTATCCCGTGCAAAATACACATACAGAAAAACGCTACAAGATGCACACAAGTTCACTTGGAGAAATTTACAGGCCACAAGCACGCCGTAAAAAGGATTTACAGACCAGCCTATTAAGCCTTGCAGAGCCAGACGGCAGAACTTTTAATTTCTCACAGGGCTTCTATATGATTAGGTGAGTAAACAATCTCAGAGTGCTGATACCGTGTGTGTGTTTGAGAGATAAATCTGTGTTTTAACAGCATGATTAAAGCAGTGCTACCTGGTAACTAGGCAACTAAGAAATACAATAACCACTCTTTTGTCTGCGCCTGTGACCCTATCGGACTAAATTTCCCGTAATCTCACCTGCCAGTGTGTACTGACAGCAGGTCACATTACTAATGTCCATTTCTGGTCAATGCCAGAAAATGAACATCAGCTATTTCCAGTGGTCTGTTTTTAGTGTGTGCTAAAAGGCTTCTCCCTAATGTCAGCAACCATAAAGTGAAGAGAGAAGAAGAGGCTTTAACAGCACCAAATCTGCACTTTTGCCTGCTGGTGACTGGAATATTTACAGTCCTGGCTTCACTGACGTATTTACTTTCAACTCTGATAGTCAAAACGAATCAGGACTCACTTTCTCATGGCGCCGACGGAGCAAAGCATTTTGTTATCACATGCCCACCCAACCCTGCTCCGCTCCCACAGCCCTGCTCAGGTGTTCAACAGGTCACACCCAGATTAGCAGCAGCTAAGCCTACGCACACACACGTACACACGGAGGAAAGCATGAACCTGAACAGAACAAGTCCTCAAGTATGCACAGCTGACCACGCCTGGCTTGCAAACATGGCACACATTCCGTATGTTAACCCTACTGTCTCCTCTGCACGGACGGTTGCGTAATAAATGGGAAAAAAAACCTCTCTTTCTTTTTTCACCGTCTAGTCTGTTGCAATCCTGCTCTTGAGGTCTTGGCTTGTGCAGTCCTGCTGTGTAAATACAATGTTAAGTTTGTCTGTCTCATCTATTAAAGAGAACAGAATTCCACTGAGATCTTTAAATATGAAGAGGGTACAAAGGATTTATACGACTTGCAGCCTCAGCTGGAGGACTGAACTGCAGTCCGAAATACAATTTTATCCAGAACAGGAGCTCAATTTCAGATAGGAGTTCAGGTTGTAAAAGTAAATGGCAAGTTAAGACCTAGTCGAAATGAAGAAAAGAGAAGCTGACAGTGAAAATAATGCATTTGAGAATGACTTCAACAGACTAGGGAGGAAAACTGCAATGAAACGGTGGCAATTGTGAAGAGTAGCAACCAAACAAACCATTTTAAACCAAACACAGGCTGCAAACACAAAACTAAGCTGGCTAAAAGTGTCTGATCAAGCTATGAAACAAGCACAAAAACATTCACGGCAAAGATGCAGCAAGAGCGGGCAAAATAATCAGCATTTTTAACCATGACTAAAAGGGAAAAAGCAGCAAGGAACTAAGGATGTGGTTACGAAACAAAGTGTCACTTCTCTTAATATTACAGATTGTTTTTGTACTTTTTGTAAACACAGTTCTTGAGATTTAAGAACCCAAACATCACTCACAATTTGTAGTTGAGTACACCTATTTTAAAAGGGATGGTTCTTTTTGAAGTGAGGTTGTATGAGATGCCTACCTATGGTCAGTATATCGATGGCAGTCAGTATGCCCCCTCTTTGGAGAAGCAGGCAGGAGTACCACCATCGAAGCTAAGCGATGCACTGCTGTGGACAAGGGCAGCAGCAAAAGCACAGAAAAGGCCCACTTAAAAACAGTCAATATAAGTTTGACTTGGGTGTTTTAAAATAAGTGTTAAAACTAACCAATCAAGGCAGTGGTTAACCAGATCTTGTGTTCTGCAAGGTGAAATTACTGTTCTTGTCAACAGAGTGAAAACAGCCATGCAACAGCTTCAGTTCCCTTTCGGAAATTGCTATCTGACAGCAAGGTGAAGCAGTGAAAAAATTCTAAATATAGCGTACACTTAAGCTAAAGTTAGTGTAAAAGTGGCTTAAATACATGTCACATACATGTTGACCCTGTCCACAGCTGTAGATTGCTTAGCTTCATGGCGGTGCTCCTGCCTGCTTCTCCAAACTCGGGGCACACCAACCACCATCTACTGTAGGTAATACCCTGACTATGGATAAGTAACTCATACAACCCCAGTTCAAAAGATCTGAACTATCCCTTTAAGCTACAGTGAGTAAAGTGATATAGCTGCACTCTCATTCTACAGGTACAAGACTGGCTGTGTGAATCAAGGAAATTATATCATATAAAGTTTTAGGGTTGGCTATGGAGTGATTCTGTATAACGAGTCAAATGGCAGGGCGTCGGTGGCTTAGTGGTAGAGCAGGCGCCCCATGTACAAGGCTGTTGCCGCAGTGGCCCGGGTTCGAGTCCAGCCTGTGGCCCTTTGCTGCATGTCATCCCCTCTCTCTCTCCCCCTTTCACACTTAACTGTCCTGTCCATTAAAGCCAAAAAATATCTTAAAAAAACAACAACCAGGTTAATCTTTCCCCATGTGCCAAACATGAACTCCTGGTTAGAATTCCTTCAGTGTTCATTGTTCTGAGAAATTTTTACCAGGAGCTGAATTATCCACAGAGGTCTCTCCCTCTCTATAGCGGATGAATCCACTCAATAAAAACAGTAAAAACGCTGAATAAAACAATTTCATGTTAAAATCAGTGTTTCTCCAGTGTTGTTCGGCGTGTCGCGGACGGGCTGCTAATGTGTCATCACCTTTTTTTGCTGATAACTTTAGATCCAGACATTCTGTGGATTTTAACCAGGAGCCGAATTATCTTCAGAGGTCTCTTCCTCTCAAAAACAAACAAGCCCGGTGATTTAAACCAGTAAAAATATTCAATAAAGCAGTTTCATGTTAAAATCTGTGTTTTTCTGATGCTGTTCAACCTGTCGCAGAGAGGCTGCTAACTACAGTAGCCAACGCAAGCACGAGAATGGCCTTTTCTAGAGCCAGTGTTTGGTTTGTCCATTCTGGGCTACTGTTGAAACATGGAGGTGCAAGATGGCGGACTGCGGAAGAGAACTTGCTCACTATGTTCTCACATTTTAAGGTAAAGTAAACACAATTGTCATTTTCAGGTGACTACACACTAAAGAAAACATACCAGTATATGTCCTTAAATCTGACCCACTGGACCTTTGAAAGGAATGCAGATCTTACTGCAGAGGAAATCTGCAATAACTAGACAGAAGCATGATTCAGGGCTTTTAGAGGAGGACATTCACTAACCTACTGATGGCAATGGCCAAAGCAGGTGGTAGTGACTCAACTGGACAGGATGGGTTTGATTTGTTGAAGTGCCTTTATCGGAGATGATTCACAGAGAAGTTAATTCATAACAGGCACAGTTTGATGATGAATAAAAGGCCTCAATCAACCAAATATTTTGAATAGCTCTCTTTGTACATGTGTTAGTGCTTGCTTTGCCAAAGCTTCGAGCACAAAAGCAAGAATATCTGGTTTCCTATCCATGACACCTTCCAAACACTCACATAATGAGCGATGGGGAAACAGACTTATCATCAGCTGCCATATCATAGCAACTCATATTTGTGCAGTTAAGAATGGTTTCTTTATGATACTTTTCTTTCCAAAGCAGCAAAAGTGTCTCGGTGTCTGTCCCATCTGTTCACATGACAAGCTGACCCATGGCTGCGCATCCTGTTGGACTCTCCCGACATGCTCGCTGGCATGGCCTCCAGTCTCACTCGCTCTTTCTGCTCGATCAATCCGAGTCCCGAGCCGTCTCGCTCTGCCATCAAGCACCAAAGTGTGCAGCTGGCTGGTAGGTTGGTGACGAGATAAATGGCACAGATCCCGCTCTGACGGGCACTGACTGATGCTATCAAATCAATTACAGATACTTAATTTCAGCGGGCGGATGCTGACGCGCGATAACAACAACTATTCCCTCCTTACAATATATACATATATATATATATATATATATATATATAGGCTGATATTTGCACACACATACTCTATTTTTAGCAATGATATCACAATGTTGGTTATCAAAGAGTTGTGATCATTACACATACCAAAGACGGGGTATTTTTTACAATATTAAACCTAGCACTCTTCACAGGCTCAGCACCACCATCTGTTCAGCTGTGATGTGCTGCTCAGCCAACTCATATGCTGCACAATTCTGTAAATAGTCGAGTCTGTGGGACAAACCAAGTCGGGATGACACGTTTCTCAAAGTGCTTCTTACTGCATTATTTGCAGGTTTTCCATTATCATAAGCAACACTAATAACATTCCTCTGCTCTGTACAATTAATTTTCTCTGCAAGTCCACAATAAATCACGTCTGCATCGTCAGCAGTGGTAGTATTCTTCTGATTACTGCATGGCTTTAATGAGTGAACACTCATTACCTTGTCTTTTAATGAAACAGGCCTCAAGTCTGGCTCTGAGAGTAATCATGTTTCACTAAAATCTTGCGAACAATTTCCTCAGCTTCATCAGTGAATCAAAGGCCTCGTTTATAATCAGCGCGCTCTCTCGCAAAGCTGGTTGAGGACACCGTGCACAGAGCGATTCATCAAAGAGCTTAGATGCACAAAACAGGGGTATCGCGACTGGCTTCACCCGTTTAAATGACTGAGTAACTCAAAAACAGCTTTTCTTGCAGCTAGATGATCCCACAGATGCTGTTTTACAGACAAGGAAAACAGTAGGGAGGAAAAAAATCGATACTGCATGGTATCGCAATATTTTTGTGTTGTAATATCGAATTGTATCATATTGATTTTTTTTTAAATATATATTATTAATATGACAAATACAAATTAAACTTTAGGTAACCTACTAGAATGATATAAGCAATTGCGTTTTCAGTCCACTAGATACATTTTGCTGCAAAAAAAAAAAATGGCTTAAGCGTATTGTATCACACTAACATGATCCTAAACCTGTAATTTTTTGTGATCTTTGTTTCCTCTCTTATTTTCATTTTGTTATTTACTTATTTTCTTCCTCCATTCATTCATGTATATTTTTTATTAATTTATTTTATTTTTATCTAATTTCATTTTTATTTTATTTACTGATTTTCTTGCTCCATTCATTCATGTATATTTTTTATTTATTTATTTTATTTTTATCTACTTTTATTTTAATTTTATTTATTTCATTTTTTATTTTCAATTCACACTTTTGGGGTGGGGGGTGGGGTGGATTATATGCGTGTTAAACATTCGGCGGCTGTACTGAAATTTTGTCCTGGTGTCTTTTTCTTTTGCGTGTCTATGGATGTATATGTACGCATACTGGATGTGTGCATGTGTATGTCTTTGTTTATTGTTGCTAAAATCAATAAAGATACTATTGGGAGACAAAAATGGCTGACATGAGATGAACAGACTGAAAACTCTCATTAGATAATATGGATGTTGGCAAAGTTTTCCTTTGGGGACAAGAATTTACAGTTGATAAAAGGAAATCTATCGCAATATATTTGATCGCGATACATTTAAAATCGCAATAATATTGTTTTGTGACTCAAGTACTGCGATAATATCGTATCATGGATCCTGTGGTGATCCCCGTCCATAGAAACCAATGAGCCTGATGTGACACTGGTTGCTTCCAAGCAGCCTGTGTCTACTCATCCTCACCACAATGTGATGGTTGCATATTCACTAAGCAACCCGTCTGTTCAAGAGGCAGCTGAAGAGTTCATGAATAATGATGCCACATCAAAATAATAGGAGTCTGGACAACAGAGAGGCCACAAATACCTCGCCCGCTCTGTTTTTCTCTCGTGTGTCATCCTCTACCTGCTGTGGAGTAATCAGACACTTCTCGCAAGGCAGATTTAATTAAAACTCTGCAGAGGGAACACACACAGCTACACAGCTAAAGCACGAGACTGATGACACAAGTGAGTGCAGGTCTTAATTAAACCATAACTGAACATAATTCTGCAGCCTATATTGCAGAACTCAAACTTAAGGTTAGACATTGAGGGGACTTTTATGATGCCATGTGTGAGAGGACTTTAATTCACTCCACAGGTGATAGACAGGGAGGACGAGCCTGTAGATCACACACTGGTCTCCTCTCTGGCGCTGAGCTTTGAAATGGAGTTACCCAGCAGCTTTAATGGAAGACTAGAAAGTGGATTTCTAAATTGAGCTCTGACATCTACTTCTGGGGACAATTGAAGTCTCTCACATGAATAGGTCATAATGAGAAATTTCCCTGTTGGTTAAAGACTGACAATCAGAGCCTGTAATAGGCTGAGGCCCTGCATGCTTCTGGCACACTGACATGGACAGCCTATTCATTAGATTTTGACTCAACTCTGATTAAAACTGCATACTTTAGTGAAAACACTGGGCATATAACATGAATTGTTTATTAGGTCTATTCACCCACAGTTATGTATGTAGGCTGCAGTTTAAAATAACTTTCCAGAAAGTGGCGACCACACTTGGATGGAGGGCTGATGAAAACGCACACCTTATTTATTTACCTGAACCAAATCAGGTTGGATCAATCGCACTAGAGCATGGTAGACATATTTCACCTCTCATTACCTCCGTCTCCAGCTGCACTAGTTCCATCGTGGGCCATGGCTCCGCGATCTGAGCAAGAGGCATTTTCGCAGGATTCTCAGTTTCCCCTTCAGCTGCTCAAGTACGAATCTGGTCTCCCCGGATTTTGCTCCTGTCAAGTGCACCCCGAGGCTCCTTCACTCCGGTCCAAAGTCCAGGTTGGAGTGGATTTATCAGCACTTTGCTCTGTGCTCGGAGGCGAAGACGCGCATGCAAAGCACAACCAAGAGCTTTACAAACAATTGTAATCCCTTGATTTCACTCCGGCGGCGGCGTCTGGCTTCTTGTGCGTATTTGTTGAAAGTGGTAATCCAGCTGAAAACACCATGAACACCAAACAAACCTTGCCCGTCCAAATACGCGCGGTGGATACACGGGATTTGGGTTTGACAAAGCGTGAGAGGAGACGAGGAGAAGCCCAAGTGTGTGATCCTTTAATCGGGCTGTGCGGGAGTCTAATGCCACCTGAGAGAATTAACCAGAGTCCGTGCTGTCTTTGCAATCGACGCCGTATCAGATCTGAACGGCTTCCTCCCTGCGTGCCTGTGATTTCTCCCGGTTCCCGACAGTGTGTGCGATGCGCGCAGAGACCTCAGTGTGGCTCTGTAGTACGAGCAGCCTCCAACTCGAGCTGTTATTGGTGGACTCCTGCAGGAGTTCGCCCAACCCCCTTTTCCCAATGTTCCGCCCAGGTCTGATCGTGCCATCATCTGGCAAAGGATGAAACTGCAAATACGTAATGCAGACTGGAGCCTGCTATTAATGAACGGCCTGCTCTCTGTGATGCTTGTGGTGCAGCAGGTGCATCAGAGGAGTGATAGATCCTCTGCGTTCAAAGGAGAAGCTGTCAAACAATTCACAAATGGGAATGAATGAGAGCACTATGTGGCTGCATAATTAAACATGCAACTGATCACAAAAGATCTGCAAACCAATCTGCAGAGTGTGCAGCTGACTTTCCATGTCTACTACTTCATTGCATGACAATATTTCAGTCCCCATTCCCTGCAGACCCACATCACCACTTCCTCCAGGTCTAAAAACAACACACATTGTTGCAAACAATTACATAACACAGATTACACAATAGAAACAATGTACAGAATAGAAGAGGGCAGATTTTGGGTCGTGACCAGTGCTGTTTGATTCTGCCCCGGACGTTGCATTGATGAAGCGTGCTTTTCATTGACAACAGCTCTTGTAACGGTCCTTGAAATCTTCAGTGATATAATACACCCCTCCACCCTCCAACACTTCTCTGCTTCATTCACTGCCGAGTGGATTTTGCTCTTGGCTATCTTTGGTTACTATTGGCAACAGGAGAGCATCAAACCGCCTCGCCGTGGATGGATGGGATAAAATTTTGATGCAAATTAAGATAACGAAGGCATGGCATTTCATGGAAACCAAAATGAAAGAAATAAATTGCCATGATGTGGTGCCTGTTCTCTGATGGATATGCTGTTTAATTCCAGTATGTGCATGAAGCTGCTGCTGCACTGATGAAGTCTATTTATCATGCCATCCTGCATACAGCAGTCGCAGCTTTGTGACAGGTTAAATACACAGATCTGGACAGGAGAGGGGAACATTGCCTCTTTTATGCATTCGCATGTAATGTTCTTGACACATCTGTGGCTCTGTGCATCCAGGCTGTTGACACACAACACCTCTCTGTCACAGGCTTTCATTCATATTCATACGCTGGTTTCTGTAGATAATTTGGCAGTATTTCTGCACATATAACATGTTTACATGATCCAAGTGCTGCTAAATGGGCACAATCGATGCATATTAATGCCTGTTCGTTGGCTCCTATTTCCCCACATTTCCACACCAGGGAAAGAGAAAGAAGTCAATGGAGAAAGTGCATTTTAAAGAAGAAATCATTATGAAGTAAGTGCTGATTGCACAGTGTAACAGCTACAGAATATAGTCTGGTTTCCTAGATGCCTTGCTTTCACTATGCAATGCTTTTCTGCCACTGGGTACGATCTCTGGAGAACATGAATGTTTGATTTGAAGCACAAAGGAAGTGCGAAACAGGAAAAGGACAGCACCTCTGTTTTTCTCAGTCTATCGGTAGCTATCCCCAGTTACCAAAGAGTATCAGTGTAAATTCCTTTCATTTAATACTCCTAGTAGTGAAAATGGCAGACAGTGGAACAACAGTAACTGTGGAAACTCTAGCCAGTGGAGGAAAAGAGAAAACCCTTGCTCTGAGGAAAATGCAGCCCAGAGGAAGGAGAAAATATTCATTTTCTGTAACCACTTATCCTGTTGGGGGTCGCAGGGGGGGCTGGAGCCTATCCAAGCTGACACTGGGCGAGAGGCAGGGTGCACTCTGCACAGGTCACCAGACTATCACAGGGCTGATACATAGAGACAGACAACCATTCACTCTCACGTTCGCACCTACAGCCAATGTAGAGTCACCACTTAACTGAGCCTGCATGTCTTTGGACTGTGGGAGGAAGCTGGAGTACCCGGACAAAACCCACGCAAGGAGAACATGCAAACTCTGCCCACCCCAGGTTTGAACCCCCCACCCCCTTGCTGTGGGACGACAATGCTAACCTCTGCACCACTGTTCCACCCCATATCACATCAACATTTTCTAAATTGATGTAACATATAAGCTGACGACTGCAAAACTGCACACCACAGCAAACCACTGTTTGAAACCAACAACACCAGTTGTTTTTGTTGGAAACCCTTTGGGGTGTCTCCACCAATGTTTGTAGCACCAAACATGGGTGTTTGTCACTGTTCAATCCCCTGCTTTTTCAGCAACTTTTAGTCCACGAGGTGCGTGTTAAAACCCAAAACATAATCTTCTTCTACCATAACCAATTGTTTTTTGTGCCCAAAACTAACCACACCTTTATAATACCATTTGGAAATGCTGGGGGGAGGGAAGCTGAAAAATTGGCTGTGTCTGCTTTAAGGTTGACGTACAGCTAATTTATTTTCTGCCAAATCCATAGCACCAAAGGGAGGTCAGCAGGTAGGAATACAACAGAGATGAGGGGGAGGGGTATCCATCACACTCACACTGCATGTAATATCTTAAGTCACAGCCCTCCCAAAGCTCCCATTAACCCATTGATTTGTCTTCGTGATGGATAAGCATTGAACACTCGTCGCACCTCGTAATGCTATATGGGTGTTTGTTATGTTTGTTATGTGGTGTGTTTTTTCTGTCCTTTTCACCTCTTATTCTCTGTCCTCTTATATTCCCCCTTTTCCATTTTGTACAGGACAACAGCTGCTGACATTTCTCACTGTTTATAGCTCCTCCTGTATGATATGATGAATTTCATGTGTTCAGTTTGAGCCTGGGCTGAAAGTCAAGGGACTAATAAAGAGAATTCATGGGAACGAACAAAAAGCAGATTATCCAGAAGGGTGAAAAGTCATCTAGAGAAGCCTGGGAATGTGGGGGAGCTCTTTTTAACACCTTCCACAGATCAATACACTGTGAGACGAGGTCTGGCGGCCAGACGGAAACAGCTTATTGTAAAAGCAACCTATCAGAAAGTCCGTCGACATTGACTGACATGTTGACGTCATAAGTTCATTGTCATTCTGACCACAGGGAATCTTTTCTTTTATTCATGATGCTCCAGTGACATCACAGGTGACAGCTCAGCGATGACTCAGAGGTGTGTCCCGTCCTGCGACAGAGACTCCAGGGATACCCCACCCTCCACTCTCAGCCAGACAAGAAGCATCATGGGTAATATGACTCAGTCTAGCTTGTCATGAATGTGCAATGGAGCAGAACTCCATCCTGAGTTGTTGGTCTATTGCTGCAGGAGTCAAGTGTGCTGAGGTGTGACTAAAGAGATGTTAGATATGGTCCCCAAACGACAGACTGCAAATTAGATAAAGTGATGCGAAGACGACACTGCTGTTTAACCTCGTTCTCAGTTTGAGTTGAAACCGCAGAGGTGAGGCGACTGTGAGTGATGTCGGGTACGCAGAAGGAGAAACAATGAATCATACAGACAATGTGTAGTTTCCTCAGCAGTAAACAGAGCGATTATAATGGAAATACATGCGCACTCCAGTTGTGAAGTGGCAGCTGGGTCTGAGACAGCATCTCAAAGTCTGTCCATTTATCACTGCCGCTTTTCTCACATGTGGCCCGCTTATTTTCTTTCACTTTATTCAGCCTTTGTCACACTGCCAGGTGTGTATATTTTTTAATCTTTGTTCATTTGCAGCCTTCGGTTCTTTATTTCTTTCCTGAGAAGTTACTTCGTCTGAATCTCTTGTTTTTCAGCTTCTATTTGTTCCAGCTTTTTAAGTAAGGACCTCCTTCCTTCTGCACTTACTAAAAACTGGGTCTTCAACAGGAAGTCCAACCACTAGGGAGTCCTCGGAGTCACTGCAGGCTTGTCGACAAATTATTGTTTGATAATTTAAGTTTAAAGGAGCAGTGTGTAGGATTTAGTGGCATCTGCTGGTGAGGACTGCAGCTGAAACATCTCCTGTGCACCAAGCTTGAACTGCTTAGTATTCCCTCACTGTTCAATGTTCAGGAGGTTTTTACGGTGAGTGTAATTATCCTCAGAGGTCTCTTCCTCTGCAAAACAAACCAGTGAAGACACTGAATAAAGCAGTTTCATGTTACCAATGTTTTTCCAACGCTGTTCGGCTTGTTGCAGAGGGGCCCATCAAAGTCCGGCGCTTGGGCAGTGACACCCAGCGTCAGACACCAACGAAAAAAGCCGTCCTCTCACGTTGCTATGATGCGCAGCCAGTTGCCATTATTGTGCAACGGTGCTCGACAGTGTCAGGGGGAAACGCAGCATGACAAGAACCAAAGTCATGGCAGCTAAAGTTCATGTAGGGTGGGTGGAGCGGTGGTGGATAGGTCTGTCTACCACCGATTTTCCACAGAGGGCAGTGTTTGCTTCCTGTAAGATTGTAAAGCCAAACCCTGTCCTTTTTTCTAAACCTAACCACGTGCTTTTGTTGTACCAATGTAGTGCATTTATTTTGAAAGAGCCTGGATGCAAACTGTACATTTCCTATGAAAACGTGTGAGAACACAGCAGAAACATGGCAGTGCATGGCGGACCCCATGAACGAAGACCACACAAAGTCAGCTAAAAACACACAACAACACAATGATTCTTATATATATTCTTATATTCTTACACAAGAAAACATACTTATTATATTATACTCAATTTCTGACAGTATATGTCTCTCAATCCCACTGGACCTTTAAGTTTTTTAATCCAAATACGTCACAAAACTACACATTAACATGAATCAAAGATATTATTAGCAAAGACAAATCAGACTATTTATAAAAAAAAAAATCTTTACAGTACACAACAGTAATTTAATGGCTAATCGTTACCCATGAATTCTTGTGCAATCATGTAAGCTAGCTAATGCTAACTCACTGTGTGGCACTCATCCATAACTGCAAGGTGAGCTAGTTAGCTTACATTTATCCCCAATGTACGGACATCTTGTGAACCACTATGGATCGTCTCGTACACTTTTGAGCATCATGTCTAGCTCAAAAACCAGCGACGAAAGTGCATGCTACAGCTGCTGCTACCTTAGCAGCTACAGGCAAGCACGAACAAGAGAAGACCAAAAAATATTCAGAGAATTATCTCACGAGCAAATCAGTTTTATTTAATATATGTAGTGGGGGGGTCCCTGCTCCGTCTCTCTTTGAGCGAAGGGGTCCTTGACCTAAAAATCATTGAAAACCTCTGTACTAAATTTAGAAAGAGTATGCCTCTAGGGTATGCACCACACTGAAAGATGTTCCTGGAGGCAACACAGTGTATCTATGTGTGTGTGTGTGTGTTAAAAATAGCTATACATCTCTGATATCAAGTGTTTGATTCTGTTTTACTTTCCCTTTCTGATCCCCCATTATAGGGATGAGTAAACCTGAACTGCACCTAAAGTAGATTAAAATAGAGTTTATGCATCAAGCAAAATGTTTAGTTAATCCAGAGGGATTAAATTGTTGATGCAACACAGCCACCAGGAACTGACTCCACTTAAAGACAGAAGCAGCACCAAAGCACAACACTAAATATACAGTGCAGATAAATACAGCATGCAGAGACTAACGGCCATGGGATCCTTAGTTACATCACACTTTTTACAGTAATCTCAGCACACGTAATTTCAGTATAAATACTCCGGGTGTGTTTGGTTTCCACGACATTGCTTCTCGACCTTTGATAATGATTCCTCCTTAGCTGAGCTGAGTGAGCTTATTTCTGCACTGCAAGGATCAGCGCCATCAGAGGGGCTGCAGCATGGAGCAAATTAATTAGCCGCTCAATGGTGGAGCGAGGGTAATTATCCAATCTCTGCTGACTGACTACGGCAGGAGAGGATGGCATTGTAATGATTCAAAATCGGCTCTGTGCCACACAAAGATGATGAACAAATGGCGTTATTGTACTTGAAAGATCAGTGGAATTATCATTTGTCACAGAACAATGTGGCTGCAGACGGACTGGGAGGGGAATATTGATTGGTAGGCAATAGTTTCACACACTTCTCCATCGTTGCTCGTTAGATACAATCTTGTTTCCTTTTTTTGTCAACACTGTGTTTTGTAGTAACATCTCCCAATGCATAACACAGTGCTGACTACACAATCTCATGAATGTAGGCTCGCAATGGGTGCGCTGTCAAGCAAAGACAGCATGTCGAGGCTTGAATCTGTATCTTTGGTATTTGGGCAGGGCAAGAAGGCAGGCTGAGCACAAGGTCTGAGATCAAGTTCAGCACGAACAAGCCACAGTAACACATCACTGGGTTATTGACTTTCACTGAGGGATGGATCAAGCCATTGTATAGTATTGGAAGATTCAAAGTCAATAAGTACATCAGCAGACTTTTTGTGGTTCAAGCTGGAAAAAAGAAAGAAAAAGTGCAGCATAAACATAATAATGTGTCGCAGAAGTGCTGCTATCACCGGAGCAAAACCACTGCAGTATACTCAGTGTCGGACTGAGCCACAAGGAAATATATCCTCCTGAGACCCCAACTTTTGTTTTGTGCGCATCTTTAATTTCTCCCAGCTATTTGGTATCAGTAGCACCTGATAAGTGTACAAAACTAAACACTGACAACAATGATAAAGTCCCTATATCCTTAAACATGATGATAATAAGTCCCAATATCCTTCAACGAGTCTTAGCCCGTTACCGTTGCTAAAATTGATGGAATTTGTTGCCATATCAAACTACAAATATTATTAATTATAAATAAATAAGTTTCAACCATAAAATGTGATCAGGTTTTGGACCTTGTCCACTTTTGTGGCGGGATCGGCTGCAGGCTGACTTGGTGGAGATGGCTGCCATCTTGTTTTACATGGATTTGTGTATTGTGGTCTTACTACCACTAGATAGCACAAAAAAGTGTCCACGAATGAGGACAACAGGTCTAAAGCCTCTTTTACACTGTCAGATTTTCCGCGAATGTTGGGCGAGCTCTTAGACACACAGAGCTGGATTGACGGGTTTTATCCAAGGTGCCCAATTTTCCGCCTCGTAGGGTAGTCATATTGGCGGACCCCTTTCAGTTTCAACAGACCGAGGCGGCCTTCCGCCACGGGAGGGGCTGTTGAAGACTTGTGGGAGGAGCTGTTGACGACGACACACGTGTGACCAACTGGCAGTGGATAAACAGGAAACAGCTGATAGCAGGAATTAGCGAGCAGCTAGTAGCAAGAGGGAAACGCAAACCTGACAGACACTGTAAAGAAGAGCAACTGGGGAGACAAGGAATTGCGCGCCCTCCTTGTCCTGACAAACGAAGAGGCCATTAACTGTCAAAGGACGGGAACAGTGAATGATAACTTAATGAATAATGAACTTATGAGAGAATTGCCGAAGGACTGACCAGCCGCGGCTTCCCTCCCACGTCACTGTTTACGTCACACGCTGAGCTACACGTTTTGTTATTTTTGTTTGTAATTTTTGATTTATTATATTTATTTCTAACAAGAAAAAGAGCTAAGGGCATATGGTGTGTGCAAATTTGCTAATTTTATTTTCTTGTTGTTTTTGTATCACACCCCAGATGACTTTTGCCTTTTCATTTCCTTGTACTTTAACCTCTCTGAATACACTCCACTCCAATCCTCCATTTCCTATATTATTTTTTGAATGTCACAAAATAAATACCTGGAGAGGGGGCTGTCTTTGCCTTTAGTAACATCTGCCTCTGAGCACTGGACAGGAGCACATGGTGCTGAAGGAGACTTTAAGCAAGACTGAGCAAGAATTTTGCAATCTATTGGTTTTCTATTGTAAGACCAGCCTTGATTTGTCAGACTAGTGGAGCGAAGTCTTACATTCAAGCTCAGTTATTTTCCATTTACGCTCAGTTATTTTCCCGTCAGCAGAGAACATCTTGACTCAAAAGATGATCAGCAGTGATTCAGCCAGAATTTGTAATTACCGAACCCCTTTTTCACTATTAAATCTATTCTTTATGTCTAATATTTCACTTTGAAAAACACTTTGAAAGGCATGTGTAGTATCAAACAACATTGTTTTTTATTGTGCTTTAAGTCAAACCATGTAGATCTGAAGCAACATTAGTAGGAGGCACATGAACCATTCTTCAGCAGGACTTTGTGTAAGCAGCCCAACAGATTTCCTCTCAATATCTTCTATATAGCATAAAGCATATATGCTGCATGCATGGGGACACTGTGCCATTTCACCTGCTGACACATGAATTTGACTTCTCCCCTTCCTCTGTCCCTTTCTCTTGGTTCAAAGAGAATAACAGCAGGGGGTGCCAGATATCGGAGGGCAGCTCTTTCTGACTACAGCCTTTTCATCAGGAGTTGCCCTTTACTTCTAGTGAAACATGCAACTGTAAATTTGTTGGGAACTGTTGAGCAATTTATACCGTGAGACATTTACAATCATCTCCCAGTGTAGCTCGCAGCATAGATCCATTCACAGAACCCCTTAAGGTGCTCGACTTAATGTCAAAGGCATGAATGGAATTGAAATGTTGACTCAGGGTATATATTTTACAGTTATAGCTTTCCTTTTAGAAAAAATATGGTATTTTCCTGCAATTCTTTATTGTTCTTTTTTTTTAAACTGTAAATTGTATTTTTATAAATTAATTTATTGGATCACTATGACAATCTCTCTAATCTAATTAATTTATTTTTTATACTTTGTTTTTTCAAGCCTGTTTTCATATATACATCTTATTTGCTTTTTAGTTAACAATTCTTTATTGTTATTTTTTTAAACTGTAAATTGTATTTTTTTAAATTAATTTATTAAATTTTACTGAGATTTTTTCTCTCTAATTTAATTTATTTATTTTCTATATTTTATTTTTAAAGCCCATTTTCATATATACATCTTATTTGCTTTTTAGTTGACAATTCTTTATTGTTACTTTTTTCAAATTGTATTTTTTTAAATCAATTTATTAATTTTTACTGAGATTTTTTCTCTCTAATTTAATTTATTTATTTTCTATACTTTATTTTTTAAAGCCCATTTTCATATATACAGCTCATTTGCTTTTTATTTTACAATTCACCATAAAAAAACAACAACATTTTTCGGTCAGTGTTAAAAGGGTAAAAAAAATTACAGAGAATTACATAAGCTAAAAAAAATGGGTTAATGGTGTCATTTTTTTATCTTTATTTATTTATGTATTACTGTGCATTATTTTTCTATTATTTTTTATTTATTCTTTTAATTTTATATTATTTATTTAAGGTTTTTTTTGTTTTGTTTTTTTACTTCATTTTATTATCATGATTACTATCTCTTTGTCTCTAGACACACATATTTACCTTTGTTTATTTACCTGTCTGGAAACAGGAGTTAAAACTTAAACACTGATTCATGTTTGCCAAGGAAATTTCACTAACAAAATCCATGGGAAACATTCTGCTTCAAAGGTGCTTGAAAATAGCATTTTGATCATGCACACACATTAGTTGGATAGCCTTGTTATGACTCACAGCCTCCTTTAGGATTAAAGGCAGAATACTGAATTTTAAGGAGGTAATCTCTCAACACAACAGGAACTTTAAACTCCAAAGCCTGCAGCATTTATGAAAATTAAATAACAATGAGTTAAACACAAAGGCAGCCCATGGCCTTTAATTCCCTGAGAAACCATATGCCTAACTGTGAGCAACCACAGCACGCAATATTACACATTAACAGTCCTCTCTTCAATCAGAAATGATATCTGCTGGGTAAATTATTCATGAGTAAATTCCTCCAGTTGCAAGCTTTTGATATAATCATTGATACTTTTAATAATTCAGCGAGCACAGATGTTCCCATGCTGTAAAAACATTGGACATCAATAAAATATTGATACAGTTGAGGCAGTTTTTATTTTTTTAATTCAATATACTGGAGCCCAGAAGTCAAAACCGTTCAAGGAATAAAAATAGAAAACATTTCCGGAGGGTTCCCAGGAGAGCAGCCTCACCAGTGGACTTGGAAAAGAGGATTAGGTCTGCTGGTTTGGAGAACAAGTTATTTATCCCCTCAAGTCTTGTGACAGTTCGTGTAAGGGAAACACTGAGGAGCTGCATCAGAAATTGTGAGTATTTTTCATGATTGTAGTGTTAGATGCATTAAGTAGCATTATTACAGAGTTATTACTGTTGCTGCACAGGTGTTGCTATTATTGTGTCCACGCAATGTCTGCACACGCTTCTGTGTGTTGCGTTAGGCCCCGCGCCTTTTTAATGCGCATGGCATGATTATGCATGAAAGTAAAAGTATGAGGGAAGTTATAACGCCTTAAAGCTGCAGCACCTCTCACACACACTCACTATCCCTGCAGGTAAGGAGGTGGAAGGGGGGGAGTAAGGAGGGAGGGGTCTTTGCTCCTGGTCGAGTCCTGACAGTTCCGCACTATTGGCTGACAGCAGGGGGGGGGGCTCTTACCTGTACCTGTGCGAAGGAGTGCCATTCGTCATCGTCCGGCTCCAGATCGGGATCAACTTTTCCTTCCTCCAGCAGCCCATTGAGGTAGAAGTCAGCCAGGACGGCTTGAAAGTGAACGAGCGACTGCAGCAGGACTCCGAGCATGGAGCCTATCACGTCGTGGAGCGAGGAGAGAGTCGGCGAGTGGCTCCAAGGTGAGCAACATATTGCGTGTTTGCCTTTTTTCAGAGGTGGGTTGTGTGTGTGCGTGTGTGTTGTTTTTTTTTCAAGCCTTGATCGCCTCACAGGTACTTTGGCTCGGACGGTAAAGTCAGAAATAGAAGCGTCACGCAAATCCTCTTGGAAGTGAAAGGTGGAGGTGGAATGAGGAAGTGGCCTATGTGTGTGTGTATGTGTGTGTGTGTGTGTGTGAGAGAGAGAGAGGAGCCACAACAGTGTTGTTCAGATCAGGGACAACAACTCAGGTGGATTAATCAGAAACGGGACAACAGTGTGTTTATGGATTCTAGGAAATCACAGGGCAGCTGCATCTGTCCTCTGTATCTCAGAAGGAGACATGGATTCTCTTCTGGTGCTGGTTTACAGTGGGAAAAACACTACTATTACAAGTAGCCTGTGAGAGTATTAGCCTGTCGTACAGGTATTACCTGTGCTGGAGAATAACTAAGTACAATTACTCAAGTACAGTTTTAAGCTACTTTCAGACCACACTTTATACACTGCATACTACACCTGTCCCTATGAAATAAACATTAAACAAAAGAGGTATTTAATATACTTTAAAAATAACAATAACGTTTTCTTACAAAAATTTATCCAAGTTGTAACAGGATAAAGTGGTGTTGTGGCAAGATCAAATGAGTGATTCATAATCGACATGTTAATTTCTAAACAAGTAATATCCATACTAGTTTAAATTAACAGTTTGATTGTATTTCTTGATCGCTGCACAGCAACCGTTTTGTGTGAAAGTTATTAAAGGCCTGTCCCCAGTATAGGCCTGTTGATTTCACTGATTTAAGTAAATACTAGCCCGGGCTACTAATTGAATTTTTACAGTATGGTGCTGGCAACTGTTTATAAAGAAGCTTAAAAAAGTTTCTCTCTCGTCTCTTTTTTTTCTTTAATTACAGGCAAATAATAATACACAAAGCACAGATCACAATATGACATAACAATTTGCACCTAAACTAGACTGTATCATTTCATCTTGTCACATGATCAAATAGAGACTTGACATTAGGCGACATCAACACATTTTACCCAGCAGTCACCATTGCATACCTGTATACGACAACAGTATCAAAGTAATATAATACAAATATACAATATAGTTAAACTTTTGGTCCTTTATACGTTTAGTGTGTATGATTTGGGGGCATCTACTGGCAGAAATGGTGTATAGTATTCATAACCATGTTTTCATTAGTATATATTCACCTGAAAATAAGAACTTGTTGCCTTATAATGATCCATTTATGTCTACATACAGAGCCAGTCCTCTTCTGCAGAGTCCACCCTGCTGTTCTACAATAGGCCAGAACAAACTAATTAAACACCAGCTCTAGATTCGGCCATTTGCGTCCTTTTTCTTTGGCCACCGTATTTCTCCTACATGCTTGGCACATGGTAGACGTTTCAGTCCTGCATCCTCACCACTAGATGCCACTAAATCCTACACACTGGACCTTTAAGTACATTTTGTAGCTACTATTTTTACAATAGTAGCAGGATTTGTACTGAACGATGAGCATTTTATTTGTGAAGTATTGCTATTTTTCACCAAAGTAAATCATTTGAATGCTTTTATATATGGATTGAAACCGAACAGGATTACCAGACACAGGCGCAGGGGCCCAGAGTAGTGGCCTTAACCTGAAAGCCATCACTTGAATTCATACCTACCAGCCTGAGACTCAAAATGACAACAAAAGACCACAAAGAGATGCAAAAGAACTGCAAAAAAAAGGGCAAAACAACCACAAAGAGACACAATAAATTACCAAAAAAGACACAACATTATCTCAAAGGGACACAAAACAACTACAAAGAAATGCAAAACAACAAAAAACGAGGCATAACCACAAAGTCTGCGTGTTTGGCTCCTATGTAGGGGAGGTGGTGGGGTCTTTTGCATGTCTGTGCCTATAGGGGCCCTTTGTCTCATAATCCTCATGCGTCTATGACATGTAATAACACATGACGACAGTTTAATAAGCCCATTTGATGATTTTTTATAAGTGGTTTCAGTTACTAAGCCCTCACTTCAAATACTTAAACAGTTAAGGGGCATGATTTTCTTTTATAATATCATCAGCATATCGTTTGATGACTATTTTGCAAGTAAATTCTATGACTGACTTGTTTCTCAGACACATCTTCACCTTTCCAAACCTAATTGCCCAACATGTGAAGCGGCAGCCTTTTTTCATGCTTCATACTAACCTCCCAGCAACTGTGTCTGTTAGTCCATGTTCCCTCTGCATGTATCTACATGTACACACATGTGACTTTACGACTATGGGGTTTCCATTTGTACTCGTGCACTGCATGTGGTTAAAGCCCTAACTGTTTGTGCTTTCGCTGCCAGGTCTGGACGCCCCTCTCCACCAGTACCCAGTGTCAGAGTGGCATTTGTCGGGTCTGGACCTCCTCCAGCTGACCTGTCAGGACCTGGAAAAGCTGGGAGTACATAAGATCGGACACCAGGAGCTGATACTGGAGGCTGTGGAGAAGCTCTGCTCTCTGGTGAGGGAGGACGCGTAATCATGTGCGACAGTTTGTGTACAGTTTGTGTCCATAGCAGTGCTCTGTGTATCCAAGGGTGTGTTGTGCAGGTAGTGTGTGTGTGTGTGATGAGAGCTGTTATATTTACAGAGCAGTCATCTTCGTGTCCTGCTGTGGTGTCGTGCGTGTTCTGAAATTAAAGCGCAGAGGTGTATTTTTCCACCCATCACGCTGTTTTTAGACCCTGCTCTTGTTTGCACAGCAGAACCGGCAGCTGCTGGACAATCTTTTGCAAATCCAGCCAGAATACACAACTGCACTTATTGCCATACAAGTCCTGCTTCACTGGAGTGCACTCAGACCTCTTAGCAACATGCAGCAAGCTGGAGCTCATTGCGTCATTTCTGCCTTTCACTTTCATATCAAAAACCCCTTTAGTCAAGCATATCACAGTAAAATAGTTATTCTCTTAGCTTACATCAAAAGACTTATCATGCTTCAACTGCAAACAAAGCAGATTAAGAATGCAAAGCGTGTGCTTAATACTTCACATGCAAATTTCTGGTGAAGTTTGTGGTCATCCAAAAAAAAAAAAAAAAAAGCGCTTCCACCTCCCCTTTGATTCTCCGTTTTTGTTTCTGCTGCCTAATTAATTTCCCTCCCTGTCCAATTTTGAGAGGGAGTTTAAGGACACTTAAATAGTCGTGTTGGTGTGTGTGGGGGTGTTGGTGTGGTTCCAGAGAGGCCTTTGTTTCATTGGAAGGACTAATTGAGCCGGACAGTATCAGGCAACGCTCCAGCTCTGGTGCTGTAACAGTCTGTGAACATTAGGCTAAAGCTCGGGCTGCCGAAACTGCTTGTTGTCGAATTTTTGAAGTAACTGTAATACTGATTGAAATGGGCATTAGCAGTTTAACTCAAAGTCTGTATGAATGAGTGCGTGAAGAAAGTCTCCCTGTAGTAAAAGCGTCACAAAAGTGCTCTCGTGTGAAAATGTTTAACATAAGACAAGACAAGAACGTATACACACATGTACAGCTTCAGTTTTTACCTTAAGTAGAGTGTGTGTGCGTGTGTGTGCCTCCCTGCCTCTGTGTCTTAATGCTCCGTGAAGTACTAACACTGCTCTCATTCATAATACCAACCATCAGACGCTCACATGGAGCAGACCAAACACATTCACGGTTGCATAATTAACAGCCACAATGCAGGCGAGGCCATGAAAAATTCATGTGTACTCGATGACGGATGATTTTTCCGGCTGGTTGATGTGTAACAACAAAGCCTGACCGGTCCAAACCTCTTGACCTCCGACGAGCGGGTCACAACATAACCTGCTTCTACTGAAGTGGTTGTGGAGAGTCACGGCTCACACTGCTGGGCTGAAAACTGTGGGGACGGGCGTATGAGAGAGACAGGCTCTGTGTTGTTCTGTAAATACCTTGCTGCAGTTTGATGTGTTAGCTTGGGTTAATTTGTGTTGTATGATATGAACTAAAATGTAGTCAGTTACTTAATACCAATTACATGGCAATTTTTGTAACTCGTAGCCTAACCCTAGTATCTATTGGATTGCAAAAACTGTAATCTAATCAAAATACTATTGGATTACTTACTTAGTAAATATGGCACATTGTACCAAAACAATGGACGCAGTCACAAAAATTTGAGTTTCACAAATCACATTTCTTTCTTTAAAAGGTCCAGTGTGTAGGATTTAGGGCCGTCTATTGGCAAAAAAATGGTATAACATTCAGAACTATGCTTTTATTGGTTTATAAACACCTGAAAATAAGACTTGTTTATATCTACATGTTTTTTTAAAACTTGGAGATATCAGATATTCCCTGGGTTAGCCAAACATTACTGTTTCTGTTTCTCAATAGATTTCACAGGAAGTCACATTGATATATTGTATATATCAATATCATGCTATAAAGTTACATATATTGTGATATAGGTTGTCTACATGTACGTCTATGTCATTTTCTTTTTAGGCTAACTGTGATGTAGCTCGATAGCAGAAGCTTTTTCTTCCTATCAGCATTGAGAGTGCGTTTAAAGGTCTGACGTCTGGTCTCAGACAGAAGAGGAAGCGACACCGACGGTAGTCCAGAATACTTTGCATCAAGAAATACTGTCTCTTGTGTGAGCAGCAGAGCTTTTACTGAGCTGTCACTCTGTAAACAAGAACAAAGTGCTCTCTTGCTCTTAATTCAATATACATTTCAGTCAATATCCAGATTGCTTTTCCCCCCCCGGCTGCAAAACTCACAGTTGCATTGAGAGATGAGAGATTCTGTGAAAGGTTTTTATTTTTGCACTTTTGGGACATTTTATTCAAAAGTGAACAGTAGAGAGGTCGCAGGAAATGAGGGGGAGTGACATGCAACATACAGTAGAGGCCCAGCCAGAACCGGGGATTTTGAAATCACAATAAGAAGCTTCTTAAACACTAGAACCCTTAGAGGTGTTGGAAAAAGGGGAAGTCATGCATTAAACATCAGATTATGTATAACAGTGTGGGAGTATTTCAGGAGTGGATTAGACCTTTAACCTGTGTATGTGCTCTCCAGACGTACGGTATGGGCGGTGAGAACCTACGCGGTCTGACAGAGAAGCTGCGTGCAGTTGCTCACACCCTCCAGATGGGCATCCAGGGCCGCTGGCGCCTCAACAGCTACGACGGACGCAGCGCCATCAAGCTGTCTCCTGGCGTTCTGCAGGTTGTTGTGGAGCTCATCACCTCCGCCAAAGGACTCTTCTCTCTGCTCAACAGGTCTGTAAAGAGGGAGTTATCTAACCGTTATATATACAGTACTCGAAATTCTATTTTATTCTGCAGCTATTTTTTTTACCTAGAAAATGTTCTCTGCTGTGTCATGTAAAAATAGTTTGGGTTTTTGTTGCTGTAGGTTTTATGTAAAAAAAGGATAACTGTGGGTTAAATCATTTAGAGGTGCAGCCTTTCGTGTGTGCACTGAGTTGCTGTATTGCCTTGTAGAGAAACCTGATACCTGTTAAGTTCTCCCCTCTCCGTTTGCCTGCTTTCATTTTCTCTTTGTTTGACTTTCTAAGATCCTTAATTTGTCTTTGTTCCTCTTAATTACCTGTGTGAAATTAAATCATTGTTCTCGCTTGCAGCAAATCCTTCCAGTCTCTGCTCGGACTTACTTTGAAATGTAATCCCTTTCTTGTCAGGCATCAGTTTTCCCAGCTCAGTGGATACACCACCAGCAAGAATATATTCAGCTTCTGCAGAGAGCTGGGAGACATTGTCCACAAGGTTGGTCCATTTATGGCTTTAAAGGTCCGGTGTGTAGGATATAAGGGCATCTGTTGGCAGTATTTTTTGTGTGTGTATAATTATCCGGAAAAAAAGAATCGTTGTGTTTTTGTTATCTTTGAATGAGTCATTTATATCTCCATAGAACAGATCATCATCCATGGAGTTCACCATGTTGCAGTGCCATATTTCTACAGTAGCCTAGAATGGACAAGTCAAACATTGACTCTAGAGAGGGCCATTTATGTTTTTATGTTGGCCACTGTAGATAGCAGTCCCTCCGTGATGTGACAGTGTCAGGAAAATGTGTAACTGCTTTATTCAGTGTTTCTACTGGTTTAAATCACCGGGTCCATTTGTTATTGAGTTGAAGAGGCCTCTGCAGATAATTGGGCTCCCAATAAAAACCTCCTGTTTAGATCTTAAACTATCAGAGAGAAAAGCTGAGCAAACATCATGCAGGATTTATACTTATGCGGCAGCTCTATGCATAGCCTATGCTGTAGCCTATGCATGTGGCCGGCACCGCTGTGAGCATTTATACTTGTGTGATGGTGTGTCTGTGTCACTCTGCAGTTACACCTCCAAAACAATATTAGGCGGGTGGTTTCTGTGAAGTGCTGTAAAGTTTTGTTTTTTTTAAAAAACACACCCAAAATAACGTTAAACATGGCTTAATAGAGACAATTTCAAAGTACACAAATCGGCTTCACTATAACTCGTAGCATTCACAGACAAACACTTGTCTTTGTCTGGACACATTTTCCCCACAAATACAATGAGCTAATGTTTTTAGCACAAGCCTATGGCATTTTACATTGTATAAATTAGCCTAGCAGCCAGTGGACTTTTCCCCTACTCATATGAAGCCAGGATAAATCCTTAAAATGCTTTTTTGTACAGGCTTTATTGTCCTCACAATTTATTGTTTCTTATCTGTGAAATTAAAGCAAATAAAAGCTGAGGGAAATGGTTTCAGCTTACAAAAATAGACAAGAGGTTTGTGTAGCTGCAACATGCAGTTACATTTCTGGGGAGGTGCATGTCAGCAAACACTGTAGGTATGCCATTGATTCAACGCAGTATAAATCCTGCATTAGCAGATGCTGTGCAGCCCGTCTGCGAAAAGCCAAACAGTGTCAGAAAAATATAGATCTGTGACATAAACTGCATTATTTGGTGTTTTTACCGGTTTAAATCACCTTGTATGTTTGTTTTCGAGAGAGAGCGACGTATGTGTATAAGTTTCAGCTGGTTGCAATGTGCAGTCCTCACCTCTAGATGCCACTAAATCCCCCCAAGTCTTATACACTACGCCTTTAAGCAGTCAAGTGCATAAAGCTCTTGACTAACTTTTAATTACATCTATATTCTCACACTCTGTCCATCAAATGTCTGCCTTTTCGGAGTAAAACTCAAAGAACGTTTCTTTTTGATGCAAACCTGATGTCACGTTACTGCACGTGTTCATGATGTTCATGGAAACACGCAGTGTTTTATCTTAAGAGGAAGCACACATATATAACCATGTTTCTAGTGGTATTGTCGTGCACACTAAACTTCCAAAGAGGAACTACAACCTGTTGTGTGATTTCTTTTTTAAAATCACCCCTTAAAACGCAGCAAGAAAAACAGAAGCACACACACACTCCCTGCTCCTGGGCTTAGCTCGAGTAATGAATTCTTTATCTTTACATTCCTGGCATATTTGGAGGCGGCTGTACCTTGAAGAGGCTTAGGTTCGGAAGGATTGCCAAAGAGGAGGTGCTGGAGTTTGTTGTTGTTTACTCCGTCACGGTAGTGCGAAATGTGTGAAAGAAAAGGGAGGAGAAAGAATATTTATAAGTGAATGAATGTAAAGAGGGTGAGGAAAGAGTTGACAGGTAACAGCAGGGACAGGCCTGGATATGTTGTAAGGCCTAAGGGAGGGAGGGAGGAAGGGAGGGAGGGAGGGAAGGGCAGAGCGGGAAGCAAAGGGGAAGGCAGAGACAGGAGGAGGAGACTGAGGGAGGGATTGCACCGACTCTTAAATGACTTCTGACTCCTGGGGGAGCGCATGTCGCTGAATGAACAGCAGGCAGAGAGAGACTGTTAACTGTGGAAGGTGGTGACATTAGAGATAAGTGGCCTGACAGCAGTGAAGCAGAGGAGAAGAGAAAAAGAAGACAGAGCTACAGAGATAGCAGCAGAATGAGAGATAATTAGAGAGAGGTAAGGAGGCAGTCAGAGGTGCAGAGGAGCTGTGGGTGAAAGAGGAGGCTCAGTATTTAGAGGAGTTTATATATAGCGCTCTATATCCAGCTTTGGACGTCTGCCCAGCACGACAGGTACAGCTCTCACCTCGCTGATTGGATAATTCCCCACAAGGTGATATTTCTTTTGCTGCTTTTGTACTTTGCTGAACTGCTAAGAATGGGTCAAGCCTACACTCATATTCATCACTGTTTTTTGCTTGTTGGTTATAACTTAAAAGTAGAAATAAGTCTGTAGATTTTTTTGGATGCTTTGTTTTTCTGGGGTCATTCAAGCATTATTCAAGCTCTGTACCAACCATACAGGGTTGGCTTGAACCAGATTTAGCCTGAGATAAATGAGACTTGCGGTCTGTGTGTCGGTGTTCAGTAACAGTAACATTATTCTTACGGACCAGAGGGGCAGGAAGGAAGTATGGATTTCAGAGAGTTATTAAGCTTGTCGGCTGTGATAGGATGTTTTTGCCGCACGTAGTGAATCAGATTTGGGCCACTTGACTGTTGTTTTCATTCATTGTTGGCTCGGCCCTGAGTGAGTGAGTGATTAGTAAGTTAAAACCCTCACTGCTTTTGTCGTCGGTGCCTCTTAGAGTTTGATCATCGTTCGGTAATGTGTGGCTATTGTTTGCTCAATTCCTGTTTTTGAACGCATTGTTTGTGCTCGCAGGTGTTTAAAAGGTGAGTAGTTTTGTACCGAGAGTATGTTGTCCAGTGAGTTCAGTGTGATGTGAAGTAGTCATTGAACTAGAAACAGTTGGGCTCATTTTTTAGACTTCCTGCCTTTACTCTTTGAATGAAGAAACACTTTTTTAATTACCAAACAGTAGCTAATTTCATTCACAGAATAACACTGAAAATGAAGTACTTTCATATCAATCAGGGCTGCACTCTGAAGGCTCAAGATTCAAATCATCAGTCCAGTGGTTGTCAAACTTTTTGTGCCCAAAACACACCAAGGGGCGAGCCAAAATCTCAAGGCACACCTGTATGTTTATCTGTGCACAATCTTCTATCATGACATAAGACAATTAAAAAAAAGAAGATAGAAGACAGGTAGCTTTTATGATACTGTCTACAGACGGTGGTAGGTTGTCTTTGCTGGTGCTTTGTTGTAATTTGCTCCGTACAATAAAGCGATCCATTGTCCCACTCACAGATTTCTCCTTTTAATTGTTATCACCCCTCACACTCGCTGCCAATCAGGGCTTTTGATGTAACACTTCTAATTTCTATGTGCAAAAGACAACAAATAGGTCCCCCGTGAAGGTTTTTTTAAACTAGAGAGATTAGATTAAATTAAATTAGATTTTCGGTGTAGGAAATGATTGCGCACAACATATTGGCATTGTCGCAAAACCTTGGAATTACAACTTCTGGGTCCATCATGTGATACCATTGGGCCCCAAAAGACTTTTTCCCATTCACTAAAGCCTGGTGTACACTGAAAGTTTTTTGGCTGTCTCAGACGAAAGATGACCATTGTGAAAGACATGTGGCGATATTTTTGGTTGTGGCTCTAAAAAAAAGTGGTCCTGCGTTGCACAGTGAGACAAGTTCAAGGATGGCTGTTGTCATGGTCTTGTGATCAAAGACAGCTTGAAATAAAATTCTAAGCAGAAGGCTAAACCAGAAGTTAGATGCTCAGACATTGAAAGTCTCTACTGCACTTGCTCTATGGGCCCAACAATGCAGACGAGTGGATGATATGGGTAGTTTTATACACAGAAGACAAACTTTTTTGGCTTTATGCACCGCTGAGCAACTTTCATAGGAATAACCGGGGCCCCGCCTCAGACGCTGTATTCAGGTTTTTTTTATACATCCATGCCAAGAGCCTTCAAGGCTTCAAGATACAATTATATTCTATCCTCTGTTGAGAAGTGGTAAATTTACGGCTCACAGCAACTTAATACGACACAGTCTCTGTTTCCTGCTGTGGAGTAAGTGACTAACAGACAGCTACTTGTCAGAGTAGCAATACAGCTTGATGACATGGCTTAACACAAGTATGATGCTGGATGCATTAAACTGTAAGGACCTTGAACTAATGACTGAAGAGAAATCTGGACCCTGTGGCTGGACCAGGTAGGAACCACTGTACTATAGTATGTGAACAACCCTGTTCAAAATATGTGGAAAAAATAAGACTGAATAGTCGAATATTCATATTGAAGAGCTAGATCCGATTCGACTGACATAATTCTGAGTCAGGTACAGCCCTAATAGCTTTAGTACCCTGCATAGGACCTGCTGTGGCAGGTGCTTTGGCATTGTTCGTACAGCCTTGGCAGGTGAGCTAAAAGGTCAGTTTTGGACAGCTGAGAAGAGTTCACTCCTGTTTAACAGACAAGAGAAAACGACAGGTCACATCACGTCAGTAAAGCTGTCATCATAGCATTATAAAGCTGCAGGCACAGGCTTTGCAGAAGAATACTTGCATGTACTGTGCAGCTGTGTCACGTTACATAAGCTCCTGTGTGTGTCTATACCATCATCAGTGACGCATTGACCATTGCACACAGTCAGACTTGCAGGGTCATGAAATGTGCCTCTGGCTAATTGAGGCCGGTGATATTACCCCAGCCCCCCCACCCCGTGAGATTTTTGACGTGCTGTCAGGAGGCCGCAGCCTCATCATGACGTCACTTTCTGGGGAACTGCTTCCACAGAAGTTACACCACATCCCTCATACCAAAGAAAGGTCTCTTATTTCCTTTTTGTCTGTGTGTGTTTTCACACCCCGAGGGCGATCAGGGTCAGCTAGTCAGCTGGTGTTTTTGGGATCCCACAGTGGGGTTGTCAAGTCAGAGTTTCGCAGCGTACACACGCTCAGTCTGCTTTGAACCAGCCGAGCAGCAAGCAAAGTCCAGGCGAGGGAGGGAAAGAGAGACGGGGAGGAAAAAAGAGGGCTCGGTGGGAGCAAAAATGAATTTGGAAGCGTTACGTTAAGGTACGTGAGCACATTTCTGTCACTAAATCTAACTTTATAAAATGGAAGAACCTTTGCCTAAAAGTCATTTGAACATTTATGTTACATTTGGAGAACTGGGAGCTACTGAGACAAATCTATGACTCTTTGTTTAAAAGGTTATATTTTGGTTATGCAATGCTTTTCTTTGACCGGAAAGATATCAAAACAGAGCACAACACACTAAAAACTGCTCTATTGATGCACAATAAGCAATGATGAATATGTCTCCGCTGTTGAAAGACTTGTTAAAAGCTTGAATTTCTAAGGGACTGTGCTAAAACAGCGAGCTAGAAATTAAGAAAGGGTCTCATCCATGTGACCTGTCAGAAGAAAGTAACTTGTTTTTATGGTGCTGACAAAGAGAGGACAGGAAAAATCCCATTCTGAGAGGAGCTGTTAAGGCAAGGACAAGCATGGACAGGGTTGTAAGATTTGGATGGAAAGATGAGGAGCAGGTGTAAAAGAGATCCACCCGCTGTCTTTTTATAGCAAGTCTGTGACCTGGTGGCACATAGGAAATACCCACTTGTGCAAGACTAAACATGTAAACACACAGGCAGAGAGAGACAGAACATGACAGGGCTTTACTTGACTTTACTTTTGATTTATAACACAGAAAAGAAAGTCTAAAAAATCTGATTAATTGTGTCTCATCAACTGTCTGCGTTCTTGCATCTTTGTGCCACAGCTTCAGCCTTTTTGTGCATGTGTGTCCATGCATGCCCGTGTGCATTCTTGTTGTCCACTTTTTTTTTTTTTTTTTTCAGAGTGTTACACCCACATAATAGCTTGTCTTTGTTTCCTAGACAACTATAGAGAGAGAACAGCTTTCAGGCACAGAACGCGGCTGTAAAGTTAGCTCAGCGCCTGATCAAGCCACACACCAGCCTTCACAACACAACACAAGGCCTTTCTTCTTATCAAGGGATATTGATGCATGTTGCTTTACAGTACAGCAGAAGGCAGCACATCGAAGGCTTCTCACCTCTTGTGGCGATGCTGCAGGCGCTGTTGTTGAAACGTTTCAGGTGTTTTTTCGGAGTTATGACCGTGATAAGTTGAATCTTAGTGCAGGACACGCTGCATGGGATTGTCTGCTGTTTATTGACGTGTGCAGTGAGATTGTGGCTAATATGTAACTACTGTCGCTACAATGAAGGGAATAAAAGGTCAGTCTTGAATGTTGGTCTGTGTTATAAACTTTTGTGCTGTTGTTTGGGCACAGAGCTGCTCATAAAGACCCCCCCCCCCCCAAATTATTTTTTTTTGTTATAAGTGGAATGATAATGCTAAAAAAAAGCTGCATTTGCTTCAATTGTTCTGTAACTGTACTGTCTGATGTTACATATTCATACATCTGGTGTCGCAAAACCTGAGGCGTTCCTTCAAAAACAGTAGCAGCTTTTTTTCAAGGGACGCATTTTAGTTAATATCTTATCGAGACAGAAATAAATAGAAGGCAGCGTGAACATGCTGGAGGCTGTCGGGACTAAACGTCCAACCCACAGCTCCTCATCTCACGCATTCATCCCATTTCCTCTTCTCTTGTGTCTCTGCCTCAGCAATGAAACAGTGGCTAAAGGCATCATATGCTTTATAAGTGTCATATGCTTAATATCCATGTGTGTGTGGAAATAAATCGTAATCTTATATGCACTTTCAAGCAGACGGGAATGGAACAGATTTTGTTCGCACCCCTAGATGTTTTGACTTTTGTTTAACAGCCTCATTTAAACCAGACAGTGATTATGTGTGCATGTGTTTGTGGTTGTAAGCATATGTTCCAGGGCAGAAGTGTACCTGTCGCCCACATCGCGCACATCAACATGCCATTTCCTGCTTAAGAGAAATGCAGAACAGGTTGTTCTGTTGTGGGGAAGGCTCCGGTGGCGTGGCTCCAAATACAACAGAAACCGAGAGGTGTGGATGTTGCTGTAAATGTACCTTCTGTCTGAAAAGCAATGGTGAGAAGCTAGAAAGACAGAGGTGTTACTAATGAGGCAAAAGCAGAAGTGATGGTGTGTGGTCGAGGGTGGGGTGGCAACAAGATTTAAAACTCAGCTGCTGTTACCTCCACTGTTAGATCACGCTTACAACATGGAACTGGCAAAGTGATATGAGATTTACTGTGGTTTGAACCGTTGTTTCAGTGTTAGTAATGCTTGTAACTGTGAATCCTGGTACACCCTGGACAGGTCACCAGACTATCACAGGGCTGACACATCGAGACAGACAACCATTCATGCTCACATTCACACTTACGGCCAATTTAGAGTCAATTATCCTAACTTGTCTTTGGGCTGTGGGAGGAAGCCGGAGTACCCAGAGAAAACCCACCCTGACACGGGGAGAACAAAAGGGCTCTGTCACCCTGAGGTGTAGGGTTTGATCCAGGAACCCTCTTGCCTAGCTTTGTTATTAGCACTAATTAGCAAATATTAGCACGCTAACACACTACACTAATGATGGTAAACATGGCAACTATTATACCTGCTAAACATTAGCATGTTAGCATGCTGACATTAAGCTCAAAGCATCACTGTGACTTTGTGCACCCTCACCAAGCTACTAGTGTGGCTGTAGTCTTAAAACTCTTTCTTATGATTGCCTTGAGTTTCTTATTGTGTTATGGGAAAACAAATTCCTCCTCACGGCTAAAATCAACCCTAAATCCCTTTTCAGATGCATTCACCCACGTCTGTTTGCACTAATAATATGTTGATGGTGACATTAGCAGTTGGCCTGAGGAAGGTTACAGCTTCACCTCCTTTGTATTTTATGATTTTGTATTATATTGTAATGATGCTCTGTTTCGTATGTCTGTGTTCAATGCATTACCGGCCATGACAATGTCACAGCGGCTGGTATTGTTTTCACCATGTCTGAGTATGTATTTGCATGTACGTCAGCATGGCAAAATGTGGTCTTGTTGACACCTATTGTGGTGACAACTACACAGAAGTTGTTTTGAGTACTTTACTGTTGTTTGTTTGTAGTCACAATTTGTCAGTCATGAAACATTACAGATGTTTAGTTCAGATTAAAATGAAGGCTCAGTTTGAAGATGGGTCTAGTTCAGGTCTGCGGGGGAGGTGCAGCAGGTCTTGAAGCCAACTTTCATAGTGGCCAGACAGTGGAATTACGGTTTCTGGGTACACCATGTGATGACATAACCCCATGAAATCACTGGTGTCACTGTCAGAATTTGATCCATTTGGTCCAGTAACTGTTAGAAGAGCCACACAATTAAATAATTTTAATCCCATTCAAGTTAGCTGAGCGCTAAACTGGAAGTTCGGCGCTTGGCTCATGAAAATTTGTAGTGCTCTTGCTTTATGGGCCCAATGATGCAGAAGACCTGGGTCACTTCATACCCAGGAGGTCAAACTCTCTTGGCTTCTTGCGTCACTGCACAACTTTCAGAGGAATAAACAGGGCCCTGCCTCAAACGCTGTATCTGTATCTCGTCTCTGTCAAGTAGCTGTTGGTCATTCGGACCATGATCCACCAGTTGCCAACCACTGCTTTATACCTCTATGGAGTGGTCTGAGAAAGTTGCACATCATTGTATTGCGACTGGATTGATCCCATCAGAAAATGGCCTGTGCTGTGAATGAAGCCCTAACTAACTAGCTAGCTAGCACACTCGCTGACAGTCACTGTAGCTTACAGCCAGTGAGCCATGACAAGACTACTTAGCTCAAGTAGGAATCAAGATAAAGATCTGAACATCTTCAGGTGTTTACACACAACCTTCAGTGGTTTGTTGTGGTGTAAATCAATATATCGCAGGTTCTGCATTTCTCATCGACACACACTCAAACACCTGAGGGGGAATATCAGCACACACACAAACAAACACCAGACAAGTTGAACTGACCGGCAGTAGTGACAGAAACCTCCCGAGTCACCCCCCTCCCTGCAGCCTTGTGTCACAGCCTTTAATTAGCCCCGAAATCCAGCCGTGTTCGCTGTTGATCCCTTGTTACATTTCACAGGGATTAGTTTCCCCTTACAATCCTTTATGTAACTCATCACACCATCAGGCGTTGCAAATTAGCTTACTGTAGGTTGTAGTGGTGTGTGATATTAATCTATTCAGTATGCCGTGTAAACATCTCATCTTTTAACCTCTTATCATCCGCCTTCATTCAAAGCCTCCTCCTCATCTCTCCAGCTCCCAGGCCGACTCACAGGCCGTAGGAGCGTCATCGACACCTTCCTCCCATCCAGAGATTAAAGCAGTTTAGTTCCACTGAGCTGGCTCTAGTGACTGTGACACTGACCACTGACTTCCTGTGGTCTCCACGCATGTGTGCTTGTGGGGGATTAGTGTGAGCCTTTGGGTTTAGGGGACATTAGACACTAAGAAAGGAATAGCCCACTTACTGTACTGCTAATTGCATAGAATACGTTTTATGCCTTTTTTCAGTTATGTTAGAGCGCTGCTGTGATTAAAGCTGGTAAAGCACCAGTAAAGGTCTGGAGTGATGCCTTTTTGCCTCAGGCCTTTCACTTCCTGACTCATGCTGTGAAGAGGAAATAGGACATGAGTTTTGAGTCAGATTGCCCCATTTCCACAAATCAATTACGGCATTATGAAAGCTACTGTGGTGTCATTGTGGTACTAGGCTTTGTGAAAGTGTTCGGGTGGAACTCACGTCATGTCTCACTCTTCCAACAGAAAAACACCGTCTATGAAAAGGAGAAGGACATCATATCTGTGGTAAGTACTGGATTCTTTTTCCTGCTCTAGAATCTTAGAATAACTAATATCTATTGTCTTTTATTTTGTAAAGGATTGAATGAGATGTTCTTGATAGTAAGTGGTGGTATGCTTCATCCTGTAGTGCCGTCAGTTGGTGTCAGTGTGCGATGAGATCCTGAATTGCAGCCCCGAGAAGCTTCTTACCCACACTGCTCAGCTTGAGAGCGTCGACTTAGTGCCTGTGGCACCTGGTGATCCGCTGGTAAAGCCTTCTCGCGCTTAATAACTCTGACCATTTGTCTTTATTAAACACAGGGCACATGAAATATCTCTTATTATGCTGACTGTTTTAAATGCTAACAGTTTTACTGTACTGTGTCTTGTAGCATATCCAGTGAAGTTAACTGGCCCCCCAGGTTAAAATAACTAGAGGCTGACATTACTATCTTTAAGAGGCTGTGGCATGCTCATCTTTTAAGCTAAGGTAGTGCGAAGGTAGTGGTATATTGGGAAACTAGACAAACTAAGACGTCCTTTGGTACCAACCATGTTGGCATAACTTGTTGTAAAGCAGGCTTAAAAGTGAGGCTAAAATTTGGCAAAGGAACAACTGAAATGGTCCTTTTTAAGGGGTCCCTTGAGCCCTTGCCTCAAGATACCTGAATGAAATTGATTTCTATGGGTACCCATGAGTCTTACCTTAACATAAAAAGGACTGTTCCCAGTGAATGTTTTATTCCTCACAATCAAATTAAAGCTGTATATTTGTCTTTTCAAGGACAACCAGCCTATTTAGACACAAGAACAATAAGTCACCTAACATGCATATACAGATACAGATACATAACACAGTAAAACGGGATTGTTGTGGAACTCAAAATGTTACCTGTACCAGTATTAGTCCACATTAGATAAGTAGTAATATTAATATAGTTTTCAACCAGCCTGCTTCAACAGCATGAGCAAATTCCTGAAATTCTGATATGGCTTAGTTGTCATTGGCCCCATCTGGCCGCCCCGTGAAAATTTCTGGGGCGCCACAAACCTTAAGTTGTCCAACCAAAGGAAGGATTTATTTTGTGTAACTTCAATACACTAGAAATGGTATATAAGAAGTAAAGCTGACGCAGTTAGTTGAATAATTATTCAGTCGATCAGCAGTGTAGTAGTTGGGAACTATATTAATAATAGAATATAAAAAATATTAAATATTCCCCAGTCTCAGCTTCTCAGCTGGGAGGACTTGCTGATTTTTATATCTGATGATAAAGTGAACATTTTTTATTTTTTTGAGTGTTTACATCATCTTAGACTTTGGCTTAAAATTCATCAAGAAAATAATCATAAGATTAATCAGTAATGAAAATCTTAATCAAGGTCAGGATAAACTTTATTATCCAAAATAGGGGAAATTGGGTGGTGAAGGTGCAGCAGGACACTAATTATCATGAAAACAGATATAAACACAAATAAACAATATGCTGTCCCTCCCTTCTTATTTTTTCGAATGAATTGTTGGTTCATTATTATTATCGACAAGTACCCTTTACTATTCTAACTAAAAGTACAACTAGATATATGTGTTAGCAAGATTTTTTTTAAATTTAATTTTTAATTTTTATTTTTATTTTTTAAATACAGTGTTAACATATCCTTTGTCAGTGCAGATCAACATAAAAACAGTGAGAGAGAGAAAGAAAAGCTACAAATATAAATAAGTTAGTAAATAAAAACATAGAATAAATAAAAAATAGAAAAAATAATGAAAGATAAATAATCTTAAAAAATAAATAAAAAATAAAAAATAATGAAAGATAAATAATCTTAAAAATAAATGAATAATAAAAAATAATGAAAGCTAAAAAAATCTTAAAAAAATAAATAAAATAAAAAACAATGAAAGATAAATAATCTTAGAAAATAAATGAAAAATAAAAACATAATGAAAGATAAATAATCTTAAAGGCTAAAATGAAAGTAAATAAAATGCTTGCAGCAGTTTCATAAGTTGCATGTTACAGTGCAGTATCTGGACGAAGAAGAAAACACAGTAGAGAAAAAGAGAAATCTTAATAATGGAAAGTTAAAGATGTTCCTTCAAATAAAATAATCAAAGTCAAGTCTCAAAGGCTTAACATATTGCACCCATTTTCCCAGAATTGTATGAAAATATCCATCTTCAGGTGTATAGAGAAAGTGACCTTTTCTATCATGTAAATCTCCATTGTCACATCACCAACATGCATCGTCCATTTTCTGGTCAAAGCCTTCTTCCTGCTTCCCCCTTCACTTCAGGGGGATACAGCCTTAATATATAATCTCAATATTACCTTATTAAAAAATTCTCTCATCATGTTATCGCTTTGTTTCTTAACAATCACTTCTTACTCTCTGTCTTGTTTTTTCTGGCTGTCCTTTGTCCTTTCAGTATCTATTCTCTGCCTTCATCACTGCCTGCAGTTTCCCATCATCATCTGGTTCCACTCATCACCTCTTTCATCTAACTCAAGGTTCTCCCTGTGCCCACTCCTATTCTCTTTATCCTCTCCTAAACCTTCGCTCACGTCAGTGAATTTTTCATAAACAACTTTTGTTCCTGCCTCATCTCATCTCTTAATGCTTTAGCCTTCAGTCAGTACATTCAGTGCAACAATTAGAGCTCCCTCCTTTGCTTGTTATCGACTCAATCTAGTGTGCTTTTTGTTTATTTCTAAGTAAGCGTTCATCCAATTTCCTTTACTCTTTTTGTACTCAGCCCTTCAGCTAAAAATCTCCCATGTAAGATGATAATAGCACTCCAATTTCCTTGTGCTCGCTCGCTCGCTCGATTGGCCTTCCTAATCATCTCCAGTGTGTGTTGTCTTAGAAGCAGATTTTCTAGAATCACTTCATCACCTCTGATACCGAAGCATACATTTAGTTTGTCTCCATTTTTGTGTGCGTGTTTCTGTGTGGCGGGTAAAAAGAGTTGGTTTTAGCTATAACTGTCGAGGGTAATTCTTCACAATTTCTCTGCAGCGGATAATTTTAACAAATGTGCACAACAACCAGCAACAAAACTTGATTATCCTCGTCTGACAGAGAGAAATTGCTCAGAGCATGTCAGAGATAACGAGGTCTGCCCTCTAATTGATTAGAAGTAATGGGAACTAAAGACGGAGAAAGAGAGAAGTGAGAGGCCGGAAGAATTATAATTCACTGAATGCACAAAACCTGCTCCATTCATAATGTGAAAAGTAAAAGCTCGATTTTTACTCTTTCATTTTCCTCAAATTCAAATTTATTCCAGTCACAAAGGAGAAGGTTGAGATCAAGAGAGGATGTAAAATACTTTTTAAGCTTTGACACAAATCAGTTGTGGTGTGTGTCACGAATATGTCTGTTATAATTTGTACGTGTAGTGTCAGGACGTGACTAATGAAATTGGAACTCAGCCAATATCCTTATCCATTTCTGGTAATGTCTTAGTTTAAGTTTAGTTTCTAGTTTAGTTTTAGTATAGAAAGATGTTAAATGATAGCATAGAAAGCCTTGTCTTTGGAGAACTAGTTGGGTAGTTAGCATTTATGTAACAAATAGCTTTCTTACTCTGGTCATTACTGTGCCACAACTCTAGATTTTTGATGCTTTGGTCAAGGGTTAAAGGTCAAGTTCACTGTGATCTTGCATCCATCTCATTCTCGCGATATCTCCAGAACAGCTTGAGCAAATTTCTAATTTCTAATTAACTTGAACTGGAGGATGAAATGATGATTTCGGTGGTCAAGGGTCAAAGGTCAAGGTTACTGTGACCTTGTCTGTCTCATTATTCGTGAACACAATGTCTCAAGAACAGCTTAAGTGAATTTCTTCAAATTTGGCACAAATGTACACTTGGACTCAACAATGAACTGATTCATTTTTGGTAGACATAGGTTAAAGGTCAAGGTCATTGTGACCTTGTCAGTCATATTGTTGTGAACATGATATCTCAAGAACAACTTGAGGGAATTTCTTCAAATTTGATACAAAAATTTACTTGGATTCAGAGATGAACTGATTGGATTTTGGTGGTCAAAGGTCAAGGTCAGCGTGACCTCGCATCTGTGTCATTCTCGTGAACGTGATATCTCAAGAACACCTCAAGGGAATTTCTCTAAATTTTACACAAATGTCCACTTGGAATGAAGAATAAACTGATAAGAATTTTGTGGTGGAAGGTCAAAAGTCAAGGTCAGTGTGACCTCATAAAATATGTTTTTGACCATAACCCAAGAATTCTTATGCTAATTATGACAAAACCTCACACAAATGTCTGATTATTATTATTATTATTATTATTATCATTATTCTATGTCATATCTTAGGAACAGTTAAGTGATAATTCTAATTCTTAAAAATTAGTCGCCTACATAAAAATGTTATCATTAAGACTTTAAAATGTTGTAGCTTTTGAAAAGCTGTGATACAGTAATGCATCAAACTAATGCCAGTAAAATCCCTGGATATTCTCAGCTAAGAGGCTGACAGATTAATAATTATAATCAGTAATGGTGGGAAGAAATGTTTTCTTAGGCTCCTCTCTTTTCAGTTCAAGGTTAAAATCCATTCATATTTCTGCTGCCTTGTAATACGTATTGATCCTAATGTGGGCGTTTTGGGGTGTGATTTGTTGGTTCCCTCCACGCCCATTATGAATTACACGCTGAGCCATCAATACATCTGGAGACAGACATCAATATCTCCACAGACTCCATCAGTGATGACAGTATCAATATAGAGCAGTGTTTATGTGTCCATTGTGGTGACTCATTTTGACTCAGTGATGTGCAACAGAGATAATCTGTATTGCAATGTTGCTAAAATATGCTGGTTTATCTGTCTGATATGTGTCTTTCTGTTTCTCTTAGGGGATCGAGATAACCTCCACCGGCTCCATTAACCACTACGTGACCGGAACTGTCGCTGAGGTCAGACTCTTTCCTTTACTTTCACTGTTGACTCAGCCCACAAACCCACGCAGGGTTAATAACCATCTCAGGGCTCTTAGCCAATCCTCTAAAGAGCAGCGTGACTTACACCTCTACTCCTCTTGAATTCCAGACCAAAAGGTTAACTTCAACTACAGTTTGTCTCTTTGAGAAAAGAGCTCGGGCTCACATCTAAAAGAGTCTCACGATGTTTCACTCCTGAACCAGTTCTGTTAAAAAGTGTGCGGCATGTTGGAGTTTAACAGGTTGCAAGCTGTGACTCAGGTCTGTCACATATTTTTGCAGGAGATAACACTTAGTTAACACCCTTGTTTCCACTTCTCTGATAAAAAGGTTTCGATCTGCTATCGCTTGTCTGTCTTGTGTCTCATGAGGAAGGAATGGGAGGTATATTTTCAGTTGTGTGGAGCAAAACTAAAGAACACGAAGCAATAGTTTGCTTTTTCTTGTCTGTTTTCCAAAAACACATTAACTTTCTTGTGGTTGTTTGCAGAATCAGTACACAGTGAATTCTTGAAACACAACATTTTCATTTGCATTCATTTATCATGAAAGCACTAGCTCCAGACGAGGCAGAAATCCCCATGGAAGTACTTTTGTGTGACACATTATTTTTAGCTGTTGGCTTATCTTTCTTTGCCTCACTGCTTGAAATTGAAACCAATCTGAGCCCTTCTGCTGCAAACACTTTGCATTTATAAATATCCACTTCGGGCTGATTGGATCATATGTTGCTGTCTGCAAACTGCCTGTAAACAAAGAAACATCTCGCAGAACATGACACATCACAGCTGATAATATCCATGTGTGTGTAGTCGTTGCAAGTCCATTTGAGTTTGAATAAGGTTACAGCTTTATCGGGCTACTTTTTGCTGAGTAATTTGATAGTCACTTTACATTGGCTGATGTTAAACTGGATAAAACCACGAGGAAATCTGTATAAAAGCTTCACCGGGAAAATCACCCCATAGAAGGAGCAGAGATACATGATTCTGAGAGAAAGCCAAAGATCAGTTGGATAAAAGGGGGCTGGTAACATAAACTCTGCAGCGATGGAAAGACGGAGTGAGTGTTTGTCAGCCAGTAGAAGGAGCGCTTGTAAAACGAGTGTGAGGGCAGCTCTCCTGTGGGACAGAAAGATGGAGATGTTATTTTTCCATGATGTCAACAGCAAAGTACCCTCGACTCCCCTGCCACTGCAGTTAGAGACATGGACACTGGCCACGAACACACATACAGACACACACAATGCATCTTTGTGCTTCACACAGAGAAAGTACCCTTATAATTTTAAATCAACCTGGGTACTGTAATAAAATCAGATAAGAAAGGCAAGGGAGACATTCATATGTAACTCACATTGGATCTCTCTCATTGTATACAGACTGGCAGCTAGTTAAACAGACCGTGTCCCAGTGGTCTTCCAGCCCCTTATAGAAGTCTTCTAACAGGCAGGCTGCCCGTTCCGTGTTTACTAAGTCCAGATATTCCTTCAGCCAGGAGTCCCTTGTGAGGCAGGCTGCTTTACACTCCTTCCAGTTTAGAAAAGTTAGTCTTTTAGTAGATAAGCAACCCAGTGTCCAAAGGCGCTCGACTATTTCTCCAACATTATTGTCCAACTTCAGGCCCAGCAAGCATACTTTGGGGCACACTGGGTATCACTTCTAACCAGGGTGTTTTAACAGCTGGACAGTCCCGGAGCAGGTGGAATAAAGAACCTTGCTTGCCGCAATTATGCCACCATAAATCTTGATGTTTGTCATCCATCCTGGATAATCAATCTCACACATTTAGAGGATCTCAAAGCCAACCTTCGAATTATGTTCCACTGGGAAGCAGTCAGAGATGTATTCGGGTCATGCTCCCAAGCCAGCTGGACAGAAAAATATGCATTAGGGACAGGTATAGACATTAAGTTATAGACATCGGAGACTAGACTTCTTATCAGGATTGCCTTCTTTAGAAACGGATCCCACTCTGGACATGAGGCAGGAACCGCTCACGCTTCACATTTCCTATATAAAATAGAAGATAATTAAGTATATGTTAAGAAGCAAGAGTCCAAGAGGTCTAAATATCTGTCCAACTGTAGTAATGCCATGATTTATTGCTTAAAGTGTTTCCTCCGGCCGAAAGAATTTACTTTATTGCTTTAAATATTAATGTTGCTACGAAGTTACACACAGTAATTGAGGACTTTTAGGGTCTTAAATTATGTCTAGCTTCTTAAGGTTTGCAAATTATGATTAACTGCCAGATCACAGGTTAAAGTTACTTGTCATTTTTATGCTTCCGCTCAGCAAACAGCCATTGCTGAATGCACTGTGTTATCAGGTTGTCGGTGTTAGTATATATGTCCAGTTCTTGTGAATGCGCTATCTCAAGAGTGCTTTAAAGGAATTTCTTTAAATTTAGCACAAACGTCCACATGGACAGATCGGATTTTGGTGGTCAAAGGTCACTGTGACCTCACAAAACATGTTTTTAGCCACAACTGTGACAAATCAGAAGTCATTATCATCGGCCCCAAATCTGTTCTCAAATCCACCCATAACTTCTGCCTCTCCATTGACGACTCCACTGTGCTTACCTCCCCCTATGCCCGTAACCTTGGTGTCATCTTCGATCACACCCCTTCATTTGACCAACATCAAACACATCACCAAAACAGCCTTCTTCCATCTCGGAAACAATGCCCGTCTCCATCCATCCCTCTCGTTTTCAGCTGCAGAGACTCTCATTCATGCATTCATTACTTCCAGACTGGGCTATTGCTACAGTTTCCTCTACGGTTTATCTTCCAAAACTCTTAGGAAACTGTAATGTATCCAGAATTTAGCTGCTGGTCTTCTCGCATACTTTCACCCCCGTCCTTCATAACCTCTACTGGCTCCCCATCCCCCAGTGTATCCACTTCATACTCCTCCTTATCACCTCCCCACCACCAGGACTAACCACCACACCTGGGGGGACAGGACTTTCTCAACAATGGCTGCAGTATGGGTGTAGGGCCCAAGACAAATTTCCCACTCTGTGGGACAATGAAGTTAATCTTGAAATCTTAAATCTTCTTCATTGCTGCTCCCACCCTCTGGAACTCACTCCCTAAACACATCAGAGACTCCCCTTCACTCTTCACCTTCAAGAAACCCCTCAAAACACACCTCAAAGAAACTGCTGACAACCTCTAAAAACTGTGTTCTTCTCCCTCTCGGCATTATTTCTCTTCTTATGGATTATTTCATTGTTCTCTGTAAAGCGTCTTTGAGTGTCCAGAAAAGCGCTGTATAAATCCAATGTGTTATTATTATTAATATTATTAGATCCTCTGTGCTACTGCATTGAAGATGGATGTGTGTGAAGCATCCTTGTTTTAGAATATTTGGTGTTTTTATGTTTTTACATCCATATGTATCAAAATTGCACTCTTGCTGTGTGTAACAGGAGTTCATAAACAAGTCCTCATATCTGAAAGAAACTCTCCTACATCCACAAAATAGGCAAAAGTATACAGTAGTTGACACCAGCAGACAGAAATAAGAGCATAATTTGTTCCCTAAGAATTGAACACAAATTACCAAAAGTTACACTGAACTATATTTAGCTGGCTTTGTTTATTATGAGTTGTTATTTGTGTCTCCTTTTGCAGCCTTCAACTGATGCCTATCTGAAGATTTTGGCAGGTGATGAAGTGATTCAAGTGAACAACCAGATAGTGGTGAGTGTTACAGCATGTGTACAAAAGCCTGCATGTACGGTATGTTGCACTGCTCCGCTGCACTGTGTATGTGCAGTCCTCTTAGATCCAAAGTTACTGAGACAAACCTCTGTGCATTTACCGTTCCTGCAAAGTGTCTCCACGTCTGAAACAATAACCTTCAAGGTGGAATAATCTTGTGCTTTGCTGCGTCAGGTGGGCTGGAGCAGAGCTAACCTTGTGAAGAAGCTGAAGGAGAATCCCAACGGAGTGACTCTGGTCCTGAAGAAGATTCCGGGGTCGTTGCGACGCAAAAACCCGTACCAGCTCTCCTCCACACAGGTCAGGGATTATCAAAGTCCTCCTCCACTCATCTCATTACTCTGTCTACTTCTCAAAGTAGGAAATGAAAACTTTAAATGTACTGTATGTGCTTTTCTGATTTCTAAAGACAACTGTGTTCAGTTCTGCTACAAGCCAGGGAAGTTGGTATGGATGTATTAATGGTTCCTAGAGGTTGATGATCATAATGATGCTCATTAATATCCCCTCGACCAACACTTTGGTCTATGATGAGGTGTCTTAAAGGGTACCTATTATGCTTTTCCTTATTTTCAGTCATATATATATAATGTTACAGTGTTGGATGTCCATATTAAATGTGGCCAGAATTTAAATAATGAGGTAACTTATGTAAAAGTAGGTTTTTTTTCTACTTTCACGACAAGCTGACGTCAGTGTTTGACAGATATCTTTATAAAGTCATCTGCTCCAGGCACACTACTGCAAGTATCTACATTCCATATGCTACATGTAGCTACATGCTAACGTCAGGGAAACATGTAGTCTCTTGATTTTGGATCAGATTCCTGCTGGAACATGTGCGTTCCTCAGCTGCAATAACAGTGCACAGATGCAGACAGCACAGACGCAGAAGACGAGGAAATACAGACCAATCAGAACGGACAAGGCTTTTTCCGAGAGGGAGACTTAAAGAGACAGAAAAACAAAGCGTCTCGTCAGAGGGTGAATACAGGTGTTCCAGCACAGACAGTATGAGGGAAATAAAGTGGGGATTTTTTAATATTAAAGCTTGTAAACATGATTTAATAGAAACACAAAATACAAATATGAACCTGGAAATTAGCATAATAGGTCCCCTTTAAAAAAATACACATATACATTTTCATGTGCTTATCCGGGGTCAAGTTGTGGGGGCAGCAGGCCCAGCCACCCCACGGAGGAAAATCATTTTGGTCGTTTGTATCCGTGATCTCATTCTTTCAGTCACTACCCAGAGCTCATGACCATAGGTGAGATTTGGGATGTAGATCGGACCAGTAAATCAAAAGCTTTGCCTTCTGGCTCAGCTCCCTCTTCACCACGACGGTCAAACCACTGATCCATCTCATGCTCCATTCTACCCTCACTCCTGAACAAGACCCTTGTACTTGAACTCCTTCACTTGAGGCAGTAACTCTCTCCGAACCCAGAGAGGGCAATCCACAGGTTTCCGGTAGAGAACCATGGCCTCAGATTCTCTCATCCCGACTGCCTCACACTCAGCTGCAAACCGCCCCAGTGCATGCTGGAGGTCATGGTGTGATGAAGCCAACAGAACCACATCATCTGCGAAAAGTAGAGACGCAATTCTCAGGATCCTAAACTCTGCCCCTTCCTCACCCTGGCTGTGCCTCGAGGTCCTGTCCATGATTATCACAGACAGAATCAGTGACAAGGGAAAACCCTGCTGTAGATATTCCTGGCCCCAAAAGAAAAATCCACACACAAGGAACATTAAATCTCATGTGCTGATTGACTTGTTCACAAGAAGGTTCATCCTTCAAGAAATTAGCAAAACTTTGAAAAAGAAGAAAAGCAGAATTCTCACCATGTGTCAGCTCCATGCAGCACTATTAGAGTATCTTGGTATTTAATGAACAGCATCCATCAATACATCATTTGCTGTCAAACGCAACATCTTTACCACCAGCCACATTCTGACAGAACATTAGGCAAAACTGTGCATATCATCACTGTATACCAGTATGCACAATTACTCATGATGAGCCCACACAGGCACTTCAACATTTCTCAGGAATGTCATTCTTCTTGTTACTCATACTTTGCCTCCAGAAGCTTGTGGGCTCGAAAACTTCATTTGGAAATTGTGTAATCGTTTGTGAAGCCATTAGAATAAACCCCAAGCCAACAGCGTTGTTGTCGCACGCGTACAATTTTCATTTCCTACCACTTGGTTTCAGTTTAGGATAATTACACCCGAGAGTGACACATCAAATCATCTTTTAAAAGCTGGATTGTTTACACGGTTTATACCAGGGGAACCTGAAGCATCCCTGTCACGAGGATCCTCTCCTCCATTTCCGTTTGATATCTCTCGGGATCCGTTTCCATGAAAACTTACTCTCAGTAGTCTCTATGGCGACTGTTGTACACACTGGATTGCATAGTGAACCTCAGACAAGAGCACACACACACACACACACACACACTGTGCATTTCACACATCGCCTTGTGACTATTACCATGTTATCTCAGATCTCGCTGCTGCCGTAGGGTGAGAAAACACACATAAGGAGATGTGAATCAGCTGTGTGTTTCAGCTCTTGTTGCCCTCACTCGCTGCCCGAGACTTTCGCAGACTGTGTGTGTGTGTGTGTGCGTCAGTGTCTGTGTTGTTGTCTCATCTCTTAAAGCAGAGTGAGCAGATGGAGACCTGAGGAGAAAGCTGTCATTACGATCCACATGACACTCGCCTCTTTACCCCTCCGCTTACCCCTAAATACACACTCACAGTTGAGTGTGCACATTCACATGCTTTTGTTCTCCCGGTTTCTTTTCAGAAGGAGGAAGAGGAGAAGGAGGAGAGTTCAGAGGAGGACGAGGACAATTCGAGGCACTCCATATTTGAGAGGGTAGCAGCTTCTGTCAGATCCCTGTCTTTTAGGTGAGAGCATAAATTAGCTTTTCAATTTATATGAATATTCTGAGTGTGTTTGGTTGTTGGGGGCATAACTGGATATTAATATGATTTTAACCAACCTGAACCTTCCCTTCACGTTTCAAGTATCCTCTTTTACTTGTCCTTTGAGTGAGGGCATACATCATCAAATGACAGCCATTGCATTAGGCTAAATGATTTACATGACCAAGATACAAAGAAACACAAAATGTTTGTACATTAAAGTTACCTTGGGGAAATTATGATTGCTGGTTGCATTATAGGAGCAATGTTTTGGTGAGTGGGTCTTCCTTTTTGTTTATTTTATAATTGTACTCCTAATGGGACTTTTCAACAGTCATGTGCTGGCGTGGTTTGGTTTGGGCCATCAGCCCAGCACAGAAGGGATTTCCATTACCACAGGGCTACCCACTTGGCCATAGGAGTGTTTTTCGCAATACTTTTTACTCCTGTTTGTGTAAATTTGCAACAAAATGTATGTACATTTACACCACAGCAACGGTCTGAAAACAAGCAGTAAGACAGCCTGTCCACAAACACATAGCTGATCACGGCCACTCGAGGCGAAGCATCTCTCCGCTCTGCTAGTGACACAAATGTTTTTTCTTGTTGTCATGAATCAAGATTCTGTCACTGCATTGCCTGTTTTTGGCACCAGAAGTTGTCACAAACATGTATTAGTTTACTAATAAGCTGTAAAATGAGAACGTTTGTGACCTGGCCGCTTTGTTGGACACAGTTAACCAAAGTGGCAGCACCGCACACCGCCCACCGGCCAGACCAGCTTTTTCATTTTATCTGCCTCATTAAGTGCTGACAGTTTTAGCCACTATGGTAGAAGTTATTTTTTCGATAAAAGTTACCAACTACAACTTTAACAGCAAGTTCTTTAGTGCACCCACAGTTGTATTACCTATTGAGAACCTGTTTCAAGGTAATACACTGATTTAATCAATGGGATCCAGTGAAGTTAGTCACTACTTGAGTATTTTTACTAGATACTTTTTTAAAGTCTTTTTTTATACTCAAGTATTTGTTTGTATGGCTGCTTTTAGTCAGTGTAATTATAAAATAATAATACCTTTACTCGAGTACTGTCAACAGGTGGCGGTAATGTGCAAAGAAATGTAGCAACACACCAACAAAATGCATGAAAGACAAATAATGTGAGCAAATAATCGATGTAAACAAGAACACATGCAAAACTTTTTAATGATTTGTTTAAAAAAAAATAGAAAAAAAAGAATATAGTGATTTTTTACAAACACTGCAGAACAAAGCAGCTCGGACATGACATAACAAATAAAATGAGAAGTTAAAAATAATAGAAAACATAAATTAAAATAAAAGATAGTGGGCATTACATCCAGGTCGATGTAGGTCCAATGTACTTCAAGTAAGGGTCCCAGACTTTATAAAAAGACTCTCCCGAGGAATGAAACATACAGGACATATATTCATTGGGAACACATTGCAATATAAGATTGTGCCACAACTTTTTTGTTGGAGCAGCAGCCTTGGTCCAAAAGAGCAGAATATTTTTCCTGGCAGCAAAAGTCAGAAGATTGAAGAGTCACTTATGTTTGACATTTGTAATATGACTATCCTGGAGACCCAATAAGAGGCACATATGAGAAACATCGAATGTTAACAGAATTAAGAAATACCATACATAAGCAGAATATGCTAAATATGCTATATAAAAAGGGAATGAAACAATTTCTCTGAGGCAAATCATCTTGTCGTACCTGCGTCTTGATTTCTCTTGAAGTGCTTGAATTTCTCACATAACCAATAAAAAGCAAGTCTGTTAAGAAGAGTCATAACTCTACATCAACGTAAGTTTGGTTTGCTAAACTACCAGTGATTTACTCAGCAGAGCGCAACCTCCCACAAACCCTTTTGAACTCATTAATCTGCCAGGACCCGGTAGGTTTGCGATGAGGTCACACTGCAAATGCCATAAATTCCACCGTGCACACCCACAACCCACGGCTGACTGGAAGTGAGAGCATATGAAGAGATGAGCCGAAAGACGAATAGATGAGTGGGGGTTTGGAGAGATGAAGAAAGACACGAACAAGGGGGAGAGAATAAGAAAAAAATGGGAGAAGGGAGGAAAAAGAGTGATGGAGAGACGAAAGGAGACAGTGAGAGCTGATGGAGAGCAGGCGTCCTCAGACAAATGGAGGGAGTGGGCGTGGATGGTGCATTAAGGTTGTAAATAATCCTGTCACATCCTGATAAACTAAAACTCCAGTGTAAAGAATAACAACTAGAAACTTCACTGGCGAACAGTCAGGAGTTATATTTATGTTTATAAAAGACAACACAGGTTGTTTATTATGTTTCACCTCATATTAGTACGGCTGAATCTTTAATATCAGACATGGTAGCCTCTCAGACGCACCTGAATGCACCATCAGTGAGATGTTAATTGGTCTGTGTGTTTTTCCACTGCAGGAAAGCTGTTCACGGGCCAGAGGTACAGCAGCAGCCTATGGGACAGGAGGAGTCAGAGTTGGCCTCTGACAGGGAGCGGGAGGGGAGTCTGACTCTCACTTCATATCAAAGCCAACAGGGGGGGCTGTCACGGCTGTCAGTCTCAGGTGAGAAACCCAGAGGGAGCTCGGGGCTTCGGCTAGAGAGCATCTTGTTTCCACTGTTGGAGGCAGGATATTGGATGGGACATAAAGCCGAGATGGTTTTGCAAAGACAGCAGCTCTGTACACATTTGTACATCAGTTACTCACCTGGTGTTACGTTGAATTCATGACGGTACACATATATATATCTGGGGCTGTGTGTGTGTTTGTTTGGAACATAATTGGGTTCTGAATGGGTTAAAGGTACTGTGCACAATGAGATTTGTCATCTCGATACAGTGAGAATGTTAAATGTAGATCATTGGCTCCTGACACAAATTGACTTTGAATTATAATGTCAGGTTAAATAGCTCATGCATCTGTGTGTGTTTCTCAGGGGAGTTTGAGAGTTTGGACCCTTCAAGACTGTCCCCACGACTAAGAAAAGACAGGTCTCCGTCACCCAGAAGTCCGTCTCCATCCCTGGGATTTGGGACTTTCAGAAGTCCCTCACCTCAGGGGATCGACCAGCAAAGAGCCAGCGTCAGCTCCTGCCCTGAGATGGTGGGACACACGGTGAGAGAGGCACACTTTAACTACCAGACTTATAAAACATATTGGTAATGTTAAAAGTTGAATGAAACACAGAATAAAATGTATTGGTTTGTCTTTGCAGAGCAATAAGGACACAAATAAAAGCTCTACAAAAGGTAAATGTTTGTTCGTCGAAATTCAAGATTAAAACAATTTAAACCCTAGTTAAAAGCAGTTGAGGGAATAAACATGTTTCTCGAAAATGTTTCCTAAGGGTTGATATCTGAAATGTGTTGGCATGCTAGGGAGAAACTACAGTTCAAGTGTTTATTCTTTAAAAAATGTGTTCGTTGATGTCTTGTTGATCGTTTTCTGCTCGTCTTCTTCCCTCCCAGGATCGACGACGGCTATGAGTCGGCGCCGCGTGTCCTGTCGCGAGCTGGGTCGACCCGACTGCGACGGCTGGCTGTGGAAGAAGAGAAAGGACAGCAATGTCTTCCTCACCCAGAAGTGGCAGCGCTTCTGGTTTATCCTCAAGGGGCCTTCCCTATACTGGTACACAAGCCAACAGGTGGGAAGAACACTGTGAGAAAAGTTCGTTTCTGAAGTGGTGCCATATTTTCTTTACCTGAAAATAAAAATGATCGTGTGTGTATGTGTTGTTTTCTGCAGGATGAGAAGGCAGAAGGTTTTGTGAATATATCCAGCTACAACATCGAGAGTGCCGGAGAGCACAAGAGAAAATAGTAAGTATGAACTCAATGACAGGTCACATTAAAATGCTCTTTATCCAAGGTGAGGGTTTTTTTTAGTGTCTTGGTATTATCAAAGACAGGGTGCTGCACTCATAAAGAATTTGAATCTTTTTGACGCCACTGGGTAGTGAGAAACAGAAACATTAGTGTCCCTGTGCACAGTGGATGCTCTGTTTTGCCTTTATGCAACATGGCTTATACGTGATATACGTGATGCAGGAATTTGCAAAACAAAACCATTTTTCTCTATTTTTAAAATAACTCCTAAAGGGAAACTCTGGAATTTTTATAGTTCCCCATGTTCTGTATCTAAGTGACTTGTGGAGACGGTAATTTTTGAATTACTTTTTCAGTACTGACAGAGGCAGCTGCAGCATGGAAACAGGCTGCAATGTGATCCCTACGGGCAATTGTGAACTGTCAATTTATGTTCTATTAAAAGTGCTTGTTTTTGCCACTGACAGACAGATTGTTATGAGGAGTGTCTGACAACATTACAGAAAAGCCCCTCTGGAGAAATGAAATGTTTTCTCTTACCTTTCACTGAGCAGGTCAGCTGTGTTTTCTGCTCTCCAAAGAGTAACTTCTCTATACTTCCACCGTTGTTTTTCCTACAATAAGTCACCTCTTGCAAGATTTCAGAACAAGATTTCTCCTTGAGCGAGACTTGGTAACTATAACAAACTACAAGAAACCTTTCATTTCTCTCCACGGTCCTTTCCATAATGTTGCCACATACTTGATAAATCCCCCCCCAATGGAGTCCAGACACTGGTGGTGGTGGCTGATGACTCTGAGGCGTTTGAAGCGTATGAGGCTGATGAATCTGTAAAGACTGAGGGCCCGTTTATACGGCTCGATATATTTCTGCAAACGGGTATTTATCTTTGCGTTTGCACCTATCATTTACACGTAACCGGCGTTGTTCTTGACAAAAACGGAGATTTTCAAAAACAGCTTCCAAAGTGAAAGTTTTTAACAATATCTGTGTCTATGGAGACGTGTAAACAGGACAGACGGAGATTTTGGAAAACGATGACGTTGCAACCCAGTTCGTGCATGCCCATTAGGCGCCTGGGAACCACAACAACAATGGCGTATATACGCCGGATTGTTCACGTTTTGTTAGCACTTTTGGGACTACTTACGAGCTTACAAATGAACTTAGCACTGCTGCATCAACATCACCACTACATCAGCGAACAAAGACGTCTGCTGTGCCCAATATTAGTACGTGCATAGCAGATCACTATGCAACATAAGGTTAAAATGTAGTTTATCATTGTTTTTAACACTAGTGCCAAGAGGAAAACAACGTTCTTCTATGGTGTTTGACATATGGTGTCTCGCCACCTACTGGCCTGGCATGCTAACTGCAGCATAAAGCTGCTGTTTTTGTGTTTTTGTGTAAACAGGGATATTGTTTTCACAACTGATCGCGTAAACCCGGATATTTTTTTTTATACGGGATGAATAAAAATCTGTTTTTATTTGTATTGGTATCCGTGTAAACAAGGCCTGAGTGGCGATGGGGAGGTGGAGGGTGCAAACGACAGCAGCAAGACAGAACAACGTCAGAGAAAGAATCATATTAAAATAAGGAGCAGTGAGATGATAGGCTGATGGAGAAGGTGTGTTGCTGTGCTATTGGTTGATTGTGAATCAGCTGATGACACACTTGACAAACCTAGACAATGACACCTAGAGATAGTGAGTGAGCATACGTGCAAGGAGTGAATGACAGGGTGAGAAAGAAACTTACAGCCTGAGCATGAAGAGTATTGTTTTGAGCTTCAGTTGTCACATAGATACATAAACATAGGAAAACAGGGTCCAGGTTCAACAATACAGAAGTTTCCCTTTGAAATAAGAAGCACCCGTTGTATCTGAATCTGGATTTATGAATGACAGAAGCGATGGAGAATGAGAATCATGTCTCTGTGTGCACATTGGATGACTTGTGTGTTTTAATCTCTCTGCAATGAGACTCATGTTTCTTCTCTCTCTGTTCTTCCTCCCTACAAGCGTGTTTAAAATGTGCCACCAGCGATTCCAGAACCTCTTCTTCGCTGCCGACAATGTCAGTGACATGGGCAAGTAAGTTGGATGGATGACAACCTGAGGAGCCTTTCCTCTTTTCTTTTCTTCTCCAGAGCCGAAACAGATGAGCTACGGTGGTTTAATAATGCAGATTAGCCTCCAGCACCACATTTCTTACATAAATGATCTGCTTTAAAATGCATCTCTGTAACTGTGGACCGGGTGCTTCGGCTACAAGACATAATGTCTTCATTCATTCATTTTTTGCTGCCACGGAGTTCAACAGAGATGTCATATCATCCTGTAACAGACGCTGGTCTGCACTGCCCCCTACAGGTGGCTTTAGAGGATCCTGTTTTTGTTCTGTATGAAGGAATGATCACTTTTGTTGAAATTTAAAGCTGTGTAACTTAAAGATTGATGTAGCTTGTTTGTTTTTTCTACAGGTGGATTAACAGTCTGATTACAGCCATACAGAAGCACAAGAAGTTCAACACAGACTTAGACAGTGAAGAAGGTGAGGAAACATTCCCTTAACATAATGGCTTTGTTTTTATCGTTTGTACCAAGGGTGCATACAGAGTTCGGCAAGCGAGCATTCATGAACGCAGCTTCTCATATGTGGAATCTTCTGCAGAAGGACTTAAAGCTGCACTCTTTGGTTCCTCTCGGCAATTTCAGAGCACTGCTGCAGGATTTCTGCACACATACTTCTATATGCCAATGTCATAGCTGGTCTTTGTGATCATAGTTGCCTTTTTTTGCATTTTTTTTAAAGTTCATTTCTAGTGTATATTAACATACTTTTTGGCTTTCCTTTGTAGTAATCTTAATTTGTGTTTTATATTGCTTGTTTCAGAGCTTTACAGTTTTATTCTGTATTTTTGTTCTGTATTTTGGACGCTCTTGAAAAAGAGATTTTGAATCTCAAGAGGTATTTCTAGGTAAATTAAGGTCTAATAATGTAAATGAAATCTTTGCTTATATTTGTACTTCTGAACATCAAAAGTCATGCACTTAAATTATGCATGTAGTGGTTTCACTCCACCAAAATGTCTTGCAGTGCCTTTGGTGCACATATAATCATATTTACATGACTTAAAATTAAAACTGACTTAACTTGACCAACTAAGAATGCATGATAAGGTGTCCTGTTGTACCTAAATAATGGGCTAGATTGGGATGTTTCCTCCTTTAAGTCCATTATGTCCAACATCAGGACACCTCAGTCATATCATGGTTATTTATAGGACAAAAAAAATCAATAAATGTCCATGTTTTTGTCAGCATTGCAGTCCTTTTAATTTATGGATATGACAGTTTCACCAGGCAGAGTTTTCTGGCAAAATAGGACAAGCATAATTGCTGTTGCCATGGTTACCTGCAGTTTTTTTTTATGTGATTTCAGACCTGCAAGCCAGTTGAAAATGATCAGAAAAGTTGTACATGCAAATAGTTTTTAGCACACTGTAATATGATATGTAATACTGATATTAATTTAACATTTGTGTTTACTGACAGAGTGTTACAGTGAGACCGAATCAGAGAGCGAGGGGTCACCTTCGCCCCGCAGGAGAAACAAGGTCGGTGCAGCCTTTAGAGTTTTACACATGCATAAACAAAAACCACACATCATTTGGAGTATGGTTCTGATTATTGTGTCTCATTCTGCGGCTCAGAAAGTGCAGTCCCACACTCTGCCTCGCCCCAAGGCGAAGACGAAGGTGCCATTATCGAGTCCTGTGACAGGGGGCAGCAAAGGAACAGGTATGTGCTGTGTGACTGCCTCAGCTCCTTCCTTATTCTGTCCATTAATAATTTCTTTACTCAAAGTCCCTCTGATAGATGTTTTAATAATACTGTGAGTAAAAAATTAATTTCCTTCATGACATGCTGTTTTCTTCCTCCCTGTTCACCCTGTGGATGTTTTGCCTCATCAACCCATCAACAAATGATGTTGTCAGCCGAATCCTGCTTCTCTATTTTATGTCTAATTCCATGATTTCTGTGTCTTTATTCCCTCTTCCCTGTCTGTGTCTTCTTCTCTGTGAGAAGGAGGACAAGTGGATGAGATGGGCATGATGTTAAACAACATAAAGGAAGGAGGGGTTTCTCTGATGGGCCAGGAGCAGCCGTTTACACACGACCACTTCAGGAAATCGTTCATTCGACGCAACAAAAACCCAGTCATTAATGAGAAAGCGCACACGCTGCGGGCGCTGCAGAGCACTCTCAAGGTGAGAAGAATGAAAATCATTGATACACTAAAACAGGTCTGCTAAATTTCCCCTCTTACCTGTAGTGCTGTATATCAGCCTAGATTGACTTACTGAGTGTTGGAGATATCAGCCACAGAGATGTCTGCCTTTTCTTGAATATAATGGAACTAGATGGCACTCAGCTTGTGGTGCTCAAAGCGCCAAGAAATACATTTGGAAAAACTCAAGAGCAATTTCTCTTACCAGAAATCATGACCCAGTTACTCAAGATAATCCACAGACCTTGTTGTGAGTAGTTTCATGTAGGATCTATTTTTTTAACCAAACTATACCTACCAACCGCATTACTGCGCAGAAGGAAGCGTGCATCTACTCATGGACAAGAGGCTTGTGACAGCATGAGATGTAAACATTACTGGCATCATCCTCAACCTGGTCTCACTGCAAAGTCATCGAAATACGGTGCTTGGGTAGTGACTTCTGGCTTCAAACACAGATGAAAAAATCCATCCTTAAATCTTGTCATTAAAGGCGGCCGGGCGCTGTTACAGTTTAACAGCGCCCGGCGGTGTCAAGGGAAAAGACAGCAGGACAAGACAGAAAGTTAAAGCAGCGAAAGCCCGTGTGGGGCATGCAGGAGGATGGATCCAACAAACAACGACCTTCACCCAGGAGAGCAGTGTTTGCATCCTGTAAGATTACGTAGCCAAACCCTGTTATTTTTTATTTAATTAATTTATGTTTCTTTTAAAAGAGACTGAATGCAAATGGTACATTTCCTGTACTTTGACAGAAGACAATGCATATAAGAACCTGACATGGCATCCCAGTACGTCAACAACCAATGCACCCAGGGTACAAGGGCACGTAGTATGTGGACGTAGAAAGTCCATGACCAAACGTCAATATGTGATGAGGTCGTAGTGAGAGTGTGTTGTCATCCTCGGCTGAGCTGTACTGTTAGCTAGCTCATTGGTGCTAGGTGAGCCAGCAGTAGATGCATCTCTGATCTCTGGAATGAGACATTGCTGTTAATCCATTTTTTTGGCCCTGAGCCCTACAACCAAGTGCTTTGTAGTGCTATTATATGAGAGAGAAGGCAGACATCTCTACGGCCGATATCTCCAACACTCTGCAAGTCACACCAAAAGAATCTAGACTGATAACTTACACTAGAGCGAAGAGGAAAAATGTGTAGTTTTGATTTCAGGATGAACTGTCCCTTTAAGTTGTTAATAGACAAAGTTACACTGGTCGTTAGAAATCACTGAGACTCCCTTTGCTTTTGACTGGAGGGCATGGACATAAGAATGAACTGATGTCAAATAACTGCCTTGTAGCCAGAGTCAGAATCAGCAAGTTTGATACATGAGTACATCTGCGTGGTCACTGACACCCGTCTCACCCCACAGGCCAAAGAGGTGGAGCTGCTGCAGATCAACAAGATCTTAGAGGACTCTGATCTCACAGCTTCAAAGTACCGTCAGTGGAAGGAGCAAAACGAGGAACTAGTTCAAGAAATCGAGAGACTGGCCGCACTCAAGGCTTCCAAAGCAGTGGACGACGCGGCAGTCCAGGACACTCCCACTGAGGAGGTTGCCTTGGAAACAGTCGCTACGGAAACAGCCACCTCAGAGACGGAAGGCGCACACAGACTGAGCCTAAGCGACGGGGAGCAGCTAGTGGACGCGGAGCCATCTGATGTTCTCCTGGAGATCCCGCAGGGCTCCCCGAGCACCAGCCCAGTGTTAGAACTCTCCCTGGGGTCGCTGCAGGATTCGATAAACGAGCAGCTGAGCGAAATGGTGGAGAGCGGAGAGGCTGCGGAGAACTACTTCTACATTTGAGGCGCAGTCACGTCACTGCAAAGTTGCTCTGTTTACTAGAGTCAGGCAAATGTGACACATTTGCTGTGCGACGGTGTGAGGGCGGTGCATTTCACCGTGTCCTCTGCTGACATTAGGGTTAGTCAAAATTGCCATTGAATCAGCACTTTAATCAAGTATGTCGGTGAAATGCACCAGTGCAGATTTAGACCTAGATTTGCTCACACACACACAAACACAAATATGACAAGTTTACAAAAGAGATAAGAACAATTTGCCAAGTGTCGGTGAGTTCACTTTGTATTTATGGGATTCTAAGGCCATCTTGTTCTAATGATAGAAACTTTTCTTAGAATTCAATGAGGATTTGTAATATAAATAATGCCTGTTTTAATGTGATATGTAAATACAGTTTTACTATAAATACTGTATGTACAGTATTTGTTCATGGACATTACTGTACCTTAATAAAAAGGTATACAGTGGAAATATTAGTTGGTCAAGGTGATGCTTTTTCTTTGTGATATTTTTAGCTTTCTTCCCCCTGTGAAGAACACTCTGTACTTAAAGACACACATATATAGACTTGTGCACATGAACCCCACAGTGGAGCTGTGTGACAGCTCTGGCTCCATGTTCCTTTGTGCCCAAGGCTGCCGTGAATGCAGCGAGACAAGTGAAGACTCCTCAAGTGCTACGATGTCAGAGGTGGCTCTGCACCTTTTCACTGTAATATTGATAGGCATAATAAAAAAGGGAGCGTGATCATCACTGAGATGTGTTGTCAAGTTCCTGTTGGGGTCAAAGCTCAATGTGACGACTGAGGAGTTTAAATCAACATATTCTTCTTTATTCAACACTCCTTTTTAGCACAGGCAATTTAGTGATAGCTGTGGTCTTGAATTAAAACTACAGTCCTCTTTGTCCGAAACCAAAACAAGGCTGAGTAAAATGTGGTTGATCCCAAGCTCAAGACCTTCAAAAAGTGTGTGTGTGTGTGTGTGTGTGTGTGTGTGTGTGTGTGTGTGTGTGTGTGTGTGTGTGTGTGTGTGTGTGTGTGTGTGCCCCGTCCAATCATGTCCAATCAACTGAATTTACCACAGCTGGGCTCCAATCAAGGTGTAGAAAGATCTCAAAGTCGAGCAGGTGTCTTTAATTTGCAAAAATGAAATTTAAAGAAATCCTGTTTTAGCTTTGCCATTATGGGGCAGTGAGGGTGGATTGATCTGTACTTATTTATCCAACCTTTATTTAACAAGGAGAGTCCAGCTGAGATTAGGAATCTTGTTTTCAGTTTGCATTTGCCTATAGCAAATGGCACCAGTTTAAAATTAATGCAAGTTCTTTTTTTAAATACAGGTGTGGTTCCAAGGTTGCAGTCTGAATCATTCACACAGGCCCCTCCACCTCACAGGCCCCCTCACAGACCTGCACTGTATATATCTACGCCAGTGGACCTGGCCGAGACAGGCAGCAGCATAAATAAAAACACAAAGCTACAGACAGAAAACACAAAATACACAAAAAGAGACCAATGAACGGGAAGTAAAGCAAAAAGAAATCACACATTTAAAAGACGTCGTTTGGTAACCAGGGTGATTAAAAACACCGGCATCTTAAGGAACAAATTCATGCCAAGGGTACAGAATACATAAATGCCCTTTTTCCTGTTTCTGTCCAGACATTTGGAACCGAAAGCATAATGCAATCTTGAGAATGGCGACTTTTGTCCAACACTTTTCTGCGTGATAAGGACAAACAGATAGTGTGGGATATACAAAATGATGAAGGACAACAATGAATTGCAATGATTTTAGCATCAAGCTGCATATTCTGAATGCACTGTATAGTGTGACAGCGCAGTGTGTGTATTGGTACAGTTGTGAGGAGATACACACACAAATTATTCAAATACAAAAACACACTCAAATTCAAACTTGGCCTATTTAAGCACAAAGTGAACCGTCATATTCCAATTTATCATTTGAGATAATCCATTTTCCAGACTTCTAGTAATTTCAGTGCAGAACTCCACTCGCTGCCCACATTAACCTTCCTTTGTTTTTTTCAGCCGTGTCATAAGTGACTCACATTTGTTCCAAATTCACTTTATTGAACTCCCGGTGGCAGCTGAATATTTCACTTACCGTTAGTCACTCTCTGGGTGACGCTGTTTGCGACTGATGGAAAGAAGTGAGTTGTTTCATTGCCTCATCAGGTCGTGATCTGTTCACATAACGAGGCTCTTTCTGCTAATACACTGAAGGGGACCTTGACCGCTGTGCGTTGGCTGACATGATCTCAGCGTTGTGTGGAGACAGGGTTTTTTTTTTTCCTATAGAAAATTTACCTCAGTCTGCTGTAGCTCTTGACGGCATGTAAGATGCAGCACTCAGTGATGTCTTGTTGAAATGTTTTATTCAATGCAGAATGCACCACAGAGTATCAACACACTGTAAACACCAAGGAATAATTTACAGAGAACAAACAACACCCTGTTGTACATCCTCCTCCTCAAACACTTGTCTCACTGTTTGTGTTTTCAACTCACATTCATCAGATGAAGGCTCTTCAGTGAAATATCATACAAAGATTTAAACCTGGCAGGCTGAGAAACTGGCAGAGTATTTATATTGTGTTTACTGTGAGCTGACTTCCAAAATTGGTCTTTTTGATTGCTTGCAGTGCCTGAATCGAGAAAATAAATAAATATTGAAAGCAGACTGCAAGTACTTCAGCGGAAAATTGTTGAAGATTGCTGTCTCCGCTCCAGAGAACCATATTTGTAATGAAAACAGCATTTTCACCAATTTACAGATGAAATCCAGGGTTTAAAAATGTACAGTGGTAATCTAAAACAAGCTCGTTCAACTGTTCTGAGCCCTGACATTATCTAAGCAACTCATTATTTATCACAAATATTTTTTTACGTTTCACAGTTTTGTTCGGACACAAAAAAATGTCACGCTTCTTGCTAACAGTACAAAGGCATGGCTACAATGTCAAAGGCAGCACAAAGAGATACTTCAGTCATGTTTCACTACATGTTGCATTTAAAGGCAGCGGGAACTTGAGCTCTTTTCAACCATGACGATCTTCTGTGACGATCTTTGTACTCGACTTGAGTCATCGCTTTGTGTTTTACACCCCAAAATTATGTTTCTGTCTACGTCAAGAGGTGATTACATCCATCATGTTCACCCCTGATATTACAGTCCATTCTTCAGGTAGTGGTAGCGTCCTGTGGGTCACAGTCATTTATGAACTGACTCATTTTATTAGATGGCAGATTTATCAGCTGATGAGTTGGAAGTGACTTTCAGAAGTGCACACATGTCCCGATTTGTTTATTTGTTTCTTTACTCATGTCGTCTTTAAAATCAAAAATACATATTTTTCCTGGTTTGACTTAAAAAATGAAGGTAAAAATTTAGTATTTCCAACTCTGGCATTATTGAGTAAATCCCACAAGTTTTTTTCTAATCTGACAAACTCAATTAGTTTGGTACAACCAGCATGATTTAAATTAATTCAGTTGAACCGACTTAATATTTATCCAAAAGCTGCGTTGACGTTTAGTGGCCAAACTAGTTTATTTAAGATATTCTAACTTGTTTATTTTAATTACATCCTACTCAAAAAATGTCAAAACTGTTTTTGTTTTTGACCAGCTTCTTAAAATAAGTTGTCTACTGACTAAAATTAATGAAACAAACTGATTTTTTTATGCCAAAAAACATCTGAATTTTAAGCTTGAACCACTAACCACATAGATCATTTTTAGAGTATACCTGTAGTGCTATTTTTAAATCTAGATTGTTTCGCCGTGTGTTGCCAAGTGTTGGAGATATCTGCCGTAGAGATGTCTGCCTTCTCTCTGACATAATGGAACCAGATGGCACTCGGCTGCTCGTGTGCTCAAAAGTATTTTTTTTAGGGCTGTCAATTGATTAAAATATTTAATCACAATCACAAAACAATAATAGCATGATTGACCACAGTTAACTCACAATTAATCACAAATTAATCGCACATTTTGTTATCTGTTTTAAATGCAACAAAAAACGCATGTGGTTGGGTTTGGGAAAACACTGCTCCCTCGGGTGAAAGTTGATGTTTGTTGGATCCATCCACCACCCGTCCCGCCCGCCCCACTCTGACCTTTGCCACTTGAACTTACGTACTTGTCCCGCAGCGTTTCCACTTGACATCGTTGGACGTATTGACCTGAATGTAACATTACGTAGTAATACTAACACAATGTAGTGCCCGACTTAACCCTTGTAGAGCTTAACTAAACATCGCCTGTTTTCTTTAAGCAGCTCAGTGTACTCCTGCAGTAACTTAGTTCGCATCGCCTGTACATGCAAATAACTTTGGTCTTGCTGAAAGGACCATTTGAAGCTTTGAAGCTGAACTTGCCATTTTAAAAAAACCTTTCTTCATCCATATCTGCTCATGGAGGTTTGTTTCTGCTTTCCATCCACAATGTTACTGCTACATCACTTCCTGATTTCCCAAATTACAGTGTGGCCCGAGGGTCATAATTACAGAGCGTACATGCATTAATCACGTGTCATAAAACACGTTAATAACGCGTTAATTTTGACAGCCCTAATTTTTTTTGGTCCTTTGAGCACTACAAACCAAGTGAAATTGAGTTTCATTATATTGGAGAGAAGGCAGACATCTCTACGGCTGATATCTCTTAGCACTCACACTAAACTACACGTAAGAGAAAATATATTGAAGATTTTGGGTTGAACTGTTCCTTTAAGGATTTTAAGTGTCACATTCTAACAGCTGACTTCATACACATCAGTGTCTGGCTTGTTGGCGATCTCTGGACATGAAGGATATGCAGGGCAGACAGGCAGATGCGGGCAGGACGGGCAGGTTGGGTATCTTGGTCGTTTGAAGCTCAACAGCAGAGCACCTCCTCCCAGCACCTGTAAACATGATCCCAGCCACCCGAAGTAGAGCGAGCCGGCTGCACGCAGGGTCAGCTGAGGGAACCTGGGGTTATTGATCCCCTGACTCGGGTCTGCCAACCCCAGTCTTGCAAGGTTGTGTGTGTACACCCCGAGGGCAGTCAGGCTCAGCAGCCCGCCAGTCATCACCAGGAGTCCACCTGTGGCTGCTACACCTCTCAGAGGTATATCCGTCCAACACCGGACGCCGATGCACGCCAGAACGATGCCGGTGCCGCACAGGAACAACGAGGTCAGGATCAAACCTTGTGCCAGGCGAACCCTTGGGTCTCTCTGATAAGGACCTGCCACGGGCCAGCACTGCTTCAGCTCCGAGTGCTCCACCTGCAGGCAGCTCTCCCAGAGTCCATCAGAGCGCAATAAGAGCAGCGACTCCACTGACCCAGACCTGACTCCCGCGCCCTGACCTTTCACTCCCGACCGAAGGAGCGACCCCGACACTGCCATGCCCAGACTTGCCTGTCCTTCTCTCCACTGAGGGGTGATGGCGGCAGTGAAGACGAGCACCAGTCCCAAAGGGGCGAAGACAATCCCCATCACCATGGAGGCTGGAGTGTGCATTATACGGGGCGCCACCTTGATTCTTTACCAAAGCTCTCAAGATGTTTAAGTAATTAGTCAAACTAAAACATACCAGCTGCACCGTACCTGTCCTCAAAGTGATTTCCTCTGAGAGCAAAACAGAGATGCTGCTGCTTGTAATTACTGTGGGACCCTTCAGAGCAGCGTGGATCTGTTCAGAGAGGATGAGACAAGATTACAACGATAATGAGATACTTTTGTTTCTCAGTGTTCACTAGACACTGCCAATCTGTGTCTTTGAATAAACAAAGAACTTAAAATTTCCCCTCAATATAGGTTTAAATCAGCCATTAGCAAATGCACAATAAAAGTTCCACCGCTTAATAAAGAGAAGTTCATCCATTACCTCTCCATTGAAAGTCTCCTCCCTTTTAGCTGCAGGCTCTCCATTGTGTCTGTCTGAGTGAAAGAGAAAGATTCAGTCAGAGAGTGTTGTGGTTGCAGTGCTCGTCAGGTCCGAGTGATGGAGCAGAGAGACGGCGATATGAGAAACAACAGAGGTGTGAAGCGGAGCAGAGACGACAAGCCGCTCCAGCAGCCGGAGAAAGCAGAAGGAGGTCTGGCTTCAATGCTCCGGCGCTGGACAGGAAAAGACTGAACGGTCGATGCCTGTCTCTGTTGCTAGGATACGATAACCTGGCCAGTCTCAACGTGACAGTGTGTGTGTGTGTGTGTGTGTGGCTTTATTAGACCCATCTATATACAAGACCTGATTGCCTTTGGTATACAAATGTTGGCATAGCTGAATTCTGTTGAGTGTGTGTGGGTGTGTAGGAGGGTGTGTTGTTGTTTTCTCAAAGCCTGACAGTTGATGGCCAGCTATGACCTTGGAAGAATTCAGTCGGGTTAGTAATTACGTTGGGCCAGTGTCTGAATGCAGAGTGAGTCCATCTACGGTGTCTCAGTCCGGAGGAGGAGAGGAAGAAACAATGCCCCCTGGGACGGAGGCAAAACAACCTGAAGATGCGTGTGACTCATGGTCACACACATTCACACACAAACACACAGGCAGCCACAATCAGTGGTGTCTAATGAGGAGAATCAATCTTGTTTAATTTTCCTCAGCAGGTTTTTTGTGTCAACTGTTTTAGTGAGACAAAGTAAGACAAAAGTGTTGACAAACAGTATATTACTACAGCTTTCACTGCCTTTAATGTGCAGAGCAGCCATGTTGGATTTTGAGGTCTGTTGGTGAAGTTCCTCCAAGCTCCCGAGTAGGAAATCCAACTTCAAGGAGTGTTCCAGTTGAATTTTCCAACCGAGAACCAACTATATCACATGGTATGGAGAACAAACATGACATACATAACAAAACAATGGCAAACGGCAAGGCTTAAGTACAACTAATGCTACTTAAACAAAGGAAGGACATTCTTCAAAAAAACACCTAGTTTACAAATTAGTTTGGCTCATCTGGTTGTAATAACAAAATTAATTTAATCATAGACAGTTTAAATAATACTTTGGAGTAGTGTTACATTTGCAGATAAGCAATCCATTACTTTAAGAAGGATATCGCTGTAACTGTTTCACTGTGTTCATTTTGATGCCATTAATTTCACGATGCACTGTAGCTGCCTCCAAAGAAGGAGTGAGAGTCGCTGCTCAGCACACAGCTGAGAGGCACAGAGAGACCGTGGGGATAAACAACATGTAGAGCCAGCAAACTAGGGATTGGTGCAGGGTTGTATTTTTCTGTTTGATAAGGAAACCAGGTGTGAGAATAGTCCAAAACGGAGTTATCAAATTAGTGAGTTTGACGCACTTAATGCCTCCAGTGACATATGTTGTCACCATAACAACTAACAACAATCACCTTCTTTTTTTGTACTTAAATGGCCATGACAAACAGTTCAACAGCAGCTCTGCTCTCATTATATTACCATATACGTGACAAATTACTCTCTGAGTTTTCTGGGATTTTAATTGAATCCAAATACAAAGCACCTCCTATTTGCAATAAATAAGAAAATAAGGAATTAAACATTAAAACTTAAATGTAAAACGTAACTAAATAACTTTATATAAAAGAATTATCCTTAGCATTACCTTTTACCCACTGATGGGTAGGGTTATGAACTGCTGAGTTGTAATGACTGGAATATTTTACACCAAAGCATGTGCCTACTATGTACCAAAAATAAAATAAAATAAAATAAAACAAAATAAAACAAAATAAAAATAAAATAAAACAAAAAATAATTAGCAAAATTCAATTAAATTAAATTAAATTAAATTAAATGGCAACTAAGGTCACTTGTTTTTAGCAAAGGCAAAAAAAAAACCTCAATAAAAGAGTCGCAAAAATAACAGTGCTGGCACAAACCCTGTGCTGAATTCACATTTATTTTTATACTTTAAAACCACATGTGTAACACATTTGCAAGACATACCGTAAACAATCATAAATCATTTTATGGAGAGGATGCTCAGCCTACATGAATCATATCTGTAAATTTGATCTAATTAATGGCAGGACATTTCACCTCTGGAAATGTCACTGGAGGGTGGATGACATTTGGACCGATCAATCACCTTTTAGGGTAATTGGAGATTTAATTTAGAAAAGCTCAAAGACAATTAGGCAGGTATCAGTCTAAAAATAGACTAAGATTCACTGCCCTGCGCCTAAGAATAGAATATAGGATACTAAAGATTTAATAGATTGTAAATGTGTCACGAGAATAAATGTTGATGCTGCATAACTCAAAGTGAGTAGAGTGTAACTGTCATAAACACATACCTGCCATTAAATCTCATCTGCATCCAGATTGGTGTGCTAACATTGCAATTAGAAACGTGGCATTAATTCCTGCTCTGCTGCTGGTATGTTCTGACTTTATGACGGGAAGGAAGGGTGATGACACACATGAGGATCGGGGACCTGACCCAGCTGTCAGGACATCAACAGCTTCTCTGTTACGGTAACACTTGTTATCACTGAGCTTTGATTTTGTCTCGGTGATCATTTAAACGCAGTGACTTGAACGGATGCTGAGATCTGTTGTGATGCGGAGATGGCAGGAGGGATGTTATGGAAACATCTGCAGAGAGAGAGGCACAACACTGGAAAGGCTTGTGATGAATTGAAAATGATGAACATACTGTAGGGTTATTAATAGCCCAAACAGTTTCTCTCATGCTGCACACACACACACACACACATACACACGCTAAGACGCAGTCCGTGGAGTCACAATCACTTACCATTCAGGAGGGGTTGTTGGTATCTCACTGCAGATCGCTGGCTGCCTCCCTGCTCTTGTCTGAATGGCTAACATGTTTCTCTCCCGGGCAGCAGATGGTGCAACCACCTCTTCATTATTCCTGCGCTCTCTTCCTGCTCATTCATCCTTGCTTCAGCAGCGTCCCCATTCGCCTCTGCCTCCCAATTGTCTCTGTTTGTCCTTGCGTCTGTCCCCCTTCTTTTTTCCCTGTCTTCTTGCCTTTCTTTCTGCCTCCCCGACAGTCTGCCTCTCTGTCTCGCTTTCTGTGCATGTGTGCCTCTCTCTTTGACTTGCTGAAGGATGTCTGCGTTATATCTAGGACAGGAGTGCCTCCCAGCTTTCCCCTGTCAATGTCACCAAATAGGGAGAGCTTTTCTGAATATGCCAACACGTGTGGGATGCCTATTTTGGAGCTCTCAGAGCTGCTTGAAAACCAAAGTGTGATTTGTTTGTGTTTGTATTTCCATCTATGTCTGATCCTCATTAACCTCACATACACACTGACACATGTACAGAACATAAGACCAAACCTCTCTGATGCAGATGGGATTCACGCTTTTGTTTGATCTATAGAGAGCCGTTAGAGCAACCAGCTGTTTCTACATTTTCAATATGCACTTCACGTCAAAAGCCGTGAAAGAGAAGATAATTGTAGCTGCACACACACACAAACAGGAAGCATCTCTCGTCCTTATCTTTTGTTTGTGCCAGTGATAATTGATCCTCGCTGTGCCTTTCAATCGGATCTGTGTGCGTAATAACAGAGACACAGCCACAACACCTTAATATGCATTTTCTTTATTTTTGTACAAAAGAGGCAAGATGTGACGAATACAACCAGATTTGCCGTGGTATAATAATGAAATATTACAAGGATACATGCTTGTTTTGAAATGATGCGCAAGGGGGAAAAAAACAAATCCTGAAACTTTTTACACACACACGTACACATCCACACTCTGAAAGTCCTCTGGCAGGCGTCAGGGTTTTGGGGTGGGGTTTGAACTGTTTCCAGGAAAACTGTGGTTACACCATACAGGCAGGAAATGTCCACAACTTTGGACTAAATGATGGCCAATACTAAGTCTTGTGTGGTTTCACAGGTGGAAATGTCTGACTTTAGGTTCTGAATTAAACCCGGCGTCTGGGCCATTTTAGTCGTGAAACTAACAGGAACCTACAGGAAGATACTTGCGGCGGTGAGAAGGTTGTGGGTGAGGAAACGCACCATTGACTCTTGTAGAAGAAATGATGACTACATTAAAAGCAGCAAGGATAGCAACCTCTGAAAATGCTTAAAACATACTGACTGTACACACACTTGAAATACATTGCTAGTTTGTGTAACGTGGATTGCAACATGCACATGGCGAGTTCATAAAACACTGTCATATTAAAATCTATGTACAATATATATACAGGCTTAATTGCTCTTACGTTAAAATATTAAATTCAAATAACAAAATCATAGAGCGAGCGGTATTCACAACCTCGAGAAACGTTTTTAACTGGAAAAAACTGGAGAGGTCTCTTCGGCCCAGTTCAATCATTGGTCCACAGCTTACATTGTCTTTGACTGGGCAGTGCTATTAGAGATGGTTTAAACTGGCAGCTGGGATCTGTTACATCCTTCAGTGGAGCAGGCGGCTGATGGGACGCCGGCTCTCATACTTCGATGAGGGTGACCTGGAACTGACCGCCGACGACCTCGGACATCTCGATGAGGAAGGCCGACTGGTTGGTGTAGTGTTCGATGATGTTGTCGTCCATGTTGACGAAAATCCTGAAGAAAAGACAATCAAGAAATGCAAGGTTAACCTCAGTGATCGTGAGGACAATGACAGGTTGATCTATGCAGTCAAATGTAGATTAAAACCTTAGGTCATGTATTCATCGAAAACAACAGGATATAGTGGCTAAATCATCGGGGCTTTAAAAACGAAGACCTACAGTGGCTGAATCAAGTTGGCTCTTCAGGATTTAGCCACTCCAATAGAGGTTTTTCAATATTTTCTTTCGTCGCTGATATCTTTTGGAGTGCCTGGACTGCCTTCTCGTATATAAATAAAAACATCATCAAAAGTAGGACGTGCAAATCGGCTTGAAGACGTGCCGTGTCCTACTTTCCGCCCAAGTATGCGTTCATGTAAGCAACATGTCATTTATTTGAAGGAAGCCTCTCAGGGCGTGATGGCGGTAAACCTCCCGTGTCGGTAGGGGTAGTAAATCAGGTCACTGTCTTTCTCCTCCCCAACACTAACACTAACCTCTAAGGCTTTAAGGCTTTAATGACTCGACTAACCAGCGGCTCATGCATTCTGCCTGCAGGGGCAGGACTGATTGAAGAGCAAGAAGAGGAGGGAGGGAACCGCAGGGAGAATGTCACCCAACCTGTTAGCTTAGCTGCTCCCCCCCTGAAGTGATAGCTGCCAGCAGCACGCAGCAGGAAAATCACCCAAAGGTGTTTCAGTCTCTGTCAGGAGGTCTTATTTACATCTCAAGAAAGGGCCTCTGATCTGCTCTGTTATTTTACAGGAGGTGACCCAGACCATTATCAGTTTGACAGCTGCCGAGTGTGTTGATGCATTAGTTAAAAATCCTGCTGAAAGAGACGATAGTAGATCTTTGCGAACCATCGTAAGAGAAGGTACCACCTTTTTTCCAAGTACTTTTAAGGAAATTAAACACATCAAAGTTTGTTTTTTTAGGTAACTCAAAGCACCCTCAGCTCGTACAAACTCACTTCACCTATCTCGGTGTGCCACGTAACACTGTCATGACAAAAAACAATACCGTGACTTAATGGACAACCTCCAGCGAGTAACTGGAAGGCTTCAACTTTACCACACCAGAAATCTCTTTCAACACTATAAAACTTCCTGATGTTCCGATGAGGTTATGAAAACATAAATACAACAATTGCTCATGACTCATCTGCAGGACTTTTGAAATCTTTTCATCCTCTCTCAGTCACCTGTCTTTCTTTTTTGGACGAGCTGCAATTAACACATTCCAGGAGGCCGAGCCAAACAACCTACCTACCCAGTCTGTCGACATGAGCTTCCTTAAAAAGCACTGACTACTTTAATCCAACTTAGACACAATACCGTAGAGACAATAAGATACTCACCCTCGTTTGCATTTTTTGTAGATCTTCCCAATGGTGTCTTTTTGCACACCGTACTTTTCTGAAACCTGAGGACGGTAAGGAATACGAGATGACGGTTAGCATGATCTGCCGCTGAAAGAAACTTGATACACTTGAGTGATAACGTATGGAAAAGTTTGCGCTATGTGAGTGTGAACAGAGACGAGGTGGAGCTGTTTATCGCAACCTCGGTAATCAGGTCAGATAATTCAGGAATGCGTTTGAAGTTTGTTACTTACAGCTTCCCGTAGGCCCGACAGCGTTGGTGCGTTGAGCATGAGTGCATCAAAGACCTCTTCAGCGGGTGTTCTTACGTACAGCAGAACTATTGGAAAGTGATAAAAGGAGTCAAACATTTGGCAAAAAAGACGAGGAAAGCTCATTATCTCGTTATTGATTTTTAAATATACGACTTTTACCTCTTTGTGGGTCTTCTCTGCGGGCTAGCTTGCTGGGTGGAGAGCTGTTCTGGTCTCTGTCTGGATACAATCTCTTCATGGAACTCCTAGAAAAGCAGAGCAGACGTTCGCATTAGACTTGCACTAGGTGTTAATTCGGAAAGTTGCCCGAAATTCAGTTGTATGCTGTTAATGTTGCCTTATGTTTACTACGCTTACCTGTCAGTCTCGTCCATGGGCGGGGCCTAGATAGACAAAGAGACCAGAGATCTGATTAGAAACCACTCCGCTGATAAAAAAAAGCATTGCTTAAAGTCACCTTTCCCACCATTGCCTGTGCGTAATACGTCCAAAAAAAGGAATGTTATCATCACTTTAGGACTGTGTTTCCCATAACGTCTCACAGAGCCACGTAAGCGTGGACACTGATGGAAAGACACAGATAGGAGACCATCCTACGCATTATCGTGCCGGCCAATCAAAGATCTTTACTGCCTTAGCCATTCATAACAGACAGATTATTCAGAGTGATTGTCTACATGAAATCTAAATGCAGAGACGTCCTCCAGTGTCTCATTTCCTCTGCTCGCACGGACACACACACTCTCATACACATCCCTATAGACTCTATGGTGTGGGAAAACTGGCCTGTCTGAACAGCACTCTTGCCTCACTGTTTTTGCAAGTGTGTGTGTGTGTCAGTGTGTGTGAGAGAAACAGAAAATATGAGGGTGGTGCATACTGTATGTCAGGTGTCTGTTGCACCAGGTGTGTGTGTGTGTGTGTTTTTGTGTGTAAGCCCCCCATAACTTAATCTCACTGTCAGCAGCTGTAGCGGCTTGTACCTGTGCCTGGTTTCGACTCCAATTAGCTCATCCAATATCATGTCTGTGTTTCGCCTCACCTTCCCTGGCACCATCCCCTCCCCTTTTCCCAGCCCACTTTTCCCACTACATACTTTCCCACAGTTTTTTCCCTGCGCCTCTCGTGCCTGTGCTAGCGCCTGTAGGGATACAGGGGTCGGGAGCATGAGTCATTCAACACAAGAGGAGAGAGGATTTAGTTAAAGGGGGGACCTACCATGCGCTGTAAGCTGTTGATGTGTGTTTCTGGGATAAAGAGGACCGGCTGGGTGACGTGGTCATCCAGGGTTTGAAAGAAGGTGCAGTCGCTGCTCATGGAGCTGCTCACTAAAGACTTGTTGGCTGGAAACAAAAGCAGGAAGTTAGAATGCACTCTGCGTTTGTATATCAGATGACGGAACGATCATCTGTTTGCAACACTCACTGTTAGCATCGGCCTTTCCCCTCCTCTTGCTTCTCTTCCTCTCCTCATCACGCATCTTCCTCTCTGCACCCTGAGGACATACAATCACATGGTTACAAAAATGACTCCACATAGATTTTTTTTTTTTGGAATGTGTGTGTAAGAAAAGGCTAATTAAGCGACGTACCTTATCGCAGAAAATCTTGACCTGGCAAGCGGCTCTGTGTAGGAGCTGGTTGGTTCCCGAGCTGAAGTCGTAAGTGTCGATCTGCAGGTTCAGAGGCAGGCCCTTCACTCCCTTCTGAGCGGAGAAGTCTGTGCTCAGGGAGTTGATGCCAATGTACACCTGTGGGAATAGGAGCAGGCATTTTGAGTACATCATGTTGACATCCTGTCTCCATGTCATTGTTTTAGAGATGTACGCCTACAAAAACTAAGGTAGAATTTGCCCTTGCTCATTTTTACGTCTTCAAATCATTAAATCACAGTTTTAAGCCTCTATATCCTCACATTTTCTGCGTATAATTCCCCTTCTTCCTGCTCCTCTCCACCTGCAGCAGGTTTGGTGGCCCCGCCCCAGCGCCTTTGGGCCACAGAGAAGCAGGAATAAGCCACCGTGGCCCTCGCCCGCTGTGGTGACAGGAGCCTCAGGGCCAAACACATTTCTGGGATTCTTCCCCTCCCTCCTCAGCCACTCCTTCTCCTCTCCACCTCCCTATTCTACCTTTCCTCTCTTTTCTTCTAAACCTTCCACCTGTCGCGTTCCTTCCCTCTTCGGAGAACTGGCCTCGCAGAGCCGGGTTATATAAAAACATTTATGCGTGTTTCTGTGTGTGTGTTTCTGTGTTTGTGTTTACCTTGGCCTCTTCATTGGGGTTCCAAACAAAGGAGAAAGCGTTGAAGGCCACCTCCTCTATGTTGCTAATGCCGCTGAACACTTCTTTGTAGTCCGCTGCGAGAGAAAAAAAAAAAATTGAATTGTCTTTTCTGCATGAAATAAAACCTTTTCAGGTTTCTAATCAGATAAGAACGATGAGTTGCTTCTCTTATGTAACACCTGACAGAAAAGTGAGGAAATCTTTCACTTTGTGTCCTCGGTGTACGTGTCATTTTGCATGCGTATTTTTCATGTGTGACAAACATACCGATGTCAATGACCCTCTGCTTGGCGGTTGGCTGACGTGCGTGCCAGTGATTCCAAAAGCGGAGCTGCATTTCTGGGCTCTTGTCGTTCTCGAACACAGCCATCACGACCGTCTGAAGTGGGGAAAGAAAGGTGACAGGGAAGCAGATGATTAGGTTGGCTTATCAAACTGAGGTTAGGTTTAATTTATCACTCCAAATCCCTCTTTTCTCCCCACATTGTCACCAGGTATTTGCAGTGAGCGGGTGTGTGTTTGTGTTTATTCTTATCCTCTGATTCCTCTGACAAAGAAAAGGTTTGTCGCCTGTGTTTTAAAACCACACCACACCTCCTCCCCGCTCCTCTTTTTTTTCTACCCTGCTTTAGAGCTGAGCTCCGCTGCACTCTGGCCTCATTACACCACCGCAGGAATAAATTATACAGGGCAGGACACTGTCATTTTAATGGTGCCACCCCAGTGTGCAGGGTGTCAGCAGGGCATTAGTCACAGAGGAGCTGGCTCCAAGGGAGGGACAGATATTTGGGAAGGGTTTGTTTGGTGGCACGCACGGAATTTCTGTACTCATGGGCCCGTGAACAAAAAGCCCGAAGGGAAGGATGCCACTAAGAACAAAAGCCACTGATATTTTTATGTAACTTACACACCGAAAAAACAAAAACACCTCTGGAGAAACATTACTGTCACAAAAAATGCTTGCTCCTTTCCTGATGATGTGTCACCGTGACTCACCTTGACTTTAGTGACACCGAGGCAGGCGCTGCTGTCCACTCCCTGGAGAGTGATGGGGTAGAACTGGCCCTTGTTCAGGTAGACCATGGGCAGCTCGCTGGACTTGTAAGGAGAAGCCACAGGAGCTCCCAGGGAAAACTGGAACTCGCTTCTGAATCTCTCTTGTGGGGAGCCGGTGTAGGAGCCTGAGTAGACGGGGCTGGGCTGCTCCTCGGGGAAGGGGTCGCTGTAGGGAAGAGTCTGAAATCCACAGAAGGACATTTGTTAGTGAGAGGAAAGAGGAAGAGGCCTGGAAGAGCTGCTTTTGAATAATGATGCTAAGCACACCTCAGTGCTGGGGTCAGGGAAAGCACCGGGCTCAGGCCACTTCTGCAGCAGGGAGTCAAAGATGATGTTGAGCTCCTGTTTGTCGTAAGTGTCCGCCACCACACTGGTCAGGGTGGCGTAGGTGTCCGAGGTGGTGGGCACAGAAATGGGCAGGGAGGTGCTCGGCTTGGATCCCAGAACCTCTTGGGCTGGATGGCTTACAGGAACGCTCTCAGAGAGGATCCTCATGACGTTGGCGGACGCCTCCAGCGCAGCAAGCTCATTGCTTGGCGTCCTGTAGGGGGGTGGGGAAAAAAAGGGTGAGGAAGTTGGAGATTAATCACAACAGGAAAGCCACTTTTGCGACATCAGCATGACTCTGTAATACTCCGCCCAGGTGCCAAGAGAACAAGGAAACAACCGTGAAGTGACTGCCTGCAGCATGTGTTAACATTACAGGAGCACCGCAGACGGCCTTGTGCAAACGTACAACAGTGAGCACACACAGCTACTGCGAGGTGAACTCATGGGAAGACAGTCTGGGTGGGTACTGTTTGTCTCTTAATCTGCCTTTTTTTCTTCTCTGTGTTTGAGTTTCTCTGCTCAAAATGTTTGAGGGGACAACACTGCGCCCCGACAATGGCCATTTCTCACAAGAAGGAGGAATGGGGAGGAAAAACAACCGTCTGTCCGCCTGTTGTGAAACTCTTTAAGAAAGGCAGGGATGATGATAGAGAGAGGATAGATGGATGGAAAGACGGGAGAGGAAGACAATGAACCCTCTGACTGTGTTTGACTTGGGGATTACCTACTCACCTGTTCATGGCCTCCCAGAGCCCTGCCTTTCTCTTTCTCTTTCTGTCCTAACACTCTCTAATGCTCTTAACTCAGTGACAACAGGGGACGGGCAGTATGGGGGGACATTTGATTTATAGTAAATACTTCCGGATAAACAGGAAGTAATATAAAAACACATAAATTCAACTTACCTCTCTGTTTTGCAGATGTTGTTGGCGCGGTTGCAGCTAGTAATCTTCTGCTCTTTCTGGTTCTGGAAATGTACGAGAAAATATATATTAAAACACTGGTCAAAGTGAGAACGTTTGAGAGAGGTTTAAAAGTTATTACTGATGCAACGCTATCTACCTTGCACTGTTCATAAAGCATGGTTAAGGCTGTCAGGTCGTCTCCTGGGTGGAGTCTGGGTTTGGGGTGGTTCTGCTCGGGAACAGGGCTGTCCAGGTAGGACCAGGAGTCCATGACGTAGTTATTGTAGCGGTTATAGTTGAAGTTCTCGCTCTGAAAGACCAGTCCCAGAGTCCTGCAGAGAGAGGAGCAGAGTTTAGAGTGATTAAAATATACTGTACATGGACCAAAACGGTGAAAATGTAGATTAATCTTGATCCAAGGGTTAAATAAATGACATAAAGTAATTAAAATGCTTCTTCTACACACAGGGTTTGACAGAGTGAGAGTGAGAGTATAACAGCAGCGCCTGAGCCCCGGGGCACTGCACATGCTTGCCCCCAAGCACGGAGGGTTTCGATTGCAAAACCACAGAGCTGAGTAACATCCCTCAAACTTCCCCCAAACACACACAGACACATGCACGCACTTATCTTGTGGTTTCTGGAACTGTGACAGGACCGAGAACTACATTCTTGAATCCTGTACAAACTCTCTTATTTGCATAGACCTCAAAAGAGATGACAAGATTTTCTTACTAAGCAAACAGACACCCACAAGAGGTAAGCTTTGGGTTCCCATGTCAATTGCCTGATAAGCCTCCTTTGGAGTTTGTCTGAAGTAGCTAATGAACAAATAGCTGCAGTTTACTCTGGATACACAGCTAATTAAATGTGCTGACAGGAGGGAGAGACCACAGGTGTTCACGACCACAGGGGAACCCCAGCTCTGAGCATTTTAACACCTCACCTGGAAAACCAAAGCATGAAATACTGCACATTCAAACGGCAAATTTCCTTGATGTTTCTGCGACATTACAAACACTTAAACTCAACGCATACACCTGCTCTGAGGTGCACCTGTCTCTTTCCCTCTCACACCCAGCAGCCTCAGCAAACACACCACAGCTCCATTAGTTACTCTCCATTTCCCCCTAAAACCAGTCGAGTGCAGATGTTTTTACACAGACACAGAGGTTGGGTCGGGGGGGGGGGCTCGTGTCTAAGGTTTCGCCATTATGTAATTCAATGCATTACATGCTGTCATTGCCCTCTGTCTGTGTCCAACACCTCAAGAGGAGATTCTTATTTCCCGGTCCTTTTGTGCTCTGTGGCCCCCTAGGTGAGTGACAACACAAGCCGAAACAGACCCACTAAAACCTCAGACTTAAAGCTGTGTGTGTGTTAAAAGTATCCGTATCAATTTCCTCTGCAAAACACCCCGTCCTTAAAACTGGGATCTTTCACATGGGGGTCTCATTGCAAATAGGGAGAAGGGGGGTTTCTTTCCCTCCAGACAGAAACCCACCGTTAGCTTTTTACTGTGTTACACAAAGTCTGTATCGACATGTTTTATCTTATGGATAAAAAGCAAAGTTTGTTTTAAAAAACACCAATAAAACACATATTTTTAGCAGCCGTTTAAAAAATATATCCTCTGAGAACTTACTCAGTCTCTTTGGTCATGTCTTCAATCCAAGTCAGCCGGGATAGGTTCCTTTAATTTCAACTCTTTCGCTGTTTTTACGAGCTTCCCTCTCTCTGAGTCAGTGAGTCTATCAGTCTGGCAGAGAAGAGCAGCAACACACAGATGAGTCAAGTGTTGTGATTCCTTCTGACGGGGCCCAGATTTATTTCAGCAAGCGGTGTGAACCTGCTCTGCTCTGATTGGCTGGGAGGAGCGAAACAGGTGTCTGATAGGACAGGTGTAGGATCATTAACTCTTCCCAGGCTGGAGAGAAACTGCCTCGCATGTGTATGAGTGTGTGCAGCCGGGAGAGCACTTTGCAAGACAATCCCAGGCAGGAGCGTTATGAATCTCATTATGGCGGCGGATAAAAGAGTGAGATTGGGGATCCCAGAGGTGTGAAAGGTTTGGTAATGACTCTGGAACTCAGCTTTAACATGGTAATACTTTGTCAGTATCATTTTTCACTCTCCCCCTGGATTTCCATGTCATACTCAGGTTTTGGTTTCTTTATTTCTCAAGGATCAAAGATGCAAAAATGGATACTGTGAAGAGGTGGGCTTAAGGGAAGCTTGTTTAACACATGACGGTTTTACAACCAAAATAAAGTGGAAAAGTTACACGAATTAAAAATGTTGTGCACTTAGGGTTTAAATGGGGAAAAATATAAAATGTAATAATAAATTATTTTTATTTCAAATTACTTTAAATACATTTATATAAATATTTTGAATTTTTTAAAAAATATTTTAGAATTATGCAGCCACTGTCGAGTCCTTTAACTGCATTAAAAAGCTGCTTTTCAATCAGTATATTTAATTTTACACAGTAACACAGAAAAATAAAGTATGTATGTGCACACATACACAATTTTCTATAATTTTAGCATTAAAAATAAACAACAAATATCCTGCTGAATAAATTATTTTAATTAATATACATTTTTAAAATTATTTTTAGATTTTATTTTAATCACAAATCCCCACCCAGTTTGTCCCAGTCCAGTTGACCTGTACTGATTTACTAGTGGTGACAGAAATACATAAGCTGAAATAAAATTAGCAATGCCACAATTTAAAATTTGTTGTAAAAACATTAAATCCATAAAGTTACAATAGACGTCAAACAAATGTGGAGTTAAACATGTCAATCACAAAACACGTCTCAGAAATGAGTGGAGGCGGATTTTACGATGCAAACTTAAAGATGAAATGTTCACTTTCACAATGACTTCACAGGTAAACACACACACACACACACACACACACACACACACACACACACACACACACACACACACACACACACACACACACACACCTCTCAGCATGTACAGCCAAATCTCACAACTCATGCTACCAGGAAGCTGTGCAAGCAGTGAAGCTCGTAAGGTCCTCATGTCACTCAGGGATACTATCTTCCACCCACACACTAATGCACACTTACACAAATACACACACACAAACAGAGACGCGCACACACACAGAGTAATGTGTGTGTGTAATTGCTCGGGCCTGTTTATCTGTTCATTCGTGTGTGTGCGAGCACTTCTTGCGGCTGGTACCTGAGGGAATCTGGCGTGGTAACACACAAGGGTGCGTGCTGTGCAGCTTGCCCACACACTCACACACACCCTCGTAAATGTAATACACAGACACAAAGGCCCAGAGGGAAGTTGGCCTTGAATCAGAAGAGTAAAAGAAAGCAGGGTGATATTCTGCGTACGGCACACCTTCATTACTCCTCTGTGTATGTCCAAAAGTGCATCTTCACAATTAATATGTAATTAAAGCTCCATCTTTGTGCACTGGACTCTCCGAATGTCTTTTTGTTTCCATGCACCCCCTTTGTCAGTTTGTGCACATATGCCTCACCAGATATCTCATTCAGACAAATGTGAAACACTGAGTTTTGAAAAGGGGGAGAAGAGACGTGAATGGAGATGTAGCCTGACGTGGGTCAGCCTCTCCTACACTTGTCATCAGCTCGTTGAGGGTGTGAACGGTTTCTCTCGGCTGTGGTTTCTTCCTCTCTCACCCTGTCTTTCTTATATTTTCTCTATCTGTCCCTCATTAGGGCTGCAAGATTAACATATCAAAATGATCAACACTTCCATTCTCACTTCAGTCTCTGTTTCTCTCTCTGAACTTCAAACACAGGACAAATCCTAGAAGGCCCTGATGCTGCACACAGCCAGCCACACAGACGTCCCCTGAAACGAATTTTAATATAGTTTTAGGTCTAAAAAAGCTCTTAAATTTGCAGTGAGGTCAAGCAGCAACTGCTAAAACCTTTTATTTTACATGGTACCATGCTCTAAATTTAAAGGCTTTTTAATTGTTGCAAAGCAGTGTATTTTTCTTTTTCTTTTTTGGTTATGAGTAATTATAGCAAATTAAAAGTCTAATATCTCCTTCCTGTTTTTGGGTCACAAATATCCTCGGCTCCGAAGAGCACCTGTTTGTGTTACCTACATATGTGATGTAGCGCTCCTCAGCCAACTTACTTCCTAAATATATGTTTAGTCACACAGTAATTCTAAAAAATTAGAAAAGATAAGAGATATCAATTTAATTGTGAAGGTGAGACGTTTGAGGATTTAAAAAATCTGAAATTAGGGTGTAATCACCACACAATTTCCGAAGAATTTCAAAGTAGTTTTCTAAAATAAACTATTTAATCTGGTACTTATTATAGTATAAGGACACTGTTTAACCAGTCAGCTTCCAGTCAATTATTAATGAAAGTAAATTTATTGTTAGTTTAACATGGATAGTCTTTTACCTAGAGCACAGCAGATCAAGTTAACAAGCAGGGGGAAAAAAAAGGAAAATTCTATGTATATGGAGAGTAAGAGTGTCCAATCATCATTGAACATTAAATTAATATTTGCATGGGTTTAAACGGAGCAGCTCTTTCGATAAAGGTACTATCCATCCATTTTCATCCACTTATCTGCGGCAGGAAGCAAAGCACCCCAGACGTCCCTCTCCCCAGCAACGCTTTCCACCTCCTCCTGGAAATATACCTTCAATCCCTCTAGATCCAGAGCACACTGGAGGGATTCAAGGTACTGTATTTTCTATAATTACTTTTAAATCACTTAGTTTACTTTGTACATTTGTACTTTGATTGAACAGAGATCTGACTGTAGCTATAGTCTGGGATCTCAAGATCTCAAGTTTTGCTGTCTGTTTCTGGTGCTCAGACTGACGTGCTCATCTTACTTGGAATAACCTTCAAAAAGATTTGAAAGCACGTGAACTGGTCTCTCTAACCTGACTTTAAAGCTCTTATAAGGACAAGGATGAATGAGTCGGTTGGGTCTTGTCATTGTCTGTAGGTGTTCTAATATTGTGTGGCTGTTCAGGCTGTAACTTTTTTTGTGCTGCTGTCTTGGCCACTTCTTCCTTGTACAAGAGACTGATGGTCTCAGTGGTACTTGCCTAGTTAAATGTGAGTTAAATAAAATTAAACAGTAAATTTTATTTGATATGGACATCACAGTAGCATTAGGGTTGTACATCTATGCACAAGAAAAATATTTCTTCTTTCTCTTTTAAATCTTTCCAGGGAAGTTCCGAGGAAATTATCAGGAATTTTTTAGCCTCTTAAAAAAAGTGTCTGAGTGTCTCGAGCTTGCAGAGCACAGAGCCATGCTGACAAAATGAGGACATGGCTTCCTAAAATATCATTATATGACATATTTAATGTTTTAAGTAATCCCAGATATTGAACACTGTGTCTGCAGGAAATTTCCTAATTCACTAATGCACATGTACAGTCACTGTAAGGAGAACATGTACCTTTAGACAAACTCTATCTCTACCCTGTATAAAGATCTAACAAACGTATCTTAAAAATCTTCTTTTGAACGTTCTAAATTGTATAAGCGTCCTCATAGAGATCTCTGAGCCAATCTGACAAGGTGGGAAAGGTGTGTGGAAACGGAAGATGGATGGATGTCACAAGATGTTCAAACGACTTCCTTTCATGCCTTGAAACCGGCCCCCTTGGAGCGAGAAACCAAGACTCAAGTGTCCTGGTGCTTTGGTCTGTTGTGTGACTGTTTGTGTGCGTGTGCATGTGAGCACGCAGCCATGCATGGTCGCATACAAACAGAGACCAGCGCTGGCTCTATGCACGACTGCTGCTGAGAAGGAGCCCTCTCATCACCTCCCACTCTATCTCCTTTTCTCTTTTTCCTGTCTCCCGTTGACTCTTCCTTTCACCTACTTCTCCTGCTCCTCCTTTCCCTTACCTCTGTTTGACCACTAACCCTCATGACTTAAACCCTGCACATAAAGATCATGCAAATCTAAACTCTCAAACCGCAGTGAATAAGTCACACGAGATGATGAAAACAAATCAAAACGGAGGCTGATTCGTTTCTCTTTTGACCTGCAGCTGATCTTTCTCATCAACTCCTACACAGCACACATATCTCTCCATCTCTGTCTCTTTCCTCTGCGTGTGCTCCAGTGCCTGTTTGTCATGGAGGAATGTGTGCTGAGGGTTGACAGAGATATAAGGAGCCCGGGGCATGTTGCTCTCGATCCAGACTGGGAAACCAGTGAGCGGTGCACCTGTTACCGTAAAGCTCTGACAGGTTTCCTTTAATTGCAATGCGTTCCCTTTTTCATCTTCCTGAAATACTTTTATTTTCCACAAATCCTACTTCCTCATTCTAATAGTTTTTCTTCTTTTCTAGTAATGTAAAAAAATAAATAAATAAAACTGAAAAATTAAAATATGATTAATGTGTGTAATAAAAATAAATTAAGAATAAAATTGATTAAAAAAATACGGATAAAAACTAGGCACACAACAAATTTACTGTAAAAAAAAAAAGCTGGAGAATGTTTTGTGACATCCAGCATTTAAATATCAGAGAGACATGCCATAACATGAGAGACATGTCACTACTAGTTAGAGGCACATTAAGTTGTGTGTCGTCTGCATAATTGTGAAAATTTATATTGTAACTAAGGGTGACATAACTACGGGTTTTACATGACATATCAATTATATCAGTCATATCAGTTAGACTTAAAAAGAGACATACAGACGTACATTTTATTTTAAAATTGCATTTTGGATGCACAGAAGTTAGTTATGCACAGATGGAGTGGTTTAGAGAATCACTATGCTTCTAAATAATATCAAACAATATCTCTTAGTATCAGTTACTTCTGTGTGTTGCAGGTATTTGGTATCATCTACATGGTAACTGGTTATTTAGCATATTATTTATCATAGAAAACATAAAATGAGTCTCAAAAAGATGACACATTGTTCAGTGACACAGCATATCTTATTCTTTTTAGTTTAATTTCTTGAGCATTACTCATGAATGCATCAGTAATATAAATAATAATAATCTTAAAAAAAAACTTTTCAAAGAACTGATAAAAACACTTTAGTGTATGAAAACAGTGGAAATAAAAGACATTTCAAATAAACTTAAAACTCTACTTTTACTTAAAGCAAAATCAGGAAAGGCTCTCCGATAAAAGTACGTTTTAAGACGGGATTTAAAAGAAATCACTGGCTCGGCCAACCTGATTTCCTCAGGCAGACCATTCCAGAGCCTCGGGGCCCTGACAGCAAACACTCTGCCCCCTTTAGTTTTCAGCCGAGCCTCTGGAACAGACAAAAGACCTCTGCCCGAGGACCTGAAAGTACGGCCTGGTGTGTACGGCACTAAGAGGTTGGAGATATAGCTGGCAGAGAGACTGTGAAGAGCCTTAGAAGTAATCAGTAAAATCTTAAAACCTATTATAAGACAGACTGGAAGCCAGTGTAAAGAGCCTACAACTGGAGTGATGTGATCACGTCTCTTGGCAGTTGAATTCTGTACAGTCTGGAGTCAATTAAAAGATTTTTGATTCAGGTAGGAGAAGAGGCTGTTGCAGTAATCCAGGCGTGAAGAGATGAAGGCGTGCAAATAGTCACAATAATAGTCCTGTAACATCAATAACACTAAAAGGGGCCATTCTCCATGAAGAGTATTGCCATTTTTGATACTTTAAGTTAATTTTGGTAATAATATTTGTGTATTTTTTGCTTAATTAAGGCTTTCAGTGCAGGTCACCCTCAATATTTAGAACACATGCTTTCTCAGTCCTAGTAAAAACATGACAGTTGCAGAGGACTTTTATTTGGAAAACAATTAAAGATGTTAAAACTAAATGCATAATCTTTTGTTTAAAAATCCACCAGAATGCAGGTATTCAAGTGACCGACACTTAAAATTTTGGAGCAGAGGACCCCCAACCCTGTGTTTTATACATGTATATACAATGCTGAAACAGAACTTATGCCTTTAATTTTCAGTCAAGTGACATCATGCAAGTAAGTCTTTAGCATCCCAGGCTGTGGTTTGCTAAACCAAATGATGCCAATGAGACCATTTCTGTGAGGTACTATCTTCTTAAGAGTGTGTGTGCATCTGTGTTTGACACTGACATCAGCCCAGTGTTTTTGTCTCGGGGCTCTGTGTGCAGCTGGTTTACCGATGGGAGTGTTTGCATGATTCGTTGACCTCTGCCAGGAGCTCTGACCTCCTCGGAGCTGTGATACGCTGCGCTGAATGGTGAGACCTCTTTAGCAGAATCCTGCTGTCACTTTGTTTGGCCTGGACTAGAGAGGCTCCAACAGTCTGGACACACTCTCTATCCCCCCCACCTCTTCAGCCCCACTCCTTTTTAATATTCCTGCCAGCAGCCAGCAGCAGCCACTCCCAGAAACTCCACATTGCCCTGGGTGAGGGATCAGGGCTGGGGGGAGGAGAGGAGGGGGGTTTGGGGTGTACGAATAGGGCAAGAAGGTAGAACTGAGAGGCAAGGAGGTGTCAGTGAGAATGAGAAAAAAAAGCAAACTGATGGTAATGTTAGTAAGGGTAGGACAGGAGAGAAAACGGGGGAGATAACAGGAGCTCTGCAGCCACTTCAAAGTTTCAGCATTCTGACACTTGCATGCTGGCTATTAGAGGTTAGGACACTCCACACCTGGGGCAATGGGGAGCTGCGGAGGAGAATATGGTGGTTGGGTTGCTCAATGCATTTTTCTGAGCGTTGCTTTAGGGCAAAGGCGTTTTTTCAAGGAACGAAATAAGGAGTGTATTCCTGCATTCTCGTTAAATGAGCGTCATGTTATAAAGACAAATGCATGCCTCGTGCATGAAAATTAAAGGACTGTATGAAGGGAAACTGACTATAAACAATTACTGTATGTGTCTGACATTAAAGCAAAGTAACACATAGGGTGTAAGGGATAGCATACCAGATATATTGCCTTTAATGGAGCAGTGTGTTGGATTTAGTGGAATCTGATGATGAGGACTGCAGATTGCAACCAGCTGAAACTTTTCTCTTTAGGATTCCTTCAGTGCTAATTGGTCAGGAGGTTTTTACAGGGAGCTGAATTATCTGCGGAGGTCTCTTCCTCTCCAGATCAAATGAAACAGGTGATTAAAACCAGTAAAAACACTGAATAAAGCAGTTTAATGTTAAAAAAAATCTGTGATTTTCCGACACTGGTCAGCTCGTGGAGGAGCGGCCGCTACTATGGTGGCTGACATTAAAATGCGAATGGTCTTATCTAGAGCCAGGGTTTGGTTTGTCCATTCTGGGCCACTGTAGAAACATGGTGCAACATCTCTCTCAGTTTTTGGGCCAACTAGGAGGATCTCAGTCTTATCGTCATTTAGCTTAAGGAAGTTCTTCCTCATCCAAACAGTCAGTTAGATTGAACAGAGTATTTGTGTCATCTGGCTTCACAGATACATACAGCTCTGTCATCAGCATAGCTGTGGAAACACACATCAAACTGACGGATAATGAATCCCAAAGTTAAAATGTAAACTGGAAACATCAAAGGTCCTAGGGCACTGCCTTGGGTCACACCATAGTCAACATTAATTGTGTTCCCACATCTGACATGAAATTTCCTTTTAGAAATATAAGAGTGAAACCAGTTCAGAACTGTACTGGATAAGCCAGCCCATTCCTCGAGATGGTTCAGGAAAAAAATTGCAATCGATAGTGTCAAATGCAGCACTAAGGTCGAGGAGGATGAGGACAGACACATTTCCACTGAAAACACACTTCTTACTTTCAGGTGATTATACACGAAAGAAAATATGCTTTTTATATTATATTCCATTGCTCTTAATATATCCCCTAAATCCTACATGCTGGACCTTTAAATGATAATCCAGGTGTGAATATAATAACATTTTCACATCTTTAAATAAAGGTTAGCCAAAATCCCAAACTTTGAGTTACCCAAACTTAATAAAACTCTGACCTAAGTTCTTAGCTTGCCTAAAATTACCTTAGCTTCTGATGTAACACGTGCGAAAGCATTCCCAGGTTGCACAACTTTTCAAGAAAAGATTGATGCCTGCAGAAACGCATTAGGGTATTTTGTCCAGAAATGTATGAAGCCTGCGCTTTTTAATCTTCTTTCTGAAAGGAGCCTCTGAGCAACTGCAAACATTTTAGCCTCTGTGGAATAATTTGAATTTTCACCAAGGACGACGCAAAGTTCAACGAAGTGACTCAGGTGGATTAAAAGTACTTCACAAGGTTTTTTGAAGATTTCTTCTTTGAAAACGGCAAAAAAAAGACAGAACTCAGAGGACATTTCACAAGCTTTCATTAATTCTCTATTACTTGTGCATCAGTACCCGCTGTCCTTTCGAATCGGGGTGTTTTCTCTACAGTAAGTTTGGTATGTACGGCCAATCCAAACACTCAGAGATGAACCGTTTGTTTAAGGTAGAGGAAAGTCTGTTGGTATTTATAGTCTGTCATTCCTCATTCATTTCTGTCTCAGACTGCGCTTTTGTTTTTGGAGGATTGGTATGAACACAACCGGTACGATAACAAACACAGTGGAATGACACATGCAGGCTGTAGGCACACTCACACACACATCTATAATTAAGCATGCAAACTTTCTCTCTCTTACATACAAACAGAAAGTCTGCGAGCATACGTGCATGCACAGCAACAGACATACACAAACAGAAATGGTAGATACAGACAGATGATAATCTCGGCAGGCTGCATTCTCTCTGTCCTCCCGTATCAACTGACAGACAAATTAATGAAGCAATGCCAGCCAGAGGGAAACATCCGCCAAGAAACTCGAGGAGTGCCGAGATTTAAAGAAACATCATCTCTGATACAATATTGATTTAGCAATGGAGACTGATATTTGATATTCAAATAGGTAAATTGAAATCTTAGAGCTGTGTGAGTGTGTTTACATTTTTAACGAACACTGCAGCAGGTTGACATGTGAGATCCAACGTCCATTATGTCAGGGTTCGGAGATAAGATGAAAAAAAACCACACACACTGCAGTGGAGTGAAAATTAGGGTTAGCGTGTTTAAATATCAGGATTTTTTTTAAAAAAAGTGAAACTAAATGCATGCACACACACACAAACACACACACTTTATGGTGTTAAGGCCACTGATTGTGGTCCCACCCAAGCAGAGAGCAGGTATTGGGCTCATCTCCATATCAGGTTTCATGCTGGACCCCTAAGGCTCCAGGCAGATATAACTTCACTTCTTCTTTAGCTTCTGGAGGACTTCACTCTTATCTGCAGTAACAACTACAAAGAAATGCGCATAATTGCACCCTGACCTGAGCTGATGGGAATTCTCAAAACATTCCCAAGTAATAGCGTGCTTCACAGGAGACATTTATAACCTTACTGTCTAGTTGTTGTGTACGAAACTTAGGGCAGCTCAGAAAGCTGGTCTAATAGTCAAAAGGTTATACTAGAAATGTAGCAATTAAAAGAATAATCAGAGATTTTGGACAATATGCTTTCCCTATTCGCATGGTATCAATATTTCCAGGGGCCTTTATGTGATTTAGGGTGCTTTCAGACCTAGAGTTGTCTTGCTTTGGTCCAAATCAGGGACTAATTTTGTCACAAAGTTGGTTCGTTTTCTCACGGCAGCATTTACAAGCAGGGCAGATATAATGTCTTGTGTGAGAAAGCTGCTCTGGATTGGTCAGAATTTCCATGTGGGAAAAATTCAGGAAGTAACCAAAACATTGAAGAAGAGTACACTTGCAAGATAAATGTGACACTTTCTAATGTCACAATGGAGGGACAACTACGCAGGTTGATTTTAGCGCTGCTCATCGTGGACTATATTGCTGTCATTGTTCATTTTAGTCAAACCATACGGTTTGAAAATGAGGCGCGGCTCCAACTAGAAAACAATGTTTTGATAGCAGGTGTGAAAACACCCTTAGAAATTACCCTGTTTCGTTCGGAGCAGTCCCACAGGATAAGAAATTTACTTAAATTATCCCTCAGATATGATGCGTACAGTTACTTGTAACTCAACTCTACACAGCAAAGAAACACTACACAGCACCACCAACTGTGACGTACAGTGTTGACCTTATTTTTATGCCTCCGCACTGGTAATAGCCGTGACTGGAGGCATTACTGTATGTTTTCGGTTGTCCATCTGTCTGTCCATCAATACGTATACATACGTAAGTACATACGAATGTCAGTCTGTCAGGTTCTCGTGAACGCAAAATCTCAAGAATGCCTGGAGTGAATTTCTTCAAATTTGGCACAATTTTCCCCTTGGGCTCAGCGATGAACTCATTAGATTTTGGTGGTCTAAGGTTGAGGTCAGTATGACCTTGTATCTGTTTCATTCTCCTGGACGCAATATCTCATGAACGCTCTGGCAAATTTGGCAAAAACGTTGAACTGGGTAGATTTTGGCAATCATAGATCAAAGGGTAAAGGTGACTGTAACTTTGTCTGTCTAACTCACGAATTGGTGACCCTAATCTCCACTACCCACATTGAAACTGTGCTGATTTTATAGATCATCTGTGCTGCTGGGGGGGAAGCTTCCATGTTTTAACAGACATGGATGTAAACTGTAAGTGCAACGTGACTGGTGCAAGGAGGTGTATAACTGCAGGGCAGTAATTCTGGTTTTTCATTTAAATGTGGGTTAAACAAACAGAACTGATTCTGCCACACATTGTCACAAGCCATCAATCTCATCATCTTTTGAAAGTTTGTTCATCTGATGAATTCGTGTTTGCTTTTTCTGCAAATGGGTCTGAAGGTTGAGTTGCGAAATGAGCCTCCAGAATTTGCATCCAAAATTCAGTCATAAATTTCATTTGCAATTGCCAAACCAGGTTGCATGACCGGGAAAGAGGCAGAAGAAACGCACAGAGAAAATAAAAAACCTCGTAAAAATGAAAATTAAATGAATAAATTAATAAGAAAATGAACCCCTCTTCACGAGATGCTGACTTGCATGGGACTAATATCATCACACGACCTCTGTGTTTGGTGAAATATGATAGGTCACATTATGGACATGGCAGATTCGCATGGGATAAAGATCACAGACAACTTCCACAATTATTACAAATTACTAAAGGTCCCCAGGTGATACCAATCTCATGCAAACAGCTTTAGATGAGAAAGTTAATACCACTTTCCTGTATGTACATTATATGCAGCTATAGTAAGCAGCTGGTTAGCTTAGCTTAGCATAAAGACAGGAAACTGGCTCTGTCCAAAGGGAACAAAATACGAAATAAAATAGATATTGCATATATGCCCATGCAGAGTTGCCTGCCTGGCAATGGGCAAGTTGTTAAACAAGTTAGCAGTAGGGACTAACGGGACTTTCGGAACAAGGGGCAGTCGGAGGTGCTGCTATGATACACGCTGGATTTCGTCGCCTTCGGACAGAGCCAGGATAGCCGTTCTCCTGTTTCCAGTCTTTATGCTACACTCTAAGCTGCTCACTATAGCTTTATGTTTACTGAACAGATGTGAGAGTGGTATCGATCTTCTCATCTAACTCTTGCAAGAAATATTTCCCAAGATATACAAATATTCCTACACGTACAGCTCACGATTCCCCAATGTGCAATAACGTCTTGGTCTATATCTCTGCCAGCTTGAGCGACTTTATTAAAGAGAGGGGAATTTGGTCACCAAGAATCAGCAAAGCATCAAACATCACAGCGTTTGTCGCTTTAACGCAGAATAAATATCTGCCAGGTGAGCTCACTCCGTCCCCGTAGCCTCAGGCCATCGACCCCCGGAGGAAAGCGGAGAAAGATATTCTGCCAAAAATTTCCTGCAGGCAGTAACACTACACGCAGGTGCTGCGGGTTCACAGCAGATACAGTACAGCTCATATTCTCCACAAAGAGACGCAGTATTGTTTCTGGCGTCGCACCAATCTGCTCTTTATCTTCCACAGAACAAGACTCTGATGCAATTAAAAGGAAAGATGTTCCTCAGTGTTTCAATTGTTTGTATGAGTCAGATTTTTTCTTTTTTGGGTGTGTGTCTGTAGTTGTGTGCACCATGCAGTGTCAGAGTGTATATGCAGGCATGGATGTTCACTGGCGGGTCAAAGTCAAGTGGAAACTGTAGAAGATGAGGGCAGCAGCATGGAGATGTTTCTGGGAAAATGACACCCAATCAGGCATGTGTGCAGGTTCGATCAATTATCACTCTTAAACGAAGCAGGCAACTCCTCTCCACCTTTCCTTTCCCTCACGATAAACATCTCGCTCCCTCCCATCACCCCTTTGCTTCCCTCCTCCTCTTCCTTCTTTTCCCCGTCCACCCATCATCCCTCTCTGTCCCTCTTCCTCTATGGATGAGTGGTGATATTCCCGTGGGATAGTGGAGGAGGAGAGCTTTCCAGGGCCTGTTGCTTCATCATCCCAAATAAAGCAGCGAACATGTTCAGACCACCTCGCCCTGGGTTCAAACCCTCAAACAGAAACTCATTTTTTTTGCAGTCCTGCCCTCCCTGTACACACATCACCTCTTTTATATATAAGCTGTCATACACTTTTTCACTGTCTCTCTTCAGGCATCATTCCCTTCTTTTTAATATCAGTTTTATTCAGTCTAGAGCTGTAATTTGCAACACAAACTAAAAATATGGGTGTAAATATTAACATTTTATGTGCATTGCTTCTGTAAATGTCCCTCTCCATATTTCATAATCCGAAAAAAGAAAAAAAAAAATAGCTAAATACACTGACTGAATAAAGTTTACATTGACTTTCACCCACTACATTCCTCCTCTGACTACAGGGAAGAAAAAAATTTCCATGTTCACCTGTGATACTTCCCCATAATCTATTTCTCTATCTCTCCCTCCCTTTTCCTTTCTTCGCCTCGCACCCAGTTTCGCTCTACGTGTCTCGGCCTGTCGGAGTTTTAGAGGAACCACGCACTCCTTTTCTCCTCAATCCTCTGGAACAATCACAACGTGCCCTGCGCAAGCGCGGCCGCAGGGTGCGCCCCATGGCAGAACAGGGAACAAGGAAGATTGACGTACTGTGCTGGCGCACGATCCCTGTGACCTTTAGGCTTGGTCCACAAGTCTGCTGCCATGGAGATAAATTAATCTGTTTGTCTGTTATATGATCCAATAGAGGCTCATAACAGGGACTTCAAGGGAAGTCAAAAGTTCACATCTTTAGAGTCTAAAACTGATTTATTTTACCTTTTTCATTATTTTCATATAAAGCTATAACTCAAATAGCTTTTGCCTCTAAATATTTAGGTTTAAGATTTAGACAGTTCGTGCACTACATATCCAACTAGTTAGAGCCAATATGGCACTGACGCTGGGTTAACTCTATCCAGTACAAATTGGTTATTTGCAAGGGCATAGATTTTGTTTCAACATCTGGGGGGGATACCTATGAAAGGGGGGTGTTTGAGGGTCGTTCGCCGTTGTTTAGGCTTCAAAAGAGTAGAGATTATCTTTGAAATGGATCATGATATAATGATATGTTTCAACAGACTTTCCACCATTATGATATTTAATCTGAAACAAAGTGGCATGTCATATTGATTGGACATTTACATGCAACTATTGCTGCAAACCGGATAAATTACTCCATGGAAAGTGTCAACTTCTCAAAGAAGGAAATGGCAGATATTATGAATGATGCGACAGCCAGAGCAGGAAGTGTACCAACATCAGAATAACAGAAACACTCCCAAATACTGAGACCTGTCAGAACATTTTTAGGGATCAAGTAAACTGAAGTTATTTGCAGCAGCAACCGACAGCTGGAAACACCATCTTCTAAGCATGTTTACATGGATTTGTGACCATGAAATGACCACATAAACAACATTTTCTGAAACATTCAGTCCAGTCAAAAAGCAGAACAGGGCTCAAGGTAGAATATTTAAGAGAAAGTGAAAGTGAAGTGAAGTGAAAAGTTCAGATGCAGAAAGGTAGCTGTTGGGTATCCGAACACTTAATTATTTAACGGACTGAAAAAGGCACGGTCTCACACTGCTACTTTCACTCTAACATTGCTGAAAGTTTAGTCATCAACAATATATTAATGGGAACACTGCACACAGAGATGAGCAGCTTAAAATTAAATACTGTTTCAATTAGACAAGGGTCAATAGTTGGGGTATTTCACACCCTTTAAACTGTCTTTTTGAGTCATATCCGTCAGACATGCACCTGCTATTGAATGACTACAGTCACTCCTGAAAGAGAATTCACCTGCCGGTGCAAAGGGGGGGAGGAGAGGAGGGGAGGAGGGAGAAAGGGAAGGACAGAATGAATAGACGAGGCCGGGAGAGATAGTCATGCCTTCCGAGACAAATGCAGCTTGTCACCCGTTTAAAAAGAAAAACGCAAATCGAGGCAGAAGTGTGAATGGAAGAGTGGAGAAGATGTGAGGAGGAGATGAGGAGGGTGGGGGACACAGAGAGTAGGGGGGAGGGGGAGGAGAAGAAGGACGGAGGAAGGGAGGGAGGGAGTTGTCGGCTCCTGCAACAAGTCTAACCTGAATCCAAAGCTAACAAGATGCTGTGATTGCAGGGTGCTGAAAATATGAAGAACAACCAAAGACAACAGACGGAGAGAGAGAAAAAAGAAAATTAAACACAGGCTTTTGTTCGTTTTGCTCGTCTTTCTCTGCTCAGGTTTCAGACAGACGAGAGCGCTCTCTGACACACACACACACACACACACACACACACACACACACACACACACACACACAAACAGACAGACATACCCTCACTTCCAAAAAAGCCAGTTTATTTAGGCTTGGAGAGAGGCAGAGAGGATTAAGTTAAGCAAGACGCCCATGTGTCACACTGCAATGCCAGGCAGTTAGGAAGCATGCAGGCTGCATCTGTAAGGTCAGTCTCACAGTGGTGATTGTAATGACTTGACCTGCTGGCAATTGGCTTCATGCGTGTTCAATCAACCCCTGCATGATTGAGTAGGTGCACCTGTAGAGTAACCCGCATGCAGGGTGTCTCATCATGCATGCCTCATTTTGCACTGAGGAAAATGTGATGTGGACTTCTGCATGTTTTCTGTCTGGAGCTACAACCCTGCAAAACGCTTAACAGAAATATTTAAAATCCAGACAATAGCCTGAATCTCTATTTGTGCAAGTCCTCCATGCTGCTCTTTACTTTACCACTTGACCACCGCACCAAAGAAGAAGACAAAAACCACCAGTCCTATGGGGATATGGAGGAACACACTCCATTGTTGGAGAGGTGCTGACCTCGATGAGAGCACATTTGTGAAGGAAGACAGTTGCACACTCATCACCACAATGTAAAAAACCCCCACCAAGAGCCACCAACACACACACACACACACACACACACACACACACACACACACACACACACACACACACACACACACACACACACACACACACACACACACAATCCTGCAACCTTGTGCAAAGCTCATGCCTCAGGACAGTTGAGGAAACACATATTACACACTGTGCATCACTGGGCTGTCTTGTTGGAATGTTGGAGGAGGTATTTAGATCATTTAGTTAAACTAGTCCATACCCATTGAGTACAGCATACCATACCATGACTTAGTTATATCAAAAATTAGAACCCCCCCACAAACATTGGGCCACAGGGGGAGCCACAGCGATCAATTGCATTTTAGCCATTTTTAAGCATTTTTCTGTTGTTACAGCGCCACCCAGTTGCCAATTAGAGTTAAATTTCTCCAGTCACCTTGAGGCGTCCTGTTCTCCATATCTACCAAGTTTAGTAAAAATCGATATGGCGGTTAGGCCTAGATAAGAAATTAGCTTTCTAGCGCCCCCATTTTGTTTGATGGGGTCAATAATGGAGGGGTCCCCTCAGATTATGTGTGGTCATATGCCTACAAAGTTGCGTGGTGATCGGTGAAACCCTTGAGATGTAATACACCTTTATGTGATGAGCCACGCCCTCTGCAATATTCATTGCCTTGTAGAAGCTCAGTTTTAGTAAGTTTTCCAACTTTTGCCAAGAGGGAACTTTAGATATTGGTCCCTAGATTATGTTCACTGAGTTTCATGCAGATCGGTCAAACTTCCTAGGAAGAGATCGATTTGAAGTGTTTTTCAAAAAATTCAAAATGGTGGAAAACCTATATAACTGGAAGTTATGGGTTGTTGAGGCAAATTTGTTCCTCATGAGGAGAAGCATCTCTGTGCAAAGTTTCATGTCTCTACGACATACAGGGCATCAGATATGCCCATTCAAAGTTTGCAATTTCAATCGGTTGCTATAGCGCCCCCCTTTGGCCAATTGATGTAATATTGCTTCATTCGCATCCTCCCATTACCCTCTACCACTGTGCCACATTTCACATGGATTGACCAAGTCAGTGAGGAGAAAAACGTGGAACAGACACACACACACAGACAGTTTTTGTTATTATATAGTAAGATAAGATAAAAGTAGCAGTGACAGAGTGAAAATATTCTTTACTGATTACTATGACTAATGTATCAAGCAGAGTTTTAATGTTGCGTCTCTGCTGGTCTAATAATTGCAAATGTGCTAGAGAAACAGCCTAAAACTAAATAATATAATTGCACACTGAACTAAATCAGTTAACTTAATCATGTGCACCCACTGAGTGCGACAGAAATTAAAGTCATTTCTTATTGTAATACAAAAAGTCTACAGTCGAGAACCAAAGAGGAAAAAAAGAGTCACCTTGTCTCACACACACCCACACACACTCTGAGATGTGTAACGTATACAGTGCGTCGGGGTCAAGAGTTGAGACAAAGTGTTATCTTACTCCTCTCACAACTGCGGGTGAGAAAAAGGAAAAGGCCACAAACTATGAGCAGTGTGAATGTGGGTTCTCACAACACTGTCTGTCTATACGTCACTGTGTCAGAACTTGGCATCCGGGGTTTGGGTCAACTGCATGAAGACATTGTTTAACTATACTGTCCAACAATACTTTAACCAAATGTGTATTAGCAGTACTGTAGTTTCACATTTGTGACCTATATGTGTCATGTGTAAGATTTTACGCTCAATAGAAACAGAGGGGAAAACTGTCAGTTTAAATGTTGCTCAATTATGTGTCACTGCATGTGCTGCCAGAATCAGAGATTGTGTTGTCATGACGTTTCATGAAGGATTATGATTCTGATACAAGACTGTCGAGAGATTGTTTCAGGTCCTGCAACTTCCACTGAGTCATAATAATGAGTCATGACACAAATATGCTGTCAATTCTTCCTTTGACAGAAATACTTCAATATGTCATGAAAGAACTGATCATTTATCTGACGCACAAATTACTCAAGACAGCTCACAGTTTTGTGTCAGATGATTCGAGATTTATTACAATTTGATGTCACTGATGATGTGGCTATTAAAGGTATGCTATATGCAGGACCTCTTCGCTACTGTTTGGAAACTGACTGTAAAAATAGTGGATGTAGATACTGTGTCACCTACTGGTTTGTGGACTTTTGAAACCTCAAGTTTGGCATTTTGGCTGTCGCCATCTTGTTTTTTTTGGAGCCAGAGGTGATCATATTTGGATGACAGGCTAGCGCTGCAGAGGAGCAAGGGGTGGATCTGAGAAGCTGAGGGCACTAGCCGCAGACAGCCTGTCTCTCAAAGAGGCCTGCCCTTAATTATCCATAACTGTAAGCCTTAATAAAATGTAAACAGGTGAGTTATATAAAAATTCACCTCCCTGTGCAGTTTTCCTGTGGTGGGAAATTAGCTAAACAGATTAAAACTGCTTTTTGTACGGGGCTGTAAACATGTTAACCCACCTACCATACCAATTAGATTCTAATTCTGGGGAAAACAGTGAATGCTAACAACAATAAACTCCAATTCCATGACAGCATCACAACTATTTTTTTGCAATTTTTACTTGAAAAACTGCACACACACAAACCGAGGCCTGAAAGAGGCATATGCCACTTCTCATGTGAAAATTGTAATCTTTAAAAACAGACTTGATGGGACATTTTGTAGATGGGAAATTGTAGAAAAGGTCCAATATCTTTTGGCGCACACCATTTTTGGCTTTTGTCAGTACATGCATTTTTAGTGTGGAGCCTAAGCACTGTTTAATAAATCTCTCATCTGTGCGCTGTGCCCAGGAACGTCCTCAACACATCAAAATGTGAAGAAAATAAAAAAAACTGCAGGCAGAGGGCAGAGTCTTTACAGATAAATACACCGTCAAACACTTACTTTAAGTGATGATTGAGAGAAATTACTTGTCAATGAGCTCATATGTTTTAAGGAAAATCCTGCATAGTATTAAAAATAATGGCTTGTTGTCAGTCAATTTTATTTATACAGCCAGAAATCACAGGTTTGCCTCAGAGGGCTTTGGAGAGGGATAAAGACAACAAAAGACTACTTCAGTTTGGATTATGTTTGGTGATATGGCTCTGTTCTGCCTTTCCTCACGCCTACGTGGAAAGCCTGAGGCAGAGAGAGCAAACCTCCCTGCCCTTCCACATGCAAACAAGGAAAACCTGAGGCAAAGAGAGCAAACCTCCCTGCCCTTCCATGCGCCTACATGGAAAGCCTAAGGCAGGGAGAGCAGCAGTAAAGACCCCCGGAATCAGAACAGAGCAACATCAGTGACAAACAGAAATGACAGTGATAAGTCAGACTCAGCAAAAGGAGGAGCTGGGGTTGAGGCAGGTTGCAAAGCGCCTTGCAGAGGAAGCAGCAACAGTAGGCAGGTCAGAGCAGTTTAAACAGGGCGCCCTGAATGAGATTTACCAACTGGTTGCATAGACAGGAATCATGTGATCTATCAGCTGACTCCCTTCCATCAATCAGCTGCTCCATCAGTTGATTGGGCTGTTTGAGATCAGCTGATGTAGCTGGGATGTGAGCTGAGCTTGACACCGTGTCCTGCCTGAACTAACGCTGTGCTCAATTGAAAATTGACAAGGAGAATGACAATATTAGGAAAATATTTTTCTAATATAGTACGGAATTTTCGAAAAAAATAAGGGTAATTATAAATTGTGTGTGTGTGTATTTGTAAAACAACACAATTCTCTTGCCTCATGTTGGACTCAGGCTCCACGTGACAGCCATATGAATAGCTGTATAATGCCTAATGACCACAATCTAAAGGACCACATACGATCTATATTCGTATCCTAATTATTCATGAATTCCACTCCATCTGACACACTCTTTCATGGAGTCGAGGAAAAAGCGTCCTTTTAAAGCCTTTGTGACCTTTCATCTGTGTTCATGCAAAAGAGATCCATAATTACAGACATTAGCACACTGTAATTCTTCTCTCACACATAATAGCCAGGTAATACACTGACAACAAGCATGCACAGGGCCAACGGGAGGTAAGATGGACATATTCTGTTGAATATTCGACAGAGTTTGGGCTGATTCAGTTGATAGTTTTCATGAAGAGGCTGAGTGCTGGTTTGAAAGAGGGTGATAATAACAGAAATATTTTAAATGAGTTAAAGAAATTGTGTGTGAGATGCTCCTCGTCAAAGAATTACGCTCACAGTGTGATTCCTCTGGTGAAATTTGACAATAATTCAATTTGCTTCCCAGCGTTTGGACACCAGCTATTCATCAAAGCAAACAGCGATAACAATGAAGAAACCTTTTCTCATTGTTGGATATTTAATTTCACCTGTTTGTGATATCCGTGTTATTGCTGCGACTAAAAGCAGATTGTGAGTGTGTCTTTTGTCGCACTATTCCCTTCATCCTGTTTGGCTGCTGGTGAAGAAGAGCACACAATGCCATCGAAACCAGAGTTCTGGAGTTGTGCCCAAAAACCACAACAGTACGTTGATTTGTTACCACAGTCGGCATTACACCCACAGTCACCAGTCACAAGCTGTGCTCAATTATACGCAAATATTCAATCCAGCCTTTATTCATAATGTTGTCACTGTCACTTAGGAGTCACCATTGCTAGAAATGTTCCCGACAAGCCTGGACTCGCAGAGGATTTAGGAAAATCCGGCTCTACCACCACCACTTCATAACGTGTTAACATTCCTGCACGGGTAGGAGTATCACCTCACTGGAGAGAGGACTTCCTGTTGCATGGTGCCATATGATAATGAATACATCCCCTTCATTCCCTGTTCCTACCTAACGTACTCGCATTCTTCAGTCATTACAAATGCATGCTGGTCTGTTTGGTTTCTAAAACTGGCCTGGCAGTTATTAAACACACACTTCCCTGCTTGTCGCTAACGTTTGTGCATTCCTCTGGAGACGGTGGACGGCGCCCACGCATCACAAGCAACCGGTGGGAGAGACAGGAGCCAAAGAGTATTTTGCTAAAGTTCTGAAATGTATTGTCTTTTACAGTAGGGTGTCGAGAATAAACCTTTTTGTGGGTCAACAAAGTGAGAAATGTAAATTATGCATCAGCTGTAAAAGTTCCCAGTCTGTTGTAAATTAGAGGGCACTAAAGCACTTCAACTTGGCGCCAGAGGTGTAAAAGTTTAAGAAATTCAAAAGATGTCAATGGAAACTTCTTTGTGACCTGAAGCTGTGACCTGTTCTCTCTATGACCTCTGCTTTGCAACAGACACAGAGGGAAGGTGGGTCACATTGCTTGCAGCTGAATCAATTAGTGAGTTAAATGATTCAGGAATTTAACAGAAATTTTAGCAGCTACAATTTTGATTGTACATCTTTTTTTAAAGCAAATTCACTAGTCGCAGCTTCTCAGATATGAAAACTGTCTGATTTTTGTAACTGTCTGCAATAGTGAAACAAAATGTAATGCTGCCATCATGAGCTCTGGGGAACTATGATGGACATTTGCTGACATTTTGTAGACCTAATAATTCATTGATTAGTCAAGATAACAGTAGATTAATCAAATATAAAAACAGTTTGTTGATTTATCACTTCATTCATGGACAAAAAAATAACGAGCTATCTGGGATTTTTGCCAAACATTTGCTGCTTTCAATCTCTCATATGAAGATTTTATGAGGACATTTTATTTTTCATTATTCATGTGTGTTATTATCATTTCTATTATTTCTTTCTTTAGAATTATCTTTATTCGGTTTGTCTTTTACATTTATACCCAGTGAAGCGTAATATGTCACCCTATTTTCTTTTTCTGTCCTTCTGTTTGTGTATATACACATTTTTTTGTTTGTTTTTTACCTGTAAAATCACCACTGTGTTCATTTTGCACCAGTACGGAAAAAAAGAGGGATTTACCAAAAGAACTTGGAATCGAGTCACAAATTTGACAATTTTAGACTAAAAAAAAACTAAAAAAAACCCCGACAACCTTGCAACCTGACTTGGACTTTTACACCAATGAGTCGTGAGCTCACTTGGACTTGTGTCTTTTGACTTGAAAATACTTGACTTGAAAATACTTGACACCTTCCCAAAGCCCAAAGATTAAAAGGCACTTCATTTCCTGAATCAACAAATGTTAACACAACCAGTGTCATGGAGAAATCTTTAAAGGTTTGCCGATGGAGCAGCTGAGCTCAGTTTTACAGGTGCACGAGAGAGATTTGATAAGCTGTCGGCACCTTTCCTGAACTACCCTCCAAATAGCACACACATTGGCACCCTTTGAGTTCCCCTGTGAATATCTGAATCTCTCTCCTTTATATTTTGCTTCTCTGAATTAGTTATGTACCCCCTGAACTGTGATTCTTATCTAGGCTCTGTGATCTTTATACAGTGATTGCCCATGTAACATGTATGCCTTTCCACAATGCTGCTGCCCTCTGATTTTCTTTTTTTCCAATACCGTAAGGTCCGTGATGTGTTGATTTCTATCTCTGCTGCTGTCATGTGTTTTTTTTTGTGTGTCAGGTACTGCTATTAAAATTGAAAACTTGGGAAAAAAATTGTCAACATGATTCATTCACAGCAAGTGGACATTTAACTCCCCAGATTGACTTTATTTGAACCAATCCGACAGCATCCAGTCAAGCTGCAGAAGAGAACCATGAAGTTACATTACTGAGTGCCAGCTGGAAAAAATTATACCAAAGATAATTTCATTTGCCTACACAACTGTGCAGTGGTCAACAAAAAAAAAGAACTGCAGCTAGAAAATTACAGACAGATGCAACAAGTTTGTTTTAACAAATAAATACAAATTTTAAAAACAAAATTCATAATTATTTTTTAAATGGATATATTATGCTCTGTAAAAATAAACAATTTGTTTTAACTTAAAAAAACTGAACTGAAAAAGACAAATTGAACCATTACAAATTACCTCAACTTGTTTTTTCAAATTCAGTCAGCTTAAAATTTTAAGGCAGCCTGGACACTCACTTTTTTAAGTCAAAACAAATAGTTTCTCTTTACAGTATGGACTCTGTTGTTTAAATGGCAGTACTTTGTTTTTTCAAGAGCACATTATGACTTGTTTAGGACTCAAAATTCAAAGTTTAAATTTGAGTGCAAAGAAAACTTGGTGCCTCCTCTGGGATTTGCTGCTTTACATCGTTACATATAACTGTAAAATGACACATGAGTGGGTTTGGGCCATTGATATGTCAAAACAAGACATATAAAGATGGTGTCAGACTCAGGCTTTCTGAGGGGCAGGGGTAAAAAAGAAATCTGCATCAGCTGCACATGACATGTAGGGCACTTTATCTTATTTTCTTGCACACTGGGCCACCGTAGAAGACACTTTATCATGTTTTATCTATCACAGGTTCTTTTTCGATTGCCTCCCTGCTAAAATTGTGTCAGCTCTTACTGTCAAATGTGCTTCTTCCACTGATTTATCCACACATTCATCTACACATCAGCCTCATCCATTCATTTATCCTCAGGGCCTCCCAGACACACACACACACACACACACACACACACACACACACACACACACACACACACAGATGCAGTGAACAGGTCCGTCCACTATGCAGGATGACCGGATGCCCTGAGGAAGGGACACACCTTCACTCACCACGACTTCTGACCCGACAGGAACTCAAGACAATAACAACACTCCCACAACTTATGATTAAAAATCTCCCAACAATCGACCGTTAGCATCATGAGGCGTGATATATAGTCATAATTGTGTGATGGCAGCAGTGTGAGGGCATGATAATTGTGGAGCATTTGCATATTTAATGACATAAAAGCACATTAAATGTGTTTTCTTGATGTTTCTGTGATGATGTTTGTCTGTCGATGACATTAGAGAAAACATGACAGAGGCTTTTGATGTTCCTAATTGCAATCGATTGTAATGAAGCAAGCAATCACTGCGTGGCATTGAATCCATCATACACAAGTTTCTCCTTTTTTTCATTAAACATTAGAAATTATTCTGAAGTGACATTAAAATTCAGTCAGGCATCAGTATGTACTGGTGGTGCTTCATGTGTTGTGTGTGTGTGTGCACAATTAGCCTGACTGTATTACTTCACTGGGATTTTTTTTATTTTTATTTATCTGTTTTTGTTCTTTTGTTTTCGAAGTTGTTTTCGACATATTGTACTTACAATATTATTTAGATTTTTTTTACTTTCATTTTTTCCCCCCAAGTATCACTTAATTTTTCTTTTATATATTTTAAGATTTTTTTAAATTTAAGTCTGAATTTTCTTACATCAATGCTCACAGTTAACAGCTGGATAGGTGCAGAATTGAAATCAAGTAAAGTATTAATGTATCTGTACATGATTTTAAATGATATAAATATAAAAACTATACATATCTATACACACACATGCACTCATACATTTATACTCAGATATACCATGCATCATACATATACATAAAACCATGCTAAATAGCATAAAAGCAACAATATGCAACACTAAAATTACCCCCAAAACTGCAGCTATCTCTTTTCTTTCATTCAGCTCTGTTTTGTATAACCTGCTGCAGAAGATTATTATAGATTTATTTGTCATATCAATGTGTGTAATAGCTCCGCAATTAAACCAAACTGTTTAATTACATCTAAACTAATTAAACTGAAACAACTAAATGAGAAAGAGAAAACACAAGAAAAACAAACTGATGTGCAAGTGTCAAAAAACTGAAACCAATTTGTCAAGTTTGGTGTCAACTGAAAAGAAAACTATGAATGAAAATTTATAGCCTCATGCGAGCGGCGTTAATGAATCATTCCTTCGTCTGCTGTCATCATGTTCTCCATGCTTTGATAATGAAGATAATTAAAAGGTGTATTCACCTTGAATAGCATGATCCGTACATTATGTGAGGCAATGCAGTGGAAAAACACATTCACCTGCATACCTGCACACACACCTGTTAACACCCTGAGGAAGAAGCACCTGTTCGCTGCCTCTATTTAACCCCCCCTTCTCCCCTCCCTTCCCTTCCGCTGCTCAAACCAAACATCTATGAGCTGTAATCAGTGTCTGTGCGATAAATATCTGCAGCCAACAACACCACGTCTCATTCCGACAAGTCGTGAAGGACATTAAACTGTAACAGGGTGATGTTTTGATGGCACACTGGCTTCCTGTGCCGCAAAGAGTCGACTTGTGCTGTTGCTTTACAAGGCACTTAATGGTTTAGGGACAAAACACATTTCTGAGCTGCTGCTCCGTTATGAAACATCCTGACCTCTTGGATCATCGGGGACACGTCTGCTTTGTGTCACAGAGTCAAAATTAAACACAGGGATGTTTTTATGCATCGTGTGCTTGGAACAAACTTGAGATCTGCTCTAGTAGAGTTTAAGACTTTTCAGTTTGCACCTGCCTTCCATGAAATCACATCTTGCACTTACTGTTCAGCCTTTTTTATTCCATGCTAACTTACTTGTATTTTTTATTTTACTCTTTGAAAATCAGGAGTGTCTTTTCACATTGCCTTGTGCTTTTTATGTCGCACAGAAAGCACTTTGTGTCCTTGAAAAATGCTATCCAAATAGACTTGTCATGCCTTGCCTTAATTCACATAAGCACACTTCTATATAATTAAACCAGCTCTGTCACGCACTTATGAATTATAGATCTGTATAACGTGTATTATACATGGAAAATCCAACTGCAATCCACCTGTTAAACATGCACACCAGGAGCAGCTTGCCAAAAAAACATACCTAATGCCTCATATCACATTCATGTGAAGCATTCAGGTATTCGCGGTGTCAAACCGTTGCAGGCAAACAGGGAAATTTAAACGCCAATCAAACATCAAACGACAACAGAGAATGTGAATGTGTTGGCTTTCGATTTGAGCACAATGGGACAAAGTGCTGGTGTCCTCCCAGCTGTGGTGTTTCACTCCCTCTGCTGGTTAGCAAATGAAATGTGAAGTGAGAGTGTTATTTCAGAGTTTGGTTTAAAAATTGAAGAGCTCATTTTGTCGTTTTGCCTCCAATTCAGAAGTCAAGTTAACATCTGAAGCTTGACTATTGTAATAAAGATGTTTTCTTTTCGATGCCAGCTTTAGTTTTGGTTCAGCCGTGCCTATTAGACAGCAGTGACACATGGAAACCTTGAACCACAGCTCACTGGTGTCACCACAGCTTCTGCACTTTGCCGTATTTCTTGCCAATATTTCACATGGAAGCAATGACTCATCAGTTGGCCCCATAATTTCTCTCTGTATAAGAAATATGAAAGAAAAAAAAACACCCTGCACCCTTCGTCGCTCACACCCTTCATTGACCTGCCTTTGTTTTTTCCACAGCTCCTGTTATAGAAACACTGCTGCTGACGTACTGTGCTGCCGTGTCCCTCCTTCACTGCTGCAGTAACACAAAGAGGACACAACACATGCCATCAGTGTTAGTCAGGATTATCATATGATGCTATTGTGACATAAACATTATTATTCCTTTTATTCATACAGTCAGATAAAGATCTTTTAAAGATTTGAGGAAATGCCCTGTGTGTCACCGACATGTAGTCTAGGTGTAATGGATATTAAGACTTTAAAATACATGTAATTAGGTTTGGGTGAGTCTTGGGTGTCTGGCCAATGACGCCAGGCAGTGCTTTAAATGAGAGAATTTAGTGTCATTTGAGAACTCATTAAAGTGATCAATATCCTCTTCCTCAGCAGTAAATGCTCTTGGATCAATATCACTGACTGTCTCAGTGCCAGCTCCAATGCACAGCTTACTGTCCTAAAGTGGTACTGCAGACTGCAGGCTAAAGTCATGAGGCATGTATTAATATCTGTGCACGATAGCCTCTATAACATTTGTTATTACTCTTATCACGACATAAATGTGTTTGTATTCACTATTATCAAATAACAATTGACAACCAACTATTACTCATGAAATACTTATTAACCAAATGATTCAAGAATCCATTTTAAACATTTTAAAATTAAATTAAATTAAATTAAATTAAATTAAGGGAAGCAAAAAAAACAGGCAAACTCTGCTCTGATTTAATTTAATTCAATTCAATTTGATCAAATTGAATTAAATTAAGGGGAGCAAAAAAACAGGCAAACTGCTCTGATTTAATTTAATTTAATTTAATTCAATTTGATCAAATTGAATTAAATTAAATTAAATTAAGGGGAGCAAAACAAAAACAACAACAGGCAAACTCTGCCTTCAATTTGATTCAATTTGATTTAATTTAATTGAAAATAATTAAATTAAATTGAATTGAATTGAATTGAATTGAATTGAATTAAATTGAATTAAATTAAATTAAATTGAATTAAATTATATTTTTTTAGGCAGAGTTTGCCTCTTTGTTAGGAAAAGGGTGCGCACAACATGCTGATACAGTCATTTAAAAATTCATTCATAACTTTTTGTATAGGCCCAGTTAAATATTTCAGTAATAACATGTGGTTATCACCTGAAATTTGAAAACCACTGGGCTAGACTATAGTTTTATTTTGTTTGTTTGTTTGTGTTACATGAGTTTTGCTCATCTTGCTCCCCTCAGTTGGGGTACATCCCAATTCTCTTGTTGTTGTTTTTTTCTCCAAAAACAAAAAAAGAAAAGCTTATAAAAACCAGTAGGAAAGAGGTGTACAACATTCGTCATACAAGAAATTTGCACCTATACTAAAACAGGCTGGGAAATATTGTAAAACTTATTATCAGCCTTAAGAGAACCATTGTGTACGCTCTGTATGCTCTAGATCAGTGGTTCCTACTCTCTTCATGTGTGCAGCAGAACCATATCAACCATAAAACATTCATGGGCTGGATTTCACCATTAATTCACCCTATCTTATATTAATGAAGAAATTCTGAATACTTAATGTGCCATTGTTGTTTACCATGGCAAACTGCCCTGTAGTAAACTCTAAGAATACATTTGTGAGGCAGTTTGTCCGTTTCCAGTCTCACAAAAAGAGAAACACAAACCGTTTTATCTGAATTATCTAAGTGTAAATAAATACTCGTCACTGTCCGCGGTCACGTGATTAGAGCGTCACCGCCGTACGTCACAGCGTAGCCCGAGACAGGTATAATCAAACCCGGAAGTGAGATGCTCCGCGTCCCAAAGATGGTGTCTTCTTCAATACAATAGGGAATAAACACACCAGAAAAAGGGTGTTAAAGAAATAATGTCGCGGCGAGGAGATTAAATATCTGGTAACTGAATGTGTGGGGACTGTTTATGATTAATAAATTGTCTCTGGGGGCGAAAATGTTGGCTATGATGAGAGCCGACGGAGGCTCGTACACGGTGAGACACTTGACAGACGGTAGTTTTTAACCGTCTGTCAATACTTTATTTTTACTTTTGTTTACACAGCAAATGTTAAAACACCTGTATGAATTTTTTATTTATCTGCATTATGTGTATTCTGACGTCTAAAACTTTATATTGTCGCAAAACGGTGAAGATAGCAGTAACGTTATTGTGTTTAAGATGTCTTTGTATCTCTAAAGCTACACGTTTGCCGTATGGTTTGTTTGATTTTACTTAACATAACTTAAATACATTAATATATCTGTCTTTTTTCTTCAGGATAATCTCATTGGGACTTTACTCGCTATTTTTGGAAATGTGCTTGTCAGCATCTCTCTAAGTGTTCAGGTACACACAAACAACTTCCTGAAATATGTGCTTATATTAATGTCTGCTGTTGTGCCATCCAAGCATACACGGCTTTAAAAGTAAAGTTAATATGTCTCCTACGTGGCCTGGTTTTGTGACTCTAACCTCTGTGTATCATGTCCTGTAATGCTTTGTGTCAACACAGCACTTCCCTTAAAAGCCAGGCTGCCATACTGTATTACCAGCTGTCAATAGAAACTGAAATGAATGGAACAGCATACAGATATCATTGTCATCGATTCACTGCCTTGCCTGTACTTCTAATTTAAAATATCTCTACCTCAAAACCATTTAGCCTTGTTTGTTTGCTAAAGCCTACTCTATATGTTTGCTTTGTTTAAGCTGAGTATACTGCAGCAGGCTTTGTGTTTACTCATGTCACTTTCTGTTACCTGCACGCCTTTCACTCGCAGAAATACAGCCATGTGACGTTAGGGGACACCAAGGACCAGCGTGCCTTCTACCGCACTAAAACCTGGTGGTGCGGGTTTGTGCTGGCATGTATTGGGGAGGGAGCCAACTTTGTGTCCTATGCCTTTGCCCCCCTCGCTCTCGTAGCACCTCTGAACGCTGTGTCTATCGTCAGTGAGTATTTGTTCCCCAACCTCTGGATTTTAAACAGACATTTCATGTCATTTCATTTTAAACTATTTTAGAAGTCTCTATTGATATGATGATTGTCTTGCCTTTCTCTCTCTCTCTTTTTTTTTTCAGCAAGCGCAATTTTGGGTCTCATTTTTCTGCGCGAGAAATCGAAGCCAAAGGAGTTTGCAAGTAAGTTCAGCGTGTGTGTGTAACTGGAGACACTCGGATGCAAATGTTATGGGATTTGTGCAAATGTATGCAGATTTTTAATCAGCTTAACTTGACAAACTTCACACTGCCTGCTCAGCCCCTGCAGTTTATGACTGAAGTAACACAGTCAGAAAATTTTGTTCATATACAGGCCATATTTTGTTGACAAATTAGTTTTGTAAGAACTAAAAAAATCGGGTGTCCCATGTACAAAGGCACCATCCTCGCAGCAACAAGGAATCCAGATTCATTCCCTATCCTACCTAATAAAGGCATAAAAACCCTCAAAAATAATCTTTAAATATATAAACTGGAAATGTATCTTGAGTTTCGCCGTTATGTTCAGTAGTGTCTCACGAAATCACGTTAAAGCAAATGTCCTAAATCATTTCCTGCTTACTGAAACTGAACACGTCATTTTTATTCTGTGTGTTACTTCAGAGCAATATGGGCTGGCCTTCCTGGGCTGTATCCTCACCATAGGAGGAACGTACCTCTTTGTAGCATTTGGACCAAACTCTCATGAAAAGCTCAAAGCCGAGAACATTGTGAAGCACCTTGTAGGATGGCCTGTCCTCTTGTATCTGGTAAGGCATTTTCATTTACTGAAGCACAAGGCTCCACACACAGTTGACTCAATTTGTTTCTGCTTTTAAGCTGACACATATACAACAGTCCCTTTACTTGCTGCACCCATCATTTCTGTTCTGTCAATATAACCCCTTTAAAAGCAATTCAACAGCCCCGTGGTACAGGTTTGGTGACTCATGCTCTATTTTAGCTGTCAAAGCCTTTTAAAACAGCTTGATAAGACAGTATGCTGAGTCATTGACTCAGTGTTGGTGAAAGTCTATTTGTTACCGCTGTTCCTCTTCACCAGTTAATCTCTCAACTGTTTGGCGTACGTGTCTTTGTATCTCACGTAATTGCGGCTGCAATTGACACACCAGGAATGCAGGCAGTAAACAAAGGTACCTGCACAAGTGAGTCATATTAGGTGGAATACCAATTACCAGTATGTGTCATTTATAATCGAGATCTGAGAGTCACCATGTTTATATAACATTTGAAGATGTCGCACAGAGGTAATGAGAGGATAGGTAGCTACTCCCTGGATTGCTGGAGCAACAGTCATTGCATCATTGTTAAATGTGAATAGGAGTTAATGTCTCCAAATACATAAATAAATACAGTATTCCAAACACAGGACAGCTGCTTTTGCCAAGAGGGACAGTGGTTAGAAGTAGTCCATCATCATTAGAGCTACTACAGGACTTGATACCTGAGGTATCGAACAAAATAACCCTGCATCAAGTAATATCAGAGCCTCTCCGGTCAAAAGACACCTTCACTGATCATCATTTTGTGTACAGATCAGAAAAAAATGACTACTTGTATGGCTTTGCTCACAGCCAGTTACAGCAAGTGTTTGTCGATTTAATGCGACGTGTGATCGGCCCACTACTGTAACAGCTGCAACCCATACAGTGTGAGGTGACGTGTTTTTGCATGTGTGTGTAAAAGAGAGACACTGATGAACAGAGCCACTGATTAGTCTCGCATGCTGATCCAAACTCCTCCTGTTTTTCCTCTGGGTATCCTAATAATGAGTTTAATCAGCGAGTATGTCTGGTGCCGACTAGCAAGGGTAGGAACGTTTAAGTGACCAGTAGACTAACCACACACATTCCTACACGCCCGTTGCGTCTGATAAAAATAAATGCATAAAATGCGTAGGGATGGGGCGCCGGTGCCTTAGTGGTAGAGCAGGCGCACAAGGCTGTTGCCGCAGCGGCCCGGGTTCGCCTCCAGCCTGTGGCCGCATGTCACTCCCTCTCTCTCTCTCCCCCTTTCACACTTGTCTGTCCTGTCCATTAAAGGCTAAAAGGCCCCAAAAAAAATCTTAAAAGAGAAAAAAAAAAAAAAGCGTAGGGATTATTTCAGGAAGAACATGGAGTACGAGTCACGTGATAAAGCACCTCATCAAACATGGAGAGGACCTCAGGGTGGTTAGCTGCACTGTGTTTGCATGGCTGAATTTTTAAACAATACCCAGCCCTAGTCATCAACACAGACTGAGAGACACTTGGTGGGGTATTTCCTTTACACTACAAGCTGCAGCAGTTAAAAAAAGAACCCATTAAATCATGTCCGTGTCAACCACAACCAAACATTACTAAACTGGTATCTTCTGCAGGGCTGCTGTACTGATCTCATGTTTCTGTTGCTGTATTTAATTATACATTATAATCTTTTGCTCTTCTGGTGCACATGATGTTCAGCAAACTTGCACTGAACTCCGCTAACTTCTCAGCCTCCTCCACCTGTGTTGTTATGAGGAAAAAATGTTTGTCACTGCGTGTGATGTGGCTACAACTGCAGTACTTCCTGTTGTGGTTATTTGACATTAATTTGGTATTTGTTGTTGGTACTACTTTTATTGACAGCTCCTGGAGATCATCACATTCTGCCTGCTCTTATACTTCTACAAACAGCGCAGTGCTAACTACCTCGTTGTTGTTCTGATGCTGGTCGCTCTACTGGGTGAGTCTTTGGCGTCAATGTTAAAGCCAGCCAATGTCATACTGCCAAGGTTTAGTGGAATACATTTACGTTTAACTGTGCTTTTTTTTTTTTTTAATTTTGGTGCACAGGCTCTGTCACAGTTATCACAGTGAAGGCGGTGTCGGGCATGCTGGTTCTCACCATCGAGGGCAACATGCAGCTCGGCTACCCGATCTTTAGTGCCATGTTTGTGTGTATGGTGGCTTCAGTGATCTTCCAGGCCAGGTGAGTGACAGTGACGTCAAAGACTGCAAAACGGTTTAATTTCTTCGTCTTTATAGGTGAACAAAATGTTTTAAGTGGTTGCTGTCTACCTTTTTTTTTTTTTTTTTTTTAGATTTCTCTCCCAGGCTTGTAAGCTGTATGACTCCTCTCTAATTGCTTGTCTCAACTACATCCTCTCCACCATCTTTGCCGTGGTAGCTGGTGAGTAACGCGATTCTTTGCTGCTGATTTTCAGTTTGACAAGTAGCTTTCAGAGTTGGAAACCTCTGCTTTGCTCCTACTGCGCACCTAAAGTGTCATCAAAGATTTCTCCTTCTCTGGTTTTCAGGCGCTGTTTTTTACTTAGAGTTTAAGAAAGAAGACGTGCTCCACATCTGCCTGTATTTGTTGGGGTGAGTGATGGTCTGTCATGGGCCTTTCTGAAACAGACATGGCATGTCGCAGTAGGAGGAGCACACTATTTAAGGAAATCAATGATGGCTGAGTTTTATTTAGCTACTTCAGTTTTAGGATCCTGGTATTGTGCAGGCTGACTCACTGTCACGCTGACTATGTTGACATGCACAAAATATTCCAGTTTTTGCCCTTATTCTGAAAAAGAGAATATTCCTACTAAGCTACATCATTAGCTACATGGCTAATAAAAAACTGAAGTATGCCTGTGCTTTTCCTACAAGTAAAAAAAAAATGCTGTTGTAATGCTGCAACCAAACACCAATAAACATAGAAAACAGACATTTTGATATCTTGTAAAAAGCAGTTGAGCTTTGCATCATTTTTTTAAGTAAAGGTTGTGACTGATTATTTTGTGCTTTGTACAGATCTGCGTTCTGTTTCCTTGGAGTGTTTCTCATCACCAAAACCAGGAAAAGGATCCAGGCGTTTGAGCCATATGTCACCATGGATATGTCTAACGGTGGGTATAAGTTTTTTAGAGGGATTTACTTTCCCTCACATACATACAAGACAAGGACAAAGCTTCATATAAAGGGTAGAAAATGAATGTTTGAGCTTTAGCGTGGTATGTAGCAGTCCAGAGGAAGGAGAGAAGGAGATAACACTGGAAAAATCTCATTATCTGAGTCTGTTTTCAAAAAGAGCTTCAGGCCGCGGTTATTACAAATATATGTTAAACTACTTTACTCTCAAATCCATTTATATTCTCCACTCGCCATGTGTCTGTCTATTTTATCTTTCCTATTTAACCAATGTTTAGACTGATGGAACAAATGTCTCGAGACCATTTAGTCTTTAGGGTTAAGGGTCTTTGGTCTTATGAGTTTTGTAGGTTGTAAATGTTGCTCTGTCAGACATGCACTGTATTTTTTTTATTTTTTTTTTTTAAATCTAGACAATGTCAAAGTAAACACATTTTGAATACTATCTGCTTAGTGTCTGGGCCCCTGTTCTAAAGCTTCAGATAGCTTATCAGTAGCAATGTCCCAATTCGATCTCAACGATCGATCAAATAGAGTTTTATCTTGCAAAAGATAAAATAAAAAATAAACACTGAATGAAATGACATTCATTCAAGCTGCACTGACGCATGAACACTGGAGAATAGGCTGCTCTCTTAAAGGGACAGAGACATTCCCTCAAGGAAGTGACAAGGACAAAAAGATTAAAGGGAGGGGTTTTTATTTTTAACCAATATACTTTTTTTTAAATAAATAAAAAATAACCATTATGAAACAGCTTGGATGTAAGGATTTTTTTCTTAATGCATTGCAGAGCTTTTTAGTTGTCAAGCGAATAGGCCTACACTGGACTGATTTTAATAACTTTAAGCTGTATTATCTAATAAAATAAAAGTATTGGATCGGAACTCAGTATTAACAGATTCTTAGTATTAAATGACTTGAATCGGGGGCAAAAAAAGCAAAAGTTCCTTACCTTTCCTCTCCATCATCAGGTGTCCCGATCATTCATAACAAAGGCACGGTGATTCAGCCAGACTCCAACGGTGCGTTCTCCTACGGCGCTCTGGTCAACAACGATGGAGTGGCTCCTGCTCCTCTGCCAGTCAACCTGGATCAACCATCAGTCGACTCCAGATCCAGTGATGCATCTTGGGGCCCTCATGACCTGAAGCAAGATTGAAACTGATTTTTAACTTTTCTCTTTTACATCACTCAACTGTAAAGAACATTCATGGACCTTGAAAGGCCAAGATGAATACGTTCAGCTCTTCACATATGCACAAGACCAACCTCCAGCCCAGTAGGAGGGTCCACTGGGTCTTTTTAATGTTATCTTTCTCTGCCTTACACTCCTCTCTACACGCTTTCTTTTCTGAAACCTCTAAACAAAACAACCTCGAGTAGCATTCCTTTTTTTAAGAAGATGTCAGCTGCGTTCATTCCAAAACTGAAGGGAAGAAACCTGAAGCTGCTGGACGTTGTAGCAGACTCACAAAGAGGGCTAAATATGACAGCAGAGACGGTGTTGTGCCTTGAAGCTCACTGCCTTCACTCTGCGTCAGCTTTACGATGTTAAGGACTCACTTACACGACTGTTAAGCAAACTTTCGCTCATTAGCGGGAACATACAGGGATCCGTTCTTCCATTGAGGGCTGTGATGTCACTCCTCAGAGTTGTATAATGTAGCTGCACACTTGCCAATGAACATTGTGACCTTTAATATTTGCCTCTAGCTCTCTTATACCTGAGGGGCTTCACTCCACGAGTTTGTTCTTGGACTACTTCTCCTGACGCTACCAAACAACGGGTGCAAATGTTGTAATTTATTGTGATGTATTTATTAATTTTCAAGTTAGCTTTTTGCGTGCCTTAATTAGTAGCTGTACACTGGATAGATTACTGCAACATGGTACGCAGTGACGCATCACTGTAGCTGTTCAGTTATGATAAAACCCTTGAAAAGAAAGGTGAAGATGAATCGAAGTGAATCATGTTTGCATATTGACATACTGCTAAATTATTTAAATGTGCACTGTGAGTATAAAAAGGTAATCTACTGTCTGAATTTAGTTTTTAGCTAAAATAATTTGGTTTCCCTTTTAACCTGATGCCTTGAAGTTTATGATGACAGACAAATCAAGAAATAAGGAGGTACGCACTTACTGTTGCAAAATTAACATGTTGTGGTGATCCCTCAATGTTTTAGAAGCTAAAAGATAATCCAGCAATAACTGTTTCATAATTAAGTTTAATTAAATACTTCCAAATGAATGAATGAAGGGCTGTGTATATTGGATACTCTCCATGTTTACACATGTGGCAGTGTATTTCTACAGTGTTAATGACGCAGATTCTTTCCACAGTATTCAGTACGTACATGTTATTTTAGTTTTATCATCTGTGGGTTCTTGTGTGTATGTGTGTACAAACTCATCATTACATCATCATGTAAACCAACTGTCTTGTTAATAAAACTGCCATCTATTGAAAGCAGAAGAGTTCACTGATGCCGCAATGGTTTTTTCACTTTTATTTTTATTGAAATCTTTTGTCGTATAAATGAAATATTTTAACCTAGTTCTGGTGTATTTGATTGGTTGCAACAGGCCTTAATATGTGTGTCTCCATTAAATCAGACCGAATATGGCGGCTTGAAAAGGTGTGTTTTCAGACAGGATTTAAAGTTGGAAAGGGTGTCAATACTGCGAGTGTCGTAGTGGTAGTCAAGCGGGCAGATGGTGATGTGAGTTGGACTGCAGAAGAGGATCTAAGAGTACTGGACGGTGTGTAGATATGAAGGAGTTCAGACAGGTATGAAAGGCCTTAAAGGTGAGAGGAATCTAAAAATCGATGTGATATTCAACAGGAAGTGAGTGAAGCTGCTGGAGAACAGGAGTGATATGATCTATATCTACGGCTGAATTCCATTTAGCTGCTTTGATTTCAGGTTCCTGATACCGTATCAGCTGGCTCACTCTCAGCTGGAACACTTTGCCATCGTTAGTGTTATCATTAACACTTTTACCTCTGTGACAAGTCAAGTTGTCTGCCGTGTGAGAGGCCTGTGTGCAGAAAGGTGCACAAGGTTTGCAACACGACTGGCGTTGAAATTTTGGTGGTCAAACCCTGTTTTATCAGGGTTAAATCACACTGATGTCACTCGCCACATCTGTCCTAACTGCTTATTTCTTTAATGATAATCATAAACAAGAGAGTCCTAACAATGTACCCTGATACTGCAGTATAATAGGCTTACACACTGCGGTATCAGAGTACAGTCATAAACTGTGTCATAAGGTATTGATCGTTCTACTGGAAGGAAAACTTCCAGCCTTTCGACAGTGGTGGAATATGACTAAGTACATTTACTCAAGTGCTATGCTTGAGTACAAATGTGAGGTACTTTTTTACTTTACTTGAGTGTTTTAATTTCATGCCACTGTTTACTCAACCATATTTGATAATTTATCAGTTTCTTGACACAGGCAAAACAACTAGTTGATTGTTTAGGTGGCAGAAATATTAAACATTTCATATTTCCAGCTTCTCAAATATGAGGAAATGCAGCTTTTCCTTTTGTATCTCTGCAAATGGAGTAGGGGATTTGGTCAGAACTAATGGTGTCTTCATTGCTGACAGACACAAGCAGATACTTATCCATCATGCAGTACCATCAGGGAGGTGTCAGCAGGACAACAACCCCAAACACACAGCCAACTATCTTCAGCGTAAAGTCCTGGAAGTGATGGTTCGGCCCCCACAGAGCCCTGACTTCAACATCATGGAGCCCATCTGGGACTACATGACGAGACAGAAGGATCTGAGGCGGCCTACATGCACATGACATCTGTGGTTAGTTCTCCGAGACGTTTTGTACAACAGACCTGCTGTGGTCCTTCAAAAACTGTGTGACAGTAGTAGAACTGGAGCTGAAGGCAAAGGGCGGTCACACCAAATACTGATTTGATTCAGATTTTTCTTCTGTTCACTCACTTTGCATTTTGTAAATTGCTAAAAAATAAATAATTAAACTTTGTATTTACCCACCTGCCTAAAACTTGGGCACAGTCCTGTATTTTACGTAACCTTTTCAATGCAAGTAATGGATGGTATTTGTACTTTTACTTGAGTAAAACTACAAATACATCACTGTTCTTTGAGAGATGCATTTACCTTAGAAGCTGCACACCAGTCCAGTGTAAGGAGTGTGGTATTAAAACAATATTCTAATTAATTTAGCAGTATTTGTGGAGCTATTATAATCCTATAATCCAGTGTGCAATTTGGTGCGTGAAAAATCCTGCCGTTGCTTCTATTTGACACCATGTTGCCTCATGTTACTGAGATGAAATGCTGCAAAACAGCTTTTAAAACTAAGATAGCTCAAATTAGATGCACATTGTTTAGTGTGTGCAACAGGTGGCTCAGAAAGCTGAGCTGTAACCTGTGTATGAACATTAAATGTCTGCGGACGTGTGACTACCTCGTCCCTCCACACCGGATGAGACAGCTGATTGACCCACAGGCCGGCTGATTTGTCTCGCCGGGGCGTCCTTGTCACGTCAAAGCGCAGCTCCCCAGCACAGCCCTGTGTGTGTGTGTGTGTGTGTGTGTGCGTGTGTGTGTGTGTGTGTGTGCCACTTCGCCGCTCGCTCGCCACCAATCTTGAAGCGGAGCATCCTCCCCCTTGCTGCAGCCTGATTGGCCGCTGCGAGCCTCCGCCGGCCTCTCATTGGCCTCACCTGCGGGGTCCTGACGCTGGAGTAGGCTGCATCAGATAGTGTCCAGTAATCCAGTAACAACAAACAGGGACGCTCTGACAGCAGTCTGCAAATAAAAACAGAAACACAAGAGCAGCTTGTTTCTGTTTGACAAAGTCACCTGAACATCCTGCTGTTAGTCCGCGTGCAATGGCTCGCCTCGGCTTTCACTGACAGCAGTGAGGTGAGTAAACGACACCGGTTAGAGAGCAAAATAAGAAAGATAACTTCATGTGTTAGCGAGCAGCCTCCACTCCGAGCTAACTTTTCTATCACTGTCCTCTTTAGCTCAGTTTAAGCGTCAAAAAGCAGCGTTTTAACCAGTAAATATGTCACTTTTGCGCTTAATTCAAGCGCGTGCCGCGTCTTTTGCGCACGTCCTTCTGCAGGTCGCGATATCCAGGGGTTTCCTCTGAGTGCACGCGATGCAAATGTTGATGTCACGAGCCGCCACGGCCATTTGTGATGCCGACATGTGATGTTATTGATGTCATTGCTCTCGCGTGCTCTGTGTGCACGTTACTCTACAGAGACTGATGAAGGGATGCAGTTAGTGGTCTGTAATTAATATCATAACTGTGTTTATCCAAATGTGTTGGAGATTAAAGTGAATATATAATGGTTTTGTGATTAAAATATGAATGACAACCTTCAGTCCCTTGAATGCACCGCTAGATGGCACTCTAACCACAGTACAGTGATGGGGGTTTCATATTAGGGTCAGATATGACTTCATCATTACACCTTTCTATTTTTTTGCTTGTAGTCTTTTCATGTTTTCCCACGTGGTGCTTTCTTTTTAGATATATAGATAGATAGTATTCTAGTATAGTGCAATAAAAAGTATATAAAAGTACTGTACTTGTCCTCCAGTCATTGCACACTGCGGGAAAATGAAATTAAAAAAAGAAGTAAAAGTAATTTGTGAAATTATGATGATTAAAACATTAGTAATAATAACAATAAACTTTATTGATATAGAACCTTTTCAAACACAGTTACAAAGTGCTTTACAAAACCAAATAAAACAAGATAAAGGCAATAAAATAGAATACAAATAACATGATAAAAGCATACAATAATAAAGCAGTGAAAATCACTGAAAGGCAGTTTTAAACAGGTCGTTTTTCAGAAGTGATTTCAAAGATGAGACGAACAGATGCATGTGAGGATCTCAGGGTGCGAGAGGGAACCCCTCTGTTACATAACTTGGAGCGAGGCCTCTCAGGGCTTTGTCAGTAATCAATAAAATCTTCAAATCAATTCTAAAAGCAACAGGTAACCAGTGCAGGGAGCCTGGATCGGTGTGATGTGGTCATGATTTCTAGTCCGAGTCAAGACTCTGGCAGTAGAGTTTTGGATGAGTTGGAGTCCAGAAAAACAACTGGTTATGAATGCATGAATAATAGTTTCCAGATGTTTGTTTAGTAGACAGAAGAATAACCTCATCGAGTCTTTATTTATGCAAATATGAAAATAGTCACTGCCTCCAGCCTTTTGAATGTAAATATGAACTGATTTTCTTAGCCTTCTGTGGAAATGAAATTAACATCTTTGGATTTTGGTCTGTTGTTTGGACAAAATAAACAATAGAAATTTATTTTATGGCTCGGGACAGTGTGAAAAACATCATCAGGGTGTCTTCAGGTCTTTAAAAAGTCTTAGAATGTCTTAAATTCAATGTTACAACAAGTCATTAAATAGTCTTGAATTTAAACTTATGAGGTCTTAACTTCCACAAACATTTATCTAATTTCATTCATCCATTTTTTAATTTCTTTTTGTGAGCATGAGTGAAGCCTTTTTATGTAAAAGTCCACATTTCTAATGTTACACATCTTAAAAAAACTATAATACTATCATTTTACTTCATACTTGCACCGTTTAGCAAAATGTAGATTGACTTAACTCACTCTGATAAACACAGTCCTACATAACGCTTACCTTTGCACAAGACCACATGTAGCCTATACTATTTACCTGCGATGCTTAAATAAGTAAAGCGGGATTTGTCCAGAAATCTGACCTAAATTTGGTCAAAAGGTGTCTTGAATGGCTCTTAAAAACATCAAATGATACTGTCTGATACCTGTAGACAATCTGATTATATATAATTTTATCATGGATTAAACATCTAAACAGTAAATTAAGAAAATAATCATCAGATTAATCTACAGTAAAAACAGACAGTACTTAAAGCCATGTATGGGTTACTGAAGGGGCCTCTAGGGCACAGGCCCAGTGGCCCCCCCTGGCCTTCACCTGCAAAATGTCAATTAAATCAACACATACCGACCAGGAAATACTTTACTGAACTCAAAAAGATGCAAATGAACTACAAAGAGACACAAAATAGCTACAAACAGGGGCAGAACAACCACAAAGAAACACAAAAGTACAAAGAGATGCTTAAGAACAACAAATAAAGGAGGCAAACCACCACAGAGTCTGTGTTTCTTGCTAGGAGAGGTAGCAGGGCTTTGTGCATATCTGTGCCCAGGGGCCCACCGTCTGATAACCCACTCTTGCTTGCAGCGCTAATACAAACAGCAGTACCTCAAGGCATCATTAAAAAATGAATCTCAGGACTGGGATTAAGTCGTAGATTTTCTCACAGGCACCAGCAGATGTCAGATATGACTGAACCATGACCAAACACTAGGGATGAGACAGTGAATGATATTGTTGGAAATTGCGATAAAAAGCACACAATAAGCTGACTGTGGTGACTTTCCATTATCGGGATTATTGTGAATATCATGTCAAGCAGCAACGAAAGAGACTAATGGGCAATCCAGCAATAAAAAAGACTCGGTAAAAATGCATCAACCTCAAAGAATGAAAAGGATCTTATTCAAGTTTGGCATATTTCCTATAGATATGATGCCATGTCAAATATATTTTCACTAAAAAGGATGCTCCTAAAAAAGATGTTTCCTGTCTATGATGCAATGAAAATATTTGTTTCCCAACACGATGAAGGGTAAAGTCATTTACTGTATGTTTTAGTGCCACTTAAAGCATAGGGATAATATAGTGAGCTGTAATAATTTTCTGACATGAAGTCTTCATCATCCCCTGCTCGCCACACAGAAAGTTATAATCAAGAGTCCTGACCTACATGTAGATCTAAACATGAAACTTCCACCTCTGTTTCTCTGCATTCCTTTTTTTGTTTGCCTCATTTTCCTCCTGCTCATCTTTACCTGTCACTCCTTCCTTCATCTTCCCTCTCACTTGCTCTCTTTTATCTACCCCATAACTTGTGTGGTATTATCACTGACACCTTGTAATCTTCACGCACCACTGTCTCTCTATCGCCTCATTCTTTTCCACAAACATCCTGCCGGTATATTCACCTTATCTCCCAGTCCCCAGTCCCCAGTCTCCTAACCTCCCGTCTCTCCCCAGTTCCCAGCCTCTGTGGTCCCCACCTGCCTGTCAGCCGCCTCCTAAAAGGCTTCAACATGCTGCGAGAGAGCTCCAAGGCGTGGAGCAACGGCTCCGAGGCCTACAGCAGCGATCCAGAGGAGGACGAGGAGGAGGAAGAGGAGATGGTGTTCGGGGAGAGCGATCAGGACGGCGTGGCGGAGGAGATGATGGATCTGAGCGACCTCCCCACGGCGCTGTTTGCATGCAGCGTCCATGAAGCGGTGTTCGAAGAAGACGTACACAGGGTGAGATGGAGCAAACTCACTTTCTGGGTCAAATTCTGATGGGTGTGTGTGTGTGTGTGTGTGTGTGTGTGTGTGTGTGGGTTGGTGCATCAGTCTGTGTACATTTGAGTCATCCTGCTGAATGTGTCAGCGCGTCCAAGATTCAAAGCCCAGCAACACATGCATGATGTCATCCACAGCTTTCGCTCCTGTCACGGTTTCAAGCTGTGCTGCAGATTGCTCAACTGCAAAGGCGTACACACACACACACACACACACCTGATGCTATTATTTATCTGCCAGTGAAAATGAATGCAGGGCAGCGGATTACAATATGAATCGTGAGCCATACTCAGCCTTAATTCATGTGCCTGTGCATCTCATTAGTCCATCGCCTTGTGCAGCGCGTTATTCATGCCCACTTAAAGATGTGGCATCAGGCTTCATACAAAAAGCCCATATACAGCCATGTTACACACACACACACACACACATACACATGCTGTATATATTCTAAGGCCTCTCATAGATGTGTAGAGTCTCGCTACTGCATTATCAGACTCCTTAGAGCGGGAACACTTGGGATCACTGGATCCTGTTTGCTTGAGGAGGATACAAAGCAAATACTTTTAATTTTCTGCCCCTCTAATCCAATTACGCTGTCCTACCATCCCTCCATCCATCCAGCTGGCAAGCCTCACATCTTTCTCTTTAAGTCTCACAGTATTTTATTCTCTGTAAAGTCTATTCATCCAACCATCTCTCTTTAGTGTACGTCTCTAAAATATTTTCCTCTCCACTTTCTGATCACTTTTTAACTTAACTAACGTTCCCTGTCCTCAGTTCTTTTAATATTCCCCCTCTCCCTCCCTCTTGCTCCCGAGCGTTCTTTATTTATCCTCTCTATGTATATGAATGCAAAGCAGCGAGGCTAAATCTGGCGCATACACAAAATCCCTTTAAATGAATCACTCCCTGCTTTGTGAGTTTGCTGTTTGTACACCCGTTGCTCCCAGCGGTTGGAGTCTGCCCCCTCCCCTCCCGTTTTCGCTCTGCCTCCCCACTTCATTACGATTCACACTCTGGCTTTTAAGTGGAAATGCCACCCACACACCCTTCAGTCGGAGCATGTCAATAGATTGTTCTCCATATGGTTCGATTAAACGAGCTGCGCTAAAAATAGAACTTTTGACATTTGTTTAAACTTTGCAAACGAGGACAGGAAGGGATGAGGTCTGGAAAAAAAAACAGGTTGCTTGAGATGTTTTTAAAGCACAAACAGGGACTGTATGAGGTTGTTTTTGGCTTGTAGCAGTACTCTTTGATTCTGTGCGCACACACACATGTACACACAACTTACTCTAAAACTGCAAAATTTCAGCATTTTCCTAACTGCTAAAAACTTGACATGTCTAAACCTGGTGTCTACAGTGAAGAACAGGGACATGGCAACCTACATTTTTGTGTCTTTGGGCTCTTGGCTCCCTCCCAGCACCGACATTACCTTCTGTTTCTGCTCTCAAAGGCCTGCATGCAGGAGGATGGGCTGTTTCTGTAATCACACTGTGCTCTTTCAGAGAGGGAGGGAGGGACACAGAGAGAGGGAGAGACATGTGCCCCCATATTTATAAGAAGCTCTTAGCAAGCTGTAAAAGCCTTTTCCTTTCTTCTGCATTAGTAAAAAGACAGTAAAACCTAGTGGCACACATTTCTCTTTTATCTGCAGTATTTTGTTCCCCTGACCAGCTTTTATGTCGAGAGGAGGGACGCCTTAGAAGTGCTTACTGTTACTTTAGGAGGTTCAGCTCGGGTCAGGTTGGATCAGCCCACCTCTCCACTGAAATAACTGGCTTTATTATTCATTTGCTAATTAAAATTAATTCTCAGGATTAAAACAGGGCTGTGCCACCACAGTTAATGAGTTGAATGATCTATCATATACGGCTTAAATCTTCGGTCTCTCAATTAAGATATCAAATACATATTATTTTTCATTTGCTGATTGTCATTATTACAGACAGATGCAACATTAAAGTCAAGGCTACTGACATTTTATGTTAAATCTCTCTAAAAGGTCAAACGTTCGGACAGTGTGAGCATCAAAAAGACTATTTTCATGACTGTCTTTCAAAGGACATTGGAGGATTTCAGAGTAAGGATTGTGTTTCTCCCCACCTCCTTGTCCACCATTCACGGTAGGGCTGAGCAATGTGAAGATATTATATTGTTATGAAGATATAAGACTATACATCGTCTTAGATTTTGGATATCATTGTCTCGTGATAGGGTATAAATGGTGTTTTCTCCCACATTTTAAAGGCTGCTTTATACTAAAGTGATGTAAATTTATCAACTTCACTAACTTTTCTTTTTTAACACTTGCCTCAACCCACTTAATCATTATATCCACATTATTGATTATTATTGATCAAAAATCTCATTGTAGATTTAATTTTTTATAACTAAAGAAACAAACATATGGGATTGTTTGGAACAACCTTGCAGCGAATATATCCTTTGTTTATTTACCTTCCTGAAAATAAATTATAATTCGTACATGTGGTTAAATTTTGTAGGTTTTTTTTTGTGCCACCGCGCCGGCAACAGGTGTGTGTTTTCTGGTTGTCAGTATGTGTCTGTCCATACATCCCATTATCATGACGAAGATATCTCAAGAACATCTTGAGGGATGTTCGTCAGATTTGGCACAAACGTCCACTTGGACTCGATGATGAACTCACTTTGGTGGTCAAAGGTCACTCTGACCTCCAAAACATGTTTTGGGCCACAGCTCAAGAATTCATACAATAATTGTGACAAATTTTCACACAGTAATTAAAATAAAAATAAAAGTTATGACATTCATATTCAGAGGGTCAAAGGTCAACTTCACTGTGATGTCACAATGTTCTGAAAATTGTTTATTGGTAAAAGATTGTGACAAAACAAAATTAAAGGTGGAACATGTATATACAATATAACGGATGCAATTGACAGACAATAACATAAAGCAGTTATGATGATGTATGTGGTGATATGATAAGAGTCCAGGGCTACCTGTGAGACTAGACTCTCACAGGTAGGGTGTGTGTTGGTAATGTGTGTGTGTTCATGTTTTGATGTTTGTGTGTGAGGCAGCTGTGTGTGTGTATGTGGTTACTGGTTCTAGACAAGTTTGTTTGTTGGGTAAGGAGTAGGCTATGGGATGTGTGGCAGAGAGGGAGAGAAAAAGGAGCTGTGTTGATGTTAAAGTGACCGGAAATATATCTCATGTGACAGCAGTATCATTCAAATATTGATATAATAATGAAGTACTGAAATTAAATGATATGATAATAATGTAATATGCATTATAACAAACAATACAGTACAATATAATAAGCACTATTGTGGTAAACTTTTAAACTACACACTGATGAGAAGTGAGCCTGGATTGGCACAAGGGAGAGGCCACTCCCACCCCGAGCCCATTATTTACCATTATTTGATGCCATAACTCAGAGACAGAAGGGGAGACATTTGGTCAGATAACAAAGCGGTGACACTGATCTCGAAACTGCTGGGTTTCTGCTGCTGCCGGGTTGAAGATGTGCGAGAAGAGGCATCCATGTCATACAAATTAAAGCTTCTTTACAGCAACATCCACATTTGAAGCATTGTCTGTTGTCATGGCTACATGAGTCTGGACAGACATGGATGTAAGGCATACAACCACATGGTGGTAATCATTGGTTTTTTTTTTAAAGTTCTAATATTTCTTAATGTCAGCTGTGGAATGCCCGAGGCAAGTGGTTCCCCACTGGTAGGTCGCGGTCCAAAAGTAGGTCTTGGGTCCACTTTGAATGGACCGCAAGTGACTTGCAAACGTGTCAAGTTTGTTAAAAACAAACTTTTTTTAAGTACAGTGAATTTCCAGCACAGAGCTTTTATTTTGAGGTGCCGTTTCCAGCTGTAGAGTGAGTAACGGACAGAGACGTAAAACTAGGGAGTAGGGAGAAATCTGGACCCCATGGCTAGAACAGTTGGGAACCACTGCCCTAGGCGAGATAGCTGTGACCACTGTCACAAACTGGCTCAATAAATGTGACAAGTGGGGAGTCCACACAAAAGATTTAGTCAAAACAAGCATCATTTATTAAACTAACCTCTAGGAGCTTAAATAACCAATGGAGTGTGCAGGTCAGCAAAGTCAGTAATGAAAGCCATGCATGAATGTGTGTCAAGTGTGCTGTGGAGGCGTTGATGGTGCAAACCAAAGGCAATGATGCCAGGTGAATGTCTGCTGCAGGAAGGGAGAGAGCGAGTGAAAACATGAAGCAGATTTACAGCCTGGAAAGCCCAGGTGAGCCCAATCAAGGCACCGAACCTCCCATGTCAGCCAACTGCCTGATGAGGTTGGCTGGAACATCCTCAAAAACAGTGGCAGGGCCGTCTCACCACTGTTAACAGCCAGCAAACAACAAAAGCAGGTTGTGATTTAGCAAGTCATGGCTGTGTTTCCAGTGGCTTTGTAGCTTTGTGGCTTTGTAAAGTTTCAGTATGTCTACCACATAGAAACGAACAAATATAACATATCCATGGTTTGCAGAAAAGTAAAATGGCAGTCTCTTCTCTGGTTATTGGGCTACAAATTCCTGTCCCTGTCTTCTAAAGTTTGGTAGACTGTAGACGGGAATGTTGTCATTATAAAAACCAAACCAAAAAAATATATATAATTAATCTCTACTGAATCATTTCAGATATGATTTGGAAAATGCTGAGTCGTTTATACCTCCAATTACCTTCCTCAGACTGGCTCTCATTGTGGCTTGAGGGCTGATCAACTACATTCAGCTTATGAATACCATTAACAGCATTGCATAGAGCGGCCTCTGATTCAGACATGATTCGTTATCCATATCCCCCTCAGAAAGCAAGTGTGCACCGGGAGTGAGGGAGCCGGAGACAGAGGTGTGCGTGGGCAAAGTAACGAGGCAAAGTGGTTTCTGTGCTTGTCAGGAGAAAGGTCAGAGAAGCCATTATAAGTCGTCCCTCATAGTGCCCAGTGTATATCAGGCCTAATCAGCACAGAGCAAAGCTTTCATCGCTGCTACTGCTGCTGTCAGGCCGAGCTCTCCTCAATCCATAACCAATGCAATCAAGCAAGCACCGGCTGCAAGCTCAATACAACACCAAGCAAAATGTTTTCATCTGACCGCCAATAGACAAGCAGACAAAAATGTTTTTAAGTTGCTGCCCTGTATTGTTATAGTATGAAAGCTTAAAGCTGCACTAAATCATTTTTATATCAACAAAGTGTCAGATGATTCAGCGTAATGTGAAGGAGGTTCACTCACGGTGAATGACGGGTTGACTCTGCAGAGCATCTCACTATCTTTCAGTTCATTGTTTTGGCTTTGCAGCTCACAACTTTACTGCTTTGGTTCACTCTCATCACCTTCATCACCCTCATTTGCTGTTGTGAGCTAAACAGCTCATACAAACCTGCTGCACTATAGAGAAAACACAGCTAAAAGAAGTGGATTTTGGATTTGCATATGTAGAGTGACAGCAGAGCACTGCATTGAGTGGATCTGTGATTTATTTTAATTGGTTGTTAATTCATGTAGATATGGAACGCTCTGTTTCTTCAAACAACAGTGCTCTCATTTTCCTTTGAAAGTGTCAGATGGGATTCACAAACCCACACGAAGTAACTTTTAATTTACCGTTGAACTAACTGTTGCAGAATGTATTTTGCTCGTGTAACTTTTACTGTTGGGGACTTAAATGTTGGTCTTTTACTGATGATACTTGTTTCTTCCTAGCGTGACGCTGTGAATCCAGTTTTCTTATTAATTCTGCCAAGGAGGTCATGCTCTTAGTTTGTCAGCTAGGGGTGTGCCATATCATCTTGCTCACCATAATACCCATATCATTTTTAATATCGTGAAAAATTCATTTCTTGATACTCGCGGTGTTTCGACTTGTTGACACATGACGTCATACTGTTACCCATGGCGACAACACGCATGGCTGAAAGTGAAATTATTGCAGACTCTGTGGTGGTTCCACAAAGAGGAGCAGCTTCAGTAGTGTGGAATAAACTGTGGCGTCCTGAATGTTTTATGAACAGCCTTGGACTCCTCAGACTATTTTAGCGAGTTACCGCTCAGAGGGAACTCATTCAGCGGCTCCTCTGGCAGCAGCACAACATCTCTCCCATCTACTTTCTTGCCGTAAACACACTGGAGTCGGTGTAGTTTTGTCATAAACCTTTGTTGTAGTTGTGGTATCATAACAGCCTGTCACAGGTTACAGCGTGATGATTAGAGGAGAAATGGCAGAGCATAAAGGTCCAGGTGGAATGAAACAACTCAGTCATTTAGGATTTTGTTGCTTTTGTATTTGGGAGCTGTTTAAATGTGTAATTTGTGGTCGATTTTATTTTGTTGAAGTCTTCATATTGTATACAGAATCTGAATCTCACTCTGAGCTACTGTTGTTATTTACAAACTAAAGAATGAGAGATCATTTCTGTTTAGTTTCTACTGAATATTTAAAGGCAAACTGAAACGATTTCACTTAATTCTAAACTAATTTTGTCATATCATCAAGAATACCGTTATCGCAAAAATACTCTGAAATATTGTGATAATATTTTAAGGCCATATTGCCCACCTTTGTTGTCTGTTGTTTCTCTCTCATTAACATTGTGAAATAGGGCTTTTGGCCTTGGCAGAATCATGCCATCGTAAACATCCCATAAATTATAGTAGAGTTCAATAGTGACAAAATATAGCCGAGTAATCCTCTTGGGTAGCCTACAGTTGTCGTTGCTCAAATGTCATACAGGAAGCAGTCGTTATGGTGCACTTGTTTGACATAATTCTTACAGTTTTAGAAATGTATCCAGACATGTATCATGGTTGCACTTGCGGATTTACATATCACAGAGGACTGGATTATTGGCCTTGGTTGAGGTCTTTGCTCTCCGAGTGCCCTTCTGGTTGTCTATGCAGTTTATTATAATCTCATAATTTTCTGTTTAGTAATCACTATCATTGAGTTTTGAATCCTACTTTAATTCCTTCCTTCCAACCTTCCTCATCATTACATAACAGTGCACTCTCATCAACAGATTTCACAGGGACTTAGTTCTTTGGTGAGAAATAGTTGCAATCAAAACAGTCCACAGTGTTTTCTTTGGGTTATCCAAAGTAACAAGGACATTGTGTCTGGAAAATAATTTTTTAAATGTCATTTTCAATGCTTCAGGCACCACAATTGGACCTCCATTCACCTCCATTGTATGAGGCTGTAAGCAGAAAACCCACAAGCCCATTAAACCCAAACTATCGGAGCAGCCACTGGATAACTTGTCCGGCAGAAGCCCTTCAAACATTTTCCAAACTGTTCCTGTTAGTAATACATTAGCAGCGATAGAGAGCTGTAAGTATGTGAAAAGTTGAACTGCTTCCCCGGACACGGCTGTCCCACTTCAGTCTAATGTGTCTGATAGTGTGACTCATATATATCGGACGATAAAGTAAGACAACGCCAGAGCAGAGTGCAGCACTGAAACACATCAGGGACTAAAGATAGCGTGATGGAGGATGTGAAAAGTGAGATGTAAAGTGAGTGACAGTGTGTGTGCTTTATGTGTGCATGTAATGCATGTACATACAGCATGCATGCTCCCACGTGGTAGTGATATGTTTGAATGTGTCAGACTGCGGTCTATTTTTGGGTGTCGTCCCGGGGGGTGAACGTGAGGCAGCGGGTGCTTGGCAGGCTGAAGGTCAGACATGATGCAGTGCAGAGTGAGTGAGTGCCGCTGGCCTCTGCTCCTGCTGCGGCCTGGATATTATTCTGGTACACTGACCGGGGATGTCTCACCGACCTGGTGTGCTTGATTTGCCTTTATTCATCAAACAGAAGAAAGCAGAAAGCAATTTAAGTCAAGCCGACAACAATGAAAAGCAGAGTTGGGGTGAATTGAGCTGTTGTGGCACTCTGGGTGGCAAAGTATTTTGCACATTTGACAAGATGACAGTGTTTTCTTTTGCGCTGACAGTTTTCCCACTTTCTCCGTTAAGCTACAATACTCCTTGCATTTCGATGAGTATCTCAAGTCGAAGTCAGCTACTAAGTTTTCCAGTGAGGTCTGTGAATACTGTGACATGACTGTGTATTATCTGTACTATCTGCATGATATATAATGCTAATTTCTGTGTTCACATAACATTGTTGACCAACCGAACTCTACAACACTATGGATAACTGGGTCACTTTTCTCCAAAAGTCAGGCAGTTGCATTATTGCACACTTTGAGATTGTGGTACACCTTGGAATATATTATATTTTGACTCCAACTCCATCATGAGATTTTAAAACCTTTCTCCTGAAACAATACCAATGTGCTGCATATCCTTGCATGAAAATTGATCTTTATGATGATGGCATTTTTACAAGCTTCTGGCAAAGGTTCTGCTGAAGCTGAGTGGGCCGAAGAGTAGGCAGTCGCACCAGGCTTTGCAAGAGTGAGAGCTACTTTGTACAAAGTTGACAAACAGCCTGGTCTTTGTTAGTTACTTTCCTGTGTACGGTGTGGGACCCAAAATACTTCCACACACTGCTTCTCAGATGCTTTGGTGTTGTTCTTCACTCAGGACAGCTTTGCTCGCTAGTGTCCTCCATTTTTGTAGCATCTTGCTTAAGCCTAGTTTATAGACAGCTTGGCAGCCATCTTGCCTAGGTGTCATGCCACCCACCATCCCCTCTACCTCCAGATGACAAAGTCATTTTATATACATGTAATCAGAACTACATCCCTCTAGAAATGTTGGTCTGATACGTATGAAGTGTACGAATATGACGTATCTGTGGTTCAAGAAACATACAATAGTAACATTTTCTTGCAGTGACTGGGCTGTGGTGACCTTTCTCAGCACAGGTTGAACATTTCTAATGATAAAAGATCTTTGTGGTGGTACATAGGACTGTATCGGCACGTCACTAGTACTGGCCGACATTGGCTTCAAAATGAAATATCGGAATTGGACAACATGCTGATAATATTGGTATGTCATCAGTATCGGCTGGTATCCACTTTGAATAAACTATCAGAATCGGCCAACGTGCTTTTTCTTATTTTGTGCAATGAATATATGTTACATACATTGAAAAATATGGTCTTTCATGTCTCCATCTGTCACAATAGGAGTATGCATGTATAATATAATGTTTAATTCCACCACAAAAGAGACTAGATGATCACTAAGATTAGGTGGCAAAGACGTGGACATATTGATATTGGTATCAGTTATCGGTCAAATGTGTTTTTACATATTGGCATATCGGATATGGGCAAAAGATCCTATATCATGCATCCCTGTTAAAAAGGACGAGGACAAGTATGTAATGTAAATGTTTAAGAACCTGCACGCCCATGATGAATCCACACAGGTGAGGAGGTCTCTTGGCAGGACGGTATTGGTTTGTTCGGTTTGTGCTTGATTGAAGTGTTCCTCACTCGCCTGTTTTTATCAGTTAGGACGAAACAAATTACACCTTAATAATTGGATATGCTCCAGACCCAGCCAGCAAAGTGCCGGCTAGGGCCAGTCAGACCTGGTTTCCATTTCGGTATGCAAAGCAGCCTGGCAACGTGCCACGTTTGCCATCTTGAATTGACAGCACAATGTTATTAGTGTGCTGTGTTGTTCCTGCCATGACAAGTCAAAGGCTGTGTCTGAAATTCACTGTTACCTACACTCAGTCATTTACTACATAGCAAGCTGCATATTTTGGACATAAATCCAAAATGACATCTGATTACCTCGTTATTAGAAAAACAACTAATCATATCCAGTTACGTAAGTCTATTATGTCATACTGCACTTTGTAAACCTCCAGCATATCTACAGCTATTTAAAGATCCCCATGTCCGCATCATGAGAAAATGGCTTCATGTCATTGTTTATTCTTGTATTGACACTCCCACACCGTCAGCGTCAGGGAAGTAGATTTTTTCCTCTTTGAAGTGTGATTACGATTAGTTTTGTGCGCGGTGGCTTTGATAAAAGAGACAGCTCATCTTGCCCACAGACTCATCTCACCCCGCCCCTCTCCTACTACACAGGAGCTGATTATGAAACTATTAAGATTTAGCATGCTATGTAAGCTGCTGCGTTATTTGTTCTTAGTCGTGCTCCTGCAAGTCTATTTAAATCAAGATTATTTTCTGGTTCAATCGGTCTAAAAAAAGAAATGTTCTGTGGGCGCTTTCAAGAATAGCAGTTCACATTACAATAACAGAACATGATCTCTCATTCAACTGAAGTATAAATGGACTCCCATGAATTGAGCTGCAATCATACAGCCCACGAAACATAAAAATGCTCTGCAGATTATTTGCTTTGAGGTGTGGATGTGTAAAATTAAGGAGCCGAAACAGGCAACAGGGAGTTTAGTCGATCAGACTGAGGGTGTATAAGGAAATCAGCCCACTTTTGGATCTGACTGTACGTCCATATAAAGATGTGTTTTTAAAATGAAAAGGTTTTTTTTAACACTTGTGTTGTACATCTAAAACTTGTGAATAGAGACGTTGTACTTCACTCTACTGTTGCTCCAGTTTGGCTCACATCCTGCCCTTATTTCTTTTCTATTGCCTTTCTGTTTACTTACAGAATTTTGTTGACATTTTAATGTTGTCCCAAGCTCTCCTGTGAGGCTGCTTCTTGGAGTTATTTATGAACAGGGAGAGAGGTAGGGAGACCGGCATCCAAATCAATTTCTGCTGGTTGTCATTTACAGAAAAGGACTATTGACAGCCTGTTGTTGTTGATTTCTTTTTTTCTCCGCACTTGTTTTTCACTGTTGTTATTTTCCTGGAAAAAGGAAAATACAATCGTTCCCCCCATTCAATTTGGTTTCCTTTGGTTCTTGTTTGTTGCTGTTTTTCTTTAGATCTTTTATTTGTTCATTTCTCCCATGAGTGCTTTTCTTTTCTGTCGTTTAAGTTTGTCTCTGTGTACATCTCACTTTCACCGCCTATCACTGTCTCCATCATGTTGCTTATTGCCAGTCGATACCCAAGTTAATGGCGTGTGGGGGCCTGTGTGGCAGCATGTCTGTGATTTGTACAGTGTGAGTGTGTATTGCTCAGGTAGCAGGTGGTTGTCTGAAACAGATATGGAAGCTATAGCATAACTCTATTTTCCTATGTGCTTGTGAACCATCCTTTAAAGGGACAGTTCACCCCTAAAATCAAAACTACATATTTTGCCTTTTACCTGTGGTGCTATTTATCAGTCTAGTTTGTTTTGGTATGAATTGCTGAGTGTTGGAGATATCAGCCGTAGAAATGTCTGCCTTCTCTTGAATATAATGGAACTAGATGGCACTCGGCTTGTGGTGCTTAAAGCGCCAAAAATATACATTTGACAAACTCCACAGCAATGTCTCTTTCCAGAAATCTTGACCTGTTTACTCAAGATAATCTACAGACCTTGTTGTGAGCAGTTTCATGTAGGAACTATTTTCTGTCTACCAAACTTCACCTGTATCACCGTGCAGAAGGAAACGTGCATCTACTGCTGCCTCACCTAGCACCACTTTAACCCTTTTCAACCGAGCAGTATGGTTCGCTATGCATTTTTTTTTCCGTTTCCACTGTGAAAAGATGTGGGTGGTTCCCCCCTCTGTTGGGGTACCTAGCACACAGCACACAGTACTAAAAGGTGGAGCTGTGAACACTGCAGTCTGTTGATTGGTCAGTAGTGGACAGTCACTCTGCTCAGGGCTGAGCTGTGGCTGGTTTTGTAACCACTGTTCATACCCTGGCAAGTTTTACATACATTAGTAAACTATAACTATCAAATGAAAGGATGTGTTGCTGCCTCTTGCAGCAGCTGTAGCCGACAGCTGGTGACTTATAAGTTGAAACATTTACTTGTAATATTACCCAATGCATGAGGTGACGACATTAATCCATCAGCACACCTTGAATTTCAATATGACAACTTGTTTTTTATTGTCTCTCTTAGATGACACAGACTTAAAGTAATGAGTGGATCTTCAAACATTTAAAAATATATATATTAATTTGGATGGGATTATGTGAACTGCATATAATCTAATCCTTACTTGGAGAAAAAGCTAACATTACAGCTCAGCCGAAGAAGACGCCATTAATGTTTACATCTTGTGTTGTCATGAGCATGAGCCTCTCATCCATGAGTAGATACACGCTTCCGTCTGTGTGGTGATACTGTACACCAAAACAATCTGCACTGATAAACAGCACTACATGTAGGAGGAAAAAAATCCATATGTAGGATTTTGGGATGTACTGTCCCTTTAAAAGTTGCACCCTTCCACCACTTGTTCTCATCAGAGTAGCCGTGAGGATCTTATGGCTTTATATTAATGAAATAACAGAGAGCTCTTCCTATCCTCTGGTGAAGAGAGATCATTTCCTTCTCCCTCTTTGTTTGCCTCAGAAAATGGCACACACATCTCAGAGCACTGTGTCTCTGAGACCACCTCAGGTCCTTCCCCGCCTGTTTCCCCCCCCCCCTCCTCCTTGTTGTGTCTGGTGTTCCAGCAGCGGCGATGCCTGCACGCAGGTCGGCGAGTCCGCCTAACCAATCCAGAGATTTGACCTGATTTCACAGCAAAGCAATCAGTGGAACCATTGGCACGTGTCGCTCTGTGCATCCTCGTCCATCCCCCTCCTCTCCCTCTGTCTCTGTCCCACTCACACACAGCTATACGGCAGCTCATCTCTCCAGCTCCTAAGCTGCTGGACTGGGTTAAAACATTGAACAGCTGCTGGTGGCCCACCAGATGTGGGCTGTGAACCAGAAACACACTATGCTGTCAGCTCCCATGTTTGGACAGTGTTTGTGATGCTGTTTGTAAAAGCACAAAGAGTACATCAAGCCAGCTTCTGTTATTTTACTTTATTAACTCATTTACATATTGATGTTGTTTACGTATTGAAAGGTGTTCTCACAGCAGGTTTTATATCCTACTAACACCAAATTTCCCCACTATACTTTACAGAACATCTTTCCCTTTTTTTCATTATTGACTAAACTGTCAAATATTTTTTTTATGGTTAATCAAATATTGATTTAGTCCATAAATGCCAGAAAATAGTAAAAGAGGCCCATCAGTATTTTTTAGGAGATGAGTTGACTTTTTCAGATAGCTTGTTTTGCCCAACCAACAGATATTTAATTTATAATGGCATGAAAACAGAAAAAAATGCAACAAATCTTTAAGCAAAACATTGACTTCATATTTATTCGATTATAAAAACTGTTAATAATTATATTTCTGTCGATCAACTAAGTGATTATTGAGTAGTTGTCTTAGCCCTCACAGTGGATCCGTATTTAGTATCAGTTTCTAACTGGCCATCAACAACAAACTTATAATAAACTTTAAAGAATAATATAATAAGTATAAACATCTGCATAAACAGAACGTTTGTGTGTAAACAACTCTACTGTGGTGCATTACAAGGGGTGGGAATCACCAGAGGCTCCACGATACGATATTATCAGGATACATAAGTCACAATACAATATTATTGCAATTTTAAACCTGTTGCAATATGCTGAGTATTGCGATAAAATATATTGCGATTTATTACCTTTTTATCAACTGCAAATTATGTCCCCAAAGGCAAACTTCGTCAGTATCAAGAGTTTTATCAAATTAAATAAAGTAATTTGTCTGTTCAGAAAAATGTATCTAGTCAACTGAAAAAGCAACTGATTATATTATTCTAGTAAGCTACCAAAACTTTATTTTGTCGATACTTTGTGTCCATGTAACAACACGATATTGCCACACAAAAATCTCAAGATACTATGCTGTATCGATTTTTCCCCACCCCAATGCATTATCTCCCTTATATTCACCAGTACATTGAGTTTTGATATTGATCAGTGCTTTCCTCCTCCAAAATGAATAAATACTTACTGTGAAACCCATATGGAGCATCACCATGTTCCTGATAGAGAAGGAAAGTTCACCATGCCTTTAACTTGACAACTAATTACCAGAGTTGTCTGAATATGAAAACTTGAGTCTTTCTCTGTAACTATAAATATTTATTAATTCATATTCAGAGTTTGTAGGAAAACATTTGGTATTATTTATTATGAGTTAAACACTCAGCTAATCTCCTTTATTAAATCTGTGAGGGGTAGTTTGTTCAGATTTGACAGGCAACTAGGAATGCACTGATATACCGACATAACATCAGTATCAGTCGATATTGGCCTTGTTGACTGCTATCAGCCTATTGTCAAATAAGATGAGACTCACCAGTGGCAGTGCCCGATGTAAAAAAAACAGGATGCATTTGCTACTAAATCCTGATTGGTGCTCAGAAGTACATGACATCACCTTTTCCATCTGAGCAAACCCCCCTAACTCTAAACCAGTGAAAACAATTCAACCAACTCCCTTGCTAATTATGACAGAACTTCACACAAATGTCTAATAGGATATAATGACGAAGTGATGACATTTTATATCCAAAAGGTCAAAAGTCAACTTCACTGCGACATCATGATCATCATGATTACATAACTTCATATCTCAGGAACGGAGGGGGAGACGTTTGGTTAGTTACTGAATTGGTGACACTAATCTTGGGTGCCCAGCTTGAAACTGCTGATCAAACGGTCTTCTGTGCTGCCGGGGGAAGATGTGTGTGAAGCATCCATGTTTATACAGACATGGATGTAAACTGTGAGTGCAACTTGACTAATTCTAGTCTAGTGTTTATGTGAAACAGTAGACATCCTGGGATGCAAGACAACTTTCAGATTCTTTGCAAAGTGAAATCAGATGAAATCAAATCAGTTGCATATTCACATTTCCCATGACAACAGGCTCATTTTTGTTAATATGGAGAAAAGAGTTACACTGAGAGTCGGCCTCTGGGAGTTGTCTATCACTGTTAATCAAAGCCCGATTGCCAGAAGTCGTGTAAAACTTATCTGTCAACATTTCTCTCATCCAATTCACTAAATGCTGCAGCAGCCACATTCCCTCCCTCACATTTCATCCCGTCAGCTCGTCTGCGGGAATTCAAACCACCAGATAAAACAAACGCCGGGCTTTGAAGGAGCGTTGATCGAGGCTACTTGTGCTCGTCATTTACATTTGATGGCTGGTGTCTGCTCCTCAGGAATTCATGCTGTCCTTTGCACTCGACAGAACCTCCCTCACTTTCATTCTCTCTTTCCATTTTCGCACACCCTCTCACCACTTATATTCCCTCTACGCCTTGCTGCCTCCCCGCGCCTCTCTGTTCTCCCCCGCTCTTTCTCACCTACACTCTGTAGATCTGTCTCTCTGCCCTGTAGACACTCTTTTATCCTCCCATCCCTCTGTCTCCCCCTGGCTCTCTGCGCCTGTACTTGGCTGCTTGCTTTATAAATAGCTTGGCCTAGATTACAGCAGCTGCATTGGCGCTGGCACCAGGGGTTGGTTTGGCTGGGCCAGGAGAGGTAGCCTGGTGAAACAAGAGGTTGGCAGTGAAGGGATGGAGTGTGTGTGTGTGTGTGTGTGTGTGTGTGTGTGTGTGTGTGTGTGTGTGTGTGTGTGTATCTGTGTGAAGATCATGAGGATAGTACACCGCAACCGATCTGCATGCCTGCAGTGGCCAAGCTCCAAAGTTTGTTTTTTACACTGTCATTCTTCCCATTCTTCTGCTGTCTCACACACACACACACACACACACACACAAACATAAAGCTCTTATCGCTTGTGCGTCTGTGCGAGCTGTTATCACATTTTTCTGCATTTCTATTTTGGGTGAATTCTTCTAGTGAATAAATCTCTTCCAGTGAATGTGTGTGTGCATGTGTTCAGCTTGAATGTGCACATGACGTCGCACACACAAAATACATATTTGCATGCATTCCTTTATTTGTCCTCGTGTTAATGTGTTGCATTGTTTGATTCATGCATTAACATATGTGTGTGTGTGTGTGTGTGTGTGTGTGTGTGTGTGTGTGTGTGTGTTTGGAGCATGCGTACATTCGCCCACCGCGATGATCCACTGCCCTGATTTCCTCCCTCCTGCTCCTCTGCAGAGCGCCACTTCAGAATACAAATTCTGCTCGTCAGTGAGTCTGAGACACAGCGTCTCAGCCTTTGAGCATCGCTGCTGCCTCGCTGCCTCCTTCTCTTCTCATCTCTTACGAAGTGCATCATGCATGTTAGAGACTCTGCAATACCCAGATTTCGACTGTTGTGCCTTATCTGTAAATTTATGCTGCATTTACATCACATTATTTCATTGTTACATGCACATGAGGAAACAGAGGGTAAATGAAAAGGAAAATCAGAGCAAAGATTTCCATCTGCTTTGTATTTTCATCTGCATGATGCAGATGAGAGGCAAAACCATAAGAATACGTAACTGTACTGTGGCTTTCACTGCATTACTACAGATTTAGCTACAGTGTATGTGGATTATCCTCTAAGGAATAGTTTGACATTTTTGGGAAATACTCTTATTCCTCTCTTTGCAAAGCGTTAGATAGAGATAGATGCTGGTTGCCTTTGAACAGCGAGCTTTCTCCCCGTTTTCAGTCTTTGCAAATCTAAACCAACCGACTGCTGGCCCAGATTTACAGAGGAGAGAATGGTATCAATCATCTCATCTAACTCTCAGCAAGAGCACAAATACAGCGTTCTGCAGTACACATTGTAGGTGTGTGAATTTATTCCAGAAATGAAATATCAGCCATTAGAAAAAGTGACATCCTCCTATTTAAAATAATTGTTGGTATTAGAGTAAAACACCTACTGACACTGTTATTAACGCGTCTTACAAGGTGGCAGTATTTTGAAAGGTTATAATCATCTGCATTTTGTGAGAAATGAGCAGTTTCTGTTCTCAATTACGAATTCTTATTTGAAATGGATGAGGAATGCGATGTATTTTCCGACTGTGAGATCTAACAGAGGGAATTGTGAATGAGGAGAAGAGACTCGAGAATGAGGAGGAGGAGAGCTGCAGAATGAGGCCAGAGAGCAAGGAAAGTGCTTCATCATCCACAGCGAGCTATCCTGCTTATCAGCTGTGACAAAAGGGATCAGAGAGCTTTGATAACCAAAACATTAATGTATACATCTGATGCACTGTGCTGTATATCAGTGGCAAATAGTATAGAGCTCTATGAGATGAACTCAGTGATCCCTTCATAGACACCATACGTCATGTGGATGCAATTTAACGCTATCGCTTATAAAAAAGTGGATAATGCAACTTCATTTTTTCAAACAGTTGAATCGTAAATGTTGAGCATTGAACATTTAACATTTCAACCATTTAACTGTGACATTTAGCTAACTATTTCAACCATTTATACATTATTTTTAGCTATTTCAACCATGTATCCTTAACATTTAACTATATCAACCATTTATCCATAAATTTTAGCTAACTATTTAAACCAATATTATTCATTATCTTTAGCTATTTCAACCATTTATCTATAATGTTTAACTATTTCAACATTTAATCATGAGTTTTAGCTAACTAATTCAACTATTTAATCATTATCCTTAGCTATTTCAACATTTAACCATGAGTTTTAGCTAACTGTTTGAACCTTTCAGCCATTATTTTTAGTTATTTCAACCATTTATCTATAATGTTTAACTGTTTCAATCATTCATCCATGGGTTTTAGCTAACTATTTCAACTATGTAATCATTATCTTTAGCTATTTCAACCATTTATCTATAATGTTTAACTATTTCAACATTTAATCATGAGTTTTAGCTAACTATTTCAACCATTTAATCTCTATCTTTAGCTATTTCAACAATTTATCCATAATGTTGAACTATTTCAGCAATTTAACCATGAGTTTTAGCTAACTGTTTCAACCATTTATTCATCATTTTTATCAATTTCAACCATTTACCAATAGCATTTAACTATGTCAACCATTTGTCCATACGTTTTAGCTAACTGTTTCAACCATTTAGCAGTAAGTTTTTAATGTGACTGTTTCAGCCATCTGTTCATCTGGCCATTTATCTTTTTTTTATTATTTAGTTTTGTTAATTAAGTAATCTAAAGCATATCTGTAAACATTACGCATTCATTTATCCAGTATTTTTTGCCAACTCTTACGACTTCTCTGCTTGCTTGCCAAGTAGTTTTAAAGGACTTTCAATCCGAGTTGGTGGTGTTCAGGTGTTTCAAATGAGGTGTGAACTACGCAGGCAGCCTCTCGTAGCTAGCTTGTATAAAATACATACTTTTTTTTATTATTAAATCCTGTTTTTATTATAATTAGCTGAGCAACTCCACACACCTTCCACACATCCCCTGACAACTGCAGTCCTCCTGTTACAAATAGACCTACTCCTGGCTGGGAATCACTCCTTTAGAGCACAGCAGTAACACCTGAGTAGGTTAAAGTAGCCAGACTAAATGGGAGGTTAAGTATAGACAGGATTTGAGTTAAGCATCTGCTCATCTGAAGTTTTCTTTCAGCAAGACAGTGAATCTCTACCATCTCTTGTTGACCCGAAGCTTCGTAAATAGGGGCAAGTGAAAAGAGAATTTTTCCAACAAGCCATAAATAAATGATCACAGCGTTTGGCGAGCTAAGGCTACATTAGATTCCAGAGAACAGAGTAGATTTAAAAGAAAAGACGACACAGGCACACTGTTTTATCACTTCTGAGCTTGTGATTAATGAGCTGTGAGGGTGATTTTGAAATAAAATCTAAATCTGTCAAGTAACATCTTCTCTACTGCTCTGCTTTAAAGAATAAAACAGATTCACTCCCTGCAGATGAAGCCGCTGACGGTACAGTTCAGACTGCGGCCAACATGTTACAGCGTCTGAGATGTGGCGTTTTTGGCATTTCGGGGCGGATTGTTCCAGACTGGGTGACTGACTGATGCTGTCTGGTGGAGGAATGTCACAGTCATCCTCACATATCTCAGTCATGTTCTCCGTCTGCACAGCGTGGACAATGCCTGACACACACGGACATAAATAGCCCTCACTGCCTAGAGCCTTAATATTAATGGCTTATAGGGGACTTAGCTGTCTCTGCCGGCCGGGCAATTATTATTATGAAACGGAGGGAGGGAGAAAGATGGTCTGAGTGATGGAAAAAAAGACATGGTCTATTATGCAATGGCATAATGTCTGTGGGAATTTTTGGTCTTCAGCTGAAGTGGAAACTCGCACTGTATCATCATAATTAAGAGAAAAAGGAGCTGTGGCAGCAGTGGTTCAGTCGGCTTCATCAGCTGCTTTATTGTGAGTGATAAAGAGCCGCGGTACAGTTAATCTCTGATCAACAAGTCAGCACTAAAAGTACAGTAAAGCTCACTGAGAAGTTCTTTTAAAGTTTTCATATCGAAGTCTTTCCAGGATCTACAAGGCATCCGCGCTGAAGACTCTAAGCCACCATATTAGATTATCTATTAATTTCCAGCATGTACGGAGACAACAACGCTGGCAGCGAACACATCAGCGTGACCGTCTTATAACCATGTTGTTTGTCTGTTATTCTTAGACCCATGAAGCCACATAACATGTCAAGTGAAGGCAGCACTGATGCCAAAGCATGCAGCTGACAGGCATGGTTATGCAATCATGCCTTCATAGGAAAAAAAAGTGCAGTGCTGATGCCTTCACTAGACGTTGTGTTTTTGACGCATGCTGCTGTGGATGTTTGTCAATGAGCATGTAATTCAAGCATATACAGAAAGATATTTTATGGTATGTTAAGCAGGCCCACAGGAAGTGTGCTGGGCTTTGAAGCCAATCGTCATAGTGGCCAAACAGTGGATTTACAGTTTCCGGGCCATCATGTGATGCCATTAAGCCCCAAAAGACTTTTTCCCATAGACTTTAATTGTGAAAAACATGTCTGTAAATCAGTGGATAGTATTTTTCTGAATGTCACAACCTCCACAAAATGACCCATTTTACTATCAGAATTTGATCCATTCTGTACAACAGCATTCAGAAAGTCTAGAGGAGTTCCACGATTAAATCATTTCACTCCCGTTCAAGGTGGCGGAGCCCTGAAGCGGAAGGATCCGGCTTGACTGGCAGGAGTCTAGTGCACTTGCTTTATTGGCCCAATGATGCAGAAGCAGCAGTGCTGGCCCTGGGCATAGTCAGTACAGGTGAATGCTAAGGGTGCCGTCATCCATAGGGGGCACCACAAATCGGGGAAATGTTTATCTTTTACTATTTTTTACCAATACTATTACTGGTATTATTTTTTATATTACATAAGGCAACAGTAAACACAAAGCAAAGCCTACTAAATCGTGGAGAGGCCTTTTTCTTGGGTTCCTGCCACCCTCCGGCTCCCCTCCCTGGCTTGTTACACCTAACCTGCTCTCTTGGGGAGACGGGCAAGTTATCTGATGTCACATGAACCCCGAAACACACAACACAGTTGAGCATTTGTGGCATCATGTGGCACTGAGCAACTTCCACAGGAATGAACGGGTCCTGCCTCCAACGCTGTATCCAGTTCTCTTTATACATCTATGATATTATGTGGTAAACAGCTTATCAAATATAGCTCTGTGTAATTTTTGATCACAATGTTATTATCGGTAAACGAAAGCTGTTGCTTGTGATGCTGCTGGTACACGGGTGATGGACACAATAACAAGAGCACATGCAGTGGTTCCCACCTTTTCTTTTTGCTTGTGACCACTAATACAAAGCAATATATACTTGTGATCCTTACCCTCACGAGGGGCATGTTCTTAAGTTGTGAGCGGTTAAATAATAGAGTGAATTTTTCCCTTTAAGTGTTTCATTTAATTACTTTTAATGGGAGCCGAAGAGCTGTAATATCAGTGTTTATCAAGAGAAAAAGCAAATAAATTAATTGTTTAAGTTATTTATTAATTATAAACAATGAACATTTATAGCTCCTCAAACTTTCCTCCTCAGTGTTGTATCTTTGTTGATTTGGACGATATATAAAATGTATTCATGTCACATTGGACTGTTTGTGATGTTTCACTTTCTTTGGTATTCTATAGGCTGAAAATATAATTGACAGATTGTTTTAGAGCTTCAATGGCTAATCAATTAGTTGTCAACTATTGAATTAATCTCCAGCTACTTTTATTATTGTTTAATTGGTATGAGTACCTTGACAGTAAACTGAATATATGCGTGTTGTGGGCAAAACAAGAGCTCTGAGGACGTCATGTGGAGCTTTGGGAAACACAGATCAACATTTTTTTAACCATTTTCTGACATTTTATAGAGCAAACAACTGACTGATTAATTGACATTGAAAAGAATGGTCAGTTGCAGCTCTAGGTTGAGTGTCCCCATTTCGGGCGAGGTGCTCAGAGTCCAAATATGCCGTGTCATCAAGGTCTTCTTGAATCGCTCTTAGTCTGGCCCCTCCCCTGGGACCACTCTGCCTGTGGAGACCCTACCAGGGGCTGTTAGCCCCAGACAACACAGGGAGATGTAAGCCCCTCCACCACATTAAGGTGGCGATTCTCAGAGGGATTACATATCTCATCTGGCCTGGGAACGCCTTGGGGTCCCCCAGGAGGAGCTGGAAAGCGTTGCTTGGGAGAGGGATTTCTGGGGTGCTTTGCTTGGCCTGCTGCCCCTGTGACCCTGCCCTGGATGTATTATTATTCTTCAATATCACGATCACTTGTCAATGTAGTGCAGTATTATTTTCTCAGTCATGTGCAATACTGCTTCTTAGTTCATTGTCAGTAACTCTTGTACTTATTGTTCTCCTGTTGTTACTCTATTAGGCTCTGGTTTTTGCTTCTGCTCCTTGAAAACTTATCTTGTATATTTTGCCAGATATTTAATACTCTATTGTTTAAAACTGGCCCCAGTGAATGACCCTGACCCAGGGAACCCACATCATTGAAGCTGTGGTTACTATACTTAGTGCTGTGTAATTTGCAGCAGTCTCCGGCACAAGAATTTCCTTCGGGATAAAAAGGTTCTATTGAATTGAATTGAATTGAATTGAATAAGTGGATGAAAATGGATGGATGGATGGGTATCACCACAAACTATGACCTTAAAATTGCCTCCGCATTTCTCAGATGCAGCCTTAAAAACAGCAGCTATTGAAGGGCTTTTCGACTTGACTGTATATTACATAGATGCTCCTGGTGTTATGTCCATCCCCTGTGGAGATGTGTTTACTGTACTGTATGTTCTGTATATAGGAGCATCATTCAGAGGCATGAATGGTAGATCACAGGCTCTGTGTAGGAATGCAGAGACTTAGTCAGGGTGACACTGATGCTGAAATAGCTTGATGTACACTTTGGCTGATGAGCTGAATTTTTCCAAAACGGTTATGACACATTTTTTTTTTTAATCTACACTTGAAATACGTGGAAAAGCGGAATAAACCGGACCGTGAATTCTGCAGTGCCCCGTGCAGAGTTCGTCAAGCGCTGTAGTGGCGTAAAACACGACGAACGTGAGGAAGGTGATGACGTCAATGTGGAGCCAGAGGGGAGGGCAGGAGGGGGGAGAGAGGGAGAGGGAGAGACAGAGAGGGAGAGAGTTTGTGCGGTTGCTGCAGCATCACTCTCAGCAGCGCGTCAGTGCAGTCAAGAGTCCAGCAGCAACTCTCTCAGCTGATCCAAGCCAACACACCAGTCAGCTGGACTTAACCTCAAGTTTGTGGAGGAAGAGCCCGACGCACTCTTTACCTGCTGCTCGAGAGGAGGAGGAAGACTTTTTACTCCGTTTTTTTTTTAATCTCCAACCACGAAAGGGAATGCCATCGATAAATATGAAACTGGAGATGGTGACCATCATCGCCTGCGAAGTAGACATCGAGGTGTTTACATCAGACAAAATGCAGGTACGGTTTTCACCACCCAAAAAAAACCCCAAAAAACGCACGCTGCAACTGATCATTACGGTGTGTCCTTGTGCAGCAGTTTGCTTCGGACCCGACTGCATGCTGCCATATAGACGTGAATGCATGTGGTGACGTTGAATGCAGCCCTGTCTCTCAGACGAGGATTTTTATCAATGGGAGCCGCAGCTCGCCAGCACACACGTCCCGCGACGCGACGCGCGCACGGCACAGTTGATTGACGCTTGATGAATTGCAGAAATGGGGGGAGAAGACATAGCAAGAATGAGACACACACACACACAAAAAAAAAATCCTTAATGCACCAATTGTATGGTTGTGTGAGTTGATGCGCAGGATGAATGGGAGGGTGTGATGGAGTGAATTGTCCATGCAAGGCACATGCAGGGGGAAGAGAAGTGAGGCAGTTTTAGACGCAGTGGCGGACAGAGCCTTTTCTCTTTATCTCTGCTGGCTCCTCATCCCAGCAGCATTGCAGGTGCACTAGGGATACCGAAAAAGAGCCAGTGAAAACATCATATTAATGCTTAAATACTGTATAATAATACAAGCATCATACTGAATGGCTGGGGTTGGTGCCACAGGGGATAAATATACACTGTAGGTAATGTGAGCATTTCTGTTCTGTGCTATTGAATAAAAACTCACCTAACTTGCACATTTAGCTCGATATAAACTCAGTATCGACTAACCCTAAACACTCCCTACAGACATATTTTATTGACTTGTCCTGAGGGCAGGTACAGGTATTCGATATGCCGCCTGTCAGTCACAGAGCAGAAGAGCAGTTGCACTTCAGCGTGTTCAAAGTGAGCCCGGGGCTCACCTTTGGCACCGCAACGTGCCAGTTTTGGGGCTTAAAAGGCCACACAGATGGTCCGCCAAAGCTCGGCTCACCCAATAAACCCTTTGGAAATTCCATGTCAGAATATATTCCCTCACCTGCTAGTCTGCTTGTCTGATTTGACTCATCACCAAAGAGACGCAGGAAGGGGGGAGAAAGAACAAAAGCTGAGCTACAGTGCAGCTCGGGTGTGTGTGTGTGTGTGTGTGTGTGTGTACTCGGAGAGACACACATAGTTTGCCACAGGCAGCCGAGTGTGTAGGTGCTCCTCAGTGCTGATGTGAAGGCTGAATTCAGCTATTTTTTGCATCCAAAAGCAGCAGTCGCAGGTTTTAAGAACCCAGTGACCCCACCCTCATCCCCACAGCACCTTGGTCAGCCATATTTCATCACTTGTTTGCAACTCCATGTGCACTGCTGACCTCACACAAGCTGCCCAGGGGGTTATGTGTGCATATATGAAATGCGGTACATCTTGTGTATGTTGTGGCATGAATTGCACGTAAGAACAGCATGCAGTTGTAGTTGGATGTCACTGAAAAATATCCTTGCTTATATGAGGGCAACAAACAATGCATTTCAGTCCCTGACCCGCCCCCCTGTGGTCTGCGTTCCCTCAGCAAGGCCGAGCAGCTGCTGCGTGTGCTCCCAACTCTCATTACACTTTCTAACCACTGCAGAACAGCCAAGGTGAAAGACACTGGTGTGTCACCCTGCAGTTGTCCTGTAATTATAGGATTACAGTCATAAGCTTTAAAATTTCCCAGGGGCTGCGGGTGAAAGAAAAACAGCCGCCTGTGAAACCTCAGAGGTGTTGATCATGCAGGTTTCTGACCATGACATACTGTGAACGTCTTTTTGTTTGCAACACAGGGCTTGTGTCATTGTGTTGCAGTGACTCGGGACACACATGCCATTTATTTCTTTGTGATTCTCTTCTGTTAAGTCACCGCTCTCAGATCAGCCATCCTCCCCAGACAGCCTTGACACAGCCACAGGCAGGACAGTCTGATCAGAGCGCAGTCTTCTCTAAAGCTTCCTGTCAAGCAGCCCTTATCAGCCCACCTCTCCGAGACTCACCCAAAGAATAGGGGGTCCGTGCACAATTAAAAGAGCAGACAGAGGGCCAACTTTCGAATGGCACAAAGAACACAGCTAATCCCGGTTTCTGGCACACGGGGAGTGATGGAGAGCATCGGGGGAGAGGGCAGATTAAAGCAGGGCACGTGGGGAGCGGCCTCTGATTGAGCTCACCTCCCCGTCAGCCTGCTCTTGTTTTTTTTTGTTTTTTTTTATTATCATTCAACAATATCTGAGCCTGTCTGAGGCCCCTGTTTTTATTAATATCTCCAAATCTGAAGATGAGAAACCGTAATCTCGAGGCTCCTGTTTTATTTCAAAGCACACGAGGTGAACTAATATGTGGATTGCTGCTATTTATAGGCACTTCGCGGAACAATTAGGCATCGGCAGCGGCGCTTGAATGGGGCGACATGAAGAAAATAAGTGAATGGTGGGGTTTTTTAATTAGAGGAGATGCTGTGCGACTGGCTGGGGTGTTTCGGAGCCATTGTTTTGACACGGCTGAAATGGCCTGCCTTGGCTCCATCCCAGCTGGTTACATCATTAATGAGCCAAACACAGAGGCTGTGGACAGAGCAGGTTGTTGTTGCAATAATGGCAGAGCTGGTGGTACAGTAGGCTTTCATACCAAAGTGCTTTGTGTCCATTTTGGACTAAACAAAGACGGCTATTGTTGCTGCGAGGCCCGGGCTGTGGGCAGTACGCGGTAGTGTGTGTACAGTCGTCACAACACTATCATTACCTGGAAAATGTAGCAGCATCAGCAGATGATAGCACAGGACACATGGTGAAGGTCATAGCACGTCAGCAGGCAGTGAGTGTATTACAGAGTGTGACGCAAGCCTTTACAGTTACCTCGCATGCTTGATTTGAGGCTGGCGTTTACATCTAATTTATTTATTTATTCACTCGCCTGTTTGATAGTTGCCCATTTATTTCCCCTTTTATGCACGTATGAATAATTAATCAGCCTGTCAACCTGCTCTTTCTCTTGATGAGTGCTTCTCTGGCTGCAGTCTGTCACCGAATTAAACGTGTTTTAATTAGGAGGCATGGGGAGAAAACAGGATTTTGACATTGTGACCCATTCATGCGCCGTTATGGAGGAACATGTTATAAAACACCACAGGGACTGAGCCGCAAAGGACAGCTGTTTTCAACTTAAGCCTGCTCTCCCACACACAGATGACTGTAGTAACACTGACACAGTCACACACTCGACAGTCACACACACACACAGTCACAACCACAACAGTGAGTCAGCGGACTCACAGACCTACAGACAAACACCTCTGTCAGCAAACACACACGACTCCCAGCCGAGGACGCCTGGAGAAGTTTCCGTCCACCTGGGTCACTTTCCATTTGTCCTCCTATCTCTCTTGTCTGTTTTATCTGTCCCCGCGTGTCATGTGTCCGTTCTCAGGCAGAAGTTATCCTTGTTATGAGGAAGGAGGAGAGATTTGGTGACTAATCTGCTATTTGTAGTTGTAGTGATTTTGCTGACGTCTGTGATGTTTTCATTCTTTCCCACTGTTTTTTTTTTTGGATACACGCCCTTACATAACATGTTGTCACTCCTTTTATTTTGTGACGGCTATTTTGAGCTTCTAAAGCCTGTTTCCTACTGCACAAAAAAACACTAACACCCACTTCCATCTGACTTTTGTATGTAATGGGAAAGGTAACAATTGGCGTTCACACCAGGGTCAAATGACTCCGCAGTGGTCACAAGCATTTATCAGCTCCGGCTCTGATCGGCACTGATGGAAATACAACACCCAGTTGAACACGCTTATTTTAGCACCTTTACTGGTAAGATGCAATGACACACCACTACAAAATACTGTCAGTCTCCGCCCAAGTGTCACTTAGACATTGTTCAAAAATTAGTCTGCACTTAAACTGAAAGAAAGACTGAATAAGTAAAACAGATATATATACTGTATATATAAAGAAGTAACCACTGTGGCATTTCCACAGACCTCCATGCGGCTTTCTACCGTTTATTAACCTGTTTTCCGGCATGTCTGTTTCGTTGAACGTGACACACCAGTAAAACAAAAACACATAAACCCCCCCCCCAGAAAGGTATGCTCATCTGCCGCAGAGCAGCATACAGGGCTGTAGTCTACCAGCAATGGGAAAGCGTTTTCTTAGCAGGCTTTCTCGTGTTTAAAAAACCTGTGTACGTCCGATAATTTGGGTGGAAAGGGGGTATAAGCAACAAAGAAAGGTGCAAAACGGTCATCATTGTGTCAACTTCAGCCCAGTCGCCAGAAGAAAATATTGGCATTCTGCAATTTTGCAAATAACAGACATTACATTTGCAAGTTTCATACTTATCTTTTGACTTTGTCATTGGGAGAAGTGTGTGGGGAGGGGTGTTGGATGGCCTGTCACTTAGGCAAGACCCGCCAAGCTGCAGATCACTGTTCAAGATTCTGTCTGTTTGGGGTGTCAGAAGAGAAGTGGATAGTGCCGGCGCCCCATGTACAGAGGCGACGCCTCGCTGCAGCGGTCGCAGGTTCAATTCCGGCTTGCAACCATTTGCTGCATGTCACCCCCCGATCTCTCTCTCACCCCATCTCACTCTGTCCTGCTCATTAAAGGCAAAAGCCCGAAAAAAAGATCTTTAAAAAAAACAACATTCTGTCTGTTCCCATCGGCTTGTTAGGCTCCGGTAGTGGGTGTTTTTAAGCGACCCTTTGGCCGGGGTAGTCACGAGAACCAGTTGTTATTTTACCAAGACATCGCTGGTTTTCTTGTGCCCCCCAAATCAGGTATTTCAGTCCAAAACATGATCTTTTCCTAACCATAACCCAGTGGTTTTTCTGCCTAAACGTAACTGCGCACAAACCACAGCATTGTTGAAACATAAAGTTACCAACATTTTTTTCTGGTGATTGGGTTGGTCATCTTATGTGATTTGTTGTAACTTATCGAATGTGAAAAATTGACACTGTTTTTGACTTTACTGAATTAATGGCTATGTAGACATCAAAGTTTAAACAAATAGATTTTTTTTATTCATCTGCAGACAATTATGCTCATGTTGACCTCTTCAAATTGCTTTTTTTGTCCGACCAGCAATCTAAAACCAAAAGATATTCACTTTATTATCATGTAAGACAAAGAAAATGAGAAAATCTTTACCATTAAGAGGATGAAAACAGGTTGCATTTGGCATTTTTGCTTGAAAAGTGACTTTAAGATGAATCAGTTGAGAAAATATTTGCTGATTTATTTTCTCTATATAGACTTATCTGTTAACTGTGTAATTGGCAAATTGGCTCATGTTTTCTATATTAGAATCAAGTTTTAAGCATCATCCTCAGGCAAGTCCTTGGTACATTTTTTACTTTTCTCAATTGACTGACATGATCTGTTTTTATCAGTTGTTGGCCTTTTATATAGTAACCCATTTTCTCTGCAGTGTTTTATTATTCAGAGAAAGGACACGGGCAGACCGCTCAGTCCCTGCTCATCAAACATAAATCAGGTCTGAATTTTAATATGATCCGGGCCCAGCATTTCAAAACACTGTTGTGATGCACTCTGACCAGTTGTTGAGGTGAAGGCAAGAGGCAGAGGAGTAGAGGCAGGACAGACAGGATGGATGTAGACGCTGACAGTATCATGTTCTGAGCTGGTAGGAAACCAGATCTGCATCTTGGCAAGGTTGAGCGATCCCGGGCCAGAGCAGTGGGCTCAGGTGTGCCTGCTCCCCCCAGTCTGGGCACTAGGCAGGTAAAGACGGGCAGCTCACATTGGCCTGAAACCTTAGAGAAGTGCCGGGGCTCAGGTGTCAGCTAAAGGTTAGTGCTGTGTCCGTTAGGGTGACGTAGAACAAAGGACTGTCTCCCGGGTGGGGTGTCTGGTTACCATGTGTCCAAGACGACACGACTATGAAGCGATAAGATTAGAAGCAAAGAAAAAGGCCTCGCGATGGAATGTAGAGGCCCACAATTTAGTCGTCAAGGAAAAAAGATGGCGTCATACAATGATTGGCCTTTGTTATAGGAATAACTGGTCGAACATAATTTTCCTGTCAGAATTTCCAATACAATTTCCAGTCCAACACAAACAGCTCTGGAAAGATAAGGCGAGTTTAGTGCTTAAAATAGCAATGCCAGACCAATTGCTTCAAAAGATAACAATAGGCTCTTCAGACCATTGTGTCTGCAGCATACAGCAGGCTGAAGTGTTTATATCTTTAAGAACATGTAGGAGTACTGAAGTGATGAGTCAGTGAGTCAGTCCACAGAAAATTAATCAGCTGATGACTGATTGTTAATATATTAAAGTCATTTATCAAGCATATTTAATGGGTTTAGCTCATAAAAACATGATGATTTTAATATTCTCTTGTTCGTATATACTTGTAAAATCAATATCATTAAGGTTTGGATTGTTGGTTAGATGAAACAGCAGTAATACAAACCCTTATGTTTCTTAAAAGTAGTCAAATTGATATCTATGAAGTCTGTATTTCTCTCTACCTAGATTCAACCCATAGGCAGTGGTGGAAAAAGTACTCAGATCTTTTACTCAGTAAAAGTAGCAATGCCACAGTGTACAAATACTAGAGGTGGGAATCATCAGAGGCCCCACAATATTATCATGATACTTAGGTCACAATACAATATTATAGCTAACATATATTGTGATTTATTACCCTTTTCAGCAGATCATGTCCCCAAAAGGAAAACTTAGGGTGCTTTCAGACCTAGGATTGTCTTGCTTTGGTCCGAATCAGGGACTAATTTTGTCACAAAGTTGCATAATGGTTCGTGTTCTCACGGCAGACTAGATCAGATGCCTTGCCCAAAAAAGCTGCTCTTGATTGGTCAGAATTTCCATGCGGGAAAAATCCAGGAAGTAAACCAAACATTGAAGAAGAGTACACTTGCAAGATAAGTGTGACACTTTCTAATATCACAATGGAGGGACAACTAAGCAGGATGATTTTAGCGCTGCTCATCGTGGACTATATTGCTGTCATTGTTCATTTTAGTCAAACCATACAGTTTGAAAACGAGGCGCAGCTCCAACTAGAAAACAATGTTTTGATGCATTGGATGTGCTGAATGTGCATATTAAGGCAGTACAGGAGGAGGTGCACATTAATAATCCTCCAGGACTCTAACATGCTCATGTTTAACCCAAACAATGTGTCATGTAACTGCAGTTGGTTCAGATCGAGGTCGGAACACGTTCTCACCACAAACGAACCGCACCAGAGTTCATTTGTAACCGGACCGGACCACCTCTTCAAGAAGGTCTCAGTCCGGTTGTTTTGGTGTGTTCACACCTGCCCAAACAAACTGCCCTTAGGGGGCAAACAAACTTGAGTTAGATTGGACCGAACCAAACAGGGCAGGTGTGAAAGCACCCTTTGTCAACACACGTTTAAAGATAAAATGTCTACCTTTTTAATTTGATAAATCGATACTTGGCATCCGTTTGTCGATGCAATACTGACATGCAAAAATATTGTGATACTATGCCCACTGATTTTTCCCCCACCCCTAAGAAATACTCTAAGTAAAAGCCCTGCATCCAGAGTTGTGCTTGAGTAAAAGTTTACTTATATCAAAAAATTCTTAAAGTATCAAAAGTAAAGGTACCCTTCATGCAGTAGGCTATGTCCAGTTTCAGATTAATATACAATATATTATTGGATTATAATTACAGAGAAATGAGAGAAAAGGGGAGTACTCAGTACTACGCAAAATTGTACCCAAGTGCAACACTTCATGCCCATTATGTTCCAATACTTACATCTTTAGTTGTATTGCATGTCATAGTCATGCTCCTAGCCTTGCTACAAGAATGCTTGGCTGACGATAAAGCTGAGTGTTGTGATTAACTGATTGCCAAAAGACAGATAAATACAGAAGGTAAGATGCAACAGAGCAGCAGTGAGTTGATGTGCTTAGAGAGAATGAGCTCATGTGTCCATATGCTGCGGCGGCCTTAGGTAAGAGCTGTAGCATCTCTTAGCCACCTTATGTAATGTTGTGTAACTCTTTGGATTACCATCGCCTCTGAAGTGTGTGAATCTGCGTGGGAGACTGTGTGGACATACTTGCATGTTAAGAGTGTGTGAAAATGTGTGTGTGTGCATGTGTGTGTTCAACTGATGCCTGAGTGCTGCTGACTAAGAAAAGCTCCTGCCTCAATAAAAACCATAACGACCAGATTGGTGGTAATAGGATTAATGTGTCCCCTCATGCTGTAAACTGATTTCAGTCTCCCTGCCGTGGACACACTGTCCCTGAGGGAATGGCAGTGTAGCGCTGCGGCGTTGGCCCCTGTCGATACTGTTCCCCAGCTCGAGCTATTGATCCCGCTGTAATAACACTTGCCCCGTTCACATGCCTCCCCTGTGCTTATGCAGCCCTCACAATACACACACGGCTATTAATCATGAGCTGTTTTTGTTGTTTTGTTATACCGAGGATTTGCTGCTATGCTAATATTAATGGCTGCTTTGACAGATGCGCTGTTTGCCTGTGTGCTGTGAGTGTTGGGTCACTACACACACACACACACACAACCTCAGAGTTTATCCACCGATTCACATTACCTCACCCAAAGTAGTCAGCAAGCCAACCATAGGTTACAGTCTTTCCTCCCAGGCTAAGTATAGAGCCGACAGTGGTGTGACATCACACATCAGCAGACTACACGCCAAAAGCATATTTATATTACAGATTATGAAAGTTAAATAGTCTGGTTGTTCCAAACCCTTTTAATAACTCTGAAGCAATGAAATATCAGGCACTTTAAATACATAAGCACATGGGTTTGTAGTAAAATTAAAAATAGCACCCAGTTGGTGGCCACTTGTGTTAAATTGACTTTTAAGACAACATTCATTTCTTTGTTCTGTCCTCACTATGTGTGGATGTCCACAGCTGTGCAGCAATCCAAACACTTCCTGGAAAGGTTCAAGGAGCGGCCCTTGGAAGTAATTGTTTACAGGAAACAATGAAAGCAGTATTGGACAACAAACTCAAATCAGAAAGAAAGGAAGGAATCAGAAGGAATTATGACCTACCTATTAAGCCTACCACAAACAATGGCCAAAAGGTAGAAGTAAAAAAAATAAAAACTTAGAAGAGTAACAAGGAAACTGGAGTCACACAAGTAGCTGCCAGCTAACGTTACCCCTCGTGCTGTGAAGAAATAAAGCATCAGTTAGAGAACAATATGGTTGAGTTGGAAGTACAACACAGTAATTGTGCTGTGTCCCATTTACCTCGGAAGTCTGAGTTTAGAGCTGGGAATGGCAATACCAGTTCTAACCAAGCTATCCATTGTTAGCAATACCAGTTGATAGCAACACACTACGCTGTGTTTTGAGCATGAAATACCGTAGCAACACAGACACAAGTTGTACAGGACTGTCTGTATGACTGTTTTAATGAGACACAAGTAGGACAGAAGTGCTAATAAACAGTACTACTGTCGATGTGCGGAGCAGCCATCTTGGATTTTTAGGGTAGCGTTGGTGAGGTTCCTCCGACTTTCCAAGGTGGAAATCTGACTTCAGGGGTGTTATAGTTGAAATATTTTAACCGGAAACGAGTAAAATTACGACTTCACAGTGCAAATGGAACGCAACACAAGTCCACAAGAGTTTGAGTACGAAGATTTAAATACGTAGCAACAGTAACAACAGTTACAGAATTGTGTGTACCGAAATTAATTGTCACTGATGTTATATTACAACACATCCTCATACAGCAGTTCATATGATATCTTATGAACCACCCTGACCAGTTAGGTTAGGTTAAGGAAAAGAATTATGGTTGGCGAATCATGGTCGTGATGTTATGTTGAATGCAAAACCTGAAATAACTCAGTGTTGACTTTTGGTTTCACACGGGTCACGAACAGCTGTGAGAAACTTGTCCTGTGTTTGTCTGACCCATCCATTCACCCTGTTCTTTATTGCTCTTTATACAACCTGACCTGACTTTCTCCTTTGTTCTGGTCACATTAGGGAGGACAGCCTGCAGCTCATAGGTCACGTGATCACAGCCTCCTGGCTCATGATTACTTGAGTTATATATGAAGGTAAACATACTAAGAACAGTGAATTAGTCTGTATGTTAGCAGCAAATTAGCATCAGACAGCTAGCATAATGGTCATCTTGGTTAGCAGTAATCTGATTACAGTAAAACTAAGTCAATAAGAAGTAGATAAAGCTCCAGAAAGGGGATTTGGGGAGAAGATAAAATGTGCAAATCAATATTTGTTCAGTCACAGATTGACCAAAGTGCGACAGGACCGTGCCTGTAGTCGTAACTGAAGCACGGTAACAGCTTCATTGAGGTGTGTTTGGTTCTGCGTTGTAGAACAGGGCTGAAAACCTGAAAAACATCACAGAAAAAATTTCATATTTTGAATATTTGTTTTATTTTTGACAGTGTTTGTAGTAATGTTTGGCAGCTGAAAGCTCTGCTGTGTTTTAAACATAATACATTTTCATGTCACAAGTGATAGTTGTAGCTGCACACAGGCATAATTGCAATGGAAAGTTGGCTCCGTTTTATGGAACAGTAATGGAAAAAATAAGGAATGGGAATAGCAAAAATGTGCTGGAACAGACATGCATGCAGGTATGAGATTTATTATCCAGCTGTGTGTGTTATCTCTACAATCTGCCTCTCTTGTTCACCCTCATTACACTGGTTCCAGTTTGGCCCTTTAGGGAGGACGGTAATTAAAAATGATGGTCCACACACTTAAGAAATGAATTTTCTTAATTATTCCAACATGGTCTATTTTTAGCGTAACACTATCCCTGACTCACCCCGAGGCTCCGTGGCCTAGTTTGTTGGTTTTCACCCAAATCCCATTCAAGCACGAGGGTCTGGATTAGACTGTGCTAAAACCACGCACGTGTCGCAGAGAAAGATGAGTGATTTGCCAAAGGGAGGGGGAAAAAACACACAGAATAACCCTTCTTTACGTCCCAATTAGGCTCGGTTAATCTTTTCATTTTGATCCAAAATGCCAAATGGTGTAATTCAACATAGAATTGGACTAGCTGGTGGATTACAGTCATGGATTTTTGTAACCGAGTGCCAATGTGATTTAAATACTGTACTAGCTTAAATGAGAAACCAGATGAAAATAGAACATTGTGACTCGGTCAGTGAATTTAAATGCTGGAGCTGCAGATTTCTGCACAAACAAAGCATGCTTGTAGATACTGAATTAGGGCTGCAGCCAGTGGTTATTCTCTTTTTCACAGATCCATGCTGATGTCTTTAAACTGCTTGTGTGTCCAAATGACAGTCTGAACTCAGTCATTAAAGTCCAGGAAAACAAATTCAAATATTTACACCTTTAAAATATGTAAAAATCTGGCATTTGTGCTTAAGAAGATAAATTATTTATTATCTTTTTAGATATATAAATTAATCAACCATTGGCTCGTCTCTGTACTGAAAGTTTACATTAGAACTATAAGAAGTAAAAAAACAATCTGTATTTTAACTCTACGTGCTGTTCTCTAGTTCTGCCTAATATTTTATTTTGAGTTCAGTATTGATAGGGATGCACCGATTTATTGGCAGAACACCTGTATCAGTCGATGCTCACCTTGCTGACTGCCATTGGCCTATCAGCAACAAGATTGCATTGACCAGTGGCAGTGGCGGATGTTTTTCTTTTGTAATATCAATTTTGGGCAGCCAAAAAAGCAGAGCTCCATGACTAATGGTGCCTGAGACAAACAGATCTTCCCAAAAGATGCCTCGATACATGAGAGGACACACCCGATTTTCCCCCCATAATGCAACATTGTTAGCAACAAATCCATGTTGACATCACATTGGCAACGTTAGCAGCTAGCAGATGGTGGCCAGAACTAACTGCTAATAAAAGCTGCGTCGGATAATATGAGGTGTTCAAGCACTCATTCATTTTCCTTAAATGCTTATCGTGGTAGTGGTCACGGGGGGCTGGAGTCCATCCCAGCTGACATTGGGTAAGAGGCGGGGGTACACCCTGGACAGGTCACCAGACTATCACAGGGCTGACACATAGAGACAGACAACCATTCACGCTCACATTCACACCTACAGACAACTTAGAGTCACCAGTTAACCTGCATGTCTTTGGACTGTGGGAGGAAGCTGGAGTACCCAGAGAAAACCCACGCTGACACAGGGAGAACATGCAAACTCCACACAGAAGGGCTCCCTCACCCTGGGTATCAAATCCTTTGAACCAATAACCCTTTTGTTGTTAGGCAACAATGCTAATGCTAGCTGTATTGAATTGTTGCATTGTTTTTGGCATGAAACTTATATAAATACAGAGAAATTTATTGATGTTTTCACAGCAATACAAAACAGATATAAGAGGGAATTATGGGATATATTGGGAAAAGGTTTTTGAAGCTGTTATGTAGCCTTAAAAAACTTTAAAAAATTATGTGAAAGATCGTCATATTAAAGGTCATTTCCTAAATTTGTATAACTAAATTTATTTAAAGGTCATGTGGTGAAAGGTTTAATGACTTTAAAACAGTTACGTTTTTTGTATGATGAAATTTTTGTTATTTCCCTGGCTCAAAATGGAGAATATAGCAAAATAAACAACAATAAAAACATCTATATCAGCCATGTTAATGACCAAATTGTTATTTTAAACACATCCATAAAAATAAGTGATATTTTTTTCTCACTTTTTTGTGTGTGCGTTTGGTGTATTTTTAGCCACATGACCAATCAAAGGAACGATCGGACATGTTGGTGTGTTTCAGCTGATGTGACTTGTTCACTCTCACCAGTGACAGAGAACAAACAGCTGAATATGTGAGCTTTATTTAACTCCCTAAACTGCACAATGAGATGACAACGACAGCAATGAGAGTCGACAGCATGCTGAAGCTTTTGCATAACGTCACAGTTTGAGCACAATTTGCTGAGAATACATCCATGATCTGGTATTTGTGTGGACGTTTTCGGTGCAACTGAGGTTGGATTGCGTGCGTGTTTATCCGTCATTGTGTTTACCGTGCAAACAGAACAGGATGGGCCTGAAGCTCTGCTAATTGTAAGCGATCCCTTTGCTTTGACGAAACGTAATCCTTCCTTTACATAAGATGGGAAAACACTTAAGTCACAATAGGGTTACACCCAATTCAGCCACCTGACTGATTCATTACCAGGAAGCGGTGTGAAGTAGATACTCTGTAAATACTTTTTCATTCCTCTGCTTTATCTCATCTCCTGTGCCCTGTTCACATCTGCACCGTCCTGTCAGTCACAGCTGCTTTTTGCCCCAGATGAAACCCTGTCGATATCGCCCGATAAACCTGCGCCTTATCCCTAAGCCGACTGATCTTTTTTGTTCAGACGATTGTGTGTCAGGACCACTGGCTGGTTCTGCGTTTGCTGCCTCGCTGTGCCGCTGAAAATGAGTCATACCCGCAGTCATGTCCTGTTGCCACCACGATGACAGCCTTTCCATTACCATCAGGAACATAACTGCCTCATTACCCAAGAGGCAATCAGCTGAAGGATGGCCCTGCAGCCTTCGCCGGAGTAGCTGCACTTCACTAGCAAGCTTAACATCCTTTACATCTCTTCACAGTGGATTTTCATTGTGCTGGGCGGCCTTCTGTCTCTTTGTTGGACCCTTTTTGTCTGTCGCATGTTCTTTCTTGATCTCCATCTTTCATTTTTCCATCAGGACATGTGGCCACAACAGTCTTTTAAGGAAATGTTGGCACTCAGAAGTTTATTTATTTAACTTCCCTTTCATGCATAAACAGTGTAGTCATGGCTCATACTGAATAATACAAAATTGGTTTTAAAAATTACTCTTAAAAACACAGTTTGCAAGCGCTGTAGGAGAACTGTGGCACATTGGCAGCAGCTCATTTGCATTTTCTCCCAAATCTCCCAACACTTTCTGCCACCAGAAGCATTTCATGAGCCATCAAAAGGGTTTTGTTTACTGTAAACTGTGGTGGTAAACAGTTGTACTCTTGCAACAGGAAGCTTGCCAGCTTTTTGGGTGCACGGGGAAATAATATCCAGATAAAAACTGCGGCTTTAAAGGAAAATCTCTGTGCTTTTTGATGAAAACCTGCAGAAACTTAAAGCCTAATTAAGAGCTAAGCCATTAAAGTTTGTGGTTTACAATGATTTTAGAGCAGCGAAAGGGTGTTGACAACTATTACCCATACTTTACTTCAGTTATTGTCCTTTGCCTGCGATATTTTTGTTACAGTTTAGCCCAGTTACTTGCTACAAGCTACACTATAGCTAAAATGATATTGCTTTCTATTGCCAACATAGCTAAAGAAAAGTTAGCTTTATAAATAAAAACATGCAAGTTAGCTTCAGTCACATTTTAAACTTTAGATTGTGGGTGTAGTTTGTCGGCTTTGGATGGAGATAAAAGGACAGTGGATTGGGCGGCAGCAATGACAGGTATTTCTCCAGTGAGGCGACATAAACGTCTAAAAACCCTCTTTATTTCTTTTGCCAGCATTTTTGTGGGTTCTATTGTGCATTCACTTTCACAGGAGACATTTTGACTAGTCATAGTAGGAAGAGCACAGGTGAAACTGACAACATTAACGATGGCTCAGTTCCAAGTAGCTCCCCAGTAAGCTATTCCAGTTAGCCAGTATGCACAATGCCAAAGCCTCCCATAAGTGGAATGCAGCCATAATTGATGTTATTAAAGACACCTGTGCTTTTCCTACTATGACAAGTCAAAATGTCTGCCTTGACTGTTCTCACACTGGTAGATGATGAATGATTCAGGCTTCAGTTGGCGGTTGCCCTCTTGGCCGCTGTGTCCCACTTGACGATAGGTTACCAACTGGAGCAGTAATGTTGTTGTAATGTGTCACAGCTGTGTTAATAGAGTATTTTACAATGGCTTTGAACACAACTCAGCCAATCGTAATCAACGACTGGAGCAACTACTGTTGATAAAGTATATTTCTCTACTAATGCAACAAGATGTTTGTTCCTTTCGTCATTTTCTTAAAAACTTAATCTCTAACTTTACCTCTCTCCACCAAGGGAAATGATTTTCAGCTTACAAAAATAGACAGCCGCGACATGTAGGTAAATGTCTGGGGAGGTGCACGTCAGGCTACGGCATAGGTTACAGAGTTTACGCTGTAAGTACAAAGTCGATTTGACGCAGAAGTATAAATCCAGTCAGTATCTTCTTGGGGCCTCTTTAACAAAATGGTCGTAGCTCTCAAATTCCAGATACATTTGCGAATGCTTCAAGGCTCTTACGTGCTCATGTATGGTTCACAAGTTTGGCAGGTGTTGAAAAGATGTCATGTTGCATGTTGCAGCTTGGAAGCGTTCAGATTTTGTTTGACACATAATGAGCATCAAGCACTTAATTTCCTGCATTCTCGTTAAGTTTATGCAGAAATTTGTGCCTTTCTTGCATCAGTTTCAGGTGGAAATGTCTTTAATTTCATCAGACTAAAAGCCCCTTCCTACTTTAATGTTTTTATTGTGACAAATTCACATGTTCTAGATATTGAGGGGGGCCAAAATTCAAACGCTATGCCTATGGCAGCTTGCCTGTCACAAATTTATTGAAGCAGTCCCCGAACCTGGGGGCCGAGGTAAAGAGACAATCCAGGACAGGAAAGGAAGAATTTAGCCTGCTGAGGTGCACCCTGGCTGTTATGTAAAGGTGACGTGGGGGAAACATGCGGTCAGCAGTAACGACAGCACTTGCCGTTTCAATCAAGTCGGCTGTTTGAGAGCTGTGAATTCACGCCTCCTTCTCTTCTCAGCTGTCTCCACCCTAAACACGACAGATATCTCCTGTTAGATAAACAAAAGCTGCGAGTAAAACGCAGACTTCAATGTGAGAAAGAACCATGAGGGTGATGTTAGGTTTGTTTTTGTCCTTATTTTTTCTCTGAGTCCACCCAGCTCTCTCTTGTTTTCTGTTACCTAGCTACTGTATGTGAGATAAATCATATTTTCCTCCAGCTTCTTCAATAGATGTTGTTATCCGCCTTGTTGAGAATGAAATACAGGAACATGCTGTTCTCTGCTCCTCGCTAACCTGTTGTCCTACAGCTCTCAGTCACTGCAAATACAGTAGTAGCAGGTGTTGGATCAAGCTGTGTGTGTGTATGTGTGTGTGTGTGTGTGTGTTAATACCAGTCTATCTCTGCTGACAAATGGACAGACGCCCTTCAGTTGTGCTTAGGTACTAATGGTACCTGTCACATTACTTAACCACACATGCCCTGTGTGTGTGTGTGTGTATGGGGACAGAAATATCATCTAACTAATTATGGAAACACTGTGAAGAATCCTGAACACATTGTGCACATCACACACATGCTTACTCACGTCTCAGTCTCACACACACACACACACACACACATGCGTGCACAAAGAGGACAAAGGGAGTGGGTCACCGCAGGGAACATTGCATTGGCAGATGAGCAGGCCACTTTTCAACCCAGTGTAACTCAACACCCCTCTCCTCTTCCTCGTTCCCCCTCCTCTTCCTCCTCTCATTCCCTCAGGATGTCCGTTCATAGAGACCACATAAATTTGTGATGAGCACACTCACTTGTTACACTCCGATCAGCCGCGGGTGTATCAGCAGACAGTATGCGGGGTTTAAAAACAAACATGCTATTATGGAACATGATCTCGGAGCTTTCCCACATGTCTCATCATGCCAAAACATCAATTTAGGTTAAGGAGGTACCCGCAGCGTGTGTGTGTGTGTGTGTGTTTATGTGTGCATGCATGAGAAAGACTACCTTATCGGTTATCAGACATGGAGTTTGATGGCATGTGAGTCATAGTAGCTGGCTGAGGCTCATGGAAAATTCACGGTTTGAATAAAGGCTTAAGTGGGCTCTGCAGACAGGCCAAACAAGTGCTTTGTTGTCATTCTGAAGCTTGTTACAACTAAACCCAAATCAGAAGAGTTTGCAAACAAAACAATAGCTGGTCATAGTAAGAGTTAGACTGTGGTGCTGTTATATGAGCCTGTGCTTTTTTGAGAAATCTTGTTTTTATATTTCAAGAGGCAAAAAAGCATATAACAGAGTTTGGCGAAGAGATGCAGATGCAGAGATCCAGACTTTATAAAGATGCACTAATCAATTTTTTTATACTAGTAATGGAACAAATACTTTGTGTTGTATGGAAGGTGACAAACGGCTCAAAGTGCTCAAATCTATGGAGCCTTATAGGAATTTCTCAAGGTAATTGTTTTGGTTTTACAGCCATTAATGTTGCTGTTTTGGCGTCTGTTCTAGACACTGTTTTCAGTGATTACGCTCCAATAAACAGTCTGTAAGCTATAGGGTTGGGTACCGAACTAGGGACTTTTAAGGGTACCAACCAAATTACGTCGCTACTACCAAGTAATGATTCATGTTAGATCCATTGGTGCTGGTACCCTGAAGTCTCAAAGACAACCACAGAGCTTCAAGGCCGGCAACATAGCTCTGCAAAATTGGTTCAACTGTAGACAGGAGGTGGAAGTGCCATGATGCAGGGAAGCTGGCCATGGAGCTCCATCGGCCACTCTGCTTCGTGGCTTCCCAGTGAGACAAAACTATTGCTGCAGTGCCGATCTGTCGTGATAGTTTCGGAGGATAGTGTGGATTATTTTTCTCTTTTATATTATTTTAGTAATAGCCTAGTATCACTGCTAGACAAGCAGACACACACACACACACACACACACCAGCAGACAGACAAAGAAAGGTTATCTTTTTGTGTGATTAGAAAAGAGCAGAGGAACAGAATTGCATTTTAGTCTACTACATCACCCCTGCAGCTTGTTCAAATATCATATACAGAATAACGGCACCGTTGGGCACCAGTACCAACCTCCAGGTTCGTATCACTTCAATTGTGAACAGTATCCAGCCCCTGTATGCTACCTTTCCAGATTCGTGAAACATTTAGCAGCTTAAGAGCCAGATATTTTTGTCAGGACTTGATGGAGAGCAAAAGAGAGCTACATATTGGACTGACTTTCATCAGGGGCAAAAAATATGACTTCAAATTAATGCTGATATTGCGAGGTAACTGCTGGACGTTTAAATAAGCCACTGTTTGCTAACACATTAGCCATATTGGCCTTTTAACACGATAATGGAGCCTGCTGTGCTGCCCCCAAGTGGCCAAAAAATGAATTACTGCAAATTTAAACAGCAAAATTGTCCATTTTACGGAACACAAAAATCAAGCCACTAACAATTTGCTGTGCCCACTTGAAGTCCATTTATAAATGCTTTTGCTGCAGCATGTGTCAGACACTGACAGAGGCTCAGAACAATTGGAAACCTGATCAAAAGAGACACATAAGAAGGAGTTGAGTGTCTCACAATAGACTGATTAAAACAGAAATGTGTTTTTTGCAGAGGCCGACCCTTTAACCTCTTTAATTCAACATGTTGACTTGTTGTTCCCTCTGCTGTTTATACCCAATTAAAGTGAGGAAGCTATTTGGTTAACTACTATTTAGCAGCGGACGATGTCTGTGGGGGTGAGAGGATCAATTTTAAACGAGCACATTTAACACTCGGCTGTCCCCATATCGTGGTGAGTCACACTCTTCCCTCTCCTCTGGCTTTTTGGGGATTGTAGCAGTCTAATTGCAGAGTTAGCTGGTAATTCTCTTTAAAACGCATAAAAGGAGTCAAGATATTCACACATTCCTGTCCTGACCTCTTTTACTTGCTTCTTCAGAATGCACCTTGTATGGCCAACTAGAGACCTGACTAAAAATGGTATCACGGAGCCCGGAGGTGAAGTCAGCTCTGAAGTTTAGCCAGCCACCCCGAGGCGTTTAGCAAAGGGAAGACCAGATGCACTTACATGGGGAGAAGAGGTGGAAATAAAACGGGAAAAGGAGAAAGGAGGGAGGATTATGAGTAAAAAGCGTTAATCTGCTTATTGTTGAAATTCAAATTGTCTTGCCACAGTGTACACCACACTGCAGCATAACTGTGGTTCACAGCTTGCTCAGTCATTAACAACTCTGCATGTGTCAGACAGGGTGATGATGTAATTTCTCCGCAGAGATACACCCTGTATTTCGGAGCATACTGACATTTGCTGAGAAGTACTTGGCTGTAATGAAATTCAATGAAGACACTCAACTTATTTTTTTAAAATGCATGTAGTTTTAGGTGTTACAAAGTGATGTATGTCATTAGGTAATGTGTATTATGTTAATATACATTCTCACATTGCAGCGTTTAATGATTATTTTTACATTTAGTGCTGACTTTACTTCCAGTCCTGAAGCCAAAGTCAAAGTCCAAGCAAATATTTGATGGTTAAAGCTTCTCAAATAAAAGTACCTGTCTCACATTCCAGGAAAAATGAATATCTTATTAAAATAACAGCAACTCAGAGATGAGCTGGACGGATTTTGATGGACATGTTTAACTGTTTCCAGATGTTTTAAAGCCCAAACAATTAATTGAATTAACTGGAAAGAGTGACAGATTATGTAATCCTGAAAATAATCATCGTTAGTTGCAGCCCCGTAGCGGGGCGCAGCTTCCCTCCAGCATTTTTGTGATGAATATGGAAATTAGAGTACAGCATGACTTTCACTTTGCTTCATGTGATAAGGACACCCACATCTTTGCAGTGTGTTTTACTGTAGTTTCATCAAATCCTAGTAATTGTTATCAGATATAACCAGATTTTTGGAGTCAAAATGTCAAACAAGATAAGATTTAGATGTAAGAGATTTTTATGGATTCATCTGAAGGATACAGGACTAACACTAACAGGACACACATACAGAAGGGAGCGCTCATTTTAGCGTGCTGAGTTTACAGATACCTGGTGTCGGCCATCACTAAGCTGTCACTAATGTGCAGAGGCAGATCTCACAGTCGACATGCTGCCTGTGTTCCTCCGGCTAACACGCACCCTTTCCATCCTGGTGAGAGGTGCTGTGTCAGCTGAATGAGGGAAGTGTTGTGAGAGTTTTTCAGTCCTGTGTTTCCCACTGAGACTATATTGAGACAAGCACCGGCATGCAAAAACACAATCATGGGTTGATTTGAAAGGGGCTACACTTACCAGTTGGTACTGATGCCACTGACTGCACACGTGGCTCTCAGGACATTGGGCACATGAAAGGCAAGTGATTATTTGCTTGGTATGTGTTAATTTGTCTTTGCACAAACTTTTAGTGCAAAGTGATGAGACCGTTCAGTCCATTATCCATCTTAATTTTCTAATAGGAGACGTCATAGTCATGTTTCCACCTGTGCTGGGAGATGGTCGACCAGAAGACAAAGAACAGCGCTACTGATTACTGAGAAACCAGCTCTCCCGGCGGCCTTTTTCCTTTTCTTTCGCCCTCCTACTGAGCTGCTTGATTGAGTTCACACCCGAGGAGGCCAATTTGGTGCCCATGGAGAGGATCGAATAATAAAACATAGGAGATGTGGGAATATATCATGTGGGTATAGATAAAGACAAAGTGTGGTGGATGAGGAAGAAGGGAGAGCGAGGGAGCAGACTGTGAGAAAGACAGCATCAGAGAAGATTGCTGGAAAATTACGGGATGTTGGAAATCTAATTTCCACATTAACTCGATAGAAAATGAAATGGGTGCAGAGCAGTTAAAGTCACGTCTGACACTCAGACAGATTTATCACTGAATAACTTAAAGGGATACGTTGCCAGTTTTCAACCAGCTTTGTATCATAACAATGTGGGCGGTATGTGTAAATGAACTGTGGTAAACTTATCTCCATCTTGCCAGCACCCACATCTCCCTGCTCATCTTTTCATTTAAATCCACTAGATGACTTGATTTTCACTGGTCCTTGGGGCTGTTGCTCAAACTGCAGATTGTATGCCTGCATTTTCATATGCCCACCACCACAGGATCCAGAGAGTATAGACGCAGATCGAGAAAAAGACCCAAAACTCTGATCAAACTCTAAAACTAGGCAGCGCTGATCAAATATAAACCAAGATTCTGTTTTTGTATTGCCCTTTTCTCACCTAAATTGTCTTAAGAAACAGTTTTAGTGCACTGTTTGGATGTAATATGAGAATTTGTGGACATGAAGTGGGTGCCTGTTTTTTGTATCGTAAAAGCATAGATTTAATAAAGAGCCATAACTTAGCTCATCGTTTAACTGTAATCCATCTCTTACCAAATTCTTTCTGTCTTTGTCTTCACAGGAAAGGTTCGAGGCATTGTTCAGGATCTACGATGAGCAGACGTCTTTCCAGATGTTCAAAAGCTTCCGGAGAGTCCGGATCAACTTCAGCACCCCAGAGGCCGCTGCCCGCGCTCGCATCGAGCTGCATGAGACCGAGTTCAACGGCAAGAAGCTCAAACTCTACTTTGCCCAAGTGAGTTTCAGTTAAGGGGTCTGGGAAAGGGCAGGCAGGGGGCCTTGGGACATGGACCATCTAAGGAAGGGCGGTGCTTATTTACATGGGAAGTTAGTTTAATGCATGATTCACTGCAGCATGCACAAACACAACAGGGACAAGAAACTCTGTCAAGTCACTTCCTCTCCTTTTCATTCTTGTGTGTGTGTGTGTGTGTGTGTGTGTGTGTGTGTGTGTGTGTGTGTGTGTGTGTGTGTGTGTGTGTCTTGTGTGTGAGCCACACCTGACTGCTTCCTCAACCCACCAACCTTCCTGTCAAACTTCATCAGTCATATGATTGAACACATGAGCACATGAATTGCTGATTTCTCCTCCGTCATAGCTGTGTATCTGTGCATGTCTGTCTGTTGCCTTTAGGGGAGACAGGAGAAGAAAAACAAAGTGAAGTTTGTGTCTTGTACAAACACAAAATAAGAAGAAAATATATCATAGGTACAATAATAAATTCATGGTTGGAGGTTTAGGAATAAGCTTTAAAGTTTAGACATGTAGCTCATTACATTTAAGCATTTAAATGTCTGTAGTTCAATGTGTTGTCCCCAAAGCTGTGTTAAAACAATGTTATATATAAGCTAGATGTCTTTAAAAATTATTTATGCCTTGACATCATTTGGCCTTCACAACACTAAATTCCTTCTTCCTGGGAAACCATGAGTCAACTTATAATTGATGCTCACAAATATATCACTAGTTATGACCCCTGCTGCACCCCTCGGTACTTTGATGTAAGAGGATTAAGGATTTTAACGCTCAGACAGATGCCACATGTAGGTATTGTAATTATGGCAGTTCGCTGTTATCAAAACGCCAAAATCCCCTCATGGGAAGGAGCCTGCAATTTGAGACTAAAAGACTGAAGCCATGACTGCAAAACTGATGTGCTTTTCTTGCTGTTAAGTATCAGGAACTTCGGCAACTATCCCAATTTGAACCCTTTTTGTGAATCGTCACTTTCTCTGCTGTCACTTTCCACAGGCAGTATGGCATGAGGTTAGGTTGCATCGATGTCCACTATCCAGTTGAATGAACTGGTTGTTGAACCAGTCAGCCATAAGACAGGTGTAGGATTCTTCCCAAAGGAGCTTCAACCACTTCATATGACTTTGAGCTCCTATTGAGAGCGCTACAGCCTTCATCTATTGTCATCTCCTCTCCGATAGGTCCAGAATGGCGATGAGGACATCGACAAGTCGTACCTGGCCCCTCCCCAGCCCGTCAAACAGTTCCTGATCTCGCCCCCTGCCTCGCCACCTGTGGGCTGGAGCCAGAGCGAAGACGCCACACCTGTCATCAACTACGACCTGCTGTGTGCAGTAGCCAAGCTGGGACCTGGTCAGTACTCAGTAACTACGTTCATGAAGCATTTCAGAATGCTTATACATTACATGCACAGATTAAACACACAGGAAATGGTGGGTGATGATGAAGGTAGGAAAAAAAATCTAATTTGAGTCACCCAGATACAAACAGGAAATAATTTCACGCTCCTCAGCAGGGTGTTACAGAAAGGTTATTTGTCTAGGAAGCAATTTGACAAAAGGAATTGGGGTAGACATTATTGAATCATCCGTGTTTTATTCTTGACTGTTTCTGCAGGCTTTTTGGTAATGTCTGCGAAACAGCATTAGGTCTAATTTACCTGATCACAGATGCATTTGTATGTAAGACCGCCATTATGTGTCCGTGTAATCTCATTATGAAATGAGTGGCATTTTAAAATCGATATTTCTATGTGAAATGGCTGTTAACGTTGAATTTCCTGCTCAAGTGTTGCTGTGCACATGGTCTCGGTCAGGCAGCAACATAAAACGAAAATATCAGCTTGAAGCCCATAAATGAAAACCACAGTGCTGGCCATTATCCGTCAATGTCAAGGATGCTTCAGTTGCTGCATTCTGATATTTCTATGGAAATATGCATCAATGCGAATATCTGTGTGTCTGTGTGTTTGTGTGCAAGTCACTTCAATGTGCTTGAAGAGGTTAGGTTAGTTACTTTATCATGTAACTGGAGTCTTTTTTAGATTTTGGTATGAAAAGTGTTGCCAGGAATTTTGGGGATTTGCTTATAGACTGTATAAAATAATGGCCATAGTTACCGTGACGTCATCTATTGGTTTGTGGACTCCTGTTTTGAAGCCTCGAGTTTGGCATTTTGTACAACACAATCTTAATTTTTGGAGTTAGAAGCGACCGTGTTTGGACGAAAGGGTGGAGCTGTGGAGGAGCAAGGGGTGGATCTGGCTCATAGACTGTGGCGACGCCTCATAGACAGCCTGTCACTCAAGCAGCTAGGCCTTTAAATATGTGCAACGTATGTAAAAGTTACACCCAAACAACAACACAATAAAAAACATAGAAGATATACAGTAACATGTAGAAGTATTATCCCAGCTCAGTCCATGCACAAGGAACAGACAACAAAACTAAGTCTTGAGATCTCAGACTACAGCTACTGTCAAATCTCTGTTCAATCAAAGTACAAATGTCAGTGAAAGTTTACCTAGTATGACTTTAAAAATGAACAATACCAGTGACTGAGCCTACGAAAGGTCAAAGATAGCCGACCAGGCCTGGAATTAAGCTATAGTGATGAGTGAGGGCGTTTCAATTTGTAACAATGATATGCAGTATCTAACATGTGCAAACAGGGCTTGTTTCTGAAATAAAACCTAACCCTAACTTAAAGCCCTATTAAAATGTTAACAGGTGTGCGATATACAAATTCACCCCCACACAGACGTCATAAAGGGGGACCTTAGCTACAGAGACCAAAACCATTTTTTGTACCAGGCTATAAACATGTTTATTTCTGCTGTAATGTTGGGCATTTTAGTCTATGGGGATTGACTCATGTCTGGAGACAGCCTCAAGTGGCCATTTAAGGAACTGCAATTTTTGGCACACTGTGTTGGCTTCATTTTTCAGCCTCAGAGGTTGCCGCTTGGTTTTGCACCTTCATCACTGCATCAGGGTCAAAAGACAGGCTGCTTCTTTTCCATTGATGAAGAAGAAGAACATATACTTGATTAATATTGTTAAAAAATCAAGTTTTTCACTCTGTTGTCATACACACAGGCCTGAAATACACACACATGCACACACAGGACCTATGCATCATACATTAAATGGAGAGATGTCAGAGCAGTGGGCTGCCCGTGGACAAGTGTCCCAAGCAGTTGGGTGTTTGTTGCATTGCTCAAGGGTACCTCAGCAGTGCCCAGGAGGTGAATTGGCCCCTCTCCAACTACCATATTTGGTCCAGATGGGACTTGAACTGGCAACCCTTCAGTTTCAAACACAAGTCGCTATGGGCTGAGCTACTGCATACCCAAAATCGCAGTAGAGCTAATGGAAGCATTTTTCAACTTTGAATTAAACTCAGTAGAAAAATCTTCATCCTCGTCAACACCACATTTGAATGCAATGAGACCTTTCCCAAACGTCCAATCCAGAGAGGTAGATCATCAACGTAACCATAGAAACTCACCACAATTGAACTCCAACTGAAGCAAACAGTCAATCCCTATGAAAAAGGCAATAATCAGAAATTCAAAAATCTGAATCATGAACAAACACGACACAGCAAACTGATGTTGTGATCACAGTGTGGATCAGTTTCACGTCACCACAAAGTTCCCGTCCTATCACAGTTTCAGCAGGTGTGTGAAATGTGTAGGCAGCACAGCTCTGCGCTGTTACATTCCTCTCCCAACAGCCTCGTCCCCAGTCAGCTTCTCCGCTCAGAAATAACGACGCCTCTGTCTGCCTGTCGACAAGACTTTAGATTGCAGCAACCTTTATAAAATGTCACCTACACACATAAAAAGGTGTGTCACGTCCACAGCGTCTGTCCATGCTTGTGTATGTGGGCATGCTGATGAAGTGGAAAACATCACTTCCAGGGCTGAATTCAGTCGAACAAAAACATGATTAAACTTCCCACATACCCACAAACACACACACACACAAACACTGTCCATCCCAGAGGATCACTTTTTGACACGTCCTGCTGTTACCATAGCAACATGAGGAATCAGGAAATGGCTTTGTTCTGCGCCTCACATCCTGGCATCTGAAATCAGATTAGCGCCGGGCTGCAGCACGGCGCACTGACTCCCTCTGTCAACTCCCTGCGGTAACAGCAGGACTCTATTCACTGTCTGTCTCTCTGTTTGGCACCGCAGTGAAAAAAAAAAAGCCACAAGACCAATTTCCTCCTGTCTGCCAGCTGTCTGATCTCATCTCCATGGCAACTGTGATACAATCTAGCAAGTGTGTTTCCAATCTGAGTCCGCTGAGTTTGGCGTCTGGACAAATGGCAGGACTATTCCAAGAAAAAGTCTCTTTGTGTCCTCTTGAGGCAACGTGCTGTCCTGATCTGAAGTGCAAAAGACAAACAGTAGATTATCTAGGGCTGTAAAAATATCCTCAGTGTGGAAAAATAGTAACAATAAATAAATAATCAACCACATAACTGTATTATTTTTTTAAAAAAAGGTCTTTTCATAAAACTGAGCCATTTATACTTCAGTAAGACTCAAATGATTGTAAAATTGGTGCTGCATGACCAGATAAAACAGAGAAGATGGGCTGTGGCATTCGCTTTTGCTCAAAAGGTAGAAAACCTACAACTACCAGAATGCACTGCACCGCACCGGACCAATAAATGCTCCTGCTGGTGGGTGACGTACTGCGAGCTTGTCCGTTTTGACACTGAGTTCTACTGTTTGATCTCAGTATATTCAGCCTCTGTTTTTACAATACAGGAAACAGTATGGTGCCCACTTCCTGTTCACAAATTCTTGCATTACAGCCAAACTGTGCACTAAAATATGTTTATGAAGACACGTTGCATCATGACCTGTTAAAGAGTATTTAATGTAGTATTTTTCATGCAACTCCTTCCCCTCCTCTCTCAGGTGAAAAGTACGAGCTCCACGCGGGGACAGAGTCCACCCCCAGCGTGGTCGTCCATGTGTGCGAGAGCGAGACGGAGGAGGACGAGGCGGTGCGGCCAAAGCAGCAGATCGTCCAGACCAGACGTCCCGACGGACCCCCCAAAGTCTTCAACTAAAGAGGCCTCCCCCCCGGCACCGGTGCGGCCCCCGACCGCCCCTTAAACCCGCAAAACACACCTGCCCTCTCTCTCTCGTCTCTGCACTCACAGAGAGCGTCGATGCCCCTCATTTCAGTTCAACTACAAGCAAAAACAAACCAACAAACATTGCTCGAAGACGGTGTTTGTGGGGAGCGTGGCGATGGAATGAGGCGGCTTGAAGGGGATGGATGAGAATCACACACACACTCATCACATTCTGCGGACAGCGTGGGGAGCGGTGGGCACGCTTGCCTCCACCCCACAAACCTTCCCCTCGTTTTCAGCAAGAGGGGTGGAAATACCTGTCCCAACGCAGGCACCTGTCACTTATCACACACACTCAGCTCTCATTGCTAGTCCTGCTCCGTAGCTTGCTAGTCAGTTAGCTTGTTAGCTTGTACCTCTCCCTTTCACATGTGTCGTGTGTTCAATAATCTTTGGTTAAACAAAGACATTTCTTCTTCTTCTTCTTCTTCTTTTTGTTTTTCTTTTTTTTTTTTTTACAATAAATTGTGTTTTCATATTATATATATAAATATATACATGTCTATTTTTTCTTCTTTTTCATCCATTTTCATATCTGCTGGTTTGTCGCTTCAGCTTGCATCAAGATTGAGTGTGTGATGTTCCCGCTCTTGTCTGCATGTATATACTGTAATACAAAAAAAAAATACGTACAGAAACACAAATACTAACAAGATATATCAAGAAAAAGGAACCTATTTAACATCACACACAGCACGAAGCGTCATATGTGACTAACAAAGTTGTGGTGGCTGTTTGACTTTTATGATTTACTTTCGCTCGTTTTCGCTTTTTGTCTTCTTTTTTATTTGGAGAGGTGTTGTTTTTTGCTAAACTACTAGATGTGTATTCTTACTATGTATTTGATACCCCGACACTTTTTGCATGCTTAGTTACTTCTGTAGATGAGGAGCTGAGGTGTTTTTTTTAATTGTTGTTTGTGATGACAGGGAAAAAGTGTGACGCTTTTGACACAAGTGCATATCCCCGCGCAGAGTATAAAGTGACGTCTTAGGGGGGAAGATAAAGCTGAATGGTTTTGTTTCTTTTGTAAGATTGACAGCTCAGTCTGCAACTTGATGGCAAATTTGCATTTGTCGCTTTTGTTGTGATTTGATGGATAAGAGACAGTTCATCCCCTTCATTCTCTTCAAGGGGTTTTTGGGATGTGGATTTTTTCTTTCTTCTGATTCTGTTTGTTGTAACTCACGTCTTTAATGTCTTGGTTATGTTGTTTGATCAAACCCACTTTCTATGTGTCAGGTTTTCTTCTGAAACCTACTACTGCTTGTTTTGCACTGAGTTATCTCTTGATATCTCGAAGCAGTTGCGGGGCTTTCGACCGTCTCCTGCTGCGCACCAGAATACTGCGCTGCTTTCTTGCTGTAAATAGCTGAGCGGTAGATTTGTGGAAAAATAGTCTTTTAGATTTTGTAGTTTACCTGAAAGCATTTCGCTGAGAAAAGGGAAAATTAGGTAGCCTCATGAGATATCAACCAAAGCATAAACTCACCCCATGTTGTCATGATTATGTAATTTTTCTTACTCAGAGACGCTGATGTATATTGTTAAATTGAACAAAATCATATTTTCCCAACACAGCATTATTTTATTTTTGCAGTATCTAGTTTAGTGGGGAGTTGAACAATCATTAAAAATCATACAATATTTTTCCTTTTGATTAAGTCTCCCCACAGTCCCGAATCATATCAGTGTTCCAATTCCTCATTTAATGGCATTTCAGTGCTTTCAAAGCAACATGAACAAATGTTCCTAACAGGGCTTTTTGGGTGTCAGCGGTGAGTCTAAACCTTATTTGTCATTTGGTGGCATGGCATCTAAAAACTTTTTTTGCTATATTACAATATAAGTAAGCAAAAGAAAAGTCCGTCTGCATGTGTGCACTTTATCGTCAGTGTTTTGTTTGTTTCCGTCACATAAAATAGTCCTTCTTGAGACAAAGTAGGAAGCACATTGCATTTCTTCTCTGTTTCTTTCTTGTGTTTTTTGTTTTCTTTTATCTCAAGCTGAACACCTGGTTAGCCTTTTCACCAGCATATTGCAGTGAGTGAAACACTCCACTTCCTTTTTGCTAGTGTGAACCTTGGAGAATTTCAGGCCTTTTTTGGATCAATGGGAGTGTACCACTGTAAAAATGTAGACATGCAGTACAGATGTAGGTTTTAAATGAGGCAGGATGACACCGCAGAGCAAAATCAATGTCTTTGTTTTACGTGTTTGTCCGCGAGAAACATTCATCTTTGCTGAGGAAGTTAAACGGTTCTTTGAAATGTTGGCAGAGTGCAGTTTTATTGGCGCTACGGTAAAGCTGTCACGGTTATCTGAGCAGACAGCAGATTGGTGGAACCGCTGAGGTGCATTGTGATAATGAGGAAGCAGCAGAGCAGGAGGAAGACACTCGTGACGATTTTTTTACTCTCTGTGGTCATGGTGTTTAAAACCGGGTGCATTTTGGTCACAGTTGAAATGAAATTGTATATTTATGTACATATGCCAAGTGTTTTTTTTTCTTTTGTTGCTGAGGCCAGTCCCAGTGTGCAGTTTGTTACGGCTTCTCTTGGCAATGTTGTAATGAAAAAAAAAAAAAAAAAACATACAAAAATGTGTAACAATATGTCCTGAAGATGCTCGATCAAAAACCAACTGTCATTGTGTTGTGTTCAACATGGACTCTGTTTGAATGTTTCTTTTATTTCTGGGGAACGTCTACTAAAAAGGTCAATAATACCGTTTGTCACTGTTGTACTGTTTCTGTTGAAATATGAATATTGTGTCTTGTATCGTAGGAATCCAGAAAACAAAGTAGCAAAACAAGCAATAATTTACAGTTCTATAATACCGGTATGTGTATTTTCATGTTCTGTACTTATTTCTCAGAGATGGTCTCTGTCTCTTACAGTATCCGCTTCTATTTGTGTAGTATAATAGCCATTTGTTTCACTTAGAGAAATACATAAAGACTTATTCTTAAAAGCCATGTTTAGTGTTGTTTATTTTAGGGGTTTCTTTACCTTAGAGGTTACAAACTTGGGATGCAGATGCCGGTATAGAAACAGAATCTCAAGCAAAATTTCCAGTACAGGCATTTGTTAGATTTATTACAAATCACGTTCACATTGCACGAGTTATATTCATCTGAAAATACCAGCAACTCACTCTTAGCATTAGCACTAGTTTGTGCATTTTATTCATTATCACTACATTCAGTTCACAGAGCTAAGCATCTGTTTTTCTGAGAGGTAAATTCAGAAAGTTAATGACACTTAAAGGTCTAGTATGTAGGATTTAGTGGCATCTAGTGGTGAGGCTGCAGATTGCAACCAAAGAACTACAGTGGCAACACACCTGTCTAGCCCAAGTTTGGTTTACCATTCTGGATTACTGCTGAAACAACATGGCGGACTTTGTGGACGAGGACCTGCTCCGTATGTAGACCTAAACGCCTCATTGGAAGGTAACAAAAACACAGTAAGTCTTAGTTTCAGTTGATTATACATTAATGAAAACATAGCTATGAATATTATATTCCATTTCTGCCAATATATCCTCCTAAGTCCTACACACTGGACCTTTATGGCTGTTTTAAAGGCACTTTCAGAAGCTTTTTTGTTTGCATTATAAAACATTATTTCTGCTACATTATTAAAAAAAAGATTAAAATTAGGTCAGTAAGTGGTGGCTATATTTCCTAATCCAAGATGGTAGCTGGAGGTAAGTTATCTACTATCTATTTGGTAAATTGGTTTTGTTTTCCACTATCTTACGAAACAAAACTTTAATAACCGCCCAATGTTCCACAAATCGAGCGAAAAGATGCCACTTCCTGCTATGATGTGTTTTAAACTGTAAAACAGTGTTGCATATTGGAAAATGGGATAAAGATCCTTTTTTTTCCAAGCAACTAACATGTTTTTATTAAGCCTAATATTCTTTAATCCAGACTCAAATGGAGTGTTATGTATTACTAACCAACTTTCTTGGTCTGTAGCCATGAGTAATAGCATAGCTGTACTAGCACTAGTAACTTACTAGTGCTAATGCTAGTTTGCCCTTAGCGCTAATTACCAAATGCTAATGCATGCTAACATGCTAAACTAAAATCGTAGACATGGCAAACATACCCGCCGAATGTCAGTATGTTAGCATTTTCATTATCATGTTAGCATTTGTAGCTGCCAGCACGGCTGTTGACTGTTAGCATTGTTTAAAGAGCGTTTAGAAAGACAGATACATGGCTCTACAACTCAAATGTGACAAGTTTACTAGTGGACATATCACCAAAACTGTAAGTGTTAAAGCGCTAATTACCTAATGCTATTCATGCTAACAGGCTAGGCTGAGATGGTGACATGTTGGTTAGACACTATACCTGCTAAACTTGTTAGCAGGTATTGTCATAGCACCATAAGCATTTAGCTTAAAGCAGCCTCACTGAGCTGCTAGCATAGCTGTAGACTCCTAGCATTGTTTAACTCAAATGTGACACGTTTACAAGTGTAAATATCACCAAAGCTGTAAGTAACTGGTCGACATTCTTGGTTTTTAGCCTAGCAATATGTTTTTAGTTTGTGTTCAGGCTAAACTGAGATGGTGGCATGTTAAACATTATACCTGCCTGACCGCAGCATGCTAGCATTGTCACTGTGAGCATATTAGCATGCTGACATTAGCATTTAGCTCAAATTTACCTCACAGAGCTGCTAACATAGCGAAGAGCTTTCAGAAAGACAAAAGCTTGGCTCTATGACTCAAATGTGATGATAAATAATACATGAGAGATACAAAGCTGGGCTATGCATCAGCCCATGCAGATGCAAATAGATACAACTATGTAAATAATGTAGATGTAAACATAATAACCATATTCTCACTTAGGCATCTGCAATATTGCTCCAGTTGTTTCCCACTCATCCCTCTGTAATTGTCCACTTCTCTGCTGTTTTCAAAATGTTACATAATTAATGAAGGTGAATTGGTTCGATATCAACCCGTCCTTCACGCAAGGCTATTAAATACACAGAAAAGCCTTTATCACATGTTTTAAAAATCATGCTAGAATGGTACAACAGAGTTACTGTCACTTGCACTTTGCACCTCATATTTCCCCCAAGGACATAACAACAGTTAATGTTCTGTTTGGTTCAGGGCCTTGTCTGTACGGTAAAGACACTGACACCAAGGTTGAGTTAATGATTCTTACAGTGAACAACACTGGACATGAAATTTATAACACGAAAGGCAAGGTGTGGCAATGCAGCCGTGACCTGCAGTTCAGCAGCCGATTGAATTTCACAGCTGCAGTTTCCCCGTGACAGCCATGAAGACAAATGACTGCTGATGAATCCAGTAACAATAGATTTCTCTCGTCCATTTCCCCCTGACAAACCGCACTTCATTATTACGTGAGGGGAGTAGAAACAACAAAGCCAGGAAGAAAGCACACTGTCAACCATGGTTTGACAAAAAAGTATGTTTTGCAACTACAGGTGGGATGAAAGGAGAGTCTTTGTTTATGTAAGCTCACTGTTTTAGTGAATGATTTGTGCTTCCTGAAGTGTATACAACACTAAAAAACAGGTGTGCAGAAGGTTAGCTGTGTCATTGCTGACGTACTAAATGGTCGAAAGGTGAAAACAGTGGACGGCTGTCAGCATTTTACAGTTAAAGAGGACTGAACAACAGCTGTGAGACGAGGCTTACTCTGCTGCCCTGTATCTTCCTCTCCATGACACAAAAAGCCCTCTCTTCATGGGGAATTCCTCCTCACAATGCCCCTCACTGTTGAACGTGAAGATGCGTGTGCACCTAAGAGGAACAGATCAGGTTAACGTGACCCCCGTGGGTGTTAATGGGGCCAGTGCTTCCAGATTCCTTTAAAGGTACTCTCCAGGATTACACAGCGGGCACGTCTCAGTTGCTCATGCAGGAATCTTAAGTGATGCATTAGTCATGAGTTGACGTGAATATATACAATGTTTTTAGTTAAGTGGTTTCTTAAAAGTACACATAGTGGAGTGTAATGGGTTTACTCTGACTGGATTCAAACATTTACCTCAGCTTTTAAATCATAGTCCCCTAATGCAATGAAGTGATAAGTACAGTGAGCGTAAACACTTTTATCTCCCTCAGGAGGAGAGAGTAAAGATTGGCTGTCCCCTGTAAGACCTGCTGTTTTATAGTCAGGAAAAGTGCAGATAAAACAACTTTCCTTATCTGTGCTGATAATAAAATCAGTTTGTGATCAAGACAGATTATCAAAAGATTACAATGGCAATTTAATGTTTGCGGTTTCTAGGAAATCATGACATTTATAGGCATGTTTTAGCAGCGGGACTGGAGGGATACCACAACGTTGGCTGGTCTGCCAGCTGTTTGACGACTTTGAGCCAGGCTGAAAACACTCAAATGGATCTGCATTAAAGTTTGGTAAGTTCATAGGTCATTCCTGTTATGCAGCGACATTTTCTGTCCCTATGGATTACTTCCTCATATTTTCTTTAAAATGTGTCAAAATCTAAACCTAAACACATAATAATGCACACATCTTGGGCTCTTTAAATATTAGCAGCCAGTCACCAAACATATAATTGCATTGTTTTACAAATGTCCTTTATATGAAACAATGTTTTTTTTAAGAATATTTTTATGGATTTTGCCTTTATAAGACAGGACAGTATTAAGGGTGAAAGGGGGGCCAGAGAGAGGGGATGACATACATCCAAGGGCCATGGGCTTGAATTGGACAAATGACTTTATACATGTGATGCCTGCACTACCCACTGAGCCAGTGGGCACCCCAGAAACAATCATTTTAATTGGTCTTAGACAACAAGTATGTGCAGTGTCAAGAGTTAAAAAAAAAAAAAAAATCACTGGTATCATAACATGCAAGGAAATCCATGTGGCATGTTGACTTTCTCTTTCTGGTAATAAGAGTGCCGCAGCTAAAACAATAAGGGTATAACAACAAAAATGTTTTTTAATGAATAGCCACAGGTTACATTAATGATTTAATGAATAAATGACTGAACTCATAAATAGATTTAACCATTTAAAAACAAACAAACATGACTGTCCTATGTTACCTGACCAGCTGTCCACTTTTACCTGAACATGTCATCTGAGTGAAGTAGGGGTACTTGATGTTTTTCATTGTCCAAAGTTTCTAAAGCATCCCCTATTTTACTTGGCAACATATTTTCTTCATAGAAATATAGCAGAGAACCATAAGAAGTCATAAAAGTAACACTACAAGTAGTCTTCGGAGTTTTAGGTGGTTTTCTTAATAATCTACTACAATCAGAACCAGAAAAAATACAAAGAATAGAGAATCATAACATGTAAGAATAAGAGTGTGAAACAGAAGTATATAAATGTGGTAAAATAATAATAAAAATGTGCATTACGCCCAATGTTTAACACCAGTTCTTAAGATATTAAGAATAAAATACTGTTCACTGTGCTGAGTCAGTAAGTGTGTAAAAATACACAAATATGTGCATTGTGCTACCTTACACTGTATAAACTGGTATGTTACGTTCAGAAATATATAATATGTATTATGCTTTAATGTTCACTGCAATAGATACATGAATAGAATAAAAACAAGAATAAGAATAATCACAGGGCGGCAATATTAGCAGTGTAAATAAGCAAAGCAAAACAAACAATCTCTGTTGCCGCCCCCACCCTCTGGAATTCACTCCCCAAATCCATCAGAGACTATACAGACCCCCACACCTTCAAATCTCTCCTAAAGACCCACCTTTTTAAATTGGCTTTTAATCTGTAAACTAAATATGTCTAATTTTCTGTTCTATCCTATCCCATCATATTCTATCTCTCCCTGATCTTTTAAATTGTTTCTGTATTCTAATTATGTTATTATTCTATATTGTCTTGTATTTTAAACTGTTATTATTTCTATGTAAGCGTCTTTGAGCACTTGTAAAAGCGCGTTATAAATAAAATTTATTATTATTATTATTAATTACAAAAAAGCTTTGCCAGACAGACATGCAAGCAAAGAAATATGAGGAAGAGGAAGACAGTAGTGTTAATAAGGCCCTAGTGCTCCCTAGTTACTAGTTAATGAACCACGCACAAACACACACACACACACACACACACACACACACACACACACACACACACACACAGTTTTAGGCGTGTATATATTTTAGTAACAGTGTTTCTTACTGCTGCTTTTATATTACATCCACTTGTCAGTCTTGAGAGATTTGGTATTGGACAATATCAACATACTTGCCCAGCACTCATCATTACATTTCTGTATATGACAAAAACTACAAATGAAAATAGGTTAGGTTTAACTTAATAGTTTTTTGTAGTTTATGTAGAATAATTGATCATTTTGTTATAGACTGATACAACTTAACAAAAACAGAAAACCATAATGGAGATGGGTTTGGCTTTTTGAGGGCATGTACTCCTGAGACCCTGTGTCCTCATATGAGGACATCACATTTTGGGTTTACTTGACCTTATACTTCATTCTGCTTAACTCAGACCTCTTGTCCTTATTCGTGGACACTTTTTTGTGCCACCAAGTGGCAGTAAGACCACAATACACTAATCTATGTAAAACCAAGATGGCAGCCATCTCTGCTGACTCAGAACTCAAACAAAAGTGGACAAGGTCCAAAACCTCATCACATTTTATGGCTGACACTTGGTTTATTTATGATTAATAATGTTTGTAGTTTCTTAGGCCATACAAATCTGACCAGTGTTAGCAACAGTAAAAAAAAAAAAAAAAGCTAAGACGCAGTTAATTAGAAAGTACTCATGTGAAGACATTGGGAAGTTATCAGGTTTTTGAAAGGCATTGGTATTTTATTATAGTCCTGTATGAGGACATTGGGACTTTGTCATCGTCCTGTATGAGGACATTGGGACTTTATCATTGTCCCGTATGAGGACATTGGGACTTTATCATCGTCCCGTATGAGGACATTGGGACTTTATCATTGTCTTGTATGAGGACATTGGGACTTTATCATCGTCCCGTATGAGGACATTGGGACTTTATCATTGTCTTGTATGAGGACATTGGGACTTTATCATCGTCCCGTATGAGGACATTGGGACTTTATCATTGTCTTGTATGAGGACATTGGGACTTTATCATTGTCTTGTATGAGGACATTGGGACTTTATCATCGTCCCGTATGAGGACATTGGGACTTTATCATTGTCTTGTATGAGGACATTGGGACTTTATCATCGTCCCGTATGAGGACATTGGGACTTTATCATTGTCTTGTATGAGGACATTGGGACTTTATCATTGTCCCGTATGAGGACATTGGGACTTTATCATCGTCCCGCATGAGGACATTGGGACTTTATCATCGTCTTGTATGAGGACATTGGGACTTTATCATCGTCCCGTATGAGGACATTGGGACTTTATCATCGTCTTGTATGAGGACATTGGGACTTTATCATCGTCCCGTATCAGGACATTGGGACTTTATCATCGTCTTGTATGAGGACATTGGGACTTTATCACTGTCCCGTATCAGGACATTGGGATTTTATCATCATCCTATATGAGGACATTGGGAATTTATCATCGTCCCGTATGAGGACATTGGGAATTCATCATCGTCCCGTATGAGGACATTGGGACTTTATCATCGTCCCGTATGAGGACATTGGGAATTTATCATCGTCCCGTATGAGGACATTGGGACTTTGGGACTTTGTCATCATCCCGTATGAGGACATTGGGACTTTGGGACTTTGTCATCGTCCTGTATGAGGACATTCGGACTTTATCATCGTCCCGTATGAGGACATTGGGACTTTGGGACTTTGTCATCGTTCCGTATGAGGACATTGGGAATTTATCATCGTCCCGTATGAGGACATTCGGACTTTATCATCGTCCAGTATGAGGACATTGGGACTTTGGGACTTTGTCATCGTCCTGTATGAGGACATTCGGACTTTATCATCGTCCCGTATGAGGACATTGGGACTTTGGGACTTTGTCATCGTCCCGTATGAGGACATTGGGAATTTATCATCGTCCCGTATGAGGACATTGGGACTTTGGGACTTTGTCATCATCCCGTATGAGGACATTGGGACTTTGGGACTTTGTCATCGTCCTGTATGAGGACATTCGGACTTTATCATCGTCCCGTATGAGGACATTCGGACTTTATCATCGTCCAGTATGAGGACATTGGGACTTTGTCATCGTTCCGTATGAGGACATTGGGAATTTATCATCGTCCCGTATGAGGACTTTGGGACTTTGGGACTTTGTCATCGTCCCGTATGAGGACATTGGGAATTTATCATCGTCCCGTATGAGGACATTGGGACTTTGGGACTTTGTCATCGTCCCGTATGAGGACATTGGGAATTTATCATCGTCCCGTATGAGGACATTGGGACTTTGGGACTTTGTCATCGTCCCGTATGAGGACATTGGGACTTTGGGACTTTGTCATCGTTCCGTATGGGGACATTGGGACTTTATCATCGTCCCGTATGAGGACATTGGGACTTTGGGACTTTGTCATCGTCCCGTATGAGGACATTGGGACTTTATCATTGTCCCGTATGAGGACATTGGGACTTTATCATCGTCCCGTATGAGGACATTGGGACTTTGTCATCGTCCTGTATGAGGACATTCGGACTTTATCATCGTCCCGTATGAGGACATTCGGACTTTATCATCGTCCAGTATGAGGACATTGGGACTTTGGGACTTTATCATTGTCCCGTATGAGGACATTGGGACTTTATCATCGTCCCGTATGAGGACATTGGGACTTTGTCATCGTCCTGTATGAGGACATTCGGACTTTATCATCGTCCCGTATGAGGACATTCGGACTTTATCATCGTCCAGTATGAGGACATTGGGACTTTGGGACTTTGTCATCGTTCCGTATGAGGACATTGGGAATTTATCATCGTCCCGTATGAGGACATTGGGACTTTGGGACTTTGTCATCGTCCCGTATGAGGACATTGGGAATTTATCATCGTCCCGTATGAGGACATTGGGACTTTGGGACTTTGTCATCGTCCCGTATGAGGACATTGGGAATTTATCATCGTCCCGTATGAGGACATTGGGACTTTGGGACTTTGTCATCGTCCCGTATGAGGACATTGGGACTTTGGGACTTTGTCATCGATCCGTATGAGGACATTGGGACTTTATCATTGTCCCGTATGAGGACATTGGGACTTTGGGACTTTGTCATCGTCCCGTATGAGGACATTGGGACTTTATCATTGTCCCGTATGAGGACATTGGGACTTTATCATCGTCCCGTATGAGGACATTGGGACTTTATCATTGTCTTGTATGAGGACATTGGGACTTTATCATCGTCCCGTATGAGGACATTGGGACTTTATCATTGTCTTGTATGAGGACATTGGGACTTTATCATCGTCCCGTATGAGGACATTGGGACTTTATCATTGTCTTGTATGAGGACATTGGGACTTTATCATTGTCCCGTATGAGGACATTGGAACTTTATCATCGTCCCGCATGAGGACATTGGGACTTTATCATCGTCTTGTATGAGGACATTGGGACTTTATCATCGTCCCGTATGAGGACATTGGGACTTTATCATCGTCTTGTATGAGGACATTGGGACTTTATCATCGTCCCGTATCAGGACATTGGGACTTTATCATCGTCTTGTATGAGGACATTGGGACTTTATCACTGTCCCGTATCAGGACATTGGGATTTTATCATCATCCTATATGAGGACATTGGGAATTTATCATCGTCCCGTATGAGGACATTGGGAATTCATCATCGTCCCGTATGAGGACATTGGGACTTTATCATCGTCCCGTATGAGGACATTGGGAATTTATCATCGTCCCGTATGAGGACATTGGGACTTTGGGACTTTGTCATCATCCCGTATGAGGACATTGGGACTTTGGGACTTTGTCATCGTCCTGTATGAGGACATTCGGACTTTATCATCGTCCCGTATGAGGACATTCGGACTTTATCATCGTCCAGTATGAGGACATTGGGACTTTGGGACTTTGTCATCGTTCCGTATGAGGACATTGGGAATTTATCATCGTCCCGTATGAGGACATTGGGACTTTGGGACTTTGTCATCGTCCCGTATGAGGACATTGGGAATTTATCATCGTCCCGTATGAGGACATTGGGACTTTGGGACTTTGTCATCGTCCCGTATGAGGACATTGGGAATTTATCATCGTCCCGTATGAGGACATTGGGACTTTGGGACTTTGTCATCGTCCCGTATGAGGACATTGGGACTTTGGGACTTTGTCATCGTTCCGTATGAGGACATTGGGACTTTATCATCGTCCCGTATGAGGACATTGGGACTTTGGGACTTTGTCATCGTCCCGTATGAGGACATTCGGACTTTATCATCGTCCAGTATGAGGACATTCGGACTTTATCATCGTCCAGTATGAGGACATTGAGAATGTTATGGAACAGACGATGCATGAATTAGACAATTAGTTAAAGAGCACAGCCAACTCAGGAGAAACGTAATTGAAAAGTCTGGCACTAAAAAACAAACTTAGTTAGTTACAAAAGAGAATCCACTGCTCTTTTCACCTTCTGTAACATAAAACTAATTTAAGACACAGGGTATTGTGCCTGACTGAAACCGACACAATGTGGGGAAGCCATTACTGAAAGATGCACCCTTCTCTATGACACCTGAGCTCTCATACCTGTGTAATGGTCGTGGAGGTATGCAGGCCATCATGAGACGCAGAACAATGCGTGTCTGCCCAAATGAAGCTGAGTTACACTTTCTCACAAAGGCAAAACACTGACTTGCTTTATAGTCGCGGGCACCACCTAGCCCCTGGAGGTAACACGAGGCGAGATCCTGACGACTTGTTGGCACTGTGTGGGGAAAGACTACCACGGCCGGGCGTGTTACAGGAGCTTGTTTGCCTCAATAAGAGCAAGACATAGAAGGACAGTCGGGAAGATGGTTGCCAGTGAAAACATTTTTCCTGTTCAGTGGACGACTTTCACACAAATGTTGCCAAGTGGTGAAAGGAGCTCATTGTCCTGTGATAAAAGAGAAGGCTGGTGTATCTTTTGTGCTGTACATACACACCCTGTACCCTTTGGACAAGTATTGTAATTCAGTTAATTTTCAACTACATACATAAAACATGTACGTGCAGAGATGAATGGGTTTGTGATAACTGAAACCACATATTTTGTCCACTTTGTTTGAGATAATGATTTGATTGCGCAACATACACTCTGGATTTTGCTATATGAGATGTTGTTTTTTGATGTTTTTCCATCTTTCTTCACAAATTTGCACACAGCCCCACGCTCTGCAGCTCCAGCAAGATGCAGCCAGTCTGATTTTGAGAGGCAGTCGTCATGGTGAGAGCTGAGCCGAGCAGACAGCCCCGCAGAGGAGCCTCACTTTTTGATCAGCAGCCACGGCACGCCTAAGGGCCAGGCGGAAGGACCTGAAAAACCAGCTGCCTGAGATTATTACTCTCGGCTCTGAAGCAACAAGTGAGTGAGCGTGGAGCCTCCTCCTCCTCCTCTTCTTCACTCTCCTCCTCCTCCTCTTCACATAAACACTCTGATCCCCAAAGAAAGCACACACTCAGAGGCATCTCAGCTCTGTTTTTAAAACTCTTTTGTCCTTTGTTTGTGTCTGTCCCGTCCTGTGTGCACCTGTGGGACTGTCACTGTAGGAGCACCTGGGATTTATTTCCTCACACACTCCTCTGCTCCCTCGTGCCTCCCTCCTCAGACCTGCCGTGACCGTCAGCCCTCCACCAGTGGACTATGCCCCCCTCAATCAGCTGAGGGAGGGGGCTCTGCGCTGCTCAGGCTCCCATCTGGAGAAGGCTTGGGCTGAAATCAAAGAGGAGACGGTTAGGTAAGTCTCTGCTTTTGACTCCTTCTATTAGGATTTGTTTTCCTCTTAAGTTTGTCTCGTGAGGCTGAGAGTAACTTTTCAATGAGTTTCTGTGTGTGTGTGTGTGTACAACGGGGGCTTTCCCAGATAATATGGCGAAATAGCAGGTGAGTCAGGTGAAAGGGAATAGCTCACATTCCAGGGAGCGCTCAGATTTAGTCTTAGGTCAGTGAAACAACGCAGATGTATATGGAGATTACACTTCAGTTCCCAGCACTATCTGTCTGTGCATCTCTCAAGCGGCTGCGTGGTGGAACACCCCTGCTTATCATCTCATCAGTTGCCACTACGCTGTTGGAAAATATGACCGCTGTTTGTACAGTACTGCCACGTTTATCAAAGCAGGTAGTTTCACAGTAATGTGACAGGCATGATTATCATTTTGGTCTTGTTGTAGTTTATTCCAAACCACCACTTGTAGTTGTTTGACCAGGGGAGTTGTCTGTGTGGTGCTAAGAATAGAAAGCATACTTTTCTTCTATTGTGTCGCTACATCTCTTCACTCATTAAATCGACTGTGATCGCATACCAGCTGCACCTAACCAGTTTGAGTGAGGCTCATTAGGTTAAAGTTTGGATCACTCTGAAACGTCTTTTAGGCATTAATTTATTGGCCAACAGTAGTGTGTTTCTGTTTGAGGACTTGACATAGAAGCTTAAAAGACAAAAAGACAAATTTAACCTTTTATAAAGCATAAAAAGCCTAATGAACATAAAAGGTGAATCAGCATTCAAAATAAAACCAACAGGCTATTTTGTTTATTACTAGGGGTGGGAATCACCAGAGACCAGAGGATCCACGATACAATATTATCACGATACTTAAGTCATGATACAATATTATCACAATACTCACGTCACGATACAATATTATTGCAATTTTAAATATGTTGCCATATGCTGAGTATTGCAATAAAATATATTGTGATATATAGTGATTAATTACCTTTTTTAAACTGTAAATCATGTCCCCAAAGAAAAACTTTTGCTTTTCTGTTTCTGTTATATTTAATAAGATAAGTTTTTAGTCTGTTCGTTTCACTTCAGCTATTTTTTGCAGTAGCAAAATGTATCTATTAGTCTGAAAAAGCAATTGATTATAGTGGCTACCTGAAGTATAATTTGTATTTGTAATATTAATAATTTAGGCTATATAATAAAAAAAATCAATATTTGGCACTGTGTGACGATACGATATTGCTGTACTATGCTGTATCGATTTTTTTTTCCCATCACAAGGGTTTTTTTATTAAACATTTAGGGGCATCAAACACTTAATTTCCTGCGTTCAAGTGAATTTTATGCACAAATTTATGATGGAAATGTCTTTAATTTCTTCAAAAAAAAAGTCCTCCACTACTTAAATGTTTTTTAGGGAGGAACAAATGCACATATTCTAAATATTAAAGGCAATGTGTACCCTGTGTCCCCCCTGAAATCTCTGCCTATGATGATATCAACTGATTTTAAAAATGAAATAACAAATATATGAACACACAGTTACAACAACGCTGTAACTAGGTCTAAGAAATTGAAGTGATTTTCACATCAAAAAGAAAATTATCTTCTGTCTGACTGTAGATGATAAGCGCAGTGCTTTTGTAAGTGGCCTACTTTGTTTTGTTATCATTTTCAACTCCGATAAGCATTGTGTCAAAATATGCTTCAGTAGCCAGACTACGAAAGCATACTAGACATACCAGCGTGCAAAGTTTCAGATCACGTCTTTCTTGATTTGAGCTCATGGTTCCCACAGTCGTGAAAAAGTTTTGATTGTTTCAGCTATTATTTAAAATATGTTGATAAAAATCCTAAAACATGTCCAACATGATTTTAAGTCTAGAAAAGTGCTGCATGATTGTTGAAAGATGACGCACACTGGTCACGCTTCAAATGACTTGTTGTTAGAGAGGTGTCCAGGCTGTTTTAAACTAGTTGAAGTCATGTAAATGGGGTCAAATATTATAGAAAAGTTATGGGAAAAGTTTTGAAAAGTCACCAGTACAAATGTGTGGGAACCGTGTTAGCAGTTTTCAGGATGCTAACTCTAAATAAAAAGTATTATTGTGAGCAGCAGACATCTTCTTTATTACATGCTAATTGTACAAAGGGGGTTTGAATCAGGTCACACTGACAGACATTGAGGTGTCAGTGTTTAATTCATAAAATTTATTACAATGAGAACAGCAACTCAAAAGGAAAGCCAGCTAAGATAATGTTTGTAATCTAATGAAGTCATATAGTCAGGTTGTAACGCTTGTGGGACTTCAAAACCCAGATCATTTGAGCAGGTCTCTGTCATGGTAATATCTTTATTAAAGGAGATTAACGTCAGTTCAGAGTGTTCTCATGACACAATGGTAACAATAGCTGTCAGTGGCTGACTCACATAGAAGTCACTGACTGCCTCTGAACGAAGTAAATAAACCCAGAAAACCAATTTCAAAGGAAGTAAACTTGAACACTAGATACTGTTTGCTTGTTAACATTCAGCTGGACTGACAGTGATGTGAATATGACCACTGTAATAAAGTGATTTAGTGTCCACATACATCAGTGAACACCTTCCACTTTATTCCAGCTGTTTGTGCCTCATCAATGGGTCAATTTAAAGCCCTTTTTAAGAAGTGTTGACAGGATTTTTGCTGCCTTTCTATAAATACCCATTTGTCATGGTTTTCGTAACCGCGCAGACAATACATTGTAAGCTGAGAAGCTGTTGTGCAAACCTACTGTACCATCACTGACAAAGTAGCTTTCTTTTTCCATCCTAACCCTGTTGTGTGTTTCGTCATAAGAATATTTGTTGCTAGTTTATTCCTTAAATCATACTTTCTCTAACCCAGTTTGATACTAGCTGATAATTTAGTCAATTTTTCCATCATGATTTGTGGATATTTCAGGGGCAATGGAGACTGTACTGTCACGACTACAGAGCCCAATGGCTCTACAATACTTCCTCTTTATTTTAGATTATTCTTTTGGCATTTCTACTTTAAGTTTTGACAGTGAGGGCTGTGATTTCTGGCCGTCACCACCCACTCACTCACACCATAAGCTGAAAAACAGCCTTGATGTATCACCTCTTTACAACATACATCTGTTTTAATTAGACAGTTTTTACATCTCTGATGTCACGTCATGGTTTATGTCAATAGCAGGCGGCTGTGCGCTGTGCCAGGGACCTGTCAGTGCTATTGCAAATCCCCCAGGGATGAATTGAGGTCGATAAAAGTCATAGTTAAATCCCTCTTTAGCGAGACATCTGGAAAACAAATCATATGGGACATTTACATCTGACGTGACGCAGGTGACCTCTCTGCTGCGAGCACAGTATGCATGCTCACTGGACTAATAGCTCCACCTGTGTCTTATTAACCTGCGTCTAATTGACTGCTCAAATATTGACTCCAACCGTCATTTGATGAAGGTCATACTTTGAACGTGTTTATGAATGCATGTGTAGGAGCCTGTGTTTTACACAATGTGCAGAAGGGGGAAAAGTCGAGCTGGTCAACAGCTTTTTTTTCCTAGTATAAAAAAGAGGAAACTACATTAAATTGTTCCTGTTCTGCATTGAGAGTCAGCGCTCTGAAAAAGCAATAAATGATGTGTTTACTGAGGGTGGAAGAGAGGATATTGAATCTTCCGTGGTAGTGAATACCTGCAATTTGTGGAACAACAAACAAACTATTATTGCGGCGGAGGGAAGACAGGCAGCTGCAGGGAAAGATACTGACGTCAAAGTGATCTGATCAGTTGTGGTTACAAATTCCTTTGCCTAAAAACATTAAAACTGTCCTTTAAGTCTTTTGTGCTTTGAGTTATTGGTGATATCTTTGGCTTTGTGGTTAGCAGGCGCACGCCAGTAGTCAGCACTGTTCATGACAAATTCTTTGTAGTTTGTGTTTTATCTGATACGTAACACAATTTAATTCTTAAGTGGAACCTAATATTGAAAAATTTATTCATTTTGGTTTGCACATTTTTCTTTTTACTGCCCCTGTTTTTATATGTTAAGAGGTAGTTGCCACTGATGGGTATCAACAGCAAGAATTGGTTGCCAATTTCTCAAAATGGCTGCCAGTGACAACGTGGCAACAGTTACTGTCAATCCCTGATTTGAACGACTTTGTTCTCACATTGGGACGTATTGACTTCTGTTACCTTAACTGGCACTCACATTTGAATTTCCCTTCTGTTTTTGTGACAGTAAAGGATGTATGTTTATTGCTTATGGCATTTCCTCTCTGTCGCTAACTACGTTGATCAGTTGACCTAGTTCTGTAGCAGCTGATGTGATTCTGTGCTTTCTGTGCTGTCACTTTGACTATTCACACATGCCATGGCAATGCTGGAGTAGATGGGGCAGCCCAACAGATGATGGTAAAGCAAAAGTTATGGATGCCAACCGCTTTAAAACCCAACAAAATAAGACGATGATACAAGGCTGCACGTACGTGTATAGAGCAGAAGACATCTCTTATTATTTTCAGGAACATGGCGGACAAGGAGCCATTTTTGATGACCAGTATTCTTGTCAGACAGATGACATGGACCAAAGACCAAAGGGGGGCCATGCAAAGGCCTGTGCTTGACCGTGAAATGGGATCAAGTACAACAGTTTACTTTACTTTACACCGCACCCTTTTTTCACAATGCAGCCACTGGCTAAGTCGTAATGTCTTACCAAATATCAGGGGCTTGAAAAAGAGAAGCAAGGGTACAAAGAGAACAAGAAAATGGAAGGAGCAAAGAGCAATGGGCACATTTTTGGCCAAATAAAGTGTGACGAAGGTGGGGAGCCAGATAGATGCTGTGGCGGGCTCAGTTTTAAAGCTAGAGGGAATGTGAGCATGTCCTGGATGGGGAAATGACACTGGATTTGGAAATGGTTGAACTGAGGGTGGATGAAGAGCAAAACCAGTCAGCAACTCTTTCTGCTCATTTTTTCAACTTAGTTTATGTAAATGCGGCGAGATGACACAATGAAGCGGAAACATTGCGTGTGTCAAAATGTGTTCTCTTTTCACTGCTTGCTTAACAAGCATGCATTAATTAGCTGATGGTCATGTGAAACAGTTTTGCAGATGTGTACTGTTCGTGGCTGTTATGGTGTTTGCTATTTAGGCAGCGCCAGTCAAAAGTTGTTTGTATTCCAGGAGGTCCGGTGAAGTCATGAGGTGCTGAGTAATGGTGAGCAGAGCAATTCAGTTTCATTTCGGATCATGTTAACTGTAGGTGTCTCCTCAGCTCAGGGCTCTCCTGATCCTTGCGTGATCTCTAACACACCACCTTAACCTAGCCTGCAGTCAGTCGGCTGTATTGGCGTCTTCTATCGACACACCCGACGCTGATGGAGTTGACACACCCACCCACTGCTAAGGGAATCATGAAAGATAATGACCTTTTCTCCCTTTTAAGGTTGAGAAGGAGGTATCAGATATACTGAGAGGCTCAGGAAGAGCCCCCCCCCCCTCCAATCACACTTTTTAATGCACAAATAGGACTACATTTCACTATAACTGTACCCTATATGGTTACATGTGACAAATAGAATTCAATGACTGCTGATGAAACGCCGGCACGTGCCAGGGCTGCAGCTGGCAGCGCTAATTAATATCTCTACACACTGTACAAGAGCCACGATGCCCTCTGCAGAGGCAGGACTGCGGCTATAACACAGCACAAAAACACATGAGACGTGCAGCCCAAACTCCAATTAGCCCTAATGGATCCAATCAAAACTGCCCTTTAAAGGCTGGTGAATTTATCAGCACAAGGGTACAAAGTCCGTCCTCTCTGTACACAAGTGAAGCAGGTGCCCTTTCTGGAGTAAATTGATGTCTTGTCATGATTTTTGTTTGCTTGGGTCTCTGAGTTGGTTTGGATTTTATGTTTGAATTACTTCAATTAGCCTAATAGCCAGTCTTTCTATATATTTATATTTACTGGACATTATTAGTAAACACCTGATTGGAACTACTAATTCACGAAAAAAGGCTGACAATTCAGATTTCTGCACCGTGTTGCCAAAGCACTTTACGCCACAACATATGATCGGTCACCCACTTATCAGAAGCTGTCACCTCTGCAAACAGCAAACATGATATATGTCATTACTAATCTCTATAGTGTGTCAACACTGAGAGAGTTGGTTGTGCAATGTTTGCCGTCGAGCAGGAAGCTGGATAAGACGTACAGTACACACAAGTATCGAGTCTCCGTCGTCAGCCCATAATTAAGATTCAGTTTCTCATCTTATCTCGATGAGAAAGTGTCAGAATTCTAGTTTGTGGAATTTTTTTTTTTCAAATCTCGACTCTATTACAGAAAGGTGTTGTACTGTCTTTTTCTGATGAGTGTCATATGTACGGTGTTGTAACTGGTCCTTTCACAATGCTTCCAGGATGTGCACAGCTCGGAGGTGGAATGTAAACTTTTACGCTCCATTAATGGTTAAAGCTGTGTACACAGGCCACTGTATTTGTCCATACATTGCATAAACACTGCAAGTTGTCAGACATCATGCAAAAAAGGATCCAAGAAACGAATCTCATAACCTCTATGAGCGAAAGTGACGTTACAGGTTGAGTGCAAAACAAATGTTTTTACTAGTTTCGGTTAAAGGTGAAGTGTGTAGGATTTAAGGGGCTACATTGGTGGAAATGGAGTATTGTATTCATAACTATGTTTTTATTAGTTTCTAATCAACTTAAAATAAGAATCATTGTGTTTTGTTACCTCAGAATGAGGAGTGAATATCTACACATGGAGTGGGCCCTCTTCCGTAGCTTAGCTTATCATAAAGACTGGACACAAAGGGAAATGGCTAGCCTTGCTCCATCCAAAGGTAACTCAGTCTAACTACCAGCAGTTTTTAAACTCACTTATTAATATGTTACGGCCTGTGTCCACATAGCAGGTTTCTCCCAGTGCCACTGTCTTTCTCTAATTGTTCCTAATAAGTAGAGAGCGTGCATAGCTGCATGCCATCACCTAGAGAAAAAGAGCCTTGCTCAGCGCCTTTTTTCTGAGCCCTCCATCTTTTGTGGTCAGCCACTCCAAGTACTTCTAGTTGAAGTGGAAGTGGCACCGGTAGCGTCATATTTACCGTACTGACATGGAGGTGGTATCGACTTTCTCATCTAACTCTTTTAAGAAAGTGAATACGTGTATTCTCCAAAATGTCCTCCAACTGTTCCCTGAATGGTGGCAGTGTCTGTGGCCGAAAGTAATAAGGCTACTGTAAGTGTTTGTGTGGGTGTGTGTGTGTGTGTGTGTGTGTATGCATGTGAAAGAGAAGTAAAGAGAAAGTGTGTCAGCTTATCTTTCAGCAGCCAGGTGTTCATTAGAAAGCTACTGAACCTCCCATCTTTTCAAGTATAAAACCAGGTTCTTTGTAACAGCAGCAGCTACATGTGTGTGAAAAAGTGACGTTTGTCATTTTTATTACCTGTGTTTTGTGTGTGAACTCAGTCATCATTTGTTTTTAGTGAATATTGTGGTTTCTTAGTGGTTACAGTTCGTGGTTATGAGAGTGACAGCAGTCTGGTGTCTGTCAACAACCTCTCATTAAGTCAACTGGTGGTTCATAAACGTAATCATGTTCAGTGGGATCTTCCCAGGCAGCGAGGTAAATATAGAAGTAAGGGTTTTACATACTTTGTTGTGAATTTGAATGTAATCACAGAGCAGTTAATCTAACTAAGATAATAGAGACAGTGTGTGTGTGTGTGTGTCAGGAGCCGCTCTTCCTTGTGCCAGGGTTTCCAGCTTTTTATAGCTGATGCAAATTTCGTCCGCTTGAAGCACCTGCTCTGATTGTGCTGCTGTGCTTCACTCCCAGCTGACACAATGCGACGTCACTCATGTCTTCATTGTAACACTGTTTTCATGCGATGCCTCGTCCTTCATCTCTCCCCTATAATTAAAACGTTTTGCTCCAAAATGAGACGCCCAACACGGTCGTAGAGCCTGACATGTCTCTGACAGTTTAACAAAATAATGATACGGCTGCACAAACACAAAGAAAGATGCTTTTGCGCAACAAATCAGGCGATATAGTTCAAGATGATGGTGTAAATAATAATGACCATGTCTCAGAGTCATGCGTTAATGACTCACTGACCTCATCATCTGCCTGAAATGACAGTGAGGAACTCCCATGATGACGCTCAGGTGATTAGTGTAGCAGAAGTGGAAACTGAAGAAGAAGTGACATTTATAAAACAAAGCCTCAGTGGAAATTACAATTAACCTACATGTAATCATGCGTTCTTCTTCGTCTACTTTATGGAACTTATAAACAAATTGTTTGCAAGTTTCCAACCCGACTCGGGGAAGTATCTGTCACAGGGACAGCCCTGACCTCCAGCTGCGTGCGGACTGTTTAGGAATCCTAAATGACAGAGGAGCTCCGCGTGTCACGTCACAGATGCAGCAGAGTAGATTAGATGGAGATTACAATGTGTTAAGATCAATGAGAACGTAATGAAGCTGCCCTGACAGTAACATTGCAATGTAACATCTGAGAATATGCACTGTTGATGATATTGTGCGAACAAATGAGTCACGATTCAACGAACGCAAATCACATGAGTCCATCTTTATATTAAAACAAATTCATTGTGATAATTATGGGTATAATTTGAAGAGTGTGACTGGATTTAAGATATATTTTAAGAAAGTGCCGGCACAGGATCCGGGTTACACGTGGATCTACAGGAGGACATTCATAAAGAATACGGCTGGTCTTAATGGACAACAAATTCCTTGAAAAGACCAAATTAATGTGCGTTCGTCTTGCAATACTTCCCAGCATTCAGCGCTAAGTCCGTCTGTTCATCCTGAAGGTGAAGAAAAGGCTCAGTCATTTCCTAAAAGAGCTGGCCACTGTAGTTAGTAGCAAACATTACCCAAACAGAGGTAAATAGTGCACATGTTGGGGACTACTTTCAGACATGTTTGATGCTCTACGGTTGCAAGATGATATGTGTGGGACTGACTCAAAATAAACTTAAGGAAAGAACATGTCACTCAGTGCAAACGTGCCGCTCACTGATGTGTTTGTAATTGTTTTTTGACAGTAGTTAAGCAGTGTTCATTTGTCAGCTACTTTTCCTAGTTAGTTTTTATCACATTTAGTCAACATCATCCTGTGTTTTTCCTCGTATTAAAATTTTAGTCGACTAACAGTCTGGGCATTTTAGTCTCATCTTAATAAAAGAAAACAGTTAATATACTAATATATAGTGAATTAAAATTGGTGGCATTTTAATCTTTCTTTAGACATCATATTATATTGAACATTTGAGTCAATCTAGTCCAGCCAAAACAAAATCACTTTGTCATTTTCGTCAAACATGTTTCAAATGGGATTTTATCTCATCTAAACACATGGTTGAATGATGAAGAATGCAGCTCTGCAGAAAGTGTCTGGTCTCATCTGATACTCAGATGTTTCCTTCAGCAAGAACACTTTTTTTTTTTTTTGAGGCCTGAATGCAATCGCCTGAAGCAAAAGCTAAAGTTAGGCTATCAACAAATTACACCACAGTTGCATGACTTCAACGTGGCCACCACACCAAGGCTGTGAAGCCGTGTTCAGAGTGATGATGTTCTACAGGCTCATTTAGCCACTTGTTATCAACCACTTTTTATTTAAACAAAAGCATCAGAATTCATGAGTGGGGCATTTACTGACACATTTTTTGTTGTCAAACAAATCCTGAAAATCTCTTATTTTACGCATCCAACAAAAACCCACTGACTTTGAGACGAAAAACCTGGGAGTGCAAAAATGCGAACTCATTTCCAGGTTTAAGGACTCATTCCTGCACAACTCTATTGTGCACTGCTGGTGTAGTCCTAATATGGTGCATTCAGCACAGGAAACAGAGCTGCTGCTTATAAAAAATTAGGTACACCTTGCTAGTTCAAGGTGCTGGAAACATTCCTCAGAGATCTTTGTCCATATTGACATGATAGCATCACACAGTTGCTGCAGATTTGTCGGCTGCACATCCATGATGTGAATCTCCTGTTCCACCACATCCCAAAGGTGCTCTATTGGATTGAGATCTGGTGACTGTGGAGGCCACTGGAGTACAGTGAACTCATTGTCATGTTCAAGAAACCAGTTTGAGATGATGTGAGCTTTGTGACATGGTGCGTTATCCTGCTGGAAGTAGCCATCAGAAGATGGGTACACTGTGGTCATAAAGGGATGGACACGGTCAGCAACAATACTCAGGTAGGCTGTGGTGTTTAAACCAATCTCGTATTGTCCAGTTTTGGTGAGTCTGTGTGAATTGTAGCCTCAGTTTCCTGTTGTTAGCTGACAGGAGTGGCACCTGGTGTGGTCTGCTGCTGCTGTAGCCCATTTGCTTCAAGGTTGGACGTGTTGTTGGTTCAGAGATGGTCTTCTGCAGACCTTGGCTGTAACAAGTGGTTATGGCACTGTGGAACATATCAGGCCTTGGCTATGCAGACAATACTAGTCAGTACAATCAGTTCATTGTTGGTTTTGGTCTTTTCGAGTGAGTTGTGACACTGTAACATACTTGTCCCACATGTCTGAATATTGTTTCCTGGTCTGTTCCGTCTTGTATCAGTCTGTCTGATGATACACATCTAAAACCGCAGATGTTTTCATAAAGCTTAAGCAGACATGACAGTGATATATGAACCCGCTGTGTCGCCCTAAAGCCAGCTGATAAGAACAAACACAATCACGTCTTTTCCAATCTGTTTCATGTCAGTCGTGCAGATGGAGGTCTGGTGACAAAGTGTACGGCATGAGCTGTGTTCGAAAAGATCTTAATGGCCAACACGTCATGAGCTCTGCGGTTGTAAACTCGGCACTGATTGTACTTTCATACATAATGTTCTGGCGAGGAACCTCATTCCTGTGGTTTCTATAAAACACCCATTCATTTGTGCACTCCCTCTACTGTGCCACCTGTCTGCTGTTTATAAAAATATATCACACGGATATTTTAATCTTCGAATCCCATTCTTTGTTCTATTTATGTCTCTACACTTAACTTGTAGTAAGAGTGCAGCAGACTGGAAGAATATTGCCCTCACACACATGTAGTGCTGTTTAGTTGTTGTTTCAGAGAACATTCATTGACTAAAGTGTTTGTTTGTTTGTTGCAGGTTATTGCTGAAGATGCAATCTACAACTGTCTCACCTGTGACCAACACTACAGTACCTTCAAACACAACCGCCGTCACAAAGACAAAAGAACAAATACTCATTCAGAGTAAGGATCTGTGTGTGTGTGTGTGTGTGTGTGTGTGTGTGTGTGTGTGTGTGTGTGTGTGTGCACGCGCGCATTGCCTCCTTTTCCTCGTAAATTAGATATCGATAAAACACACCCTTCTGTTTGTTGTGGACACCATCAGATCTCAGACGTCCCCTATGGCAGAGATTAAATAAATTGAAAAACTCTACGATAAGACGAGCCTCATAAATAACAACCTGTTGCGTCACGCAGCCCTAATCTAGACGCCTCGTATGGGAGTGGCACCCAAGCATTTAATAGGAAATATTTGCAGTGTTCTGTTTGCCTGTGAGTGATGCCGTTGCTAAGATACCACACACTACTTGTGGAGGACACACAGAATAACGTCGCACGGCGCGGAGCAGAGGGAATGTGTCAGATGTGAAATGCAAATTTTTAGAGGTAGACGCAGTGACAGGAAAACAAGCTTTCAACATGTTAATCGCTCTCTGTCCCTCAGGTTCTGGGGCAATGATCGCTGTCATCGTCATAGGTCTCATCATCATTCTCGCCATTCTCCTCATCATCCTGAAGACGTACAACAGGTAGGGCCGCATTCCTGTGTGACAGGACAAATTCTGCATAGTGAGTGCTACCAAAGAAACAGCCGTGCTATTTTTATCCTCTGCTGCTGTTTCTAATCTGTTCATCAGGGTAATAAAAAACACTCATGTATGTCAACCATAGACTGTAAAAATAATCAACATATTCTTACAGTTCACAACCTTTTGAGCTTGTGACCCTTTAAGCAGTGCAGCACCTACTCACAGTTACGTGTCACAGGTCACACACAGCCTGTAGTTTCCCTTCTGGATGATGTTCCCTTAGATTATCTGAACCTTTTTAGAGGCCTGAGGAGGTAAAACTATCCGACATTGCACAATATCTAAAATATTTCCCTCTGAAATACAAGTCCAGTCACTACGTGGTTTCACCCAGGGGAAACTGCAGTAGTAATAATTCAAGGTTTCCTGTGATCCTTAGAGACAGCCGAAATATACGTAGTGGATCAAGGTAAATTCAGGAGTCAGTATTCAGGGCCTTTGTATCACAGCATCACACTAAGAAATGCTTATCTCTCCTCCCCAACGTGCTATTTTCATATAATTTATGTCTATACTTGTGTATTTTGAGATGAAATAACATACTGAATAACATCTTAATATAAACAATTAACTTTCCATGTAACCTTGTAACCTGTGAAAATAATGGTGTGATTATGGTGTGGTACCTTTTCAGGTGATGTAACTTTATAGAATATTAGTTACATCTGTAACTCTCAGTTTCAAGTCAATTAAAGCATTCACTATCATTGAATTTTCTGCACATACATATTTTACATATTGTAATATTTGTGAATGTATTGCTTTAAAGTTGCAGTTTTTAAGTTTCATATTTGCTGAGCAGGTCACTATATTATGAGTGATTGCCAGCTTGGAAACAACTAACTTGATGTGAGAGTTCAGGGGCACAAAAGCAGAAAAGGTCGCAACTCAGAAGTGAAGTGTGGGTTATTTTATTCACAGTTTAGACTAGAAAATACAGATTGTTCTCACTCTTATTTGTCTTCTGTCGCCATTTTGTATGACTACTGTGTCTGTTAAAGGGCTATCAGTAAAACAGATGAGAAGGTCAGAGGGATTATCTGCCATATTTTTATGTAACTGTTGATCACACCTCATGGAGAAACAATCAGTGAACATCATGTGCCAGTTTGCTAAATGATAGCCCACTCCATGTTATGTGAGTGAAGTAACAACTTTGTTTTTATTCCCAGGCGGACACATGCAGCCAGAGTCCTGGGAGCCAGCGGAGGCTCCAAACCTCGGCCGAAGATGTCCCAATCCACGGTCCAGAGCAGCATGCCGCTGAGCACCATGGGAGTCAACTCCGTGTCGGGCAGCATCTCCAATTCAAACCCGGCCTCGGAGAACGGCTTCCAGCTGCCCAGAGCGGAGCTCACCAGCTCGGAGGCAAACCTCATAGAGCAGTCCAGCACCACCAGCGACTCCACGGCCATCACCATACACTCTGCTCCATCAGTAGAAAACACATAGCGACAGGACTGCGGTGTAGTCTCACAACAGGCACTGACTGATGTGTCGTCTTCATGCGCGACCACACACTGCGTGCTGACTGAATCCTGTGGAAACTCCATGTGTGACGTCAGTGTTGTCGATGTCCACCATCCGAGCCACTGCTGGTGACCACGACCGTCACAGGACGTCCTCCTTTGGTGTGCAAAAATATACATCATGAACAAAATGGTAAAGCAGACATGATGGATCGCATGAAGGATGCTTCACAACGGGAGACTTTGCATGAGAAGAATTGATTCTTGGCTACAGTCAGTGTTCAGAGTATAGATGCCACAAGGTTCTTACTGTTTGTACTTTTTGCAGATCACTAATACAATGAAGAAAGTGTCTAGTAAAGACTGTAACGGTTTGACGATGTTGCTCTACGTGTGTACATTTCTGTATGTAAGAGGACCACATGGGGTCAGGAGTAAATGTAGGATTAGTATGAACGTCCACAAAGACAAAGACAGTATGAGAGAAGCTAACAGACAGAAAATGTGTAGATATTGCAAATTTATTTTAATACAGCAACAATATAACTTACTAAATATGCTTAATGTAACATTATACTGTCTTTGTCTTCTGATCACATTAATTTTCAAGTATAAAATGTATTTTTTTCTACCTTGTATAACGAAGAGACCACAGAGATATTCTGTGACGCGTCTGTGTGTCAGTGTAACACACTGATGTGAATCCTTTCTAGTGTGACGCCAAAGGATTTTGCACTTTATTTTTGTCGCTACCGGTATTTTATTGTTTGTGGTTCTTGTAATAAAATGAGAAGAAAATTAAATTTAATATTTCTAATTGTGGCTGACTGGTTTGTTTCATTTGTACAGAGGGCAAAACGATATGGCAATCATATGAATATTATAATATAATAATCGCATATTTCACTCCACTACATTTGTCTGACAGCTTTAGTTGCTTGTTTTAGTTGCTTGTCAAAAACTAATTACAGACAGTGGTGAAAGAAGTGACCAATTAGAATATTACTTGAGTAAAAGTCTTGGTGTGGGAACCTCAAAATTGCACGTCTGCTTTTTTGCAGATGATGTGGTTCCAAATCTGAGGCCATAGTTATGGAAAACAGTGGGTTGTCCCCTTCAGGTTGGGATTGAGTTGCTGCCTCAAGCGAAGGAGGTCAGGTATCTCGGGGTGATAGGGAGAGGGACGTTTGGGGTGCTTTGCTCTGCCTGCTGCCCCCGCGACCTGGCTTCAGATAAGCAGTTGAAAATGAACGGATGGATAAAAGTCTTTAAGTATCTGATATTTTCTGTACTTAAGTATCAAAAGTATTTTTTTGATATTAAATGTACTTAAGTTTGAAAGTAAAAGTACAAGTAAATGCTGACAATAAAGTAAGAATTTTGAGAATTAGGAAGTTTATTTCTTCATAACATGTCCAACACCTTAAAAATGGACAGGGCCTTTATCACAACCTTAAAGATTTCAAGAGCAAAATCCAATTTCTTCATTCGTCCATCTATCCCTTCCTCCCTCTTTTCTTCCTCCCTCTTTTCTTCCTCCCTTCCCCTATTTGTAGTAAATAACAAAAATGCTTCGGGAAAATGTGTTGGAGTGAAACTGTACCTTTTATTTAGGAAATATAGAGGAGTAAAACTTTTATTATTACACCACTAATTATAGATTAATCTTTACAGAACTACCCAATTGTATGAAAAGTAGTTGCATTAACCCAACAATGTAATATTACACTGACAGCCTGCTTTTTACACACACACACACACACACACACACACACACACACACACACACACACACACACACACACACACACACACACACACACACACACACACACACACAGTGATGATCCTCCACATGGTGAAGTGTTGTTGTTAGTTATAGCGCCCTCTGCTGGCACCTTTTGTTACTACTACACTGACAAATCCCAAAGCTGTATTCAAGATGACAAAACAAGTGTTGCAAAATATTGCAGTTAACGAACAAGACCGTGTTGTGGTGCTTCATTTAATTCATGTTTGGTGCCGAGGAAACTTACATCACTAAATAGTTTTGATACTGTTTATTAATGCGGCCATTTCAATAACGTTCATCAACAAGGGAGTTGAGGAGCAGTCTTGAACGCGACTTGACGGTGACTGTTTATGTTACGATGGTGACTGTAGGTGAGTGGCTAACAAGCTAACAAGCTAATTTACCCTCTAAAATCATGTCATTTTCCGAGTGTTGTTTGTATGTTGTGACCGACTGTATACCCGAATATAATTCTAAGTATCCGCCTCCTCTTTTAGCCGTAAATAAAACAGAACTAGCCGAAATATTGCCGACATGTTAGCGCTAATGCTAAGGAAGTAAGCTAGCTAAATATGAGCACCGGTGTTTGTAGCTCAGGTGCTAACTGCACTGTTTTACAGTCTTTATCGGGCCGTGGCTCGCTCATTGTTAAACACATGAGCTGTTTAGCAATAGTAGCAGCATATCTAAGTGTAGACATGAAGTGACAGGGTGATGGTGTGTGGTCGTGCTGTGTTGCAGTGGAGCTGCTGAGCCTCCTGTTGGTGTCAGTGCTGTGGGGCTGCACCAACCCTTTCCTCAAGAGAGGCACAGAGGGGATAGAAAATGTGCAACACAGCAACAGAGTCTCACAAGTGCTGGCTGAGGCCAAGTTTCTGTTCCTGAACTTAAAGGTAAACCCTGAAATCCGTTTTTTATTCGCCAGTGTGCACGTTTCCATATAACTTTTGCCTTAATTGCACCTCCTTCCTTGTGTTGCTCCACAGTACCTGGTCCCATTTCTCCTGAACCAGAGTGGCTCTTTGGTGTACTTTTACACACTTTCCACCACAGGTGAGGCACACACTTTCAAACTAACACCTTCACACACTCTTTGAGGGTGGCTTCCATAGAGGAGAATGACCTTTTCACCTTGGTGTGACATAAAGAGCACAGGTGTGACTGATAACAGTAATGACAGCTCAGTGGTTCCATTACGTAGATAGTCCCAGTGAGTCTGGAGGTGGCTACCATGAATGTAATGCCTTCATCATCATTCAGTCATCATGCAGCCATCATTTATGTTATTAATTACACCTCTGCTTTTCCTGTTACAGACAGACAAAGATGCATTTTCAGAAGGTCCCATCTTGTTGTGATAAACTGAGAAACATGTTCATAAACTAGTATTAACACGTCACCGCTACCTGCTGCAAATTTGGACCCTGTGGCTGGACCAGTTGGGATCCACTGCTCTAAAATATATCAGCATTAATGTTAAAGTCAGAGGGAACCATTCTGCATCACATTTCTTTCATGTGCATGACATTATTTGTCATAGCGGGTAAGCACAAGAGTTACTAGCAACATTAACAAAGGCTCAGTTCTTTGACATTGTCCCAGTAAGCCATGACTGTGTGACAGTGAGTCAGCATACACGATACCAATACCTGAAACTAAAGCAGCTAAATGGAACTCAGCCAGCATTATTTCATTATTTACACCTCTGCTTTTCCTGCTATGTCATGCCAAAATGTCTCGCTGAAAAACACCCATGGTTGAAGTGAACTGTTCAGACTTCAGCTGTGTGTTTGAAAGCTAAATGTAATCGAGTTAAGTAAAGGACGGCTGTAGCAAGTAGTTCAAAGCTTTGAAGCCATGTTCATTACATTGACATTTGAAATCTAAGTCAAAATTTGAAGGCCGTGCAGCTTTTTTCTGTGTTTTCTTCGATATTTCCAATAACTACAGAGGTTTGTAAAGTCTAAAAGTCCAATTTTTTTTTTGAGAAAAGGCAATTACTTCCCACAACAAAATCACAACATGCTTTTATCTAACGAAATATTCTGCTACAACATTTTCATTGCAAAAAAACCTCTGTTCCCTCCTGCTTGCCGTACACAAAGGGAGGCACTTACCTGTGTTTATGGGGCATAAATTATATTTATTCTTAAAAGAAAGTTAATTTCACAAAGTCTTTTGTGAGAATTTTGTTTGTGAATTTTTTATTTATTTCTCTTGGGGTGGTAACATCATCAAATACGATGACCGACATTTGAAGCTTCATTTAAAAACCTCAATAGAAGCTTTAAATCTTAAAAAAAAAGACATTCTGTACAGCCCCGCTCCTCTAAGAAAATAAACTGAGCACGTCACGAAAGGTAAAATACTGCAGGACTGCAACTAATAGTCCTTTTTTATTATTGATGAATCTGTAGGTTATGACTCTTTTAATCCTTTAAGTGTCAGAAAATAGTGAATATTTGTGTTTTTAAAGTGCTTTTTAGTCAAAACAACAGCATAAAAACCAAAGATTTTCAATTTACAGTAATGTAAGACAAGAAAAAGTGGCAAATCTTTACATTGAGGATCTGGCGCATGCAAATATTTGCCATGTTTGCCTGAAATATAACTTGAATGATTAATCGATTATCAAAATTGTTCTGTTGATCGACTAATCGACCAGTTAGCTCTACACTGACCTCACACCACCATGTAAGACATGATCCTGCTCGTGGGAACGTGCAACTTTCATATAGATCCATCAGTTAAGACCTGGTGTGACGATCCCTGGAGTTTCAGCACCCCTCGACGCATCATCAGTTGTGCACTTCAACATCGTTGAGTGTTTCGGCCTTTATCACAAGATAGTCTTCGTTGAGGGAGACCCACCACAGGCTGATCAGGCCTGGGTGTGTGTCAGAAGCATAGACTGTATAGGTTGGCTCTTCTGTGGTCACCTCGGGGCCCAGATGGGATCCTTTCTCTTCAGCCGTAGCCAGTGACTGCACCTCTCAGTTGTATTAGCCAGATCCTTGACCACCTTCCTCTGGGCCTGCCCATTTATCCCGATTCCCTCGAGGAGCCTAGTGGTGGATCTAGCGCGGAAAGTTGCACCACAGCTCTCCAGCCTCTTGTCGCTGCTTTAGTTACCAGGTCAGCGTAGGGCAATCTCTTGCGTTCAAACGCCTCCTCCATGGCATCCTCCCAAGGGTAGTTAGTTCTATGAGGAAAGCGCGCTGACAGGACTTCGACCAGAGGCCCAGGTCTGGTCAGGTCAGGACACAGAGGGTTTGCATGTTCATTTGGCAGCAAAATATTATATCAAATTTTCACCACTTCTCTTATCCAGAGTTATCGCTTGCTGTTCCTGTGGCCAACTCTCTCACCTTCCTCTGGACCCTGCTCACTGGCAAGTTTCTGGGTGAGGAGTTCGGAGGCAAACGTAAGTCACTGCTTTTCATACACTAGCTTGCTTCTCAGCACCAGGGCAGTCGCACAAGGACAAATCTGAGATACTGAAAGCTTTAGGGTCAGGCGATTGTCGTGCAGAACACGTTGAGAGATTTCAGGGACTGATTCAGCAGTGTTACATAAGCAAGACACAAGTCATTTTCACTCGACATTACTTGACTGGAACGCCACGTCTGTGTTGAGCAGTTAAATCCCTCCTCTGCGTTCCTCCTCTCCTTGAAAAATACTGTACTGGTTGTGTTGTGTCTTTTTTAAGATGTGCTTTTTTTAAACCTCCATTTTCTCTCACACCTTCCCCCACACTCCTCACTCTGTGCAGAGGCTGTCGCAGGAATGTTCCTCACCATGGCTGGCATCACACTGTGTGTTATAAGCTCCATTGATGGCAAAGACACCGGGACGCAGAATATTACCCAGACTGCAGAGAGATGAAGAATGAAACAAATTCTCCTGTACCCCCAAGTGATTCCTTAGCAGGGGAGGAAGGAAGGACCAGAGGGGGCAATTTAGATTCAGACAGCGGCTCCTTAGAGCAACGTTTCTGGTGGGAGAATTGTGCCTAAGTGAGCTCAGTGCGAGCTTCAAAAGACCTGTCCACAAACTCTTACACCAAGTTGAAGGGGAAGTGGGTTCATCTGGGGTTCACCTCAAGGCTGGACTAGATTTATGGCGCTTGAATAGAACTTGGTGGTTGTTAACTTTTTCTTTTAAGCGCCCTGCTGCCCCGCCATGTGACTGGCATCTGCATAAAGGCTATAGAGACCACATACAAATAAGGCTGGCGTTTGAAATGGACCGGCTAGATCTAACCTCCTGGTTTTACAGGGACATTTTACTGCGGCTGCCTTCTGTCCACTGTGGTGTGTTTGGGGAAGAGCAGGACAGAGGAGAGGACAAATGGCTGTTTAGCTCGAGGATAAAGCTGTTTTTCATTTACTTGTTTTCCCCGCTGCCTTGTACACATGATGTATTACTGAGGTAGATATACCACTGCTACTTTCTTAAATCGGAACTTTAGTATTTTTTCAACCTGGACTCTATTTTGCCGTGTTTGACAAATGTGAACGACAATTTCTTAATCGTCCAGTATTGAGAGTGAGGGCTGCAGTCTAATGTAAATGGACAACTATATACCGTCAGTGTACGTTCACTCAAAGTGCTTGTTTTTGCCACTGACTGGCTCGGATTGTTATTTTAAGTGCCTGACAACATTATGGAAAGGATCCCTACAGAGGCTGACCTTTCTGTTAAAATGTAAGATCCTTTTTCTTTAACCCTTTTAGACACTTTTCACGAGCATTTAAACCTTTGCAACCTGAGCAAATTATTTTGGTCTCTTTCAAAGACGTGCTAAAAAGGCGATGAGCAGCCTGGCAAGAAGTGTCCTGCAAGTTGCAAGAAAACAGTTAAACATGACAAGAAAAATAAACTCAAAAGTAAAGAAAGAGAGCAGGAAAATTTTGAGAAAATGATCATAAATCTTGGAAAAAATGCCCCAGAAATATGCATTCATAGTTCTTATAATTGTATTTTTAAATGATATTACAGAGAGAGAAAAAAATACTTGAGTCATTATACAGTGTTGATGATGATTTTAAAGATGTTGCGATATGCTGAGTATTGTGATAAAATATATTGATTTATTCCCTTTTTTTTTTATCCCCAAATAAAGTCTCCAAAGGAAAACTTTGTCAACACCTGTTCTATCTTGTAAGATAAAGTTTTCAGTCCGTTCACCTCACTTAAACCATTTTTTGCAGCAGCAAAATGTGTCTGGTGGACTGTTGATTATATTATTCCATATCTTTCAGCTGCAGCCCTTTAATTGAATTCTGGACCAGTTCCAAAAATTGTTGTTCCCATTAGTTAAACACAAAAACATGGAAAATAGGGTCCACGTTAAAAAAAAAGAAGAAGTGTGAAGTCTGACCAGATCTGCACAGATTTCATAACTACTACTACATAATACATACTAATATATATTTTTATTGTCACAGTATTTAATTGACACAAAACACTGTACAGATGACTTTATTTTTGCATCTATTCGGCTGATACTTTATCAATAAACTGTTGGCAAAACATGACTCCTTGTGTCACGATCTCTGTCACAAATCAAACATCACATTTTAAAATGTCCCAAAAATATTGTTTCTTATGTACATACTGTATATGGAGTAAATTGCATCATTAAACATCTACACATAATCTGCATCACAATTATCCCTGTAACACAGGCTGGGCACACTATCATAAACAGCTGCACACAACAACGCTAACTTTGGGAAGCTAATGGTGTCAAAGTGTTCAGGGTTGTAGTGTGTTGTATTTTTATGATAGTGTGTCCATCTCCTGTAGTGTTTGTTCATATTTAGTCTGAGCATCTTCACATTGTTGACAGTTTCCTAAAAGAAACAACATAAACACATGCTGTTACTTGGCTCATCACCACAGTTAAAGTACTACCAACATGGGTGGATAAGGAAGCAATGGGCCCCTGGGCACAGACATGCAGAAGGCCCCACCACCTGTCCTACATGAGTTACATAGACTCTGGAGTTTAGCCTCTTCTTGTTGTTGATCTAAGTCTCTTTGTAGTCATTCTGAGTCTCTTTGTAGTTGCTTTGCCCCTATTCACAGTCATTGTGTGTCTCTTTTTTTGTCTCCTTGCAGTTTTTTGTGTGTCTGTGGTTGTTTTACCCCTCTCTGAGTCTCTTCATAGTCATTTTGAGTCTCTTTGTGGTCATTTTATGCGGCTTCCTAGTCATTTTGAGTCTCTCTCTGTGGTTATTTTGTGTCTCTGTTGTCATTTTGTGTCTCTTCGTAGTCATTTTATGTCTCTTTGTGGTCGTTTTGTGTGGCTTCATGGTCATTTTGAGTCTCTTTGTAGTCTTTCAGTTTCTTTGTGGTAACTTTGGGTCTCTTTATGGTCATTTTGAGTCTCTGAGGTCATTTTGATTTTCTTTATAGTACCGGTGAATCTCTGCGTGGTCTTTTTGAGTCACTTTGTTGTCATTTTGGGATTCTTTGTAGTCACTGAGTCTCTCCGTGGTCCTTTTGAGTCTCTTTGTAGTCATTTTCGAGCTCTGTGTAGACACTTTGAGTCTCTTTGTAGTCTTTTTGAGGCTCTTTGTAGTTATTTGTGTGGTCATTGTGTGTGTCTCTTTATAGTCATTTTGAGTGTCTTTGTAGTAATTTGAGCTGTTTGTAGACAATTTGCATCTCTTTAAAGTTGTTTTGTGTCTCTGCGGTCATTTTTGTGGTAATTTTATGTTTCTTTGTGGTCACCTTGAGTCTCTTACTGGTTGGCACTTTGGGTGACATTTTGCGTGTGAAGGCCGGGGGGCCCCTGGGTCTGTGCCTGATAGGCCTGTCCATTAATCCATCCATGACTACCTTTTAATCAAACATTCATTTAGCCACATACAGTAGGTCATTGTAGAAACAGTGGCTGGGTCATCTGCTGCGCCTGTGGCTGTATTATAACCACTTTGATGAATCTGTGCTCGTCATTCAGCAGTCCTCCTGATGATGGTTCTGTTCTGCTGTAATTGACGGGCTGTCCTGTGGGCTCTCCTGTTGGAGCACGTTATTAAAACAGTGTAAAAGAAGAAGCACGTTTTCATTAGGCCTGGTGTGGTGAATAAGAGCTGTCACACTGTGAGGTGAGTAAACTTGCCTTTTCTTCCCTGTTCTTTCCCTGCGAGGTGGATGACGAAGGCCTCGACTTTGAAGCTGTCTGCCTCAGCTCAGGCTCCTTTTGAAATGAGAGACAGTGAATTCTGGCTACATTTTTGTGTCTATGTACTACTGCATATAACCAGCAGATAGTGTGTGTGTGTGTGTTGTACCTGTATCTCAGCAGACTCAGTCCTGGCAGATCCCTCTGTCTGTTTCACACCATCTTCCTCAGAATACAGAGCCTGTTACAAGACACAAATATCATATTCTGAATCCATTTACACAGAAAAATTGAACCTTTTTTTATATTAAGACACCTGTGTTATGATTATATAAACGTAACCACCCACTCACATATATACTGTACCTGCTTTCCATTGCGTTTGTGTGGGTGTTCTCTCCCATTGTGCTGCTCACTCTCTATAATTTGTGCATGTCTCTTGAGAAAAACAGATAAGGATTTTTCCACATGCGGAATATAGTATCATATGCATCACATATTCATCACTCATATTTAAACTGTTCATTGCGTAGACTATAATCAAGCACCACAATACATGAATACATCAATTTCTCATCCAGACCAAAATGGATTTGTCTTTTTTGAGTGAATTATACATTAAGTTTTTGTGCACCATGTAGAATAATAGCCCTGCACTGTATTTGAGAGTGAACTTAAATGAAAGACACGTTTCCTTCATTGCTCTGCTCATTATGAAGCAAACAGATTCACATGGAACATGAAACAATTGTTTGATTTCTGCCTACCTGCTGTGAGTTGTGCAGAGAGCCGTTTTGGTTGTCTAATTCCTCATCCTCCACTATTTCTGCAGCTCTCTGGATAGAAAACAAGAGACAGATTTCACTTCTTTCAACATGTATTTCCAGCAATTCATTTACCTCCTTAAGTGATATGTAATTACAGAATGGAAGTATGTGGTTATAAGGCTGAAAGGACACTGGGTGAAGCTAACCTGGTCAACAGGAAGCTCTATAGCTGTGTTTTCATCCTCGTGCACCTCCTCGGCCCCTCGTACTTCTTCTCTTCTCTTCCGTGCTGCTCTTTTAAACACGCTGGGCTGGACTGTGATAAACAGAAATCAAAAAGCTGCTGCTGTGAAAATGATTAAAATCCAATTTTAAAGACCCCCTCCAGACACATTTAAGGAAGTAATAAATACTCTGCTGTGATTAATATTTTGTCTAACATGGCTTTCCCACATAACATGTTAAGAGAAGCTCTAAAAAGGCGCCGCAAGCACATCTGCTCTTTCCCCCTTATTGAGAAATTCTGGATCTGGCCTCTGCCCTGCCCACCACTGCCGCGAGAGCTAAACTGACCAGTGAGAAAGCTGTTTGAGCTCCAGTCAGACACAGACTGAAGCAGGATTTATACCTGTGCGTCAGTGCTATGCACAGTGTGTAGCCTATGCAGGTGGCCTACACCGTTGGGAGCATTTAGGTCTTGTTTATACAACAACAATTTCAACTGAAAACGGTGAACTTTATTTGCGTTTTGGCTGATCATTTACACGACAGCAGCGTTTTGGGTGCCTGAAAACACGTTTTGAAAACGGGTTCCAGAGTGTAATTTTTTGTAAACTTGAAATATGCAGTTCCTCTGAAAACGGAGACTTTTCGCACATGCGCATTACGCTTCCAGTCACTAGGCATGCGCGAGGCAGTCGACCATCACAACGGCAATGGCGGACTCCCGAGCTCTGCTTGTGCTGCTCACCCTATTGAATTTATCAACACTTCCCCATCATAGTGTAGATTTACTGTAGCAACTCCACCTCGTCGTCCATCCAGACAAACGTTTGTGCGGTTGCCATTTTGTTTGTTTATACATCGCCGCTCTGTAGAAGAAGCGTAAGTGTCACACCGCCAACTACTGGCCTGGCATGTATACTGCAGTGTTTTTGGTGATTTTTGCAGATCCGTGTGCACGGCGATTGTTATCAAAACGTTGTTGTCTAAACGCAGAACGAAAATGAGAAACAATTCTGTTTTCAGTGGATCGTTTTCGTGTAAACATGGCCTTATACTCCTGTGGTGGTGTGTCTGTGTCACTCTGTAGTTACACCTCCAAACCACTAGTTGGCGGCAGGGTGTCTGTGAAGTACTGTAAAGTTTAGTTCATAGTTAGCATCTTTTTTATTTGTTTGGTTGTTTGTTATTTGTTCATTTTTAACTGGCAGTGGCGATGAACCATGGTGAATATGAGGAAGTTAGATTTAAAATTAGATGTATAAAGTCTGGGGTATCTAACCAGATCCATTGCTGAGTGGTGGTCTTGGTCGTCCTCTGTTGTTGCGAATCTTAACCGGCCTGGCGAAGAACACAGAGGTCTCATCTCCTCCCCCTCTCCTGCTCCTCTGCTGCGCGGCTTGTGGAGCTGCAGCTTCATCTCCTGTCGACTTCACCCTCCGACCATCTGACTGAAGGTTCATGGGATGCAATATAATTTCATTTTTAGGCAAAAAATACCCCCTGCACAGTCTGTCTCCCTTGTGCATTGGGTGTGTTAATCAGTATACATCAAACAAATTCATTCCCAATATAGCTCTTGTGGTGTGAAGACAGTGAAGACAGTGGGGGATTGTGTTTTTACCTCTGGAGAGTCGAGGAGGGCTGAGTCACTGCACTGGTCCTCTGGACCACTTCCTGCTTTCCTGTTCTGAGAGAAACACATACCAGACAGCTTTCACTCACCCCTCATGCTGCAAATGAACCGTAGGCTGCAGAGCAACAATTCTGAGACTAAAGACATTAAATTAATGTGAATGAATTACAGTATTAACTGGAGGTACCTCATTTCTCCTCAACAGCCTTCTCTTTCCTGGGTAATATCTACAAGATAAAGAAGAGCATTGTGATGAAAGAGATTACGTGCACAGTTTTGTTTTGTCTCACAATCATCATTTTATCTAAGAGAGCAGGACAGCCAGCACAGATGCGAATAATCACACATCTTTACACTCGCAGAGGACCTTGCATAACAATACCTCTCAGCAGCTTTTGAAACCAACAGCTCCACATATGGAAGTTTCTTGAACCTCTCGGTTCCCACGGCAACATAGCAGCGGCCGGTCTCCAGCTCCACAGCTGAGGACACAGGCACTCCTTCCAAAGAGCACAACCTGATGAAGCACAGGGGTCGGGGGGGGGGGGGGGGGGGGTATTTACTGGATCTCTCCTTCCTCTGTTTGTATTCCACTGAGTGTATGTGAGCATCTGTTACTGTCACTGACCTGCGCACAGCTCCCGTTCGTAAGCTGACCTTCTCTGTGACCAGACTCAGGATCTGCTCCAGGTCCTGCTGCATGCTCCGAGGAATGATGAATCGGAATGGCGGACACAGGAGATCTCCGTTACGGAAAACGCTGAACAGAAGGGATGGTTCCAGAAAATCAATGTTACTAGACTGTCTCACCTGAGCTATGCTGCTCTTCTTAGATTTAGATTCATTTAATGTCACTTCTATTTAGTACGTACACTTATTTTATCTTTGCAGATTTTTATTCAATTTAATTATACATTATAGTTTGTTTTGAGCATTTTCCCTTTCTCTTTTTAATTTGCTGATTTTTGAGGCTTTTCCGATCTCTAAATACAATCCTTACTACTTTTTATATCATCTGTTCTTTATCTGTTAATGTACATAACTTTTTAACTTTCATATAAATGTAAATGTCATGAGCAACAGCACAACGATATACAATATGTATAATTTTCCTTGGCTTAGTAAAAATAATTAAAATAGAAAGGGTAGTTCCACATTTTTATTTATTTGCTTTTAATTCTTTTTTAAATTATACTTAATAATACATGCCCACATATACTACACTGACACAGTCATTGTTCCTCCTGTCTATACTGGCCAAGGCGAGATCCTTTCCTAATGTTGTTCCAATGTATGGGAACAAAATCTAAAAAAGTTTTAAAAAATAATAAAAATCTAAAGTTCATTGCATTGGAGGAAAAGTCAGGAGATCACCACAGTTATGAGGATTCATTTTACAGTTCCTAACAAACTTTTGTACCAATTGATCTACAGTGAAAGGATCTGGTGACTCTGCTATACTGTAGGGGACATTTAGGGGACATTTTGCTGGCATGGTTTGATCCTAGAAGGAAAAGCAACTGCAAAGCAATACTAAGATGTTCTGAGTGATCACCTTTATCTCATGATGAATCATTTCTGTCTGAATATGAGAGGTGAATGGTAAATAATGCAGCTTGATGCTTAGGGTTTTGCTTATGGTGCTCTGCTGTGTGCTGGTGTTATAGCAATGCATGAGTGGCTGATGTGCAATACTGTTATGTGTAGGATGTGTTTTTATGTTTTTTTGTTTAGGTGTATGCTTTTCATTTCTTCTGGACTGTTATTGTCAATCATATCGTGTCGTATCGTATTGTCTGTTTTAGACAAAGCCCTGTCCATAGAGCTTGAGGGGTCACTGAATGGTTTGGTGAGAATGAAAGGGTGTGAATCCTATGCTATGGCCTTTGACCTTTGTCACCAGATCTCAACCCAATATAAGACCTTAGACCGACAAAGACAGCGCTTCACAATCATCATCCAGAGTTCCAGAGAGTTGTGGAATCAGTGCCAAGGCCTATTGAAGCTGTTCTGGTAGCATGTTGTGGCTCAACACCTTGCTAAGGGTGTTTTCACATATAGTCCTTTTAAATGAACCGAACTCAGTCCTCTTAAAGTGGACCAAAAGTGGACCAGCAGAAAAGGGCTCAGTTCTCTTTATGGTCAACTTCAGCTCTGATGGGGCCTCAGTCCTCTTTCTGTCTAAGACACTTAATGTTGGTTTTTCTTTGAATTTGTCACCCGTCTGTAGTACGGATGAGATGTTAAACAGGGTATGTGAAAGCTTTGAACCTGCTGGAAGTGTCCACCAGCTGATACTGCCAATCCCAGATCTATGCAGCCATCATAGCCAGAAAGAGGTAGTTACACTAAAAACACCATACATTTGGAAGATACCCATATCCTTGAAAGAGCGTCATCATAGATAAAATATGAGCTAAGGATAATCGTGTGTTTGAAGTTTGTCCAACTCACTGTATAATGCACGGCACAGGTATAAACTTCCTCCACTTGGCTGAGACATTTGGCCTCTGAGTCACTTTGACCTGCAAAAGACACTCAGAAAATCAGAAGCGTGGTGCGGCAAAACATCACAATACTGTCATTTTCTCAGCGATATTGAAGATCAGTTTTACGTCACCCGTGTCCTGCACATCAATTACATTGCCCATCCATCACAGAGAGAACAGTTATCCTTACTGTGTAATGACCGACTAACTATTCTGCTCATGTCAGCTCAAGTGCCGCAGCCAAGGAAACACACGTCACTCCAAGAGTTCGTCAATGGCACATTCACAGTCCAATTTGCGGGCTCCTCTCGAAGCCCACGTCGTCCCATATCAATGAAATCTGGAGCCAATATCCGTGTCTGCCTCTGATAACGTAGCTGGACTGAATCAATCAAGTCAGAACGAACCAGACATTGATAATCTTCCCTTATTGTTTTTACTTTGAAGTGTCGGATGTTTAATGCATTTACAGTGTGCCTGAGCAGAGAGGGAGGCGTGGGGCGGTGAATATGGGCATTAGGGCCTGTTCAGACATGCACAAAGCCCTGATAGCACTGCGTGGAAGCATAACTCTTTGTTTTAGCAGTGGGATCAAACACAACTCACACAGGGACACACTTCCTGCATTGCTCCTCAGCAACCACAACACAGGCATGTAAGACTTTAAAACCAAAGACCTGTGCTTTCCAAATGGCAGACACCCAAGGCACACACAATCACTCTCCGCTCCTTTTATGTTTTTCAGAGAAGTAACACTGATGGCTTAAGACTGAGAGCACACTCTGTGTCTGAAAAACCAAGCGGTCATCCCCTGCCAGCTGGTTTGGATACAAAGCCAACACTTGTAAGCATGAGTAGCTCTGTGTGTGTGTGTGTGTGTTTGAAATAAATGTCGCGTGAATGTTAAGAGAGATTCTACCTGTGTAATACTACCACCACCATCATCACTGCGCCCTGCAAACAAGCTCAAGAGGAAAGATTCATTCAGAGAATTTTAAGGAAGTTCTGATCTCTGATGATATCCAGCTGAAACTACTGAATCTAATGTCACACGAGACCCTTGAAAGGGCGCCCCGCAAGGCCGCAATGACTGGTTGACAGACAGCACAATCATTAGCCCATTGTTTGTGGTAATTTACATGACAACCAGTGACATCAATGAGAAGGAAATCACAAAGGGTGACCCTAATCTAACTAATGCTAGCATAACAGTTTTGTCACCCTTATAGGCAAATATGAGCTTGTCCAGGTAATGGAAAATCCTGTGGTCATTTTCATATTTGATTTGGCAGGAGTTCAAATGGATCAAGTTGATATGAGTAGAGTGCAGCCAGGTGGTGCATTCCTCCTGGTTAGACTGGGATTAATCAGTGATGGACTGTGCTGTTGGCCTTAAAGGTCCAGTGTGGAGGATTTAGGAAGATTTGAAGGCAGACATTGAATTTAATAAGAATGTTGTCTTTTGTGAATAATCACCTGAAAAAATGACTTTTATTATATCTGCATAGGGAGTGGGTCCTCGACCATAGAGACCACCATGTTGCATCGCCATGTTTCTACAGCGGCCCAAAACAGACAAACCTAACATATGGGGCCATTTGTGTTTTTGTAGCTCCTCCATGATGAGCAGTGACAGAAAAACACAGATTTTTTAATGTGAAACTGGTTTATTCAGTGTTTTTACCGGTTTAAATCACCAGGTCCGTTTGTTTTGTTTGTTTCAGTTTGAGGAAGAGACGCCTGTGGATAATTTGGCTCCTGGTAAAAACCTCCTGAACGTCTGGAGCTTAAGTTAAGCTTAAGCTAATGATAAGCATACATTAGCCAACACTTTCTCGTTCCATCCTTGTCACATATCAACGTTTGGTCATGGACCTTCCATGTCCAGACAGGATGTGAAAGGTACCCTGTGTGCGTTGGTTGTTGAGGTTCTGGGACGTTCTGCCTGTTACATACATTGTCTTCTTTCAAAATACACTTCTGTTTTCACAGGAAATTTACCGTTTACATACAGTCTCTTTCAAAATAAACGCACTATGTCAGTACAACACCGCGAATTGACCTTTTTCCCCCCAACAACTAACACACATGGTAGGTTTAGGAAAAAACAGAACATGGTTTGGCTTTAGAATCTCATGGGACGCAAATACCGCTCTCCTGGGTGAAAGTCAGTGTTTGTCGGACCCATCCAGCGCCTTTGCCACCTGCCCTACTTGGACTCACCGCCTTAACTTTCATTCTTGTCCCGTCGCGTTTCCCTGACGCCGCTGAGTGCCGCTGAAGTATAATGGCAACCGGCTACATATCATGCCAATGTTAAAGGACAGCTTTTTTTTTTATCATTGTCTGACGCTGCAAGTCACTGACCAAACGCCACCTTAGACGAGTAAGGAGTCAGACCGGGTTGCGTTAGCAGACGCTGGGCTCGTGGGCCATCTAAGACATGCAGGACATCATCGGAGAAACACTGATTTTAATGTGAAACTACTTTATTTAATGTTTTCACAGTTTAAAATCACCTGGTCCATTTATTCTGGAGAGGAAGAGGCCTCTGCGGGTAATTCGGCTCCCACTAAAAACCTCCTGAACAATGAAAAGTGAAAGAAATCTAAGCGGGAGTAGTTTCAGCTGGTTGCAATATGCCGTCCTCACCACTAGATGCCAGTAAATCTCTCTTAATCTTACACACGGGACCTTTAAAAGCAAGCTGTCCACATAACAAAATAAAAGCCTACCTGGGTTTCTTCACGGGCAGCTGGCTGCTTTTTTGCTCTTGCGTTCAGGTAACTACAACAGATAAAGACAAATCCTCCAGTATTAACATCTCTTTTCCAAGCATCAAAACCTGTCGGGCTTCATTTACTTTAATGTTAGAGACAGAAAACCACCTATTAAATCACTAAAACGATCCCACAGTATCAGCACAGTGAATGTTTTTTGTACTCACTCCAGCTTCTTGAACCTTTCAAAGCCAGCAGCAACATACTGGGCTCCTGTCTGAAGGTCCTGCAGGTCTGTGACCCTGTGGCCCTGCCTCGGGGTGTACAGAGTCCTGATGGCGAGCGGAGCCCCGATGCTCAGGGTCACCTCAGTCAGAAAGGCCTCCATGGTGGCAACCTGTCGCTGGTTGACCACGAACCTCCGTCCATTGTAGAAAGGGTCTCCATTCCTATACACCACCACGCTCTTCACTGGAGGCAGGAGAGTTGTGGCTGCGGTGCTGGCAGCCATCTCTGAGCCAGCTGTTGCTGTCACAGACACATTTTTAAAAAGCCAAGTGTTTTTGAGTCCACATACAACACCGTCTAAACCTAGAGTAGCATTTACAGACCATCTTAACACACCAGATACATTCACACTTCTTCAACAGCCAAACACAAATACAAATCTATGATACACACAGTGTTGAGTCACTCACACGGCTGCTGGAAGACGAAGCGAGGAAATCGTAGAACTGAAGGCAAAGGTGAAAAATCGGTCCCTTCTGTTGTTGTGGTCTGTCTGGACTCCCACTCACCACGTTCTGCTCTCTCTATCCCCCCTTAACACACACATTCACACACTACTCCACTGACGGCGGTGAGTATTTCCTAGTTGCTATGGCAGCGTGGCCAGCAATGACTGGCTTTGTGGGCCAAACCATCGGCAGCAACCACAACAAAAGAGACAGACAGAGGAGGAGAGAATGGGCTGGGTCACTGTGTTGTAGGCTGAATCAATAAGATAACCTCTGCACCCTGTTGTCTGTATTTTCACCCAAAAAATAATTACCAAATATTTCATTTATATTAACATTACCTGGCAAGTGCAGGAACCAGCAGGTAATAAAACCAGTACTGAAATTTCTCAAAAGTGACCTTTAAACACATTTATTTCTCGGCTTTAAAAACTTTTCTGTGGGTGTTCTTTAATGACATTAAAAGACAACAGCAGCTTAACAGGAGACAGTCATGTGAATTGTAGGACGTGATGAGTGAGAGCTCATTCATTGTGATCCAAATGGGAAATCTGAGCTTCTATGAGTCACAATACAAACGTGTTTAGAGCCAAGGACCCTTCACTTCATCTCTCTGAATGAACCTTCTTCCTACACGACAGTAACTACCTGTGCCAAATACAATTTGTGTTATTATGTGAAGTAAGTGGCAACAGCAGCAGAGAGACGACTTTTTAGAAAAATATAATTCATTTATTTTAAATACACAATGTACATATTTCATCCAACGCGTGATCAACATACCACAGACAGCAATTTATTTACTGTGTTTCTGTATAAAATATTAAGACGCTACTTGAGTGACTTCAGTTGTCTGGTCCAGTTCAGATTACGTCTGCTGTCAGGAAACACTCAGCCTGTCCTTCAGTGACAAGTACTGCAGAGGAGGAGACAGAAGGGAAAACAACAGTTTAAAGTTAATTTTCTGCCAAGTTATACATTAGGTGAGCCTAAGTCACATGCATGAGTAAATTATGCTTCCTCTGAGTCAGAGTTACTGTAGTTTTGTATTTTCTATTAGTTTCTATTTCCTTTTTAATTTTTGTTTTCATTTCAGTTTAGTTTTCAGAGTGAGTTTGCTCATTTTAAATGTTAAGTTTTAGTTTAGTTTTTCTTGGTTTCAGTCATTTTTTTTAATTATATGGGGGTATTTGGGAAGATTTGGCAAGATTTAAGAAGTTCAGAATAGGTATTACAGTACAAACACAACACCTTGTGAAGGCAAATAACACACAGTCATGTAGACATCCCAGTCTCAATATGCACCAATGACTCCCCCTGCTTGTTGTGTTGATGAATTTGATACGTCTCCTGTATATTTATATTTTATTTTAGTTAGTTTTCTATGTACACAATACTGTTTTTGGTTAATGTACATTTATTTCCATTTCAGTTAACTAATCTGCTTTTTACTTTTTTAGTTTCATTTCAGTTAAGTTTAATAACTCTGAGTTCAGCTGCTGTTAGCATTAAGTGTTCTCTGTGCACATCTTGGCACCTTGGCACCCTGCGGAGCTGCAGAGTGCTTCATGGAAACTGTGATGTGGGACTCATGACCACATTCATGTTGTTAAAGATAATTTACGGGCTTCAATTGGTGCACAGTCTGAGTGCGAGGGTGCAGGCAGTTAAATACTGTAAGTAGCATTACAGATGTGTGCACGTAATAACGCAGGCAGGATTGTAGGAAAAAAACAGGCTGAATCAAGTGCATAGCTACAGTATCTGTGCTGCTTTCAGGACATGGTGATTGTCTTTAATAAGTAGCTGCTGCAAATGCACTATAGTTATCATTCAGGTACGGATACTTAGAATGTAGGTATTTCTTTCCAGAACTGCTGCAGCATGAACTCACTGTACTGGCTTATTCTTGAGGTCACTCAATAAATTCAGTCTTGCAGCAGAGGCAATTTTCTTCCAGTGGGAGACTGCCAAAGCTAAATAAATGCAGGGAAACACTACATCTCTCCCTTCCTCTACCTCACCTTCTTCCTGCTTTCAATGGCCTGCTGGAGCCAAACCAGCTCCATGGTCAGGGTGTTTCTATGGAGACGCAAGGCCTCTGGGGTACAGGGCACCTCCTGAGCCAAGCCGTACTGCTGAGGACCTACAAGAGGGATGACAAATTCAAAATGATGGATAAGGCATCTACACTTCAAGAGGCAACTACACAAGTGAAACGTGTTTTACACAAACATCACATTTGCCTAAATCCTGAAGGAAAATACTGATTTTTATATGTTTTGTCTTTTCTTTTGCTTATTTTTAAGTGAGAAACCTCCAAATGTGGTGAGAGGAATTAACTTGTATGCAATGATATCGCTCCCATTTAGACATTCATTTTAAAATGTTGTAGCTGGTCACTTTTAAATAACTAAAATTAATTATAATGTTGACCCATTGACTTTTAATTCTACTATAAACAAACAAACCTATCTGCAGTGCTTCCACAACAAGATTAATGCTTGAACTATAAAACTATTCAATTATTATTTTTTTTTATTAATACTGATAATCAATTATTAATTAAGTCATTTATCAAGGAAAAGTGCCAAAACATTTGCTGTTTCCAGCCACTTTGATTCTGCTCTTCAGTATCATATTGTTGAAAATTGTATATTCAAAAAAGAAGTCCATCAATGTTTCCTTAAGCCCAACATGACATTCTCAGATGTCTTGTACTGTCCGAAACCCAAAGATATTCAGTTTACCGTCACTGAGGGATAAAGAAACCAGTAATATATTTACATCTAAGAAGCTGGAATCAGAGAATTATGACCTTTTTTTCTTGAAAATCAACTGATGCATTAATGATAAAATAATTTGGCAATACATTTTTTAGTTGGCGACTAATCGATTAATCCTTGCAGCTCCAGTTGAAGCCCCACGAAAGATGCACCATTGTACCTCCGTTATAAATCAATATGATATATGGAGGAGACATGCACAATAAGTAATCTCTTCAATCTCTCATCTCATTCAATACCAAAAATGTGCAGGGAACAACTACTGTCACGTGAATAAGTCTCACCTTTGTGAGAGTGACCATAGCTCACGTCCAGCTCCAAACTGCTCCAGACAGTAGTAGAGTCTCCATCTTTCTCCTCCACTGTGCTTTCTCTCTGTCCCTGTCCATCTCCTCTAACACTGCTGCTGTGGAAACAGTCCTGAGAAAGAGAAGCCTGACCTTTGGTTTGTGAATCATCTCTCTCTGCTTCTGTCCTCTCCAACAGGACAGGATGATCTCCTCTGTTCTCTGATAAGGGTGCTGAGGATGATGATGGTGATGGGCCGTGGTGGCTGGCACTGACATCCAGTCGTGGGTTTGGAGGTTTGCTGGCAGGGCTGCTGAGTCGTAGAAATGGGCCGTCCTGAGGATGCATGAGCAAAAAGCATAAGAAGAAGCTGATGAACCCACTCTCACAGTAGTTTCAGTTACTTACAGTGTCTGTGAAGCGAGGGATGGGAATAGCTCCCTGCCTCCACTCCACATGGGTCAAGCCTCCATCAATCTCTGTCACGATGTCCTCAAAGTCTTCTCGTGCACGACGGATTTCGTCTCTCACCAGGTATCCACGTGCAGAAGCCTGCAGACAAGAGGAGAGTTCATAGATGTATGGAGAGTGACAGCCAGCTAAATGTGCACTACCATTACAAGCATATCTACAGTAGTAGTTATGGGAGCAGACTATCATTTCACTACCGTGGTTTTATTCTTATATTGTCTATCCCTATGTGTGATAAAGTATCTGTCTACCTGTGTATCTAACTTATGTATCTAGAGCTACAAGTTAGCTTTATGCTAACAACAGTAGCTAGGGTTAGAAGCCGTTTACCGGAAGTTAGCAAAAGCAGCTAACAGCACGAATGAATCATTGTAGGTATAAAAGCGCAAGTTGGTGCTTTACAGTTTGAAAGTGGGTTGATTACTTAACGTAATTACCTGAAAACAGGTGAGTATATGCTCCCATTTGCTTCTGTCCATTGCTATGGTAACATGACAGCATTGTCTCATAGAGCGGGAGAGGAACTCAAACTTTTGATGTTGTTCCGGTGTCACGCTGACAAATTAAAAGCATCCGTGTTAAATGTAGCCAACGTACGTCTGCTCGATTAGCGTTAAGCTTGATATATTTACGCCAACAACAGGCTGATTTTTTGTTTTACTTGAAAATGTATTTAATGGCAGAAATTACTCTTGGGTAAAACCGTTGTTATGTATATGGTTTTATTTTGGTAAGGCGTGAGCGGAAGTGACCCCGCATTTGTATACCGGTACTCAGTTTGCAATGTTGCTGCTCGTCACACGAGACTTTTTCGTAAAGTATTCCGCCACAGCGAGTGAAAATGAGTAGTGGCACCAATCAGAGGACTTTGTTTCAGACTTGGGGAGCACCCGTCTCTCAAAGCAAAGTCGCACAACCGAAAAAAGATGGCAAGAAAGCCGCTGGACGGCGCAAAACAACCCCGAGCAACGCCGCACAGGTAACGTTAGCTAACGTTACAGCACACCCTCCTCAAAATGCTCTGTGGGCTCAGGTAGGTCAGGGGTCCACGTCCACAACAGAGAGCTCGGTGAGGACAGAGGAGCCTGCGTATGAAGATGAAGATGACGACGATGATTTGATGATAGTTGCTGTCTATGAAGCCGAACAGATCCTGCAACTTGGTGATGCAAACTCGTTTCAAAATGACAACCCTGTAGCAACAGAGAGCACTGCCCTCTCTCCCGTCCCGTCAGGTGGGCAGACATACCCAGACTTCCCTGGCTTTGACAGCTCGTCTGCTAAGGTATGGATTTACCCCACCAACTATCCCATCAGGGAGTACCAGCTGAAGATATCAGAGGCCGCCCTGTTTCAAAACACACTGGTGTGTCTTCCCACTGGCCTGGGCAAGACTTTCATAGCCTCTGTGGTGATGTACAACTTCTACCGCTGGTATCCATCGGGGAAGATTGTATTCATGGCTCCCACCAAACCTCTGGTGGCACAACAGATCGAGGCCTGCTATAAAGTGATGGGCATCCCACAGGCACACATGGCCGAGCTGACAGGTAACAGTCATGACCCACACCCATCTTTTGTCTTTCAGCCTCTAGTAACAAGTCTCCTTTTCCACAGGCACCACAGCAGCAAAGCAGAGACAGGAGATATGGAGGGCCAAGCGCGTCTTCTTCCTCACCCCCCAGGTCATGGTGAACGATCTGTCCAGAGACACCTGCCCTGCCCAGCAGGTCAAGTGTGTGGTGATCGATGAAGCCCACAAGGCGCTGGGCAACCATGCCTACTGTCAGGTACACCAACCTGTCACTAATGATCACAGCTTCTGCCATTCAATTTACTTCAGTAGGAATGCTACTGACGGTATTTACATGTTACTTGCCAAGTTAAATTCTGATAATCCACCCAAAAGATTTTCTCACTAAGTAACACTCACTCTTATAAACTTATAAATATTATGATTTGGAACAGTCAAATCCACAGTGGGGGAGCCCTTCTGTGTGTGCATGTTCTCCACATGTCAGCGTGGGTTTTCTCTGGGTGCTCCAGCTTCCTCCCACAGTCCAAAGACAAAGTAGTAGTAGTAGACATAGTTTACCCATAAACAGTTATTTTACAGAAAATGTACTGGATAATAATTTAGATACATGTTGTGAAATTAAATTCAATACACTGTAGTGGAGGATTTTAATCGCTCATTTCTATTTCCAAGGTGGGGTTGCCTTTTTAGGTTCGCAGTCTTGGACTCTTAGTTTGTCAAATATAAGCTCTAATGTCCCACACTCTCTCCTCCTCACTCTGGTGCTCAGGTGATCCGACAGCTTGGCAGCCAGACTCTTCAATTCCGCGTCCTGGCCCTTAGTGCAACTCCTGGAGGAGATGCAAAGGTAAGAACAATACACCATATCTGTGTTTATTAATAATCATTCCCTCATTCTCACCTAATAATAAAAATTCTCAATTAAATTATTCTCAAATCTCATTTCACCTTTCCCTCCTCACTCCGTCCCTGCAGGCGGTGCAGGCGGTGATCTCTAATTTGCTCATCTCCCACATTGAGCTGCGTTCTGAAGAGAGCCCAGATATCCGGGCCCATTCCCACCAGCGCAGTGTGGAGAAGGTGGTGGTTCCTGTGGGAGAGGTCCTGTCTGCTTACCAGGCGCGCTACCTGGAGGTAGGAATAAGCAATTTGCTTTTGTTGTGGAAAGACAGGCTGTTGCATGTAGTTGCATGTGTTCACAGAGCGCAAAGAGTTAAAACTATTGAAAGGGCATCTATTGGCGTCATAAATTATCCTCAGAACTCCTCCCTGTCTTTCAAGCTTTTATTGTTCCTACGAATAAACATCTGACGTAACAGTCAGATGTTTAAAGTGGCAAAGACAGTCTTTCTTTCTTGCTGATACAAAAACTACTTCATTACTATATTCATTCATATTTAAGTCACTCTTTTTTTGTCTGGTCTGTTTTCACTGTCTGATTCACATCAGAAAACAGACAAACACATTCAAACTTAGACACAAGTTGGTTTTATATTCCCGTCTGTCATGTTTGTTTTGGTTTCATCATCACAGAGCTTTTGTTTATTTCTGGTGCTTTGCCGCCACCTTGTGGCCACTGTCTGCTTCTCTTAGGAAAAAGATCCTCGACTGTAAACCTTGTCTCAGCATCACGTCTTTACTCTGCCTGTGTGGTTCTGCTGGCTCAGTTAATATTACACTGATTGATTTGTCTTGAAAGCACCTTCCTGTCACACTCGGTGGTCTGGCTTTGAGAGCTGGTGGATGTAATGGTTCTCGATTATCAAGGGACCCTGCAGGCTCTTTTTCTCGCTCCTCGTCACGGGTTGGCTCACTGTCTGTGTGTGCTGTACTGTAAATGTGCAGCTACACTTCATCTGTCTCAAGTGGCTGGACAGCTGGAATGTGACATCTGCATTTGAGATTTCAGACCTGTTGTACAGTAGCTGTGTCAGGTCTTTGTCGCGTCCTTTCTTCGCTCCTCTCTGATTCTTTTTGGAGTGTTTGTAATTAGGGATGTTCACGAATGACTAATTTCGCTGAACTTAGACTCGTTGACTCGTCTGAAAGTAGGAACATGCTCAAAAAAACTGGCTTATATTTCTGGTGCCATCTAGCGAGAGTAGCAGCGTTTAATCATTTAATCGACCATCGTGCACGTCCCTTTTGGTGTAAGAGTTTTTCTCACTTGTTCTATAATTACTTTGACTCTCATTTTCACCTTCTCTTCATGTTACCCCCTGACCGGAGGGCGTCTGCACCCTGCTCGTTAACCCCCATTTCCCACTGCCCTCCCTTAATTTGACCAGACAGCACACAAAACAGAGACAACACCGCACTCAGGTGTAAAATGAACATCGCTGCAGTCGTTGAGGCAGAATTTAATGACTGTTGGGCAAATCAGAAAAATGAACCAGTCATGCAGACAGGTTTTTTGGGAGCTCTGTTGTGTTATTTTCCTTCAGACTTTAGACGGAGGCCAGTATTTGTCCTTGTAACCGCTGAGGCAGCCTTCTGTTTTGTCATGTCTCAGCAGCATTGTGATTGTGACAGAGTGTGTGTGGTTGCTTTTACAGACAGAGCTTGTAATGTCAGTGAAAATCTAGGCCACCGTGTCCAAGCCAGAGCTGAGATATCATCCGTCATAAAGTTTTACACCCTGTGTTGTAATGGTAAATGGTGTAATTTAGGACTTGTTTTAGTGGCATGTTCCACATAAATTTTAAGTAATTGATGCAAAAATATCAGTGAAGATTCTCAGTCATCGGGGTCATGGTGATCTTTAGTGCTGTATCATAGGCAACCGGGCTTGCTTGAGTTTCCTGAAGACGTTTCACCTTTCATCCGAGAGGCTTCTTCAGTCTCGTCGGTGGTGCAGAGCAGATTGGTGGTCCGCTGCCTTCAGCACCACAGTGCATCTCCCTTTTTTTCAGAACTGTGAAATCCACACTCTGTTTCTGCTGCCACGTTCAGATGGTAGGGTCAGAATTTGGCATAAACAACATGAAAGCATGGATCCATCCTGCCTTGTATCGACCGTTCAGGCTGATGGTGGTGGTATAATGGTGTGGGGGATATTTTCTTGGCACACTTTGGGCCCCTTAGTACCAACTGAGCATGGTTTAAACACCACAGCCTACCTGAGTATTGTTGCTGACCGTGTTCATCCCTTTACGACCACAGTGTACCCATCTTCTGATGGCTACTTCCAGCAGGATAACGCACCATGTCACAAAGCTCACATCATCTCAAACTGGTTTCTTGAAAATGACAATGAGTTCACTGTACTCCAGTGACCTCCACAGTCACCAGATCTCAATCCAATAGAGCACCTTTGGGATGTGCAGCTGACAAATCTGCAGCAACTGTGTGATGCTATCATGTCAATATGGGCCAAAATCTCTGAGGAATGTTTCCAGCACCTTGTTCAATCTATGCCACCAAGAATTAAGGTAGTTCTAAGGACAAAGGGGTTCCACCTGGTACTAGCAAGGTGTACCTAATAAAGTGGCCAGTGAATGTACAAGTCACACCACAACAATCTAGCTTGATAAACAGCACTGCAGGCTGCTGTGTACTTTACTGTACACTCTATAGGTGTGCACTCTGATACACTATAGCGTGTGTGTGACCCTAACTCCTCATGTTACTACGCTACAGTAACTAAGCACCAGTTCTTCTTGTTAAATTGGTTATGCTATATGTGTGAGAACACAGCAGGGTGTGACCCCTTTTGTTTGCAACACTTGAGCCCCCAAAAAGAAAGGAACAACCTTTAGGGATATTCTGTAGTTAAGGATACAGCTGTTGGTTAGTATGTATGTATGAAGCAAGAATATAAATCAATCACGTGGACATTCACATCAAAAGCAGGGGATATCATTAAGAGCCTCTGAAGAGATTTTAATTTTGCTCTTTCTTAATAATTCAGATTGCACTTGGCAACAGATGAGAGTGAATACTCGACATTAAGAGTTTTATCATTTATTATTGAACACATACTTCTGCAGTAATTCTCCCAGAACCGTGCGGAACTTGTGTTTTGTATATACCAACCCAATAAAACTCAGCATCACTGTACATTTCAAGACAGGAGACGAGCACGTTTTTATTGAACAGAGAAAAACCACAGTAGCTCTTGCTGTTGCACTTGAATTTTCACAGTACAGCACACTTTTGCAAAAAACACTAAAACAATAAGCGAAAGGAAAAAAAAAAAAAATCCTCACACTTGATGTTTCCATATAACCAGGCTCTTAAAGGGAAAACCAACCCCGCATGTATCATGGCTTTGCAAGTGCTTACAGTTGTCATAGAGCGTCTGTACAATCATTTAATGCAACATAAATTCTTTGGATTTGGATGTCAACCAAACTGACTTTCACACTGGGCAACCTTCCCAACCCAATACTATCTTTCTGACCTGCTTATTTCTTTTCACGTGGATTAAATAAGATGAAGCCTCCTCACAATTCAAGCTTACTACCACCTTTATAACAGGCCTCAATACCTGACTGCTTACGCAGGATGCCCCTGTCCCATTTAAAATCCTCCTCACACAGTGATGATTTGGCTAGTTCACTTCCTGTTTTATTTCACCGGCAGACAACCTGTAAATGTAAATGTCCAAAGCAGAAACATTCCTACATCACTGTGAACTCTCGGTATAGCTGGTTTGATGTGTATCACTCTTTTTTTTTTTGTTGAATTGCATGAGTTATTTTTAATTAAAAATATAAAGATAAATGTACACACTTCTTTCACCCTGACTTTATAGACTCTCTTTAAATTGGTGATAGAACATTTAAAAACAGCTTTAACTAAAACAGTTTAGCTCCTATTTAACAAAAAGAGTATAATCACAGTAGTGTACTCTACATTTTTTCCCGGTTGCATTGTCTCTACTCAGCAGCAGCAGTGTTTGCATGTCAGCAGTGAATGCATAATTGCTAACATTGACACAGAGCAGCAGGTAAAAAAAGCGTAAGAAGGAGGTCCGTATGCGACTATTTCTATGTGAGAGTAGATGTGAAACGAGGAATGCATTGACTTTCTTAAGAGAAAAGAGTGTATATAATATATAAGAACTTTGTGATTGTCATTCAGCTGTGAAATCAGTGAGCTTTTCGGTGTTTGGTGTCACTTTGTGTTTACCCTCCCTGTAGCTGTACATTCATACACAAACACACATGAACATGTCCTGTTCAAGTGTGTTTTCTAGATTAGTGTCACCTGTTGTTTGAGAGGCATTTGAGCAGGTATATTTGGTTTGTGTTGGTATGGCATTGGTATTTACTATTATCTTTGTGCTACAATAGAGGTGTTACTGCAGTTGTGGTGCCGTAAGGCAGTTCAGGCCCTGTATACACACAAACAGATATTTTCCTCCACAATTTGGCCTCTTGTTCACACGCAAACTGAGGTTAATATCACTGAAAATGCCTTCTAGGGTGTAGATTTTTCAAAAGCTATGGTTACTGTTGATTTGTGTTGACGTGTAAAGTGGAGCCTTTGGAAAACAATGTCATAATCTTCTCAATTCAACGACCAGATTGTTTACATGTTGTCAGCACGGCTCAATCTAATGACCACTTTGCACTTAACTTCGTAGTGCTGCACCACTTAGACGAACGGAGGCATCTGCTGCACCCAAAATTAAAGCTCAACCTCGGTGTCTGCGGTCTTAAGTCCGGCAGAAACAACAGTTTTAGATGAGCCCAGATCGAATCAGCTGATAGTAGGAGGCTTTCAAGAGTTGGATTATTGTCGATGAGGAAAGGAAGGAAAACTTTTGAAAATATCAGCTTTCAAAAATATCTGTACATGTGTAGACAGGGCCTTAGTGTGCATAGCCAAAAAAGGTTTTGTACAACATGGTACTAAGACGGTAAGTCTCCGTAGGTTTGATCGCAATAAGATATTGTGTGAGAACATGTTAGCATCACTCATATGTTTGAGTGAGTTCCTTCATCCTTACGTTGAACAGGACTTTACGGTGACGAGATCTCCAGTAGGTGTTTTAAAAAAAGTAACGTTAGCTTGTACACTTTGCTACCTTTGCGATGAGGTAGACTTTTGTACAATGAAGGTACAAGGACTAAATTATATTTAAAATAGAGGGAGAAAAATATTAGCTTTCAAAAATACCTGTATATGTGTAGACAGGGCCTTAGTGCGTATAGCCAAAAAAGGTTTTGTACAACATGGTGCTGCACGGGTTTGATCACAAGTTGTTGACTGTGATATTGTGTGAGAACATGTAAGACGTTGGTAAGTCAGATGAGAGTCACCTGCTGTATTGTAATCTTAGTTAAAAGTAAAAGTTTTCCCTGTCTCATGTATGTACATTGGGTCTTCACAAAAAGGTTGAACTAGAACAAAACCTTGCAGACTAAGTAGCTTAGGAGCCTGAGCATGTGAAAACGGCGAGCTCAGGTGTGAATGGCGCCATCCCCCTTCCCAACCTGCAATACCAACTGCTGAACGTACCCTTAGATTGGGTTAGGTTAGTAGCCCAGCAACTGTAATAACAGGCTTGTTGATTGTTGGTTAACAGTGTACTTACTTTAACAGTTTCCAGTACAGTGTGACTGGCATTGCATTGTAACCTGCAGTGGATCACGTAGTCCACAGATAAAGAAACAGCAGATCAACAGTGACACAGCTGAAATCACCTTAGCAAGCTAAAGAATGAAAGAGAAACTTTTTGTTGTTGTTGTTGTTGTGCATTGACCTTTACCCCACATGACAAGACACTAGCTGTGCAACAAACAGAGAGGGAGTATGATAAGGCTGCATGTGCACTGGGAACCTGCTCCTTGCTGTGGACAGACAGGTTGTTGCATGTTTCTAACAGTAATCGACGGTCACCACAGAGTTCAAACTATTGACTGTTTTTTTTAACTAAAGGGCACTGTGCTGAGGAAAGTGTTTTTTTTGTCATCTCATGTAAAAGCAGAAGTTAAATGCTATACTTTACCGTAGCATCTGGGTTGTGTCTGAGAGTATGGCAGTGGTTTGGTTCAGTTGTTATGGACAAAATAAGGACCTATATAAATGAACATGGATGAGAATTCACTGAGGGTAGAATGAGGTTTTTTTTTCAGGCTCCAGCTGATCTGAAGTCTGCTGGGCTGGTGGTCATTTCAGGTAGAGGTGGTGGCTAAAGTCTGGGTTGCACTTGAGGCTGTAGCTGAGCTGTGGCAGTGTAAAGGGAGTCTTTATGAGGCTCAAGGGTCACAGATAAGATGATGCATTATCTCCTAGTCCCTCAGCGTCGCTCTAGGAACCAGATCTCATTCTGACGGTTGCTGTGGGCGGGGTTGGTGTAGCCAGCCACGATGAACGAGTCGTTGATGCACAAACCGGGGGAGCCTAGCAGCTCTTCCATGGCGCTGATCTGATTAATGATGGTCACTTCATTGGTGGGTCCACCAAAGGGCCTGGAGGAAGAAAGGAGAGGTGTTTGAGTAGGAGGCATCAAATTTCCATGTGCAAAGAAAACACGCCAAGCATTGAATGTAGCACTATTGATCACTCAGTGTAAAAAGTCATTAGGTGCGTTTACATGGCATCGTAAAGAATGCGGTGACAGAGACATGCGCTTGTTTTTCTTGAGAGGCCACTATGTTTGGATAGATGTGTTTTGACTGGCTGCTATCTTGGCCAAGTCTCTCTTGTAAAAGAGGTTTTCAATCTCAATGGGACTTCCTGGTTAAATAAAGGTTAAATAAAAATTAGCAGCTAGTTGGAATAAATATGTTCTGTCTGTGCATGTTTGCCCCTATGTTGGGGTAACATTAGGTGACGTAGGGGCTGCAACAGCTGTTTCTACGCACCTTCATCTGCTGATTTTAACAGAGAATCATTTATAAAATTAAAAAATATTCAGCCCTCTGCTAGAGCTACTTTCTCATGTGAGTGTTCTGATTAATAAATGAAGGCTTTCATTTTAAAAGTGGCCTTATGTAGTGTTGCGACAGGCTGAATTGTTAGGACGCTTGACATAACAATTGCCTATGGCTGCAAGTAACCAGCAGACATTTAGGGACAATTGGTAAATTGTATGTGAGATATGAGGTGTTTAGGGGTCATCTGTAAGTTGTAGCTACACAAAGTAACCTGGGCTACACCTATGTTGCTTTTCACTAAATTGTATTAACAGGTGGAACCACTTCTATAACTTTATGTATTGAATGAATTGAATTCTCAGTGAATTTGGAAAATAACCACCTTCTGTTATATAGGCACGTTAGATGGTTCACAGCAGGCCGAACCACTTAGCTGAAGGCAAAAATGTATATTCTGATGGATTGTAGTAATGTAGTATGTAAACGCACATCTTATTGGGTCACTTTATTTAGTGTCCATGTAAACAGTTAAATTGGAAATCTGTAAAAAAGGGCATTTCAATTGGATTCGTGACTATTGTCCATGTAACCACAGCTAATTACAATTTCAAGTGTAATTTTACTTTAATTCTCTACTGACCTTGTGAATACAGTAGTCGCGGGCCAGATCTCTATGACGATGTCATTGTCTTGAGGTTGTGGGGGCTGGGCCTGATGCTCAGCAGGTAGGAAATATGCCACAGTGACGTCGTTGGAGATTACAGAATGGTTCTCGTTTGTGCGCACCACTGTGATGATAGGCAGCGTCATGCCCAGGTATTCATCTAGAGATGTAAAAGAAACGGGTCATTATTACCTGTCAGGCTGGCTTGAAAAATTACTGGCTTGGTGATTATTACCATCAAACGACAATGAGGACTGGGAACTGAAAAGGCAAGAACCTGATTGCATGTGGTAAACAGTCCCTTGCGTGTGGACTTACCCAAGGAGTTCTGCTGGCAGATGTATCTCATTATCTTCATGAAACCATAGCAGATGCTCTGTTCGTAAGTGTCCTCACGCATTGTTATACAAGCCCAGTGGCCTTTTTCATAGTGGCGTTTCTCATACAGCAGCTCCCCGCACTGGAAAGGAACAGATGAAGAAAGACAAGATGAGACTGAGTTAGAACGGTGATTGCTCCTGGATTCTGGGCTAAATTGAATTAGGTCTTTTTATGCAACTGTGTTCTGTAACATACTGTAACACACAGCAGTGTTGTATTGGTGGGTGAATATCAAACCCTGCAAGTGAGAAGGTAACTGACGTTGTGGCTAAGCAGTAAAGACGACACACTGAGAGAAATTATAATTTGCCCTGGAGAGGAACCATCGTGTCAGGAATACACACTTTGATGAAGGCGAGAGGGCACAGAGTATGATCATGCGTGAGCAAGCAAAGGTCGTTACTGTCACAGGTGATCATTGGACTTCTGTGAGCAATGACAAGTACTTGGGCGTCAGCGCACCTCACTGATAGAAAAAGGAATCTGCTGTTTACACTGAGTGAGAGGAAACAGAAGAGCGACACTCTTCTGAGGCATCTGCTTTTCACTTTTTAGTGGTTTTATCGTAAATCTGACGTCAACGGGACAAAATCTGTGTTCAGAGTTAAAAAAAAAGCTCGTAAACAACAGGAGTTTATTTTAAATATACTTCCTTGATCCTTAATTGATTGTCAGCCCTAATCAAACACTGCCTATGCACAGTCACCACTGCAGCTCAGGTGTATAACCCACTGAAATCTGCTTGCCGTCAACGTGCTGTCCTGCGCTGAAACCTGCTCTAAGAATAGGGTGCCACGATTGTCCTTTGTTTAACTGCAGTCTCCAGCCAAGTTTTAATGAACTAATTAACTCAAGTTAAACCAATTAGCTCTCTTTATTTATAAGTTCCCTAAGGACTTTAAATGGCTTATTGTATTGGGTGACACGATCATCTTGTCAAAAATAAATAGCTGACCCATACTCACACAGAAGGGCGAACCAATTTATATAGAACATGAAAATGTAAAGAGAGATAAAAGTGTGTACATCTGTCTTAGTCAAAGTCAGATAGATACCTTCTCTTTGCGTGAGAGGAGGGTGAAGGGGATGTGTTCTCTGGTACTTCGTCCACTGTTGTTGCTGGTTAGTTGATTAATGGGCTCTGCCATATCTGTTAACAGACAAACAAACAGTGCACGGTCAGTTTAAACAGTGGTGCAGAAATACAGTATTGTTTACATAGGTGAAACCGGTTCCATAAGAGCAAAAGCACAAACTTATTTTCTGCCGCTTTCAGTGTACTACTAAAATAAAACAAATTGTTACATAAAAATATTAAAGAAAATTATTACGAACATTTTGCTATTGAATACATTGAACAATAAACACAAATGGCACAATGCAGATTTAAACTGAAGCTTTTTCAGCCTCTTCAAAAAAAAAAAAAAATCCCTTTTGCAATGTGTTTATTGCATCAGAGTGACAATAAAAAAACAATATACTGTCCAGCCCAATTCCATACAACTTTTTCCCCCACTCACATTATATCAACAGTTGCAGTCTCCTGTCTTTAATCTGTATAAATCATCCTCACTTCCAGTAATCTACTGGCAGGCAGAGATGGTAGTTTGTGTGAGAAAAGGCTGCCAGATGGGCAGAGCGCTGTGCCAGGATGTCGCAGAGAGTAATGTTTATTGGAGCTGATGGAGGGAACACTGACTAAAGCTGCCCAAGGCCAGATATAGACTAGTATTAACAGAGAGGGACTACAGCACTAGGCAGTGCTTTTGAAACACTAGAGCATGTTTCACCTATTACCAAAACTTTCATGAAGCTTAACTGCATTTTATGAACAAATAATGTAAAAAAAAACAACAACAAAGAAACAAATAATATAGTTTATCCCGTAACTGCCAACCAGGAGACTTTCCTTTTTAATTGCTCTTTCCTGTTTTCCACGTGGGGTCACAATTCTTCAAATTCATGACAAATTTTCATCCCTTTTTCCCCCTTTTTACTATCACTACCTGTTTCTGGTGTTGTGTACAGCCAGTATAAGCCCTGCAACTCAAAAAGCTACACCTAAAGCCATTCCTTGGCATGCATGTGACACCGAAAGACCTGCTCACACCTTGTCCTTCTTAGTGAGTAAGAGACGAAAGAGAGATAGAAATGGAGAGTACTAAGAGACAGAAATACTTCGGAATTTTAGACGTCCTTGAAAGAAGAATTCCCGTTTTTCCCTCAACAGCAGGGCAAGCGTCATGAGAAAATGAATGAATGAAAACGGATGAATATTAGTTAATGCTAGAGATCCATGCCAGACTAATTATTTTATAGTCTTACTTTGGAATTTAAAGTATTTAACACAAAAAAATGCTGTTGCAGTGTACTCTTTTTAAGTCTTTAAAAGTCACCTGAATGCAGGAAACAAAGTCTCTGAAACTCAGATTTTTCATCTTTCATGCGACTGTAGGAATTCAAACTTGATATAGGTTATTTTACTACTCATATGCAACAGATATAATTTAGTCACGCATGCTTCAATGGATTATAGTGTGGACCATAGACACAACTCATCCATAAAGTTGTCCCTTAGTTCAAATGTTAACCTGTCAAATACAAGTCAGTTAAGGTGAACCCAATTCAATCACATTTTGTCAGTCAATATCATGGAGGACAACTGGGTCAGAGGGATCTGTGGTATTTAGGTGATCAATCCTTTGACGACCAACAAAGCTCCGTGTGTGTGTGTGTGAAAGAGAGACAGAGAGAGAGAGGGAGAGTGGAGCAGCGGCACGAAACTCATTTATCAGGATCATGAAAACAAGGTTACAGGAGGAGTGCCTCAGCGTGGATAATGACTGTGTGTGTTTGACAGTAAAATATTACCTGCTAGTTTACGTGTGTGTGTCCCCAGTAAGGAAGACAAGGAGGGGAAGAAAACACATCACAGCTTAAACCGCTGCGTGGCTATCCACACACTCAAGCACGCAATGTACGCACGGCCAAGCTGGCAAACTCATCAGTTTCTATGGCAGCACTTTTTAGAGGTGCTCAGCGCTGACGCAGAACAGTCAACGCGCACTTGTTGTTGTACCTGAGCGCTCTAATCAACACAGGGCTGTTAGCCACGTCACTTTTAGCCTGGCCTCTGTTCCACTAACCTCTGCTCTGCGATGTTCATTTTTCATCTTCCAAACTGACACATAATTGTGGGGAATTTTGTTCAGAATCTGCTTTTAACAACTACGTTTCCCATGAGGCTCAGACTTTTATTTTAAAGATCACCATACTCTACAGTAATACCACTTTCCAAACAGGCTGTTCATTGCATTTTCATCAATCCAAACCATAAGTTTAACATACAAATTGTATGTTTTTTTCACATTGCACCTATGTCAGAAGCCTGCACATAAGTGTTTAAATTGTACCAGCAGTCGTAGACGTGAATTTAGTGCAGAGTTTGATCAGTATACCCTGATGTAATCATTGTAGACAGGTTGACGGAAAAAAGCTTTATCTGCAAAAACATACAGTGCACAGTGCAGCAGAGCGCTAGAAGAACAGTCACATACACAGGCGCAGGGTTAGAGTCTCTCCCTGTAGTAAGTGGTCAATGTGCAGTCTATTTGTGGCTTTCCTTATGTGTAACATTACATAACATGATGCAATATAATGCACAATAGTTAGACAGGTGTAGACGTGTGAAATGTTTCAGATGTGTGCAGACTGAGGTTGACCGTGGTTTCACATTTGATAGCACTTAACTGAGGTAATGTGGGGTGAATGCACTTTTTGCTTGTCATCGTAAACTTTTGGCAGCCACTGCAGGTAACGTTTGATGTTTTGACTGTGCATGAATTATTAACACTTGCTTACAGTGGCAGCGCACATTAAACGGACCACAGAAACAAGCTCAAACTTTTGCAAACACACTTACAAAATGGAAAAAATGTCAGCATTGTCACAACGTATTAGTGTGCTAAAAAGATTAAACAAAGTAGGGTTTGTGTTACTTGGCAGAAGAACGCTTCTGTTTAATTTTGTTATTTGTTTCATGGATGTGCTAAGGCCCTTATTATTGTCAATATTTACCGAGAGAGACGAGGTCAAATTTTGTCATTAACTTTTCATTTGCTGTTGACTGATGGGAGATTAAAAAACACACACAGCAGTGGCCGTTTGAGAGCGCCCTTGGCCTCATTCTTTGGAAAAATAAATTCTGTCTTGTTTACAAGCTGGAAGTCTTTCGTGCATCAGATCAGTTGATGATTTCTGCTCCTCTGACCTCCTTTTATTTGAAATGAACCATTGTGAATAACCATTGTGAATAATATCATCTTTGTGTGCAGCAAGGAGCTTGACTGAGACGGCGTGAAAATCATACAGTCCATAAAGGCCTTAAGCACCCTGGATTTGTGTCCACAGCCGCTCATGCAGTTACACATGTTGCCATGGATACCATTTAAACAATATAGGTGTGGCATTTGAACGTAAAAACAACTAGTTGGTGGCTACAGTGGAATTAAAGCTGTATTAGCTAACATTAGCCAATCAAATAACTCCAAACTGCAAGCGAAGCAGAGCTCCCACGTCACCCCTGTCCCCCCGACTCCATCCCAATTAGAGTAAAGGAGTTTACTGCGGCCTTGGCCTGTGTCCTTAGCAACCGTGCTGTAGTCCAGGACTTAGCAGCCACTACCTCAGTACCAGCGCAGGCTAGGTAGCTAATCCCCCCTGAGTCAGAAAGCCCCAGCAAGTGGTTTGGTACTAAGTCCTCAATTAGTTCTGTGGTCTCAGAGCAGAGGGCGGAGAACATGCCCTACTTTGTGACTGGGCACCCAGTTTGATGACAAATAGCCAAACTGGGTGGCTCCCAACTTGAGATCAGGACCCCTTTAAAAGGATATAAGACACTCGAAAAAATGTATTCCACACAAAACTGTGTTCATTTTTTCGGACTTTTTGCAAGTAAGTCTTATTTTCTTTGTTTATTATTCGCCTTTCAATCACCCTTCCTAGAAATTATTTCAACCACAATTACGCTTAACTATGACTGCCTTATGGGCACATAAGGGACCAGTTCAGTGGCCTACCAGTTCAGTGGTAGAGTGTCCGCCCTGTGACTGGGAGGTCGTGGGTTCGATCCCCGGCCGGGTCATACCAAAGACTATAAAAATGGGACCCATTGCCTCCCTGCTTGGCACTCAGCATCAAGGGTTGGAATTGGGGGGTTTGATCACCACATGATTCCCAAGCGCGGCACCGCTGCTGCTCACCGCTCCCTCAGGGGATGGGTCAAAAGCGGAGAACAAATTTCACACACTCAGGTGTGTGACAATCAGTGGAACTTTACCTTTACCATTAAACTGGTGATGAGCAGTCACATAGACAGTGCTACGCCAAATCACATGCCACAATGGTTGGGAACCCATGACCTTGACTAACACGTATTTACCATACACACATTTGCTATTAAGGAAGGCTTTGATGATCACTTCAATTTACTGTGCCCTACAAGCAGGAATCTAACTGATGAAGTTGAGATCATCTCAATGGGTCCATTGTTCTGGTCTGTGTATCCAAGATCTGTGATTAGCGGTGGCTTGGAAGGTTCTAGAGTTGAAAACAACTGTTGCTGTTGTATCCAGCTGAGAATGTCTGGACTTTTATGTCGGGCAGTGCAATATTATTTTGACATATATTGCAATATGAGTTGCGATTTTAGTGAGAATAGTTTTTTAGCATTTTCTTTTCACTGAAAAAAATATGATAATTGTTGTTTTTGCTAGGATTTGTGCCAAATGAGCATGTTCCCTTACGTCTGGAATATGATTTGTTGGCCAAGGCCTCACTGCAACATCACAATGCTTCATTTATAATTGCATGTAATGACACATTTTACTTTTATCAAACAATTGCAGCTCTTGTGATTTGGATTTTGCACTTGGCCATATTGTGATTTTGATATTTTGATGAACTGCGCAGCCCTACTTGGACAGCAAAGTCAGACTCTTGAGCTACAAATCTACAAAAACAATGATTGAAGGCACAGAAAAACTAAAATTTTCTCAAGATAATGTGGAAATGTCAGTGACTAGAATTAGTTACCCCCCTCCCTTTTGTTTATGTGATTTCACAACAAACACTTACAAAAAAGCAGCTGTAACCATCAAATAAATTCCTTCAATAGCTATGTTACCACTTCAAACTAAATACAACAACTGCATCTGGCAAACTTGACACTAAATTCCAATTTGGACCATACATCTTAGCACTTTTTGTGCTGTGAGAGCACTGCCTGAGGGACAGCTCAACTGCAGCAGGCTCAAGTCAGACCCTGGATCGGCCTGTTGGGGGCCATCTTTTCAGTCTCGGGGATTGCAGAGCGGTTCAACCTTGAGGACCACATTCCAGACAGCTTGCAAATAGATCATAAGTTTGTGGGCCCACACTCCACAACTGTGACACAGGGGTGAGGACAGATCCATCTGAGTGAGTGGAGCAAGCAAAGAGATAAGACTGCTTTCCCTTTCTTTTGTTTTTCCACTCATTTCACACATTGCTTGTGGTTGGTTGTAGTGTTCAACATGGCTACCGTTGACCTGCAGTTGCAACTCCGCTCAATTAAAGACAACAAAAAACTCTAGTCCCATTCTGCCTCTGAATCGGCGAATAGCACGAGCAAAGAAAACATTACGATTGTAAACAGAGCCCGTCACTGTGGAAAAGATAAGAGTTACAATCTTTTAGTCAGCTTTACTTTACAAATTCCAGCCAGTGTTGTTATTGTGTGGTGAGCTCAAAAGTGGCGACATGAAAGTGTTCATACAGTTGAGAATACATTTAATTTAATTTCTTTTTTACCCCATGGCTTAGGCTTTACAGGCCAAGTGCGTGTAAACATACAAGGAATGTGACCCTGGTTTGTCGGTGCTCTCGATGTGCATACACAGAGGCTAAAAGTATTTCTTATATCCTATTTTATTTGTATGATTATCCTTGACCATTTCCAGCTGAACAAGGCAGCCCTTTATTGGATGCAGCTTTGAGCAGTGTGTTTACTGCGATGATGTGACTCCCCCCCCCTTTTGCTTATTTCAATTTGAGGTTGAAATAATAAACCAGTGACACTTCATGACAGACTATAACCCTGGCAAAAGTGGTGTGTTTTCATTTTCTTTGACAACCGAGCACTTTAAACAAAAAGCCAGACAAATGTAAATTATTTTAATGTAACCATTTATTTTCTATTGAGCTTATAATGTGCTAGACACGACAAAACCTTACTAGCAATGCTTTGGTATAAGATCATACTCCTACAGTAATACTACTGTAGTACTTTTGTAATATCTGTAGATTATGCTGTCCTAATAGAATATTTAAACCCACAAGAGGAAGCAGGTATTTTCTTTTATATGCTCGATAACAACACAATCAGCCATGATGTTTGTGGACTGTATCTGAGCGAAAGCTGAGCCCTACAGACACTATTTTCCTCACATAAGAAATGCTTGCAAACATGTAAATTATGCCTAACACCTTGCTGTCTGTGAAACAGCAGTAAGAGGGTCTCAAAATTTCCGTTTTGTTGAATTATGGAAAGATTTAACAAAAATACTGTATCTGTCTGCAGTGTGTTTCCTGATTTTGCAGACTTCTAGCCACTAAAATAATGGTGATATGTAGCCGCTTCTCATCTTTCTGGGATCCAGCAGAGAACCTAGAGGTCGTGTGATCACACCTGAGGAAACACAGCTTGTTGTTGTGATGTCTGAACGATTATACTGTCCTAAAACAATGTTAAACCCCACAAGAGGAAACAGGCATTTTCTATTATGTGCCTAAAAACAACACAATCACATGTGAATTATCTGTGCAACAGCGTTAACAGAGGACTTTTATCGACTGTTTTCACTAAGAGGATCTTCAATTATATGTGCATTTTATAGCAGACCTCGAAAATTATTTTCTTTTTTGTAGGATTATGAAACTATGAAACAAAAAAACTACAGTAACAGTCTGCAATGCATTCATAATAACAGTGATATGTAGCTGCTTCTCATCTTTCTGGGATCCAACAGAGATGATCATGATCACATTTAAAGAAACACAGCATGTTGTTGTGATGTCTGAAAAATTATACGGCCCTAAAACAATATTTAAACCCACAAGAGGACACAGGTATTTTCTGTTACGTGCCTGATAACAACACAATCAGCCATGACTGACACTATTTTCCTCACATAAGAAATGCTTGCTTGCATGTAAATTATTCCTAACACCTCTCTTTACTTGTGATCTATTGCTTTGAGTGCAACATACAATCCATGATACTTGTTTTTTAGCAGAATTGTGGGACTGTCAAACAAGAACCACAGTAGCTGTCTGCAATGTGTGGATAATAATGGTGACATGTAGCTGCTTCTCATCTTTCTGGGGTCCAACAGAGATCCTACAGGTCCCATGATCACACCTGTGCAGCAGTTTGATCATTTAAAAACAACCCATCTCCATGCAAAAGTTGAACTTATTTGTCTGTGTTCTCCAAAGTTTGTCCTTGGGTTTAATGCAGTCACTTTTTTAATAACTGTACAGGTCTGTAGTTGAAACACATGTTTGCCTGAGGGACAGGGAAAGTAAAGTCCTGGGTGAAACTGGTTTGTCGATCAGCCTCACTGGAAAATAGGTCAGTGCACATGGTGGTAGGTAGCCTGCGCCTTGAGGAAGTTGAGCCAAACTAACAAGTTGTCTTTATACTTGTTTATGAAAGTTGTGCAAAAAAAAACCCCAGATTGCACTAAAGCATACATTTGTTTTGGCTAGCTCTGGTTAAGTAGACAAATAGCGCTCTCATTTGTAGCCCTGGTGTTGTTTATTGTTTTATTTACCTTGAGCAACTTCCACTTGGTGTCCCCTCGCCACGTCCTGCCAGTAGTGCAGCAGCCGGTCCGACTGCTCGTCGTCCTCCATGGTCTCTGCCTCCTCCTCGAGGCTGCCGTTGCCCGAGTCTGACGGTTGGTCTTCCGAGAACGACTCCAGGTCCTCCAGCGTGATCATCCCGGTTTGCTCGGGCCCGCCGCGGTCACCGCCGTCGCCGCCACCGCCGCTCATTTGGCAGCCACCTCGGTCCATTTCTTCAGTAACGACTCGTACCTACCGATTAAAAATGCCTCGAAGGATTTACCGGCAACAAAAAAAGCCAAACTCACTTAGAAACCGCGGCTGAATTCACGCTTCTTTCTTTCTCCTCGGACCTCGACGAGTTGCTCGAGCAGAGTAGTACAGCTGTTACTTTCAGGTCCACAAACCAGGCGCTGCGACGCTTTCCTCCACACAGCGACTCATATTCATATTTGCAGTCTTATATCTAACTTAAACGAGACATATTGCGTCGCGGTGCTCACTTTGTGTTCGCGACACACCGAGGAAGAAACTGCCTCTCTCACTTTGTCGGAGCAGACTGACGCTCCTCTCTCGCCGTAGCCGGAGGTGAATGAGCTGTTTACAAGAGATGAGGGCGGACCACGTGACGCTGCGGGCGCACACAGACCCCTCCTCCTCCTCCCCGGCTGCTAAATACCCGAGACCCGCACCCGGGTACAGACGTGACAGCCGACAGTAATCACAGGAGGGACCAGCACTAACAAAGGCTTTGACAGCAGTTGATTATTATTCCCTAATTTATCCACATATGCCAGTTCATTTTTATTTCATCTGTAGATTATTTTCTTAACTAGCAAATTATCTAAATTATAAAATATAAGAAAAGAATTAAAATGTCCATGATGTCGCCCCAAAACACAAAGTGGCAACCCCAAAAATATTTTTTTTGTCTGACCAAAACCCAAAGATACTCAATATGCAATTATAAACAGATAAAAGCTGAATATTATCATATTTTACAAGATGGATTTATAATACAATAATAACAATAATCCTTATTTATAAAGGGGCCAGCAGTAAGCGCAGTAGTTTCCAAGTGCATTTTGTGATTAGTATTACCTGATTTATTGTTATATGTCAGCACATTATCATTTTATCTGTAGATTATTATAGTGACAAATGTTCATCACGTCCCCCAAAACACAAGGTGGCAACCTCAAAAAACATTTTTTTTGTCGGACCATAACCTAAAGATATTTAATATGTAATTCTAAACAGATAAAAGCTGAAAATAAGTAGTTTCCAAGTGCATTTTGTGATTATTTTTTCCTGATTTATCATTACATGCTAGCACATTTTCATTTATACTGTGTATTATTTCCTTATTTGATTAATCAAATAATTATTTTTTAATTAATCAGTCATCTACATTATAATTTATGTGACCATTGTTTCCTAATTTGTTGTTATATACTAACACATTTTCATTCAGTTTTGGTGTAAGATTATTTTCTTGATTAATTGATTAATCAAATAAATGATAAAATATTAAAAATAAGTCACTTCCCTCTAAACGCAAGGTAGCAACTTTAAAAGACTTTTTTTTATCGAGCCAAAGAGTCACAAAGTGCTTTACATGTTACACTTTAGTATATAAAACAGAGGAAATAAAAGACAGTTTAAATGAAATTAAAACTCAAGTAATATCAAATCAAAGTATGCTTAAAGAAGGGACTCAAAAGAGATCACTTACTCGACTGACCTGATTTCCTCGGGCAGATTGTTCCAGAGCCTCGGGGCCCTGACCTGACGGCAAACACTCTGCTTCCTTTAGTTTGCTCTGAAACAGACAAAAGACGTCTGCCCGAGGACCTCAGAGTATGATTTGCATTTGTTCTTGACAAATTAGATTAATCATTTATCAAAATTCAGTCCTTGTTTTAGTACTGGAGGCTGTGTCTCTGATCTAGTATGGTATTGGATGGATTTTTATGGGACCACAAGCTCACTTTTGCACTCGATTTTAAATAATTTTAAATATATTTTTTATCTTTGCACCTCTTGTCTGCATATTTGCTATTTTTTGGTGATTTTTTTTTTTTTTTTTTAAATAATTTAGTAATTGATTTTACCTTTGATATCTTCTCTTTTATTGTAAATCTGTATCCTTATGTTATATATTTTATTGCAGTGTAAAGCACTTTGAATGGCCCTGGTGTATGAAATGTGCTATACAAAGAAAGCTGCATTGTCTTTTCTAGTGTGATATGTAGTAGTGTATATACCATTTCGAAGTAGGGCTTTTTATATATACATAAAACAAAAAATTATTTAAACTTTATGTTGCATTACATCAATTGCATTGTTTGGCCCTGTTTGGGTCACAGTGACAGCTTTAGCTCATTTATATGTAACATCCTGTTTGTAGCAGTGACACCTGCTCGTACGCACACGTGATTATTTGCATCCTGACCCTTTAAGAAATTGATGAACGTCTTAACAGCGGGACACCTGGTGGGAGAGGGCAGCAGAGAGTGAGAGTGCGTGTGCGTGTACACGTGGCCGCCTGACAGGCTTGATTGTCTTCTTAACTGTGACAGGAGAGGAAATGCATAACCATGGCAACATATACAACACGCTGTGATGGATACAAGCATCAGAAGACCTGGAAAAAGATGGTTGATAAAGCATTTTAAATCTTTTTTTTCATGCTGCGTTATTTTAATAATGTGTCTTTTATTGTGGCAGATGGTAAACAAAAACATCCCCCTGTGGGGATAATAAACAAACTTGAACTTGTGTGCTCTGGGACAGAGTAAGCGGGATTTCCTCTGATCTGTGTCGCTGCAACAGCCAACCACCATGTTGCACCCTTCCACAGGCACGTAGAGAGGACATTATGTAATCCTCTCCTCCATAGTCTGTGGGGGAGTCTCCATGTAAACACACGCATGCAGACACACGCACGCAGACACACGCACACGCACACACACACCCTCCTCCTACACACACACACACACACACACACACACACACACACACACACACACACACACATACCATTAAGTCCCTCCCTTTGCTGACATGCAGGGGTGAAAATTCAGCTTAGTGTAGGTTGTGTTATTAATAGCTGCCTACAGACTGGCTTTTTCAGCGATTCACCACGTCACTTAGCTCCATGTCCTTTAACCAATCATCTGTTGGCCCCTGCTGAGCATGCTCCATGAGGCTGCTATCAACGATGTTGTCATTTGGCACACGTCCTCTCCTCTCCATCCGCTCCTCTTCTCTTTTTAATAATCTTACTGGCCTTGGGAATAATCCAAATCTAACATTGACCTCATGTTTGTTTTACTATTTCTATGAGACCTTTACTCTGGATTCATTTATTCCAGCCTGCCTGACCTCATCAATGTGACATTAAGCAATTTAAAATGTAATGTATGTTCATCTTTTTAATTGTAAAACACCATTGTCATTGTCACCACTTGTCTTTATTTCCAGGAAGACAATAGTGATGGTTCCTATCAATCTATCCGGGTGTTGGGTGGTAAACAGACTGGTTGTAGTTGTGTATTAGTTGTAAATAAATTTGGGAATGTGTTGAAATAATATATGAGTTAAAAGAATGTAAGGAAGGGGTAGGGACATATACCTATTCCTTTTTGGACACTGTTATCTTTGTCTTTCTCTATTTTTGGTTTGAAATTAAGCCTTTAAGTCATTCATTCATCCGTTTTTCACAAAATCTGACTTCTATATTATATACAGTACAATGCCAGGTATGATGGGAAGATAAAAGTAAGTTTAAAATGCATAGTTTTGTCACCAATTATCCTAGACATTGCAAGAAGGTGGTAATTGAGTCATTTTCATTTAAAGAATAATCTCATTCCTCTTCTGTTCCCTCTTTCTGACTTTCCTCTCCCATCATGAATTATTTGTTAACCCTTTCCGTCTGTTTATTGGTTATTGTGACAGGTTTTTTATGAATGTGCTTTATTCAAATATCTTGTTTGTCATGTCACTCCTGTCCAACACTAAATGAGATGTAGACTTTAATAGAGAACTTTAGCAATTTGCAAAGCTGATCCATAACTCAGTCGCGGGAACATCTCAGATAAAATCATCAATATAAACTACCGCACACTGAACTGAATTACTGTGGTTTTATTTTATTTTATTTTTGATTTTATTTAGCAGACATGTGAGTGCTCGTGCGATTCTGTTGAGCGAGGGTTAGGGTTAGGGTTAGGGTCAGATGTTTCTAACTTTATGGGGTTTTGGACTGTTGTTTCAAGAAATCAAGACATTTAATGACATCACTTTAGGGCAGCGGTCCCCAGCTGGGGGGTTGCTGTCCAGAAGTGGGTCGCGGGTCCATTCTGAGTGGGCCGCAAGTGACTAATGTGTCATGTTGTTAAAACACGCTTTATTTTGAAGTACAGTGAATTTCTGGTACAGAGTTTTTTTTTATTTAAGGGCTGTTTCCTGCTGTAGAGTAAGTGAATAACGGACAACTACTTGACAGAGACAGCAAACTAGCTCGATGACATGGCCACATGCAAGTGTGACGCTGAATGTATTAAACTGTGGGACCTCCAACTAACGTCTAAGGTGAAATCTGGACCCCGTGGCTGGACCAGCTGGGAAACACTGCTTTACGATAGTGTGATGAGCACATTTTGTCACTATTATCTGATGTTTTATAGACAAAACAGTCATATAAAGTATCAGAGTGCAGGCAACAAGCTCCAGTTACAATGACGTTGCAGCTGAACAATTTTTCTTTGTGCACTTTCTGTCATTTCACTCCACATTCCACCCAGACAAACACAGCGACCTCACTAATCTGGTGCTGAGTAATCTCATAATCTGGACCTGGCTACTGCGTACACATTGCCTCATTGAGCTCCACCTGTCAATTAACTAGAGAGAGAGAGAGGGAGACGGGGAGAGTTGGGGATTGTAAACAGCTTGTGGGCCTGTTTCTCAAAGCTGTCTGCCTCTCTCTGACAAGCAACACCACACACATATGTACATATACAGTAGACACTGCAGAAGACCTCATACTACTCATTGATTCAAAATTGTCAAACTGTTTGTGAAGTCGGTTTCTTTCACTCATAGATACATTAACAGGTTGACTAAAGACGATAGGTAGAAGTTGCTATATTTATTACTTATGAGAAAACTATTTACAGAACAATCTCAGGATTGAGCAGTTTTGATCACAAGAGTGAGAGATCAAACACAAAAGAAATCAATTTAACAGCTTTATACTGCATATTACAGATGAACGCAGTATGTAGTTAGTACTGCATACTGCATATATTGATGGTATATTTATTTTATTTATTTTTATTTTAATGTTTATGTAACAGGGACGATACATACAACATTGCCACAAAAAATGGGAAAATGTGATGCATATAAGACGTCTAGCTTCAGCTAATTTGCAGTCTTTGTCCCTGGTCAGGCTTTAGAATACAAATTCTTTGAATTTTTCTGACCTGCCGAGGGACAGCAGATGCAAATTAGCTCAAAGCTATAATTTCATATGGTGCATCATTGGTAACATTTGTGTTTTGAACTGCGCATGGTCCCTTTAAAATATATAATGATAATAATATGTAGGCCGTTTTGAGTACAGCCATCAGTCTAAGCTATATTTTGTCAAGATGATAACATGCTAACATTAGCATGCTGATTGGCATATTAGTCCTCATAGGCCCCTCCCACTGCCACATACATCACACGCGCTTTTCTGCATTAATCACGCCCACTTCAAATGTCTGACCAATCACACAATTGTTCTCAGACACCACACAAGAAAAAAGTTCAAGCTGCAAGAACTCCCAAACTCACGAGTAGAGTCCATGTGAATACCACCCTGCTGTGGTATTCATGACCTCGAAAGTTGAAATTGTCTGAGGGCTTTGAGTTCATGAGTTTGTGTTCACGACTTCCCATGTCGTAAACACAAGCTCACACATTCCATTTGAACGCAGATTTTATTTCAGACACTTTCAAGACACTAAAATAGTCGACGTAAAGAAGAAGAAGGCATTTCTCAGTTCACATGAATGTAAACTCTTCTGTGCAGACTTTTAGGTCATGGCAGAATCTTACACAACTATGTTGCCACAATCTTAAAATCTGGTCGTTCCTCGCTAGCAGCATCTGTTGCTGATGGTTACAGATAAGTTTGGGGTAGGCTGCTAGCGTTATCACCTATGGTCTGATTTAACTGGCGTTTCTCTCCTTTTTCTGATCCTTTTACATCACCATCCATAGAAAAGCCTACAGTATTTCCCATCCCATCTGGTCTGTCTTTTTCCTATACCCGCTGCTACATTAGACCTGAATTATGCAATCAGACCTCCTTCATCTCATCAACTATGCAACTATGATTGAATCATCTTGTAAACAAACACTTTCACGGATAAAGAAACGTACAGTACATCCATATAATCTTCGCATTACTTACCGACATTGTATAATTATAGGTAATTTGGGTTTGTTTTTTGACCAGGCTTTAGTTGGTTCCTCATTCTCTCAACAAATCGTCTTTAGCGATCGCCCGTTAAGTGATCTGTTTTCAAGTTTGGACCATATCATATGTGATGAAGCACAATCCTGACCAGATGGGCTGACCTCCTTATGCTCTTTAGTTTAGGTCTAGGTGATATAGCTGTTGATGTTTTCTGAAAGGTCAGGGGAATTAAGGGTTGTTATTTAACCCTTTGCTTTTGTCTTCATATAAGCTCTGAAGTGCACACTCCTGTTTCACCTTAGAGAGAAGCCGGATGAGGTTTAGCAGAAACGGTGAATGGCTCCGTTTCCACTTCAAGAGGAAAGCTTAATTTAAGAATGTTTTCACATAACAGGGAAAGTAGGCTGTCTATTCTGCTCTGTTTAATCTTTACTGTGCTACTTGGTGTTTCAGTGTGACGCTGGGGGTATGAACATATAATAGAATATGTTGTTAGTGTAAATCCAGCTACTCCTACCACTGCTGGCTCATGGGGAGATGCAATAGTAACCATAAAAGACTTTTTCTGTAAGTAATCCATTTATTTCTAGTTTAGTTTAGTTTAGTTTAGTCTGCATGTCGAAGTATCCTTGAACCCCAAATTGCTTCCGATGGCTGTTCCATTGGTGTGTGAGTGTGTTGAAAAACTGAGTAGCAGGTGGCACCTTGTATGGCCTTGGCCACCAGTGTGTGAATGTTTGTGTGAATGAGTGAGTGGTCAGATGACTAGAAGGCGCTATACAAGTGCAGAACCATTTACCATTTACCATACAGTTTAAAAGACTTCTTTGAACACATCAACAATGATCATCAAAAGTGTGATTCAGTGCTAAAACATGAGGCAAGGTTGATGCAATATAAAGGGACATACAACTTTTAAAAGCACTAGAGGCAGCAGTGACATATTTCAATATAGAACAACATTGCAGCACTAGCAGGACATATTATTAGCAGCAGCAGAAAAGAGCTTAGTGCCTACATGTGTATGTATTATTCATCAATTGTTTTCATTGGTTACTGAAAGATCTGTAAGGGCGCATTCACACTGGCGCTATTCGGTCCGTTGCAAACGAACCCTGGTCCGCTTCCATGGTTAGTTCAGTTCGTTAAGAGTGGTGTGAACGCTCATTCCAACTCTGGTCCGCTTGAAAACTGGGGGTCTTGGCTCACTTGCAAGTGAACCCTGGTGCGGTTCGCTTGGTGACCAAGCCGGCTGAAGGGGATGGATTTCCGTTTTCGGTCCTGGACAATCGATGAGCAGGGTGTTCTTCTTCCTTATGCTTTTTTTCTTCCTGGTCAGCGGTCATTTCGGGCAATACTGCCTCCAAATGAGCAGCTGTTGTAACTGGGTGACAGGCAGTTTGGTCCGCTTTAAAAAGTGCAGTGTGAAAGTGAATCGAACCAAATGAAGGTATGGAATTTTTGGGCATTCCCCGCCCCAAACCGAGTCCCACGGACCATCCAGTGTTTCATTCTCTAATATAAACTGGAATCACATTCCGCTCTCTTAAACCTCTTACGGACCAGAGTGACTGGCTTTTTATTACTTTGATTTTCTAAGTTTATTTCTTTTCTTTTTTTGCGTCACATGCAGTTGTGAAGGTTTTGGGTTGTTTCTATTTTGTAGATTACAATGATTGCCCAACAAAATGAATCAACCATTTAATAAGAAAAAATATATGTTGAGGTTGTTGTTGTTTTTTTCTTAAATAATTTAATATGTAATATATTTGTGCATGTTAAAGTATACTGTGCTCTCTGTTCTATTATGATAAATTATGATCCTATGTTATTCAAGTGGTGTCTGTCAAGATGTTTTTAAATATCATATGACGTATAGAATATATGGGTCAATGAGCCCTATTTAAACAATCTATAGTGCATGGTGCAAATGCATTCAGTGCTTGTCCATCTCCAGTTCTGCGAGTTAAATGACATATAATCTGGCCGCAGAGTCAGGTGCATGGGGCAAAGAGGTTGTATTCAATCCCGTTGTTAATCATAGGTGAGTCATCTCTCATTGCCTTTGAATGCCAGGTGGGCCTGCACCTGGTGCAATTGCAAACCATAGAAGCTGAGAGTAACACGGTAAGAGCAGCAAATATCTTGGGACATTTAAGCAACAAATTAAAAACTGTAGTACTAAACTTGACAAAGAAAACAGAGCTAAACTTTTAGCCTCTGAAATATCAATGAAGTTACGCTGCTCCTTGCGTGTAAATGCACAGGTCACTATTAATAGTCTGTCGTACAGCAGCTCTGCTCTGCTCTCTGCTACATTCACATTTTAGAAAATGTAATTAATATTTTCCTCATTAATGATGAATTGTTTCACCCACCCATAACTCATCGCCGCCTTCCTGTGTGTGTAACAAGCAGGGTGTATGTATGTTGTGAACCTGCCTACGTAGGTGCAATTTACTAGCTGAATAATTCATTTTCGTTGGTAAATGACACAGTTGATTTCTGCTGCCTCAAAATAGCAATACGCCCGCAATGCACCTGACTACACCTTATTTCAAGACCTACACGCCCATGGGGGCACAGATGGGCGCAATTACATTTGTGACTCACCGGACATGGGCACTGGCCATGAAAATGACAACTGCATCAGAAACTAGCAATGACAGTTGTCCTGGGTTGTATGCCGCTTTGTGTCGAATGCAACACAGGGCCCCACATGTCCTAAAATATAGTTTAGTACACAAAATATATATGGTACTTTTAAAATATAACCTATATAATTACAAAACTATCTGTAATTTTTCATTCATTTCTATGAATGCAGGCTTACTTACATCATCTGCCCTACCTACATGTGTTATATATGCTCATGTTGTAATTAAGCTTTGTTTCCCCTTCACAACACAAGTACCATCTACTAATCAAAACAACTAAATTGCTTGTCATCTGTTACAAAATCTCTCTTTCTTTTTTACCAATTGATTCTGAAGGGCAGCCCACTCCTCCTTTCAGAGAAACCTTTTATCCTGTTCGGTTTCTAGAGCAGCTGTTCCACAAAGCTGAAATTGAAATTGTAATGACCCAGCCTCCCATTATCTGCAGCCGTGAGGACGAATGGATATTGTTAAAACTGTTCTTCTGACAAACTGCTTCCATCTCCCCTCCCATTACAAAAAATGAGGGCAGGAGGAAGAATGGATCCAAAACATTTTAGTGTTATTATGTTATTCTTGTTGAAGTAGGAAGTCTGTTTACCCATAGAGGTCACACCTGTATGTCTCAAAGTGGTCATAGAGGGCATTTGTTTGTCAATGCACTTTTCAGCTGTGTGTCAGCGGGGTGCTTGCTAGTCAGTCTGATGCGTTACCCCTGAACACAGAAAATGGTCTATTATCCATGAACGACATATCTGTTATTCTCCCTGCCAGGTGCTGGAGAAATTCATGTCTCGTCTGGTCCAGAATCGGGTGATGGCACACAAAGACTTGCGGACTCTCAGCAAATACCAGATTATCCTCGCCAGGGATCAGTTCCGCAAGAACCCACCACCGTGCATCACGGCACGTACTCTGCTCTATGAATCTTTTAGTGCTATTACATCATATACTGTGTGCTATAGGATGCAGTTTTACATGATATGATACTCAGCCTTCCAGAATTACAGGTGCAGCTTGGGAAGATGTATGGAGCCCTGAAACTGACAAAATGTAATAAGAGGTTTTAGGCTGCAGCTAACAATTTTTTTTTATTATGGATAATCCCTTTAGTAATTTAAATGTCAGAAAATAGTGAAACATGTAATGTAACTTCCCAGAGCTCAAGGTCGCTTCTTTAAACGGTATGTTTCATGTGATCGACAATAGAAAAAGTTAAGCTTGTCAGTTTATTTTCATGTATGACAAAGAAAAGCATCAATTTCTCACATTTAAGAAGCATAAAACCAGCAAATGTTTTTCTCTATTAATAAATCACAAAAATCGGGCACTCCTGTAGCTCACCTGGTTGTGTGGGCGCTCCGTGTATTAGGGCTGAGTCCTTGCTACAGTGACCTTGGTTCAGGTCCAGCCCAGGCCAAGAATAATCCAATAATCAAAATAGTTGTCAATTAATTTTCTGTTGATCGACATATTGAGTAACTGATAATTGTTTGCAGCTCTAGAGGTTGTCAGACAAGTCAATAATGATAATAATAATAAATGATAATAATAATGCATTTTATTTATAGGTGCCTTTCAGAGCACTCAAGGACACCTTACTAGACACAAGAAAAATAAGCAGCAATGTATCCATAGATCATAAAATAAAAAAAGAAATATTCCATAGTATACAATAAAAGTAAATAAAATGACTAGACAAAAATCATAATTATAAATATTAGGTATGAAATCATCATTGGTGCTCAATATATGTGTGTCACCTTTAAATCCGGCCAAATATGCCAGCTTGAAAAGGTGTGTTTTCAGACAGGATTTAAAAGTGGAAAGGGAGACAATATTGCGAATGTCGTTTGGGAGAGAGTTCCAGATTTAATGCAAATATCAGTAAATAATATTGTTGGTTAAGTAATTAAAAAGGTGTGAAAAAACTTAATGGTTTATCCTTTTCCTCAAAGGTATACCATGCAGGCAGTGTTGGTTACTGTTAGTAAACTGTACTGAAAGTGAAAGTAGAAGCCAACCCCAGATTCACTCTCATTTTGAAAAGAGCTTTGTCCACTTGGCGTCTGACCTCGCCGTATTTGTGTTGGGGTTTTTTGGCACTGTGTCCACAATTTTCAACCTTAACTTTGTGCTGTGCCCAGGAATGTCCGGGACACAACACAAAATAAGAAAATACAGGCAGTGTGCCCAGTCTGTGCAGATAAATCCCAGATAGTGTGCCTTTTAACCTCCAATCAGTTTGTAGAAAAAAGTCATGGTCCTTGATGGAAAACAAGAGATAATAATGTTTCAGGAGTGCAATGTTTAATCAGGGGAATAGGCTTTTCAACTAGTCCAACACGCCCATTTCGATTTAGATTTGTGCTGTATTTTATGTACTTGAATGAAGTCGATGGATTTTCTGTCCAAGTTTAGATATTCGGGATAAGCATCAAAGTGTTAGAGCATGTTTCAGAATCAAGATAAATACAGGGTCTACACTGCAAATGACAATAATTTTGAAAAAAATAAAATTAAAGCAATGTAATAATTTTCAAGGCTTTTTAAATCACACTCTTACCAGTGTCTCACAATAATTTCATGCACTCACATGCACTCCTGCTCTCTGCAGGGACCTCAGCAGGGAATGCTGGAGGGCATCTTTGCCCTTTGCATCAGCCTGTACCACGGCTACGAGCTGCTGATGCAGATGGGGCTCCGGTCACTTTTCTTTTACATCCAGGGGATCATGGACGGATCCAGAGGTCAGTCACCTTACCTCCAGGCACTTTATCCACAGACACAACAAGAGTTCATACCCCGGTTTGATCCGTGCCCCTGTGTGTGTCTGTGTTTTGTTTGGTTTAGAGATGTCCAGGGCCAAAAGTGAGCTGCAGAGGACTCCTACTTTGATGGACCTTTACCATGAGATGGAGGCAATGTTTATGAAGCCGTCTGCTGGTACCTGAGCACTCATCCATACCATAACTGTCACATTTAGGGGCTTTTCTTTCTTAGCATGATAATTACAGTTCAATGCAGTTTAATATTATGTTGTTCCATGATTCATTTGAATGTTCTTGATATGGTTGCAGCAGCATAGCAAGAAACACATAGTGTCTATCTGACTAACATCAGCTATGATTAACACCTCTAGGTCCAGATGAGCCGTTCGTTTACAGTCACCCCAAACTGGAGAAACTGGAGGAGGTGGTGCTGCAGCACTTCAGACGATGGGCTGAGAGCTCAGTGGAAAATAAGGGTGACTTATACTGTGACTCATACGTGCAGTAACTGTTCTGAGCTGAAATCTATAATTCTCTTGTCCTCCTGACTACAGTAAAGAGAGAGCAGCTAGCTCAAGGTTAAAGCTGTTGAATCTCGTTGCCATGCTTACATTGTGTGGATATGAAGTAAATGATTGCACAATGTAATGGTGATAGAATAATGACACATCAGTGTTTAGATTGGTTCCTTATAGCCTTGCTTTCACTGGCAGTTTCTCTGCCACTGGGAAAATGAAGGCTTAAGGCTTTTGCTGAGTTACCTCTTAGCAAATCTTTTTGTCTTTACTTGTCTTTTACAGTCTCAAAGTCACTCTTTCATAAGTTGGATCACAAATGAGGATGAAAGAAAGAAAGAAAGAAAGAAAGAAACAAAATAATAACAGCGGAAGTATGAAAAATTACACTTCTACTTGTTACCTTTTATATTGTTCGTAAACAGGAAAACATAGTAAAATTTCCACATGAAAAGTTTATCGAGTTCCTTCGCCATTGGCGATATATCAGAGGCATCAATTGCTGGTACCAAACACAACTATGTACAGTACGGAAGAACTGAAACAAAAGATAATATTCAAGTTAAACACGTCTCATATAAAGTCTCGTCTTTGAGGTCTATGTCTAGGACTTTTATTGTGAAAGGTAAGAGGGGAGAAGCTACATGCTGCTGTTCACAATCACTATGCCCAGTAGTGGAAATGGTGGACGATGGAACAACTGAAGTAACTGTGAACATGCTGCGTGTCCTGTGTTGTCGGTAGCTGCAAGGCTCTGAGGTAAATGGAAAGCAATCTATTGTCTTTGTGACAGAGAAGCCAACAGTAATTGAAACCCAGGTGGGAGTTAAAAAAGTAGTCTGTTCCCACTTTAAAGATGCAACACTGGAGTGTGATGTTTACAGTAAATTAATAGTACTAGTCCATACCCACTGAGTGCACAGTTGCCCACGTACAGTTTCATATGGTGTGTGTTTGGGATACAGGTCATAGGAAATTGCAGATTAAATAGTCAACTGAACCCATTAAGAAGAGCAGTGTATTCAGAGTATTTTTGTGAATTTGATGACGATTGCAGCCACAGCGATCTGTCGCATTTTAGCCATTTTTCTGTTGTTATAGCGCCACCCAGTTGCCAATTAGAGTTAAATTTCTCCAGTCACCGTGAGGCGTCCTGTTCTACATATCTACCAAGTTTAGTAAAAATCAATATGGCGGTTAGGCCTAGATAAGAAATAAGCTTTCTAGCACCCCCATTTTGTTTGATGGGGTCAATAATGGAGGGGTCCCCTCAGATTATGTGTGGTCATATGCCTACAAAGTTGTGTGGTGATCGGTGAAACCCTTGAGATGTAATACACCTTTATGTGATGAGCCACGCCCTCCACAATATTCATTGCCTTGTAGAAGCTCAGTTTTAGTAAGTTTTCCAACTTTTGCCAAGAGGGAACTTTAGATATTGGTCCCTAGATTATGTTCACTGAGTTTCATGCAGATCAGTCAAACTTCCTAGGAAGAGATCGATTTGAACTGTTCATCAAAAAATTCAAAATGGTGGAAAACCTATATAACTGGAAGTTATGGGTTCTTGAGGCAAGTTTGTTCCTCATGAGGAGAGGCATCTCTGTGCAAAGTTTCATGTCTCTATGACATACGGGGCATGAGATATGCCCATTCAAAGTTTGCAATTTCAGTCGGTTGCTATAGCGCCCCCCTTTGGCCAATTGATGTAATATTGCTTCATTCACGTCCTCCCATGACCCTCTACCACTGTGCCAAATATCACATGGATTGACCAAGTGAGTGAGGAGAAAAACGTGGATCAGACACACACACACACAGACTTCGTCATTACATAGTAAGATAATATTTACTGCAGCATAATTCAACCCAGATAATTTTAGAAGAGCGAATGTTTGCACTTGGCATATTAAATATGGAGAGGATCACAGAACAAAGCATTCCAGCATCTGAATCAAACAGGCATATGAAATTGGCTCATGGTTACTGAAGGAATTTTTAATCGGCTTGTTTCTCTTCTGTCTCACTGACGCCCAGGTCCAGAGGAAGTAAGCACGCGCGTGATGATCTTTTCATCGTTCCGTGAGAGCGTACAGGAGATCGCAGCCATGTTGAACCGCCATGCTCCGCTGATAAGGGTCATGACCTTCATGGGTCAAGCATCAGCTGGGAAGGGAGTCAAAGGCTTCACCCAAAAGGAACAACTGGAGGTAGAGTGGCTTTTCTTTTTTAAATCAGGGGCAGATTTACAGTAAGGAGTGGCATATGTAGTAAATTAAGAAACATAAAAACATGATATGGTGGTAAAATTCTAAGAGACAACTTATTAAATCTTACACCAAGCCAAATATGTGTCTGTGAACAGTTTGATATTCAGGCTGAATGGTCTCATCTGTGGCAAAACAAACATGACTGCTGTTGCATTAACTTCACTGCTGGTTGCTTAGTGTTGAAGTGTCTCTGCAGACAGTCTGTGACATTTCCTCTAAATAAATAATGCAGGAAAGGTGCGTGAATGTAAATGTGCATTGTGTCCAGTAAACATGCTAAAAATAGACCAGAGCCTTAAAGGTATACTGGGCAGGACTTGTCTAAAAAATGTTGACTGATAGTGGGTTTTAAGTGCTGATATTGTAACGATAGTTTGGAACAGGACGGACATCAACCCCAAAATACTCAAAATACTTTCTCTGTGATTCATACAAGACTAGGTCAAAACCTACTATGTTGGGCTTTGAATTCTAAAAGGAAGGCTTTTAATTTGAAAAAGGAAGTGACGGTATTCACTCAGGCATGAACTCACTGACTTTAACTCTAGCCCTGGACCGGCTGTTGCAGCACAGCCACAAAATTAATGTAAATTCTGGAGAGGCTGTTTTTTAAAATTTCTCTGGAGCTGCACCTACTGATCAAGCTCCTTTTTGCTCCATTTACCACAGCCACTCCCCTTTCAGCATCAGTCACTGACGTAGGCTACGTCAGGGTGTGACTGGTGTATTTCTGCCGATAACAAAAGTTTCCAAAACATCCTGTGAGCACTGATTAGCCAGCCAAACTGCTAAATTGGTCGACCTCTAGTTGGCACTTTTTGAAAAGGTAGCAACCAGGTAGCAGCACACATCCAAATGCAAGCTACAAAAAAACACAGGCACAGTGTACAAAAAAAAAAGCAAATATAGCGAGACGAAATGCCAAGCCGATGAAGCTTGTTTAGAAACAAGAGTGAATCTGGTAAGGTGAAACTTAAATGTCCCAGAGGGGTAATTTGAGATACAGACAGTAGTCATGAGTACAACAAAACAGACATAGTACATAACACACAGAGTCCAGTATCACACACTGTCAGGGGTAAGTCATGGACAGTTATCGGTCACTGCTGGTTAAGATAAGCGACGGGACAAAGGACGATCTGTAACACTTAGTGCTACATTTAGGGAGGCCAATCCTTCGCCCTGATGGAAGCATCTGAAACTCAACATGGAGGGGATGATCACTGAGACACCGCTGATCTTACAGCACAACCTGACCACTTTTCCTAACTTGCTCTTGTTTTTAAGGCTCAGATTACCAAACCAACAGACGACAGACTCAATAAACATTTTCATGATAGCCCTATCTACATCGAAACTCCTCAGCTTCCTTAGAATAGACGTTGGTTTGCCTTCTTACAGATGCCGTCTGTGTTCACATCAAAATTCAACTTGTCATCTACGACAGTGCCCTGATACTTGTGCTGCTGCACTGCTGCCACCGGCTCCCCATTGATCACACATGAAGCAGGAAGGCAGGGCCTCTTCCGAAAATCAATAAACATCTCACTGGTCTTAGACACATTAATGTGGAGAAAAGACAGGTTACACCAATAGACAAATTCATCCAGTCCTGGGCTATGATCCATGAAGACGGCTTACAATAACAGAGTCATCCGCACACTTACGGACAGATCTTGATGCTTGATTACTCCGACATTCATTTGTGTCGGCTTTCACTTTTACCGGCGAGCACCAAAGGAGAGGAGGAGAGAAGAGTCACTGACAGTTGCTTTATAGTATACATGTAATCTGACAGAAAACATTACTACATGGCCGCACTGATGGTTAGACACATGAGTGTAGGATGACACCACGAGATGGAAAGATTAAAATACCAAAGCTTTGCTCACTTGTGTTGTAGGTGGTGTGCAGGTTCCGTCAGGGAGGCTTCAACACACTGGTGTCGACCTGCGTTGGGGAGGAGGGGCTGGATATCGGAGAGGTGGACCTCATTGTTTGCTTCGATGCTCAGAAGAATCCCATCCGCCTGGTGCAGCGAATGGGACGCACTGGGCGTAAGCGGCAGGGACGAATTGTCGTCATCCTGGCTGAGGGACGCGAGGAGAAGGTGAGTGTTTGAGATGCATCTACAAGGCAAGACAAAATGAGCTGTGCGCCCTCAAATTAAAACCAAATACACATAACCCCACACAGCGGCTTCACCAAACTTTTAACCTTTTTTACTCAGACGTACAACCAGAGCCAGAGCAACAAGCGCAGCGTGGACAAGTCCATTATCGGCAAAAAAAAGGGGTTCCACATGTACCCCAACAGTCCCCGCATGCTGCCCGAGGGGGTCAGCCCCACCCTGCACAAGATGCACATTACCTGTGGCCAGTTTGATCATCGGGAGAACAGCAGGCGGTCTGTCAGGGGTCGACGGTCCCACTCTGAGGGGCGGGCCTCACTCATCCACCCTCAAAACCTGAGTGAGTGATAAAGTGGATGAGAAATTAGGTCATATAAAATTGAGATGGAGGAAAACTGGGCTGTTTCTGAGTTTGTGTGTGTCTAATGTGGTAGTTCGGCAGGGCAGTGCGACGTCAGATGGGTTTCTGAGCAGCGCTGAATATTCCCTCTGGGCGTCCACCATGAGGCTGGAGGAAGATGAAGCTCATCCAACCCTGAAACAGTCACATTTCGTGTCCCTACCCAGTGATGTACCCCCTCAGGTTTGTGTCTTTCTTTCTTTTCACTTTATTTGTGTCTGTCTTTCTTGTTCATGTCTGAAAAGTACTAGACAATAAAGACTGATAATTAACCCATCCATGCCCTGAAACCTACATACAGTATTAGGACTTTTCCACTGGCCAGGAGTCAAACCATGCTTTTATTTCCAGTTTAAAGTTGCATCCAAGATAGACTATCTCAGCAGTCAGGAGAAACTGCACCCCCACCGCCGTCAAGCTGACATCAGATTGGCTTTGCAATCATACAGGGACAATTTATGATCCATTTCGTCCCCCTGTCTCCGTTTATCAGGCAATGATTAATAGTTGCTCAAAGTGCAGCCCACAGGCCAGTGGCAGCCCTCAGAGACACTTTGTGCGTCCCCTGAACATGACATGAAATGCCTGCATTGTATTTCAATCATCTGCAGTCCATTTCAGCACTTAAACACTTAATAGCTCACTTTTAATACAAAACTCAGCTATTAACAAAATTGTAAGGAGCTACTGGTGTCATGGCAAGTAGTGGCACCTCGCTGGGATTAGCACTGCCAGCTAAAGTTAGCGATTATGGTAGTCAACTTGGCAGTTTAATGAATAGCCGCCATAGAAACAAGCTTTTCGGTTGAGGAGAAAAAGAGGTTCCAGGAAAAATGGATTAATTCCTCACATCTTGGGGGATGGATAAAGTGATTTGCAAACAACTGAATTCAGTGCTCGAGGAATTTAATGTTAAACGCCATTATGAGACCAGTCACAAATCCTACAACTTCCTGCGTGGCTGTCAATCATATGCTGACCCCCTAAATTGTCACTCACTCATCAAAACTTTGGGAATCTCTGCAATAATCCATATAGCTGGATACCAACAACAGTTGCACAGTGCAGTAGTGGTGCTAAAGAGGCTGCTGCTTTCAGTTTAAGACACCTTTAAGTGGGTTGCACTGTTGTTTGGAGATGCAAATCTGTGCTGCACTTGGCTGACGTGCCGAGTCAAGCAAAGCCAGCACGTGTATGGAAAAGGGCTATATGTGCTTTTTGTAAGACTCTTTAAACATGAAATAATCCACTGAAAAATGATAAAAACAAAGCCCCCCCGCGACCCCTTACTGGATAAGCGGTTATGGAAAATGAATGAATGAATGAATGAATGAATGAATGAATGAATGTGTATCAAAGGCATTGATTTTGAGCGTAATATGTGCCAGAACTTAGTGGTGTTCTTCCCTTCTTTATTAAGGGCTTGAATATATTACTAATAACTAATATTTTACTAAAACCTTTATGATGTCATTTCATGTCACAAAGGAGGAAGTTTCCAAAAGCGGACCACAGTCCAGAGAATTGTCTCTGTGGGAATGGAGGCACTGGCAGCACAAAGCGCTCCCTACCCATGTCGTTGATCATTCCCTCCGCTGCCACCACTTCACAAAGGTGATGGAGCTCATAGACAGCATGAGAGAGGAGAATGAGGTAAGAACAAGTAAATGTATGATAATATGGCTGTGTATTGATATTCTGATGGGAGCAAATGCAATTCTACCCAGTGGCATGTTGGACATAACTAAACTTGGGCATCAACAGCTCAAGCGAAGTTCCTGGTGTTAGCCAAGCACCTTAAAACAGCTGCCTTAAACATCTTGCAAACATTTTGCTTAGTTTAGTAAAAAAAAAAAGACAGCAGTCTGCGATTATGAAAGGGAGACCAAACTTCATAAACTCACCAGGCTGAAAGGAGTCAGCTGAGTTTCATGAGAGCATGTGATTGTGGTTTGTGTTGCGTCACTACATTTATCGTTTTGAGCCGGAGGGCAAATTCCTGGCATGATAAATAAGATCCATGGTGTAATTGTAGTTTTCTTTAAAAACAAACAAACATTTATATTCATCCGGGTGTTCCCGAGCTGCTCCTCCTCTTGAATTAGATTTAACCAAAAAACAGTTCGAAGAAATGACATGCCCATTATGAAATAGTACTAGGAAATACTAGGGAGTGCCAAACGCATTATAATATACAGGCCAACTAGTTTTTCTCCCTGTTAAGTTGCTAAAAGAGCAAAGCTGGGTGTTTATTTCACCTCATCTGCTGACCTAATGGTAGCTCGGTTCATGGTCTTGGCTGCCGGTTGAAAGAAATGTTGTTATATCATCAGATCTACTAGAAGTAGTCACACAGCAGTTGTTACCATCCTGGATCTACAAATAAACAGGAAACATGGTTGGCAAAATCAAAAAGTTCACTGTGTAATGGTTTGGTTTTGTAAGCAATACCAGTATCATTTGGTAATCTAGCCGCCATTATGCTCTCCCAGACCTCGTGTACCAATCTCTTCCCATTACGCACCTCATCACCTCCAAATATCGAGTTTAAGAATTCTCCAGTCCTCCTTGTCTCACCATCTAGTATTTCACAAAATTGTGCCATCGATAACGCCCCTGAATTTATCCAAATCCTTGAAATTAGGTCAGGGATTATGGTAAAACTGAGTTGGCTGAACTAACAAGTGAGCTCTTATTACCTTTTTTTCCCACCAGGGATTTTCACCATAATTGGGAAGGAGAGAATTAGCCCACCTGTACAAACTAAACTGGATTACAGGGTGAGATGGCAGCTAACATGCCTCAGTGGATGATTTCAGGTCATAAAATATCCAGTGAACTGTTCAATAAGCAGGTCTGATTGGTTTTTATTCTCTGTTTGGCGAGGTGTGCTCCATCATAAATCATGCCTCACATCTAAGCTGTTTTTTTTCCTCATGGCATTCAATTTGATTACAGCCGTTAAAGCACCAGCAGAACTGAGAAAGGACAAGCTGTACCTCCACTAAGCAGTGATTGAGGAAGTATTCAGATCTTACTTAAGTAGAAGTAGCAATTCTGAAATGTAAGAATACTCTGTTACTGTGCAAAAAGTCACATGTGACATGAAACAGAATTTCACATGTGATAAAACATATGAAATAATCATGGGAAATAATGTGGGTTTTGGACGTTAAACATGTGATGCATTCAGAGGCATCTGTGGTTTTCGTGTGTTACTGGCAGTCTGTGAGAAAATTTATTAGACTCTAATCCCTCTAAATCCATTTCTTCAGTCAGTTGCCCACGTCTTTAACCTTTGAGAAGTTTTTGAAATGCACTGGCATATGCTGAATGTTTGTGTCTTTGTTGCACAGGAAAAATAAACTACCATGACACCTGTTAATGCATAATACCGTAAGCTAAAACATGCAAAATAGTTCGTTATTAGCTAGTTAATTAGTTTATAGTTCATTTGTTCATAATTAATAGCTAAAAGTTAATACTTAATTAGTTCACAGTTCTTTAATATTTTAGTTTGTAGATAGTTAATAGTTAACAGTAAATAGCTGACTGATACTTAATAGTTACCTGGTAGTTAATCAGCTAATAGTTGGTTCATAGTAAGTTAAGTAGTTCATAGCTAGTTGATAGTTTAATCATAGTTAATAGTTAATTAATAGTAACTTAATAGTAATAAAACAGAAGTTAATGATTAGTTAGCAAGTGGTTAAATGTTAGGTAATAGCAAATTAAGAGCTAGTTAATAGTTATTTAGTTTTTTAACAGTTTAGTTAGTTAGTTAGTTAGTTAGTAAGTAATAAAAGCTAGTTCAACGTTAGTTAACAGTGAGTCAATAGTTAAAAGCTAGTTATTAGGTTGTCACTTAAAAGCTAGTTTCAGAGTTAGTTAAATGTAAATAGTTCATAGTTTATGGGCAGGTCAATGTTAGTTAATAGTTAATAGTAACTTAATGGTAGTGGAAAGGAAGTTAATAATTGGCTCGTTAGTTGTTAATTTTTACTTAATAGCAAGTTAAGAGCTAATTAATAGCTATTTAGTTCATTAACAGTTAACGGACAAAACAACAGTTAGTTAGTTAGTTAGGTTCAGGCTTGAAATAGTTCATAGTTAATAGCCAGTTCAGAGTAAGTAATTAGTTACTTTAATACTGTCAGGTAGTTTAATCCTTTATAAATTAATCAATATTTTTATGTGGAAATCATAATCTGAAAAGTAACTACAGCTGTCAAATTAATACAGTGTAGTAAAAAGTACAATATTTGCATCTGAGATGTAGTGACAGAAGTACAAAGCAGCAGAAAATACAAAAATACAAATATAAAACACAGTTGAGTACACGTACTTAAGTACAGTGTACTTTGTCACATCCACTAAAACTGCACATCCTCAAAATCTGTTTTTTAATCATAGTAAATGTTTAGAAATGTGTAATTTGGATCTGCATCAAGTTATGCATAAATAATCATTGCATACCTTTCATGCAATGAAATGGGTGCTGCGGCATGAGCCAAAAAGACTCCACAGCTTAACTTTCCATTACATTAAATTAAATTAAAATCTGTTTTCAACGTCTGAGACAAAAATGGGACAGAAAACAAAACTTCCTCAAAAGAAGTTCCAGGGAAAGACGGTCTTAATTTTTGTGCCATGTTACACAAGCAAGTCTGGTTCTTTTTGTGTAATTAATTTTTGTTTCATTCTTTCTCAACCCACAAATACTCAGTTGAAATGGGTTTGTCTTCCTCTAATGTGACAGTTTTACTAATTTTTTCACATGGTTTGATAATCATTTACCCTCCATTTAGTGATGACGAATACACCAGATTTAAGTGTGTCTTCAGTGTGTCCAAAAGAAGTTGTACTCTATTGTAATGTATAGAGTAATTCTTTTTTTTCTAGTCACAAATAGTACAGAAGTCCCACAGTAGACATCCAGACTTTTTGCAGATGGACTTGTCCTTAATAAAACTGCCTCTCCTCCAGCTATGTTCCTTTATACTCCATGACATTTGCCACGGCTTACTTGCTCGGCCTGAATTTGCAGAAAGGCCTTCAGACCCTTCCACAAAAAAATATAGCACTTATACGAAATTTTTTTCTTATAAATCTTGCCCACGCATATCCTCCTCCTCTTAATAGCCTCGCACACCAGAAGCCATTAATCTAATTTGAGGCCATTTTCTGTCTGGGCGAGTTCAAAACCAGGCTGTGTTTTTCACTGCGCTGTGTCTTTCTCCCTATGATGAGGAGACATGGGGCAGACAGGCAGGCAGGCCTCTTCTCCTGTGATTATGTAACGCTTCTCCGAACTGTTACATAAAGCCAGGAAGCTGGAAGTAGGTCGGGCAGTTGTGACCTACATGTATAGCGCACTGGGCTGAGGCGGGGAGAGCGGGAGATGGAAAAAAAGATGCCAAAACAAATAGAAAACAGTGACGCGAAATTATAGACTTTACATTTACAAATGCATTATTCACGTATTATTGATTATTAGCACATATGGTAGATATTTCATGTAGGTAAAGTTTGACTGTGCTTGGGTTGTTAAGACACTTCCAGTGTCTCACAACATACCATGGCTTTAAGTACTTGTGTGCTTTTATACAACATTTAATTGACCATTTTGCATCAAATCAAATCAAATCAGGCTTTAAATGTCATCTCACTAAACATACAATGGTAATGCAGGTAAAATAAAACAGTGTTTGGGGTCTCTCTGGGAAATTCAGCGCATATTTGATATGTGGACACAGTTCTCGCTAGGGCTGTCAAAATTGCTCAAAAATGACATTCAAATATTCCTTCTAAAAATAACTCATAGGTTCGAACCATTCAAATAGCCTATTTATTTATTTTTTCGCATTATGTCCACAAGAGGGCAAACTAATAGATGGAAACATACATGTATATGTATTAATACAAGGAAACATAACTACTTGTAGGTATTTTTATTTCAACATAAACAGTTTCCTTTCGGCACCCATGTTAACAGATTGTGTCATCCACGCCAGCTGCGCCGCGCAGCTCCGTGGCCAAAAAAAAATCTTGTGTAAATATTTTGTGAGAGCACCAATAGTCAACTCTCCAATATTGTCACAATATCGATATCGAGGTATTTGGTCAGAAATATCACGATATTTGATTTTCTCCTCTGACATGTAAAAAAAACCTCTGTTTCAACCCTTACAAAACAACACATGTGACTTATCACTTGCAAACAGCATTTGACATGTAAATCATATGACATGATCATGTGAAATAATTTTTGGACATTTCACATGTGATGCATTCATAGGCAGCTGTGGTTTTCGTATTTTTCTGGCAGCCTACAAAAACCTAACTGACTTCAGTTCCTTCTGAATCCATTTGCTCAGTCAGTTGTTCCTTTCTTTAACCTTTAAGAAGTTTTTAGGATGCAATGTTTGTATCTTTGTTGCACAGGAAAGAGAAACTACCATGACACATGTACGTACATATTACAGAACAGAAAGCTAAAACATGTAGAAAAGTTAGTTAATAGTTAGGTAATAGCTGATAGCTCATAGTTGATAGTTAAAAGTTAATTAGGTCATAATAATAATAAGTTTATTTGTATAGCACTTTTCAAAACATAATTAACAGGTAGTTAACAGTAAGTTTAAAGTTGATTTGTTCATAGTCAATTATTAAGTTAGTTAATTAGTTTATGGTAGTTCAGAGTTAACAGTTAGTTAATAGTCAGTCAGAAGTGATTTAATTAGTTTATAGTTAGTTAATTAATATTTAATACTTAACAGTTAGTTAATAGTTACTTAGTTGTTAATCGGTTAATAGTTGGTTCAGAGTTAGTCAATAGCTAATTAGTCCATAGCTGGTTAGTTGATAGTTAGTTACTTATTTTAATTATTATGTTAATAGTTACTTAAGTCATAGTTATTTAAAAAAAAAAATTGTAATAGTTCATAAACAGTTAACCGTTTTGTTAATAGTTAACTAGTAGTTAATTAGCTAATAGTTGTTCATATTACATTTTCTCCGAATCACCCAGCTTTAGGATACACGCACAGCTGGCCTGGCTTAGAAGTTCAGGTTACAACACACACACACACACACACACACACACACACACACACACAGGGGGAATATGACTTCATTTTCTGCTCTTGCTGCCATGACTCCGCTGCTATATTAATGCTCTCGATGTAGTATACAGAACTTTTAATGTTATAAAGACAGAAGCTTTGGGTTTATTGTAATACATATATTACATTACAATTCAATTCAATTCAATTTTATTTATAAAGCCCAATATCACAAATCACAATTTGCCTCACAGGGCTTTACAGCATACGACATCCCTCTGTCCTTTGGACCCTCACAGCGGATAAGGAAAAACTCCCCCCAAAAAAACCCTTTACCGGGGGAAAAAAAACGGTAGAAACCTCAGGAAGAGCAACTGAGGAGGGATCCTTCTTCCCGGACGGACAGACGTGCAATAGATGTCGTACAGAACAGATCAGCATAATAAAATGACAGTAATCTGTAGTAGCTTACAACAACATTCATTAAAGTAATAATATTATCGTTATAGTTCTGGTTACTGTGGTACAATATGTTGAAAGTATATATTAGTATCTGGCAGTATACATGTGTGATAATAGTCATATGTGTATAATAACAGTAGACTAATGATTAATGATGGCAGCAGCAGCAGCAGGCATCTGGCAGGACCACGGCAGCAGCACAACCACACATGTCACACTATCCAGGCACCGCTGCGATATGAGTTAACCTGAGAGACAGTGGAGCACAAAGGCTCCGGAGAAGAAGCCGAGTTAGTGACATCCAGAATGGCCGAGTTAGCAAGATGCAGTAATAGGATACGAGAGAGAGAGAGAGAGAGAGAAGGAGAGAAGGTGCCCGGTGTATTATAGGGGGGTCCTCCGGCAGAGTAGGCCTAAGTCAGCCTAACTAGGGGCTGGTACAGGGCAAGCCTGAGCCAGCCCTAACTATAAGCTTTACAGACTGATTAAAATGGTGTACCAGCACTGTGTCTCCCTCCATGTTGCTGGAGAACTTTTGTGGCACCACTTAACGGAGGAAACTGATTATTTAACTCAACATCAAACAATATCAATATGTGCGGAATTGTCTTATCCTATATCTTGTTTGAACATATCTCCATCTACCTTAAAAAGCTGATATGCCACTCAGCCCTAGTTTGAGCTCGACATTGCTATACATCCAATTCCACGATCTGACACCAGAAGAAGCGTTTTTAAAGTCTTCCTCTGCCTTCACATCATCTTTTTACCCTGGATTTGTTCTGTATTCAGTATTACAGCAGACGTCATTTGAGTTAGGGCAGCTCGCATTGCCGGTCAATGAGCATCTATTAATTTCAGGACAGAGAAACTCCAGGAACTCTCGTTCTGAGCCGTAGCAAGTTTGGGAAATAAAGTCATGCAGGCTGATTAATACGCACGAAGCATTCTTTGTGCGTGTTCATGAGCATCACATTTGTATGATTATTGTTGTGCAATGACATAATCAACAGAGAGGAGTTTCCACTTTGCTGCTTCCTTCATCATTCAGTCCGAAACAACATGAACCCTCTGATCTGAGCCTCGCTGTCCTCGTCATCAAGTTTATTTTGGTCTGCAACATCTCTCCATCGAAAGACTTAATCTGATCGTTAATTAATTGTGTGTCAGGCGTTAAGGTTAATCCCGTGTGAATCCAGTTCTGGTCATTATTTTCCCTGAAAGTGTGTCGAGAAAGGGTGTCAAAACTCGCTAGAAATAAGATATTAAGATGCATCTTCAAGGGAGGAACGTGATAATTCATTCCCTCAGTGTCCAGTGTGGCTAAATCCTTGAATATCGAAAAGCCCTTTGCTCCATTTTTCATGAGGTTTGTGATGTTTAAAGGACGTCCTGCTGCTGTGTATGAGCAAAGCTGTGTCTCAGGGAGTGAGGATTTGTATAAGATGGATTACCCTTAAAAACTGTGATTTATTTCTCAGTTTCAGGGTAATACTGCAGAGACCTGTCCTGCTTATCATAATGATGATTTGTGCAGCTCCATGAAAGAAGTTCTGTGTATATGTTTTTGTCAAAATACCTAACTAACCAAAACTAATCAGAAACACGCAGGATGAAAGGACCAACACAAACATCCTATGAGAACATACAAAATAGCCTGTGGTGGAAACTTTGGTTCGGGCCTTTAAAACTCTCCTCGTTCAGTTTGACGATGTGTGGACAGACTGGCAGCAGGGTGTTTCAACTGTTCCGTTGCCAATTAAGAGTAATTTGTCTGATTGACATTTTGGCTCAATACACAGGTGAAAAAACACAGGTGTTACTTGTAACATTAACGATGGCTGTGCTGTATTGAAGTGTCCCAGTAAGTCGTGACAGAGAGGCAGCATGCACATTACCAGGACCCTGAAACGGAAGCAGCTAAACAGAATTCAGCCATCACTGATTATATTATTTACACCTGTTTTTCTGCTGTGGCATGTCAGTTGTTGAATTAAAATCAATAATTTATTTGTTTTTCTCTAATTAATAACTATTAGAAAACAATAAATGATCATTAAACAGACAAAGAAATTCTGTTTTGAAGGTGCAATTTGGGATGTAAAGTTGATCAAAAGGGCAGCCCCACCTGAAAAATACAGAATACCTGGGTGACCTGGTAGCAAAGTGTCTAGGGTGCATACCACATGGGTGCAAATGCCTGAAGCAGCAAGTCCTTAGTTTGATTCCCAGCTGGCCTACTCTGTTTCCCCTCATTTCCTTACTCTCTCCACCATCACTGTCTATAAAGACATAAAATGCTGACATTTCTATCTCTTCAAACTTATTCACAGGTGTTATATTACACTAACTGATTCTTGATAACCACTAAGTCACATGCATATAATGTCAATAATGATCATCTCAGGAAAATTCAATATCCTGCTTTAATGTGTGCGTCAGTTTATATGGTCAGAAAATAAAGATTGTGACATAATATTGTAAAAAAATGTTTTTAGATAAATTATTAGTAAAAATGTATATTTTTAATGGCACAAGTGTGAACTGGCATAAAAAACAACAACAGAATTATTTTATTTTCTTTTAAATTCTAACTTTTCTGTTTTATATGTGTCTCAATAAGTAACATGATCAAAATATACAGACTGGGACTTTAAAAATGTATATAATTTTATTGATTTGTAAAAAAATAAATAAATAAAAACCTATACAATCATTAATTTTTTCCCTCAAAAACTAAAAATGTAAAAACAAAGAAAAAAATATAAAATATTGTAAGTGAGTTTGTCTCCAGCTTTATAAATTACAGATTCTGGTATGCATTTACAAATCTATACCCTTCCATTTAGAAAAAGTATGAAATTGTAAAAAAAAAAAAAAATACTGTAAATTGTATTCTTATTTTCTATCATTTTTCTATTTGTATTTATTATAATTATTGTATTTTTTTTGAAATATATATTTTCTTTTGTAACTAAATTTTTGCTATTGCTATCTCTCTGTCCCTTCATGTACAGAGATATTATTATTATTATTATATTAAAATGTCAATCTATGATATTTTTAAAGAATTACAGATTCTGTTTCATCTGCACCCAAATTAACCCAGTGAGCAGGGGCCCATCTTGTCTCCCCACATGTATTCACCATAACACAAATGATTTGGCTGCATTAGAACGGTGTCAGTAGGTCGTTATGAGGAGCAGTGGAGTTATAAGTAGTCAAAAACGAATTTCCTATAGCATGTGTCAGTTTTCACCTTTCAAAATATGCTTGCCATTACATTCAATCAATCAATCAATCAACTTTATTTGTAGAGCGCTTTTCCTGCATGGACATGCAACACAAAGTGCTTTGCAGAATTAAAAACAATTAACACAAGAAAGAAAAACAGTTACAAAGAAAGCCCCTCCCTCCCACCCTCCATACTAGACACACACACACACACACACACACACACACACACACACACACACACACACACACACACACACACACACAATCTCACACACAATAGGGAGACATGGCATGGCACTGAGGATCAAGGAAACGCCACCTTTGGAGTGGTCGAAGGGAAGGGACCCAAGGACAGCACCCCCACTAGCAGACCCGACACAGCTCCCAGCGTGGAGGACCCCCCTGAGGAAACACTGGAGTTAAAAGCTAAAGACTAAAAGCATAAAATAGGACTAAAAGAATAAACAAAATAAAATAAATACAGTACCAAAAATAAAATACGTAAAATTATAAATAAAATAGAATAAATAAAGTACCAGTGATAAATAAAAACAGAAAATTATTAAGATTAATATCATCTTAAAAAGCAAGATAAAAGCAGCAACATAAAATACGACAGAACCAGATAAGAACATAAGAAGAGTTTAAAATATTAGTTAAAAGCCTGATTAAAAAGGTGTGTCTTTAATCTTCTTTTAAAAATATCAACAGTCTCTGCAGTCCTGAGGCTCTCCGGCAGGCTGTTCCACAGGTGGGGGCCATAGTGGCTAAATGCTGCCTCACCATGGGTTTCTGTTCTGGGTTTTGGTATGGTTAAAAGGCCAGTGCCGGAGGACCTCAGGGTCCGCGAGGGTTGATATGGTAAAAGCAGATCAGATAAATAAGAGGGCGCAAGGCCGTTAACACATTTAAAAACCAGTAAGAGAATCTTAAAATCAACTACATTGTTTCATGTTCCATCAGATTTTGCTGACACGTTACCGTTAACGATGTTACCACAGCCCTGTCAGCTCCTGTTGATTTATTGTCAGCAGGGAAAGACCATTGATAAATACTTACATATTGTTCAGTTCAGAAATACGTGACATTTTTCCAGTGAAAAGCCTCGCCTGTTGAACGTGCTCAGTCCTCACTGAAAACTGCTGAGTGTTGATGTGTTAATTACAGCCATCATGCTTCAGCTGTACAGCGTGTGATGCCTGCAAGCTGCCAAGTGTTTGCCTCCAGGCTTGTTTGTCTAAATAAAGGATTATGGGAGGTAGAACAAATATGAAGAAATAATTGTTCATTGTTCTTTTTTATTTGGTTTTCACAGTAAACATCGCATTGACTACAGGTACTGAGTAACTGCCAATTTAGTGCCAATACAAACCCGTCTGTATAATGGTGTACAGCCACGGTGTGTCTGCTTGTGTGAGATGAACATTTCAAAGCTGTTACATAAATGTGTTGGCAAACAAACTTATCAGAACAACAGTTGCGTGCTGATTAGGTGTGATTGACCTGAGAGTAAACCAAAAAAATGTGATGACGCACTACACCTCACTGGCACCACACTGCAGGGCTCCATTGTTCACTTATTTATTACACCTAGGTGATTGTTTCAAGACCAACTGCTCTTCATCAGACTGAAGCTGACAGTGCACGGTGCCATCTTACTGTAGATATACACGATACAGTCGCAAAGCAGCTCACACAATAAGAACAGGAGCATTTACAGCAATTACTCAATATTACTAAAAAACCCAAGTGATGTTGCACAACTAAAAAGTCAACTGAAAACTCTAGCAACAATAAATGCTACTGGCAGAATCTCGAGCGTTCTCCCACACGTGCGGCGACTCTTCCTCTGTATCAGGCCCACGACCAACAGCTGAGTTAGATTGTTCGGTGTGCTCTGTTCGACGCGCATCCACATAATTCCTATTTGTAAAGTTGGTACATGGACAGCTCTACCAAAACAATTTTGTTTTATTGTGCGAACTTCAATTTGGAAAGCTATCTTAGTTCTCAAGAAGCACAAAGGAGCTGACCCTTCGCTAAGTCCCGCCCTTGGATGCAGACTGGCCAATCATAGTGTAGCAATTGGCCGGCTACGACCAGGGTCCAACAACAACACAGCTGTGCTCCATTGACTATAATGCAGTCGTTTCAGATTTCCTTCATTTTCAGGCATTTTTTGAAAGATGCGCAGGAGCAGCACATTGATGATGTTAGACGGCTCTGTTTCGTTGTTGCAGTGTTTGTTCTGGAACGTGATGTGGGATGTTGATCCAGGAGTCTGTCCTACTTGGCAGAATCACGTTGTGCAGGTGACGCCATACAGTACTTCTGCACTTAGGACCTGTTGGTGTAACGACACAGCAGGGTCTTACTCAATCTGGATCTAAACTGCCACCTGTCTGAGGGGCATTCATAAAGCTTAGTCACCTGCACTAATGCACAGTTTTATAACAGAATAAAGGACGAACCATTTATGTTCTCTGAAACCAATTTCCTCACCATAAGATGGTCTTTTAAACACAGTTTCCCATCTTTAACAATGCATAACGCCATTTGTTCCTCAGTTGTTTCCCCTCTATTGAGTGAAGCTTTATTTAATACAGATACATGAGGTCTCCACTCATCCACTTTTATCGCCTCCTTTATAGGCAAAACCAGTTTTTCAATTTCCGCTCATGCTCCTTTTCTCCCTCCACATAAGACATTTTGTTCTTTTCTCTTCATTGGGCATCTTCCTCCTGCTGGTCACAGGTTCGATGGCACCCCGTCAGCCCAAGCAGGATACCACTCTAGCTGAATCACTTCCAGGTCATATGGCTCGCACAGATGACAGGTGCTGGATGATTAGGATGTGTGTGTGCGCTTGTGCATACGATAAAACAAGAAAGAGATGGTGGAGATGGGAACGTGTTTTTATTCTGGGCAGATTTTGTATTGAGCCGGTGAACAACGTCTAATTGTGACAGGAAGGACAATGACATCGAGGAAGATGTTGTCTGTCTTGGTGTTATAGAAAAACAAACAAAAAACAGACGTTATATCAGACGTCTGTATGTGCTCCATGTGACAACTCTTCATAGGACACTTCCTGATTAGATTAGAAGCTCTTTGATTGGTGAACTTGCTGCCCTGAGTGTTGTAAAATGGTTGGCGAGTTCAGAGGCTGATTACAGCTTCCTGACCTTGGTCCTCCTGCAGAGAGATGTTTCTTACACAACTCTTCCATGTGTGTTTGTGTCCAGGGGGAGTGTCGTTACGAACAGGAGCTTCTTCCTTACCTCCAAGAAAGGAATGCTGTTGGACATGTAAAGAAAGGACAAAAGAAACCAAAGACTTCAAAGACCCGCACTAAAATCGCCAACAACAAAGCCAAACAGTCTCACTTGACGTTGTCCGACGATGACGAGCAGAGTGGGAGTATTCAAGGAAAGAATTTAATTTCGACATTCGCTGTGACAAAACTTCCCATTGAACATGATACTGAGGTGCCTTGTGATGACATCACAGATTACCCTGAGGCAATTTGTCCTCTCCCCACAAAAACCAACTGTACAGAATCTGACCTGGACGATGACTGTGCCATTGTCAATAATGATGTCATAAACTCAGAGCGCACAGGTGGTGAGCCTGTAAATTTTGACAGAATTCCTCAATTGATTACAAAAGTTGACGAAGACGAAGATGTTGAACTTCAGGCCATGTTCTATCTCCCCAAATGGGATTCATCACCTCCTCCCTCCATTGGTAAACTCCTCCCAGAGAGGGATCAGAGTCTGAGGGTCATCCTGGCCAACGTGGCGGAGCTCCTGTCCCGATCTCCGCCGCCATCGCCGAGTGAAGATTTCGACGTCGACATGGCTGCTCCGTCACTTCCTCCCTTTCCTCAGCCGCCTCCTCAGCCATTTAAGGTCAGCTTTACCCTGGATGTGGACGACGACGACGACGACGACGACGATGAGGTAATGATGAGTGATGCAGACGTTGCCCCCCTGAGGGTGGACTCAAACAAGCTTCCGGTTGATGAAGAGGACGGTGAAATGCATCATGATTGGCCTGGCGAGGAGCAGCAGAGCGTGGCAGCAAATAGTCCAACCTGGGATGAGGTTTTCGGGGAAGAAGAAGAAGAAGAAGAAGAAGTGGATGATGATCATGATGTAAAAGATAACAGCAAGGTGGCAGGTAATGAGGTTTTCAAGGAGGAACAGGTTGGTGAGGAAACTGAGAGGTATAAGGAAGTAAAAAGTAAGAATGACGGCATAAGAGAGGAGGAGGAGGGTCTTTGGGACGATGTGACGGGCGAGGAACCGTCAGACTTGACACATGGCGGTGTGAGAGATGACAGGGACTGTCGGATAGATGAGAGCATGGATCTGTTTGGGGTTGACGAGGCCTTCCTGCAGATGACCATCCCGGACATCTCCACTCCTGGTGTCACACCCAGGACATCCCCTCGTGCTGAGAAGATGTCTTCACACACACATACACACACAGCTGAAAGCGCACATAGAGAGCTGATAACCCATAGCACTACAGAGACAAAACACACAGCAGCACCAAGTAAACCTGTAACAGACAGTTCAATCACAGACTCAGCTCATTGTAAATCTACAATCCCACAAGATTCCAAGTCTTTTGAAAGCTCCCATGACTACTTCTCTGTCAACTTTGACCTCGGCTATTCATTTGAGGACTCCGACGAAGCAGAAGAAGAGGTCGCACCTGCTCCCTGTATGCCGACCTCTCCAAAGCAGGTCGACTCTGCAGTGTCTCTGCCAGCTGTCTCTAACTCTTCCACTCCCTATAACAGCTCCCATGTACAGAGAATGCCTCCGCAGTGCAGTGAATCCAAGATGTCCACACCACAAATGCTGTCAGAGCATGGAAAGAGAGAAACGCCCTCTCTTCTGGCTTCGCCTTTGGTGTCTAAAGGTGGGGCACTCCCATCTCCAATTGCATCACCAGGGGCGAGGCGGATGCTCATACCTGACCGCAGCAGGCCTCACAGCCTGTCTTTAGTCAGCAGCTTAAAACGGAGACAGCTGGAGGAGGACTCTCTCCCTCATGCAGGTGTGTCTGCTTTTAATCATATACTCTGCTCCATTTTGAACCTGCTAAAGCATTTTTCTGTCTGACTCACTTTCTTTCATAGAGTGCAACAATGACAGTGACGATGACGCTGTGGTTCATAAAAGAAGACCTCAGAACAAGGTCAATCCCTTGTCATCCCCAGAAGTGGTGAGCAAGGCCTGTCGATGTCAGAGCCGCAACTAATGTCAAAGGATTGACTAATTTTATTATTTCATTACTCTGCTGTTTCTCTCGCTTAATCATTTGGTTGAAAGAAGCCAAAACCCAAAGATTATCAGTTTACTGTCACAGATGAAAATATTGACACACAACAGACAAATCATTTTTTGATCCTGTTTGAATTGTGTCAAAAATTAGAGGTGCTGTATTGCTTTAAAAACCTGCGACCCATGTATGCAAAAAATAAATACATACACAGTCAATCAGTTCTCAAATTTGCTGCCAGTTGATCTCTAATCATCGTACTTCCTGTTTACATACATTTTCCCTTTTTTCCTGTCATACGACGAATGAGATAGAAACAAAAAGATGCTCATTCAAATGATAATCATTGTGTTTACATCACAAACATGGAGTAGATAGAAATCACGAGTTAACCTCTGTGCTGTGGTTCAAAAACAACAACCGAGACAGGAGATATCTGATTCAGACTGCTCAGGCTGCCTCTGTCCGTCACCGCCAAAGTACCTGCAGCTGTCATGGCAACCGGCTTGCATGCAGTGGAGAGGCATTTGTAGCTCCAGCAACAACAAAAAAATCCTGATCATATATGTGAAAACCACATCACATTGCCAAACTGTGCACAGTTACAGAATGCACATGTGTGTATGTTAACTGTGACGTGTGTTGTGTCTGCCAGTCAAAGATCTCCAGTGATGTGCACTCTCCGCTGGTTGTGAGGAGAAAACGCGTGACTGCACTTAATACAGTAAGATTTCCTTCATTAGTGGTAAATGACACCACTTGGATCAACCTGCTCCACACAGCCCGTTTGATTAGAATACTCTGGCTCCACACATTACTGATACTCATTTCCTCCGGTCCTAATGGTTTGATAATATGCAGCTTCATAAACTAGTAACAGTGTACAGTATCTGACTAATTTCTCCTCATTGGTCTCCAGTCTGATGTCACGGAGGGCGAAGCTGTTTCTGATGATGATTTCCAGAATGAGTCCGTGTTCACACGCAGACCCACAGCGCCTGGAGCAGAGAGGCAACGAGTCCAACAGGGCAAAGCCAAGGTGTGTGTGACAGCAGGTGGCTCTGCAGAACGCTCTGATCTGAATCACAGCATGTATGTCTCATGTGGCACCTGGCACCTGTGTCAATACAAACACAGCTCCAGGTGTTGTTGGTTGGAGTGATGAGGATGTGTGTTGCTTTTTGTCATCACTACAGAGCTGCTAGTGTGGAACCTTGAATTCTCTGTATATAGATTTAAGTGTATGGGTGCAATTTGTAAATGTAAGCTCTATTCTACATTCGATTTTTATTGAGTCACGCAAGAATGAGTCGTAAAATACAGAAATGAGTTAACATTTTTGTAGTTCTGGTTCCCCCATCTCAGAGTCAATGGGTTTTTTGAATTGCTTTGTGGTTAGATGCCTGAAATAAGATGAATTTTGTAGTTTTTACATGTCTTAAAAAAGGCAGTTGCGAACGTGGCTAAATGAGACCACAGCTTGTCATCACAATGAATTCAGATTCAGATTCAGACAACTTTACTAATCCCACCAGGGGCAATTTGCTTGAACAGCTTGCCTTGCACACATACTACATAACATATCATACAATAACATGCAGACACATAAATAAATGAATAATAAAATAAAAAACAGAAATAAAAAATACCAAGGAGTTCAGGGGAATGAAGGAATTTTCATTATCATAAAATAGATTAGAAAAACAATAAAATGAACATTTACAGAGAATTTAAAATAGCAGAATAGCAGAGGGAATAAAAGATTTGGACTACAGGTTAGTTTTACAAGCAGGTAAAGTGTAATGACGTCCTGACGGCAACTTTACAGCCTCGTTTTGGAGGTGACGTCGAAGTCATGAGACCATGGTGTAGTTTGTTCATAGCCTAGCATTAGCTTTTTACTTCTGACGATTACATCTACGCTTCAAAAATCATGAAAGGGGGGTTCATTTGTGAAGATTATCCTGATGAACAAAACATTTAGGCATCATAAATGCTGTTTTGCCACTTCATCCATATCCAATTGACATGAAAACCAGAGCGATGTCAACTTCTGGGTAAATGCCATTCCTCCAGTAACGCCTGGTTTGTTTTCTGGCCACTTGGGGGCAGCAGAAACAAGTTACAACCACATACCTTACAACATTGACATATTATCACCTTTAAAATGGATATGGCGAACTTATTTACACATACAGCAGTTACAAACCAACATATCGTTCGTCTGGAGTCATTCATTTTGATGTTTGTGTCCACCTGATGAACGGTAAGTAAAATAATCACTCTGCTTTAGCTCTAGCTTTTGTCTCTACCAACATCTGAGTGCAAAATCTGTCCCTTTAGCTGTAAAATTCTTCACTTTGTTCACCAGGTAGTTATTGTGTCTGTCTGCCATTTGGTACTCAGCAAGTAGTGAGTGTACAGAGGGTTTTAAGAGCTTTTTCTCTGAAAACAGCTCTACCAAACGACCCCTTTCACACTGTCACATCTCAATTTGATACATGGTTATATTAAAAATATCAATTATATAGCCACATTAAAAAAAAAGTCAATCACAACGTGTCTCAGACCAGTTTTTGCCCCAAGAACAACACCCTCCTCCCGAAACAAAAATGTCAAGTCTATAAATATCTGTCTTAGACACCTTCAGCATCTGTCAGCCCTGACATTTTCCATGTCTTCTTCCTCAGCATCCCACACGCCGAAAAGGGCGTCAGTTCCTGGATGAAGAGGCAGAGCTGTCGGAGGAGGGGGCAGATGTGTCGTCTGATGAAGAGGATGAAGCAGACCAGGACCTTGAAGGCTTTGTAGTTGATAACATGCACGTCTCACAGGGACTGAATGGTATAACAGCATGGTTATTACAAGAAATGAACCTTTAGTGGGTTTTATTTCAAATTGAATTCACTGAACATGTACAACTTCACTTCCTGTTTGTTCCCCTCAATGACAGACTCGGAGATGCACTGCGTTTATTTGAAGTCGGTGAGAAGCCCTGCAGTCCAGGGAAAGTTCAAAATGTCTTACAGAAATCATCACAACATGGACATATTTTCTCAGGTATACTCAGGCTTTTCTTTATTTAATTCAAATTAAAAAAAAACTCATTAAAAAAGAAAACAAATACAAAGTAGTTCAGTTAACTTTAAATCTAATTATTGACTCTAGTCTGTGTTTCTTATGTTTCCCAGGTGCCTGAGATGGATGAAACGTACGCAGAGGACAGCTTTGTGGTGGGAAGTGAGGTGGAGGAAGTGGAGAGCAGTGAAGAGGAGGATGAAGACATTGAACTTATGCCCGAAGACTCGTACGTGGAGGGGCGGCGGCAGTATGCCACCAGACGGCGTGTTTTCCTGCACAAAGCCCGAGCCGGGGCCGGCGCTAAGAGGACAGCTGGATCTCCACCAGAGCAGAGAGCCGGGGTGAAAACCAAGCGCACCCGTGTCATACGCATCAACGATTCTAGTGAGGAGGAGACGGAGGAGGCTGGTGAGAAGAGAAGTCTCACAACAGGAGGGGGTGCTGCTGACGCCTTGTGGCCAAAGGCGGTACAGCAGGAGGAGCCCAGCAGGCCTCAGCAGCAGCAGAAACCCATCTCTTCCTCATCTTCAACCATAGCCTCCAAGGTCTCACTGCTAAGCAAGGCACAGAGGGGCTCAGTGACAGAGGACAAGCAAAAGGAGAGGTAAAGAAATTCTCATATGGTAGCACACAACCACAAACATACATCAGCCACTAGAGCATCATTTTGTTCGTCCCACAGGTGTCGCCAGAGGTTAGAAAATCAGCACCTGCTCTCTGATGAACTAGACTTTGTAGCGTCCGAGTTGCCTTCATCCTCCAAGAAACAACCCCAGGTACAAGCAAAGGCAACACATATACACACCCATACAGTCAGAGTAAGACACTGAGATGTTCAAGGACCCTCTTCCCATGATTTGGTGCCTAAGTGACTAACGTGGACAACTGCTTTTGAAATATGTCCAGTGTAGAGTGGGAGGACCGCAGCAGGCAGCAGCAAACATGTCCTCTACTTAAAAGATAAAATGAGCCAAAATCAAGATAATAAATGCGCTTTAAATCAATGGTCCTATATATGCTTTCCTATAGAAATACGTTTTTAGGAGAGACTTATAGCCAGTGACTCAGACAGCCTTGTATCCTCGGGCAGGTCATGCCAGAGTTCGGGGCCTGGTGGCAAAAGCTCTGTCCCCTTTGGTCTTCAGCCTGGACTCTGGGACAAGCAGAAGACCTCTGACTGAGGATCTCAAACTACATAAAGGTTCATAAGGGACTAACAGGTCTCAAATGTAGTCTGGAGCCATGAAGAGACTTAAAAGTAATCAATGCGAGTTTAAAGTCAATCCTAAAACAAACAGGGAGCCATGCAAAGAGGCAAGAACTGGTGTTTTTGGTTAAAAGTCTTGCGGCTGAGTTCTGAACAGTCTGAAGTCGTTGCTAGGTTTTTTGATTAAGACAGGAGTAAAGACTATTGCAATAATCAAGATGCAAAGGGATAAAAGCATGTACAACAGTTGTTCAAAACATGACACCAAGAGTTCTTGCAACAGGCTTTGTGTGTTGTGACAGGTGACCAGTAGATGGCAGTATTTGTTTCGTGATATGTTGTGGCCTGATTGCAAGGTTTCTGTTTTATTAGAATTGAGCTGTGGAAAATTTAGCAACATCCAGTTTTTGATATCATACAGACATATAGACGATAGACATTATGGGGACGTTTCAGGTTAAACAAAAAGTCTTACTCTTACAAAAAGGTCTATCTCTGTAGGAATCCTTTCTGTAATGTCAGACACACTTAAAAACAAACACCTGTAGTGGACATGCTGGAGACCGCAGCCGTCTCGCTCAACACTGGACCACTTTTGAGAATTGTTGTCTCCATTAATCCCTTAGACAGAAAAACAAAAGGGGATCTACACTCAAAAATACCCTTTAAACCACACACATGATCACCTAAACATGCATTTAATCCACTAAGACTTTAAATTATCTACACTGGGGTTTTCCTCCAGGTCCAGACACCTCCCGCCACCTCCTCAGTTCCACAGACGTCCACGGCACAGGATCCACCGGTCAGCGAGCCCCCTGCTCCATCAGGGCCTGTTTGCATCTTGGTGGACAGTCGTTGCATCAGCAGTGGAGTGGAGCTGATGACCAGCCTCCGTCAGCGCCACGCAGTCACCATCCACGTCTGCTCATTAGACGGCAGCTACTTCATTGTTAGCAACCGCACGGCAGTCGAGAGGCACAGCCAATCGGATTTAGCCGCGATGCAGAACCGGAAGCGATTGGTTGAGAGAGTGAACATCTTGCAGGGGTTGTTTGAGCGTGTTTGTCTGATAGTGGAGAAGGACCGAACCAAGCCAGGTGAGGTTGATGTGATGACCTCACATAGAGCCAGCTTATGTTAAATATGGGTCTTGTACTGTTTATTTTGTTCACAGGAAGTTTTTAATCTGTTTTTCATGACAATCATCACAGGTGAGGTGTCGCGTCCGTTTCAGCGAACACGTTACTTTGACAGCACTCTGACTGCACTGGTGCGTACCGGGGTGCGCCTGCTGTGGAGCAAAGGTGCTGAGGAGAGTGCTGGCTTACTGGCAGACCTGGCACAGCTGGAGCAGCGTAAAGGTCAGGGCATCACTGTGCCGCTGGAGGTCAAAGGGCAGCACAGGGAGCAGGCCCTGCAGCTCTACTTGAGCTTGCCCTCGGTCAACTACGTCCGTGCCCTCAGCATGAGCCACAACTTCAGGTCAATTGCCCAACTCATAAACAGGTAGGGCAAGAGTGTGTGTGTATGCTGTGACACAACAAGAACAGACGAGCCTTATTCCCCCTACTCTCATCTTCTTTTGTTCCTCCTGCAGCTCCATTGAAGCCATACAGAAGGGAGGCTGCATGAGCCGATCCAGAGCAGAGGAGATCTACCGCTTCCTGCGCTACTCGTGTGACTCCTTCTTTGTGAACACATCAAAAGCAGGAAACACTAGCTAGCAGCGTGAGAGAAACACTGTAGGAAAACCACAAACTGAAATCTACTCCTTTATGTCTCCACTACTTTCTTTGCTTCATTTCAGTCTCACCAGGGACCAGAGGACTACAGTTACTATGCTATGTATAGTAACTGCTCTTTCTTAAGTTGTATCTCAGTGCGAGGATGGTTGTTTAACCTTCTTGCACAATATTTGAAGGGGAACATCACTAAATTCAATTTATGTTATATATTACCAGAGCTATTTCCTTAAGACTCATGTACAGGCACAAATCCTGTCAGACGATGTGAAGGCAACGCTGGGATCATAAGAACTTGACACTTGAATAACTTATTTTTTGTGGAAATAATGAACACTTGTTTACAAAGCTACTGTCAAAGACGCAAATATGGACAATATTTCTTTAATAAACTGCTATTTTTATACATTAGTGTCACAAAGTATGTGTGTGTTCCCCCTGAGAGATTTGAATGAGTCGGCTTCAAGCCCCAATATATTAAGTATAACCTGCAATACCTATCTTTGACCACTGGAGGTCAGTCTTTCATTTAACAAAACTCACCCATTCATCCATTCTCATTAGTTTACCAAGAACCGTCTCTTCCAGAAAACTTGAGGGGGAAAAAAGATTTTTATTCCACCATTCTCTCAAATCACTACATAGCGTGCATGCTGCTTTGGTGCAAGATAATGTACAGAAACAAGCACAGAACACGAAGGCAACATCACTTAAAGCAGCCTTTCTACAAAGATATCAACAACCATGCATCCTCCACCAGACAAACTTCGACAAAATACACAACTTAAGTCTTGAAACAGAAAAATACAGGATTGTAATTAAGGAAAATCTAACCCCTAGAGAGTTTTCACACCTTTAAACTTATAAAGGAGGACATGAAAACAAACAAAAAATTCACAGTATGTACATTACGTCTTTGGACAACCCCAAAGTTGTTTCAGACCAGTTTAACATCTGCCACTCATTAAAGAGAAAAACAGCAGCAGCAGTTTAGAGACGTGGACATGTGTGCCGTCTACACGCAAGGGAAGTAACAGCTCCAGCAATGTTTAAACTTGTGTCTCCTGCATGTGGGTTTACAAAGGCATTTTAGTGCGTGACTGCAGCTTCAGTGTTTGACGTGGCAGAGTTTGCAGTTTAAACCCGCAGATTTGAAAGCACCAGTTAACAGCTGCTCAAGTTCACAGAGGTTGCGTTGCTTCAGGTGACACAGTGTGTGCCCTCTGTCAAATAATGACTGGCCGGGTTGACAGTGAAAGAGAAGCAGAGGGGTCCTACGCAGATTTTGTTTGTCTAGAGATTAGTGACAAAACCTTGAGGGTCAGATTTAAAGACAACTGAATCGGTGGCTTGTATTTCAACACCTGTGTGATGTAAGTGTTGTTACAGGTGCGTAAACATAAAGAAATGTAGAAATGCGCTTTTGTAAACACACAAATAGCAGCTTTATCAAACACAGTCGAAATCTGCAGCTCGAAGTGTTAACGTAACAGGAGCTATTCCTTCCTCTGCCTCTAGGCGGCTCGCCTTAGTGTACAGAACTGGTCTGACAATAACACAACTCCCCCTTTAGAGGCTGTGAAGCCTGCCAAATATTATGCTCCTATCTATCAACAAGAAGTGCGAGGTTTAAAAACATATTTTGGATTTTAAAAAGCTCATCTTAAACACGCCATCAGCTTTGTTTGACGCTGAGACAGAATCTCACGTTAGTGGCACATTTTTTTAACCGTACATGTGCTCATTAGTATACTATAAGGTGCTTTCTTTGGACACCGTACGATGTCCAGGACAACAAGATTAAAAACAGTATCAGGTTTGGTTTTAGATGATGATTGTGTCGTATAATTAAATATTTTAAATTAAATTATCTTGTATCCGACTATCAAAACCATGTTTATGTCATACTACAATGGGCCTGTAACATTTTCACCAATTAAAACGTAAGACAGCATCCACACCTTGAGTCAAATCCCCAGGACTTCTCACAGGAACGTTAAGGTACATACACAGTTTCAACCTCAGGAAAAGAATCAAACAATATCTACATCAATGTACACGTGTGAGGCTTTCTTTGTGTTTGTAACTGTTGCGTTAAGATGCTGAAGTGCTGTGTTCACACAATGTGGAGGTAAATAATGAGGGGATGATTTGACCTGGCACCACAGAGAGAATATAATATATAAAATTAATAAAATCCTCACATGTACTTTAGTGATTGACGTTTGTGAAAAGGGACAGTAAAAAAATGCATTCATGTTCAATAACATGCCAAAGTTTGAATACTCCAATGGCTGTCAACATGTATTCCATGTATACTCAATGATGACCCGAACGCAGCATTAAATATTAGGTGTTTCTTTTACTATAAGTTGTAGGGACATCTGTAACTGTCACTGCATATTACAGTAAGTTTCCTTAATTACTTAAAAGTCAAGAAAGTGTGTACAAAAAAACCCAAAACCATAATATTTACAAGTGCAGCCTTTATCTTAAAATATATATTATTTAAATAATACATGTGGTCACTTGGCTGAAGCTCCAAGGGCTGACCTCTCTGATTATGGACACCCGTTTACAGATCATAGACCTGCATGAAGCTGCAAATTTCATCTATACTATACTCACTTCTATACTCACATGCTGGTTGGCTGCGTCTGTGGCTGCAGCGGCTGGAGCTGCACAGACTGCGGCTCAGAGTCCTGAATGCTGCACTCTTCTCCTTCTCGCATGTACATTAAAAATAGAGTCACTGTGGCGAACGTGGTGGCGTTCACTGGAAACGCGCGGAGCAGAGTGGACGTGAGTCCACGTGTGAACACCCGCCACCCCTCTTTCTTTAGACTCTGTCTGACACAGTCCATGATGCCGCTGTACTGGTTCACGCCGCCCACCCCGTCCGCCTGGAGACGCGACTTGATCACATCCACGGGATAAGTGGAGATCCAAGAAGCGATGCCAGACATTCCACCGGCAAACAACAGCTTGGGGATCATGTAAGGATCCTCTGGCTCGCAGCCCAGGAAACGTGTCCACATGTCATAAGCGAGAAAGTACACACCGAAACCAGGTGTCTCGCGCACCAGGGTGGTCACCATGCCGCGATTGATACCTCGGATTCCCTCCTTTTTGTAGATTCTCACCAGGCAGTCCAGGGAGTTCTTATACAGCTTCCTCTTTGACTTCTTCTCTCCAGTCCCCTGCATCTGCATGCGTGTCTTGGCCAGCTCCATTGGGCAGCAAATCACACACTGGATGGCTCCGGCAGAGGCGCCAGCCAGGAATTGGTTGAGAGGTGTGTCGCGGCCAAGCTTGCGCATGGCGTTGCCTTGGACGCCAAAAACAATGGCATTGATGAAGGTCAGGCCCATCATTGGAGAGCCGATGCCTTTGTACAGACCGAGCATCTGCAGACACAAAGACAGATTATTGGGACGAGTGAGGGAACACCATTGTGACCAAGAACTTTACAGAGCCCAGCAGGTAGAAAACTTTTAGATCATTTGCAGGGATGCATGATACTGGACTTCTGCGGATATGCAGATATTTTCCAGCTCATTTAGGCCTATTGCCGATTCTGAAATCTGCACATATTTATTTCCACCTAATGCAGAGACATTTAAGCCTCTCCTGTGGTTGAATAAACATATCATTATGCCTGCTCCTTTTGTAATGGCCCACCGGCAAATGCAGACATAAAAAACAGTTATTTTCATTGTACACATGCACTAGGCAAAATAAGAAAACCTCTTAAATTTAGGGTTTACTAAAACACATGCAGTATTTATTTTCGTCCTACTTTGACAGGTTTGAGTGACACTTTCCCCGAGACAATCCTGATTATAGCCCCAACCAGGGCAAATTTGACCTATTTAGACTAATTAAAGCAACATAATTTAAGCGTCATGTTATCGGCCTCTCAAATCAACAAAAAATTGGATTTCTGTCTGATGCTGATATTTCATTTTAAAGAAATAACAATGACATGCAGATATTAAAAGGTATCTACATTCAGTTGTGCGCCCAATTTATCAATGCCCAGGAATTAATCCAGACCAATACACTGGTCTGGCTCAATATCAATTCAATTCTCAACGATCGTATATTATCAATGCAAATTAAAAACATCAATACATAAAGTCATTTTAAAGACAAGCTTTTATTTTGAAATTCCCAAGGCATGTCTGTGTCATTATGTCCAAGCCAAGCACACCTCCTTCCTAAACATTCATACAGTGCACACAGCCTTGTGCCAGACAGATAACGTTTAGCAGCCAAGAAAAAGACAATGAGGATATTCACTGACATCAACTCATATCAATCAATTCCAAATCATATTGTGGCAGATTTTGTGATATCAGCAAATATTGTATTGTTATCCAAAGAATCTATATGACATTGTATTGTGTCTGAACTTGTGATTTACACCACCAATTGGAGAATCAAATATTCTTCAAGCCTGCTGATTCCTTTCAGCCCTTACAAATAAAATGTGGCACCTGTCATATAACGGCTAAATTTAAAAAAAACAGCAGGATTTAAACGTCTAAATCAAGCTGAAAACTATTTAACATTTTCATATTGTACTGCATGAGGAACACAATCCAATACCTCCATGTCAAACAGCCACGAGGAATTGACTGAGACCAAGCATACTCCGCTTGGCTCAAATGGCACCACGTCCGCAGCTTAATTTAGAGCATGCAGGAATAAGGTACTCACTGACCCTGGCTAACAGACACACCTCCGCCCCCTTTCACCCCCAACACCCCATGTTAGGAACATGGCTGATGCCTGTGTTTAGAGATGGGACTGTAATCGGACACTTTTATCAGCGCGGTGAGCATTCTCAGCTTTGGCATAGTTGCACATGGTGACAGTTACGCATGCTACTTCACAGCCATGATATTTTAAGCTGCAGCCCTCGAAAGAGAATAAACAAGTAAAACATTAAGAGGAATTGGTCACAAACTCACCGACTCCTGGCGTATGATTGACTGGAAGCAGTGAAACGTCCCACGGTACAGAGGTTTGTCCACATTTTGAACTTGAAGCCTCACCTGTGGACGACAGCCCTCATGTTTGAGTCGTATGATCAACGACAGGACCACAAATAATACAAACCACATATTGTAAAACAGGTTGAAGGGGGAACAAGCAGGCAACAGAGCTTTGAAATGGTTCTTTCAGGGGTAAAAAAAAATGCTAAGGGGTGCAACATGAGGGATTAACCGAGAATGTATAAAAAACAAAATGTCTTCTGTGCTTTATATTTCTATAACTCAAGACAAGACATTGGGTGAGAGGAGGAAAAAAAATAAAGACCTTGACCATACTTACTAGGTCACATTCCCATGGAGAGGTTGTTTATTTCTCCCTCTCATCTACAACACAGTGACACTGTTGCTGTTAAAAAGACAGCCTCCCCCTCAGCTCAGGGAGACATGACAATAAAAGCAGGGTATAAAAGAGCTACAGCCAAACCACTCATCATCTCTGCGCACCTCCAAAGTAGATGCTGCAGATTTAAACAGTTTTGTGCTATAGTTAAAACTTCCTTGCCTCGTCTTTTCAAATAAATCAAGTGAATGATTAATGACAGCAAACTATGGTTAATTAATTCACAGAAATCATAAAATGTGACGTCAGAGAATCATACAAGTATTGAGGAAAATCTTTGTTTTACTTTAACTAACAGGAGGCTACAAGCCAAAGGACTACTACATAACCACATCTACTAACTTTATTGCTCACGATACTTCTGTTACTTCTGTTAGGGAGTGCAAGAGTTATTCAGGAAAATGGCAGTAGAAATAGTCTAGAATAAAATGACAATTTATTTAAATCTAAAAGGAAGTAAGTTTACTGAAGTCCAGAACAATAGTTTATATTTAGTACTTGGTTGCTGACGAATACTGACATTTATAGGAATGGCATGTGAGTAAATGAGCTGTTTAGAATTAGAGAAATACACATGTAAAACAAGTCAAAACAAATTCACATGTCTTCAGTACAGTAATATCCCTACAGTAATCAATATCCCATTCATCTTGCTCAATTACCTCATTCCCAGTGTAGGCTGTCTGTGCAACTTTAGATTACCTGGGTTCAAATTCAACAGAGTGGTCTGACTCGCTAAAACCCAACGTTCTGGATCATGCCATTGCCTAACGTGAGTAAACAGTGAGGAGGATGGAACAGATGCACCCACCTTCACGGTGTCGAATGGATGTCCGACCAAAACACCAGCAGCACCTGAAAAACAAGAGACAGGACTTAAAGTCACATACGAATATATGATTTATGATGACAAAACAAATCATTTGCTTATAATCAAGCGGTGATCTCTCAACATCAAACAGCCCGTCCCCCCCTGAGACGGAGTAAAATAATCAGCTGGTCACTGCACTGTACCCTGTGACGAAAGCTTGACGGTGCCCTGTCATGTCCTGTCCTTGACCGAGCTGAAAATCCATTATACAACGGTTAACTTCTGACCGTGTCATATTAGGACCTGTGAGCCAATCCATCACCAAAGGCATCTAATCGTCAAATGTAACACACTGACACCTCATTGTCCATGACCTTACAACTTAAGCACACATCATCACTGATACAGCAATGTTGATTATTTATTAAGTGTTGTGGTGTGGCATTACTGCATGGATGTTTATAAAAGTGTGTCGCAATTCTAAAGCACTTGTTTTGAGCCTATGGTTGCATAACCTCCAGTTAAACATATCGTGTGGCAGCGTGCATTGGGACAGACTTTGCTGTGCATGAATCAGCAAAGGGATGACTAAATAGTATAGTGTTGAATCCAGAGTAGCTTTAGGCAAATATGACTGACTATTATGTGGACATATATACTAAAACTCTTGCAGCAGGCTCTCTGTGCATGTTTAATCACCCCAGGGACCTCTGGGCCTATCTGGAGTCCTTGATGTGTTCAAGTTTGGGACAATCTGGCCATGAGTTGAGACAAAACAGCTGACAGATTCCCAAGGGTTTGGGTTGAGGCGATTGTGAGCTATCTCCATTCAGACAGGAGGGCATGAACTCCTTGAACTTAAGGTCACTCCCTAAGGAGGAATGATAAGGGTTAACTCACGATGACTCATATCTGATGATAAAGAATCATGAGGAAATATGATGCCACTATAGCTAAAACCATCCCGTTATCATTTTAGCTTTAGCTGAGCTTAAATCACATTAAAGTGCTTTTAAAGGGTGATGATGTCCCATGATGCACGGACTACAATTACCACTCCCTGTGTGTCAGACAGGTATGGAATGCAGCTTCACCAACGTACATCCGGTATTTCCCCATGCATTTAGCCAAAAAGTAACCTTAATATGAAGTAAAGTTATGATTTTAAGTCTCTAATTTGTCGCTGCAGTTTGTTTACGTGTTTCTCAGACGTGGCGGCTGTGGACAAATCACTATCTTTGCAGCCATAGCTGTCCACGCGCTGCCAGGCGATGGGAGGAAAAAAAAAGGAAAGCTGGCTAATGCTAATGCTAGCTCCAACTTGTTAACCTGGCTAACGCTGCTGCTTGCTAGCTAACATCAATCCCGGCTAACTTACCTCCTACGCAGCCCGCGGCGAAGTCCAATGCCATTCCCTCGCGACTCTAGCGGTTAAAATGTGTCAAGCTAGCTCGGTGGCTCAATTAAACGTCACAAGCCCTTTCAGCTCGATACTTTGTTAATGATGTTCCGGAGTTTTCCCTGAACTTGGCGATTTACAAACTCCGGCTTGGTGTCGAGCCAAGCTGGTTATCTCTAAGCGAGTTCCTCTTTGAGGGATTCAGACGCTGCTGATGCTGAGCCAACGGAAGATTTGCTGCGGCTAATGATAAGCACTCGGACACGGAGCGTGGAGCCTGGCTGAGACTGTGACAGATGTATTTTGCTGATGTGTCCTCACGCTCACTACTAGAGGCGCCCCCTCTGCCAAAGCTTTCTATTTCTGGAGGAGGAGGAGGAGGAGGAGGTTCAAAGTAGACGAGAAGGAGCGTGTTTGCCCTTTTTGAGGGCAGCCCAATCGGATGACTTGGAGGTAGACAACTCCCCTAGTGGGTGCTGTCCGCCCCTCGCACCCATTGGCTGCCGCCTTATTGGGGAGAGCACTAGAGGAGAGTTTGAAACTATCAAGGCCGTCAAAATCAACAGTGTTATCATCGTGGTGGTCGCCATCAGCATGTGTGAGTGTCCAGCAGGGAGGCTTCAGCTGTGATTAGATAGACATGTGCTGAACCAAAGTCAGGACACATAGGGGAGACCGGGGCTGGTTGGCACACTGCTGTTTCTGCTTCTTTAAAGGTTACAAGTGCAGGATCAAGGGGGGTATATTAGCAGATCAATCTTTTGTCTGTAACCACCTAATCTCTCAAAACAGATTCTGCAATTTACACTGTGTGAAAGACAACTACAGAGGGGGGTGGGGGGCTTTGAGGTTGAACATGCGGCCGAGACGTGCAGGTGTCCCCAGGAAATGTGTACCTACAGAAAGAGCAAGCTCCACATCCATGGCGACCGCTCCACCCAAAACGCCGTCTCGTCAACGTGAAAAACATGGACAACAGCACAACTTACGAGTGTTGTGCATCCACTCCTCACGACAGGAAAAAAAGGGCATTAGAGGCAACGTTTTTATACTCCGAAAGAAGTCCAGTCAAGACATGTCTGCAGTTCGAAATGGTAACATTTAGTCTTAACACTTAAGTTAACTTCATCGTTGGTTAACGGTAATTCACGTTGTAATGTTACCAAACTCTAATGTCATCCCGTTAACATTAAATTTACTGTTATGATGACCGAAACAATTGCGTCCTCGGGCCATTTTTCGGGGTAAATATTTGCTAACAGCGAGCATGCAGTTGACCAAGCTTGATAAATCAAACTTTTCCCAAAGCCAGTTGTCAGACGTGCCGAAACATTGCGTTCCTCTAATAAATACCATAAACAAAGGCGCTGCAGAGGTTTTAAATTTGCAACTTTATGTAGAGTTGCAACTTACACGAAAATGTTGTCGTAATGCTCTTCTGAAAGATCCATGATGTTTACCGCCGTTTGGTTCAAGTTGTAGGTAGGAGTGTCACACTGGGGGCACCGCCAGAAGTGAAGGGGGTGAGCGATCCCCGAGGCCCCTGCACTTCAGTTAGTCGAAAAACTACCGGGCAGTGCCTCCAGAGGTAAAGGAAGATTATTATATATTTTTTTTATTACCGATGGATTTCCAGATTAACCACCTGAAAATAAAGCGCTGGGTGTCAAAAAATACACCCCCATTAGCATTTTTAATGCACACCCCCACATTGGGTGGGGTACGCTTGATGTATGCCTGCACGTCGGCCACGCCGATTTGCATAAAGTGGTGTCCAGTTTCTTAGGGAAAGATCTCTACCCTAATATTTCTCACTTCTCTGATTGAGGGTTATCTTGCAAACAAGGGCACGCAATACCAAGTGGAAGATTTAAGGGGTAGTTGGAGGAAGTACAGATCTTTTCAGTTTAAGATCTGTTGTATTTTCCTTACCTTAGAATGAGCTGTTTATATCTACATAGGAAGCAGGTCCTCATTTATTACCAACTCAGAATTATGTCAGTCGAATCAGATTCAAATTCAGCCCTTTAATATTTAATATGAATATTCAATGTTGTTTTTTCCCCGTATGAAATCTTAAAGAACAGGGCTCAGTGGGACGTTCAATGTGACAGTGGCAATTATGTAATATAGAAAATAAGCTAACTACGCTAGGAAACGTGCAGACTTTTTTGCTGACAAGCCAGTTCAAGGTCATTGGTATCTGACGAGCTGGGAGTGAAACTCAACAATCAACTGTCTTTCTCCAAAACGGCAAACTATACATGTTTCACTGTGACTTTAAGGGAGTTGTCCTTCCAGAACAAAACATCACATTGTTGTTCACCATGTTTTCATAATTTTTCATCTCCCTCTGAGTGTTTGTGCTGTGACGAAGCTGATAAGGTTACACCATTTCTGGAGAACACTTTCTGAGTCAGGCAGCAGGTAAAAGTCATAAATATCCATGTTTTGTTATGTGTTATTTCTTTAAAGCTACCTCTTGCAAAAATAAGTGTATCTTTATTATTACCATGTTGTTTTATTAGCAACATCTCCCACTCACCTTCATGTTACTGAAATATACAGTTCATTAACACTGTGTCCTCTGCTCTCAGACACTTGACTGCACTGATGTCATCTCAGAATCAACCATGTATTGTTTACCTTAAATCACAAGTATTTTCATAGGCGGTCATTCCTCAGTGCTCAAATCCAGTGTATGACAACAGGCCTTTTTCTCAATAAACATTTTGACTTGTCATAGTGGGAGAAGCTTAGGTGTCACTAATAACACTGTTCTATTCAAGTGTCCCAGTACTCCATGAGTTTGTGACAGTGAACCTGAAACCGATCAGGGTTCATACACATTTTAACCACGGAATTTGGCCTTGGCAATGAAGCAATGCTGGTCTGGTCTATGTGTATCTTGTAATTTGAAACCTTTCCAAAACATTTTGTGAATTCCAAACCATTTCCAGGCCTGGAAAACAGTTTCTCCAGTTTCATTAACCTTTCCAGGAGTTTCATCGCAGTGGGGAACCCTGTTAAATTCAATTCAGCCATTATTAGAACTGTCCGCTGTGAAAAGGCCTATAGTGCAGTCATATATCACAAAATATAAATCTTGCTGTGTCGAATATTATTATTGAAAATTGACTCTTTTGCAGTGTGACCATAGAGACACATGTTTTCAAAAGATCTGTTTCTGGTTGTTCAAGCACAGTTTAATTTTTAGTCTTGGCATTATTGTAACTTCTTTACTTCCACCACGTTGAGAGAAAGTTCTTCTTGAGTTAACGTTCAACTCAAGTAAGACTTCTTAATCACCATATTTCAAAGTGCAGCTACGTTGTAAGCAGATTTTGCAACAGTGTACATTTGTACTCCGCTTTTATTGTCATTCATCCTGAACTGATTTCAGGGCGAGGAGTGTGACGTTACAGCGACACTGCGAGCACAAACACTTCATGAGGATAACTTTGAACACTTGGTGCAGAGTGAAGCTGACAGGTAGCATGACAGTTAGCATGACGGCGAGCACAAGGCCATGCTCAGACACAGAGAAGCACACCATCGCTCCGATAATATACATGTTTTCCTTCAGTCCAGATGTGAGAAAATGTCCCTCTTCCCCCTGACATAGTACAGTAACCTTACATGGAAAAAGATAATTAATTATTTGAACTGAGATCAGTGACATGATGGACGTTGATGTCTCAGCTGCTCGCGCAGGCTAGAAGTTAAAATTTAAAGGCCGGGGTGTCATGAACTGCTTGACGGTCTCGTCCGTGACTTGTTTGCGCCGCTCTTGATGCTGCGCGATCATTGGCTGCAGAGTCTCAATCAAAAGCTTCTTCAGTTCTCCTGTTAGGAGAGCTCCACTTGTGTAGTCCTGCAGAGAGGATACAGATAGAACAAGAAAGTCATGGAGGGAATGAGGAAAACAAAACAGAGGAAAGAGCGTGACTAGAAACAGAAATAAAGTTCGGAAGATACATGTTTCCTTTGTCTTCCACACCCTCACCTGTCTGATCTTCTCCAGCTGTTCATCATCCTCCAGGAAGAAGGTCAAGTACATGAAGGCAACGTCTACGTCTGGGTTTCCACCGTACTTCCTGTGCTCTTCCACTGTGTCTTTTCCTCCCGAAAATGCGTGTTTGTTGACCTGTGAGTGACACAGGTGAGTCAGCAACCTGAGGCAACATAAATTTGACTGGTAACTATATTAATATTAATAACTAGTAATAGCGGCACCTTGTTTTTGATCTGCTTGGGTGTGTCGGTGAGGAAGATGGAGGAGTTGGCGTCGCTGGCGCTCATCTTGGTCTGCGCCCCCTGTAGGGCTGGGAAGAAGGTCGAGTGCAGGAGGGCTGGTTTGGGATAGCCGATCCTTGGAGCTACGTCACGGGTCATCCTGAAGTAGGGGTCCTTGAGGAGCGAGAGGTTGGATGCTAACATTTAATTGTGAAATATGATTACTTCTTTCGTTGCTCATTGCCTTCTTCCTGTGTTTTTAAAAGGAATCAAGCCAATTTGCTCAGGTTTCAAAGGGTTAAATGGACATATTCATGGATCAAAACATTTATTTATCTCTTGACATTTACTACTGTACAGATTTTTTTTCACAGGGAGAGAAACTTTCTCTCTGTTGTCATCTTAATAATGTAACACTGTCCTGACCTGGTCGATGGCGCAGGGGATGAGACACTGTATGTCCTTTCTGCCTTTGAAGATCTGTGGGAAAGAGTTACTGAAGGACGGGGCTGCCTGGGTGGCTGGGAAGCTAATCTTTCCTGGATGGACAGAAAATATTAATCACCATAAAGAACCAACAAGATATTCACACAAACACACTTCAGGATCAGGGAATAATGTATCAAAACCACAAACAGGATTACATAGACACATTTTGTTACACAAAGACTGATTTGTTTTCCCATCGAATATTTTACAGTTGTCTTACCGATGCAGTCACTGTCTGTAAAGCCAAAGATGCCTTTGACCTGGTTGAATGTCACATGCTTCTGGATCTTCACCACATTCCTGTAGAATTCAGGGCATGCTCTGCAAAAAGCACATTTAAATAACACATTAAAAAACAAAATAATAACAAAATTAAAAGCTGTTATGTGAACAAATAAGGTGATTTTTTTCCTAATAACTATGTCTGGGTTTATATGCATCAGGAAAGCTCAGCAGCTGACAGAAATGTCAAGTTATTTTTGTCATATTTTACCCCATATAGCCGAAGTCAGAGAAGATGAAGGTCTTGTCGACATCAAAGCCACAGGCGATGATATCCTTGGCATTTTCCACAGCGAAGCGGAGGCATTCTTCTTGTGTCAGATCCTTCCACAGGTACTTCTCATCGTCTGTCATCTGGATCACCAGAGGGATGTCGAATACATCCTGCAACCATCTGCAACAAGAAAGTATGTTACAGTTCCAACTTCATTCTCACGATCTGCTGACTGAACACTGAAACCTGCCTGTGCTTAGACAGCTTTTGGTACTACTGTGTTATAGAGGGAGAACTCACTTGGTGAAGATGAAGGGAATGAGGTGACCAACGTGCATGGCCTCTGAGGACGGACCTCTGCCTGTGTACAGGTAGAAGGACTTCTGTTTCTCGTACGCATCCAGTACCTGATGCATATCTCTGTCAGACACAGCGACAAGTTAGGAACGAGGAAGACATGAAATGATCACACTGATGAAATATTTTCAGTTCCTAAATTGTTTACCTGTGTGAGAAGAAGATTCCTCTTCGTAGAAAGCGGTGAGGCTTCTGTCCCGAGACTTTTTCTATTCTGTCCACCAGCTCTTTGTCGATTTTACTGCTGCCAAACCTCACTGAGGAAAGACAAGACACAATGGGTCGTGTTTTACAGACAAATTTCCTCTTATTTTTGTTCATTTCTACGACTTCTCAGAAGGTCAGAGAAGTTTTTTTAAATCATCGAGAACACTCTTACCAAGATATGAAAAAGAACCCAAAAACATCTCACTCTTACTGTCCACAAATTGTTCGTCCAACACATGGAAATATGAGTTTCATATTTGATTATCATAATTTTTGAAATATTTTTTGATATTTTATAAATAAATAAATTTTTTAAATTTGAGGTACCTTATTTGAGTATTTTAATTTCATGCCGCTCTTTACTCCTTTTACACTTTGTACTTTTTACTTCACCACAATTACTTGATAACTTTAGTTCCTAGTTACTATACAAATTAGGATTTTTGCGCACAAACCATATGAAAATATAAAAGTTCAGCTGAAATGATTAGTTTCTTTTTGTTTTTCTTTTTGATATTTTGTTATTCATTAAATTGATTTAAATTTTTCTGCATTTAGTACTTTTACTTTTTAATACTTAAAAACATTTTCCCAATTACACATTTTCAGTGCAGGACTTCTACTAGTAACAGAGTATTTTTTACAGTGTGGTATTAGTACTATAACTAAAGTAAAAGACCAGGGGCCGTATTCACAAACATTCTGAGAACACTCTCAGAGAGCTACTAACTTAGCCTAAAAGTATCCCTAATAACATCAACCACACATATTATCCCCACACGATCTAATCTGTAGCATTAACTTACTCATTGTCATCCAGCATTTCTCCAACCTTTTTGTATTTCCACCAATTTCTCCTCTGCTTAAGAAACTCTTAAGTAAAAGTCCTCCTCCCTGCTCCGAACAGTTTTTCCCTTTAGGAGCTCTTTTAGGGGCTAAGATGCTCTGTGAATCACTTATCTTTACAAGGACCTAGTCTTAACTTTAAGGGGAAATTCTAAAAAAACCCCACAATTTTAAGAATTTTCTTAAAATTTCATCACTAGGAGCAACTCTTTGTACTAGGAAGCTTTGTGAATACAGCCCTTGAACATTTCCTCCAACACTGCTGCTGACACAGTATTTTCAGCATCACAAATGTTTAACATCAGTGTAAATATTATCCTCCAACACCAGTCCTGACACTCTGGAAAATTACATGTTTACTTTAGTTTTATTTAACAGAATGATTGATTTCACTCCTGCGGAAGTTCCTCTTCTTACAGCTTGTGTGGTGGCATCTTTCTAATTGTTGGGCATGTGCCAGAGACTTTGCACACGGCACAGCACCCGCCCTTTTACGGTATTTAGGGAGGGTTACCTATGATGATAGGTTACTTATGATCAAGTGGTATTCATCATTCAGCACACCTGGGAAAGAACTGATTTGGATGGTTAAGATGGGTTAGGCTTAGGGTCAACTCCACATGCATCCATATGCTGAAGGTGGGTACATGTGGAGGTGCACAAAATTAAGAGAAAATATAAGGGGAATTTAAGAGAATGTTGCTGCATGAGGCCCGTTGTGAATTGTGTGTAGATTAAAGGACATGTTGCCCTCATTCATACACTTGGATTTTATCTGAATCTTACCTATGAGTTTGTCGTAATCCACTCCCTTGGCGTTAGTGGTGGACACGTTCCATGGATCGACTGTGTCTTCATCATCAACGCCATCTGCTGCTGGCCCGTTGTTAGGGGCAACAGAGTTTTCTGCGGGCGGACAGCCTGCTTTGTAGTCCTGACCTGTCACCTGTTTGTAGTCTACTTTCAACTTTAGCAGCAACTGGACAGCAGCGTCGACTTCAGCCTGAGAAACCCAAACACTGCTGTCAGATAACACACACTGATGAAAGCAGCCATTTCCCAACAAAATCAAGAGACACTGTAAAAGCTTGTATTATATTTTAAAGGTTCAGATCACCAATATGCTATGCAAAAACTTTTGGTTACAGCTGGCATATCTGTCTCTGAAAAGTCTGCATCCCCTTAATACAGTGAAGATGAATGGAATTTTATTTGTGATGCTCGCAACATTAACATTTATATTTTTAAAAAAAATTAATCTGTGATTGTCTTTCCAGAAAAACAAATAGTGGAGTGTTGAGTGAATTTTTTAAAAAAAAAAATTGTAGTTAAAAGGCTTTGAATATCATTTTTCAGTGCTGGAAGATAGGGGTATCACACTGTATGTAACTTTACATCACAATATTTTATTCTAATTGATAAATTATTTCTTAAAGGGTAAAACAGTTAGACAGAACGGTTGATTGAGTAAATTAAACACCTAACAAATGCCAGTACATCACACTGATGCAAAAATCATATCAAAATGTAACCTGACCATAGCACGACTACTGAAGCGATTAGGATCCCTACCATGGTATTTAACTGTATGGCAAAATCTCCGATGGTACCCAATTATTGTCTCAGGGATAATATTGTCATACTCCATGCCTTCATCACATCCAGAATTCACAACTGTAACAGTATCCTTTATGGTACACCATTCAAAATCCTAAATAAACTCCACTCAATACATTCAGAACTCTGCTGCCCGTCTGCTCACCCATTCCCACTGCCATGATCACATCACCCCGTCCTCCAGAACCTCCACTGGCTCGCTGTCTAACAACGCATCCAACTCAAAGTCCTTCTTTTCCCTCATAACGCCCTTCATAACCACGTTCCCTTCTATCTCACTAACCTGCTCCACCGCCACATTCCTTCCCCCAATCTCCGCTCCTCTGATGCAAACCTCCTGACTCCACCACTCAGGACCAAGCACTGGACCTGAGGTGACAGAGCCTTCTCCATAGCTGCCCCCTCCCTCTGACACTCTCTTCAAACGCACTGGAGATTTCACAGACCTCTCCAACTCATCAAAATCATCTATTCAAGACGGCTTTTAATGTGTGAATGAATATTGTATGTCTTTAAGTGTACTCTATTCCATGATTGTTCCTAACTAATGTAAAGTGTCTCTGAATACTATGAAAAGCGCTCTATAAATAAAATGTATTATTATTATATTGCTTAACCCTACTGTGAGCCCTACATGCAAAGTTGCATTCATCACATTGTTATGGGGTTGTTGCAGACATCTTAAAACATGGAAAACAAAACCATCTAAGGCTAGATACCTCTGAAAGTAACAGAAATGTTTTGGGGGGTTATATTTAACTAACTTTTAATAACTAACCCACAGAGTCAAATCACAGTTTTTACATGGTGGTCTACAAGTACTTACTTTCTCTGCTTTGGCTGTTTTCAGGGCCCTGACTGTGTCTCCTTGTGCTGTCAGTTTCTCGTAGAGCTCCATTGGACTGCTGGCTCCTTCCCCATCTCCCTGACAGTCTGTCATCTTCACACTGGTCAGGTAACAGTGATAAATACATTAAAACTAATTACTGACCACATCTACAACATAAATGAATGTTCCGAATAGCATACAGGATAAGGCTAACAGAGTTACTATCGCTGTATCGGCTCTAGTGTTACTGTATCTCCTTCCACAGCCGATGAGAACTCTCCCATCTGTGAACCACGGCTAACTTGGTAACGTTATAGCTATGGAGCTAGCTAATGGTCTGACTCTACCACTAGATTTACGTCACGCTAACGTATTTTGTAAATTACAAAATTATTTTAAAAAACATTAAATAACGGAGAGACTAATGTAATTTATGTTTACATAAGTGACGAGCCGGCATACCTTGATATATTCTTCACAGACAGCTGACAGCTCAGTCATACAACTTGCATCAGCCTGAGTGAAGAGGTAGTGTTTGGATTAAACCTTCCCCAGGCAAACAGGCGTCATCAAAGGTTCCGCTATACAGTAATGACTGCAAAAGCGCCACTTTGGACACTCTGTCTAATACATAAAATACGCAGAAGTTTTTTTAATTTAGTTTTGTCAGCTTAATTTTATAGGAAACCAACGAGTTAAACTAATTTTGAATACATTTAATGCGGTGTACATCGGAGGAGTCGGACATCCGTTGCGGTTTCTACCGGCTACTTTCAGAATAAAAGCTTATGAGCGTAAGCACATGGGGACACAAGTCGGCAAACCGAAACAAAAGTTTTATTCTGAAACTCCGCCTAGCGTGTACTGATTTTGCGGGATTTTGGATCTGACAGTTGATTGTTTTAACACGCAGAAGTCGGATATTCAATGTTTTTGTCAGGTTGCAGGTGTCACCGGGTAACGTTAGCTTCACTTTGTCGGCTATAATAGGCTTTGTCTCAGGAATTCAAACGACCAACATTAGCAAGTTTTGCTAACAGTAGTGGCAGTTAGACACAACAACCTAACCTTATTTAGCGTTGTTAAGTGACGGTGACAGCGTCGTGTCTGTAAGTTAACGTTGTGTTTACCAGACAGCTAACGGTAGCAAACAAGATAAAGGTAGTTGCTTTGGTCTGTGCGAAGGTAGTAAGATGACTTAGCTAACTTAGCTAAAACTCCCTTTCTGTTATGGCTACGTTTTGACTGATAGAAGGGCAACTTACCCAAGTAACGTTAGCCTAGTTAACGTTAAGCTAACGGTAATGCTAAAAGGCGTAATGCTAACGCTAAAAAAATATGCTCCCCCAAATCATCTTAGTTTCAACGAAAATGAGGCTATTGTGGATTTTTCTTCTTTCTCTCGCAGTCTGAATGAAGTGGCTGCTATACGTGTAATTTTAGTGACATTAACACAACAACACATTTGTAAATTTGTGGCAACATCAAGGTATTTTAATGTTTAGACTGCTGTTGTAAAAATATATTAACAGTGACAAGTCAGTGTGCTTTTAAGTGCAGAAATCCAAGCCACCACTAGATGTCACCCTTGTGCCTCCAATGGATTTACTACATTGACATCTCACCTGATGTCCTTTTATTTTCCTTGAATTATTTTCAGGGTGTCATCATGTGAAGATGACTTCATTAGTGGCCTACGAAGATTCAGGAGAATCAGAGGATGATAATCTTGAGCAATCAGAGGAGAGAGTATCAGCCCCAGTCCAAGCTGGATCTTGTGAACAAAACCAGGAAGTCAGGTTGAGTAAGTCCTCAGAGGTAACACCGAGCCCTCACAGCTTCGCACCTGACCCTGATAGGTCAGTGTTGGAGTATCATGGAGATGCCTCACAAACAAGCAGTTCTTCACTATACCTGCATTCACAGCCTCAGAGCTATTTTGACTGGGAAAGAAAATATTGCACTGACAGGACAGCACAAGAAAAACATTTTAGAGATACAGCAGCTCCTCTGAGTTTACCTTCGACTCAGGGGAAGATCCCATCACTGCAGACTCTTCCTCACACCACACCAAGTTTCGGGGATGCGTCTGCCCAAGCAAAAAGACACCACACTGTCCCGTCTGGTGTCAGACCATACATTCCCAAAAGACTCAGACTTGCCACTTCAGTAGAGACGGTGGACCCACAGTGCCCAGCAGACCAAGTCTCAGGAAACCAGACCAGGGAAAGCCAGATTCTTTCAGACGTGTCGGCGAGAATAAAGCCGTATCTTTCCCATAAGCCCGGTGCTGCAGGGATACCGAGGAGGCTTCTGATGAGCCTGGGAGGCCACCAGGGTCCAGTCAACACGGTGCAATGGTGTCCTGTGCCTCATCTCAGTCATCTGCTGCTGTCTGCCTCCATGGACAAAACTGTCAAGGTAATGAGCTACAATAAAACTGTCACTGACTTCAGGAATGATGCACATTGATGTTTTGCCTTGGAACATATGAAATCAATAAAGAGGGGATTCAGTGTTTCTGTAGTGCAGTAATCTAGGCTTATTTTATTCAAACTATGATATGCAATTCAAGATTTAGATGTATTATTCTGCTTATCTGTGTCATAAAATTCGTCATCCTCTTTCAAGCTGACTGCTGCATGCACATTGGGATCTGGAACAGTGGTTTTTTACAACACAACATTCCATTTGTCACTATCAGTATAGTCTCAGGCAGGTGCCAAGTGCATCGGGGAGGTCTGAGCAGATAATCACTTACCTGACATTCAGTGTAATTGGCACAGAGTCACAGGCAGTGAGATAATATCTGCCCCCGATGCCTCGATTTATAAATGTACCACAAACCACTTTCTTTAGAATCATATCTGTCACTGTCAGTTGAATGTATGTCAGGACCCATGGGGCTTCCTATCTTTCTCTCTCTTTCTGATTCTCCCCTCCCCCTCCTCTTCTCTATCTCACACCAGGAAAACAATCCTTCATTTGCCTACTGTAAAGGTCAAGTCATGCAGGTGTCCACCATTTACTAAATATTTCTTTCCCAGTGCGGAACCACGAACCCCACCAATATCCTAAGAGGACTCTGAATAATTAATGTTTGAATATGCATGAGATCATTTGCATAATCATACAAGTGCAGCAGTATGGCAGCCACCTCTTCTGGCACCTGGAAAGGGCGCGTTGGAGCAGATGGTGGAGACGAGGAGCGAAGGGGAGGGGAAGACTTGGTTGTTTGTATGCAGGGATTTCTCTTCTTCTCTATCTCACACTGCCTAACCAGCTGTTTTCTGCAACACCAATAGATAGAGGAGCATATGAAATGCTCTTACCCCTCTGTGCACGTGTCTCATGAGCCATTTTGCTCAATTTGTGCGGAGGATTTTCAACAGGTTATTTTTTCCCCTCTCTAAATGTTCTTAATGATTGCAGAGATCCTCAGCCTCCACGCAATAATTTAAATTAGACTAACTACTGGCAATGCATGCTTCAACTGGAATCTGACAACCAGAACTGTGAGAGAGCAGGAGGAGCCCCTCTTCACAGCCACAAGCAGGTATTTCAATAAAACCAGTTATTTATTGTATCAATAGAAGTCTCTGGCCGTGTAATAACTGTAGATGTTTTCATGCCATGGCCACAGAAAATACTGCTCGGGTGGCAGGTGTTCATTAAATAATATTACACTGAAAACTGCAATATAATAAACTGCAGGTAACCATAGTAACAACACTTAAGTTTCACACTCACCAGTTACCACGCCTTAGTAAAACCCAAGCATAAGTGAAACTAACCACAAACTTTGAAATAATGTAGGGTTATAGCTAATAGTTATTGTCATTATCAATTATTCATAGATTGTTTGTATTTATTGGTCAATTGTTTAGTCTTGTAAAAGTCAGAATTTTTTTTTTAGAAAATGCAGATTACAATATATTAACGCCCAAAGTGCATTATTGCTTGTTTTGTGTGATCAAGTGTCAAACACTCAAAGATTTTCACTGTGTGTTTTAATATCCATACAACCATAATGTTTAGTGTGCCAAAAAAGATTTAGTATGTCAAAAATACCAGGATGCTTCTACATCAGTCACATTTTGCAGTATGAAAGTCAGCATGCTCTTCTGGCTATTTTGGCAATCCTTTGTGCAGCAGAAGATACACAGGCTGAGTTGCAGACAGATGACTGCTCGCTGACAGCTGATAGAATCATGACCAACAAAAGAAAGGGCGTAACTATTAAAATAACAGTGACAGAGAAATGCATGTAATTTTACTGTTGTGAATATTAATACCGCATGTTAGAATCTACAGTGTATGCGGTTATAACTACAATGTTAAAACTACATAGATTGCAGAGCAACAGGAGCAGAGCTCTCAGGGTTGACCTGATTGAACTGAACTTTGCTTTAGTATCTGTTACCGTGAAAATGAAATAGAAATCAACCTAGAGAGCTCTGCTGTTGTTACTTTGCAACTTTAACGTTATAACTTCACAGATTGTAGATTCTAACATATTTGCCACAGTGAAATTACATCTGCAGTTCTCTGTCGTCATTTTCATAGTTATGTCCTTTTGTTGTTTGTGAAATTTATGATTATCTTGTTCACTTAAACAATCAATATTCCGAATAATACGATTAGACCGATCATCAGTTACTTGAATGCACTGTCTTTTGTCATTGTAACTTCTGACAGCTGTCAATCAGCTGTCATCTGTTTGCAGCTTATTTGATGTGACGTAACCTCCACTGAGCAGAGGACTGTGGGTCAGAATAGTCAGAAAAGCATGCTGGCTTATTTACTGCAAAATTGGACTGGATGTAGTAGAACTTCCTGGTATTTTTGGCACACTGCATTTCATATACTATGTATTGGGAGATACTAAATCTTTTCCTGGTATACCATATAGTATGGTAGTATGGAGACTGGATCGCACAGTGTGATTACTGTCATCTGACTCCACCCAAATGCACAGACTTATTTGATGGGATGTCAATAAACCAATCACATTATTCCTCATCATCTAAAGTGGACCGCAGTAGAGCCATGCCCCCTTTTTAACAATCATGGCTGACCGTGATTTGTGTTTAAAGAGTGTTTAAAGTAAACACGAGATGGTATATTACTTGTACATGTCAAAAAAATCTTATGAAAGATTTATAGCTTTTACTTTTTAATGGACTTTAAAACTCAGTTCATTGAATGGACAGTGGATTTGAATGTCACCATAAAATGAATAGGGGGAAATACTGTTCTAATTAAATTTTCTAATGATACAAGAAACGTATAATGGATTTTATTGATTATATACACAGAATATTCATCTCATGAGGTTCTCAACATACTGTTATCTGGGTACTTCATAAATTGAGGATATTTTGAGTTTTTGATGACAAACACATGTTTTAAAACATCACTTTATTCATTGATATGAGTTAACCATTCATGAAAAAATAATAATCTCATCTTTTTTTTCTTTTTTTTTTGAGAAAAGTTTGGTTGAGACCATTTATTGTCATTTTTACTAGGCTATATTTACTATTAGGGGATTTTTGCAGTAATATTCTTCATAAATAAACACATAATTAAGTATCCTTATAATTTATAATTTATTTATTTTTATTTATTTTTTTGCTAATTATTTATGAGTGCAATTAGAATGTAAATCCACCATTGCAATATTTTTTTGTGTGTGTTTGGAACATAATTGGTTCCGACCACGTTAAGTTGTAAGGTTAAGCAAGATGGTCAAAGTTCAAAGGGCAGTGTCATGATGAAGCAGTTTGTCCACATGCAATTCAAAACACAGTGACAGTTCAGTGTCATGTAAGGTGTAAGCAGCAAATACTTAGAATTTTTTTGTTCCAGCATCTGTCAGATTTTCAAATTAATGATATTAATTATTTAAAAAAAGATAAATAAATTTATAAAATAATAAATAATAAAAATAGTTATTAAAAAAAGATTAAATTACACTTTTTGATGTGGTCTCAGCTATTGATTATGTCTCGAACAGCCTGTTAGGGTGTTATTTATTTGTTGTATCATGCATTTGTATCTGTTGTGTACTACTGTGCACATTGTTTGTTGTCTGTGCGAGTTGTTTTTGGGGCAATTGAGTTTCTCCTTTGGGAATATATAAAAGTTTTTAATCTAATTGTGAATCTGGAACTAGGAACCGTTTACAGTTTTGCCTGAATAGTAATTTGAGCAATTATTCAGTTATTGGAATAGTCGCACAGAGGCACTGTAGTTACCTGGTTGACCTAGAGTCCAATTTTTTTGTCAAGTAACGTGTGTAGTATATGTTCTCGTACGAAAACAGCAAAACACTTCAGGGTGTGCTGGTGTAGAAGATTAAAGGTACATGTGTGAGAATGCTGCTCTGTTTATGTGGCGTTGTTCATTTTCTTGTATCGTTGTGGCTTGTCATAAATCGCTGCTTACTTATCGACACACTGCACAGCTAAATCGATTATGTCTTTCAGCACAATCGCACTTTGACTACAGCTATTCTTTTCTATTCTGTTTGGCTGAAGACAGAGAGGAGGGAACACTATGAAGTCTTAACACTTTCCCTCTTTGTGTTTCTTCACCCTTCAGGCCTCTGCCTTTTCTCCCTCCATCCTGTCTGTCACTTTCCTCAGAGGCACCGTCAGACTATCATTATTTCAGCCTGTTTGCAGCCCTTGTCACCATGGCTACGGCAGGTGTAAGGCAGCAGTTTTAAGTTGATAACACGAATACCAATTTAGTTTTAATTACCGAGAGTCATTTAGGAAGCAGATTACCCCAATGAGTCATCTGCAAGGATCCGCTCTGTGTGTCTGTTAAGTGGCTGGTGAAATTAAAGGGATGCAAATAAACAAGCACTCATTTTCACCCATACTTGGGTCTCACATTGTACGGGATTATTTGCAATTGTGTGCGCATTGAATGGTGCTGTTATGGTGAATATCATTAACGCTGCCATTCATTAGAGCAGCAACATGCCACTTTGTCAGACTTGTTATGTAAAAGTCTGTGTTTAGTTGAATGTTTTATAGCTTTTAGATGCTATCGTGAGTTGCTGTCTAACAGATGTTCATGCTACCTTGAGGTGGCAGTGTTTCCCTGAGCCTAAAATTACACAGGGAAGTGGCAGTGGAAATATTCCTAATAGTTTCTTTACTCCAATATTTAGCTTTTTGCAATTAAAAGTGTGACTCTATGTCTCTCTGTCACTTTTTTCTCGCCCTGAAGGCATCTCTAGCATTCTGTTTGTTAAACTACTGTCTGCTGGATTGATATGTCAGCCCCCCCTCCTCCACGTCCATCTCTCTTCCCCTCCATCTGTCTCCTGCGGGAGCTGCGGTACAGAACTTCTCAATGTGTTTCTCGTGCTGTATGGAGAATTCAGCTTTAATAATGAAACACAGGGAGAGGCAGAGAGGGATCTGCGGCACCCCACAGATCTTCAAAGTTCCTCCGCAGCCCTGGCGATGCCGGGAAGCAAAAAATACTTCATCATTAGTGTAAAATACCTCGCTAGGCACCAGACCACCCACTAGATTTCAGGCTGGGCCTCAGGGAGAGGCTTTTGTCTTTTGACACGCCTGACAGAAAAATCCTCCTTTTATTTTCATCGGGAAATCCGTTAGAAAGCTCGTCACAATACTGACCAGCCTGTTTGCCAAGTGATCTTTTTGAAGCACGGTGCAGAAACACCACAACAATGACTAAAGACAAAATCAACAATAGAACAATCTGGCAGATTAACACCTCATTCATAAATCAGTGTCTGGTTTTTTTAGGCTTCTTTTTGCACTTTATTCTCACCATGATGTAACAATCATGTTAGTGAGGTGTTATATAGCGCAGTCGTGGCAGTCACAACTAACAGAAGGCAGCTTTTCGCGTTTCTCTTCCTCTTTTCTCTGTATTCAGAGAAACCTTTAACAACACAAAACCATTAACGCCATTACACCACACAGGAAATTGATTTACAGGCACACTTAAAGGTAATTAGTTTGATTAATTCATTACGAAGGTTGTCTTTGCTTTTAAACCCAGCAAATAAGCCTGATTTGTGTACTTATTATGCCAATCTATCCAGCGGCATAATGCTGAGTAATTTAATTTTGTTCCATTACAATAGAGTTTAGGGGAGGAAGGCTTAGATTACATCTATCCCAGCTTTGAAAAGAGACATTCACCAATTCTCACTCACACAGGAACCCGTTTTCAGTGCTGGAGGACACACTGAATGCAACATCTGCAAAGGCATGGCAGAAACATTTCACTTTGTTTCCTTCTTTTTGTTAGAGAGAGCAGTGGCCAAGAAAACAGACCTGAACTTTTTCGCTCTCAGCAAACTGCCTTGAAACAGTGTCCATAGCATGCAGGTGCCTTCCTGTTGTCTGTTTGAAGGAACACACAGTGTGTCAGTACCCCGATGCCTTTTCTCTGTCACACTGCATGTTTTGTTATGTGGTGTTTGTTCGAGGTGTAAAGGATACAGAGGTCAGCGTCAATTTTTAGCCTGTTAGCACACTGACAGTACCTTTTTTTCTGTCGCAGAGCAAACATAACACTGCACAAATTACTGTTGTGTTGCGTTGCTTACCACAAAATCCAAAGTTCACATTTTCCTCTCTCTTAACTGTAGTGCAATTTATCAATCTAGATTGTTTTGGTGTGAGTTGCTGAGTGTTGGAGATATCTGTCTTCTCTCCAATATAATGAAACTAGACGGCACTCAGCTTGTAAATACACTTCAAAAACTGAACAGCAATATCACTTTCCAGAAATCATGACCCGGTTACTCACGATTATCCACAGACCTTGTTGGAGCAGTTTCATGTAAGAACTACTTTGTTTCTACTGATCTACAACCACCAACCGAATCACTGCGCAGAAGGAAACGTGCATCTACTCCTAGCTCACCTAGCACCACTGAGCTTGCTAATGTTACAGCCCGGCCGAGAGGGACGCCCTTAAAGGGGAACTATACTCATTTTCAAAATTCATACATGTTATTTCTATGGTCTAAGACAGTCCAAAAATATTAGTAAACCTCAACAACTGTCACAAATTCAAAAACTGGAGTGATAAAACTCAAATTTGTGATGTCATTAAGTAGAAAGTCTAGAGCTGCTATCCTGACAGTGAATTGGGAAAAATGTTCTAGTTGACACTGAGAGCACCGAGGGGAATGATCTGAGTATATGGGCGCATTTTCTGTTTCAGAACTGACAACACAAGGCGCCCACTAGCTCACGTAGTAGAGCAGGTGCCCCATGTACAAAGGCTGTGTCCTTGCCGCAGCAGCAGTGGACTCAATTCCAGCCCATGGCCCCTTGCTGCATGCCCACCACCTCTCTCTTCCCCCTTCATGCTATATCTGTTCTCTCACAGAAAAGCAAAAAGCCCCAAAAAATGTCTTCAAAAAAAAAGAACTGACAACACTACAATAGAACAAAGCTCACTTGGATATTTAAAAAAAAAATGGAAACAATCATTCTGTGGGTCACTGTCCATTGAGCAGCTCCAGATGTTATACCTTGAGCTGTTTGAGACTTATGTCTCTGGCTTCTGGCTTTAAGAGAGTAGCTCATTTTCACAAGTATTGACTGAACTTTCCTAGGCCATGAAAGTAACATACTGGAAATTTTAATACAGACATTGTTCCCCATTAATGTTAATATCCCACACTGTCACAAGCACAAACCAAGCAAAAGAGTAGATGTACGCTTTCTTCTGTGCAGTAATACGGATGGTGCATCATGTTTAGTCTAAAGAAAATAGTCCTTCATGAAACTGCTCACAACAAGGTCTTTAAATTATCTTGAGTAAGCAGCTCATGACTTCTGAAGAGACATTGCTGTTGAGTTTTTTATTTTGAATTGAATTGAATGCATTTTTTGGTGCGTTGAGCACCACAAACTGAGTGTCGTCTAGTGTCTTTATATTTTAGAGATGGCAGACATCTCTACAGCCAATATCTCCAGTGCTCGACAACTCACACCAAAACAATTCTAGATTGATAAACAGCACTACAGGTAAGAGGGAAGATACGTATTTTTGATTTTGGGGTGAACCATCCCTTTAAACTCATTAATCACTTCCTGTTGTTCTAAAGCATATTCTGTGTACGTCTCGTAATAGAGCGACAAAGGCTGTCTTCCAGAGCGGTTTGAGCTTGTGCACAGTCAGTACAAAATAACTTTGCTGCTGCAGTCTAGGTGTGTTTTCGGCTTTGGCTTGATGCGATATGCCCATGTGTGGCAGGTGTGGGATGGAGCAGAGAGCGGGCGATGCCTGAGGGTTTACACCTGCCATTCGGGAGCTGTGCGTGATGCCTGTTGGACCCCCTGCGGGCGACACCTCCTCACTGGCTCCTTTGACAACACGGCTGTGATCACAGACGTAGAGACAGGTGAGAGGCAACACTTCTTTCTGTAGGTCTGATGAACACAGTGTCACATAACAAACGGTTGTGAAGTCGCCTGCAACTCAACATTGGATACAATATTGCGTGTGTCAGAAAGACTGTGGTGTACCTTTATATTTTCCCTAAAATATTGAGGAAGTTACAGTCAAACAGCGTTATATTTACTTAACTGGAATTCAGTTTTCGCTCCAAGCATATTGTTGGTGTTGGGCAAAACAAAACATCTCAGCGATTTTACTACTTGCAAATTTAGTCTGTTTTGTCTACTTCAAAGTTAAAGTTAGTAGTTAGAAATGTATGTATGGAGTGACTTCAAATTGCCTCAGGCCCCAAAACCTGTTATAAACTCATTGTGTAAATTGCAAAGCTGCTTCTCTCTTTTTCTCTCTGCAGTCGTGACACATTTTAGGGACAACCTTCAAAATCCACATTTCTGGAGCAAATCCATTCGCCTGATATTAGACAGAATTTTTTTGACTTGTTACAATCTGTGTCCATCTTCAGTCTGACATTGCTTCCACTCTAACCCATTTCCGTTGGGAAGGGTGATTCCATTTTCCCCAACCAATCATTAGAGACCAATGTATCCCCTTAAATCTTACATCATTTTAGGTCCACACTGATGCACAGCCATGCCAACATACTGGTTTTGCTGGAATTTAAAAGGACAGGTTCCCCTCAAAATCAAAAATACATGTTTTTCCTCTTACATGTGTTGCTATTTATTAATCTAGATTGTTTTATCATTGTAGACTTTTTTTGATTGTTGATTGTCTGCCTTCTCCCCAGTATAATAGAACTAGGTAGCACTCAGCTTGTGGTTCTATAAGCGCTAAAAATATATTTGAAAAACACAACAGCAGTGTCTCTTTCCAGAAGTCATGTTCTGGTTACTCGAGATAATCCACAGGCCTTGTGAGCAGTTTCATGTAGGAGCTAAACGTATCACTGCACACAAGGAAGCGTGCGTCTACTCATGGACGAGAGGCTCCTGCTTGTGACAGTGTAAAGTGGGATTTAGACGTCTGCGTTGAAATGATGCCATAACTACAGCTAAGGCTCTGTGTCGATGTGGAGCCTGCGCTGTGGTCTGACGTGCACCTCCCCAGAAATTTAACTACATGTCGTAGCGACGCAGACCTTTTCCCTCAGTGGAAGTGAAGCTTTCATTAACTTTGATCTCACAGGTAAGAAACAATAAATTGTGAAGACAATAAAGCCTTCACAAAACGGATCCTGTTTTGTGGAGGCTTCATATGAGCAGAGGAAATCTCTGCTATTCGCTAGGCTAATTTATACAGTGTAAAATGCCATAGGCTTGTGCTAATAATGTTAGCATGTTAATATTTAGTATAAGACAGTTGTTTTGTCAGTGAACCTTGTGAGTTGTAATGGAGCTGAATTATGTAACGTTACCTTTGTTAAATGTTACTGTTGTCCCTGGCTTTATATGAGTAGAGGAAAAGTCCACTAGCCGCTAAGCTAATTTATACAATGTAAAATGCCATAAGCTTGTGCTATTAACTTTAGCATGTCATATTTTTGGGGAAAATGTGTCCAGCAAAAGACAAGTGCTTTGTCTGTGAAGCCGATTTGTGTACTTGTACTTGAAATTGTCACTATTAAGCCATGCTTAATGTAATGTTTAATTTGTGTTTTTATAATCAACTAAACTTTACAGCACTTAACAGAAACTTCCGCCACCGACTAGTGTTTTGGAGGTGTAGACTCTCCACAGAGCTGACGCACAAGTATAAATCCGGCTTTAGATGTTAACATTAATGGTGTCCTCCTCAGGTGAGCTAAGTGGTGCTAGGTGAGCTAGCAGCAGATGCATGCCTCCTTCTGTGCAGTCATACGGTTGATGGATGTAGTTCGGTAGAAAGAAAACAGTTCCTACGAGAAACTGCTCACAACAAGGTCTACGGATTACCTTGAGTAACTGGGTCATGCTAGGTAGTTAGTATCCCAAAATCCTTTAAAGGTCATTTCATCATAATGTATAATGAGAAACTATTTACATTTGTAATTATTATTTTCATTATTTATACTTGGCAGTGACCTCCACTGCATCATTCATTATAAAGACCTGAAAACCTTTAATGACACTTCGTCTCATTTAGGGAGGAGGTCGATCCTCTCAATTAAGCTCTATGGAGGCTACACGTCTACTTTAATGGAGATGGTCCCTAAAATGGGACACCACTCTCTCTGTCTGTCTTTTTCTCTGTATCCCACACACAGGGGAAAAAAAACAAAGAAGGTGACTTTTACAACTAATCAATAATTTGGATTGCTTTCTGCTGAAGCGTGCATTTAACAAGCATGACAGAAAAAATGAAAACCAATCAAACAGGCAATCTACGACAGAGAGGCTGTTTATTTAGGTCTGTTTTTCACTTGAAACAGTTCATGAATTGAAAGTTAGTTCACTGAAAAACAGTTTCTGCTTGAATTTAACGGATTAAAGAGTCACCAAAAATGATTCCTCTTATTTCTCCGTTCTGTCCATTTACAAAAATTCAATATGGCCCATTGTTCATACACGTAGGAAAATACCTCGAAGAGGCCGAACAGAATGAGTCAACGTACAATAGACATTGTTTTGAAGCCCCTGTGGCATCTGCATCTCTAGGGTCGACACGTTGCTGTGATGACTTGCTGCAGTTTGCACTTCCCCTCTCAGCACGTCTGTCAATACCGCCAATAAGGCCTACGGATAATAGCTTGGCCAGCCCATTAAACACACAGGCAGCTCCAGGAAGGGGATCAATAATGGATACATCACCACAGGAGCAGCCACCATGACCTTACACCGGAACGTCACAAACTACAACCATAAATAGACCAATATTTTGGTCTTATACTTTGGGAGCCACTGGTGCCTTGCTCAGCACTGTAGGATGTCTTTGCGGAGTCAAGCTAGCAGCTTTGAAGTCAGACATCCAAGGACACCCCCCCCCACACACACACACACCAGTCCTGCACCAAATCTCTCTATTTTTTTAATGATATTTTATCCTCCTTTTTATTTTCTTACTGATATTATTATTTGTTTAGAAATTGAATAAATGGTATTGTTACTGAGGATGAGGTTCTGCAGGTTGGACGTGTGCTGGCACTGTACAGCAGTAAGCATTCCTACGGCAGTACGAGATGAAGGAAATTTAATTTTGTGGCATATTAATATGGGAGTTGGGGATTCCTGCCCAGTTTCTTCATAATTGTAGTGCAATTTATTGTGTTATAGCGAAGACCTCGGCACTGACACTTGAAAACCAATCATATTCAAGCAGTTAAAAGAACGTAGAGGCCAAGCTGCATAATGTGCCTCATAATAATTTAAATACAGGCTGACATAACTGCGTCTGACATAACCCATCACAACATGGTAAGCTATAGCTCCAGAGGATTACACATATGACACACTCACAACAGGGCTGCACCGAGGTGCTGGCATCATTATGACAGTGCTATTTGAAAAATTAATGAGGCTCCCAACATTCATGCAGCATATGTGTTAACACTAGATCTACCAATAGTGATGGGACACCGAGGGAGCTGAGTGTTTGTCACATCAGGCTGTAATCAGGACGAATTTGATCTTTACGCTCTTCACAGTAATGCCGAGCCTCTCAACTCTAACGAGGAAGGCAGCTGGGCCCATTCTGTTCAATTGAGCTCTCTTTGGAGATGTCTGCAGGCCCTTTAATGATCAGTGAGAGTCTTACGGGACATCTGACCCCGTATCTCACCACATGTACCCAACCAAATGCTGCACCAATTGGTATGTTTAAAGAGAAATGGAATTATAAAGGAGCCTCTGTATTCAGAATGGCGTGTGGGCCCATTTTGCTCGGCCGTCTTTGCAGTTGTTCCTGTGTCCAATTTAATTTGTAGAATCTTATATCCACTCCCAGTGGGCCACAGGCAGGCTGTCACAGCTGAATAGCAAAAGTAGAGGGAGAGGAGGATATAGAGAAGGAGCAGGTTAAGAGGCATAATGCAGAAAGAGGAGAGGAAGATTGTGAGAGAAAGAAACCAAGAGAGGCAGAATAAATTCAGAGAAAGAGAAACAGAGAGAGCAGGAGTTGGGGAGTGGAATAAATGAATTTCATCTGGAGGGCATTAGTGTGAAGTGGCAGCTGTTGTCCAGCGCTTTCACGGCTGTCCTTGGAAAAGCTGATTGGCGGAGGCTGGCACAGGAAACTATGCCCATATACCCACAGGCTGCCACAGGTTGACGTGTCAGTTGGTGCATGTGTATGCAGAACTTGAGTCTTCTGTCCAGATCCCTTCAGGCGCTGGCAGACAGGAGATTGTCCTTGCCTTCCAAAAAACCAATAATACACAAAGATAGTGCCAGTACTGGAGTGGGCTTGTGCATGGCCCCTCCACCTCCCTTTGGCTTTGCAGAATCAGATTTTGATGAATGTAGCTAAAGGCTTCAACAATAGTTCAGCTGTAAGATAGAGTTTCACAGCCTTGCAATGAATTACTTTTTTCAAAAAATGAACTACAAGATACATGTGTCAGAAGTGCAAGGGCAAAATAATGAGTCACATTGAGGGTTTGATACTGGGGGTCATCCCACAGAGAGAAGTTTGTTTTAAAAAATATCAGTGTGAGCCAGCTATACAATCCATGTGACCAAGTGCTCTTTCCTTTTCTCAACAAAATTCACATCTTGTTTCATAAAAGAAATCAGCATTTGTACCAGATTTTTATCATGTTCACCCAAGGCTTCTGGCTCAATAGTTTGATGTTAGACAAATTTTGCTGTAGTTACTTCAGGTATTATTTGTTAAAAGAAGACATAACAGTTATTGTGCTATGAAAAGCCTTTTTAACTTGCAGGGACTAAGCAAAAATATACTTATGACTGCAAAAAATGTAATGTTCTGAACAGCAGGTTTAAGCTATTTTCTGAACATTCTACCTATGTCACAGTGAAACATCAGTATTTTGGGATTCTTTATCTCCAAAACATACCCTTTGTCAATTTGATCGTAACTAGGGCTGGTTATCGGTACTTAATGCCTTCAAGGTATCAGCAGAAATAACCCAGTACCAAGCAATATTGAAACTTCTCCAGTCAAACAATGCCTGCATTTGATCCTTTTTGTACCCAGATCTAGACAGCTGTTGTAGTTTTGCGCACAGCTGATCACTGCAAGCGTTCTTTGATTTAACGTGACATGTGGTTGGCCAATTTTGCAGCAGCTATAGCTAGGGGTGGGCAATAAGGCCCTAAAATAATATCACAATATTTCAGGGTATTTTTGCAACAACGATATTCTTGACGATATGACAAGTTAGTAAAAAAGAAAAAAAAAAAATTATTAATTTAAGAAAATAGAATTGCGACAAAATAAGTGATCTAGTAGTTTGCCTTCAAAAATTCAGTAAAAACTAAACAAAAATGATCTCTCATTTCTTTAGTTTGTGAACAACAGTAAGTCAGAGCGAGATTCAGATTCTGTATACAATATTAATAGTTCAACAAAATAAAATCTACCACAAATTACACATTTTAACAGCTCCCAAATACAAAAAATGTCCCCTGGGATCTCTATATATAAATCAACAGGTGATTTCCTTCTTTAAGAAAAATCCTAAATGACTGAGTTGGGGTTTTTTTTCCACCTGGACCTTTATGCTCTGCCATTTCTCCTCTAATCATCACGCTGTAACCTGTGACAGGCTGTTATGATACCACAACTATCGCACGTTCACATATATGTAGTTTTTTGTCAAGCCGCGAGCATCATGTACGTTTACATTACCAAAGGTTTAATCACTAAACGACACTGACTCGTGTGTGCACAACGAGAGAGGAGAGGGAGAGATGCTGTGCTGCTGCCAGAGGAGCTGCTGAATGAGTTCCCTCTGAGCAGTAACTCGCTAAAAGAGTCTGAGAAGTCCAGAGCTGTTCATAAAACACTCCACAATACTGAAGCTGCTCCTCTTTTTGGAACCACCGCGGAGTCGGTAATAATTTCACTTTTAGCCATGCTTGTTGTTGCCGTGGGTAACAGTATGACATCAATATCGAATGAGTTGAAGTATTGAAAGTATCATGATATGAATTTTCCATATGATATTAAAAATTATACCAGCATTATCGTAAATGAGATGACATGGCACACCCCTAGCTACAACTCATACAGTCTGTGGTTTGGTGAAGTCTGGGGTGGTGTGTTTGATGGAGTTGGCAGTTCAGTGTGTCGAGATGCCACCAAAATGTTCGAAAGTTTGCCAATACTACATGCTGGTGGCGTTTTATGCAACTGAGTGCTTCCATGCGCATCATGGGTATGGAATGAAGTAGGAACAAAAGGTATCAGATGAAGAACTCTACTGGTGTCAGTATTGCTTTAAGGGTAGTGGTATTTTTCTAATTTTTTAAATGATATGACTAACCTAAGAGTTTTAATTGATATCTGTATCCTATAAAGTTTTAAATAATAATGGCATCATGGCTTTTTAAAATTTGGTTTGTCTGTTTGTATTTCCTGAGGTATTTTTCATTTCACCTCTTTGATACCTCCGTCACATGTATAGGGAGGTAACCAGTGGCTGTATCAACACAGGAAGCACTGCACCTCAGGAGACAATGCATGCAGCAGCACACACACACAGGAACATTTAATTCAAATGCCACCAGCAAGCATACGTGCACATTGACCTACTTTGAAAGCTTCATGTTACAGCGGTAACCTGCTGAGGCTGACACAGGTTTTACATCATTTGCATTCTGCGGTGACTGTGGCATTTATAAGTCACTCGAACAGTACACGTGTAATAAAAGTGAAGACATTGCTATATTTTAATACGTTCTTTGTATGCTCCTGTGATGATATGCTTCAAAAGCCTGTGACATGAAGTATCTTTGCATTTGGTGTTTTGAAGCTGCATCATACTTGATTTATTTTTACTTTTCAAGGGCCCCATCTCCCTGTCCCCTCCAGCAATTATGCGTCATACCCTTATTGTGAATGTCTACAGTATTAAGTATAATTTGAAACACTTGTGTCATCAGCTACCCTTGATGGGAAACAAGAGTGATAACTGGTGCCCACTTGTGCTTCCACGAATATCCAAGTATGCAGACGTACTCTCTTTTTATGCTGAGTTATTATTGTGAGGGTGCTAATTGAACACTTGATCACAGAAACAGATCAAACGTTAATTATCAAGGTAAAGTTGCAACACTACAATGCATAAACACCTCCTAAATATAGCCGGAGGTTAGTCAGTGTTTCAGACTAGTTAAAGATATGCCTTATTAAGCCTATTTCCAAAATATTTTTGGACGTGGCTTGTCAAAACCAAATAATGTGCTCCTAACCTTTGCTTATGCAGTGACAGCACCCTGCTTTGGTGGATCCGATAATGAGGCAGAATATCCATTTCATCCCAGCTTCCCTCTGCTCTAAGGGGCTCATCCCAATCATCCCTAATGTCCTCTGCACTGTAGTCATCCACTGTGTGTGTCAGCTCTACAGCGTGATCACAGTTCTTCCAAGACTACAAAGTAAACTATCGTGAGTGGAGGGACGGATCACTGCAGACTTCTCTTATCTCCCCTCTCAAGCAAGCCAATTAATCTCGCTTAATTAAAACATGACAAGGCCCTATTTATTATGAGGAGAATGTTGATTTCTCATCGTCTTGCCAAACACGAGTTTTAAATCTCGATGACAGATCTTCTCCGTATCGCTACGGGTAAGCCAATTAAGCAGGAAGTGTGCACCCGACGAAATTGCCTGTTAAAACTTTGGATCAATGCAATCGAATTTGGGAGCGTGCTAGTCTGCCGTTAAGTGAAAGAAGGTCCATTTTTGCTGCAGTTTATTAGCTGTGGCTCATTCTCCCTTCTATAAAAGGCTTGGTAGGAACATCCCAGAACAAGTATGTAATGAAGTGCATTTTTTTGTTGTGGGCTAAGACTGTTTTCGATGGGGTCTTTGTTGTTTGTTCGATGAATTAATGAGCAGCCGTCGAACCCCGAGGTGTTCTACTTTGCATAGCCTTTGACAGAGCTGCTGGCTCATAGTCTGGCTCGGCTCCTCGCGTAGTCCTCTTCATCGTTTTCCCAGGAAACTAATTTTTTGGTCGCACCCTGTCAGGCTTAATTATATTTAAGCCCCTCTGGTTTTTGTTTTGTTTTTAAGTATGACATTTTTTAATTGATTTTAGATAAAGCCGCCTCTAGCCAAAACAGTTTTCTTCCTTATTCTGGTTTCTCTTCTCTACATTAGAATGTCTTTGTTAGTTTAGATTATCGTTTTGTCTCGAGCAGTGTTTAAATCAGGCTGCTGTCTAGAAATATCACAGACACACGCTAGCAAACGTGATGCAACCCCGCACACTACAGCTGTGCAGTCTTTGGTCAGTCGCATCACCCACTGTCATTAAAACGAGTTAGAGACAGACAGTTGAGTTGTTGAACTGTTCTGGGGCATCCGATGACAAAAATAGTCTCACTTCATCACAAGCAACTGTCCATGGTCTATGTGATGCTTTTTTTAGTGTCAGAAAGACATGTGATCAAAACCTGATGGATGTTGTGTGTAAACAAGCTCACGCCCTGCCTCTGACCTGGAGTGATCACAGAAAGCTTCTCATCCTTTTACTTTAACATCGTTTCTTTATGAATTTTAGAAGGTACACTGATCTGGGAACACTATCTTTGGCAGCGGCTTACAGCATGACTTACTGTACCTTTTATCAGCGAGCTTGTTTTATAATTACTCTGTTTATAAGCTGAGGTGACGGCACAATTCGATTACACACACGTTAATTGCACGGAAATCTAATGGGTGCTTTGCAAAGGAAGTTTGGATCCTCACAGTGCGCTCAGTTAATAAACCAAATAGAAGCTTCAGCTGATTTTACATCTCAAAGAAGATGTAGTTAAAATTTATGTTGTTTTTAGTTTAGTCTTGACAGCTGAGATAAAGACAAAATGTGTAATTGAGCTTTTCATGTGTCTTAAACTGAAGTTTGTCTTAATTCATTCCTTTGATAGTCTGAACCTTTTTATTCTTTTTGAATGTACACAGAATGTACTTTCTTCTCTCCACACTGAACACATCAAAGAGGCTTAACAACTTACAAACTCATTCATGTAGAGTATATTGGCTCGGTCAGACAGATGTGTGTAGCAGCAGCAGGAGTGATACTCCTCGCGGCAGAGATTAAAGAGTAATAAGGTGATTGCTTTGGCAGCCCCGGCGACTAAGGGAAATGTCGGGGCCCAGAGAGAACAGAAACCAGCCAGGGGTCAGAGTTGAGCTGAAAACGAGTTCCTCAGAGCTGAGTAGGCAAAATGCTCCGATGCAAGCACTGCATGCACTCACATATACACAGCATAAGGATGCTGAGCCGAGAAGCATCACTGTTTCCTTACTACGTGTATCACAAATGAAAGAGGTGCTTTCATTCATGTTCAAGTCTTAAATGGTCAGAATGTCATCATAGTATTGTTTCAAGGATCTTAGTAGATAAAAGATAAAAAATATCTGCCCCTGACTAAGAATTTTCCTAGTCGACCAATAGTCGTAATTTAGGGCCATTAGGTGTGAGAAAGAATAGTATCAGTAACACTGTTAACACTGTGCTACATTACAGAGAAATACAAAACCGTACTAATGAACCTTCATTAATATAGGCCTATATTTTATCTACAAGTGCACGTCACACACTGAGCGAGCCGCCTGAATGACGCTGTCGGCAAAGCAGTAATGATTGTGCTAAGTGGCTAATGGGCATGTAGCTACTTCCATGTTTCAGATGATATGTCGTGTTTGTAGTCGACCAATGAAGATGAGTTTACATATCACCTTGGGTTCATCCTTCACCTTCTCAAAATGATCCCACACTTTGGATTTCCTGCCCGACATGTTATTAACTAGCCTGTGTGATAACCACAGGTACCAGCCCTGGAAATTAACGTGACTCCTGTCTGACTGCTGAGCGTGGCCACTTCCTGTGTCTTTCCTTTCAAATTAAATTCCCACATGGTCCAGTCATATACTGTAGGTTTCGATTTATTTTGACGAGGTGCAGCTCCTAATAGAGTTTCACGTTGTTGTTTTTTTCCTGCAACTTTTGGAGGTCATTAGGAAATATTTAAAATAAAAATAAGATATTGTTGGGAAAAATAAATCAGGATAAAAAGTAATGGCATTTAGTGTATGAGTGCAAGACAAATTGCTGTTATCATAAGAATATAATGTATGAAACACTTTGTTGCTTTTGTCATGCTTCAGTTGTTTGATGTGTCATCCAAGAGTTAAATACTACAAAAGATGATTGATCTTGTTCTTTCCCCTCTTTCTTATTTCCTCTGCTCTGCAGGGCAGCAGCTAGTGAAATTGGACAACCAGTTCAAAGTGATGTGTGTGGTCCTGCATCCCAGCAACCCAGAGGTATTCCTGTGCGGAGGTTACAGCTCTGTGGTCAAGGCCTGGGACTCTCGCAGCTGCAAGGTCAAACTCATTAACCACTCTACAGTAGATTTGTCATTTTTATTGACTCTGGTTCACAGACTGTTGTTTGATCTTATAAATCAAAGGCAGGTACGCTCCCCACCCCCTCATGCACGCTCGCAGTGAAACACTAGTACAACAATAACCCATGCTTTATTTCACTAAGAGGATAATGTTGCTGCATGCATAGAGGTAACACTGCAGGTTATCGTGCTAATTGTTGAAAGCAAATTTTAATTTCATCTGGGACTCGTGAATTGTTCCCGTGAAGCTACAACCTCGTATTGCTATTAAGCTTAATGGACTGTTTTATATGATAATCCTATTCACCTCCTTCAAATCTGAATGCTCACATGTCATTTTTCCCCACGGCTAACTGAATCGTTTCCCTGCAGGGTTTTAGATTTAATACAGTGGGGATTGTCTTTGCCAGAAGGTGTCAATGTGAGTTGCAGAGTGAGTGTACAACAGTCCTCAGCAAATAGGTTGTTAATGCCGTAGCTTCCTGGCTTCCTGTCTGTCTTAGCTCTGGGCTGTGTTCATCTTGCTTTGGGGTGAAATCACCACATTAGATGAAAGGGCCAAGACCCACAGGCACAACATCAACCCATTAGTGTGACGTCTCTCTAAAACTGACTCATTAGGTTGAACTGGATGCATGAGATTGCTCTTCCATGTTATGTTAAAATTCATTAATAAGAGCAGGAGTTTAAAGTTTGGTTCAAGTTACAAAGCAGAAGGAAGAAGCAGCTGAAGTTGCAGTTAGAGGTCAAGGGTTAAATTGTCTCAGTGTGGAGTGGAGCTGCTAGCTGCTCGCTCGGTAGCTCTGAAATTAAAGATAATCACATAAGACACTCTGTGAAAATCTTATTTGGTAAAACGGGGCCAGTAAAGAAAGGTATTTAACCCAGGGGTTAAATTGGGCCAGAGCTCACCAGAGCTGAGCTCCACCTCCTTCAGTATCACAGCGTTTCCAGCTCTCACAGTTTCGGAATAAAAGAATGACTGTCCAGGTTATTTAATGTAGAAATCCATGGTATACATTGGCAGTCTGAAAAGCATCCGATGTGAGTAAAGTCGTGTTTCGACGAAAAGTCTTCATCAGGGTATATAAACACATACACCCTGATGAAACGCGTAGGTCATCCACGTATTAATAAAGGATTTTTACTCACAATCGGAGTGCCTTGGATGCTTTTCAGACTACCAGCGTATACCATGGACTTCGCATGTTGAACAGTCATCTTCTTTTGTTCCTATGTGACTACTTGACTACACCTGATTTTTTACTGTTGGCTGTTATTTCATAATGTTATATAATAATAATATAATATGCGGACACTTTCGGCTGCTGTTCTTCTTCTTAGAGTCAGCTGCTAACTGCTAATAGCTGCTTTTCAAATCTCCCTGTGGTGGCTCACATACGACAGCTGTCCCAATCATGGTCCTTTCCTGTCCTGTTTACATAGTTGTCGTTTTGGCGCTGTTACTGCCTCTGCTGCAGGCTTAAAGGCGAGACAACTCTGTCCTCCATTCCGTGATCGTACCTTTTATAAAGAACAAGGCAACACAACACTGTGAAATATCTGCCTTGAACAGGCAGTGTAAAAAGGGCTTTTTACTTTATTAAGTAGCTGTAGCCATCACACAGCAGTAAGATCAATATGTGTCTCCAAACTGAAGGAGGGGCTGTGCATAATTCACACATGTGGCACAGCAGCAGTTCTTTAAGTTTATAATTTCCACTGCAGATGGATGTGACGACACTCTCTGCCTGTTAGTTAGTTTGTGTGGCTGCTTTCTTTGCAGGCACTGGAGGTGGGCACGGCGGAGAGTCATTAGCAAAATGGCACCACTTGGGCCCTGTGAGCTAGTGCTCCTTTATAAACCCTCTTAGAACAAAGTTGCGGGCTCTCTCCGACATGAGACACCCATTTGATATGTGGTTGATGTTTCTGCTTGCTGCACCATACCACATTGCACTTAAACACTTTTCCACTCATGCACCCACCTACGCTGCTGAACTTACTGATTACACATGCCACTGTTACAGTAGTTTAACTTTTCTTCTTTCTTTTCTTATGTTATTTTTTTATTAATATAAAGATTAACAACACGAAAGGTTAAACTAATTAAAGAATAGCATCATAGGAAAACTGTAACAGTGGCATTTGTAATCAGTAAGTTCAGCAGTGTACGTGGGTGCATGAGTGGGAAAGTGTGTAAGTGCAGTGTTGTGTGGTGCAGCAGATGTCAGCCACAAAAGTAAAGTGTTTAGAGTAAGTTTATTAAAGTTTAACTTAAACTAGCGGCCACATTAACATTGGATTTGGATGATTTTTTTTGTTATCAAATACAGATAAATAGAATACATACGTATATAAGATGTTGTTATGACAATGCCTTACTCTGATAGCAGCTTCCCTTACTGTGTTAATACCATAGAAGCAGAATGAAATCAGAATGGACATTAGGATGAAAGTAGCAGGTCAGAATGACAAACATTTTCTAGTGTAGCGGGCTAACTTCGTATAAAATTCCATATAATAAGAAACCAACTTGCAGCAAATCACTAACTTACTGAGACAAGGTTTTGCAGTAATGACCAAACGAACCGTGGAGTTGCACAAAGCATAAAGTGATGTCTTTTGTGCAATATCTCCATTGCCTTGATGATTGAGAGGAAGTGAGGAATGCTGGAATTAATTGCTTCACATTTTTATTGGTAGGTCATCGAATTCTGGTAATACTATGTCAAAGTAGTGAGTATGACACACTGATGTGTCTTGTCACCATAACAACTAACAATTGCCATTTTCTTTTATACTATTCAAGTGACTACAGCAAACAGTTCAGTATCTGCTCTAGTTTCAATCTATTTCTGTGGTTAGTACTAAAGCAGCAGAGCAGCATTAGCAGAAACACTGTGATCAACTGTCACAAATACTTTGGTGTGAGATCACAAAGTGAGGAAAAGGAGGGACTGAGTATTTAAAAGCAGAGCTTACTGACACATTGCACTGCTGTTATCATTTTGTCTTCCCACCTTAAAAATAATCTTTGCAACCGTAAGTGTCATATTTGCTGAAACTGTCACTATATTCTGAAAAAGTATATGAGACAGTCTGTCCCAAAAAAAACCATGTCACTCCTCCCCTCTGGCTGCCTCTGACGGCATTTGCTACAATCAGACCACGCAGCAACGACCAATCAGAGCAGAGAAGTCTCTATCCCAGCTGTCAGTCATGTCAGTGGCTCAGTGAATTGCACTCAAACTAGGCAGCACTGATCAAATATGAATCAAGATTCTAACAATGCATCGCCTATTTCTCGCCTCAGATGTTTTCAAAACATATTTTAGTGTACTGTTTAGCTGTAAAATGAGAAAGTTGGTCCGGCTCGTGGGTGGTGCTTGGTACTTCAGTTGACTGATTTCAATGTAGCGGCTGAGTCACAAACTTTCTTATTTTACAGCTAAACAGTACACTAAAATATGTTTCTGAAAACATTTGAGGCAAAAAATGGGCAGTGCAGTAACAGGATCTTGGCTCATATTTGATGTACTCCACGGCTCTGATTGGTTGTTGGTCGATCGATCATGTGCAGTTAGGCCATTAGAAATGCTACAAGGCAGAGGAGTATGAATTTTTTTGTCTCATTTAGTGCTGTGTAAATATAGTGGCAGTTTCAGCAAATATGAAAAAAGTTATTAGTTATGTATATTATTAATTTTTTTGTAAGTTACCAGCTGTAAAAGCATAAGTCCAGATGTTTCCCTCCGTCAAGTAAATTGCTCTTCTGAGATGAGTGCCATAAACGTTATTGTCCATTCAAACTAGAAGAGCTATAAAAGCATCATGGGATGGCTTCAACACTAATTTTAATTAAATTAACTATTATTAAATTTGATATTATAACTACTTTAGCTTTTTCACATAGTAACACCTCCCATTATGTTGAAGATTGAAGAGAATTTCTTTATGTTTTTACCATGAATTTTAAAGGGCTTGATGCTAATCTGTGCGTGTGTTTGCGTCGGGGTGCTTGTGTGTGTGTGTGTGTGTGTGTGTGTGTGTGATTCCAGGTGGTGAAAGCGTACAAAGCAGGGATCCAGCAGACCTTGGACATCCTGTTTCTGAGAGGTGGTGTGGACTTCATAACGAGCTCAGACTGCGTGAGCAGAGACTCTGCAGACCGCACCCTCATCGCCTGGGACTACCAGACCACAGCCAAGGTCTCCAACCAGATTTACCAGGTTAGAAAAGCAGTGTGTGAATGAGGAAACCTCACCCCTGAGTGAATATAGTTCTAACTTCCCTATGGTGTTAAAATTATTGGCTAAAAGTCTTAAAAGCAGCTTCAGTTCAGAAAAGGAAATTATATTTCTCATTAAAATACATTCCTGAAAATGTGTGAACTCCCTGATGTGAAACTAGTTGTAATTAGGTATGTTAAACTGGCATATTTTGACAGTGCTGAAGGAAGTGCCGCTTGACTGAATGCCACCTATTCTAAAAATGTGTTTTTAATAACCTCTGTGCTGTGTGTGTCCTTGAGTCAGTGTTTCTGCAGTTGAATCAAGAGTTTATTTTACAAAGCAGGAAGTCTTTGAAGTCTTGTAAATTCTTCATACTATTAATATGTAGGATGGACAAAATAACAGGAACAGTGTAGAATATAACACACAAACTGGCCTCAGAAACAAACAGAGTAGATTCATTGCTTTATGAATGAAGCTTTTCTGTTACTTTTCCACTTGCTGCACATCTAAATGACATTGTAGTTGACATGCAGCTGACTTCATGGTTAGCAACAGCAAGAAAATGTCAAATGATGAATTAATTTCCCCTCTGGTTTTTGTCCCTCCACTCATTTGGCCACCAGGAGCGGTACACGTGCCCCAGCCTGGCTCTCCACCCACTGGAGGAGTCCTTTGTTGCCCAGACTAATGGGGACTACATTGCAGTGTTCTCCTCCCAGCAGCCCTATAGAATGAACAAGAGGCGGCGATACGAAGGACACAAGGTCAGTAACGACTGTGGCCTCGGGGGTGGGGGCAGGGCGGGTCGGGGGGATAACGCAGGCCTGATCAATACAGAATGTACACGCACACAAACAACTTCAGCAACATCCCACATGCACACAAAGCAAAAAGGCATCAGAATAAACCTATGCACACACACGGAGATGCTCATCATAACCTGCACAACACATAGTTGACATGTACCACAGATCCATAGCATGCTTTCCTCCACAGCACCCTCCCCCAAAACAAACACACTAAGCACAATACAATATTTCCACCGAGGGAGGCAAACAGAGCAGAATATGGCTGGCAAATATTACTGAAAGCATGTCGAGCTGCCACCGTGGTGTCTGTTTGTTGAACCAAGAAAAATCCAGAGATGGACAGGAAACAAATTGGTATCTCACATTCTAGTCCTGTTTTTTTCCTCCTTTGTTGATGGCCCTGAGTTGCAAAACACAACATTTTAAATCAACAAAACATAAAATGCAACATTCCAGAAAACACAAAGACATTTCATCTCTGAACTTTTTTCATGTTTTCTTTATTATATACCACTTTGAAGCCAACACTTCTGAATGTCCCAGCAACAAATGAGTGTATCACAAAACCTTTGTTGTGATTATAAATACTTTGTTGCGGCCTTTGGTGTTCAAAAGACAAAGGATAGGTTCAGAGAATACTCATGTTTCCATGTGTATATCAACAGAGTTATTGGTTCCTGTAAACATTCCTCCTGAGTCCTGTCCATACCTATCCTTAACAGATTGAATAAGTTCCTTGTGTAATATAATGTAAGAGATAAGGGACAAAATACCAGCCAAAACATTAAAACCCTAGGTAGGTGAAGTGAATAACATCAATCATCTCCTTACAGTATAATGCTCTGCTGGGAAACATGTGCTCTAGCATCAGTGTGGAAGTCACTTGACGCACTCCATCCACCAAAACACCATTACCGACTGAGTACACCCTCCCATGGCAGCGGCACTCTTTGATGGCTGTGAGCCAACCCCCCCAGCAGGACACTGAACTAGCCACACTGCAAAAACAGCTTAAGAATGGCCCGAGGAATGAGACAAAGAGCTTAAGGCATCGATCTGGCCTCAAAAGTCCCCAGATCCCAATCGTCGGAGCACCTGCAGGACTTGCTGGCACCCCAGAGTTACCTTGATACTTGGCTCTGACCTGTCAAGGCATGGACCTCTGAGGGTGTCCTGTGGTGTCTGGCGCCAGAATGCAAACAGTGGATCCTTTGAGTCCTGTGGGTTGTGAAAGCGGTACCAGCATGTCCCACAGATGTTCAATCAGACTGGGATCTGGGGAATTCTGAGTACAGGTCAACGCCTTGAGCTCTTTGTCTCGTTTCTCAGGCCATTCCTGAGCATTATTTGCAGTGTAGAACAGTGCATTATCCTGCTGGTGGGGCCACTGCCACATGGAGAGTCCCACTGCCACAAGGAAAGTGTGCTTGGTCTGCAACAGTGTTTGGGTGGATGGAGTTCGTCAAGTGGCATCTACATGAATTGCCAGGACCCAAAGTTTCCACGCAGAGCGGTGCATTTCAATGAGATAATTGATGTTACTCACTCAGTTAATTATTTCATCATTTCAAGAAAACAAGCTGTGTTATCTCAAGATAATCAACCTGTTATCAAGAGAAAACAAAAGGCTGTTTGCCCTTATTAACGTTTATCAGAGGTCAGGTGCACCCTGCCAGCATGCATACATGGCAACTTGACAACTACAGCAACTGATTTAGGTCGAAAATGTCAGATACAAGGAACACCCACTATTGATCAGACTGTACTTTAATCAAGGTTTAACACAGGCAGAGTAATGAATCAGTCATGAATCCTCGCAACAGTCATGACAGTGATCACGAAGGCTGAAATTAGGCTTGATCAAATGAAGCAGACTTCGTTTAGGTTCTCCATAATCACCCTGGGATATTGATAGTGACAGTTTGTCTCATTATCTGGAGAATTTGCCTTTTGTTTTCTGAAGCATCAACGTAAATTAACAAGATATCATAAGAAAATGAGCTTTGTTTGTCTCCAGAAATAATTGATATGGAATAATTGAATGAGTATATCGTTTATATAGACTTGAAAATATCCTTTAATCTCATGCTTAGTGTCATTTTGTGTCATCCTGCGCTTTCACACTTGTCAGTTTTGGTTGCAAGCAACAGGCGTGGGAAGCCATTTGGATTTTAATACAGTTGATGTTTAAATGCAGTAAAGGAGATTGTATTTATTTCTATACAAAGATTACTCAATAGTGGGGCAGACTATTTAGGATTTAATTTGCTATTTTTACCTTACTTATGTTACATTCTTTTGCACTATGAATATATATTGGTTTGTAAAATGGTATATTTTTCGCTGGAAATTCAATTGAAAAACAGTTCACAGAGCAAATAATCAGATCTATGGACGTTTCCTAATATAATACCTTACAGGATTTTAAAAGAAATTCTTATAATAATATTGGTGTAAATTGGCTTCCATACAATTCAGAATGTCTGTTAACCCAGTGAATAAAATTAAACTATCACTTTGCATACAACCAGAGATGTTAAAGAACGCATGCATGGCTGCCCAAGTCTGTTATCAGCTGCATCACACTCACACTTTACGCTGATGTGAAAAAGGCTCTTGGTGAGAGGTTAATGCATCGTAACTAACACATAGACTCATGTCCTAGGTGGAGGGATACGCAGTGCACTGTGAGTTTTCTCTGGATGGAACTATCTTGGCATCGGGAAGCTCCACCGGCTCTGCTCACTTCTACGATTACCACAGCGCTCGTATGCTGCACACTCTCCACGCTCACAGCCAGCCCTGCCTGTGTGTTTCTCAGCATCCCGTCCTGCCTGCGACCGCGGCCACCTGCGACTGGGCCGGTGAGATCAAGGTCTGGCACTAAAGACTGTGAATGAACAAGTTTAAAAAAAAAAAAAAAAAAAGGCCATGAGAAGACTGTATTAAACTGAAAGCTTGTGCACATCCATCTTCAGGACTTTATCTCCCATAATCTCTTGGTATAAGATGATAAGAACTTGGCAAAGAAATGCTGGAAGTCAGCAAGACTACTATCAACTGACGCCTTTGAAAAACATTTCCTACACTGTGCATCTTGCAAAGCTTTCTCGTTATTTTAACAACCACCCACATCTTCATTCCCATTCATATGAACTTGCACTGGCACAAGAACAACAGACTCTATTGTGTAAATCCTACTATAAGCATGTTTTTCATATTTGGCCCGTCTCATATTGTTATAACATCCTGAAAACAGCGAAAGATACACAGCGGAGATAAAAGGAAGTTTCTCTACAGTTCAAAGAGTGAAGTATTGTTATGAGTTTTATCTTCAGTGGAAGGTGGTGGGAAAGCAGTCTGGATGCGCACACAAACACAAACACGACCTTAATGCTTACATGCTCAGCTTTCCACTCCAAAAACAGCGAGGGACTTCATCACCATGCTCTTGAAGTTTTTGTCAAAACAAAAAGCAAACAAAAAAAAAAAATCTCTTTGGGCATTTTCTAATCAGTAGTGTTTTTCATTTCACATTCTGCATACACATCACTTTTCCTCTATGCCTTTTTGTTCTCACTGCTCTGATATGACATTTTATTTTCACACTGACAGCTTAAAGCATCACAGAGAGACAACCAGAGAACTAAAGAAAATACGCAGACATCTGTCAAAACATTGCCAGGTTCTTCCAAAATCCTGCCAGTCAACAGCAGAGCAGTGAAGTGCAGACAGATGCTTGTGATCTTTATTCAGTATCTAGCAGAACAGTCCTTAAAATACACTTTGCTGTTTGGTGCCGAGGGAAATTCTAATGGCTCAGTACTTTTTGTAGCCCCTGTGGTTGTTTATACTGCAGTTAATTATATTTCAACTGACATTGTTGTTGTCTTAAAGGACCAATAAGCAATTTGTGAAGCCGAATAATAATTGGTATGTGCAAAGTGGCGAAAACTACTGCTGTTTTTGAGTAATCCCTGTGTGTTTTTGCAGGCTAGCAGCAACTATAGAATATCATTAATATTAAAGCAAATTAAAGAGGGTGAAATAATAAGACCTCAAAAGGGTGAAAAAGACCAAAGAATAAAGTTCAAGACCAGTTGTGAAAGAAAACCAGGGTTAACATTGGAGGTGCCTTTTCAGGAAGACATATTTGGAGATGGTGTTGCCTCTTTGATGTTCAATGGGTAAGTAACCAAACCTTTAACTGTTATGGTAATGGGTGTCTGTTCAGTATATAAACTGTCACGTTGGGTGTTAAAGGCCTTGTCCACATGCAAACTGTGTTGGTCATTTGGTAACACTCTTTTCAGGGTGAAGATGTGTAGAAACTCAATTTTCAATGTTGATGTGTAGACAGGGAAAACCGTTTTTGGCTTGTAACGTCAGTGTGCACCATTGTTTCTTCTTGTGAGGTATCACAAATGAGCCCAGCCACCTTTCAGAGGAAACTTATTTTCGGCTACTTGTATCCGCAACCTCATTCTTTTGATCACTACACAGAGCTCATGACCATAGGTGAGGGTTGGGACGTAGATGGACCGGTAAATCAAAAGCTTTGCCTTCCCGCTCAACTCCCTCTTCACCACGACGGCCCGACACAGCACCTGCATCACTGCGCCGATCCATCTCACACTCCATTCTACCCTCACTTGTGAACAAGACCGCGAGATATTTGAACTCCCTCGCTTGGGGGAGTAACTCACCCCCAACTTGCTTTAATCGTGTTGTTGCATTTTCATTTGGATGGAGATTTTTTTTCCCTATAACTTTTTGTGTAAATGTGATTTTTTTTTTTTTTTAAGGAGGGGGGAAAATGCGCTTTCAAAAATACTTCCTTCAGGGAAAATCCATGACAACATCTCAGAGGTATTTTTAGGATCTTACAATTTCCATTGCCACCGGCACATCTGTGAGTCTGGCAATTTCTAAAAAAAATAAAGTAAATAACTCTTCCTATTATGAGATTTAAAAAGCCTTTGAAATTTAAACAGAAACTGCTCCTAAAAAGAATAAAGATTTTGGCAAAGGTAAAAGACAGGCATAACAAATTTACAACAAAAAAAAAAAGACCAAAAAAAAAAGACCAAAAAAAAAAGCGGAACTCTTAGTGCCTGTGGCAATACTTCCCCAACTAACCTCAGCTCCCTGGCTACGGCTAACCTTTACAGTGTGGAGGAGGCTGAAATGGAGGTCAACCATAATCATGCAAATCTTAAAAACAATGGCAGGAATTTGGGATGAGTTAAATAAACCTTAAGCAAGGCTTCACATGGCTGAACAACGTTACAAATAGAGAGAGGTGTCTAAAATTAGTTGAGGAATTTTTACTTGAATCCCAATTGAAATTGTGACAGATGCATCAAGAGGGTCATCTGGATGGAAAAAATCTGGAATTAGAATATACACAAATACACTTTGTTAAGGACTTGCTGAAAGAAAAAACTCCCCTGCACTGTCAACCTTCGAGACATTTTTTAGGCTCTTAAGCTCTTGAAATAAGATATGTCCATGATGTATTTCCCAACACCCATCTTTATTAAGTAAATAAACATACAGCAAAAATATATAACCATGCATCAGACAGACACATATGTTTGACACTTAGACAGCTGGCCTGTTGTTCCTGGAACAGGGCTGGAGGTAGAACAGGACAGAACCGCTTCAGCCTCTTCATTCAGGGTCAAAACATTCGATAAATATAACATCAACTGAAACTGGATAAAAAATAGTCATCATAGTGTAATAACAATTGCGTACGTAGTATCTATATCTCTTTTTATACATTAAGTCCACACAAAAATACCATATATCCTCTCAGTCCTTCTGTACATAGGTTAAATTTAATTCCAAACCTTTTCAGCCTTGTAGATACCTATACATTGTACCAAATAAGAATATGATTGTAGACTTTATATGGCCTGTATGATGCTGTTTCACCTTCTTACCATGCCAAGGTTAAAAAGAAGAGACGCCGTTTTTAAACCGTTTTAAAAAAGCCAGTTTGCAGATCTGCAGGAATGGGAGAGGTAGAGGCTTGGCCTTCCGGAAAGATCTATACGCTACCACCTGAGGGCAAAGCTAAGTTCCCGTCATTTAGCTTATCCCTTTCGCCATTCCTCTCAGATCTATAGAGCTACGCAGGCAGGAAGAAATCCTTCAAGATCTATCATGCCAAAGGGCGCACAGATGTTGGAACGTTGTCGTTTTGCCCCCATCTACTCCGGTAACATGAGCAGATGGTAGCACGATTACGACGCAGCAGGACAAACCTCTCTGTAACTCTTTATTTAACATAAGGCAGGGGCTTATTAGAATTGTTTGAATTCACCAACAGGACAGCATGTCTTTGCCACTTCCTATGTACGCATATATATACACTTTATTTTCACAGTGTTTTCTCTAAAATAGCCTAATTGAGCATGCTGGTTTAAAAACAACACACTGACTGTACATTTTTGTCTTTAATCAGTCGTCTCTCCTTCTCAGTACACTTTTTGTGCATACCTTGCAGAACTGCCGGCTCGCCTGGAGAATGTTCCAATTAATCTCTCCTGAAAACGAGAACATCCAGCACTTTTTGTTTTGGTTTGCGCAACTAGTGCCAACAGTGTTTAAGAGTTTGTCTGCGGGTTGAAATTTGGCTACGTGTGCCAGATTTTTCAGGCAGGGATTAAGCCTCATGGTCTTTAACTAACTCCACTGAAAAATACCCCCAGTCTAAGAACGGACTTAATCCTTTTCCAAGAAACTGGCCGTGTGTGTGTGTGTGTGTGTGTGTGTGTGTGTGTGTGTGTGTGTTAACGTTTGACAGGAAGAACATACGCTGTAACGGTAGTGTATACATACAGTAACAATACAGTAGATAATACAGTATGTACACAGTTGTAAAGGAGACCATTCTGTCCAATGAACAGGATTAAGGCAATTTCACAAGTGTCCTGGTATGAGGGTAACTACTGTTCAGCCTCATTTTAATACAAAAATAAGAAAAATTCCAGTTAAAAATCTTGCAGTTCCGTTTAATCGTTTCTACTGAATCTGTACTTTTCGAGGGTTATTTTTCCAACACACAAAATCAGGGATTTTTAAATTTCCAATCAACAAGCAGGAAATCTAGCATCATGGAGGGAACTCGCATAATCTAAGGCTCAATCCCAATACCCCCCCCTAGTCCTTACCCCTCCGTTTTGCTGCTCCACATCCACGCATATGGTGTCCCAATTCTTGCTGGGATAGAGGTGAACCTGACCTTCAAACCAGTGGTTCCCAAGTGGTGGGTCGTGGTCCTAAAGTGGTTTGGGGGGTCCATTTTGAATGGGCCGCAAATGACTTGCAAACGTGTCATTTTTGTAAAAAAAACATGCTTTATTTTGAAGTATAGTGAATTCCCAGCACAGAGCTTTTATTTTGAATTGGTGTTTCTTGCTGTAGAGTCAGCAACTAATGGACAGCTACTTGACAGGGACAGCAAACTAGCTCGACAACATGGCCAAATGCAAGTATGACACTGAATATATATAACCGTGTGGACTGAGAACTAATGACTAATGACTGTTTATGTAAATGGCAGCATCGACGACTACTGATCACGTATCAGGGTTCTCATTTCATAGGGGAGGTTTTCAATCGTTACCCCTAGTAACTGTTCCAAGAAGCAAGGTGGCTCTCGAAAGCAAGGGTTAGGGGTAAAAATGAGAAATGGGATTGGGCCTTAATTGACTTGATATAAACATTACATTGCAACAGAATGAAAGACTCTTTTTAATATCTTGTTTAGCCAATTTGGTAATAAAACATCATTTTTAGCAAGGGGCGCTCAGAGATAATGTCCCTATGAGAAACAATTTAGCTGGAAATGAGTTTTCTCATCTTATTTATATGCATTATACAGCATGCATTTTGTTTAAGACAAAATAGAGGATGAATAAATCTTCTTAACAGCTTGCAGTCAGCAGGGTCCACTATACATAATGGATAACCGTCCTTCTCCTAAACATGTGTAATTAAGTCACCCATTGTACACGCCTTTTCCCATTATCTATACTGTATATTTTTCGAGCAGGAATTAATGGTCTCTTGCTGGTTTTACTAACAGTACTGAACACCAAAAAAAAAAAAAAAAAAAAAAAGAGCAAATAGCACATTACGTTCATGTAGCCGCGTGGAACTCGGTTTATCCCGGTGGCTCTAATTATCATCAGTGTAACTGAAACAAAAACTTAGTGAAGAGCTGGTCTCAGGTAGCTACACCGTATCATGACATACAATAGAAAAAGTGTTGCAGACTGCTCGAAACGTGCCTTGGCTAAGAGATACATAAAACAACAACATGTTAATACCCCATCACACCAAGTATGTGTTTGCTGCAGGGAACTTTTGAGACATACAGTACAGTACAGTTAAGTTAGGAATCATCATCATCATCATCATCATGCATAAAATGAAAAGCTCCCTTTCTCCCACTCAGTTCAGCAGCGTGCCGTATAGCTGTGCCTTGGTCAAACTGTCCTTTCTCGTCAGTCCCGTGCTGCCAAATTTTTGGTATCTTGGAGAGGTCTTCTTTGGGAGTGCGGGGCCGACACTGAGAGCGGAGCTGGAGCTTGGGCGGGGCCGGACGCTCGGCCTGGGGCTGGGGTAGTGTTGAAGACTTGAGGCTTCGAGGGAGCTTTGGTGTAAGGACTCAGCCGAGCTGTCTGCACTCAGATTCACGTAGTCCTTCTTGACGCTGCTCGCCGCTGTTGCTCCCCCACTGCTTTCCTTCTCTTTAGAGCTCCCTGAGAGGAACAAACTGCCCTCGGAGTCCTGACTGTCCTCCTTGGCTCTGTACAGCACAGAAGTTTTCTCCTGCTTACGATGCTCATTCGGCTTCTGGCTGCGGCTGGGCGAAGGAGGACCAACAGCAAAACACTGTTCCAGCACGCGGCTGTGGAAGACGTCATCTCCTTCTTGGAAGCTGCTGTAGAGAGACCCCTTGACCTTATTGGAGGGGCCCATGGCAAAGTGGCGCTCAGAGAAACTGTATGGAGAGACACGCCCTGTGATGTTACGATAGGAAGATGAGAATGTGTTGATGTCTTCCACGCTGAGCTGTCTCCAGCGGCTGCTTAAGTCGTCCTCAGGGACCTGGATGTCACCGCGTCTGTCCAGACCTCCTCCACGAGCCTGGCCCAGCCCTGTTGTGGACCCCATGCTGTGAGAGGAAGCCAGGCGTGGGGTGCTGGAATGGTATGGTTCACTGAAGCATGAAGCCGTCCTCGTGTACGATGGTGAGGTGCCCTTCTGCGGGCTCCTGGGGGGCACCATGTGCTGGATGCTAAGGGACTTGGGGAAGCTTGAGCTGTCTTTATCATAAGAGGACATGCTTTTGCGCTCATAGTCCCCACTGCCACCATCTCGCCAGTCCATGTAGAGACCCTGATGGGAAGAGGATAAGGTGCTGCTGGCAGTGCGCCCACAACCACCACTAACTCCTCCCTTCTCGTCCGATGCGAGGCTGAAGCTAGAGTAGGAACTGGAGGCAGGGAGGCTACCAGTGCCGAAGTCATCGTGGTGGTGGAAGGAGGATGGAGGCTCATGGTGGGAGAAACTTCCAGAGTGGTAGGCTTCTTCCTCTGGGTTGCTGTCGGTGGAGTTTTGAGCGTGAAGCTGCAGCAGGCCGGTGCCTTGGAGGTCAACGCTCTGCCTGCGCTCTGTATCCTGCCATCGTTCAGGGCAGTAGAGAGCCGTATCACTACAGTAGAGATCAGATGATTTATAAGAAATACGGCGGCTCAGGTGATCAGTGCTTCCTGTTCCTGTGAGAAAATCTCCATCCTGTGGCTGCGGACTGGGTGAGCGCGTTACAGGGCAACTGCTTCCTGGTTCTGGCTTTTCCAGGACCTTGGCAATTATGGCTGTGGGTACGGCATCGGAGTAATTGGAGTGGCACATTGCTATGGTGGCTCCGCTATCCCGATTCTGTTTCTCAATGTGGGAACTGATGCGCTCCTGGAAATCCACCGGCAGCTAAGACAAGAAAGACAGACATGCAAAGAGACAAAAGAAGCTCGATGAAGATGGGATACAAAAAAAAAGGTCTGCTCTTTTGCTTTGTGAAAGCTGCTGAGCTGGTTTTCATATTCAGCTAGAAAAGATCTCTGAAAAATTAAGAATTCCTCAACAGTCTTTTCTTAATTATTTATACAATCAACTTGAAACTCTTCCTCAGAGATATTCCATGCTTTCTGTGTCTGCAGTGAAGATATTTTTAGAGCCATTCCTCAAGGATTTTAATCTATAGTTCTAGTTTAGAAAGTAATTCATTCTCGCAAAGCTCACAGAGTCCCGACCAGTTTGTGTATCTCAGGGGAATTGCACTACTTGGCCCTTCTAATGAACTTGTCAGAAAATTGCTGAACACAAGCTTTATTTATTTATTTGTTTGCTTTCCTTTTCTCCTAACATAGGCCTGGTTTTCTTTTCTTACCTCAACTTTGTTACTCCACAAAGACAAGTTAATGGGAACATTAAAAAAAGGAAGACTTTTTTTTTGGACAGACATAAATATTTTTGTCTTTCTAAATAACTCCCTGTCCTTCTCTGTCCCATCTGTTTCTCTGTCTCTCTTTCTCTTGTACTGTCTAACTCTCTCACACTCAGACAGACACATAATCTGTTTGATTGGCTCACGTTTGAAAAAACTGCGTCTGTCAATTACAGACTGGTTTCTTTGTGCCTATTAAAGCTGGTCAGGGTCAGTAAGAACTGTTCCTGCCACACTGAGTTCTCTCTTTTCTCCTCCCTTTCTTTATCCTTTCATCTTTCTGCTCTTGCTCCACTGCCTTCACAACCAAAAGACCCTCATTCCCTCTCTCTTTTTCTCTGTCTTTCTTCTGTCTACCATCAAACACATATCAGTTCCACAGGGAACGGCTTAGATTCAAATTAAACCAGTGCTCCGGGTCTCCAGCTGGGAATAGAAAAAAAAAGATAAAATACTGACTTGGCTTTGTTAAGAAATAGAAGCTCGCCTCGGCATAAAATAACCTGCATCTTTTAAGTTGGAGCTATTTTTAGCAGCCGCTGCCTCCCAGAGGGAATAGAGATGGAAAGTAGGTGAGGCTGTGGGGGGGAGCACAAAATGATATACAGTGTGTGCTCCAAGTGAGCTAGCTCAGCATTAGCTGCTATCTGAGGCAAATCTTAATTAACAGTCACACAGTGTTAATCCACGTGACAGAATCCACGTCTACAGGTCTTGTTCCATTTATTGAAGTAAGTGGTTTAATGGCGTCGGATGGAAGTGGCACTTGTTATTTTAGTCATTCTAGCAATTCACAGCCACTCTGTGAAAGCTGCTTCCTCAGTACACTCCACGTTCAGAAGAGGTTTTACATTTCCGTGTTTTATGACTAAATTATCTTATTGAAAGTCAGACTATGTAACTCAAGATAGAAGAAAAAGCACATTTTTTTCTCTGACAAATGAAAAGTTGAATGTGTTAGCAGCAAAGCGCACCCTGTCTCAACTGACCGTTTGTCCACCTTCTTGCCTTAATTGCTGCTCCTGTTGCTTGTTAGACGTTTTCACATAGCACATATGCACACGAGAGCTGAGCTGAAATACCAATTATCTGGTACAGATAATGTACATTATGAGCATGAATATCATGCGAGTAAAATGTGTCTGTATCCTTAATCATGATGAAGGAAAATCCTCATCTGGTAGCTAAATGGTTCTCTTACTCTTGTGATCGTAAACGTTCTTAAGCTCAGTTCTAAGGCTGATCTGTAAATCTTTTTCTAATAAACATACACAACTTTAGAACAACCCATATACATTTCAGGGTTAACTTAACTTCTGGTGAAGTTCCACCCATTGCGAGTACGAATATTTAGTTGGTACACTTATGGTACTCGCTCATCCCTACAGTTTACCACCATAACAATGTCAGATTTACCACTCCAAAAGTTTCCAGTAATTTTTCAAAAATGGGTCTTTAATTTAAAAAAAAAAAAAGTAAATAAAAGTGGCTCACATTTCTAGCCTATAACTGATTTTGTTGACTGAAAAGACAACTGTCACTAGCTAGTGCAAGGTAATGGTCACGCTAAAACTCCATTGCTGTGTCTCAAATCGCGTGCTTCTGTACTTACACTTAATATTTTGAGTGCATAAGTGCATTTACACTGAGAAATATGGAAAAATGCAGTGCACTATGAGTACCCGGATGGCGCACTCAAAACGGTCAAGAAGTTGAGTGTGGAACGATGGACACTTCTCGCCCTCAATGGTCGCCATCTTGGCTACATAGCGGAAGGGGAGGGACCACTTTTCAAACTGGAAATAGTGGCCGAGGACTGTGCGACCGTGAACGTCACTGCATTTTACAAATACATGCGTCTTTTGCACTAAGCACCACTATACTGTTGTCGGGTATAAGCCAGCAGTATGTTTATTGGGTTAATTTAGCAGTCTGTAATGATTTGGTACCGCGAACGATAACGCGAATGCTAATGCTAGTTTGCTAACTAGCTAATTTGCGGTCGTCATTTCCGGTGAGCACACAACAGCCGTGTTTAGTTTGAGTCGAAATTTGCGCACTGCGCCAGTGAGTACATAGTGCACATAGTATACTACGTGTAAGTGCACTCACAGAAGTATGTGATTGGAGACACACCACATGACTTGTTGAAAGTTGCCTCCAGCTGACTGATGAATGTTTCTAGATATCTTTGTTTCACAATCAAAAACCTTTAAAATGTCTTAAATATGCACATGATGGGTGTGATGCTAAAAGACTGAAGTTTAAGTACATGTCCCAGTCAGTAAATAAACATCCTCATCCTCATTTGTCAATGATTAATAGAAGACATGAAATAAAAGAGCGGCATTGGTGGTGTATTGCAGGGTAGAGCCATGGATATATAAAGGGAACTGGATATAGCGTTAAAGGCAGGGCCCCTCTCATTCCTATGAAAAATTCTCAGTGGTGCATGAAGCCAAAACGTTTGATTTACTAGGTATGAAATTACCCTAATCTTCAACATAACTGGACCCATAGAGTAAGCACACTACAGACTTTGGCAGGCCGAGCGTTCACCTTATACCGGCCAAGCAGCCAACAGTTTAGCGCTCTGCTAACTTGAATGGGAATAAAATGATTTAACTGTGCAGCTTTTCTAGATTTTAGAGATTTCATCGGACTGATTGGATGAAATCCCAGTGATGAAATAAAACATTGATTTGCAGAAGTCTCTTTGACAAAAAGTTGTAATTCCACAGTTATCCTGAGGGGGGCTACAATGCCTTCTTTAGGACATACCACATTGGAGTAAGAGCCTAATTATTGCTCCCTACAATCTATGTATAGGCCTACCTTTTTTAACTATTTAATTAAAGTCATGGAAATGGGGTAAAATATTTAGGGAAAGTTTAGAAAATTCATTGAAAAAAAAAAAATGTGTGGGAACCCTGTATTTGTTCATTCTTAGATAGCCTTGAGTATATCCAGTCTAAACTGGAATCAGCCTTTTAAAATGCTCACCATGACAAAATTACGAATAAATTAAGAATGTTAACTCTCCCCGGGGTGCCAAAACCCCTGAATACCCATAATAAATACTGAGGATACGACCCCAGTGTCCTCTACGCCAGCTACAGCCTGTAATCGAGCTGCTCAGTTTAGACCATTTTCAGCCCTTTGTTATTGTGGAGGAAGTAAAACATTAATAATTTTATCTAGTCTTATTTAGAATGTAATTTAACCAAATATAACATCTTTACAATTCATTTTCTAAATGGTTTAAACTTAGTAAAGTAAATAGATTTGAATGGACACATTGATGCAGTTGTAGCAGCAGTGTTGGGGAGCTCACCTCAGACATCTTGTGTGCTCTGTAGTGAGACTTGGAGCACTGCAGCAGCTGGGCTGCCAGGTTGCAGTCTTTCCTGTACAGGTCCTGCAAGAGGCAGAAAGATTATCCGCAATCACTAAATTCAGGCATTTAAAAAATCTTGTTCATTTTGGCAGCCTGATGGTTCAAGTCAGCTTTTGACCGAAGGGGATTGTGTTCAAACACCCGCTGGGAAAAAGCACTTCAGATCACAGCCTTCTAATTATGGTTTAATTATTTCGTAATTATGGGGGACTTCTTGGGGGGAAAATTTCAGGATACAGTAATGTCATGTTACCCTGGTACTATAGCAACAACAACTCTAAAAATAAAATGTATCAATTTACTATTAATGAAGTATTTATAAATTAATTATGGGTCATGGGGAAACAAAACAAGATGCCCGGCATGACCGGAATGGGTAGTGTAGCATCAGTATGTAGTGCACACACTGAGCTGTATTTCATTGAAAAATTGGGATAAGCAACCTACTGGATTAGGCAATTCTTTGATTTAGTGAACTGTCAAATCAAAGGAGCAAATTCATCCATCGACACTGGTGCAGTTTAATTAGTTAGCGTGTATTTTTCACCTTGGCTATATTACTTCACTAGGTTGACATCAGGGTATTGCAGGATCTTAATAATACTACTGAACTTATTAATTTGTAATATATGTGGGTTCGCTAATTTTATTATGCATTCACTTATCTGCGTGCTCCAGCCTTGGGAAGCTTGTGCAGCATTATTTTTCTCTTTTTTCTGTACTTTGCCTCTATAATGGATGGGTTTTAGAGTTTTACTTAAATTTCAGAGCAGAGCGCGGGTGATCAATTGGCACAGCAGATGCTCAGCCAAATTGTTTTCTGTTTCTGAATGCACGAGTGTGGGTGGGTGGTTAGTCGGTTTAGTTCACTTTCTTCTTCTCTCCCCCCTCTGTGAAATCCATCCTCTTATAAAGGTCAGTCCCTGCTGCACAGTAGCCTCCCTGTGCCTCTGTCACACCACAGTCCTGACAATACTTCCCGTAACATCAAAGCCTTCTCTTTGACAGTTTCAACTCCCCCACCAGTTAACAGTGACTGCTGTTTGAATCACTTTATTTCTTTTCTTTTTGTCGCCAGGGGACATGTGGGCTCCCCGCAGTTTCTGTGGACATGTCAAATAAACCTTTGAGACCTTGGTGATGTCTTAGTTAATGTGAGTAATGGGGCGGGTTTCTGCCGGGAACGTCAGCCACCAGCTGCTGGCGAGACAGTTTTTGTGAGGTTAATGGTGATGAGGTCTTAACATACTGTATGTATTTCAAATGATTATGTGAGTAGAGTAATGACAGTTTCTTGTGGCTTTATAGACGCTGTATTCATGCAGGCTGATAGCCAGTAATAAGCATGGACGGAGTATGAAAAATTGGGCCCAGGGGCACAGACATATAGAGGACCCCCCACGCCTCCTACATACAGAGTTCCTGCGCAGTATGGGCAAGTATGGAATTTAATTTTAGTCATTACCAAGTCTGGATGAGTATGAGAAGACAATAGAATATGGAAAAATATTCCTGTTGCCAGACTATCGCCCCTTATTTGCTTTATAAAATAGAATTTCTAAAAATGAATTGATCATACAGTAAAAGCAGAGTGTTTCTCATGGCATTTGGAGCAGGCAGTCAGCAGAGCCATGATGTTGACCACTGTGTGTGAGAGTGTGGGCCAGAGCTAGCTTGATGTCGTCAAAACAGGGTAAGAAGTCCCAAGTGTCTTAAAAAAATTACCAAATCTGGACATTTCTGACATATACTACATAGCACTATAAATGACCAAATATTATGTTTGCCTGAACATTTTTGAATTATGTGGTGATGTAGTTATCAGAAAATTAAGTTTCTGCGCAAGGAAACCTTTATGGCTCTGTTTTATTATTATTATTACTATTTTATGAAAGAGACTAAAAAATATGGCGAGAATAATAATATGATATTATTTATTTAAGATGTGAACAGATAAAAATACCCATATTATTATCCACATTATTCCTAGCCCTCATGATACCTTGCGTGAATTATCGGGTTCAAGTTCTGGCGCTGAACCGGAACCAATGTTTTCCATTTGTAACGGTACCATGAATGGTACGCTGATCCTCTTTCCTAGGTGGTTGGTAAATACAGTAGCACCCCTGGAACAAGGTGGATAGGTAGCACCGGTTAGTTTACTTCCTCTTTGGACAGAGATGTTTGTCAGTAGAGCGTCGTCCAACATTCTGCACAGAAGTGTAGACTGAATGACCACAAAGGGTAAATACAGGTTTTCAAAGGGTTGGCTGTTTGTACTTAGATGTTAAATATGGTCTGAAAAACCTACCAAGAAAAACGGAAAATTTAGGGAAAAGTATGGAATTTTTAAATGTAAAATGTGAAGGAATCCCATACATAAGACCAAGACCCAGACTGAAAGAGACACAAAATGTCTACAAGCAAGGAAACTGCAGATGTTTCCTGTTTGTAGTCCTTTTGTCTGTATTCTCTTTACCTCTCTTCGTGGTCGTTTTGTGCGTCCTTTCTGCCATTTTGCATCTTTATGAGGCCGTTTTGTATTCCTCTGTGGTCATTCTCTGTCTTTGTCATTTTGTGTTTCTGTTTTGTTGTTTTGTGTCACAGTCTAATCTTCTTTTGCATCTATTGTAGTCGTCTGATTGACTTTCCAACAATATATGTCAGCAGTTACTTCAAACAAGCCCTGGCCCTTGGGTCTCTATGTGTGCATCTGGCAGGCCCTGGTAGATTTTATGTTTTTTATCACTTAGGAGTAAAACAAATTTAATACATTTCACTCAAAGTGATGCATTTGTTTTTCCCGTCAGGGTCTCATGTCACGCCTGAAAGGTCACTCAGTGTATCCCATGATATAAGAAGTAAATTCAAAGCTGGCTCTCTGGAGGAAATGCCCGTCTCGCTGCTGGCTCTGACGGGACAAATTCTCCTTCCACTCTAAATGAACCTTGACTCCAATCAGCCCGGCGAGATCTGGAGGGATTGTCAAAATACTCTATAGCTCAGAAGTGCTAAAAACTGCCATAGACCAAAGAGAGAAAATCTAACCTAACCTGCAGCCCCCAGTAGAAAATGCCAGTAAAATCACTTCAAAGAAAGTGAGGCACCAGATTGCCACATGCCCCTGAGCTCAGATCCACGCAGCCCTGGCTCCAAATTCGAGCAGCCCTGAGGATGCCCATTGATTTCAGTATAATCACTATAAAACACCCAGTGGCTTAGAGTTAATTCCTCTATCTGCTGTGGCTCCTTGAAGCACAAATATCCAGGATGTTGCAGAAATACAGTGGATTTGAGACTTTTAGCAATAGTGGGCTCACGGAGACGGCTGCCAGTGTGACAGGAGAAAGTATTCCCATCAGGAAAAACAGCTTTTTGAAAAGTTGAAGATGTGCTAAGAAGGCTGGATTACTGACCCGGCAAGGACAGTAACTGCCCCAGGGCCCCAGATCTCTGTGGTCCTTAATGCCCTAGGCTGCTGCTTAATATTTTGGCTTGAAGGCGAAGTATAATTCGGGCATGTCCTTTACTAATCACACAAGAAAGTTCAGATTTTATACAAATAAGTTTACACACACAATGCGTCCCATATTAGATGATGCAGCTCTGGGTACTCACGTTGTCCTCTCTGAGTTTATTGATGGTGATCTTCGCCTCCATGAGGTGGTTGTTGAGGAGGATAATTTCCCGGCTGAGGGCTCTCTTTTCCTCTTCATGGTGCTGGGACTGCAGCGTAACAGAAAGAATCGACAAGGGAGAAGAGAAATTGGAAAAGGAAAAGAAGACAACGGATGTTAGAGGCAGACCGAGTAGATGATAAGAAGGGGGGCAGGAAGTAAAAGGTTAGAGGAAAGAGTTGAGTGTTAAGATAACGAGAGAAAGATGAGGAAGCCAAAGTTGGAGGAGCAACAGAGGAAAAATAAGATGATAGAAGAGGGGAAGAAAAATGAGAGGGAGAGAGCCGTAAGTCACTATCTGTCTGAAGCCGGTGCCAGCAGCAGGTCTTAATTAAAAGAAGATTACACTTGCCAGCGCTCATATCATATCAATTACTCTGGGAGAAAGAGAAATAGAGGGGGAGAGAAAAAGGAGAGAGGGAAAATACAGAGGGAGAGAGTGAGAAAGACAAATGAAACACTCCTTCCATTTTCAGTGATTACTGTCAAAGAAATGCAAAATGACTCTTGGAGTGACATTTTAGCCTCGGTAACGGTGGGGCCTAATGATGGTGATGTCTGCCGGTTGGCTGGTCTATCTCTCTGTCTGCCCACTCTAATCTCAACAACTGTTGGTCACATTGTTCTGCAGTTTGGCACAGACATTCATGGTGCCCCGAGGATTGGTCCTAATGATTCTGGTGGCCCAGGCCTCTCTTCTAGCATCCTCAGGCTAGCATTTCTACTTGTACACATAAAACTAATAAGACAGATTGATTGAGGTGAATTTTCTGCCCACAGCCTTGCTCATCAGAGGACGAACCTTTTCCATTTTTGAATCCTCTAGTGCCAGCGTAAGTTAAAAAAGCCAACTTTATGAGCAAGATATCTTATAATATATATAGTGTCATGGAATCAGCTGAGAATATTCATGCTCCCAAGTGGATAAACCATTTTAGCTTTAATTACACTGGCTTTACTCCAAAGTATTTCATCACATCATCAAATGTATTCTTCTATTAACAGAATTTAACCATAATTATGACCAAGCAATAGCTCAATACCACTGCCATGAAAAGACAACAGTCATTTTCTATAATCAAATCGCACCGAAATGTGTTTTTTAAACATTTTAAACAGTTAGGATGTTTTCAGACCTAGAGTTGTCTTGCTTTGGTTTGAATCGGGGTCTCATTTTGTTACACAGTTGAATAATTGCCTAGAGTTAGTTTGTGTTCTCACAGCATTATTTACAAGCGGACCAGATCAAATGCCTTGCACGAGAAAACTGCTCTTGATTGGTCAGAATTTCCAACAACAAAACAAAACATTGAAGAAGAGTACACATGCAAGATAAATGTGACACTTTCTAATGTCACAATGGAGGGACAACTACGCAGGTTGATTTTAGCGCTGCTCATCGTGGACTATATTGCTGACATTGTTCATTTTAGTCAAACCATACAGTTTGAAAACGAGGCGCAGCTCCAACTAGAAAACAATGTTTTGATGCATTGGATGTGCTGAATGTGCATATTAAGGCAGTACAGGAGGAGGTGCACATTAATAATCCTCCAGGACTGTAACATGCTCATGTTTAACCCAAACAATGTGTCATGTGACTGCAGTTGGTTCAGATCGAGGTGCATGAACATGTTCTCACCACAAACAATCGTAATGAAATATAATGTTCTTGTCTGGTGATAGGGCTAGCTAGTTAGAACTTGTACCCTTTTCCACCAAAATTAGCATGAATACACAGGTTTTTTAAACATGTGAAAACCTGCTAATAATAGGCGATAGACTCCTCTCCCATTGCTAGTAAACCAGAGCCTTTCTATATATTTTTTTTCTAGTGTGTCGCATTCAACATCACAGATGGGCCAGAAACAGGTTAGTAAACTGTAGCGAGCAGTATGGAGACCAGTGAAAATGTTACGGTGGTTACTTCTTTTTAAAGCTATTACTAATTCAGTTCCTCTCTTTAACTCTATGTCGACTTAAATTTCCACACAGAGGTGGGAGAGAAAAATAAAGTGTAATGCTCGAGTGCTGCTTGGACGGAGACGGATGGTATTTTGTGGCAGTGCATCATTCAGAGCATGTGAGCGTTTGAATACAGTGGGGAAGGGGCTTTGGTGATATGGGTAAAAAAAATAATATTGCTCTTATTATGACAGCATTATCTCAATATCAAAATGTTGTGTCCTTTATGTGTTCTTATGTACTATGTGTTCTTAAGCTTTTATGCTGGTAGAGATTTTCTTGCAACGTATTCTTGCAACGTATTCTTTCAACGTATCGAAAGCTGTGCCTTAATCTGAGTTGCTGTCAATCATCAGTTGGTTAATATTCAAGCCAACATCTTTATTGTGAGCTGCAGTCAATATTAAAGCCTCCAGGGGCCAGTAGTGGGTCCTGTTGGCTAAAAACGATAGGGTTTTATTTCTCTCTCTCTCTCTCTCTCTCTCTCCCTCTCTCACACACACTCACACACACACACACACTAATAATTGTGGAAACTGCCATACAGCACCACCTGACAAATGATACAGCTCTGAGCACTGGCTTGCCCTCCCACCCTTCTCTCTTCTAATCTCTCAATGGCGGTGATTGTTTTGAAATACAGGGGTGCAGAGCCAATCTAATAGGTGGCAATTAATGTCAGTTTAAGCAATAGGCCAGCATTGATATTCAAATCCAATTCTGTTAGGATCTCATTAATCAGCTGTCAAGACATGCAGCTGCCTGGCACTCTTTCTCCAGCTCATTACTCTGGATTTCTATTCATATTTTCTGATGCTGACTATGCGGATGACCACATTAGGGCACTTTAAAGCTCAGATATGTAATTGCTCCCTGTTCAGTCTTTGTTAAAATGATGTTTTATTGGATCAGACAACTTCTCAAACACATGTTAAAGGGACAATTCATGCCAAAATAAAAAAGCATGATTTTCCTCCTACCTGTAGTGCTGTTTGTCAGTCTAGATTGTTTTGGCATGAGATGTTGAGTGTTGGAGTTTATCTCCTAGGTACAAGATGTTATCTTCTACATACAATTACATTCATGTAATCTCCTTCATTGGAGATAATATCTCAAATAAGGCATCAAAAAAAGGTTCTACCTTCTAAGATAACTGCTACTACAACTACAAATGTCCACTGTAAAACATAATGCAACTGTGCATTGGTGCTGGCGAGATTTTATGTTATATGCGCAAGAATTGCCTGCCCACAATGACAAGGTTCCTACGTGCGCACATACATGCACGATCCCTATACAACACCACCATAAAACTCTGGTTAGCCCACCTGCCAAGCTGTTAACCACTGCAGATCACTGTTTGGTTCTGTTCAATCGAACTCAAGATCGTTTGCCCCCTAAGAACGGTTCGTTAGGGCAGGTGTGAACACAGTAATCACACTTGGGTGCGCACCAAACAACCGGACCAAGGCCTTCTTGAAGAGGTGGCCTGTTACAAATGAACTCTGGAGCGGTTCGTTTGTGGTGAGAACGTGTTCTGACCTCGATCTGAACCAACTGCAGTCACATGACACATTGTTTGGGTTAAACATGTTACAGTCCTGGAGGATTAATGTGCACCTCCTCCTGTACTGCCTTAATATGCACATTCAGCACATCCAATGCATCAAAACATTGTTTTCTAGTTGGAGCCGCGCCTCATTTTCAAACTGTATGGTTTGACTAAAATGAACAATGACAGCAATATAGTCCACGATGAGCAGCGCTAAAATCAACCTGCGTAGTTGTCCCTCCATTGTGACATTAGAAAGTGTCACATTTATCTTGCAAGTGTACTCTTCTTCAACGATTTGTTTACTTCCTGGATTTTTCCTGCATGGAAATTCTGACCAATCAAGAGCAGCTTTCTCACACAAGGCATTTTATCTGGTCCGCTTGTAAATGCTGCCATGAGAGCATGAACCAACTCTAGGCAATTATGCAACTTTGGAACAAAATGAGTCCCTGATTCAGACCAAAGCAAGACAACTCTAGGTCTGAAAGCACCTTAAGAGACTCATCCCTGTGTTTCCAGCGGCTTAAAGGTAGCGAATATAGCAAGCAGAGTGCTATGTAGCTCCATTATATTCAAGAGAAGGCAGACATCTTTACAGATGATATCTCCAACACTCCACAAATCACATCTGAGATTGATAAGTAGCACTACAAGTAAGTTTCGGGGTGAACTGTCCCTTTTAATATACATAGCTTTGTAGTAATATACACTGGTTACAAGCCTTATAAATACAAGAGTGAGATAAAAGAAAAGCACCTATATTTAGGTATAATTTGTCATAAAAGCAACATTGGACATCAATATTATAAAGATAATGAACACAGACACCCACAGACGTGTTTTGATTCACTTTTGATATCTAAATCTTCTAATCTCTAAAATCTCTGTTGTAAGAAATGCATTTCAAACTTGGAGTGATGTGTGTTGCGCTGCCAGCTACAGTGACCTTTAGCACTGTAAGAAAGTGTGAGAACAGTGTTGTACATTTTCAAAAATAATCTTTGAAGCCAAAAGTAATCGTTTTCCTCTCCTCTCGCTGCTGACTTTGATAACTTTCATATATCCAGTAATCTCCCGGATCTTCCAACATACCGATGCTTCCCTTGCTTATGATTAGAGGCAAAATTACAGGAAACAGAGTCTACCTATAGATTAAAAATGAAACAGAGCAATCTTAATAGGCTTGATATGATGAACATGATCTTGTACTGTACTTCGTAGAGAGGGAGGAAGTGCAATTTTAATTACGGCGTTATGGCCAGCGGAAGAATCACAGCTGTGAACGCTGATTTTTGCTATCTCCTCCAGTCACACTGTGTTGGATGCCCAGGCTGTCACCAAGACATTCTTATCAGCTGGTGCCACACATATAAGAGAGCAGCATCAAGGAAAATTAATATGCAAATCTTGACTATCATATCTTAAGGAGATTGACCCAGTGGGGGGGAGGAGGGATATTGTTTCTTTGCACGCAGCAGTTCAGAGACTCACTGCCTGCCTTTTTGTCTTCTGACCACAAATGTATGTAAGTTTCTCCTAATTAATTACTCAGCAGCTACATGACCATGACATTTGAACGCACATTTAAATCCCAACTCAGCTAATGAAGGGCCAGTTTTCTTCTCTGTAATGCAGATACACATCGGCCACTGTATTAGGTACACCTAGTTAGTACCAGGTTGGACCCCTTTTGCCTTCAGAACTGCCTTAATTCTTGGTGGCATAGATTCAACAAGGTGCTGGACACATTCCTCTGAGATTTTGGTCCATATTGACACGATAGCATCCCACAGTTGCTGCAGATTTGTCGGCTGCACATCCATGATGTGAATCTCCCGTTCCACCACATCCCAAAGGTGCTCTATTGGATTTAGGTCATGTTCAAGAAACCAGTTTGAGATGATTTGAGCTTTGTGACATGGTGCGTTATCCTGCTGGAAGTAGCCATCAGAAAATATCCCCCACATCATTACACCACCACCACCAGCCTGAACCGCTGATACAAGGCAGGATGGATCCATGCTTTCATGTTGTTTATGCCAAATTCTGACCCTATCATCTGAATGTTGAGTTACTGTTGCTTTTCTATCATCTTGAACCAGTCTGGCTAGTCTCCTCTGACCTCTGGCACCAACAAGGCATTGTCACCCAGAGAACTGCTGCTCACTGGATGTTTTCTCTTTGTTGGACCATCCTCTGTAAACCCTAGAGATGGTTGTGCATAGATCACAAGTTTCTGAAATACTCAGACCAGCCCCAGCAGTTGAACAGGTGTACCTAATAAAGTGGCCAGTGAGTGTATGTAATGGAATAAAACAATAGCAACAAACAAAACTTGTAGAGCTTGTTATAATTATTGATCAGGAGGATTTGTTGAATTGAGTGCGCAGTGTGAAAAGTGAGAAACATGTCAGTTTTTCTTAGACGCCCCCAATTTGTTTTACGTATTCTGCTGGAGATTCTGCCTCCTCACTGGACAACAAATGAAGCCTAAATCCCATGAGATGCAATTACCGAACAGTCTGGTTCACGGAGGAGAGCAGAAAACTCCACTCCAGTTAAATACAGTCCTGTTTCTTTTTTTTTACATTACATTTTCTGACCTCATTAAAGAGGATTTTCAAATGGAGACGCCAAAGATAACCACCTCCCTGAACAAAGCAGATTCTAAATATTGTGAGTGAAAGTTTTTCAGAAACCAGTAGAAAGTCGGTCGCAACCTCACAGGACACAGCGGAGGCGGGAGAGAAAATCTCTGGCAGACCCAAAGTGATTACTGCCCAGATCAACTTCCCATATGAAACTAAAAATATTTACTGCAAATAAGCCTCAGTTTGTGCCTGATTTAGATGAAAGATGAAACAGAGCCTCAAAGCAAGGACCGCTCTGGTGGTTTTACAAAGCATATGTGCCTCTAATCACATGTCACATTGTTTTAACTTTCAGACAAGCAGTAGGTTCAATTCCTGCAGAACAGTATGAACTGGAAGAGCACACGCCTGGCTTGACAAACAGTATATAGCCCGTCATGATCAACATCTACTCCACTTGATTTGGTCATTTATTTTTGGGGAGTCAAAGTTGTTGCAGATGATGCAGGAGTCACCAAAGACTGTTTTGATTGGGGGTGTTTAAAGTCTCGATGACTGAGTGCCAATTTAGGGAGTCAGCGTTTGATTGAGGGCCGCACAGGAAAAATGCACACATAAAACAAAATATCTTCTTCAACTAACTTCCACATTAAATTGCAGAGTTGTCGACTGAAATCACTAACTTTAGCTAACAGCAGTAGCAAGGGTTCCCCATATCATCTTGTCCCATGATCAAATAGAGATGTGACAGATCTCTGCATACCTGTGTATGACAAAAATATCAAAGAAAATGATTTAATTGAATAGTTTATATATGCATGACAGGTTTGTATTTGTGAGGGCATATAGACTGCAGTAAATGGCACCATTTTGTTTTCACTGGGAGCTCTTTGAACACAGGTGTAGCCTCAAGGTGGAAATCTGTATCATTTGCAAGGGCCCTCCCACCCCATGGGCCCCAGTGCAACTTTTCGGGAAATTCACAGAAAAACAAAAGTAAAATAAAGTTGAGATTGAACGCTGCAACCATGCTTAAATTTTTAAAAATGAAAGTTTGTGTAAAAAGTCTCCCTTTTGAAAGCAATTTTAAAAAAGTAGAGCTCTTCCATTCAGTTGCATTTAGATAGATAGATTTATGGGGTACATAAAAACGAAATGCAGTTTCGCATTCACAGCATTTCGTTTTTATGTACCCCATAAAAATGACAATAAAGAAAGTTTCCATTATCGTAAATAAGCAAATGCGCATGATATGATAACCGTCACTTCTTATATCATGGTACACCTTAAAACCAGTTAACAGCTGCAACCCTACACCTGACTCCTGCAAATTGTAAATGAACTAGTAATTGAACTACATGAAGAGCACTATTCCCCAACACTTATAAATGTAAGCTATTGAAAGTGAGAGTTTAAAAATGGACTGCAGATGATTAAAACATAATGTATACATTTCATGTCACGTTCAGAGGCAGCACTTTGGTTTGGCTACTCCTCCTTGATGATGTGCTTTTGCTTCACAAATTTTGAAAAGGTTTTTTTTTTTCAATAGATATTTTTTGGGGGGCATTTTTGCCTTTAATCGATAGGACAGTCAAGCGAGATAGGGGTGAGAGAGAGTGGGAGTGACATGCAGCAAAGGGCCACAAGCTGGAGTTGAACTTGGGCCGCTGCGGCAACAGCCTTGTACATGGGCCGCCTGCCCTATCCACTAAGCCACCGACGCCCCGTTTTTTTTTTTTTAAAGATTATTTTTTGGGCATTGATAGCACAGCTAAGGACGGACAAGACAGGGCAGGCTGGAGAGAGACGACGCATGGATGACACGCAGCAAAGGAATGCAGGCCACTCTGGGCGCACACTCCTCCAGGTGAGCCAGAAGCCGCCCTCGTAGATATTGCATTTATGAGCTACACTGTTGGCAAAGCAAGACAAAAAATAGGTAAAGATGGACTTGTTTTTGCTTTGAATTGGTTGCTCTTTGCTGCCAACAATTAAAAGATAAGGCTGCTATTCTGTATTTTTCTTTAAGCCAACAGAGAGCCAAAACCAACAATGTGTTAGTCGTTTTAAAAATACTTTTCAGCTACTCTACCCTGTCTGTGGCCCTCAGTTCAAAGCACACTGGTCCCCTCTGATGATGTAAATGCTTAAAAGCAGGTCACAAATATACAGTACAGTGTCATTATTAAAAAGGCTGAGTAATGCCCTAAAACAGGGAGCAATAATACATCTTCGGTAAATGCATGGTAACAAGTAGATAATAAATTAGTCCCAGTCTTTTTGCACAGCTATAACATTTCACATCTGCTTCTGATTCACTGCCCGGGCTACTTCTCTGCTGCAGAAAGAATCAAAAGTAAATAATTACGTGCATCAAATCTGCTGGGTTTCACCACGGTGATACTCTCCTGTGTGTAATTCGCACTTTTCATTCAAGCATTATGATTAACGACTGCAGTGTTAATGGCACTAATTAGTGCACTGCAGGCCTCGCTGACAAGGGAGCAACACATTCATATGTGGACACAACAGGCTTCCTCGCTCAGCACCGGTGCTATGATTCATCTAACACCTTTCACACTGGTAAACACAGAAGAAGAAGAAGCCATTATTTGCTATTTGGCCACTCGTATGGGAATATGTGACATCAAAACAACAAACGCCTCTCTGCCTCAGGTTTCCTTGACTACCCTGCTCACCAGCTACACACTCTTTATTCTCTAAAACTTTCTTATTCTGTTTATATTCTAATAATCCTCCTGTAGTCTACTCACTGCATGAGCTTATCCTCCGTGTTTCCCTCTTTTAGATTTAGGAGTCAGCGGCACAATTACTGCTCTGATGTTTCCATGCGTGATAAACTATGCAGCTAAAATGCATCGATCCCGAATCAAATACTATTGATCGTCTTAATGTTTTTTTATAGAGGCTCTGCCCAGAAAGAACCGATCACTGAGACCCCAGAGGTTAGACTGAGCCTCTGTATTTCATAAATAAACATAAATAATTCTGATAGGTTATGACAGGTGATGGATTAATTCATGCAGATAGAAACGTACTGCATACCAAGAACAAAGATGAACCGCAGCCACATCCGAAGATGCTTTAAGTAACAACCAAGCATCATTTTTCATTACTGATTATTCCATTGATCAAGCTTACAGGTAGCATTTTATTTATTTAGTCTATAAAGTATGAGAAATAATGACAACTACCCATCAAATATCCTGTTTCTTGCTCCTGGAACCATTTACAACACAGTCTGTTACCCCCAGGGTGTTTATAACCAGCTTTACATCACAGTGTGTTAACTGAGTGATTATTATTTGTTTTTATATATGTGATAATGTACTGTAACTTTAATGTACTCAGATCTCCAATCCCCCCCCCCCCCCCCCCATTTTACCATTTATAAGCAGTATATAAACATTTAATAAATGGTATTGTAATTTTAAGCATGTATTTTAATGCTTTCTCCTCATTGTTTAATCATATTCCCTGCTTTACAACCAGAGGATCTCCAAGATGAACACAAATGTTATTGTTTAGGTTATCCTCTGATTTTAGATTTAATACAATGTGAACAATATGTGCTGTAAGAGATTCACGGCAGGATTTCTTTAGTGGGGACGCTTTCTGATGAAGTGGACATTACCCTTACCCTCATTTTTCGGAGGGCATTCATTGAGTGGGACCTTGATTTCCTGCCAGTTCCAGGGCGACTGTAAGTCAGCTGACCCTGAGGAGAATGACTTTGAACAGAAACAATGACTTTCAGCACCACGGACAGCTCCTGGAGTACTGCAGTTTGAAATACTGAATCAGAAATGTTTAAAAAGAATGGATAAAATACTGCACAGAAATTACCCATAGTGCTTAAAATTGCCCATTGTACAATTATCTCTATTTTTTTTTTATCAGTCATAGTTTATTACTATGGAAGCCCATTTCTGCCAGTGTGATGAAAAAGAAAAAAGCCTGTTAGTCGTTATAAAGAGAACGTTTTTCTCTCTCAGAATAATGACCTCGTCATTATGTTGTGATGATTAAGTCATTATTGTGGGGCAGTTTCTCATTATCATGACTTACAGGTCAACACATTCTCACTCCAACAACATATCAGTATTTTGGTCATGGACTGTCCACATCTCGATGTGACGTGCAAGGTACCCTGGGTTTGTGGTTGCTGACGCTCTGGAACACCGTGTCAAGTTAGGCCTGTAACATGCATTGTCTTTTTTTTTTTTCTTAAATACATTTCCGTTTTCACAGGAAATTCACAGTTTACGTTGTACGTTGGTACAACATGCAGTTGACGTTTTTCCTTTAACAGCAAACAGTGGTTGAGTTTAAGCAACAAACACATAGTTGGGTTTAGGAAAAAAAGAACAGGGTTTGGCTTTATAATCTTATGGGATTCCAAGATGACTCTCCCAGGTAAAAGTTGGTGTCGTTAAAAAGTCAGGAAGTTGTTAAACTATAATGGCGACCAGCTGCGTATCATGCCGTCGGGACGGCTTTTTTCGTCGGTTGATATCAGCAAAGTTTCCCTGCTTCCCTTCACTGGTTCCTGTGCAGCAGGGTCGGTCTTTGTTTCACTGATATAATCATTAAAAAGCAAAAGCAGCATGTGTATACATTCAGTAGGCTATATCTTCAGTAGCTAGCTAGCTAACCCTACACTTTTCAGGGTTTGATTTTGGTTTTGGAACAGAAAAGAAACGTATATCTTTTTCCAACCTCTCCAGGTAACAAGTATCATTAATACACGACGTGCCCCAGGCACAACATTTAGCTCCACATCCACAAAACCAGCCTGAAAATGAAGGAAATCTGAAACGACTGCATTAAAGTCAATGGAGCACAGCTGTGTTGTTGTCGGACCCTGGTCTGAGCCGGCCCGATGCTACGTTATGATTGGCCAGTCTGCATTTGGGGGCGGGACTTAGCGTAGGGTCATTTGTAATTATTTAAACATTAAATTAAAACAACCTGCTACCTTACATGAAGGTGAATACAAGTTACTGATGCTACACTGCCTCCTTCGCTCTGTCATCATCACTAAATAAACATCACGATGCATCTAAGGATCGATTATTTCCCCCACTCCTACTTACAGGATTTTATTTTTCATTACATTGACGTAAATGGGCTTCCATATATTACACTATGAATCTTGAACATCATATCTATTCTAATGCAGTCTGCATTACATTTTGGGCAACACCAACAAAACGTCTACCTGACTAACAATTGTATGCAAATATGTCCTTTCTGCTTGCACCAGCACTGTCTCAGAAGAGGCTCAAGATTAATTTGAACTCCTACTAAACAGTCTCACAGGCACCAAGCCATAACTACTCTGTCGCTGACACTGCCAGACTTATATTTCAGTGATTTCCCCCCCCCCCTTGGTATTATTTCATCTATACAAATGGCTTCATCTGCAGCACTGTTTATCTACAGATCAAAACGCAGACAGCTGCTCCAATGTCATCACAACGTGCATCCGTCAGTTCTTCCAGGTGTTAATCTCTTTATGAAATAGTTTTATTCTTCGCCGTTTTTAAGTTGACCTTGCCAGTTTCGGGCCTCTCAGAACTTTTAATTATGTGTCTGATTTGATTGGAGCTGCCTTTGTCGCTGCCTGCCTGCCTGGACTGTCTTCTACAAAGGAACATATTTCCCCCTTGAAATGCCATTGCATGACATGACATCAAAAGAAATGGCAATCCCAATGAGCCCTGCCTCACACAAAAAAAAAAAAAAAAAAATCCCATACTGTCTCCTGCCATGAAGACCGATTTGCTACGCCAAGGCCCAGTGCAAGAAAGACAATCCCTTTGAAAAGCCAACCGTTTTCAGAATCATTTTCACATGACTGGAATACGATGATGTGTGTGTCGTGTACTGTATGAGAGGAATGAACCATGATGGGAAGACGTTTTAGGCCCTCAGTGTGTTCATGGTGTGACAAAGCAAGACGGATTACATTGGAGCATCACAAGTAATAGGCTGCAAATACTGCGAGACAGATGCTGGCGTGAATGGCTGTCCTCTAAACATACAGCGCTGCATTTCATGTCTGGCTTGATTTATTACAATTTTCACGCCTCACTGGCCCACCGCCATGCAATATGCTGAAGTTCATTCAGCAAATCTCCATTATCTCCTGCAAATCAAAATATTGCGATTCACAGCAGCATCTGTTTACTTTAAAGTCGCAGTTCATCCAATTTACTATCAGTGGTATCTTGTAGTGATAAAATCTCAAGTAGCAGATTCATTGATTAATAATGGGACACATACCTCACCTCACATTAAGTGTCAATGGATTGTGAACATGCACACATGTACAGTAGATGTGCATTGTTTGGTACATGCCTTTTCCACACATTCAGACACCAGTCTCACCACTGAACCTAATACTATGGTGGCCGAGAGAGGTCACTCCACAACACCCGCAAATCCACACAACACACGCACATTAAGAAAACACATTCATCGATTTTGCAACACTTACACTGCAAATCCTCACAACACAAGCAAATGAGATTACGCGATGCAAATGCTCACAACACAGACAAGAAGCTGAACGCGCCGCAAAAACGAAAACACACACCAAAATGAAGACGACAACGGAAATGTTTCCAGGGGGACCGTAATCGGTGACAAATTAGTGGTTGTTGACATTTCCAGACTTTCCTCAAGATGCTGTTCGGAAGTTCAAAATTTGTTTTAGGTGGACGACAAGTAAGTGCAATTACCTTGATCCTCTGTAACTTACCTGTTGGAGCACACTTGTCGTCAATTCTGGACTGAGCATTTAAGGCGTTTTTGCCGGCCAAAAGCAGGTCTATGAGTCATTGCGGCCCCCCTGGAAACATTTCCGTTGTCTTCAATTTGGCGTGTGTTTTCGTTTTTGTGGAGCGTTGAGCTTCTTGCCTGTGTTGTGAGCATTTGCATCGCGTTATTTCATTTGCTTGTGTTGTGAGGATTTGTAGCGTATGTGTTGCGAAATCGATGAATGTGTTTTCTGAATGTGTTGTGTGGATTTGCAGGTGTTGTGACCTCTCTTGGTCACTGTGTAATACTGTCTTTTTACGTCATACTTTTCTATTGGCAAAATGTAGATAAACCTTGCCCACCCTAACAACCATATCCCCACATAAAACCTACCTCCTCAGGGGACCACATATACACTACTTTATACTAAACTGCAATGCTTCAATAAGAAAAGATGATTTTCCAAAAAATAATGCCTAAATTTGGTAAAAAATAATCTTGAAAAGCATAAAATTTAATCGTCTGATACCTGTAGATAACCTGAATTGCATTTGAAAAGACGAGGGTTGTATTCTATCTGAGTACAAGACAATTATTTACTATCCACAACATCAGATTTGTCTTGGTTTCAAATCAGTCAGCAGAGACAGATAAACTGTTGCTCATCAAGAATTAGTTACAGCATATATCTCCCAAGCTGTTTCACCCTGTTTTCAGGCTGAACTAAGCTCAGCGTCTCGTGGCTCCAAGTCCATGCTTACAAATTCATCTATATAAATATGTGAGTGGCATCAATTTTCTCATCTAACCCTCAGCATTAAAATAAATAAATGTATGTATTCTGAAATATCAAATGATTCATACTGAGTCATTTCTAATAAAACCTGTTTTTAATTTTAAATCTCTTGGTCTTGATTTACATAAATGACCTATCCAGGGTTTGCAGACATGCACTGCCTTTTTTATTTGCTGATACATGTCCAATATCTTAACGTGAAAATTTAAGCACACTCATTTGAGAAGAAAATGCAGAGCTATCATGTCTTTCTAAATGGTTACAGATGAACAAACTCTCTTTCAATATGGAAAAATCAAACTTAACTCAAAGTAGAGTTTGTTTACTGGTCGATCATTACTGTATTCTAACTTTTTACTACAGCATAATTTACCCTCATTTTATGTATTGTAAGACTGCCTGGACCGACTTGACAATCATCATCTTCATCATCGTTATTCAAAAAACATCTGAAAAGAACTTTAATTTGATTTTTTCTGTATTTCTATAAATATATTTGCAAATAAACTAAACTAATAGAAATTGACAGAACAGTAGAATACACCACGAACATCAGCTGCTTATTTCACTATTTAGCCTGACGTCAATACTCCAGCAACTTGCCGCTGGTTTACCAATAACTTCACACAATCTTTATCCATTAGTGTGTGCTGCAGGGCAGAGGAGCCCTATGGATCAAACATCTGATGAGATTACAATCCACTTTAATCAAGACACTGTAAGTCATAAAGACGGACCTCGCTGTAGAGCTGGCTCATCTCCCGCTCTCTGATTCTGGCTGATAAGTACTAAGGCTGAGGCTGTGGGGTGGGGGGGATGACACACTCCAGGAACCTCTCAACCTGATGTGATTGGACAGCTGCTGCTGAGATGACCAGAACAGCAGTTAGCTATAATAGTTTTCTAACAGGGGTTGCATGGCAGGTAAGACCAATTACTTTGGACATTGATTGCGCTCCCTGTCTTTGATCATGTAATTGCTTTGAGAGAGATGAGAGAGGTTCTGCTGCTAAACAGGTGTGTTCAAATCGATTATGGCAGATTTCTCATTTCTTAGACAAGAGACAGAGGGAGAGCTGAGAGAGTAAAGGTCGCCATCAGTCTTACATTATCTGGTTGTGTAAGACTATAGTTCATCATTATGTCATTAATTATGATCACTGTATTTGAAAATGTGAAGCTTTTGTATTTATGGATATTTTGTCTCTTGGCTTTGAATTCCAGTCTGGCACTTTTCCAGTTACATTCCCTTTGAAAAGAGGCTAAAGCTTCTCAGCATGGTTCCAAAGACCCATTGATATAATCATTGATTTATGTCTGAATATGTGGGTGGAGATTACATCACATTACAACATCTCAAAGTGCGGCCTGTGGGCCAGTGACGGCCTTCAGAAACATTTTGTGCAGCCTCTGAATGAAAAAAGTAGCAGCATGCACAACTCCAAAAAATCTTGAACACTACATAGTGGTGCATGTTTGTGGATAGGATCAAAAAACAAACAGAATGCCAGCACCCTAGGATAAATTAACCTCAACAGAAACAGACGAGTTTCAGCTGATAATGGCTTTTGTAGCTGAAACGCATCCGTTTCAGTTCATCATGCCCACATAAGATAAGTTAATTTATCTGACAGTGATGGTGTTTTGTGTTTTTCAATATATTTTCATCATCCATGGTCCATTTTGATACTTTTGCTTTCAGTAGCTTAGATTTATTTCACTCCTCTGCCACTAAGTCACACTGTGCACTAACGAGCACCTGTCAGGATAAGACTGACAATTTGTGACAAGCTTTTAGTGGCATGCCAACTAGTGGCACCTCGCAAGTATCACAGGAATTACGTTAGCTATTTTAATTGACAACTGGGCAGTTTAATGTGGAAATGAGATGGAGAAGACATTTTGTTTTATGTTTACACTTTTCCTGTTATAGAATGCCATAACAAAGTCACAGTATAGTATGTATTTTTTTGTCCAGTAATCTGCTTTTTACTTCACTACATTTGCCATTTTGTCACAAGTAGTTTGATCTAAATGTAGGGATTGACTGTGAAGAGGAATGCGTGTGGACTGGAGCACCTCTACAGCAGATGCCAAGTGTCAGCTGTCTGGAAGAAAAAGAAACACCAACAGCCTGACAGCGACAATGATGATGATGGAGCAGAACCCAGAATAAGATGCAGCCTCCAGCGACGATCCCTGCTTACATCTGGCCACACTTGTACACCAAAATCTAAAAGTTTATATCCCGTACGTGAAACTTATGTTAGGTAGCTAATGTTAGCCATGAATAATTTTCATGTGTCACTGTAATATGTGATGGTATGATGACGAAGAGATGGATATTGTGAGAGAATGGGAGAGTTCATATCTCAGTGACATAGATTATCCTTATTTGCTCTAATTCACAAAAAAAGTTTAATTTTAATTATGTATTTTTAAATATGGCAACCACATATAGATTTTATAGCAAGAAGGGCAGCCTCAGGTGCGATACGCTATGTTATAATGAATTTGAATGAATTATGTTATAGCCATACAGGTCAATGTGTGTGCAAATTGTAGTGTAACATGGCAGGTCATCCTTTTCATCAAGGTGTCAAATCGTGTAAATATTTACAAATGTATTTTTTCTTTCTGTCATTGTTAGTGTATTCCTTAATGTGTTTGTTTATTATTTTCTTGTTTGTTTTAAAATACTCATGCGATGAAGTGGAGGGTAGTTGTGAAGCTCAGGGCTTGAGTTGGGAGAAAAAAGTGGACACAGTTGTCAATTGAACTTTCATCTGTTTATCTTTCTAAAACTACATATTCTCCCAACACTCATCCCCCTCCCCTCTGCACCTCCACCAACCCAATGTAAAATCAAAAAGTTTTATCAACAAGTGTTGTCTTCTCATTATTTGCCACTGCCCCTGCACTGTATGGGTCCATGTCAGTGTATGGTATATCATGATAAGTCATGGCATAGCATGTGATGAATAGTCATAGTGCAGTACACCATTAAAGGTAATGGAAAATATGTGATGAAAGCATCACAGTATTTAAGTCTATGATAAAAAGGTCTAAGTATGGACTTGACTTATACTATAGTGTAGTATGTCGTCCTGAATCATGAAAAAAGTCATGGTGTACTATCAAAATGGTGACAAAAAATCATAGTATAACATGTCGTCCCAAATCTTGAAAAAAAAGTCATAGTATAGTATTACTATCAAAATCGTGAAAAAAGTCATGGCAAAGTATGTCCTCTCAAATCATGGAAAAATGTCATAGTATAGTATGTCGTCCAAAATCATGAAAAAAAAAGTCATAGTATAGTGTTACTATCAATATCGTGAAAAAAAACCCCGACATCCTATCCTATGACTTTTTTTTCACGATTTTGATAGTAATACTATACTATGACTTTTTTTTTCATGATTTTGGTCGACATACTATACTATGACTTTTTTTTTCATGATTTTGGTCGACATACTATACTATGACTTTATTTCATGATTTTGATCAACATACTATACTATGACTTTTTTTCATGATTTTGATCAACATACTATACTATGACTTTTTTTCATGATTTTGATCAACATACTATACTATGACTTTTTTCATGATTTTGATCAACATACTATACTATGACTTTTTTTCATGATTTTGGTCGACATACTATACTATGACTTTTTTTTTCATGATTTTGGTCGACATACTATACTATGACTTTATTTCATGATTTTGATCAACATACTATACTATGACTTTTTTTCATGATTTTGATCAACATACTATACTATGACTTTTTTCATGATTTTGATCAACATACTATACTATGACTTTTTTCATGATTTTGATCAACATACTATACTATGACTTTTTTTCATGATTTTGATCAACATACTATACTATGACTTTTTTCATGATTTTGATCAACATACTATACTATGACTTTTTTTCATGATTTTGATCAACATACTATACTATGACTTTTTTTTTCATGATTTTGATCAACATACTATACTATGACTTTATTTCATGATTTTGATCAACATACTATACTATGACTTTTTTTTCATGATTTTGGTCGACATACTATACTATGACTTTATTTCATGATTTTGATCAACATACTATACTATGACTTTTTTTCATGATTTTGATCAACATACTATACTATGACTTTATTTCATGATTTTGATCAACATACTATACTATGACTTTTTTTCATGATTTTGATCAACATACTATTCTATGACTTTTTTCATGATTTTGATCAACATACTATACTATGACTTTTTTCATGATTTTGGTCGACATACTATACTATGACTTTTTTTTTCATGATTTTGGTCGACATACTATACTATGACTTTATTTCATGATTTTGATCAACATACTATACTATGACTTTTTTTCATGATTTTGATCAACATACTATACTATGACTTTTTTCATGATTTTGATCAACATACTATACTATGACTTTTTTCATGATTTTGATCAACATACTATACTATGACTTTTTTCATGATTTTGATCAACATACTATACTATGACTTTTTTCATGATTTTGATCAACATACTATACTATGACTTTTTTCATGATTTTGATCAACATACTATACTATGACTTTTTTTCATGATTTTGATCAACATACTATACTATGACTTTATTTCATGATTTTGATCAACATACTATACTATGACTTTTTTTCATGATTTTGATCAACATACTATACTATGACTTTATTTCATGATTTTGATCAACATACTATACTATGACTTTTTTTCATGATTTTGATCAACATACTATTCTATGACTTTTTTCATGATTTTGATCAACATACTATACTATGACTTTTTTCATGATTTTGGTCGACATACTATACTATGACTTTTTTTTTCATGATTTTGGTCGACATACTATACTATGACTTTATTTCATGATTTTGATCAACATACTATACTATGACTTTTTTTCATGATTTTGATCAACATACTATACTATGACTTTTTTTCATGATTTTGGTCGACATACTATACTATGACTTTATTTCATGATTTTGATCAACATACTATACTATGACTTTTTTCATGATTTTGATCAACATACTATACTATGACTTTTTTTCATGATTTTGATCGACATACAATACTATGACTTTTTTCATGATTTTGATCAACATACTATACTATGACTTTTTTCATGATTTTGATCGACATACTATACTATGACTTTTTTCATGATTTTGATCAACATACTATACTATGACTTTTTTTCATGATTTTGGTCGACATACTATACTATGACTTTATTTCATGATTTTGATCAACATACTATACTATGACTTTTTTTCATGATTTTGATCAACATACTATACTATGACTTTTTTCATGATTTTGATCAACATACTATACTATGACTTTTTTCATGATTTTGATCAACATACTATACTATGACTTTTTTTCATGATTTTGATCAACATACTATACTATGACTTTTTTCATGATTTTGATCAACATACTATACTATGACTTTTTTTCATGATTTTGATCAACATACTATACTATGACTTTTTTTTCATGATTTTGATCAACATACTATACTATGACTTTATTTCATGATTTTGATCAACATACTATACTATGACTTTTTTTTCATGATTTTGGTCGACATACTATACTATGACTTTATTTCATGATTTTGATCAACATACTATACTATGACTTTTTTTCATGATTTTGATCAACATACTATACTATGACTTTATTTCATGATTTTGATCAACATACTATTCTATGACTTTTTTCATGATTTTGATCAACATACTATACTATGACTTTTTTTCATGATTTTGGTCGACATACTATACTATGACTTTTTTTTTCATGATTTTGGTCGACATACTATACTATGACTTTTTTTCATGATTTTGATCAACATACTATTCTATGACTTTTTTCATGATTTTGATCAACATACTATACTATGACTTTTTTTCATGATTTTGGTCGACATACTATACTATGACTTTTTTTTCATGATTTTGGTCGACATACTATACTATGACTTTATTTCATGATTTTGATCAACATACTATACTATGACTTTTTTTCATGATTTTGATCAACATACTATACTATGACTTTTTTCATGATTTTGATCAACATACTATACTATGACTTTTTTTCATGATTTTGGTCGACATACTATACTATGACTTTATTTCATGATTTTGATCAACATACTATACTATGACTTTTTTCATGATTTTGATCAACATACTATACTATGACTTTTTTTCATGATTTTGATCGACATACAATACTATGACTTTTTTCATGATTTTGATCAACATACTATACTATGACTTTTTTCATGATTTTGATCGACATACTATACTATGACTTTTTTCATGATTTTGATCAACATACTATACTATGACTTTTTTTCATGATTTTGGTCGACATACTATACTATGACTTTATTTCATGATTTTGATCAACATACTATACTATGACTTTTTTTCATGATTTTGATCAACATACTATACTATGACTTTTTTCATGATTTTGATCAACATACTATACTATGACTTTTTTTCATGATTTGGGTCAACATACTATACTATGACTTTTTTTCATGATTTTGGTCGACATACTATACTATGACTTTTTTCATGATTTTGATCAACATACTATACTATGACTTTTTTTCATGATTTTGGTCGACATACTATACTATGACTTTTTTTTTCATGATTTTGATCAACATACTATACTATGACTTTTTTCATGATTTTGATCAACATACTATACTATGACTTTTTTTCATGATTTTGGTCGACATACTATACTATGACTTTATTTCATGATTTTGATCAACATACTATACTATGACTTTTTTTCATGATTTTGATCGACATACAATACTATGACTTTTTTCATGATTTTGATCAACATACTATACTATGACTTTTTTCATGATTTTGATCAACATACTATACTATGACTTTTTTTCATGATTTTGATCGACATACAATACTATGACTTTTTTCATGATTTTGATCAACATACTATACTATGACTTTTTTCATGATTTTGATCGACATACTATACTATGACTTTTTTCATGATTTTGATCAACATACTATACTATGACTTTTTTTCATGATTTTGGTCGACATACTATACTATGACTTTATTTCATGATTTTGATCAACATACTATACTATGACTTTTTTCATGATTTTGATCAACATACTATACTATGACTTTTTTTCATGATTTTGATCGACATACAATACTATGACTTTTTTCATGATTTTGATCAACATACTATACTATGACTTTTTTCATGATTTTGATCGACATACTATACTATGACTTTTTTCATGATTTTGATCAACATACTATACTATGACTTTTTTTCATGATTTTGGTCGACATACTATACTATGACTTTATTTCATGATTTTGATCAACATACTATACTATGACTTTTTTTCATGATTTTGATCAACATACTATACTATGACTTTTTTCATGATTTTGATCAACATACTATACTATGACTTTTTTTCATGATTTGGGTCAACATACTATACTATGACTTTTTTTCATGATTTGGGTCGACATACTATACGATGACTTTTTTTTCATGATTTTGATCAACATACTATATTGTGACTTTTTTTCATGATTTGGGTCGACATACTATACTATAAACTATACTATACTATACTATAAAAAGTATGTCGTCCCAAATCATGAAAAAAAAGTCATAGTATAGTATGTCGTCCCAAATCATGAAAAAAAAGTCATAGTATAGTATGTCGTCCCAAATCATGAAAAAAGTCATCGTATAGTATGTCGACCCAAATCATGAAAAAAAGTCATAGTATAGTATGTCGTCCCAAATCATGAAAAAAAGTCACAGTATAGTATGTCGACCGAAATCATGAAAAAAAAGTCATAGTATAGTATGTCGACCGAAATCATGAAAAAAAGTCATAGTATAGTATGTTGACCAAAATCATGAAAAAAAGTCATAGTATAGTATGTTGATCAAAATCATGAAAAAAAAGTCATAGTATAGTATGTCGTCCCAAATCATGAAAAAAAAGTCATAGTATAGTATGTCGTCCCAAATCATGAAAAAAAGTCACAGTATAGTATGTCGACCGAAATCATGAAAAAAAAGTCATAGTATAGTATGTTGATCAAAATCATGAAAAAAAGTCACAGTATAGTATGTCGACCGAAATCATGAAAAAAAAGTCAAAGTATAGTATGTCGTCCCAAATCATGAAATAAAGTCACAGTATAGTATGTCGACCCAAATCATGAAAAAAGTCATAGTATAGTATGTCGACCAAAATCATGAAAAAAAAGTCATAGTATAGTATGTCGTCTAAAATCATAAACAAAAGTCATAGTATAGTATGTCGTCTAAGATCATAAACAAAAGTCATAGTATAGTATGTCGACCAAAATCATGAAAAAAAAGTCATAGTATAGTATGTCGTCTAAAATCATAAACAAAAGTCATAGTATAGTATGTCGTCTAAAATCATAAACAAAAGTCATAGTATAGTATGTTGATCGAAATCATGATTAAAAAGTCATATTATAGTATGTTGATCAAAATCATGAAAAAAGTCATAGTATAGTATGTTGATCAAAATCATGAAATAAAGTCATCATGAAAAAAAGTCATAGTATAGTATGTTGATCAAAATCATGAAAAAAAGTCATAGTATAGTATGTCGTCTAAAATCATAAACAAAAGTCATAGTATAGTATGTTGATCGAAATCATGATTAAAAAGTCATAGTATAGTATGTTGATCAAAATCATGAAAAAAGTCATAGTATAGTATGTTGACCAAAATCATGAAAAAAAGTCATAGTATAGTATGTCGTCTAAAATCATAAACAAAAGTCATAGTATAGTATGTTGATCAAAATCATGAAAAAAGTCATAGTATAGTATGTCGTCTAAAATCATAAACAAAAGTCATAGTATAGTATGTCGTCTAAGATCATAAACAAAAGTCATAGTATAGTATGTTGATCAAAATCATGAAAAAAGTCATAGTATAGTATGTCGTCTAAAATCATAAACAAAAGTCATAGTATAGTATGTTGATCAAAATCATGAAAAAAGTCATAGTATAGTATGTTGACCAAAATCATGAAATAAAGTCATAGTATAGTATGTCGTCTAAAATCATAAACAAAAGTCATAGTATAGTATGTCGTCTAAAATCGTAAACAAAAGTCATAGTATAGTATGTCGTCTAAGATCATAAACAAAAGTCATAGTATAGTATGTTGATCAAAATCATGAAAAAAGTCATAGTATAGTATGTTGATCAAAATCATGAAAAAAAGTCATAGTATAGTATGTTAATCAAAATCATGAAAAAAAACGTCATAGTATAGTATGTTGATCAAAATCATGAAAAAAAGTCATAGTATAGTATGTTGATCAAAATCATGAAATAAAGTCATAGTATAGTATGTTGATCAAAATCATGATAAAAAGTCATCGTATAGAATGTTGACCCAAATCATGAAAAAAAGTCATAGTATAGTATGTCGTCTAAAATCATAAACAAAAGTCATAGTATAGTATGTTGATCAAAATCATGAAAAAAGTCATAGTATAGTATGTCGTCTAAAATCATAAACAAAAGTCATAGTATAGTATTACTATCAAAATCGTGAAAAAAAGTCATAGTATAGTATGTCGTCTAAAATCATAAACAAAAGTCATAGTATAGTATGTTGATCAAAATCATGAAAAAAAAGTCATATTATAGTATGTCGTCCCAAATCATAAACAAAAGTCATAGTATAGTATGTTGATCAAAATCATGAAATAAAGTCATCATGAAAAAAAGTCATAGTATAGTATGTTGATCAAAATCATGAAAAAAAAGTCATATTATAGTATGTCGACCCAAATCATGAAAAAAAGTCATAGTATAGTATGTTGATCAAAATCATGAAATAAAGTCATCATGAAAAAAAGTCATAGTATAGTATGTTGATCAAAATCATGAAAAAAAGTCATAGTATAGTATGTCGTCTAAAATCATAAACAAAAGTCATAGTATAGTATGTTGATCGAAATCATGATTAAAAAGTCATAGTATAGTATGTTGATCAAAATCATGAAAAAAGTCATAGTATAGTATGTTGACCAAAATCATGAAAAAAAGTCATAGTATAGTATGTCGTCTAAAATCATAAACAAAAGTCATAGTATAGTATGTTGATCAAAATCATGAAAAAAGTCATAGTATAGTATGTCGTCTAAAATCATAAACAAAAGTCATAGTATAGTATGTCGTCTAAGATCATAAACAAAAGTCATAGTATAGTATGTTGATCAAAATCATGAAAAAAGTCATAGTATAGTATGTCGTCTAAAATCATAAACAAAAGTCATAGTATAGTATGTTGATCAAAATCATGAAAAAAGTCATAGTATAGTATGTTGACCAAAATCATGAAATAAAGTCATAGTATAGTATGTCGTCTAAAATCGTAAACAAAAGTCATAGTATAGTATGTCGTCTAAGATCATAAACAAAAGTCATAGTATAGTATGTTGATCAAAATCATGAAAAAAGTCATAGTATAGTATGTTGATCAAAATCATGAAAAAAAGTCATAGTATAGTATGTTAATCAAAATCATGAAAAAAAACGTCATAGTATAGTATGTTGATCAAAATCATGAAAAAAAGTCATAGTATAGTATGTTGATCAAAATCATGAAATAAAGTCATAGTATAGTATGTTGATCAAAATCATGATAAAAAGTCATCGTATAGAATGTTGACCCAAATCATGAAAAAAAGTCATAGTATAGTATGTCGTCTAAAATCATAAACAAAAGTCATAGTATAGTATGTTGACCAAAATCATGAAATAAAGTCATAGTATAGTATTACTATCAAAATCGTGAAAAAAAGTCATAGTATAGTATGTCGTCTAAAATCATAAACAAAAGTCATAGTATAGTATGTTGATCAAAATCATGAAAAAAGTCATAGTATAGTATGTCGTCTAAAATCATAAACAAAAGTCATAGTATAGTATTACTATCAAAATCGTGAAAAAAAGTCATAGTATAGTATGTCGTCTAAAATCATAAACAAAAGTCATAGTATAGTATGTTGATCAAAATCATGAAAAAAAAGTCATAGTATAGTATGTCGTCCCAAATCATAAACAAAAGTCATAGTATAGTATGTTGATCAAAATCATGATAAAAAGTCATCGTATAGAATGTTGACCCAAATCATGAAAAAAAGTCATAGTATAGTATGTCGTCCCAAATCATAAACAAAAGTCATAGTATAGTATGTTGACCAAAATCATGAAATAAAGTCATAGTATAGTATTACTATCAAAATCGTGAAAAAAAGTCATAGTATAGTATGTCGTCTAAAATCATAAACAAAAGTCATAGTATAGTATGTTGATCAAAATCATGAAAAAAGTCATAGTATAGTATGTCGTCTAAAATCATAAACAAAAGTCATAGTATAGTATTACTATCAAAATCGTGAAAAAAGTCATAGTATAGTATGTCGTCTAAAATCATAAACAAAAGTCATAGTATAGTATGTTGACCAAAATCATGAAATAAAGTCATAGTATAGTATTACTATCAAAATCGTGAAAAAAAGTCATAGTATAGTATGTCGTCTAAAATCATAAACAAAAGTCATAGTATAGTATGTTGATCAAAATCATGAAAAAAGTCATAGTATAGTATGTCGTCTAAAATCATAAACAAAAGTCATAGTATAGTATGTTGATCAAAATCATGAAAAAAAAGTCATAGTATAGTATGTTGATCAAAATCATGAAAAAAAGTCATAGTATAGTATGTTGATCAAAATCATGAAAAAAAGTCATAGTATAGTATGTCGATCAAAATCATGAAAAAAGTCATAGTATAGTATGTCGTCTAAAATCATAAACAAAAGTCATAGTATAGTATGTTGATCAAAATCATGAAAAAAAAGTCATAGTATAGTATGTCGATCAAAATCATGAAAAAAGTCATAGTATAGTATGTCGATCAAAATCATGAAAAAAGTCATAGTATAGTATGTCGATCAAAATCATGAAAAAAGTCATAGTATAGTATGTTGATCAAAATCATGAAAAAAAGTCATAGTATAGTATGTTGATCAAAATCATGAAAAAAAGTCATAGTATAGTATGTCGATCAAAATCATGAAAAAAGTCATAGTATAGTATGTCGTCTAAAATCATAAACAAAAGTCATAGTATAGTATGTTGATCAAAATCATAAACAAAAGTCATAGTATAGTATGTTGATCAAAATCATGAAAAAAAAGTCATAGTATAGTATGTCGATCAAAATCATGAAAAAAGTCATAGTATAGTATGTCGTCTAAAATCATAAACAAAAGTCATAGTATAGTATGTTGATCAAAATCATAAACAAAAGTCATAGTATAGTATGTTGATCAAAATCATGAAAAAAAGTCATAGTATAGTATGTTGATCAAAATCATGAAAAAAAAGTCATAGTATAGTATGTTGATCAAAATCATGAAAAAAAGTCATAGTATAGTATGTCGATCAAAATCATGAAAAAAGTCATAGTATAGTATGGTGATCAAAATCATGAAAAAAGTCATAGTATAGTATGTCGTCTAAAATCATAAACAAAAGTCATAGTATAGTATGTTGATCAAAATCATGAAAAAAAAGTCATAGTATAGTATGTTGATCAAAATCATGAAAAAAAGTCATAGTATAGTATGTTGACCCAAATCATGAAAAAAGTCATAGTATAGTATGTTGATCAAAATCATGAAAAAAAAGTCATAGTATAGTATGTTGATCAAAATCATGAAAAAAAGTCATAGTATAGTATGTTGACCCAAATCATGAAAAAAGTCATAGTATAGTATGTTGATCAAAATCATGAAAAAAAAGTCATAGTATAGTATGTTGATCAAAATCATGAAAAAAAGTCATAGTATAGTATGTCGATCAAAATCATGAAAAAAGTCATAGTATAGTATGTCGATCAAAATCATGAAAAAAGTCATAGTATAGTATGTCGTCTAAAATCATAAACAAAAGTCATAGTATAGTATGGTGATCAAAATCATGATAAAAAGTCATAGTATAGTATGTTGATCAAAATCATGAAAAAAGTCATAGTATAGTATGTTGATCGAAATCATGATAAAAAGTCATAGTATAGTATGTTGATCAAAATCATGAAAAAAAAGTCATAGTATAGTATGTTGACCAACATCATGAAAAAAAGTCATAGTATAGTATGTTGATCAAAATCATGAAAAAAAGTCATAGTATAGTATGTCGATCAAAATCATGAAAAAAGTCATAGTATAGTATGTTGACCAACATCATGAAAAAAAGTCATAGTATAGTATGTCGATCAAAATCATGAAAAAAGTCATAGTATAGTATGTCGATCAAAATCATGAAAAAAGTCATAGTATAGTATGGTGATCAAAATCATGATAAAAAGTCATAGTATAGTATGTTGTCCAAAATCATGAAAAAAAGTCATAGTATAGTATGTTGATCGAAATCATGATAAAAAGTCATAGTATAGTATATTGATCAAAATCATGAAAAAAGTCATAGTATAGTATGTTGATCGAAATCATGATAAAAAGTCATAGTATAGTATATTGATCAAAATCATGAAAAAAGTCATAGTATAGTATGTTGATCGAAATCATGATAAAAAGTCATAGTATAGTATTACTTTCAATATCGTGAAAAAAAGTCACAGTGTAGTATGTCAACCGAAATCATGAAAAAAAAGTCATAGTATAGTATGTTGACCAACATCATGAAAAAAAGTCATAGTATAGTATTACTTTCAATATCGTGAAAAAAAGTCACAGTGTAGTATGTCAACCGAAATCATGAAAAAAAAGTCATAGTATAGTATTTCAAAAACATCATTGTATAGTTTGTTAAAAAAGTCATAGTATTGCATGTCATTTTAAAGTCATAAAAGTATGTTGTCAAAATGGAATATGTCAGAAAAAGGCATAGTATGGTTTTTCATAAAATGCCATAAAAATGTCATGGTATAATATGTAAAAAAGAAAAAGTGAAATGTAATAGTAAGGTATGTGTGTGATGTAATAATTGTATTAGAAAAGTCGTAGTATAGTACGTTGCTACAAATGGCACAAAAATTTCAGTTCAATATAGTGTCATTTCATAATATTGCATGCAATAAAAACCAACATCATAGTGTAGGACATAGTTTTTTTTAAATGGTGGCCCTCACATACTTCGTCCAACTGTGTGCCCCTCTGAAAAGCATCTGTCAGGTTACGAATGTTTATCTTGATTGGCACTTAGTCATCAAAACTTTGAAAAACCCTGCATTTATTGTATATCTATCGCAAGAAGAGTTACAAAGTTGGAGGCGTGTTTGTTGGGGTATGTGGTAGATGGTAGGTACATGTCCTCTTTCCTTCAACTAGCAACTCTACTGTACTTACTGCAAGCCATATATTTTCTTTTCAACTATTTATGTACAATTTTAACACGTATGTTTCCTCTGCAATTTAGCTGAAAAGATCATTAATCATTACAGAGTGCAGAGCTGAAGAAAACTGTTGCTGCCAAGACAACAACCTTCTCTTGGTTGTCTTTGTTCACAACTGGTTTAATCTTCGAGAAAAAGAGTTTCACACAATAGCAAACTGTGAGTAATGGTTTCCTCGTAACTACAGGACTTCATGTTCTCGAATAAATGATTCCAGGTCAAACTTTGGGTCACAAGCTGTTTAGCTGTGCGTGTGTGTGTGCGCCCGCGTGTGCGTGCGTGTGTGTGTGCGTGCGTGTGTGTGTGTGCAAGTATGTGGCTGAGTTCACAAATCCCCAGCACCTTCATACATCTTTTATGAGAGCCTTAGTGAGAACTCTGTGGTACTTACAGACACCACCAGGATTCTGCACTTCTTGCTAATATCGACACAAACAACCACAGCGGTCAGGAAATGTGAAAATAGAGTTACACAGTGGTGAAGCCTGTGCAGGCAAATGGTGGCCTGAAGGTTGGAGAAAATGGAAAGATGCCAGTTCAAATCTGTGACCTGTGTGGTGGAAGACTCAAAGTTGTCCTACAATCAACAGTGTACTGAAGTACAGAAGCAGATCAGAAAAATGCAAACAAAATATCAAAAGAAGAAGCGCTCATTATGCAGAATAGCCCATTTCACAGTGTTACATTATTACATATTCTGTATTTACATTATATTTACTGACGTATTAATTTGAAAGCAACATTTTCATGTTTAGCTGGTAGATAATAAATGTATTGAAGTATACAATGTTGCAACATTTACTACAAATTCATCCAATCTCTGCAATGTTTCTATTTGAGCGATTTATTTACTTCTCTTTTTTTTTGCCTTACTTTGGTTGCTAAGGTCTTTTGTGCAATGGTTTAGGGATTCCTTAAGTACAGGACCAAGACAATGAGAAAACCCTAACTACTTAAGTGAACATTTTAAGAAAACCTTAAAAAGAAGACTTAAGGGTGTTTAATCTCAATTTTATTTTGAGGAAACCTTAACCAGGACTTAAAGGAAAATCTTAACCTGAGGTGTTTTGTGCAACCGGCCCCAGGCACTTACTGTAGTGGCTAAATCATTGAAAGAGCCAACATGTTTTGACCACCACAGGTTTAGTCAGGGGTTTAAAAACTATCTGTGGAATATCTTGAGTAACTGGATCATGATTTCTGTATGGAGACATTGCTGTTGAGTTCTTCAAATGTATTTATGTGGTGCTTTGAGCACCACAAGCTGAGTGCCATCTTGTTCCACTATATTCAAGAGAATGCAGACATTTCAGCCGATACAGTCGATATCGCCAACACTCTGCAACTCGCACCAAAACAATCTAGATTGATAAATAACACTACAGGTAGAAGGTAAGAAGAAATATATGTATCTTTGATTTTGGGGTGAACTGTCCCTTTAACCATGTATCCTAACCTTGACTTCCCTCAACAAGAGAGCATTGTGATTGTAATGGAAGTTTTGAAGTGTAAAAGTGTGGACATGCACATATGTGTTGTTCAGATAGTAAATATGTCAGATGGAGGTTGCTTGATACAAAAAAACATCTGGTAATTACAAGACTTTGGTATTTGATCATCAGTCAAGATTTTTAAATGTTCTAAATGTTTTATCGAAGCTGAATTTTACAAGAAAAGATGTGACTTTGGTTTGTGCCACAGTACAGAAATGGATCTGATAGTTTCAGGAATGTGAAGTTAAAACTGCAAACACTTCAGCAGGAGTCTCTTACCGTCCTGTGCATCTTGTCCTCCAAATCCTGGTTGATCCTCTGAAGAGCTGCATAGCTACTCTGGATCCTGAAAGAACAGGAGAAGAATCAGTACGGCCTGTTCAAAATTCAAACCACAACACATGACGACTAAAGAGTATTTTACTGTTCGTGCTGCTAAGTACGCACCAGTAATCTCCACATAATTTTAGTCAGAGAAATAAATAAATTACTACATCAGGGCACTGACGGAGACTCTCGGAGGGGATTTGCAGGATATTTTAAGGACTGACTCAGATTTGGAGATCACTGAGGATAAAAATCTGCTGAGCCAAAACACAGTAAAAAGGGTTGATGATATGTTGAAGTGCCACAGCAGGAGATTCTAACAAAATAACCACAGCTAAAACATGAACTATATATATATATAAAAAAGATCTATGATAGGAAATCAGTAAACATTCTCAAGCAGACCTGCAGCACTGACTGAAGACTCCTTTTAATTCTCTCATCACTACTGCTCTTTGGTAGACTTCCAGTGCATTAGTGATCTTAATGGAACAGGACCTTGACTCTTTATTTGTTAACTTGCTCCCTGTGTTTTTATCATGTCAGCTCTCAGTTCAGTATCACATTTTCACATTAGCTCTCGGGCCGAACAGAGTGTTGATAAACCGGCATTTACTGCTCCATTAACCTGACAGATATGGAGAGTGTGGGCAGCGCAGACAAAACGCAAAGACAAATCATAAAACAAAGACCTGAGAGAGATTTGAGTGAGCTCAAAGGGAGCGTAAATGGAAATAAAGGAGTGGCACTGGAGGAGAGTGGTTCGCTGATTGATGGAGAACAAACAAAACCGGCCATTATGAGAAACATTACCAAGTGCTGTTACTCATTTAAGAGGAACATAAAACCCGTGTCTTTCAGGCAGCTCTCTCCGTCTTCAACAAGCTCTACCAATCATTCAGATAGTTGAAATTAGAACAAAGGGGGTTGGGACTGGGTTGTGCCGATCAAAATAACATGAGATGTAACTTGTGCAGCGTCTGTGGAGATCAGACTGTAGGTGAGAAAGTCTCCTGGGCACATGCAAATGCCTCGTCCACCAAGTTTCAAGGAGGAGTTTCAAGTTTATTTAAACAGCATATTGTACATGCTAATTAGATTATCCTGTCAGAGGACCACCGAAATAAGATGAATTGGTGCTTCCAACACCTTGGGAAAATGGAAATAGCCAATTAAAGCAAGGCAGCTGCAACCCTATTGGCTGACAAAGTCATCAATACTGGTCAGTTCTGCAAAACCCTGGATTACAGTAAGTTCAACGATTCTTTTTTCTTGATTTCTCCTTTTTACATTATCTGCTCATGGCGTCTACAACATGGTTAAAGTTAGGGAAAGATGGTAATAATGCTAAATTAAAGGTACACTGTGCAGATTGTGTGGCTGTCAATTTATCTGCAGAGACTCTGCCCTCTGCCTTTCTTTGTGGTTGGGAAGTATTTGGGTGTGTAGCCCAAGTGGCAACCTCTTGGGGGAGAGGCGGGGTATACCCTTGACTTGCCCTCACATTCTCACCTACGGGCACCTTCAGGTTGGGTGTGACTTAATGCCCCAAGCGAGGGACTTCAAGTATCTTGGGGTCTTGTTCACAAGTGAGGGTAGAATGGAGTCTATGTGGACTGGTGAAGGCAAAGCTTTTGATTCACTGGTCCATCTACGTCCCAACCCTCACCTATGGCCATGAGCTATGGGAAACGTCTGAAAGAACGAGGTCCTGGATACAAGCGGCCAAAATGAGTTTCCTCAGCAGGGTGGCGGGCTCAGCCTTAGGGCTCATTTATGCTCCCTTTACGTACGAAAATGTATACGTCCATTTCAAACGATATTACCGTCACTGCCCACATACTTCCATGCGCCCTTTACGTTTGCATGGATGTTAACCAATATATCCACCAGGGGGCAGCCCAGTGTCAAAAGTTTATGACAACAACAAACTCAAAAACAAACATGGCGACTGTGGAGAAAAACAGAGGCAGCGTTGTAGGAGGTGGTGGTCGGTGAGGCCGTTAAAGACATCGTGACTGGAGGATGGAGAATTCTTTTTTTCTAGTACTGCCGATGAGAGAAATTGAATTGTTATTTTTTCTTCGTGTCTCACTAGAGCTACGTATCGGGTAGTGACAGCAACACTGCCCCCACGGTTCCTGGTGGTACAGCTCCGTTTGGCCCATATCCGTAAGCTTTATGGAAACGTGCAGAAATACGGACGAAATGAACGCGGACACGGACAGAAGGCTCCGTCCGTGTCCGGATCCGTATTTAACGTTGAGCATAAATGAGCCCTTAGAGATAGGGTAAGGAGCTCGAAAATCCAGAGGGAGGAGAGCCGCTGCTCCTTCGCCTCGAAAGGGGTCAGTTGAGGTGGTTCGGGCATCTGATCAGGATGCCTCCTGGGCACCTCCGATTAGACGTGTTCCAGACACATCCAACTGGTAGGAGGCCCCGGGGCAGAGCCAGAACACACTGGAGGAATTACATATCTTGTTTGGACTGGGAACTTCTTGGGGTCCCACAGGAGGAGATGAAAGGCGTTGCTGGGAAGAGGGATGTCTGGAATAAAGTGCTCAGCCTGCTGTCCGCAGGACCCGGCTTCGGATAAGCGGTTGAAAATGGAACGATAGATGGAATTTTTGACTGCGGGAGGGAGCCGGAGAACCCGCAAAAAAAATCCACGTTGACACAGAAAAATACGCAAACTACACGGAGGGACCCCGTTCAAACCTGGGTCCCTCTTGCTGTGAGGTGACAGTACTAATCACTGTACCACCGTGCCACCCATGTTTATGAACAGTAACAATTCCTGCATAATATACCTTTAACTATTGTAAAACTATGGTTAAAGTTAGGGAGAGATCATGGCTACAGTTAATATTTCATGTTTGAAACAAGGAATGAACACTGGTCTCCTGCATGAGATTCAGATGCTCAACACGACAGTCACCGCTTCCTGTACTGAATGTATGCATTTGTAGGTGGAGGTGTCTTCAAGTATGGACCTAATTACTTGGGATACTGGGCTGCAAATGAGCTGAGTACCACTCTCACGGCCTTTAATGACATGTAACAGCATGTAAAAAACCTCATCTATCACCTAATTTCCTTGTCGACACAGTTCAACTTTGCTGGGTTTCTCCCTGATTGGAATTTGACTGTTCATGCATACATAAAAAGGCGACCTGCCCACTGAGTCATGCACACGTGCACACACACCTGCGTAGTTTCTCTGTAAATTTCTCCAGTTCCTCCTGGGCCCGGCGCAGCTCAGTCTCAAGGTACTGCCGAGTCGAATCGAACTCCGTCTCCACCATCTCTAGTTTGTGGGTGGTGTAGGACAGGCGCTTGCGGAGGTCATCCTTGTGGTCGTGGAAAGAGCTGAACGTGCAGCAGAGAGAGTTTAGAGAACAGGGAGATGCAGTCACAACACTGATGTACTGTCATGGCTATCCAAGTTTGTCAGATTCATTGAGCCAAGCAGAGAGAGGAAGAGGAAACAGACAGAGAGAGAAAAGGCAGTAAAGTAAAAGCTGAAGTGTGTTTGTGTGAGAGAGAGGGAAAGGGATGAAGTGTAGCTGGAGCGTAATTCAGTCCGGAGTGAGAAAGGTCCCAGGCAAGGGGAAGGCAGTGAAGCCGATGGGGAGGAGGAGATGGATGGAGGAGGAATACTAATCATTTCCCATTCACAGGGTGGGAGCAAAGCTGGGAGAGGAGCTCCCATCGGTGTAATGGTGAATTCCATTACACAACCCCTCTATCAAATCTCTGAAAGAATAGGAAAAGGATTTTTCTGCCCCCAGACACACACCGTGGGTGATTCATAGAAAAGAAAATACAGAATGGGCCAAGGCTTTAAAAGAGGGTGAAAGAGGCAGAAAGAGCATGAGAGAGCGTAGGTGAGAATAGCACCGTTTCAACACCATAAACAGCAACAACAAACCAGACAGGGAGCAATATTTCGTTCATTTGATGCAGGTTTGAGTGTGGGGATGAAACACACAGACTGGGACTGACTGAGGGAATGGATGTGGTAATGAAAGGCTAGAGATGGGGAGCAGGGTCTGTGTGCGCTCTGGGGGATTTAGCATTTTGCCAGACTGATGGATACTTGGCTCACAGAGAGGTTCGATGGCTCAGCACTGCCAACCAGCAGGCGCAACGAGTGCACCTCCAAGCCCACCTCGGCCCAGAGCCTCAATTAGGAAGCTGGCAGTAAAGGAGGAGAAAATGGTGTCCATAGAGCGACTTATAGATGGTGTGTCAATACAAAGGTGGGACAATGGACTACCTTTGGTGTCTGGGTACGTGGTTGAAGCTCTCCAATAATTAAGCCTTTTTCAAGCAATAAGAAGTCAGTATATAAGCAGCCGAGCAAAAATATGCCAATAAACGTGGTGTTAGAATAGTAAATAAACATCTGGCTGTGTGCAAAAACAGCACTACATTTTAAAGGAATAGATATACAATTTGAACAATATGCAAATTTCTTTGCAAGAATGTTGCATAGTTACTGATACCACTCTCATCATCTGTTTGCTAAAAGGCATAGTATATAGTCCCTTTCATACATGCACTGCAAACATTAAATATTTAGACATTACCCGAAGGAGTTGTATATAAGAACGGAAATATCCTAATCAGTTGGAATGGACATTAAACAGACCTTACCCTGCCAGCTCCTCTGTACATAATAGAGCGGGTAACTGTCCGGAGGATTCACAGCAAGTGAGTGGGTGTGTTGACGACGTTCCTGTCAGGCTGATTGCTTGAAACCAAGGTTGATGTGCATTTGTCCAACCAAATTCTCATCGGTCACACAATCACTGGTGTTATTTTAATAAGGCCGTGTGTCCACCAAAGCTTTTCTTTCCTCAGCTGAAAAAGATACCGCAGTTCACATCTGGATTATAAACCTTCTTATAGGAATAGGGTCACACACTACCCAGGTACCAGCAATCGCCTAAACCAACATAGTATTTACAGTAGGTGCAAACACTTCTAACACAGACAGTATTCTGTTGTGTGCTGCATGTATAAAAGGGAAACTCTGGACAATGTCCGGACCTGATCCTCCGCATATTATCCGGAGTTCATTTGAGAAAACGGCTTATCATGTGTCTTCAAATCTCACTCTTGCAAAGAGAGCAAGTAAGCGAATTTAAAAAATGTTCCTTTATAAATGTTTGACAGACAGATGAGTCATTGAATAGTTTATGTATCCAGCACGATGAGGCTCGCAGACTCAGCCAACTCCGCTTGCCTCACGCTACAACAAAACAAAATCTTTACAACCTCTCTGCTGTCTAACAGCTGCAAGTGATGTTGTAAAATCACATGGCAAAGAGCCAGAGAGCTATTGTAAGTACATGTGAAAACTGCTCTGGGCTCTTATCACTATGTAATGCCAGTTTAATTAAGTCTGAGCACACAGCCATTGATTTTTTTTTTGTTGTTGTAGGTATTACTTTTTTTTTCTCGTGTCCAGATGTACAAGACTAAAGCGCAGTGCAGCATTAACCTGGATGTAGATGTCAGCTGATACACGACAGGAGAGATGAGGATGAGTGATGGGAATGAATAGACGCCACATTATGTTTTTAATGTCTTTTTAATGGTCATGACCTCCCAATGAGAATCCATTTCCATTAGTCAAAATGAATGAAATGGAGCCGCCGACAATGAGGCTGATGTTTAGAGTTTAAAACCCTCCCCACACTGACTCATCTTACCTTCTTTTCTGATGTTTGCAACCATTTCTCTGTGTTTTGAGGGCAGTTTTGCCAATGTATATCTTTTTCATATTTTTCTCTCTGCCTTGGCTCTCATGTGTGTATAGCTGTTGCCTCTGCTGCCGCTGCTGCTGCTGCTGGTCGGCTGAACGTCGAAGCCAAGTTTGAACTCTACACACCACAAACCAACAGTCAAAGCTCTAAGTCTTGCCTGGGGAGGCAGATAGGAGTTGGCTATCTGTGATGACCCTGGCAAGAGAGCAGAGAAAAACAGCTTTGAAGTCCCGCAGATTTAGCAGCACATTTAGTTCTGTTGACTCCAGAGAAAAACTGCGATTTTGGGTGCATTCAAAAAACGAGCCAGCTTGGTGTGATGAAGCACGACTGGGGGATCAATTAGATAAAGTTCAGTAAACAAACTTAAAGAGCATGCAATACTCTGAATTACTGCACCTTCCGTTGAACTTTGCTCTTCCTGTGGAAATATCAATGCGCAAAGATCTTTTTCCTATGAGTCTATAACCCAATATAAGCACATTTCTAAATATAACCAACACAAGTTACACTGTAAAAGCAAACCACAACACTGAATGTAGAAAAATTAATATTCCTATCACTTGTGCCTCCCTTTTCATCATTTCATTCTCTCTCTCACTTGGAACAATTGAATGCAGCCACCGCAAACTACAGGACCCTATGGAATAGTGAGTTATTGACCAGCTGACCACAGAGCTATTCCTCAATAAATCAGTGTTATGATGAATGCGTGTGTGTTTCCATTTCCATCTTTCATCGTTGCTCTGTAGTGCTGGGGCTTGAACTTCGCTCTCCTGCACTGCAAGAACTTAATAACCTGCCACCAGCTCGCATAAAATGCCAGAATAAACCCTGAGAGTTGTACATCTTTTCTTTATGCAGCTGCACTAATAAGTCTTGTTGGTGATATCAATGCCCATTAGCTACCAATGTGATGTTACAAATCACAGAACGTCAAATAGTTACACCTGAAAATTGAAGAGGTATTAAGAGCAAAACAACTGTGTGTTGAAGCAGCCACTGTTTGGCTGTAGTAAGAGCAAGACCAGGTATTTTAAGGAGTTAGATGTCTTTTTAACCTCTCTAAAGCAAAGGACATGAGTGCAAAACTTCAAGGAATAAATCAAACACTGTCTTATCTACTCCCACATGAGTTGCCAACATTGGCATCCAGCTAACAAGTTTACTGCAGTAACCTGACTGTGTGTTATTTACAAGGCCACGGAGCATTTCATTAGCCTCATTAGCTGTGGGGTTACAGGTTACGCCAAAGGGCCAGTTCATCCCCAAATCAAAAATACATACTTTTCATCTCACCTGTAGTGCTGTTTATCAAGCTAGATTGTTCTGGTGTGAGTTGCCAGGTGTTGGAGATATCAGCAGCAGAGATGTCTGCCTACTAATATAATGGAACTAGATGGCACTCGGCTTGTGGTGCTCAAAATTCTCATAACATACATTTGAAAAACTCAACAGCAATGTCTCTTTCCGGAAATCATGACCCGATTACTCAAGATAATCCACAGATCTTGTTGTGAGCAGTTTCATGTAGGAACTATTTTCTTTCACAACTCGCCCGCCAACTGTATTGCTGCACAGAAGGAAGCGTGCATCTACTCATGGATAAGAGGCTCGCGGTGGTGAGATGTAAACATGAATGGCGTCCTCCTCAGCTGAGCTGTAATGTTAGCGAGCGGTTGATACAGTTGGCGGGTGTGGAACGGTGAAAAGAAAATAGTTCCTACATGAAACTGCTCACAACAACGGCCTGTGGATTATCTTGAGTAACTGGGTCATGATTTCTGGAAAGAGACATTGCTGTTGAGTTTTTCAAATGTATGTTTTTTTTGCCACTTTGAGCTACACAAGCTGAGTGCCATCTAGTTTCTATCTTTAAGAGAAGGCAGACATCTCTACGGCTGATATCTCCAACACTCAGCAGCTCACAGCAAAACAATTTAGAGTGACAAACAGCAGCATAGGTAAAGATGTATTTCTGAATTTTGTGTTAATCATCTCTTCGAAGGCCCATGCGCTACTAGCACATCCACTGGGTAGTACTCCTTATTGTGCGGAATCAGAAACGTGAACCTGAATTTGCAAAACTCTCACGAGCCACTTCAAAATATCACTCTCTTGTTGTTTTATGTAGTGCGACAATGCTGTGGTTAAGGTCTAGTTTGGTTAAGGAACAAAAAGCACTTCATTAAGGTTCGGGAGAGATCATGGTTTGGGTTATAATGATCACTTAAAACATGAATCATAAAAATGTACGTGAATCTGGGTTTACCATCTAGACACGAACAGAGGCCAGTCCATGCTTTCAGAGCTATCTAAAGTTTGCAGTTCTGAGGTGTTCTTTATTGGATTTGGGTAAGTTTTCAGCCCAGCAACAACAGCCAGACTCATAATGTTTGCCAACACATTGGTTATTTTTCACACTAACTGACTAGAAAAGAGAGAGGCCTGCTTTTGTCTGCTTCTGTGTGAAATTGAAGACCCATTGTTTCAAAAATCACAAAGAATTTTCAGTAGTTAATTTGCCACCGTCATGATTGCAAACTGCATTATGGCCCTACCAACACAAGTATATATTATAACTGGGGTGCAAACATTTCAATAAGTCCATATATTTGCCCTTTAAACACCATTATGTCTTCTCCTTAAGAGCCAAGTAAGCATAAATGCATAAATAGAGACCATAACTTTTATCAGTCCCCGCAGAGTGGCAGGGTGGCAGTTCAACAACAAGCTGGAATGAATGTTTTGTCGCCTGCCGCCATTTCTAATGGCACCACCACTTATTATTTTTAATCTCCCTTCAACACTGGCTCAGGAAACAATGGCAGTTTCTGGAAACACTGTTAATACGGTTGCAGTGGCCGTTTTCTTATCTGCAAGTCACAGAGGGGGAGAGAGCGAAAGACGACAGAAATAGTTGCTGAATTGGTAAGTAAGTGTGGTTCCATAGAATCCATCCTCACATGCACAAACATAAACACAACATTTCCTGCAGTGCATCAGAAGTACTGTACCACCACTGTCTCTTAACACCTCCCCCAGGGGGATAAACAGCAGATCTGGGTGCCTCAGGTGTTGTCTGGCAAGGTAAACACTATCCACATGAAGGAGCAAATCTGAGTCCTTGGAGAACCTCGTGATAGGCTTACTGCTGTTTCTACGCTGCCAGATAAACTTAAAACAGCACAAGATATGTAAATTAAGCACACTTTCCTCTACAGTGTTTCCTCATAAGTGTTAAGAGGAGTCTACAGCGTGGATGGAAACAAGAGTAAACCCTGTTTACCTGAAAAACTTTCCCCATGTGTTACAACTTGTCATAATGATCAGACAATGCGCACTACAGGGAGTACAACAAATGGTTGTTGTAATGCTGCAGACTATAACCTACTTCAGGCAGTTTCTACCTCCCACTCTGCCTGTATACTTTCTTTCTTTCATGGCAAGTGACTCCAGTTTAATTCAGAACAAAGAAAAAAAAACCTTAATGTGAAACCTACTAAAGGTCACAACCAGCCAGCATCCATCTTGGATCTACATTGGGGAGCCCTTACGGTGCCTGCAGGTTGATTTACTAGTAATGAGCTACGGGAGGTGAGCGAGGTAGAGCTACTGCCTGCCAGATACACTACTCACAGTGACCAAATGAGAACATTAAACTTTAATGGCCGCTGTGCCATCCCTCCTGGAGCCTGCTATTAAGTGAGCAGCTCACAGAGACACAATCACCTTATCTACTGTAAACAGTGAACCTGAGGAGAACTCCGTAGGTGTTATTTTTGTTGTTCCCGTCATCATCTCTAATGGTTGTGATGACAATGTTCTAACTAACCAAAGTAATTGCTGATATCTGGGAGCATGGTGACATTGCTGCAAAGAAGTCTGATGCTGCAAGAGCTAGTAAGAGCAAACAGTTAGGGTTAGAAAACATTCTCTAAACTACTTTCAACAAATCCTCCAAGCAAAAGAAGTTCGTCATTGCTTTCCACGTACTTGACGTACAAGAATGTTTCTGATCTGCTTTAGGTTGGGTTTCTGTCTTTTCTGTCATGCGCACATACACTGGTGGCCAAAGCTACCTGCTACTCATACACACTCACAGATACGTGGCACAGCAGTTGGGAGCAATTTGGGATTTAGTATCTTCAGTACCAAGGATACTTCGACATGCAGACTAAAGCCCCATTTCCATTGAGCAGTACAGTATGGTACAGTTCAGTTTGGTACGCATTTTTATCTTTCCACTGTGAAAATGTGTGGATGGTACCAATGGAACCGTTCCCTACCATCCCCATTTTTGGTCCCCCCTCTGTTGGGGTACCTAGCACACAGATCTGGTCCTAAAAGGTGGAGCTGTGAACACTGCAGTCTGTTGACTGGTCAGTAGAGGACGGTCACTCTGATCAGGGCTGAGTTGTGGCTGGTTTTGAGGCTCATGTAACCACTGTTCATACTGTGGAGAATTTTATTAGTAGACTGTAACTATAAAATGAAAGGATGTTTTGCTGCCTCTTGCAGCAGCCGTAGTTGGAGAAAACATAATTCACTGGGCCGACTGCCGGCAACTTTTAAGGTGGAACGTTAACTTGAAATGTTACTCAATGCATGAGTTCATGACGTGAATCCATCAACACACCTTAAATTTCACTGTGACTGTAGTGTATGGAACAATTTCTTCTAATGCAGTAATACACCCCCTCTTTAATATAGCAGTACACCTGATCGGTAATGCTCATTGATATGAGTAAACTATTTAAAACTGCAAGTCCACAAGTAAAGCTGTGTTGAACTTGAGCTCTGTCCGTCTGAGTAATCTTTGAAGTTGTGGGTAACAGACACGACAGTCACAACTCTGACCATTACTTTAGTTTTTATGTGACGTACACTTTTAGCAATGAGCGGATCTTCAAGCGTTTATATAATAATTTGACTGGGTTATGTGAACCGCATATATTCTAATCCTCACTCAGAGACAAAAAAAGCGTTGTGGAGCGTTGTTCCTGTGGGCTACGTCAACACTAAACCCCTGAGCTTACCTTAGAAGGACTAAATGCACAAACTTGCTATTTTTAAATATCCCGTGAAAAGAGACTCTCACTGCAGCCTTATTTATATTGTTCTGAAATTGTCACCGTGCAGCCTCCTTCCATCTGTGTCGCTGGTAATGAGGATATACAATGACTGAGTGACAACAACCCCGCCCACATTTAAGAGTAGTGTTCGTGGTGGAAACAGGGCTTAAAGGAACCCCTGATCTTACAATTAGTGGACAAACTGCTCTAACTTTTGGACCACAGCCACCCCTCACATTACCAGATAATCTAGGCCAAACATTGGTACTGGCCGAGGTCCCAGACCAGATATCTCCTCCAATTGTCGGGAGAGGTGAATCAGGGATAAATCGGCCCATTACTCCTGTAGTCTGAGACCGGCTGAGAGGGTGGAAAGATTGTCTCTATAAACAGATCTCTGCATATGAATGCAGAATCTGTGGGCAACAGGACAAGACTTTAGTATTCCAAGCATTCTGGTTTCCGTTTGCAGTCTGAGTAGTATTAACCAATCATGTTGGAGTTGAATTTAGTTGCCTGCAAGTAAACAGTCTGTGTGGAGAGCAAAAGAGGTACAATGCATTGGCCAAAATGCAATCTTGGAACCCATTGGCTATTGTCTGACAACGATTTAGATTTCTATTAGCCAGAGCATCATGACTCTGTGTATATAGTGTAACAAGTTGATAATCAGACTATGAATAATGTCCGGCGCATGAAAAAGGAAGTCTTGCTTGATATTCATGATCTCTTATCCAGATTTCCGCTGGCTACACCGGAACCTCCAAAATATTGGCAGCTGCAGTTGGCAAAGCTGAACCCCGACATGAGTCTAGTAAGCTGTAAGGGGTAATCATTTAGTATTACCAATGATTTCTTTTCCAAATAAGTTTGGCTGAACTGGGCGATTGTGTGATTGTGTGACTGCCCGTGCTTCTTGCCCTATCTTATTTTTAGCACTGCCTCCTGAGATCTTGCAGATTAATTCAATGTGAAGTCGTGTAGTAGGAACGATGGCCAAAACAACAAATATAAGACCCGAGAATTATTCCTCAAAATGCATCTCAACTGCTGCGTAACTCAAAAGGATCAGACCCAAACAGCCTAAAAGCCAAAAGAGACCAAACAGGAGCAGACGCGGTGATAATTAGCAACATTATTTTTATATTTTTCCCCTGGTATGATCTATCACACTGGTCGAGGCTTTATTTGAGAGCCATGGGTTGTGTATTTCTTCTGATGCAAGACTCCAGAAATACAACAGTCTCTTGTGCATGCTCCACTACCAGCGGCCAGAAAACAGCTCCGTGGATTAAGTCACCAGAGCAATGATGATGACTAGTCAACACAGTTTGCTGCCTGAAGGAAAGAAATGCAACTGAGGCGCGATCCCCACACTGTTTATCTCTTCTTTAGTTTCTATCTACATATCAAAAGAGACTCAACCTTAAGTGGGTAGGAGGAGGAACTTGTTGGCCTTGAAACTAATAAAACTTAGAAACCACTCTAACTTCTTTTAATAAATGCCTCAAGTATCAGGTTTTATTTGAGTTTGCGTCAAATCATCTTTAAGTCTTGATATTATTTTTGCATTAACTGTGGCAGAGGTACTTTGATAAGGGCAGAGGTGCGGACTGAAGTCATATGACTTGGACTCGAGTCAAACTCCAGTCACAAATTTGATGACTTTAGATTCAACTTGACAGAATAAAATAAAAAAATAATAAAAAAAACTTGCAACTCAACTTTAGTAAAAATGACTCATGACTTCCTGAGACAAGCTTTTTGACTTGAAAATACTTGACAACTTCCCTCAAGCTCAAAGATTAAAAAGTATGTTATATAAAAACTTAGGGCCACAAATGAGTTCATTTCTTCTAATTTCCTGAACTGACATTGGTTAACCTTATTTATTCCCAGCAAGTCGACAACTAATTCTCCAATCCAACAGCATCCAGTCAACTTGCATGAGAGAACCATGAAGAACATTACAAAACTAAGTGCCAGTTGGAAAAATTAAATTAATTATACAGACAATTTTGCTCACGTACTGAAACTACATGGTGGTCAAGGAAAAATAAAATGTGATATCCTCCTGAGATCCTGTGTCCTCATATGAGGACGTCACATTTTGGGTTTACATGACCTTATACTTCATTCTACTTAACTTAAGCCCCTTTTACACTGCCAGATTTTCCGCAAATGTTGGGCCGTTTTGCCGGCAAGCTGCGATCGTTTAGACACACAGAGCCGGATTGGCGAGTTGATCCAAGGTGCCCAATTTTCCACCTCGTAGGGTAGTCATATTGGCGGAACTCTTTTAGTTTAAAAAGACCAAGGTGGCCTTCCACAACGGGAGGGGCTGTTGAAGACATTTGGGAGGAGCTGTTGCTTCCCTCCAACATCACTGTTTACGTCACACACATGTTTTGCGCATTCTGTATAAACAAAAGTAGGTAGGCGGCCGCACTCCCCGATTTTGTTTTTATACTGCCAATGCTAAAAAAAGACTGACTGGGCTTTCCTGCAAAATTGCGCAATTCCTATCTAAAAAGGGCTTTAGATCTGTTGTATTCGTCTGTGGACACTTTTTGTGCCATCTAGTGGTAGTATGAGCACAATACGCTAATCCAATCCATGTAAAAACAAGATGGCAGCCATCTCTGCCAAGTCAGTCTGCAGCCGATCATGTCACAAAAGATCCAAAACCTGATCACATTTTATAGTTGAAACTTGTTTTTTCATGATTAATAATGTTTATAGTTTGATATGGCAACTAATTTGACCAATTTAAGCAACAGTAACAAGCTAAGACACTGTTAATTAGGAAGTACTAGTTTGAAGACATTGGGACTTTACTGTCGTCTCATTCAAGGACATTGAGACTTCATGATTATCTCATTTGGGGACATTGGGACTTAATTATCACTGACAATGTTTAGTGGTTTATAGCTGGGGTAAAAATGCATACAAAACAAAAGTTCGGGTCTATGCAAAACATGCAGGTAAAAAATGAGACAACAGACAGAGAAGCAACAACTTCCAACAAACTTGTTTTAGCTCAAATACAAATTTTTAAAAGCATTTATGATTTTTCTAAATTCAATATATTATTACTGTGTCTTTCAAATGGCGTATATTTGGTGAGGGGCACATTAAGACTTGTTGTTTGCAACTCAAAGTTTAGGGCTTTGGACTTGACTAGGGACTTATGAGTCTTGACCTGGGACCTGAGTACGAGGACTTGAGACTTGCTTGTAACTTGCAAAAGAATGACTTGATCCCACTTTTGGATATGGGAGTAAATCAGGAACTTGACGCACAGAAGTATCGTATAGTAAAGTAAGACCTGACCACGTTGTTGCAGGTGATGTCAAACACAGTTCAGGGCCACGCAGCAAATATGTTTGCATTCATTGTCTGGCTTTTTGACCATAATGCTGTTTTCCAACACAAAAGGCGCCTGGGGATAAATTAAACGATAATGAATAGCTTCCCCTGCTGCGCTGTGAATCATCAAACTCCCTCCAGCTCCTTCATGTATCCTTGGCCATTTAAACGGCACGTCAGTCATAACAATGAAGTTTCATTCGCGTGGAGTAGAAGTGTGTGTGTGTGTGTGTGTATGTGTGTGTGACAAGCTTCAGAGGAAACAGCATGCGTTCAATCAATTCTGACAATTTGTAGGCATATTTCACACTATTCCTGATCAGATCACATCACATCAGGGGGCCACAGCAGGAGTCACCACAGAGGAGCTTCCCCACATCTCACTGTGGTGTGTGTGTTTGTGCGTGTGTCGTGCAGTTCGTGGCGGGTGTGCTCTCTGACTAATTCAGAAAGCAGAAGCCTCATATTGGCTTCAGCTGAGTTTTTGACACATTTTTACATAGAGTGAGAACAGACTTTGTCCTCCATTACTTACAATCAAAGGAGGGAATGTCTAGTATGAACAGGAGGAATGATTACAGCAATGTTCATATGAGCACCTTTTGTTTGAAAATGAAAATTGTGAATCTTTTCTTAAGATCTTTTATCAGTAAAATGAACCCCCCTGATTAGTGTATTCATTTCTTTCAGTCCCTAATAAGCGAGTCAATACCATTTCCACCATTGTCTTTAAGCTAAGTGACATAAAGGCCATTGTGCCTCACTGGAAAAGCTTCACATGGCAGTAGACTGAGATAACCATAGAGCAGCTTTAGGAGCTGTACTGCACGTTAAATGGGGAGTAAATTGCAGCTCCATCTTTAACTTACTGCTGCCAAACCACACTTACTACAGTGTGCTGCTGGCAGTTCACAGCTCCTCATAGTCCAGTGTAAACCTGCTTTATTATGCTACGTAGTGCAATATATCTTTGCATTGACTGGATCACCATCTGTCACAGCACAACATCAGATGCTGGATCTGTCTGGTTCGTCACGACAGAGGCCAGACAACAGGTTTCACTGTCAACTTTAAACATAATTTGGTAGCAAGTAATGATATATATAGAGACTGCATTTACTTGGAGGAGTTGTGCAGATTTTATCAACATGTCTTCATATCTAATTGACAGAATAGGTTGTTCGTCAACGACTCCCAGAACGACGTAAATGAACGTTGGAAAGTACCAGCGACAGGCACATGGACTAATGGTCACAGTTCCAAACATGTGGTTAGTGTGTGAAGAGAGAGCTGAGCTGGAGGGCAAAGCTTTTGATTTTCTGGTACATCTATGTCCCAACCCTCGCCTATGGTCATGAGCTTAGGGTAATGACCGAAAGAATGAGGTCACGGATACAATTCGAGGGAGCTCTAAGTAGAACCGCTGCCTCTTTGTGTCAAAAGGGGTCAGTTGAGGTGGTTCGGGCATCTGTTCAGGATGCCTCGTGGGCGCCTCCCATTAGAGGTGTTCTGGGCACGTCCAACTGGTAGGAGGCTGAAAAAGAGAGGATTTAAAGCCTGTGTTTCAAACTTACATGGTTGTTTTCTAAGCAAGGAAAGTCTAGTAAAACTATCTGCAGTTGCATTATGGAAAGTCTAGGATCCTCCTTACTAGAAACTAATAGCCACACTTTCTAATCGGTCTCTTGCAAGTCACCCAACTTTATGGACGTGTTCAATTGTTGGGGTACACTTTTAAGTACTCTACTCTTCCTCGCTTTGTGTCAGTAAATTGGTTTCTCCAGCGCAGTGTAAACAGGTTAATCAAGTTTCCTTTAAAGGTTAATGTATTGAGAAAAACCTGGTGAACAGGAGATTAACAGTAGTTTAAGCAAGTTTCTTAAAGGTTTTTAAAACTCCATAGTAACACTTAGTCAAAGGAGTCCTTGTGAAACTCTCTCCAACTTTCTGTCTCTTTACGATAAGTTTTTTGACCTGAAAAAAGTCCTGATTCAGGTTTCAGGTTTCTGTCAATGTCATACAACGTTGTGTAAAGTTTTGACCTCAGGATGGGTTTCTCTCCTTGAGTTTGCCGATCACATGTGTCAATGCATTTCACATTTTGCAAGTAGATATAGGCAGCCTGGTCTCACCCCTAGGGCATCCAGATATGCTGCCCTGGGTCAGGGGTCGACAATCTTTACTATGAAAAGAGACATTTTTGGCCAAAAAAGGGGAAAAAATCTGTCTGGAGCCACAAAGTATATTTGAGCCTTATAATGAAGGTATCAAAATTAGCCTAGCAGCATTACTAATGGCTTCAAACGAGCATTCATTAATTTATTTTACCACAAGGTGGCTCCTTTGCAGTGGGCTATTCATGGATTTTTGCTATTCTAACTTTGCAGTGTTGGCGGTGATAGCAAACAAATCTGTCCGCACACCATTAAATTTGTGATTTTCCTTTTTAGATTTCTACCGCCATTGAGGTTTGGCAAAATTTAGAGGAAAAGGTGCCAGGTCGTAGATGTATGACGCACATTTTAGTTGAAGAAATGCAAAAACGTTTTTTTAAATTGGTGTATAGGCTACATATTTTTACAATCAGAGAATGTAAAATCACTTTAGGCCCAGAATAATGATGTATTAAAGTTAATAATGTGAAAAATGTCCTTTTTTTTTTTTGGACAAATCCATAGGGAGCCACTGTAACGGGGATAAAGAGCCATATGTGGCTCCAGAGCTGCAGAGTGCCTACCCACCTAGGAGAACAGTGTTGGGAACCAACAAAGTGCATTTATTGCTGTGTTTGTGCCTCTCAAAGCTGAGCATTTTTGAGTGACATCCACCATCTTTTACAAATCATAACCAAGTAGTTCTGTTGCCTAAACCTAACTGCGGACCCATTCTTCCTACTGACGCCTTCTGCATCAAAATACAATGCAATAGGCTGCCCCCAGCATCATTATAGTGGCAAAATTCTACAAGTAGTGATGAGATCATGTTGCTATAGAATGTCCAGTGGGCAGACAAAAACAGACACTCAATAGTGGATAAAAAAAAGGCAAAATATATCTTCAGATTGCAGGTTGTGTTTGGGTCTCAAATATAGTGGTACCAGTTCCCGTGAAGAACTCTCTGCACATACAGTGATGGTACAGTCAGCAAGGAGCCCTGGGCAAAAACACCAACTTCATCCTTTTTTCTGTGCTCCTACAATAATGTCACTGTATGAAATAAAATCTGCCAGAAATGTTTTCCTGACAGACTGAAACATGCCCCAGAGACACAGAGCTTTAAATCACAATTCCCTCTCAGCTGAACCACTTGTTTGTCTAAAATTGCACTCTTATCTTTATCAATAACACAATGGTGTGACATTATGATCTGAAGAGGTTTCTCTTGACATTGAGCAAGTTTTTTTATGTGTGAAAGATGAAAACAATCCTTGGAACCTCTTCTGAATATTGACAAAACTTCAGAGTTGGCCTTGACTATAAAAAAATAAACATGGATGCAAGTAATAGAGTTCAGATTCATCAGGTCACCTAAAATTCTAAAGATGTTTCTCCTCTCATCAAGAACAACAACTCCAGCTCTCCTAAATTTAATTTCTTTTCTAGCTCAAGGCACCACTGTGAGATCTCTTTAAATCTCCACTCTTACTTTCTTTTTACAATCACTGCCTGGGTATTAAAAACTGTGGTGGTTTCAAAAAGCTGAAATTAATAAACTTGATAGAGATTTTATGTTTCATATTGCTGTATCTGTTATGTATTAACATAATGTGCCCTCTGTCTCTCCCTCTGTCTGTGTTTTTTGATATAAAGCAGACAATATTATGGCTCCAGAGCTACACAGTGCCGCAGGCCGGCAGTTCATAGTGCTCTTCACCCCTTCATAACCTTTCAAACAAGCAGCAATAGTCAGACACAGAGACAGAGAGAGAGAAGAGAGAGGTGGCGCACTGAAAAGATGACTCACACAATTTATACATTGCGTGTAAGACCACAGCCTGAGTTAAGATTTCTCCATTGTTAAAAATTGTGTCAAAGAGAGTGAGTTCAGTCCTCGCTGAGGTTGCCACGACAACACAGTCGTGACATACCTGTGCTCCCTCGCCTGGCGGAGGACAAGAAGTAATAGCCTCACAGACTGTTGAGATATAACACCATGCAGACAGAGAAGCGTTTTAAGGATTTAACTGGGAGACAACGGCTGCTGCAGATTTACTGGTTAATACCTATATTTACTGTGTGTATATGATATTAAGTACTTTGTCTTTTTATTCTTTATGCTTCATTTTGCATATAGTAAATGCTCATACTGTAGTATTCTAGTTTAAAGCCGACCCCAGATGCAGACTGGCCAATCATAACGTAACATCAGGCCGGCTCAGACCAGGGTCAGACACCAACACAGCTGTGCTCCATTGACTCGAATGCAGTTATTTCAGATTTCCTTCATTTTCAAGCTGGTTTTGTGGATGTGGAGCTAAATGTTGTGTCTGGGGCACGTCGTGTATTAATGATACTCGTTACCTGGAGAGGTTGGAAAAAGATATACGTTTCTTCCCTGTTCCAAAACCAAAATCAAACCCTGAAAAGTGTAGGGTTAGCTAGCTAGCTACTAAAGATATAGCCTACTGAATGTATACACATGCTGCTTTTGTTTTGTAATGATTATAACAGTGAAACAAAGACCGACCCTGCTGTACAGGAACCAGTGAAGGCAAGCAGGGAAACTTTGCTCATATTCAACCAGCTCTGTGTCATCGCAGTGTGTGCAGATGAATGCTGTTTCACTTCCGCCAGAGATCCCTGCCCGTCAGGTGGTGGAGGTCCGGGTGCTGGCAGCGGCCAAACAGCGTTCATCTGCACACACTGTGATGCCACACAGCTGGTCTTGTGTGGCGATCAGCAGTGATGTGGTGGTTCACTTTTACACTGTGATCTGTAGCCTATAGTTCGGCTTTAGCTTCTAACTATCTTTGTCTTTTTAACCTGTTGTTGCTGCTGAGTCAGTTTGACATCCTGGATATATCCTTCAAACACAGACTGTAGACTCCTCTGTCTGCTCCTCTCTGGAATCACTGTTTCATTTTTCCAAAAATATGATAACATTTCATCAGGGAGTGCAGTTAGTTACAGTGTGGGCTCCATGCTTACTGCGACAGCTTATCGAACCATCACAAAGGGGTGGGGCTTAGTGAAAGGTCAATCACTGGATGGCTTACCATGAAACGTAGTAATTAGACATTTCCGCCCCCGTCAGGATAAACTGTAGCCTAAAAAACCTCTCATTTCGCAATTTTATCAGGTCACAAATTTAATTTGACCAATAATTTGTGACCAAATACCTGTAAAACTAATGACTTTCCCATCAGCCTCAGCTTTACTTTTACTACAGTTGTACTCTTAAATTTCAATTTCAATCAATAAGAAGTATCTTATCTGTAGTTGCCCCAAAGCTTTATGTGTAGCAGCCTAAATCAGCTGAAACATTGTTAACTGCAAATAAGGTGAACTTCGTAGCAAACAGTTGCCTGAATACACACTTAGCAGACACGTAGTAGCATTTGTTTGAGGTCGTATTTCTGGCCGCTTGATAAATGCAAGTCCAATGTTGACTCTATTTTTAGCTCTGTATCTGGTGTCTATCAGCTCATGGGGGAAATATTTGGCTCTCTGTGTTCACCAGCTAGTTGATATCTCTGTCTGTCTGATGCGGGCTGGAAAACAAACACAATGAGCCAAAAGATGGTAAAAGCTTTGAAGAGTTGAGGGGAAGTGCAGATAATTACGTCATGATTTCGGTGCCGTTCGGGCAATTGTCTGGGCCTCTGTGTGTTTGGTGGCTGGATTATGGGAAAACTTTGTTAAACTTGCAATATATGCACACGGCTCTCACCTTGGATGTCACTAGCAAACATGGCTGAGCTGAAAAGGCAGCAGCTCGCAATGAAGTGCAAAGATTGGCAACAGTGGTGATGGAGCAAGAAGTCTCAATGGGGGTTAGCTGACACTCACCAGGGCGATGGCCCAAAGATGGGCGTTGTGACTTTGGTGACGACGCCATCCCTACCAATGGTGGGTGGGGATGGCGTCATCAGTGGTAACCGTGGTATGAACACCACTGGCATTCGGCCATGGCAGAGGTCTGTACTCTGCGACTGCCCTTCTAGTTCTCACTAGGTTTGGCACTGCAAGTGACTCCTTTCCCATGAGTGCAGTCATGTCGATTGTTGATATAAAACTATTGATTATAGTTGCTGTAAGAAGGTACCCCAGGAAGACGAGTCTGTCGTTTGTGCGTCGGCTAATGGGGATCCTAATTAAACAATAAACAGTCTTTGTTGACATTGCTGGTGTCCACAAAAATGTTTACATGTACAATTTCAGTGACTGCAAAACAGCAAATTAACACACACGTCGCACTCTTATCTACGAAAAAATCTATCTTACATCCAAACATGACAGAGGATTTCATGAACTAATCATTCTAAATTCAGAGACTACTGTTTATACGATCCTGCATACAGTGGCACAGCTCAGCACTGCAGAGCACAAAGAGGTACAAAGGGCCACGACGACAAAATTTCGCCTTTGAAGAAAGGATCCTGCACTTTTCACCTTCCAGGCTTTTCCCCTTTATCATCACAGCCCAGATTGGACATCTGGCAATCCTCCATGCATTACACTGCAGGAGGCGTCCAGAGGTTAGCGAGCTTTGTGTGCATGTAGGCCGAACATACGGCAACATGCACAGCCCTCCAGGGTGCGATGAAGTATTTATTGAGGTGTAATGGGTGCAATAGGTGCACAGTTTGTTCAACATGTAGCTTGTAAGATTTCTGTGTTTGTGTTTGTTTGACAAAAAGCCTCTTGTCGGGTGAAGCAGCATGTTTTTGTTTTTTTTTTTGTTTTTTTTGTAGCCCGACACACAACAGAGGCCGGAGAACAAATTATTGTTGATGTAATAGAAGCAGTCTCTGAACCATGACCCTGAACAAGCAAGATCAGGGCTGAAGCTAATGCATTAATGAGCTGCAAGAACAAAGAAAGAATAAATCATCAGAGCTAAAATAGCCTGTGTAGGGACAGCGTGATCAAGTTAAAACGCATGTGCTGAAGAGCTCTATCCTCTGTATTTTATATGTGCCATTAAAATGCCACTCGTCCTACTTCTCCAACATACAGCACATACATTTCGTGTTTATAAGACACTTCAGGTTTACTATACGAGCACTCCGGAGGCTTATGTTGCTCCGCTGACCCTGTCCTGTTGGCTTTGACAGAGCCTTATAAATGCTGTGTGGCAGACAGGCATATCTCCAATAGTCCAGGGAGCGACGAGGGTGGTGGGGTGGGAAGTCAAAGAGAGAAGGGGTCTTAAGACTTAGCCATGTGACTCAAAGGGGTGTGAATAAGAGAACACAGATACATGTGCACACTCAAAGACAAACCCTTGGGTGTGCTCCAAGGCAGATCCCTCATCCACCACTTCCAGATGCTACAGTAGTCCACCCTCACAAATGACTCCTGCATAAATCTGTGCTTGCATCGTCCCGGAAATAATTAGACAGAAGAATGAGAGAGCGGGGAGGTGGCAAACTGCTTCAGGCTAACCTGGCGGGAGCCTTCGTATGGCATCTGCTTTTGGATGCTACGTGCCTTGCTTAGGGAAATACGAGGATGAACAAACAAAGCCTCTTTAGGCATATTCCTCAAAGTCTGAGAGAAGCCCAGTGGGCTATAGTGTGATGTCTCCCAGGGGCTGGTGCAGGAGGCAAAGCGAATCATGGGTAGATACAGCTGATGAAGGTGAGCTGAAACATTTGTAAAGACCTAATTAAAAGTCACAGCAAGTCAAGTGAAGCCAATACAACTTTTTTTCTCCTCTCAATGCTTTTTAATGAGCTCGCTGTTTGTACTTTTTTAATCACTCTTCCGTCCTTGTTTTATGCAAAACCAAACTCGGCAGCTATGACTGTAATAGTATATGCTCTTACAGTATGTAAAGGAAGACACTTGGAGTCATTAAAACTCTGAATTCTTTAACAGCTGGCGTGAAGACTATTTTTTTCTTCATGCTTACAGAAAGTCAGCCTTTAAGAGATGTAACATTTTCATCTGTCAGTAAGCAGTTATCGTTTGACTTAGAGGGTAGTGTCGGTATTTTTGGACCTTATTTCCCATGCTTTTGTGTCCAAGTGACTAAAGGAGACACCAATTTTTAAATTAATGCCGGCAGCTGTGAAACCGGCGGCGATGTAACTCGAGGCAATAGTGAACTGTCATGCACGTCCTCTAAAAGTGCTTGTTTTTGCCACTGACAGGCTCAGACAGAGGAATAAAATGTTTGTCTTTACCTTTCGCCTTATCTGATCTGTTTGTTATTGTGTCTTGCCAAGTCTCAAGATCAACTAAAAGTAAAGAAAAACATTTTATTTCTCTGTAGGGATGCTTTCCATAACGTTGTCAGACACTTGTAAGGCCAATCGGAGCCTGTCAGTGTCAATTTTTGAGAGCATATGCATCACAGTGTTCTGTTGCTGTTATTATAAGTAGATTTATATATAAGCAATGGACTCTAGTGTCGTCTGCTTTGTGTCGATATGAAGAGGCCAAGACTGCGGATATCGTTGGAGGCGATCTCCGTTTATTCCTGACAACTCTGACAGCAAGAGGTGAAAACGAAATCCTCCGTCTATTATGACCATATTACTCGAGCAACTCTTCCACGGAGCACAACAGCAAAAGAGTAGAGGAAAGGCGAGGACACCCCTTTACAGGTGAGGTACCCCCAAAGGTGAATGTAGGGGTACAGAAACTGGGTATCAGACATTCCACATATTGACTATGGAGGTCTGAGCGTGTCACGTAATAACAACTGAAACAAATTTTGTGTAATTAGTACGCTTTGTCACACATATTACTGCTGTATAATTGACTCTGTTACATATAGTTTCAATTATCTACATTAAAAACGAACTGAAAAATACTGAAAATGTCATAAAAACTGACTCCATTCTCTTCTTCTTCTTCTCTGTGCTCATCATACTGTGCGTTCTGCATGTAAAGACTGAGTTTGTCCTGTTCTATCAGAGCGCAATGAACTCAATTCCGTTGGCATCGATCCAATTCAGCTTACAAGTAAAGGAAGTACAAGGAAAACAGCCCTTGGTGATAAGCTTTGGCTTATTATCTACAACAAGAATCATTTCAGAAAAGTGAGGAGGAGCAGAGCATGGTGTGCTGCTGGGGTTTGGTGGAGCTGATGATTTGTTTGGACAGCCTTCAAGACTTGTTCATTCTATTTTTTTTGGATTCATTTAAGTGTTTGGCTGTTGGAGTGACCAAATATTTCTGGAGAGGTTTTGGTTGTATCACCAAAAAATGAATGAATGAATAAATTACAGTTAAAATATTCTTGACAGGTTGATTAAAATGTAGTAGTTGTAAACTAGGACTGCCTCCAATGCCACACACAGTGCTGTCGCAACGCTTAGGATACTTTTAAGTCATGATACGTTAATTACAAGCAATCATTGTTTTTTCCTCACAAAATAATTAAAGCTCTTCCCATTGCACAGGAAGTTTGAAACTCACTTCAAAGACCTAAAGTTTCCCTCTGGACAGCACCTTATCCGAAGTGCTGTTTGCTTTAATTATGTAACAGGAAGCAGCCATCATCTCCCAAAAATCAATGTTTCCTCACTTGCTGGAGGTGAAAGCAATTAACTTCTAGATGTTATGATCATGTTATGCTGACATGCAGATTATAGAGGCCACCTAAAGGCAACATATGGAGCAAGGCTTCACGATTCGCTCGCTGAAATACGAAGCAATCAACTCATCAAGTAAAATACAACACTATGGATTTACCCTTGTCTCTCGCTCTTAATCTATACAAGGTGAGGAGTTTGGTTTAATGAGAACAACTTTCTCTCTCATGATGTGCTTGTTCAGCCATAATTGCCTCTCTGTGGTATCATCTTGCCCAGCGAACGAATATGAGAGTTAATTGAGGGCTGTGAAAACATTTGCCGCCTCATTATTCTCACGCCAATAAAAATCCAAATGACAGCTGAATCGACTGAGAGGAAGAAAAAAAACCACAACACAACGCAGATTTACTTCAACTAAAACCAAACAGTCTTCAGCAGCCTTCACTTCTTCTGCTGCAGAGATTACAGTGACAAAAAGCTCCAGTTTACTAGAACACGCTGCACAACATGTATTCATATTCTCCAAACATACTGCACTGTTGAATGCACAGCAGTCCACCCAACCCTTTTGTGAAAGCGCTCAGACTATGCAACACATGGATAGAAAGGCACCAACAGCTACTCACAACAGTCATTATTTTCATAAGTGTGGCAAAGCAACTACACACACTTATCTCAGAGCAGCAAATAAAGCCAGGCATGCACTTCTCCTCTTTCTCGCCTTACCGTTTATATGCTTTTCGCCTCATTTTCAGCAGATATGATCACAATATTCATGCGCCTGTGCATCCCCTCAGAGCGGCATGCATTTAGAAAAAGCCTCCTCTAATTCTGACTGGAGACAGGCTGGTAGGCAGAGAGAGAGAGAGGGGGGGGGGGAGCTGAGCATTGAATGGAGCAGGAGGAGGTGTATGGGAAGAGGAGGGGTTACTGGAGTGATGGAGAGAAGAAGGAGAGAGAGGTGTGGTGGTGGTGGTGGTGGTGGTGTCACTGCCAGGAGCAGAGGTGGTAAAAGTGAAAGGGGCTCACCTCGTGTCATGCTGCATCTCTCCATCAGATTCCTGGTAGGAAGAGAAGAAGAGAGGGTGAAATGATTAGATTTATTTATCAAGCAGATTTATCTGGCGCCGCCGCTGCCACTGCATGCTGTGGAGTGCCTCTTATCTGGTGTTTAACGAGCTCTCAGAGCGGCTTCGTCTCGGCAAACAAATATATCCATTATTTCTCGCTCCCTCACATACACACACACACATATATCAGTATTGAGAGCATTAAGTGACGGCGGGAGGAGGGAGGGAGACAGAGCAAGAAATGACAGATTAACAGTGCAAAAGAAAAATGCTGTGTGCTGCAGAAATGAAAAGAAAGTGCCCAAGGGTGAGAGGCAGACTTACATGCTGTAAGAAAAACACAAAAGATGAATGATAGAAAATGGAAAGTTCCAGCAGGGAAAGTAAGAAGGCAAACAAACCCGAGTAATCGAATGTATGAAAGTCAGTTCAAAACAATACAGTTCTTGGCTTTCGTGCTGAGAGTTAGATGAGAGGATTGATACCATTCACATGTTTTAACTTTAAAGGACCAGTGTGTATTAACACATTCTCACTCTGACCTTGTCACATATCGCTGTTTGGTCATGGACTTTACATGTCCACATACCATGTGCAAGGTTCCCTGGGTGTGTTGGTTGTTGATGTTCTGGGACACCATGTCAAGCTCTGCCTGTTACATGCATTGTCTTCTTTCAGATACACTTCTGTTTTCACAGGAAATTTTATGTTTACATACAGTCTCTTATAGAAAACATGCACTACATCTACGTACAACGTTACAACACCATTAATTGGCGTTAGGGTTAGGGTTAGGCAGGTCCTCTTCCACGTAGACTGCCATGTTATACAGTAGCCCAGAACGGACAAATCGAACACTGACTCCAGATAGGGCTATTCCCATTTTCCAGCCACCATATTTCTCCTCAACACTTAGCACACGAGAGAAGTCTCAGTGCTGTAACTTCACTCCTAGATTCCAGTAAATCATACACACTGGACTTTCAAGCCCAGTTCAGACCAAAGATTCACGACGTGAAAAGTTGAAACAGGCAACTACTTGCATTGCGTCATTCTGCCACGTTCTAAAACCCTGCCGGTTTACACCAATACAACTAGATGAGACAGAGTATCATCTCTATATAACAACTCTCTATACTTCCATTCTGATTTCCAGCTTTACAGGCTTATTTTGTGGCTGAATATAATTTATAGCTTCTTCAAATATCAATGAGGATCGTGATAGTGAGATGCTGGCTACAGCTGCATTTGTAGTAGTGATGAAACGGTGAAAAACAGAAACAAAACGAGCATCAGATGGACTGTAGCCAACTGGCTGTAGAAACAGATGACGTGGTTTACGCCGGCAATTTGACCAGCTGAGTTGCACGTTTATTGAAAGTCTGCATCCTCTAGTGGCCATAGTAATTATTACGGGAGCAGAGGAGGAAGTGAGGTGACATACTACAAAAAGTGACTAAGTCTGTGTAATGTTAAGATGAAAGAGGTTCCTGTAGGGTGGGCAGGAAGTGTGGTGGATAGGTTCAAACATACACAGAACTTTCGCCCAGGAGACTTGTGTTTGTGCCCCAAAGTCAACGTTGATTAAATAACAATGTATCATAGTATGCTAGTATGTGTAGCATACTACGGCAGGGATATATGTGACATGACAGATGGGATGTGAGGTTACAAAAGTACTTACTCAAAGCCAAATAATGATGTTTTTTTTTAAAAACTATTCAAGTATTCTAAAACTATTCAAGTTTTACAATGTAATGGTAACTATTTAACAACGCTAAGAAAGCTTTAAACACTGCAACTTTTTGGACGGTCATATGTGCTGTTTTGGATGTCAGTGGAATTGAATTTAGTCTGTTGTTTAGGTTTGAGAGAGCATTGGGAATACAAATAGTGTGTGAATCTCAAAATGTATATCCCCCCAAACTCATTTATATAAGACAAACAACATTTAAAATATCACACAAGAAGGAGGTGACACCACCTCAGTTATGCTCCATCATGTTTTCATATGTGTTTCCGTGTATAGACATGAATGTGAGAACGGGTCCTTGTTTGCACACATTCGTTTGTTACACATGAATTATGCATGACATGGATTTCACAAACGCATTTACATTTTCACTTGGGCTTAATTCTTTAGTGCAGAACCAATTACTCAATGCATCCCTGGACCACAGTCGACATGGCGCAGCATATATGTGCAGCCAAGGTGCCAAACAAAACAAAAAATACTTTGACATTTCCACTGTAACATTACAGAGATAACTCTCCCCAATTTATGTTCCTGGACTTTTAAGAGCACAGGAAGTCAGATAATGTTTGTGTGTGTCCTTAGTGCTGCAGCAGGTTAGTGTGTGTGTATGTGCAGGTGTTTGTGCGTGCCAAGTCGCAAGCAGTTCCAGCCAGCCTCAGGATTTATAGTGGAGAATTCAGTGAGGTACAATGAATGTCACAGGTACGTAGCTTAAACATACGGGCTGTGAGAGTGCAGTGTGTGTTTGTGGGCACGTGTCTGCTGTGCTTCATGATGTTGTGTGGAGGTTATAAACAGTGCGCGTGATACAGCAGGATGACTCATACAGCTACTGAACGAGACAACACTCAGTAATCCCCTCTGTCCATCCCTCCATCCCAGCATCCCTCTGTGAGGGGAGGGCAAGTCTAGAGAGAGCTGAAGTGAGGGAGGAGGAGTGGATCGGCATTCCTGGAAGGCATGTGTGAATGATAATATGCTGCTACAGCTACTATGGATGTACATTCACTCAGTGAAAACGGAAAACATTTGTCTTTATTCTGCAGCTGCTTGATTATAAAATCTGTGATAGAGAAGTGGTGACACTCGTTAATGCTAATGGGTGTGATGTTATATTTTAAATTATGATTAGCTGACAAGCACAAATCATTACAGAGCAACTTAAAAACAGCTGCATCTTATTAATGTTGACCTTCAGTGGTCAAACTTTTCATCTTGCTGTAGTGATGTAGAGGTGTACTCCTGGCTGCATCAGTACACTGTGACATCACTGATAGGAACTGAAAACTTTTGCCTGTCATTAACATTTTTGGAACAGGTTTGATTTTCTGCGTTTTTCGCATTCGTCAGAGCCTTTAGAGACGTTTGACCAAGAATCAATAAAGACAAGACAAAGGAACGGGGCGCACAGAATCATTTCATGACTCAGACTGCTACTTTCAACAAGTCAGATAGTTGGACAATGATGAAGAGGAGGAGGATGTGGACTGCACCCAGAATGTGGAGGACAGCTCCGCCCCTTCATGCAGCTGCGGTGCCAAATGAAAGACAGGGAGGGAGTGGTGACAGCCAGATAGGTAACCAGTGGAGAGAGGCAAAGGAGGTTATGTGTCTTTTAATTTTGTCTCGTATACCAAATTTTTGCAATTAATAGAACTATAAAACGCATCAGAATCATCAGTTTCTGTGCCTAACAGTTATTTCGGAAGATGGATTAAAAACTGTATCTGAAAAAAAAACAAAAACATAAACAACTCAGTGTGCAAAGGCCTTTACTCTGGGTGTACATTCAACTTTTCTACCATCGAGGACAGTAACTCTGCAAGTGCAGTCAGATTCCCTAAAATTCATTCATGGCAGAGCTTAACACTGGGAGCAACTGAAGTGGTGTAAAGATTGAAAAAGTCGACAAAGTGTGGGAGAGAGGGGAGGAGGATGGGTCAAACAAAACCGGACTTTTATCCATGAGACGGAAATTCTTGTCTGTGTGAAACCGAAAGTCACACGGGACGCCTGCTCTACTCACTAAACCACCAGGCATCCCAAGTCAATGTTGTTTTAAAGACATGTTATGTAACGTATGTCTAGTTTTGTTGCCAAAATCTAAGCGTGACTGTTTAACAACATTGAAAATGTGTTACAATGTGTTTCAGCTGTGCGTCATACACAGTATTAGGCACTATAAGATGCTTAGGGGCGTGGCGATTTTTTTTTCAGCAATAGCCATTCAGTGTAGTTGCACTCTGTAATTCCCTCTTTATAAAGTAGTTTTCATTGTGACTGGCTGAGTTCGCTTCTTCTGCACAGATAAAAACTGCACACCCACGCACAAGGGATTCACAGGACACAATGCCTGCATGTGCTGGCTGTAATACAGAAGACAAAAGCTGGTGCATGTGCACATTTTGTATGACACATTTATCCATGAGTTTAGTGTTACTGTCAGAAAACACTGTCCACATTGTTGTCTTGATTAGTCTTATTTATTAAAACATGATGCTATGAATCCTTCAAGCTCTCTCCTTTTGTGGTTGCACTACATACAGATACATGGTTCAGTCTGTTATAGACATCTCTACATGTTTCATAAATGTCTCCAAACTGTTTGGAGATATCGGCCGTAGAGATGTCTGTCTTCTCTGGAATTTAATGGAACTAGATGGCAGTCGGCTTGCGGTGCTCAAAGTTCTAAAAAAAAAACCTTGTTGTGAAAAGTTTTATGTAGGAACTTTTTTCTTTCCAGCAAGCCCAGAGGCTTGTGCTCATCACTGTGCAAGATGTAGACATTATTGATGTCCACCTTGGCTGAGCTGTAACGTTAGCTAGCTCACTGGTGCTATGGTTGCTTCTGCGCGGTGAAATAGTTGGCAGGTTACTGAGGATTATCTTGAGTAAGCGGGTGTTTTGGAAAGTTATTAAATATGAAGGTATGCAAATGTCATTGTGAATAATAATAGTAATAATATGAATGTGTGATTAATCCATGGTCATGGTTTAGTATGCAGACATTTAAAGAGGCATCTACGGATACGTATTGTGCCAGGACCTTTTCTGGCGTCAGATTTGTTTAGGATTAAACATATCTTCAGGTAAGATCAACTGAAGCTCCAAGTTTGTTCTTTTACTCATCAAAATAAAGAATGACAAGAGTGAAAGTTCTTCCACATCACAGGCTCACATGATACCTGCTAGGAGACATCGCTGTAGAGCATGGGTGTCAAACTCATTTTAGTTTACAGGCCACCTACAGTCTGGTTTGATCACAGGTGGGACGGACAAGTAAAGCCATTGCAAAATATCCTATAAATAACAAACACCTCCATTTTTTTCCCTTTTTTGTCTACAGAAGAACATTTTAAAAAGGCTAATCCGTTTAAAAAACAGATGCTAAACAGCCTGTGATGTCCTCAGAAGAATAAATACAATTTCAACAGTATGTCAACTACTCACTGTCACTACATGTGCATTTTTCTGAACACTTCGCCTCCTGTGTAGTAATCCTTACATCACCACACCAAAAGAACTGTATTCTGGTCGGGGTGAAAAAGCCTCTGAAGCAGCATTTTACATGGAGAAAGCTGCTACTGAAACCTGGCACCTCTTAGCCTTTACAAGTGCATTACTATCAGGTGTGCAAGGTCATCCAGTGGGCCGGATTGGACCTTTTGACAGGCCAGTTCTGGCCCCCGGGCTGTATGTATGATTGCTCTAGAGTTTTCACACCTATTTTTTGGTGCTTTGAGCTCCACAAGCTGCTTGCCATTTAGTTCCATTATATTCAAGAGAAGGCTGACATCTCTACAGGGGATACTTCCAACACTCTGCAACTCACACTAAAATGATCTAGATGGATAAATAGCACTACAGGTAAGAGGGAAAGTATGTATTTTTGATTTGGAGGTGAACTGCCCCTTTAACCTTAATACACAGTATCGATTAAGAAAAACAAACATAAGACATTTATGCGTAATGAGTGTTTCATGCTTATTTTTATTGCATGGCACTATTGATTTTGAAAGATGAAGCTGGTGTGCAGTGCAAATCTGACTTTTTATCCTACTATAGCATGCGAATACTCATCACATACAGAGGGAACATGTTTTTCAACCTTGCCTGCACACTGAGTGCAAAGCACACTTGTCCTTTTTTTACCCTTCTTGTCTGTCCAAGTCACTAACTGTGTGAAAAGCTGCCATACAGCAGTTTTCTCTCTTGATACCAAATGCATGCCTTTCAATGCGCACACCCACTCATCGGCTGAACAGTTGCTAGGGAGCTGCCATCCACAGAAGAAATTCTAATGAGGGAGCTGTGTCCCAAACATCCCCCTGCTTCCTCACTGCTGGACACTGGTCAAGGTCCACCCATTTAGCAGCAGAGTAATAGTACAACAGTGCAGCAGGGTGTGAGGGGTCAGAACACTGAGTGACATTTCTAAGCCTGAGGCTCAAAAGCACCAAAAAAGATGGAGGAAAGTGTTTAAATTATTAATGTATAAGCTACCTTCACACAGGCAGCCGAGCAGGATAGAGAAATTTGTTTGAAACCCAAGCCATCTTTCTCTCTTTTACTCTGGGCACTAAGTAAATAAGCAGTAAATAACGGTGGATGTATTTTTAATATTGCATGCCAAAGGGACCAATACTTTCCCTTTGCTATCTCTCTGTTGGATGTTTGGAGGGCACAGAGATGCTAATGCATTTAAATGAGAAGTAATATAGACCTTTACCGTAGCACTCCGTTGAGAACATCCCGGCTATGAAAATGCACATCCAGTCAGAAAAGATTCCTTCAAACTGCAGGTCATGCTTTCATATCCAGTCTGTGTTTCCAGTAAGACTGAGGATATGTTCTGCATATGCACAACTTTCCTGTGCATGTGCAGCACAAAATCATTCACATTTCCCATTCACGTTAATCCATAATGATGTTTGCAGATTTAGTTTTCTATGGCAAGTGGGTGATGTGTCGGATGCAATTAAGCAAAATACCAAACATAAATGATTCACGTCTAATAAGTCTCAGACGAGTAACATTCCCCTAACAAGGACGAATGTGATGCAATGCACTATATCAAAGCCTTAAATAAAGACTGAGTGAAATCATCAGAGGCTTGTGTAATCTTATTCATTCGGCTCCTCATTTCCAGCAATCTACTCTTACTGCATGATGAGGAAACACGGAATACAGAGAATGTATATGTTCCTCTCTTAGTAACTGAGTAACTTCTGATGTTGATGATCTGGATGTTCATGCAGTGCTGCTGCTACTTGCATGCACATCACACACTGTGCGCAGGGCCTCAAGTGCTATAGAAGGCACAGAGAGAGCTAATGATAATCAATCATAATGAACTATTTCAAATGAAGCACAACTACACTAGGCACAGGTTTACCATTATAGAAACTACGATATGAACTGGTGGCTGAACTGGAATGAGGATTTATATAGATGGTAAATGGACTGCACTCGTGTAGCGCTTTTCTAGTCTTCTGACCACTCAAAGTGCTTTTACACTACATGTCACATCCACCCATTCACACGCTGGTGGCCAAGGCTACCAAACATAGTGCCAACTGCTACTAGGTAACCATTCACACACACTCAAACACCGATGTAACAGCCAGCTGAAGCAATTTGGGGTTCAGTATCCTGCCCAAGGATGCTTTGACACACAGACTGGAGCTGTGGATCGAACTGCCGATCCTCTGATTGGTGGACGACCCTCTCTACTTCTAAGCCACAGTCACCCCGAATGTCGATTTCTCCTCTGCCCCAGTAAGTACTGGGGACCAAGGTTTGGGCAGGCAGGTCAAAAAGTGACAAAGCAGTGTTCCTAGTAGGTTATTAATAATTTACAAAAACATTGCATGCAATAGTCCACGTTCCACCTTCTCCTCCCATCTGTCACACTCTCTAAAATACACACACACCGACACCTTGGAGGGCTATCAGTACTGGTCTCTGTCTGTGTCAGTGTTGCAAGTGTCAGTTATATGCAGGGGATGCCAACATTAAGCTATGTGGACCAGATAAAATGCCTTGCGTGAGACAGCTGCTCTTGATTGGTCTGAATTTCCAGGAAGTAAACAAAACATTGAAGAAGAGTACATTTGCAAGATAAGTGTGACACTTTCTAATGTCACAATGGAGGGACAACTACGCAGGTTGATTTTAGCGCTGCTCATCGTGGACTATATTGCTGTCATTGTTCATTTTAGTCAAACCATACAGTTTGAAAACGAGGTGCGGCTCCAACTAGAAAACAATGTTTTGATGCATTGGATGTGCTGAATGTGCATATTAAGGCAGTACAGGAGGAGGTGCACATTAATAATCCTCCAGGACTGTAACAAGCTCATGTTTAACCCAAACAATATGTCATGTGACTGCAGTTCAGATCAAGGTCAGAACACGTTCTCACCACAAACGAACTGCACCACGTTTGTTTGTAACCAGACAGAGACCACCTCTTCAAGAAGGTCTCAGTCTGGTTGTTTAGGTGTGCACCTGAGTGTGATTGCTGTGTTCACACCTGCCCAAACGAACCGCACTTAGGGGGCAAACAAGCTTGAGTTCGATTGAACCGAGCCAAACAGGGCAAGTGTTAAAGCACCCTAATACACACTACGGCACCCGGCTAAACGGAATTGGCATCACCATGTTTCTTTTTGTCAGCTTGTCCAACCTAGCAAAAGTAACCTAGGGGGGCGCGGCCCTGGAATGGTCAATTGTAGTAATCTGTTATCACTTTTCACAGTAAAGGCTTGCCAGGCTCTAGGAAGATACTTCTGACTTTCATAGCATCTGGGTTTACAGTATAGTGATCAAACTGAGTAAGTTCACTACTTTCCACTAACTACACCTCTAGACAGTATGATAAATTCTAGGTTTATGCAGCCCTTGTGCTGGTTCACAGGGAGGAAGAAGCATGACTTCATGTTCTTGGCCACAAATTCCCTCCATCAGGCTAAAAGCAGCAGCTGGCAGCTTAATGTATATCAACAGACATGGTAGCAGATGGTAGTTTACACCCTTCTATTGCCAACAGAGGTGTTGAGAGAAATACGTTAGAAAGCAGAAACAGCTCAGTTAGTCCAACACTACCAACAATTCACAGGAACTATTTTCTACCAAGGATATAAAAAATTGTTTACAAGGTGTCCTGCAACCCAATCCCCCTAGAAATTACAATCACATTGGACAATTCTGCACCTCATGATTTGCATCCAGTGCCTGTGTTCAGTGCCACTGCAGGGAAAAGTTTGTCTTTCATGTAGCGAGGTGGAAAGTAAAAGTGTGGAGGTGGAGGTCAGGCTGGTGGATAAGAACGTAGGACAGTTTTCATGCAGGAGATCGGGTTCGTGCCATTTTACAGACCTCTCATCTGAAAAAATAAGTATGTATTTTTTTATATAGAGGCGAACCACCTGTTTAAATGTAGGGGTACTCACAGTGATATTAACAGGTCTGGGCAGTGAGGTAGATCTGTAGGACATTCTGGGAAAGCCCTCTGGCCAGCTGAAGACAGGGCAGGGGTTGCTCCGTCCACTGGAAGTTGATTTAGGAGGAGGAGGCTCGTAACTGGTAAATACAATTTTCTTCTCTCTTTCCCTCCCTCGCTCCATCCTCCTGTCTTTCTCCCAGCATGGCCTCTCCCTCCCTCTATCATTTTCCGTTCCTTTCTCTGTTCCTCTGTCTCTCTCCCAGGGGCTCTCTTTTCTCCGCTCCCTCTCCTTCCCTCTCTCAATCCCCAAGCTCCCATTTCTCTCCCATGGAATCCTGCTTTCCCTCTCCGTCCCTCTCTCCATAACCTTCTCCGGCACTTTCTCGCTCCTCTCTTTCCCCAGGGTGCCATTAGCTACCAGTTCATCAAGCCGCCTCACTCTGTCAATGTCTGTCTCTAGATAAAGTCTCCCAGTGGAGGGCTGTGCTTGGATCTTTGTACATAGCTCCAGGTCGTGCTCTGGGTATGAGAGACTTTCCCCTTTAACTTTCCTCAACACATCCCCGGGCTCCAAGACCTTACAGCTGGGTAATGTCTTGCTCCACTGGTGGATGGAGCTGGTAATGTCCTTTGAATCGTACTCCTTGATGGTCTGGAGGTTTGAGCTGGTTGGGCTGTACCACAAGTTTGTTGCTGATGTAGACGGTGGTGGTGGTGGTGGGTTTGTTGGAGTTGAATGCAGCGTGGCTGTTAGTGATGGGTGAGTTTGGTGAGATGGGGTTGATGGCGGCGGTGGTGGAGGGGACGGGTAGCGGTGTCGAAGGGTGGACTGCTGTGGAGGAGGATCACCATTAGATTTCAACACCCTGCCAGTCACCTCATTCAGAAACTGTGAAAACTTGCGCCTGTCCTCCGTCACCTGATCCCGCTGGTGGAGTGAGACTGTAGCAGCATTCTTGCTAAGGCTAGACGAGGACACACTTTGGGTTCCTGCATCTTTCCTTAATGTTGTGGAAGTCCTCTCAGGTGCACAGTCTCCTTTACTTTCAGGTTTATCGACAGGACGTGAGAAGATAAGATTTTGGTAAATGATTTCAGGCTCAGCCACGGCAGTAGCAGATGCGTGGTCAGTGCTGCAAGACTTTCCATCTGATGCCTCATTGCTATCTTGCCTAACAGGAGTCCGTAGAAGGCAGGTGGCCCCTGAGCTCCAGCTATTAGTGTCCCAACTGCCATCATCATCACTGGAGCTGCCATTGCCGCTCTGTAGGCTGGGGCTGGTACTCCTCTCGCTGGGAATGGGGCTTGAGTTGTCCAGGCTTCCCAGCGACCTCCTCTTTAACCGAGAGATTGATCCTCTCAGGCTGGATAAAGAGGTCCGGAAGCTGGGCAGAGATCCTTGGAGGCGTGGCAATGATCCTTGGAGGCAGGGAACAGACCCCTGGAGACTACTAAGCGAACCTTTGGAGCTTGGACTGGAAGAGCTGTGAAGACTGGAAAGAGAGCCTTTGAGTAGTAAAGGAGAGGATTGGCGGCGTAGCGGTGGTTCTTCTTCATGGTCACTGTATGGTCCAGAGAAGACAGGGCAAGACGCAGTGGAAGAGCAGGAGCCACGATCCTGCCGAGTTGCGGATGTTCTGCCTCTTGGTGAGCGCCGCATAGTAGCCATGTTAGTTGCTTTCTTTCCCCTACTTCGCACAGTCTTTGGTGATCCTTTCTGGACAGATTCAAGCCTGAGACCATCGTCTGAAATGGACACACACAAGTGAACCATGTCAGGCTCAGTGCAACAGATTTCCAATGGTTTTCTGTCCTCTGGCTTTGCCCGATTTCAATTGTCTGCCCTAGTTGTCCCGGCCACCAACAGGGCACTCAAGCTGTTGCAGTGTGACACACTTTCACTGATCCAACTCAGTACACAATGAGATCCCAAAGAGTTTAGAGCCTGATAGTCATTTGGATGTAAACCAACCTACTTTCATTACCATTCATAAGCTGACACTGTCAATTCTATTTTTTCCTTTTTAAAATAGCATTATAGATCAACAGCAGCATCACCAATGCTTTGTCTATGGGCATCATCGGTAATGAATTTGCGTATCGACAGGGATGGCGTTGGAAAGCTGATGGATATCCAGGTCAGAGATATTGACCACAGTTACCACGTGAAATCAGCTTTGTGGGCAGCAGGCAAGCAAAGTGGCCACAGATTGATCCGTCACACATGGTACTTTTAGTGGTTTGTTGTTGTGTTTATTATGCTGCCATGGTGCAGAGATGAAGGTACAACAGTACGTTCATTAACTAACTCGTTCCTCAAGACACACTTGATATTATTAATCTGTCACTCCTACAATCTATTTCATCTTAGACGGAGCGTCTCTGTGGAGGTGGTGTGGTGCCGAGGCAGCATTTGTTGCCTCTTGCTCGGATGAAAAGGAGCAGATGTCACCCAGACACCTGGCCTTTAAAGATGCAACTCCTATGTGAAAAAATCACCTCTCCAGCTTAAAGGATAATACAGATTGGTGGTACTTCAAAGTACTACAGTTTTTTCCACAAACACATCGCTCTTTGAATTCTTGCACAATTTCCTAGTTTGAGAGTCTCTTATAACAACCAGTTGATTTCTCAAATCTATATTTATCTTATAAAAACGACATAACAACATAATTTGACATATCTTGTGCTCATCCTGAAAGCCCAAAAACATCTTGTGAAGCATCTCTTGAGGATTCACAAGCCAACATGACAATTTTGGATGTACTGAGAAGAGATGAACAACACGGTGGAAGAAAACCTAAGCTAACATGGAAACAGAACAAACAGACCCACTCAATTTGTGGCTTTTCTGACTCTTAACATCCACAGTGTGACCACATTTAGGCTTTGGCAGTGCTCCAGTCTTGCGTAACCACAGAGCAGCTAATTGAATTGTTGGTGCAAAGATGAAACCTGGCCTCTATTAATAGGCTGTTAACGGAAAGATCAGCATTAAAATCTAACCAATTAATTGCATGCTACAGGTTGACAAAAGGATATTTTCACTCATCTGATTTTCATTCTTCAGCACTTGTGTAAGAGGATATAGAATATATCCATAGAATTCAATCTAGTTACTTGCATTTAGTTGTTAGAGTAAATTTGTTCAGCTATAAACCTATATTCAGACTGAATGGACATTTTTCTATCACTCCTTCATTCACTCTGATGTTGCCTTGTTGTCAGCCATTTTCGGTGGGTGGAGGGATATGATTGAGGATATTTTTTTTGGACTGACATATCAATATCAATGTTTACCTTACTATATGATTCTCGCATCACATTTTTATAGCGTATCATCATGGCTGTACAAAAAGAAAACCGCCGTAACAACATTGGTTCACTCGCCGTTCTGCTCTCTGTGTCCTCGTTCATGTGTCCGCTGGTACAATTTCCCACAAACTGTGCAGGACTTATTGCTACACAAAGGAGGGTACTCAACCAAAACAGGAAGAGGACTGCCTCACTGCGAGCGAACAGTGTGAAGCTACTCTACATGGCAGATGGCGGAACCATGGGAAAAAAACACGTCTCAAACAGCTGTAACCTCTTTAATAAAATGTTAGAGGAAAAAAAAGAGCGTTTGAAGGAGAAGTGATGATGGAGAGACAGAGCCCTGGGAAGACCAAAGTAAACCTTGGAGGGTGGAAACTGAAAAGATGAGATGTGGAGCACACGGTCATAGTAAGAGCTTTTAATAAGGTGCTGCAGCCGACGTTCTGACATCAGGCATGTCATCAGAGCCTTTGATGAAGACATGTTTTATGTTTTCTTTATCTTCTAAAAACGTATGGCAGTGCAGCCGGATGTCAGTCAAAAAAAATCAAATCCTTCTCCCACAGGAGACGACTAACAACAAGGCAAAGTCAGAGTGAATAATGAGTGATAATATAGGTTTATATATGAACAAATTGCAATTATTCTACCCACTTAATGCGAGTAACTCAACTGGGTTCTACAATCCCTCCACTGGTGTTGAAGAATGAAAATCAGATGAGTGAAAACTCAACTATTATTCCTTTTCTTTAACCTTTAGCATTTAATTAATTGGTTAGATTTTAATGCTGATCTTTCCATTAACAGTCTAATAATAGAGGTCAGGTTCCATCTTTGCACCATAAATGCAATTAGCTGCTCTGTGGTTACGCAACACCGGAGCACTGCTTAGGATGCTATTGACGTCCCACTGCCAGAGCCTGCATGTGGTCACACTGTGGACGTCAAGAGTCAGAGAACCACAGACACAGGGCATCTTGCTTCTCTTAACCATGTGCTCCTGTGCTCTCATCTTTGCACATCCTGCCTCAGAGACTCCTTCACCCTTAACCTTCGAGGCACATTCAGATGTTGGAATAAACTGAGTAATCTAAATTAAAGTTACTACATCAATACAACTCCATGATGCTGTTAAACACAACCTCTAAGGGGCTGTGCTTGTCACTAAGAAATCAAATTTAAAATTCTACCGGTTGCAGCTTTAATTACTATTTGCTTATAAGCCAAGAGGTAGTCATCAATCACCAATATGCAGAGCAGCTTCTCTGTGATCCATCTTGTACCAGTCTTAACGCAGACTAACTTCTGCAGCAGGTTATAGCTGAGGTAGCGTTATTTTTGCCTTATGATTACGAACAACAACTTAAAAGTTAACAGAAAAGGCTAAGTCATAGACAGGTGACCCTATCTGACACTGTTTGTTTTTATTTTAGAGATGTGAGTTATTCTGGGGATACAAAAAAATAAATCTGCATTACTATGCCTATTTTCTATGGATGGCAGTGTTTGCGTGTGTCAGTCCACCACTTTGGCTCAGACTGAAATATCTATTTGTGGAATTTGGCACAGACATTTATATGGGAGCTCTGAGAGGCAGGTGAGAAAAACAAATTCTGGCGATCGATTTTCAAAGTCTGATATAAATTGTCATCTCTCTTTATGGCTCAGGAACAGGTGAAAAAAACAGTTTCTTTTTTCTACTTTTGAAAAGAGTTAGGAAAAAAAGTTTTGAGGAAGAGGACTTTAGAGGAGGTACTGCCTCAAGCGAGGGAGTTCAAATATCTCGGGGTCTTGTGCATAACTGAGGGTAGAATGGAGCGTGAGATGGATCGGCGGTTTGGTGCGGCTTCTGCAATGATGCCGGTGCTGCGCCGGTCAGTCATGGTGAAGAGGGAGCTGAGCCGGAAGGCGAAGCTTTCGATTTACTGGTCCATCTACTGTACGTCCCAACCCTCACCTATGGTCATGGGCTCTGGGTAGTGACCGAAAGGATGAGATTGCAGACACAAGCATCGGATATGAGTTTCCTTCATGGGGTTAGGTGGTGCCAAAATCTAGTCAAAATTTCAATCTGCCCAATACTATAATTATGCATATATTTGGTTCGAAACTACTGACAACCTCAACTAATTAGCAATTGTTAGCATGCTAAGCTAAGGTAGTAAGCACAGCAAGCATGACTGGCGAAAGATCGTCATGTTGGCATTGTCATGTGAGCATGGTAGCATTTAGTTACAGCCTCACAGAGCTGCTAGTGTTGTTTTCTATACTTTGTTTTAATGTTGTGAAATACTCAATATTCTTTTAGACTTTTGGCATCGATAATCACATCTTCACACATTATTTGTTAATTTTTCACCCTCCGTATCTAGCAGGGTCTGAGGTTAGTGAGTAAACATGGCCTCATTTTTTAGCCAAAAAAGTTGAGCATTTCTGCTCTTTTATTGTGTCCTGACATTTAACGGAGAGACATCCTGGTTGCCAAAACTAAAACTCAAATCCAACAGGATAATAATGATTTAATCAGATGCAGCAACGCAAGCATCCCCCAGCTCTTTGAATAATACACACTGGTTTTGCTAATAAGATCTCTGCCGACTCATCACATCCTCTGAGTATACGCTCTGATTCCCCAAAGCCTCCACAACTGAAACAAAAAGATCAGATGCCTCATTTCATCCCTTCAAGCGTCTGCCTGATGAACTCTTCAGAGATACGCTTTGACATCTTGCTAACACTTTAGATTCACAAACAGGGAAACGCTGCTTAGTATTTGGTTTTTGCTGTGCATCTCTGCCCTGTTGATTACAATACCCATGAATCAAACCTATTGACATACACACAAACTGCCTTCAGGGTGTTTAACAGTCGATTCTGGTGTTAAAAAATGACCTGGTGTTATGCACATATGTTTGGTCAGAAAGTGCTCTTCTATCCTCAGGAACAGTTTGCTCTCAAAATCAAGCAGGCACTATTTGCTCTGGCTTATATGAGTACATTGGCTTACAGAAATCTGCATTAGGACCCACTGTGAGCATTTCTTTTGCAAACACACTCAAGTCTGCATGCATTAATACTTGCAAGTCCGTCTGCTCGGCTCGGCATGACAGATTTCCCCCCATTGCTGTAGAAGAAAAACAGCCAGCTGTGACCGTAGCAAAACTTACTCATTCAACGTTAATGCAATTTTAGCCACTTTCATTCAGTACATGCTGAGCACTCAAACAAATGGCAGATCCCCGTTTCCTCCCAGTGTCAACATTGATGTTGTCATGGAAACAGTGATTGTGATCTGGAGGCATCTATTTTTTTCTGTCCAGCTATGTGCCAGAGAGATGCGTATAGCTTTCCCTCTAAATGCCACGGCAATAAAACAGACACTTATAAGAAATGTCAGCTGCACCGTCTGACCAGGGATATGGAGTCTGACAGCCATGACAAGCAATATTTTTCATTTCCATGTCGAGGGGGAGCCCTGTGGACGTGCATCTTTTTCATTTAGGGCAGAAAACGACAGTAAGTAGCAGCAATTGAAACAAATTGCACCGCTGCAGAGTGAAAGCTTTGGATACGAGGTTACAGGTCAGACTAATTGAAACACAACCACTGTTGCGTGCGCACACACACACACACACACACACACACACACACAAACACACACGGCCACTGACATGCATGCATGGACTCTATGCACATGTGCAGAGTACTCTTTTCATTTGTCAGTGCAATTACACACATCCATTGTTTATATATGCAACAGCGCTCTCCAGTGGCCACACACAGTAAAACAACAATTATTAGAGCCATTTTCCTCAGCTGCGGCGTTTCATAGGGAAGTATCATTCACCTGTGTGCCCCCGCCTGTTGACAGAGACACGGTCAGACGGGTGCAAAACTATTGTTCGATGATACACACATACCTCAGGGTTAGCAGATAGAACTGGGTGTTCATGCTGGTGTGAAATTGAACACGTTAGGAAATGTTAGTGCTGTTTTTTTAAAAAGGAAAAGGCACAGTCCAAGAAGGTTTGGCCCCAGGGAATGGAGGTCTTTGGAGGTCAGTGGGGAGTTTTAAGGGTTTTCTTTATCAGAAGGTTGTGGTTTTCCTGGTGTTATTTGTTGCAGCAATGGCATTATTGCCAATGATAAACAGGATTAACAAGTTTATTTGAAAAAAGAATTGTTTTTTAACAGGTTTGACTCCAAATTCATTAGATATTGACAGAAGGGGCCACGAGGAGAGTTCAAAACATACACAACTGTGAATTTCAGCACCTGTTTATTGTTTTTAGTAATCTAAAACAGCGACTCTCAAAGTGGGATCCTGGGAACCTCTGAGGTCTACGGTGCTCTGGCAGGGGGTCTGTAAATTTTACATTAATCAATTTAAATTATCATGCGGACAAAAATAAGGAAATACATAAATTCACCCCTCAGAGCCTCAAATGTTACGTTTTTTATTGGAAGACTCCATAGTTCAAATATTACCACACCAGCTCTTTGTGTGTATGGTCTGGAAATGCACTTCCAATTAGCTTCCTTCTCTTAACTGGCCTTTGATATTTTATCTAGGCACAGTGTTCCTTGCAGCTAATTAAATTGATGTCAGTTGCATTGTTTTATGGATGTTCTTTGCTGAGATCCTGCGATTATTCTTTATACATGTCTAATATCTTTCTAATATATTTCTCTCATGCCGTTCTTACACATAACTAAGACTATAGAAGTGTGGAATCGGGTCACCTCTAGCTCACCTGGTAGACTGTTGCACCACATAGACTCTCTCTCCTCTGCAGGGGCTAAGGTTCGATTCCCTTTGCTCCCACCTTTCCTGTCTATCTTAGCTGTCCTATCAATAAAGGCAAAAATCACTCAAAAAAATAAACTTAAAAAAACAAGTGTAGAATAATAGGCTACGTTGAAATTCTGGTACATTCTCTATCTTGTTTTAAGTCCTTGGCTGAAATAAGACTGAGAACCTGCGGTCTAAAAAGAGTACTGAGTGACAGAACAATAGTTATTTGTGCTCCCGTCTTTGAAACAAATTAACAATGTGATATTTGCTCGATTTTAGAGGTATTGTTTGTATTTTTACGTCACTTTCAGGGTTTTATTTAACGGCTATTTTATTGGTCTTCACTTTAGGTGCATCTTTTACATGCATACATAGGTGTAGATTTCAGGAGGGGACGCAGGGGTTACGCCCCCCTCAGTATTTCCAACATTTGCGTTTGTCCACCCCCAAAACCCAAAAAAACACATGAAATTAGCAGAGGACTTTTATGGTGACAAAATTAAAAACATTCACACCATCGTTAATAAAGAAAAGACACAAATTTGTGCATAAAAAATTGTTTTATGCTTAAAATTTTCTTGTGGAGGACCCACAAACCCTCCTTTTATTAAGTGATTTCTTGTTTTTCTTCAGTTTTTAATAAGCAGTAGGCAGACCCCAGAGCACACTAAAGTCCTCGTGGACTATGTGTTAGTCTGTGTAGTGCTGTTCTGGTAGTGCATGAGTGCACAAACACAAGCTGCTCTCAGATGATTTGGCCATTCAAAATAATGGCCATACTAAGAATTCAGGAGAATTCAGAGGTGCAATTATAGGCTATTCATCTGCAGATGTGTGTGTATGTGTATAATTTATCTGCAGTGCCTAGACATTGTAGGCAGTGACACAGCACAGGCCTAAAATGTGTAAAATTCTACGCCTTTTCTTCAGGTGAGAAGGTATATGTGTGTTTATGAGTGTTTATTTGTTAAAGGGTACTGTAGGAAGATAAAGGTGCTGCAACAAAATGTATCTTCTTGGTAATAAAGCGCAAAGATAAAGAAAACACAGAGATGTAATACCCACCTGCAGAAGATGGAGATATAAATGTGCAAGAGGTAGAAAAATGAGCTGTCATCATTGTTTAGTGCTGTCGTGTACAGATGGTAATAGTTAATTTATATGTCTGAACAGGATTCATGAATATCAATAAGGAAATCACACACAGCACATTCACATGAGTGAAATATGCAGGGCAGAGATGGAAATGACAATGCTGCGAGGGTCTAAAGAAGACAGATTGTTTCTTCTTTTGCACAGCAACAGCATTCAGGATGAATCAGGATGAAAACATACGGGTGGGCTGAGATTAAGGATGTTTTGAGTAGTCTGCACAAGGGCCTCATTTATATACATATCTCACAGGCCACTTCATGAGGTACATCTTGCAAGTACCAGGTTGGACCAACTTTTGCCTTCAGATCTGCCTTAATTCTTCATGGCATAGATTCAACAAAGTGCTGGAAACATTCCTCAGACATTTGTTTGGTCCATATTTGGGTCCAGCTGCATATCCATGAAGTGCATCTCCTGTTCCACCACATCACAAAGGTGCTCTATTGGATTGAGATCTGGTGACTGTGGAGGCCACTGGAGTAGCAAGAAACCAGTTTGAGATGATCGACACAGCCATCAGAAGATGGGTACACTGTGGTCATAAAGGGACGGACACGGTCAGCAACAATACTCAGGTAGGCTGTGGTGTTTAAACCATGCTCAGTTGGTACTAAGGGGCCCAAAGTGTGCCAAGAAAATATCCCCCACACCATTACACCACCACCACCAGCCTGAACCGTTGATACAAGGCAGGATGGATCCATGCTTTCATGTTGTTTACACCAAATTCTGACCCTATCATCTGAATGTTGCAGCAGAGGTCAAGACTCATCAGACCATGCAACGTTTTCCAATCTTGTATTGTCCAGTTTTGGTGAGCCTGTGTGAATTGTAGCCTCGGTTTCCTGTTGTTAGCTGACAGGAGTGGCACCTGGTGTGGTCTGCTGCTGCTGTATCTGCTTCAAGGTTGGACGTGTTGTTGGTTCAGAGATGGTCTTCTGCAGACCTTGGTTGTAACCATTTGTCATTCTCCTCTGACCTCTGGCATCAACAAGGCATTTCCGACCCAGAGAACTGCTGCTCACTGGATATTTTCTCTTTTTCGGACCATCCTCTGGCCACGTCATGCCACGTTCAGAGTCACCTAAATCACCTTTCTTCCCCATTCTGATGCTCGGTTTGCACTTCAGCAGGTCGTCTTAATCATGTCTACATGCCTAAATGCATTTAGCTGCTCACTCTATATACACCATTTAACACTTTATGTAAGGACTCTGAATACCTAACTTTATGAAAGACAAAATGAGTCTTGGGAATATTGTGCTGAGCAATTTAAATTTAGATATATTTCAGTATTAAGATTCAAAATAGGCGTGACTCTCTAGTGTTCATAGATCACAAGGTTGACTCAGTTACAAACTCCATGAATACATTTCATACGTCTCATCCTTTAATCTCACGATTTAAAATGACAGTTTGGTGGATTTTAAACAAGACGCCAAAATCCATTTAGCAAATGAGGCTGAAGGGCATCTGGTATCTTCTGGCACATCAACAAAGAATAAAATACACATCAGGGGAAAGGGATTGTTAGAGTGTGTTTATTGCTAATTAACTATTTAATTACAATAACCACAGCTAAGGGACTTTGTTGTATAATCGTTATCTGCACTAAAGAGACAAAATGGATAAATGATAGTAAAGCAGTGGCTGATGTGAAACTGCACTTCCCCTCGCTGCGTTTTTATCTTCCTCCATAAATGAGAAGTAGTTATTTCACAGCCCACACAACACATGCAGTTTTTCACTGATTTTTATTGATCTGTTCTGAGCTCAAGTTATTAACAATCGTTGAGCTTACAATGGCACATAGAAGACCAGTTTGACAGAAATCTTCCCATGAATCGAATAATGTTCCGTACAACATATATAAGTTATTTACTGTGCTACATAATCGATTTTTACACAAATTTATGACTCAAGCAGGAAGAATAAAGGGTGTAGCTTCTAAAAACTGACTGACTAGAATGTTCTTGCATTGTTTTCTTTATGAACAAATGTACAATATTTAGGCAGCGACATGTCCCCTGAGAATGAGCACAGATACACATGGAAAGTAAATCTAATAAAATGCTGCACTTCAGTTAATTTTTGAAGTACTTGTACTTCATTAAGTTTTATCATGTTTAATCTATGTTTCATGTTCCCTCAGCACAATCAATGTGGGCACTGGACTAACTGAGTCAATGCCCACATCAACTGAAATACTGTTACTGGAATAAATCTGTATTAATCTGCAGGTGAAAATGATTATTTGTTTTCTATAGTAATACACTTTTGGGAAATTACTAAGCCTTTTTAAAAACCAAATATGATATCTGAGACAAATTTCCTGAGATTTACATCTTTAGTAGAAACAAATGGCCCTGAAGGTGAGTCCTACAGACAAGCTGGGGAGGTTGGAGAGTATCGTAAGATTGACTAGCACATCATTTTCATATTTGTTAATTTATTTCTGTTACTGTTTTAGAATAATATGCAGTATAGAATAGGATAGAAGTCCATTATTGTCATACATTTTTTTAAAAGCTACAGCTGTACACAGTGAAAATTAAAGAGACAACCAAGAAAAATACCTTAAGCACATCACCAATAAATAAGAATAAGAATAAGATAAATAATAGTCAATAACTAGTCCATACCCATTGGTAGCATTTTCACCTTCTACCTATGCCAGTCCTCAATGCCTATGTGCAGTTTCACATAGATTGACCACGTCAGTGAGTAGAAAAACGTGGGACAGACAGAATGACTGACAGTTTCTGTGGTTATGTACAGCATACCATACCATGACTGAGTCATACCAAAAATTAGAAAAGAAACCCAAAACATTCAGCCACAGGGGGCATTATAGCGCCACCCAGTTGCCAATTAGAGTTACATTTCTCCAGTCACCTTGAGGCGTCCTGTTCTACATATCTACCAAGTTTAGTAAAATATCGTGGTGGTTAGGCCTAGATAAGAAATTAGCTCTCTAGCGCCCCCATTTTGTTTGATGGGGTCAATAATGGAGGGGTCCCCTCAGATTATGTGTGGTCATATGCCTACAAAGTTGCGTGGTGATCGATGAAACCCTTTAGATGTTATACACCTTTATGTGATGAGCCACGCCCTCCACAATATTCATTGCCTTATAGAAGCTCAGTTTAAGTAAGTTTTCCAACTTTTGCCAAGAGGGAACTTTAGATATGATACCTAGATTATGTTCACTATAATGTTCAATATTATTTTCTACCATGTACAAACAAAGTACCATTCCATGCTTGTTGGATGTCCTTTAATTACCTCCCACTGGCTGTGAGTCATTACACACACACACACACACACACACACACACACATACAGAGTTTTCGTCATTATATAGTAATAAGATAAGATAAGAAGCAGATGTTGTTATTGGACTTAATGCAGGTAATGTCACCCAGACTGGGAGAAAATAAGGACAGTTTATGAGGTAAGGGAGTTCAGAGTTCTGATGGCCCAGGGAAAGAAACTGTATGTAAGTGTGTTGGTTCTTCTTTCAATGCTCCTGTACCGCCTGTTGGAGGCAATGTGGTGAACAGTGAGTGGCCAGGGTGGGAGGGCTCCTTTATGATTCTCCTGGCTCTAATTTAGCTCAAATGGAAGGAGTCTCTGTCTGTCCCTCGATTTTCTTGACAACCGTTCATCCGATCAGCTTCACATGTTGGGGGTGTATTGCTGAGGACCGAAGGAAGTGCAGTGTTGAGTGCGAGCTCTTGAGATCTTGACAGGACATGTTCATTAGTAGTGTGTTAGGGGACCCCTATTAACTGTTACACCGTCAAACGACATGCTGGGTACAGCTTGCTATCCATTGCTCGCTACAATATTAGGTTGTTAGATGGAGATACTCTGGATCCACTGACGAATGTAATATCGATGGATCCTATTCATTTCTCTTGTGAGCAGGAGATCTGGCTACGTGTTGCATAATGGATGCAGTACAGGGAGTTGACTGACCACTTGCCGTATATGGATTCGCATAATCATGCCTTGACCTCAACTTTGTGCAAATGAGGTCCGTCCCTTGAGATGCAACACTCCAATCAAACTGTCAAACAAATACAAAATTCTGTTACTGCATTGCCTATTTCCTATATTTGTAGCCTTAAATATTTTCAGGTTGGCATGCGGTATTTTTAGTGGCACATTGTGGAGTTTCTCAGCAGTGTCTGAGCCACTGAACCTGGGTGTTTTTCACAACCACAACACAGCATTTTCCAGGGACTTTTGTGCCACCAGGATGGGTGTTTTAAGACATAACATAATCTTTTCCATACCATGACAAAATTAGTTTTGTGCCTAAACCATATCTTCACCACAGCATTGGTGAGAAATGTAAAGTTTCACATTTCTGCGAAAAAACTTTGAACATTCAATAATAAGGTTAAAGGTAAGGTAAAGAAGTTAATCAATTAATCCAGACTGGTGGGATCAAATCATTGCCTTGTCACGGAGCCCACAAGAAATTATGTTGATGTATTACGTATTCCTTGCCTTAAATATTTTCAGGAGCGTATTTTAGTGTACTGTTTAGCTGTAAAATGAGAACGTTTGTGACTCGGCAGCCATCTTGAACAGTCCAGCCAAAATCAAGCATCGTCCACCAGCAGCAAGTCGGACCGTCTGAGGTTCAGGCTCATTTATCTGCTTGTTTCCTGGACATGGTGTATCTCCACCATTACACTGCCAAATGGCATGCTGGGAACAGCTGGCTCTCCGTCTTTTGCTCTAATACAATCAAGAACAGGTAAACAAAGAGACCAGAGAGACTGGAAATATTAAGGTTGCAGCAAACTCAAATGCATAAGTTCAATCAGGAAGACTTTCTTTATACTGTATCCATCCTCTCTGTCCTACTCCCACCACTTCCACCAATCAGCTGACTATGGGTGTTCCCTCTCCCAGTTAGCCAATCAAACTTCGCCACGATCTCCTTCAGCCATTCATGTTGCTGCTGCCAAAATCTGTTCTCCTCTCTGCTCCTGTCAGCTGTCATTTTAGGCAGAATTGTCGCACCCTCCTCCGACACATTCACCTCCAGTCACCTTATCTAGAGCCCAGCACCAGCTCATCAAAACCCCAGTCCTCTTCACATTCAGATCCTCAGCTCCCTCTTCATCTCATCTCATCTCACTTCATCACAACCAGCGTCTAGACTCCATAGGGGGGATTCCTAATCTACTACATCTTTACCACCCTCCCGGAATAACTGACATCACAATGGGGTCTAATCACCAACGACTTTTCACAGTTCTCGCACTTATGTGCACATGTTAATAAATATTCCTTTCTCCCAGAACAAGTCTCTCCTGAGATGCTTTTGTTCCTAAAAATAGCCTCGTTCCCAAAAGCTAGTGGTTAGCAAATTACACGTACACTCTAGCATTGCCAGGGGACGCAGCTATGTCATGGCATATGTGTTGGTCAGGATCCAAGGAAGCACAGTGCCAAGTGTGAAGTTGCTTGGATGAGCAGTTCTCAAGAAAACCAGAGGCAGGAATGTCTCATTTTAAAACGGCCTCGTTTTGACTGGGCGCTGCACTAATAAAAAGTAATTTATGCTGGGTAAGTAGTATCCATTGTTATTTCATTGATATGTCATGTTGACAGCTGACACAAATGCCTGTTCCACATTAAACACAGTGAAGTGACAATAATGGCATTTTGAGGAGTAAATGAGATATTGAAGGTTGGCGACGTCCTTCGTGTATCCAGGTTTCCACTAATATTGCTTGTAATTGATTTAAAATGATGCCGTCATTACTCACCATGACAGTGGATCAAACTGTTTCTCCACGCGGGCCGCAAATGACTAAACACCTAAGCAGACAGTGCTGTGTTGTGCTGTGCGGTTAGAAATAACAGTGGTGTTATTAAGCAGGGAGAGCTGATGAAGCTTTTACGAACATTGTACAGATGGACCATAACTCAAACATGATTTATAATATTCCCTAATTGTGCTTTTAAATTCACAGGTGGCAATCATTTGCATGTCATTATTATTCTTACTGCGTAAGTAAGTAAAGAAGTGCGGTAACTTTAATCACCTCAGTGTTGGAGTGAGCGGGGCTGTAACTGGGTCTCATCTTGCCTCGGCTCCAGAGGATTTTTTCTCAGCAGTGACCTTCAGCTCCACATTCAGTGCAACCTGCAGGTCAAAGCATTAATATACAAATTTAATCTCAAATCTGCATATAGCATTTTATTGCTGGACCAGTAGAGATGCTACTTATCTGCAAAAATAAGAGTTATAATGTGAAAAAAAAGGAAGAGGAAAACAGATGGACACAATGAGTAGGCGAGCTCTTAGAAGAGAGGGGGGTTGCAGATACACACAGAGAGGGAGAGACACAGAGGAATCTCGTAGCTTTATGGTTTTATTGATGTATGTTTGCTCAAATAAAATTGGGATATCAATGCAACTCTCAGTTACCATGGCTACGGCAGAGTCTCTCGGTGCATACATAGCATGACAACTGGTGCGCAGCCACAGAGGGACCAATTATCTTTTTCTGGCTATACGCTGTGTCCTCACTGTGCATACATGGGTACATCTTAAGTGAAGTCTATAAGTTGTAATTGTGCAGATTATGATAACATTTCACATTAGGAGAATACGAGGAGCATAATATTATGGGATGAAAGGTTTGAATGAACAGTGTGTGTTACAGTAATAGCATGTGTTATCCTTTAGAGTGTGTCTGATGAGGTTGGATATGTGAAAGAGTAATTATCAGATCAGTGGTTCTGGATGATTTATTCATTTAGATAAAATCTATAGAACTGCAGTGACTGAATTACAGCCATAACATATAGAAAGAAACGAGTAATGAAGTGATGATGTGCTACTTTTCATGTGCTGTATTATCCCGTAAGATTAGAATACTGTTAGGCAGGTGCACATTATGAAAGCCCAACCCATTGTATGTTTCTGCAAAACACAAATACGTTACATTTACACTTTTAAAAGGCGACATATCAGTGTTTCTAAAGTGACCTCATATACTGTATAAGCTGACTTTTGCCCTCAGGACATGGACGGGATGGTGGATGGCGTGACACCATGCCTGCCAAGCAGCAGAACACTGTAGACCACTGTTTGAAACCAACTACAATGGTTGTTTTTTGGCGACTCTTTACTGCATTTCCACCAGCATGTTTTTAGTGGCACATCATGGCATTTCATGTAGTAATGTTTCTATCGACTAATATCCCTGACATTTAAATGAAAGCTTAGACTAAGACTAGTCTAAAAGTAAGAAAACGTTCAGAATTAAGTACGAGGCTCAGTGCTATATCATAGGCATCATAGGGATCTCAAGACTGCATTGTAAGTGGGTGATAAATGGTGTCGTAGGCCACCTCCTCTGTCTAACAATGGCCTACGACACCATTTATCACCCACTTACAATTCAGTCTTGGGATCCACTCCCAGATGACTTAACAAACACTCTCACCTGGACCCATCTAACCCTAATGACACAAGATGGCCGGGTGGGTCAATGACTCACATGTAACCTAAACAACTCTGTAAGGGTTCACACCCACACAGAGTTTAAAGCCCGTGACTCTGCACCTGTCCTTTAGAACTGAAGAAGCTTCTTGGATGAGAGGCGAAACATATTCAGGAAACTCAAGCACTTTTTATATATAGCACTTATGATGATCTTCATGATGCGAGGTTAAGCATTGTCAGAAAAAGTTATTGCATATCTTATGTGAGCCATTTAATCATACTTTCAATCATTAAATTGTACTTAAAATGCCACTGAAACATGTGGCACTTTGCACCATGCATTATGAATGACAACAACTTACAGCCAAACCGCGGTGGTTTTACAAGATGTCATCCTTGTCCCACTTTCCATTTTGCTACTTGCGAGACGGAGCTGTCAGCCCAATTCATCTTTTTCATCTCCTCTCATCTTTTTTTCCCCCCTTTAACCAGCGTTGCTAACATTAGTAGCTTCTGGATGCACTTTTTTTAAAGCAACTCTTCACTAGACCTAGAACATCATGCACCGACAGCTACCTGCCCTGGATGACATCGTCACCTCCTGTTGCCTGCGTCCTAAAAGAGTCATTCCATCTTGCTCATCAACTGTTTGGACTGTTGCCCTCCAAAACACACTACAGGTCCATCAAAACACACACCATAAGGTTCATAAACAGTCTCTGCCCTGAAGCCATTACCATACTGAACTCTGAACTGAAGCGAACACACTAAAACACACTACAGTTTTTTTCCTTAAGTGCAATAATTTATTTTCTGTGCAATAAATATGCATGAGCACTTTTTTTAATCCCATTTTAACTGCATACATCGGCAATGACTGTATAAAGTGCATCTAGAATTGTGCAGAATGTAAATGAAATGGAGGCATTTATTTATCTATTTTCATAACTCTTTCTTGCTTATTTTTTAATATGAGCAGGGTCCTTGAGTGCACCTGAATTTCACTGTATGTTTGTACAAAGACAATAAAGAAATTTGATCAGATCTGACTAGGAAGACATGAAATTTCAGTGCAAACTATGCCAATATTAAATTTAAATGTGTATACAACCAAACAAAAAAATCTATTTAAATAATAAGTTTGACTGTCTAGTATTTCTGGTGCCAAGTAGCGATGATGGAACTGTTTGATCGACTGTCAACCAGCGTTTTGCTGCCACGTTAGTTTTTATTTTTAACCAAAAATGGGTGTTTTGTGCCACCAAGAAGGGTGTTTTAAGACAAAGCATGATCTTTTTCCAACCCATAACCAAATGATAATTGTGCCTAAACCACAGCATTAGTGAGAAAAAGGCAGAAAAGAAGTTCATTGATTTTATTCTGAACTTTAAAAGGCTGGTGGGATCAAATCACAGCTTTGTAACAGAGACCAGACAGTGCATTACAGTGGGCAGAAATGGCTGGTGAACTGATTTTACACTGATACACGATGATGTTTCTGTCATTATGAAGGTAGTTTGAAAATGACTCTCTGATCCTCTCAAGCCAACACTATCTAATGTTCTCTGTTTTTAATATAATAAGGTAAAACCAATTCATGGCTGTACATTAATAAGATTATGTTACTTATTTCCATCATCACCTACCACAACTGAAAACATCATACCTATTAAATAAACAGACACTCATCAACACTCATTAAACACCGGGGGGGTGCAACTTGATATAGAGCAAATGGAAACATTTACACGGCGACGTCTGTGTAATTATCTCGATGGGCATTTTATGGAAATTACACATCATATTTTGACAGCTGTACTATAAAAAGCAGTTGGAAACATGGGACTAATTTAGAGGAGCAGCTTCAATTTTGCTGCAGGTGCTTGCGGCCATGAATCGTGGATGTTTATGCCTCTTAAAAACCAGCAACGTTCTGCTGGAGTATCTGCTGGACTGTAAATGTATCAGACAGCTTTAGGTTGTGCTGAGTCAATCCTTTTAAATAAAGGCCCTTCAGCTACTTTATTACCTCCGTCACTGTATGGTGATGAGAAACAGTCTGAACTTAAACTTGTTTATTCATACATTTATGTGGGAGCTGCCAAAATAAGAGGACTCTGCCAAGACAGACAAAAACAGAACAAACATGCTGACGACACTAACATGCTAATGGTCAGCAGATATAATGTGATTTAACATTTACTAATTAGCCTACAATACAAAGTACAGCTGGGGCTGATGGTAATGTCATTAGTTTATCCACATTGTCTATATCCTGTTTATCAGACTAAAGAATCAGAAGTTATCATGCTTCATCCTGAAGGCAAAATATATGTTTGTACCAAATTTCACAGCCATCCATTAAATAGTGATCGAGATATTTCAGTCTGGATTGACCAATTGCTGGGCTTAAAACTGGGGCTGCCCGTAATGGTCGACGAAATGTTAGTCGACCAGAAAGGTTATTAGTCGGCAAGATTTCATTGGTTGCTTAGTCACAGGAAGAAAAAAAACAAAAAAACATGTGAAACTCTCTCCAAAACTCAATATGAAAGGACAGACACAGGAAGAGGCCACACTCATGTGTACAGCCCCTAATTTCTAATTTCGACTACAAACATGACGTATCATCTGAAACATGGAAGTAGCTATATGCCCCCATGCTAATGGCCCTAAATGACGACTACTAGTAAAATTCTTAGTCAGAAGCAGCCCTACATAAAACCCTAAAAAAATAGTACAATCAACGTTGGATTGAAGCCCTTTGTCCTTCATGGACCCCCTCCATTGCTGAAAAACATCACCGATGGTTATTCTCTGCCGCCGCTTGTCCCGTTTCCTTTGCCCCTCTTTGCGTCTTCTTTTCCTCGCTGACGGTTCGGGTTCATTCTCTCCTGTTGTGTGGTAAGTGTGGTCCATTTGCAAACTTTATAACAAAAAAAACTTTTCACTACTCTCTATCGACGAACTGCTAACACTCTGCTGTTTCCTCCTCCTTCTTCCTTCCTTCTGCTGTCTTCTTTGTTGGTTTATTTATACACGCGAAACACGTTCTCTGGCTGGCTGGATTGTCCGCTCAGGCTGCCGTACATACATGGCAGCGCAAGATGGCAACCTCTCTAAAGCAAGGCTATGAAAACCAAACAAATTTTATTTTATAGCGATTATACACTTATATAAACATATTAATGGGTGGAATATTCAGATTCATATTTGACAATAAACCATGCCAAATATTACACACTGGCCCTTTAATGCTGAAATACACAACTACCAAAGATAAAAATAAGTACTCAATGAACCTTTCTAGCTGATGACTATACATCATTAATAACCTGCCACCTTGCACAATAGATAAGCTCCGCACTGACCTCTAGAAGTCCTTCCTGCTTTTGACAACTTGATATTTAATGGAAGGCAAAGCAATTTCATTGAAGGCAAACATTCATTCACTTGCCCTCCAACGAGGCTTAGCAGGTGAAGCCTGATAAATGCATCTCCTGCAGTGAGACTGACGGCATAGATTTAAGATGTGTGACCGATCAACCTCAAAGGATCAAAAGTGCGCAACACCACACACAAGCCCATCTGACTGCGGACCATAAAAGCTCCCAGCCGCATTGATGCTTTGATGGTTGATTTAAGTGTAGATAGAAGAATGGGCTGGTTCACCTGGCTGGACCACATCCAAGACCGGCTGGAAGCCAGATGGGGATCTGCTATCCTTCCCTCCTCTCCCTGCCTGCTTTTCAACAGCAGGAGCTCAGGTAGACAATCTAAACACAAGAGATATTTGGCAGTTTTCCCTTCAGCTATGAAGAGTGTGAGTGATGGACAAACAGTAAACATGTAGAAAAGTCTCCTATCCGTTTTCCCAGAGGACGCCCGTGGGGCTAGTTGCATCAGACAAAGACTGGGGCCAGAGCCATGGCATGGCTCCTGGCAGTAGAGCAAATCCCCTGCTGATACTGAGGTCTAGGCTGTCCCTCATTTCAACAATGACACACTGATACAGAGCTGCTGCAGGTTGTTGTATAGTTAGAATATTTTCACTGTAAATGAAAGCTCTGTTTCCCATTGGAAAGGGCGGTCAAGCAGCAAGGTAAATCAGTGAAAATTATTCTAAATGTAGTTATACTTAAACGGATTTTTAGATGACTAATGCTGGGTTCACATTACATGACATTTTTGTTGGTTCTGACAGTCACTAGTCAACAGACATGACAGACTACAGGCTGGTCCCTACCAATCATCACTGGTTGTTTTGCACGATGTGTGTGATGTCATCGGGTTATTCTTGTCCTATGTTCATTATTACTACTATTATTCCTGTCACTGTTGCTGTTCATGTCCCAGCTGAAATGTCGCTAAAAGCGCCACCACATGGCAGGAGTTACCTCTGAAGTACCGCATGCAAACTATGCAGGTCACTGAATCCTCCACAAGAATTTCCTGCAAATGTTTCACAATAAAAGCCTTTTTAGAAAACAAAGGGATTCTCTCAACCAAAGTTATGAGGGGCTTTTAATTTTAAACAGACTCAGGAAGTGCTGAGTTTGAAATGATGGCGTGATGCATTAACTTTATAAAGGCAAACGGGGGTGGATTAAAGGTAAAAATAGATAAATACAGAGGTAAAAATAATAACGGCCGGTTTCTAATGAATTCTATTTTAAATGAAACTGGTACCCTCTGCAGCTGTGGTGACTAAAAGCCCTGTCACTATTTTTAAATGTTATTTCTTTATATCCTCCATTATGTGGAAATTACATTGTTTGCTAGCTTGGTGCTAATGGCAGAACTCACCAGGTTGCTAAAGTGCCCCTGCTGTTTCACACTATTATTTTACCCATTTTACTAGTAGTAACGTCAGCAGAGGAAATATCATTACGTCTGGGGTGTTGTTGACATACAGTTGTCCACGGCAGCAGATCGCTCTGTGTTCCTATTAGTCAAAGTGACGGCTGTGATGATTTTGTCGTGAATGACAAAAAGAAAATCAAGCATGACTGACTTTCTGTTGGAACGCCTTGAGATATCCCAGACGTTGCGTCGGTTGTCGTCTACAATGACACACAAGATCAGACAATGGATTATCGTGTACGACACTCATTGTCGTTCACAATCCGAGCCAACACGTACATTGCTGCATTGGGCTTTAATCAGGCTTTGCTGCTGCCCCATCCACAGCAGTTTATTGCTTAGCTTCCATGCTAATACCTCTCTATGCTTCTCCAAACTGGGGGCCCGCTGACCTCCATCTACCGTATATAATACACTAACTGTGGATAAGTACCTCATACAACAGCATATCAGAAAATCCAAACTATCCCTTTAAAGTACCTTCCTCCACTCGGCCTTCAGAGTGGAGGTTTCAAATTTCCAAACTAGCTTGCAGAACCATAAATGAAGTGATGAATCAGTGTGTAACCCTGCTGCAGATCATAAATCATCCCCTCAACTCTGATGAAATCAAGGACGCAAGAAAGCACTCTAAACTTTCCTTGAAGGAGCTTTTTTTGAACACCACTGCTGCACATATTGAGACTTTGATGAATCAGAGAACAGAGAACACTGACTCCTCCAGGCTGTGAGGTCCTTTGTGGAGCCAACTGGTCCTTTGCAGAGAGCCAGGGTGTTAGTAGTCTCCAACTTTATCAGTTAAGCTAAGACTTGCCAATTGTAGAGAGAGACATGATGCAGCTCTGGTAAAGAACTGAATGGGAAACCTGTCTAATAGAGGGACAGATGGGCAGGGCTCTGGAGAGCTGCCTCTAAACTGGACCTCGCCTCACTGTAGACACCACAGAGGAAGGTTAGTGAATGTTTTCACACAGTTGTTAGTATTCCTCTCCACTCTCTGTTTTTTAGTCCTGCTGAATATCAGTGGGGTGACCAAGACAAGACAGTCATCTGACGCTGTCATCCATCCCTGTCCTCTGCTGCTAATGAAGACAGATCTTAAAGCTAAGGTCAGTGTTTAGTATTTATGAGCAGTTGTATGGGCGCAGCTTTTTTAATAGGCAGACCTCCACTCACAGGATTTAAAAGCCTCATTCTCTGAAGATGTGTGCAAACTTCCAATGCATGAATTCCAGTGGATAAAGCTAAAGCTAGATGTTTGAAGCCTCTGTAAAAAATAAAGAGAGCTATTATTGTACCCTACTTTCACAACATCACAGCACCAAAACAGAGGGAACTTCTGAAAAGAAGACATTTATTTCACATCATTCCCCCTGGATTACAATTCTCATGAATTGTGCAGAGCTACAGCTGCAAAACGGCGATGTTGTGACACTCAATCACACAAATAGAATGGCAGCAGTGAAGCTGAAAGCATATGAGGAGCTGGATATAATCTAATGTGTTCCTAAGCAACCTTTTTTCTGCATCACTTACTTTTAACACAGTTATGTTGTGGAATCTATTTGCATGTGCTGAGAGTAAACTTGCCTTAAATCTTTGAAGCCCATGATGGTAAATATGCTTTCACTGATGGCTCACATCAAAGACGCCTCATGGCCAGAAAATTAGGGTGTGACTTTCACTGATAATCTGCCAAATTTGACTCATTTCTGAGCTTTCCCTGTGAAATTGAAGCTCAGTGCAAAATTACCTGTGACTAGTCAAACATTGCTACCCTCTAGTTGACATCAAAAATACTAGTTGGTTTAGTTATTTTATTTTATATAATACAACTATTATCATTTAATTAATGTGTGAATTTAAATTACACATTATCTGTCCAATATTCTTGGACACATTTCTTTCTCTTTTTTTTTTCTCACTCACAATATACTTTATTGTCCCCGTAGGGAGTCTGTCTTGGACTCAGGAGCTGCACATGTATTGCTGCCTTACAATAATAGTCCAGAATAAATGATGCATACACCATAAAAACATAACAGTTTTGTACATCAGCCATTCATGCACTGCACATAACACCAGCATACAGCAGAGCACCATAAGCACAGCACAACACAACCCCGAAAGCACCAAGCGACTATTTGTTTAACTGGCTGTTGTTGGCGTTATATGATTGCATTCACCCAGTGAAAATGCCACTGTTATAATTACGCCCTTTTCCTACAGTTGTTGTCATGTTTTGTTAGCCTGGAAATCCAGACCCAAATCTAGAAAGATTTAGGGTCTGGCCATGAGTGATTAAAATGGCCCAACCCGAGGGGCGGCAACAAGCATGCATTTGTAAATATCACTGCACGCAATTGGATAACACTACGACCAATCAGAACAATACACGGGGTGACGTATACGCTTAGCTACCAGCAGAGCTAACTGGTAGGTTAAACGCTTGCTGTATCCGGACGGCAAAACAGCAAAAACGTCCTTCTTGCAAAGAAAAGACTCGAGCGCCGTCTTCTGTTCCTCTTTTAGAGAAAAAGCCAAGTCTAACTCGTTCATTGTAGCGGCCAAAGCCGCCAAAAGCAGCATCAATAAGTGATTAACATAGGGGGGATTGGAATAAAAAAATAGAATAAAAATCAACCAACCACCCTCCTCCCCTGACAGGCAGAACAAAGAAAGAACAGTCCCTTCATAAGTAAAGAACAGTCCCTAAAATGCGGTGAGGTTTGTGGACCGTTACCTGCCACAAGAGAGAAATGTGAACGGCTCGTTTCTCCTCTGACACGCCAGATACCTGTGTGCTGCCACAGCTCGGTTGTCCAGGTACGACTGGGCAGTCATGACACCAACGAAAGAGGAAATTACTGGACCTGGAGTTGGACTTCTGTGTCACCGGTAAGCCGTTATCTTGCGCCGCAGAGCACTATGAGCCTCCGCCATAACGTTATTCCTCTCTGTGATCCCCGTTCAACCCACAACCTCCAGGATTAGCCGTTCCTTTCTGCTGCTGGTTGAAACATGATAATAGGGGCGCCCCAGCGCCCACTCCACTAACTTGACGTGGAAATGAGCGGTAGTCTAGAAAACTGGCGAGATTTGTTTTGATTGTTTGTTTTTTTTGGACGAGCACCCTCACATAGATTGCGCCCTGGCGTAGCAAAACCTGTCCCTGGGCGTACAGGAAATCTAAAATAACCACTTGTCAACCAGACCCGCTGTCGAAACTAACCTCGCGACAACTGCCACCCAGGCTACTGCAGATGGCAGTTCTCGCAAGGCTAGTGACAGAGTTCAGTCTGGAGAGGCAGAGGAATATATTTTTTTTTCTCTAAATTATATTATAATATTGGAGATTTACGGGAAAATGCTAATATGGGAGGACGGCGGGAAAGAGGGGTAAAATACGGTAGTTTCCTGGCCAAAACGGGAGACATGACAGGTATGAGTGGGAGCATTATTTGACAGGATGTTATTGGACTATAAAAATATGCTACCCCTGAAATATTGATTAAAAATGTTAAAATGACATGTCTAAATATGCTGCCATTAATCCTATAGTGGCAGTAAGGTGATTAGTAGTCTTACATGAATGCATTGAGTAGTGGGAGCATTATTTGATAGGGTGGTATTGGACTATCAAAATATGCTACCCCCCCCACAACACCACTCTAAATGCGAGAAAATCAGAGGTCTGAGAAGGGCAATGTGAAAGAAAAAAAAAATCATTAATAACATCTAGAAAGGCAGGGAATTTAAACATGCACCTTTAGCACGTGAATAAGGAAGACAGTGTGGATACATACCTGTCAAGTTTTGGATTTGAAAATAAATCCGAAGGATCGTGAGTGCGAGGAGAAAAGCCAAAGCTTGAGCAGGAAATCTGTGCGAGCAACATGGTATCTGAGTGCGAGCAACATGGTATCTGAGTGCGAGCAACATGGTATCTGAGTGCGAGCAACATGGTATCTGAGTGTGAGCACACAGTCTGAGCAGAAACAGAGTAGATCCAAGTGCAAGCAGAGGCTATTTGAGTGCAAGGGCAGGGTTTTTGAACATGAAATCAATATATAATGCTTTCAAGACCACTCTCTTGAATAAAGATAGGGATAAAGCTTCATAGGAACACTGACACTTCCTTTGAATGACATGTACTCATCCAGCATCAGGCCAAGATATTTATACTGGTCAGTATATGACAGCAGTAATGAACCAAAATTAAAAACAACTGAACTTCTCTTCACTGATTTTCTTTTGAAATGCGCCATTCCCCTAGCCTGGAAATCCAGACTCAAATCTTGAAAGATTTTGAGTCTGGCCCTCACCAATACACCCTTCCTAAAAGCTGTTTTTAAAAGGTAAAATTCCATGCCTTTATTACATATCTTACAATTGACACGTATAATACACGCAATATGTTTTGGACAATAGTTATCAACTTTATAGATGAAATTGTGCTTGTTTTAGACAATTTTTGTGTTTTCTTACTTTTAGACTCGTCAACGAGTCTAAGTTTAAACTTCTGTTTAAACCTCACGCAAATTAGTCATTAGGAACATCCATACTTGTGACTGCTCTAATGAATCAGGCTGGATTTCATCTCCATGACCAAGAGCAGGATGCACTAATCAGATGTTTCATTTTCTCAAGGCTTGTACCTAATTAAATATCTTATTGCTTTGCTGTTTTCTCCTCCACAGCCACTCTATCAAATAATCAGCCTCTAATTGCACCAACACACAGTCCTGTCGGCGCTGGAGAAAAACAGTAAGCATATACAGTATACTGTGTGATATTTTATGTGCTTGAGCCGACAGCTGAAATGTTCCTTTTGGAGAGCAAGAAGCCAGACAGTGTCTGGTCTAATTTGTGTGTCAGTTTGTTGGGTGGCATTTCTGGCCCGAGGGGGCAGAGTTTGTGTATAGGCAAGCTGTAAGGAGCAAATTCTCTCACCCACAAGAAAACACTACATGACATACCGTCACACTGCTGTAATTACACAGAAGTGAGACTTATAAACATTTTGTAGGCTGACACGCAAGTGTTTACGATTTTACTTTTATGAGCTTGCTTTAATTATCACCCTCAGAGAAGTCACACTCTCACCTTCACTGTATATTTAAAGGCTGAGATGCAGCACCCAAAATATTTAAAGTTGACGCTTTCTGTTTGCACTAGTGCGATTAAGAACATGCACAATTTTCTCTCTGATTGTATACAGTTATTGGAGTTGACGTGGCATTCAGGCGCGTAAAGCTGGCTGTTTCTAAGCAACAGGGTGATTTCAACTTTACAGGGATTATAATTAAGTTACACGCCAATCAAACCAGTCTTTTCATTCCTGCCATAACACATTGGCATGACAAAGGAAATGACAAGCTCGGTAAAGATCATTATCATTTTCTACTTTGGTGTGGAGTTCTCAGTCTTTCATCTTCTGTTGTCATATAGAGACAAACACATTAATCATAGAGTGAAGTATATGATTGTAAGATGAAGGCAGAATGGGGGCGGGGGGCGTCATTCTGTTGAGAGACTTCATGCTTTTCATGTTGGGTTTGCTTCATGTATCCCTGAAAATAATTTAGAAATTATTTAACATCAACATGTACTTCTATCACATTCTCAATCAAATTTACAGGCAAGTTATAAACAAACAAGGCGATGTGTTTTCCATGCCTTGTCTGCTGACATGAATTTGTTAAAAATACAACAGTGTCTGGGATTCTTCTGCGCTGCCGTGCCAGCGCTGAGGAAACATTCAAAGGCCACTCAGTGGGATGCATTGCCAAAGATATGCACCGCTTGCTGTGAGGAAAACATGATTACTCAGTCAGAAACAAAATCCGACAAGCTCATCGCGCACCCGATGGATGCATGTGTGAGTGCCGTTTCTGTGCCTTCATAACCAGCGAGGCCATGCTGCAGTATGTGCTATAATGGGGGGAAACTGAGCAGAACATTTGGGTCTGCAGAAATTGAAGGCTTGCCTTCCAAAATGAGACATCTGTCATTTGGACGAAGATGACTTCTTCACTGCCAGAATGACATGAACATAAAACCCAGTACGAGTCGCAGCTATCGACATCATGAGTCACTTTTGAAATACAGATCATTTTCCTTCTGGAGGATAGATGCTATTATGAAGAGAAAATATTCACATCAAATAATAAGTAGCGACAAAGAAAAAAGAGACAAGAGCTTTTATCTCTGAAGATGCAAATTGTGATGTTAAACACTATCAAACCATTTCCATTAGGTTTCCGAGATCAAACGGTGGGTTTAATTAATAATGGCATCAAAACTGACTTTTGCACCTCTACTGATGCAGAGGCAGTCATCTCTAACATTTTCTAACATCTCCCCAGAGATCTTATGGTGTCTTTTTATAGTTTGGGCTCATTTGTTCATAATATTTTCAATGAAAGATTTGTAGCAATAACCCCTTCATTTAATATTAACTACTGGTAATGTAAAGGTGCAGTACACTTGCAATTTCCAGTAGTAAATCATAAACTTGTACTTGTGTTAAAACAGAGCAGTTCTTCAAAGGAAATTGCTCTGCTTTCAAACTTTTATCTCTATAAACAGTTATCTGCGTATGAATGCAGAATCTGTAGGTAACAGCACAAGATTTTGGTTTCGGAAGTGTTCTGGAGGAATACAGGTGACATAGTATAAAAAGAAACAAAGTCTGCATAGGGAGGAGGTCAGGGTGGATGGATAGGATGGGTCAAACAAACACAGGACTTTCACCAAGGAGGCTGCTGTTCTGTGTGAAACCCAAAGTCAAGGTTGACTTATTTTAACTGACATTGACTTAAGTGCTGTACAAATTAAAATAATTCCAAAGCTCTGGAGCAGCTACCGCAAGGGCACGATCTCCTTTACTCACTATTGATTGTGGGACAGTTAAAAGACAGTCAGTACGTTTACATCAGTTTAATTCCACTTTCATTCGGAATGAAAGTGTGTATACACTCTTTGAGTTCATTTCAGTCTTTCTGCACATGCTCGTTTCCTTGCCCTTCTGGCGCCATGACGTATATAGCGCGCATAGCAACGGGCTGAGATAGAGCAGTCGGACTCGTTGCACTCACCGGTTTTCATTCGCCAAAGCATATCTCCCTTCTTCGACCTTCTACCTCTCTTCTCCTCCTCAACAGACGAAGCATTAGCAGAACAAGGTTGTTGTCGTACTGCTGCTTCAAGAATATGCAAAACAAGCCCAAAAAAGGCACTAAGAACGGCGTCATCAAGCATCTTGTCATCCGGAGCGAGGACTACAGTGTTTTCTTCCGGTAAACGTTAACACGTAACATCCGCCCCGCCCCCTATCCAATCAGAAACCTTCCCTGCCCTAAACCGTGTGCAGACCCGAATAAAGGCGATTAAACTGATCTCCCGTGTAAACCCTCGTTCGGAATGAATATTTCTCATGTAAACTACCTGGAAAAACTTTAATTCCAAATGATTACATTCAGATTTATTTCATTCTGAATGAGGAGCCATCATGTAACCGTAGCCACTGTTCTGCAGATCTAAGAGGGTGGGAGTTGGAGTAGGGACAGAGAAGTTCAGCAATAAACTGGGGTGCCAGCCTTTGTATGGCCTTAAAAACCAAATAAAAGAACCTTAAAATCAATCCTGTATTCGATAGGTAGCCAGAGCAGGGATGCCAGCACTGGTGTTATACTGTCTCTGTTTCTGGCACCAGTGAGGAGTTTGCTGCGGCATTCTGCACCAGCTGCAGGCGAGACAAAGGCAAGTGGCAAAATACAGAGAGTTGCAATAGTCAAGCCTTGATGAGATAAATGCAGTGGTTGCAGATTTTGTGTCATTGTGAGAGAGGATGGACTTGAGTTTTACAATGTTTCTTAACCTAATTAACTTGTGACGCATACATAACATAAGTAAACTTTTGTATGTAACTTAAATTACGGAACAAATGTACTTATTTGAAGCCACACCATGATCCTCTCCTAAATCTATCTAAGTAGTTTCACACCTAAAAGTAACAAAACTGCAACCACGTCGTGGATTTCTGCCTCTCGGCCTACTGGAAGGTGCAGTTGACCCCATCTGCAGCATTACAATGATGGTGATAACAACTGAAAAGGGTGATGTCTGGTTTTAGCTTCTCATTTGATGATTTGCTATTTTTTTTTCGGTTTCTATTTCATTGTAGCTTTAATATCTCTGTGTGTTTGGACTGTTGATCAGACAAAGCAAGACAATTAAAGATGTGACCTTGACTTTGAAAAACGGAGATGGACATTTATCACTTTTTTATGACAGTGTATTGACCATACAATTAATCAAGAAAATAACCGTTAGCTGTAAATTGACGGACATTTTTTCTTGTCATTAAGCAAATGTTTTTACTACTCTCTGTATTTATTCTTACTTTTGTACTACTTGATATTTACTTCTGTAGCATTTCAGTGGCTGTATATCTTCCAAACTACTTCACTCGCAGCTGTGGTTGAGGAGGAAAAAGTCAAAAGCTGTCTGAACTGCACTATGATTGCAGTGTGTTGCATTCCGTCCAAAGTCAAAGCTGAACCATATTATTTGATCAAATCCAACTTATTTGACACTGTTGCAAGATTGAGACCTATTATTTCCCAGGGATTCTGATGCATTCATCATTTAGTAACTAATAAAATACATTTTTAAAATCTTCAGGTAAATGGTAAAAATCAAAGTTTACAAGCAGAGGTGTAATTGTTTATTCCTTTCACATCTTGTTTTCCTGTCTCTCAGTGTGGCTGTACACTGGAGGTGCCCTCTGCACTGTTTGCACCTAATCGTGGATTTCTCAGCCTGGGGATTTGTCACTGCAGTTCACAGGCTCTGCCCACACTCCACTAAGCAAACTTTATACTAACAGCAGTCTTTGTGTGTCCTTTCTTCCACCTCTCTCTCTCTCTCTCTCTCTCCCCCATTCATCTACTTCTTTTCATCATTTTTCCATCAACATCACTTCTCTCTGCCGTGTTATGGAACAACTGCTTCCTCCTGTACCTTCTCACCTCCTTTTCACCTCACGTCTATTCATCAGGTCCATTTTCTTTCACTTCTTCCCTTTTCAGTAGAGGTGAAAGGAATCGTTAGTGAGAGAAAACGAGAGCAAGAGACGGCGAGTGATAACAACAGCATAAGACGAGCAAGGTCAGACTGTACTTTAACTATTATGCATATCGGTCTCTCTGCTGTCTTTGTCTGTTCCTTTCAATTTAGTGCAGTTTTCACATTGGATTTGAAATTTATGTTAAATGCTTCCCCCCCCCTGAAAGCCACTCTCCTCTAACGCGGTATGTGGATGCGTCTCTTGCAAACCTATCATACTTAAATGTATGCATATTATTCTTTTTTGCACCAAATATCTTCAGCACAAAGGTGATGTTGACAAACAAATTCAGGGGTGCGCCTTATACACAAACCCACGGTTCGTATCATTGTGTTTAAAATGATAGCCCTCGCTCAGTGGCTGACAGAATGGTTGTCCTGTTGCATCATGGGAGATGGGGAAAAAACAAGCGAGGAAATTAGGTCCATCATGTTGGCTACAGTTGGAGGAGCACTGACACTCTCATTATCCGGTTCCAGTCTGTGTGAAGGAGAAATTGATGGAGAATTCTCAGGAAAGTCATGACTACGATCTGCGAGCCGGAACAGTGTGAGTTTAAAATGTCTCATTCATAAGTGTGTGGATTTGGTCGAGGAGGACTGTAAAATGCAAAATACACCAATTAAAGCACTGCAAAGTAAACTGAATGTGAGGAAAAAGGGGAGTGGGCCAGACTAATAGCAGGTGTGGGATGTGGCTTTAAAAGGTGGGTTGACTCGGGCCTGGTTTCACAATTTTAATTATGATTAAAATCAAGTTTAATTGCCGCATTTTGAGAATCTCATGGTAGATACTGTTCAGCATCAACCAAAGCTGACAACAGTCTCCCAGATGCAGGTGTGCAGAGTGGGCATGCAGCAGGCAAAACCAGTGATGCTAATGGTCCCTTGTCTTTGCAGTCAAAGACACTTGATTAAGCATTTCAAAGACAGGCTATCTTTAATTTTAAAGCTCATTTGTTTTCATGCGTTAACATAGAGTATTGTCTATGTTATTATTTCAATGTTAAGGCAAACAAAAAGTTCAGTTTTTCAATATGATACTGGTGAAATGACATCAGTGTGTGTGAATCTGTACTTTCTGGACATTCTCAGCAGATTTGAACAAAACTGTGATAACACTGATCAGTCAGTATAATATTGGATGTGAAATTTTTACACCGTTTCATCTCTAGGCCTCGTTACGTTAATCAGTTAATGAAAGGAGATCCTTTGAAATCTTTTGCACAGCTACAGCAGTGTTTTAGTTTCAAAAGACCTGTTAAGATACTTTCAAATGAGGCAACACGTAATGACTCACAGCCAGTGGGAGGTAATTAAAGGACATCCAACAAGCATGGAATGGTACTTTGTTAACATGGTAGAAAATGATATGAAAGGCTCAGCTCACCCTATAACATTTAAAATACATCTTAATATATAATGATGAAACTCTGTCTGTGTGTCTGTGTCTGGGTGTCTGTTCCACGTTTTTCTCCTCACTGAGGACGTCCATGTGAAATTTGGCACAGTGGTAGAGGGTCATGGGAGGATGCGAATGAAGCAATATTACATCAATTGGCCAAAGGGGGGCGCTATAGCAACCAATTGTAAACTTTGAATGGGCATATCTCATGCCCCGTATGTCGTAGAGACATGAAACTTTGCACAGAGATGCCTCTCCTCATGAGGAACAAAATTGCCTCAAGAACCCATAACTTCCAGTTATATAGATTTTCCGCCATTTTGAATTTTTTGAAAAACACTTCAAATCGATCTCTTCCTAGGAAGTTTGACCGATCTGCATGAAACTCAGTGAACATAATCTAGGGACCAATATCTAAAGTTCCCTCTTGGCAAAAGTTGGAAAACTTATAAAACTGAGCTTCTATAAGGCAATGAATATTGCGGAGGGCGTGGCTCATCACATAAAGGTGTATAACATCTCAAGGGTTTCACCGATCACCACACAACTTTGTAGGCATATGACCACACATAATCTGAGGGGACCCCTCCATTATTGACCCCATCAAACAAAATGGGGGCGCTAGAGAGCTAATTTCTTATCTAGGCCTAACCGCCATATGGATCTTTACTAAACTTGGTAGATATGTAGAACAGGATGCCTTAAGGTGACTGGAGAAATTTAACTCTAATTGGCAACTGGGTGGCGCTATAACAACAGAAAAATGCTTAAAAATGGCTAAAATGCGACCGATCGCTGTGGCTCCCCCTGTGGCCCAATGTTTGTTTGTTTTTTCTCATTTTTGGTATGACTGAGTCATGGTATGGTATGCTGTACTCAATGGGTATGGAATAGTATTAGCCAACACATGCACATGGTTACATTTAGGCTACAAAAGCACTTTGTTAGGTCTGGAAAAAAATAACAGGTTTACGTTTTTGATGGTGCTCTGCTGTGTATCATGCCAATGTTAAGGGATGCTCTTTTGTCGGTGTCTGATGTAGAAGTCACTGCCCAAGCACCAGTTCTCAACGACTTAAGAATGATTATGCTTTTGACAGTGTGGCTTGATTGAAAGCATTGATGCCGTCCTCCTTGGTTGAGCTGTAACATTATCTAGCTCAGTGGTACTTGGTGACCAAGCAGTAGATGCACGCTTCCTTCCATGTGTTACGGACGGTAGAAATAATTTCTACATGATACAGTTGTGGTTCTGAGGAAAGAAATAGTTCCTACATAAACTGCTCAAGGTCTGTGAATTATCTTGAGTAACCAGGTCATGGTTTTTGGAAAGAGACATTGCTGTTGAGTTTTTCAAATGGTAGGTCCATTACATTTGAGAGAAGGCAGACATCTCTAAGGCTGATACCTCAACCCCTGGCAACTCACACCAAATCAATCTAGATTGATAAATAGTACTACAGGTGAGAGGAAAACTATTTATTTTAGATTTAGGGGTGAACTGGCCCTGTATCTAATGTGATAATAGAGCAATAACATCACAAACAGTCCTTGGTGGAGTGAGTTTGACCTCTAAACCCCTAAAGTGGTGTCTGGGTTTGTTGGAGGGTCTACACCATTAAGCTGGAGAAGCTGTAGAAAGATTGAGGGTCATACACTTATTTCTTAGGACTGTCCAAAACTGCAGGGATGTTGGGAGAATATCAAAAGTGAGGTGACAGGCATTTTAGATGGTGATATACCTTTGAATCCACTGTACTATGTGTTGGAAATACAGAGACGTATATTCTATGGGGATCATTTGTATATAGAAGTGTTATTGTTAACTGCAAAGGTAAAAAAAATACTAACTATTTTATGGTTGCAAAATCAGAAGCCTGCAGTGGAAGAATTGACTGAAAGACTGAGACAGGTGTGCATTATGGAGGGAATGACTATGCAGACACAAATGAAAAGAGACATTTTTATGTGGAGATAGACACCTGTAATTATCGCTGACAGAAATGAAGAATACTTTGATGAATTTATATGGACCATCATTTTTTAACCACCATTATTTTCTTGAAATGGTTTCTCCCTTTTAAGAACTTTGGTAATTGAAAATGTTGGATGAGCTTTGCTGTCAAAGGACATCCGAGACTGTATGTGATCAATGTAGTATCTTGATACGAAATAAATTAGTTAGAAAAAGAAAAAAAGAAAAAAGCACGACAGACGAAAGCGCTTTCCCAAAGAATGTTTTATATACAGTACCTTGATCTAAGAGGCTGAGTTTATCTCCTCCTGCACTGGCCGCTTTTCAGCTGTGACTGTGCGTGTGAATAATTCATAGCGAGGGACTCTAGTGTGTGACAGTGAGCAGAGATGCAATATCAACACTGCCTTAACCTTGGGCCGGCAGCCACAGGTCTCTGCTGAAAGGTGAGATTCAATTAGAGGAGGAGAGGAATATCTTTTCCTCAGCTTGGTTCCTCCTCCCCTGCAGCTTCACACAGCCTGTTGTGCGACAGGTTCACAACAGCAGCAGATAATCAATAATAAATAATGAGCACGTCCAGGAACACTGCACCGTTACATGCACACAGGCAGCATGTGAACTGTGTAAAGAAAAATCAATTTAAGATAACAATATTGTTTTTTTCCTGACAATAATATAAACTGTGAATTAGGAGGTGAAGATCTTAACGTCCCTAATTGAGATGTTTGATTACATAATGTTGAAACTGGACCTTATATTGCACCAGTTACTTTATCTTTATTCTTCGGGTGTAGAATTTTTTTTTTTTTTAATAGTTTTTCATATAAATATGTGATTTAAAATGACATACAATGTTGTAATTATTGTTCTATATGGTTTTGTGTACAGTATGTAAACCAGAACACAGTGCACAGTGTGCAGTTTAAAGAACCCGGGGTAATATACAATATTTTCTGTGTTAAACTTGTTTTCCCTGCTATATTGATTGCTTTATACATTTTTAAAAACATGAAATGCATATTGATTTTTTAATATTTGTACCACATGCCAACTTTATATGACATTTACATACATGTCCTTTAACCAAATGAGATTTGGGGCGACCAAGCTCCTATTACAGCCATTTGTCTTTGTCAGTGTCGGTGGTGCAGGAGTTAGCTTGTGTTTATAGCAACATGGGTTGGAGGTGTTCTGTTGTTGGTTCGTAAAGAGTCATTTTCCCTTTTTCCAAAGCACCGTGGCTCTGATTCAAGTGGCTCTAATTCATTCATTTTGAAGAGGTGGTGTGTGTGATAGCTCCAAGTGGTGTGACATTTTTATATGGAGTGCTTTTTGGTTAACTTTAAGGAGAACATGGTGTCTAGTGCACGCAACAGGGCTCCCTCACACGATCACTAATGATGTTTTAAAACTTTACTTTAACTTTTCCATTATATTTTACCCCATTTCCAGCCTGCCTGGACACCTCTCTGAAAACAAGTGATTTGAAGTGGGGTGCGTTTCAAAATATAGAGAGGCACTTTGTTTCCTTTCAGCTAAATCTGGCCAGTGTTCAGCTCCGCTCCAAAACTTCTGACGTTATGGCACAGAGCCTACATCCAGCACAGCTACGGTCTGCCTCTCTCTTGAGCTATGTGTTATGCTGCCATTTGAAAGCCATACATTATCAAACACACACTTCCCAGGCATTTGTGGAAAAGTTAACTGCTAGCGCTTGCTGACTTTACTTGCATGTTAGGCTCATGCCGGCAACTAGCTGCATACACTAATGTTTCATTATTCATGCAGCACAGCACCAGACTGAAAACTAGAAATACAAGGAATGTATTTTGCATGAGGTTAAACATGTTTTAGGAGTTTTAACAGTCGCTAAAACTAAACTTGACCGTCTACTTCATTCTACTTAAAGGGATACGCCAACATTTTTTCTGTTTAGGTGTCTTGCCTCACTCCCGAGTCCATGACAAGCAGGTAGATACCATTCTTTCGGTTATACGTGCAGTAACAAGGGAGAGCCGGGCAGAGCTCGCCCACCGCTAATTAGCTTAGCTCAAATGCTTGGAGTAGAAATGTGCGGATGGCAGTTATAACCGCGGACCGGGCGGGTCGGGTGATAAAAATGAACAATCTGATTAATGGCGGATGGGTTATGGGCGGGTGAAAATAATAGCCTAATAATAACTTTTATTTAAATCGCACCCTTTAAAAACAAAGTTTACAAATTGCTTTGACAAACATTAATGAGGGGAAAATTTATTGCATGCTCTAAAATGTGAACAACATATTTTAATATTTATATTTAGTCAGGCACAATCTGGCCGGCGGCCAGACTCTCATTGAGCCTAATTGAGGACCCCTGTGTATGGACCAGAACACCAGAGCATGATGGAGGGCGCGAAGGCAGTCATGTGGAAGGGTTTATTTAACACAGTGATCCCCGCAGCAGCAGAAATGAGTGTCTCCTCATTAAGAGTGCCAATGTGTGCCTTTACGCACGGAGTAACGACGCCGCTTTATTGATTATTTTAATGTCAGTCAGCTGACGGGATCAGCCAGGATCTAATCTTGCGGGTGTGGGTGGATGTGGGTCTGTAATTATAGAAAATGAATTTGCTCGGATGGGTGGCGGATGGATGATTGATGGATAGATGCGGATTTGGGTGCCGTCAGAGCCCATCCGCGCATCACTAGCTTGCAGTCAATGGGTAGTGTTAGCCTGCCTCTGCCTGCAGTCATCAGATAAACTCTTCAGCAACTCTAAACGGTCCTGTGTGCTTGTTGTGACTCGTTTTTACCGCATTATGTTACGTTATCTATTTTTAGACTAAGATTAGCACTTTATGTAAGTTTTGAAAGAAGTACATAGGAAACTAAACCGCAGTTTTTGCGCATGCGCAAACCACCGCGGACGTGCTTGGAAGTAGGTAAACAGAACAAAGCCCCTGTTTAGGAGAAGAAGAAGATTCGGATTATGGCCGACTTTGTAAGAGAGGACGAAGATGATTTCTTCGTGACTGAAGAAGATCCACAACCTTATCTATCTGAACCAGAATATACAGAGGAGGAACTACATGTTTTGGAAGCTGAGCGTGCACAAAGAGCAGCTAAGCGTTACAAGGTGAAAACAAAACACAAGTACTTGCCTCGTTTACTGTCTGTGTGACACCGAGTGATGGGATGGCCGTGTCCTTCGAGAAAAGTCTCATTGTTTGGGTTCTGAATTCCAGTTTTTCGTAGTAGTCATCCCATGAAAAATTCTCTGAGCAAACTAGCATCCTTTTGACTGCTTCTTGTGGGGTGTTGGGATCCATGTTCAGAGCACCTAGCCATTGTTTCATCTGCTCCGGATTTCTAGTTGGAATTGAGTGAAAAATAAGATTTGACGATATCTTCTGCTTATTGTTGCAACCCCGTACAGCACACGTACGAGGCATTTTGTAAAATTGGGATTTATAAGTCTCTCTCTCTCAAAAAAAGTGTCACAGTGTCCTACAAACTCCATCACCCATCTACTGCATGAGCTCTTCTTCTTCTTCTCCTCCTTCTTCTTCTTCTTCTGCTTTCTTCCTCAGCTGTTTACTGGCGCGCATGCGCAGAACTGCGGTTTAGTTTCCTATGTATTTCTTTGTAAACTTACATAGTGCTAATCTTAGTCTAAAAATAGATAACGTAACATAACGCAGTAAAAACGAGTCACAACAAGCACACAGGACCGTTTAGAGTTTCTGAAGAGTTTATCTGATGACTGCAGGCAGAGGCAGGCTAACACTACCCATTGACTCCAAGCATTTGAGCTAAGCTAATTAGCGGTGGGCGAGCTCTGCCCAGCTCTCCCTTGTTACTGCACGTATAGCCGAAAGAATGGTATCTACCTGCTTGTCATGGACTCGGGAGTGAGGCAAGACACCTAAACAAAAAAAATGTTGGCGTATCCCTTTAACATAGACCTGTTGTCCTTGTTCGTGGACACATTTTGTGCCATCTAGTGGTAAGTAAGAGCACAATACACTAATCTGTGTAAAAACAAGATGGCAGCCATCTCAGTCAAGTCAGTCTGCAGCCGACTATGACACAAAAATGGACATGATCCAAAACCATTTGATGGTTGGAACTTGTTTATTTATGATTAATGATGTTTGTAGTTTGATATGGCAACAAATTTGACCAATTTTAGCAACAGTAATTTAAGACACGGTTAATTAGGAAGTACTCGTTTGAAGACATTGGGACTTAATTATGGTCTCATTTGAGGACATTGGGACCTAGTTATCATTGACAATGTTCAGTTTTTAATACTTATCGGGTCCCAAATATCAAGTAGAAATTAGCAGCATACCAAACAAAAGTTCGGGTCTGAGAAGGATATTCAAAACTTTTTCGCTGTTCTTTTTGCTGAGTAGTTTTTGGTGTGTACATTGCTTTCTATTGAAGAAATAGTTAGACATTTTGGGAACTACATTTATTTGCTCAGATTTAGACAAGACGATAACTCATGCATGCAAAATATGTGGCCATAGTTGGGAGCCTGTTAGCTTAGCATAGCATAAAGATTGAGAAGAGATGGAAGCAGCTAGCCTGGATCTGTCCAAAGCTAAAAAAACATCTGTCTACCAGCACCTTTAAAGCTCAACAATTAAGATGTATGTACATAAATTAGCCTGTTTAAGCCACAGTGTAAAGATGTGGGAGGCCAGCCTGCATATAAAGACTGCATTCATGCACCAGTAAGAGTTCCCATTAAAACCACAAGGCCTGCCCAGCTCTTCCTGTTAGGAAAGCTGGGAAATCTCAAAGGACACTTAACAGAGGAGTGACGCTGATCGGCAGCACTTGTGAGCCCCTGCTGATAAATTATGGTCAATTTGTGCAAAGAACCAATGAAACACTTTACTGATTACTGATTGCACCTTTAGGCTCCGACAGTTAGGGTTTAAATAGCTCACTGAAAAGACATTAAAGGAAAGCTGTTTGAATGTGTGTCAGAGTGTGACGCTCCCCGAGATGTTTTGCGGTCATCTTGATAACAGCACAACTATTGCACTCCTCAATTTTGGGTACTATTTGGTCGAACAGTAACAGTTTATACAGTATTTTCTCCGACATTAATTGTTGTCTCCCTGACTTTTATGTGCAGTTGAGTCTGACACTTTCAGCTGTTATTGATCAGCTTCCCAGACATCTTGAAGCTATCACCAGCCATCACTAAACCAGATTGCACAGTTTATTCCAGATTGCCTGCATTTATTGCCTGCTTCTCCAACACCTGCAGGTGGCTTTATGGATGCCGTTACCTCAGTCTCAGCAAAGAGGATGATGCTTAAGTGTTGGGCTAATAGGCATGAGTGACAGATGCTTGGCTTTGGATTTGATCGGGCGGCAGGGAGGAGGGCGGGATGTGCATTACATTTCGTTCTTGAAGGAGAAATAAAAACTGCAGTACATTATTGTAGCTTTAAATATAGCCTCTAATGCCTGTGCTAAGCAACATTATGGATTTCGTCGGGAGGATTTCTTTTGTAGTTTGTCTTGGAGAAGGCGGACGATTATTCAATGAGTCACGCAGGAGAAAGGGCTGAACAGGTTGGAGGAGTGATCCTCGCTTTAAGTATCATCGCAGGCGCCCTGTTATTGTTGTCTCAGCTCAGGTCTTTCCACCCTGTCTGTCTGCTTCCCTCCCACTCTGCTGCGTCTTTTAATACCCCTTATGTGTGTTGAAGGATAGGGTGCAGGCTGGTAATGGATAGAAGCTGAAGACTAGGAGTTGGGGAGAAGAAACAGAGCGCTATAACAACACCATTAATCTCCATTATATTCAGAAGGCAAACATACAGACAGAGCAATGGTGGTGGAGCACCTCCAAGGCACATGAACAGGCTTCACATTAATAAACCATGACTTGGGGGATGGCAGCTGTATAGACAGAGGCAGAATGATGCTACTGCTTTAAAAGTTTTAAATATATTTGCCAGCAAATGAACTGACCTCCACCGATCAGTTACATAAATCGAAAAGTGTAGCGTCAGTGGTTGTTTGCGGTGAAGGATGGTGCTTAATCTGTGCCTGGGGAAACCAATAAATAGCAGACAGATTCAGTAGGCAAGTGTTGTGTGGGCTATTTACCTATTCTGTCTGTCAGTTCTGCTGTTTGTTTACTTCAGTGCCAGGCTATCAGCTCTCGCCAGCTCCTGTGCAATTTCGCTCTGTGCCTTGGTTTTTTTTCCACAGAGGTCTGCGAAAGGCCTTGGAGACCGGCTACAAACACTTTAACATTCATGCACCTTTGCATGGACACTCCCATACAGACCACACACAGGAATGCAAGCACTGAAATATACACACAAGGCAGACGCTGTAAAAAGAAATCAAATCCCATCCCTTTGGCTTTGCAAGAGGGGAAGTCGGTTCTTTAGTACACGTCATGTAACAGAGTTCTGTTAGTCAGTGAGGATTTCAGAGGGATGGACCCATTAACTGCAAAGCTGAATGTGGTGGAAACGGTAAAAGTGACTCTGTGTGGACAATCCATTTCTTAATTTGGGGCCAGTGAAGCATTAAATCACTGCTAACAGGACATCAGTGTGTGCTCTGACCACTGTTGGAACTAATCTGTTACTGTACTTCCTTCAACAGTAACCAATGCTCTAACACATTACTGAAAGGCTGGTTACTATGTTTGTTTTTTATGCAGCTAGTTAGCAGTGTTTTATTGAACTGAGCAGGTTTTAAAGGTGCAGAATTTCCCTTAAAAACAATGTAAAAACTCACAAAAGTAATCCCACTGAGTCATCACTTATAACCTATTCCAACTGTGTGGGGGTTTATTCATCTGCAGAGACTCTGCCTGTATTTCCTCAGGTGAGGCTGGAAGTTTATAAAAAGAGAGTTTTCCAAGAGGAAAACTGCAAACACAGCATCGGTAACACGCAAATAAAGCATGGCAAAACGCCAGGCAAAGTCAGTCTGGGGTTGGCTGTCACTTTTACTTTCGCTGACAAGACTGTTTACAAACAGTAACCAACAATCCCTGCAATGTGTACCTTTAAGTGAATACTGTCAGGGAAACTGTCAATCTAATCTGGCAACACAACAGCTCACACGGATGTGTTCGGACATGCATGACGATGGCGGACAGGTCAAGTTTCTTCAGGTGGAGATACCCTTACTATTTCCATTTTGTCAAGCAGAAAGACAGTAATGGATGGATGGATTTATCATGTACCTTATTGCAATTGCCAGAAAATTTTGACAACAACAGTGCCAAAAGCAAACATCAACACCTCATTACAATAGACCTATTCACCACATGTCACAAGTATCCTAAATATCATATAACATCATATGTTTCTTCAAAAGTGCAATGCTGGTAAATGATCTGCGAGCCTGACTGGTTTGAAGGGATGGCACCCTACTCTGTCTACCTGATGGTAACAGCTTGCCTCAATAAACAGTCGAACATAACTTCTGTGTTTGTGTTTGTATAGCTTACGTTGTTTAGAAGAGTTCAGTGTTGTAAATGTGATTACAAATGTACAAAAAAACGGTCTGTTAGATTGATCAGCAGTTATGTTAAACTGTTTAAAAGTATCTAAAAAGTTACTTATCACAGTAACTTTTTGGTGGAAGTAATCTGTAAAGTAATTTTTTAATGAGGTAAATGGCAGCTACAATTCATAACTACACTGCTCAAAAAATTAAGGGAACACTTGAATCACATCAGATCTTGATAAATGAATTATTTAAGTTGATTGTTGGGGGAATGGTTTTGGTTTTTGCCGCTCCATTGCTCCTGTTGTCACTTCATTTGCATCAGAACAGGTGAAACACAATTACTCTACTGTAGTAAATTGTATAGTACATTGATTATAGTAATTACTTTACAATTACTTCTGCTTCCTCAACAGACAGATTGATATCCCTGAAGTTTAACTGACTTGGTGTTATACTGTGACCATTAAGTGTTCCCTTAACTTTTCTGAGCTGTGTATATTTCAGAATCTAGCGTAACACTAGCTGTGACTAATACTCTGTACAATCATTTTTTACTAAGAACCCATACAGAGCTGCGCTTTTCTGCCTTACTTAATTTAGTGTGAAATTTGATAACCCTCCGTGTCTGGGTCACTTTTGGATTTCACACACTCCTCTCTCTCCAATTGGGGTGAAAAGTTGATCTATTTCTTATATCCCGATGATGCAAACCCTCAGCAAGGTGCAACACACCCAAAAAGATAGCATCATCCTCCTGTTCCCATGGTAACAAGACAAGAATAACTGGCATCAGGTGAGCATGGCATCAGGTGAAGTCATTCCTCCACAACCCCCCCTTCTCTTCCCCTTCTCACTCCTGCCTCAGTCTTTCTCTCAGACTGCTCGTCTTTGCTCGCAAACTATCAGTCTTGTCCATCTGCTTCCCCCCGACCTTAGTTGCTTCCTGACAATGAGAGGCTACAGTTGCCATGGAGATAACGACGGCACTGTCTCCATTAATGAAATTTAGTTAACATCTCTACACACAGGCTCGCATCTGAGCAGATGGCAAATTCCACAAATATCATCATTTAGTTTTTTGCTTCCTGCAGATCACAGTTAGTGTTTCATGGCTGCTGTTTGTGCCAAGCACTGATTTGTTGCATTACTGTGATGTGATTTTCACAGAGAGGTAACGCCGGGTGTTTATATAGCTTTTTTGCTTAGAACATAATTAAAACAACGGACGAGAATGATGCTATCAATTCAACATTCTGGCAATAATGGAGACCAGGTTGTAGCTGAGGTTAAATACTCATCACCAAACAAAGCAGTAAGCATTCCCACACTGTTCATGACAGATAAATTAAGTGACGCAGCACAGATCAATGGAGCGCCCTTATTTTCTTCCTTTACATTTTATAGGATCTGCAAAAAGCTTGAGAACCATCCGGTCATATCTGAGGCATGAGGCAGCTCTTTGGCTTTAAATGGGCGTAAATTAAGGGAAGTGTTGCAGCACAAAAATCAAAGCAAGTTTGGTTTCCTCTTTGGGGCTGGAGGAGCCATTTGTTCCATGAAAGGCTAAAAAAAGGACACGGAAAAAAAAAACCCCTTCATTTCAAAAGAAGATTAATCACACCCTTTTCTGCACAGTTAAGTTCAAGCTGATGTAACACCAGTGCAAGATAAGATGAAAAGAGATTATGTGTGTATTATTGATTGGAGGGCATAACCATTAACAAGACAGCAGGCGAAGGAACTGACAACTTGTGACATTAATCACCCTGCGTGAACCCTGAGGTTGTTATGTAACAATTAAATGACTCATTGCCTTCAAACTGTTGATGAGTCTTGGTATTTATCCATCTATTTTAATTGCTAATTTGTGCAGGAACTGGAAATAATATTGAGGCTAATACTTTGCCCCGCACCTTTCTCTTAATCGAGAATATTCCGGAGCAGATTTGGCACAAGCACGAAGCCGGAGTGAAGTTTAGCCGACACCCTGAAGGCCGACGCTACAGAGTACTTAACCCTGAGGACAGCACTAGGAGAAGGCATGGCATGGCACTAGTCAACGGGAGACAGATCGCCTCTTCTCCACCTTCCATATAATTGGTATATTTGAAATAGAGAAATGTGCTCTCTGTTTCCAGCCCCTATCCACTTTCTGCAGGGGCACTCTGACCAAAAAGAAGAGTATTTGTTTCTCAGCATGCCGACAGTAAAGGGAGTGATGCATTATCCAAGTGCACCTGGGCTGTGGTGTGTGTGCTGCCATTGTTGTCCAGCAGTAAAAGCATCTTTCCGGAGCTGAAGTGTTTTGTACTCATGAGTAATGTAGCATTTGTTGAAACTACCTAAGGGCCTCGTTGAAGGAGATACAGTGTCCCCTGTATTCTGTCCGGTGATCACAGGTACCGCAGCTGTTGAAGTCCATGTAATGGGCCTCGCACTGCGGAAACGATAAAAGAACCAGGAGCCAAATCACGGAGGAAGTGACAGCGATTTTATCTTTCACCTTTCACCCTGCCGTGCAATTAAATAAGCCAGTCATCCCTGAAGGCAGACACAGGTTTCTCCTTTGTGACTAATTACTGCATGTATTTAGAAGTCGAGAAGGCAAGAAATAAAATTAGCCCACATATCACACTCACACACGCACACACACACAAACACACACACACATCTCTCTTCCTGTCTCTGCCTGTTACCCACAGAGACAGGACGAGTGAAGCTGGCAGCGTCATGCATTCATGGAGCATTATGAAATCGTCATGACAATAAAAATTGGTGTCAGGAGCCTAAATTGACTGAAATTACCTCCGTGTGTCAACTACAGGAGACTCTCCTGAGCAATTCTGAGTGCCCTGAAGTGACGAGGTGCCAAGCACTGTCACTCTCTGATTTGGCAGCACAGTAGTTTCAGGTCTTTTGCACAATTCATCTCTATTTCTTCTAAATTGGGCGAACCTCCTGTTTGTGGTATGATATACAGTGGGTAGATGTTAGTTAAGCTAAGTGGTGCCAACAAAATACTTACTGGGTACATACAGCAGGGAGAAATACATGAGGGAAGAAGATGAGAGACAGTCGGTGGGCTCGCATTCAGTGGCACTGCTCCTGATTTGTCTAACGGATGTATGGGCAGGAAATTTGATACCGTGTAGATCACTACTGCACAGACACTGGCACCTAATGATGTGACCAGAGCAAGACGGCAGAAACTGTACGCGTGATATTTTAGCTTTACTTCTGTACAGTGGGGCGAAGTAGAGACACATCCTCCATCTTTATATACAGTCTATGGTTTAAACCAGCACACACACATTGGCCACTTGAAGGAACCGTAAACAAACTAAACACAACAGTTAAATATTCGCTTTGGGCTAAAACCAAAGACATTTTTCTGACCATCTGACAAATGTAGGTCCAATATTCACTCTGCTTTTAGCTCTGATTTTGGTCTCAACCAACTCCTGAGGGGAAAATCTGTCTTTCTAGCTGCTTAATGCTCCACTGTGTTCATTACGGAGAACAGTAATGTTATTACTGTGTTACAAGGCAGGATAATGGGGTGACAATGCTAACATTGGATTAAACTAATTATGGTGTCATTTATTATAAAAAATGTCTTTACTTAAAACAGAATTTACTTTGAGAAATTAAGATTTTTTGAGTTTCTCCACGTGGAGCTTTTGTAAACATGGTGTACATTACTGTTGCTGTGACTGTAGATGCAGCTATATCATAGTTATGTGTATGATTTCAAACTGATAATGAAATGCTTGGTAACAGGATTGTAGGTTTGGGATCCAGAGTCAGATCCATCGCTTTGTCAAAACTGATGTAAGAGAAGAAGACGAGCTTTTAAGATCATATCATCAGATCATAAACATTTAAGAGGCCAATTAAATAGATTTACTTTCACTCTGGAACAAACTTTATTGGCACATAGTAGTAGGACTAATGAGCCGAGCTACATATAAGTCAGTGTTTCATATTTATGTCTCCAGTCTCCTAAAAGTTACATCTATATGAAATTTGAAACAGCTCATTTATTTTCATATATGTGTCAGGGTGGGTTTGCTCCAGGTTCTCCAGTTTCCTCCCAAAGTCCAAAGACATGCAGGCTAAGTTCATTCAGGCTGTATGTTTTCCTACGAAAAGCAATGCACCCAAATTTGTATATATCCAGTGTATTTTAAAAGGCTGCGATCATGTGACCAATGCACTGACAGCAGTAAACAACAAAGCAGTCCCGGGCGCTTGTAAGGAGGAAGGTTGGGGTGGTGGATGGGTCACAAAAGAAAAACAGACCTTTGCCCAGGACTTTTCCCTGGAGTCACATGTTCGGATCTGTGTTTACTGTGAGGCATTTTAAGGTGCGCCCTCACCGTATATCTTTTCAAAACCTTTCCCAAACCTAACCACAGTAACTTTTATTTCCTAAACCTCATTTCTCTAACTTTACATTAATTACGTAACTGTAGGTTAACGACGTTAATGTCATTTGTGGAGTGCAAATTTGTAGGACATTATATGAACCATTCTATGAAAATACATTTGTGACTCTAACTTGCCTGTAGGTGTGAATGTGAGTGTGAATGGTTGTCTGTCTCTATGTGTCAGTCCTGTGATCTGTCAAGGGTGTAACCCGCCTCTTGCCCAATGTCAGCTGGGATAGGCTCCAGCCCCCCATGACCCTGAATAACATAAGTGGTTATGGATAATGAATGAATAATACATTTTCAGTGAAACATAATGCTGAACAAATTACATTTCCTATTAGCATAACGAAGAAATGTTGCTAAGTAACGTATCTGGCAAGTTGCAAAAATGTTGATACGTTACATATTAGCTAAAATGTTCACTGAAAATGTATTTCAGTTAGATTCCACCAAAATCTTGCAATACAGCATCCATTTGTAGTTTCTAAAGCATTATTTTTATTATTACCTTGTTTTTTTTAATCAACATTTAACCGAAATCCTGATCGTTCCCTCGCCTTGACTAAAGTGCTTTTGTTGCCTAAGCCTAAAACAGGAGTCTGGACTTAAACCCGAAATCCACTTAAAACACCCACCGCACTCCTAACTACCACAAACCACTTTTTAAAGCCTACTTGGTACCTGAATGTAGTGTTTCATTACCTAAAGAAACACTGTCCCTAAACATAATCAAGGCAGCGATTACGTTGCCACAACAACATACATACATAATTACTGAGAGACAAGGTTGTCTGCACTCTATAATTACTAATATGTACTGGCCTCAGTAATTTAAAAAGTAATCAGGATGTAATTTATCTCTGGGTACACCACCAAAATGCAAATGTATATTCCCAGGAAGACTTCTTTGTACCCACTGGTATGTAGCCAGTAAGCATCCCATTGTACGAATCATTGACACTATAATTTGTAGGCTGTAATCCAAAGTGCAACCAGATGTTATGATCAATATAAAATAGCAGCTGTCCATTATATGCACCTGTGCGTTTGTCTGTGTGGTGTGTATTTATTGCTCTGGCAGATTTACTGTTGTGTATCATGTCTGTATCCGAACCCGTCTGAGCTGCACCTGGTGTGGTCTCCTGTTTAATGATCTGCCCGACAGCCAGTGGACAGAGAGAAACTGGGCAGTCACACCACGGGTTATTACCCAGCTAATTGTGTTTATAATTCAATACTCAGGATTCATTTCCTGCAAACCAACGTGTGCCATCCGAGAGTGTGAATAAAATGATTTATATCAAACCCCTGGCTGGTATATGTCGACTGAATGGGGATTTCTTTAATCAGATTTTAGAGTGCGCTGATAGGCTTTTCCTCACTTTGCATCTGCGTGCTGAGAATTCAGATGAACTTATTTCCAATCTCTAGTGGACTTGAAATGAAGTAACCTACACCGGTAATATGCAGATCTGACTGTGCCTGTGTGTTTCCTCACCTGTGTGGAGAAAACTGTGCCCAGTGTGGGACTGACCTTCACAGAGATTAGAAATAAGACTCTGGTATTATTGAGATCAAAGAGAAACGCCCATTCCCTGCGGACGCATAATTACTGGAAATGAGATCTGACTGCAGTGAGATTTACATTCAACCTGTCACATGAATGTAAACACAGACACTAGGAGCTGCAAGTTTTGATTACTTTCATAGTCGATGAATTAATTGATTTGATTGTTTACAGAATGTCATGGTGATCGTACCCATCACAATTTATCATTCTCTGACAAGATCCTACTGTCTCCCCATATGGTCCCTCACCACAAAGGAAACCAATGAACCAAAACCAAGACGACACAACAGAGCTTACAAGATCCATGGTAACCTCCCCCTTTGGACTCATCACTGCACCGTGCTCTCAAACTGTAAAGCCTTGACTTTTCAAAACTACACAAATAGCCTATCCAGTCAATTCTCCTAAAGAACAACTCCGATCCTACACGTACTGCTCGACTCCAAGTCAAGCATGAACCCCAGGAGGACTAGCGGTTGCCAAGGCGTCAGCTAATGGGGATTCATTTAATAAACAATAAACAACACAAGACAGCAACACATCTCTAGATCAATTTCATATGCACTTATTCATGCACCACCTTACAGAAACAATTATGGTCAGAGATCATTTCGTCACACTTACACTAAGATCTGGAACGAGATCCTACACTACATGAGAGCAATCACCTCTATTACACATTTCAAACACGCATATAAACACTATCTGATGGAAGGACAGACCTGCAACCACTGGTTTAAAACCCATTTTACTCACACCACTTCAGTCCTCCACTCTGCATTGTCTGTGTAGCTGCCTGCATTTTGTCGTTCTGCCTCTGTTGATTGTTTCTGTTTTTATTCTGTATTGTGATGTGTTTTTGTTGCATCACAAGAATCTGCTGAAAAACAGTTTTTAACTGAGTCAGGCCAGTTTTAACTGTAACACACCATGCTATTTTTAATTTCTTTCCTGTATAAATGAAATGAAATGAAATGAAATGAAGAAGGAGAAGAAGAAGAAGAAGAAGCCAACTGGGTATATTCAATTGCTTTTTTTGTCCAACCAATATTCAGGTTACTGTCACAAAAGAGTAAGAAAATAGGCAAATATTCACATCTGAGAAGATGCAAACATCAATTTTTGGGGGAATTTTTAGCCATGCTAGCAGCAATACTCTCTCTAGGAACATCAGTGTGGTCAGTGGGTCCACCACTTTGGCACAGACTGAAATATCCCAACTACTGCAGGATGAATTGGTATGAAATTTTGATTATATGGCTATTAGACAGTTTACCCAATTACTTGAGCCCTTGATTTTTCCTCTAACGCCACCACAAGGCTCACATTTGATGTTTTAAGTGAAATATTACAACTACTATTGAATGAATTACCATAAAATTTGGTTCACATGTTCATGTACCCCTTCAGGACTAAACTTTTCAACTAGCTCCATTGTCAGGTCAACCTTTTGATATGTCTAATACTTTGATTTCCCATGAGCCATTTTAATTTCGTGCTAGCTATTATATTTTAGTACACTAATACACTAAACTAAGACAGTGAACATGGTGAACACAAACAACAACCTCCAGAGCTGAGAAATGAAGCCAGCGCAGAGGTGCTGAAAACCGCAGTTCCTCTAATGACTACTTGAGGCTGGCTCCAGAGGCGAGTCAGTCCCCATAGACCCCCATGTTACAATGTTCCAGACATCATGTTTTTTTCCTCACAACATATTAATGCTATACAGTGAATACAAAAGAAGGAACAATTGAATAAAAAACACATTCCCATATATACACAAGTACACACATACACAGATACAGACCTACATACACATAGAACCTATAAAGATTATTTTGAGTTTTGATCCTGAAAGATTCTTATTTTTCTCTTCTGCTATGCTTTCATTTTAAAAATATTTAATAGTGTTTTGTTGTGTTTGTTGTAGTGGACAAGTTAGGACACGGCCAGAGTGAGTGTGCTAAGGATGCAGGAGAAAGTCTGCACCTGTCACAAGTGGAATCAACACCTGGGAACATTTCAGAGAGTTTGACTTTTGAGAAATGAAGGTGATGCAGCACCTTGAATTGAATGAGGCCATGCCGGGCACAGATTGAGGTTGTGTGGTGGACCCCTTGAGGGCTCTTCCCCACTGCTCCACTGTAACAGCCATCCCCAACTCGATCTCCTGTATAGACCTCAGACATTCAAGTGACGGGTCTTGTAAATTTGAAAATAAAAAAAACTTATAAATAAAAGATACTGCACCCCTTTTGGAGGGCTGAAATGGAAACACAGATTTCATGGGTGGTTCTACAGGCAGGGTGGGAAAAGAAGGTGATTTACCTCTGAAAATATGTTTACAGCCTGGTACAAAAAAATAATTTTGGTCTCTATAGCTAATTCCAACAGTCTGTGCAGGTGGTCAATTTATATACAGTATATCTCATCCATTTGCATTCAACTGAGGCTAAAAATACAGCATACTTAAGGGCAGGACAGTTTGAGTGACAAGCTGTCTGCAGTGTGTCACCACAGTGAGTCAGCTCCACCCTCCTGTCCGAATATAATACAATAATTTAGTCCAAAGCACCACTGTGCATTGAGCCTCACAGAGACGCTCTCTCGGTTAAGAAATTACATAAAGATTTAATACGCAGGATTTTCATTAAAAATATATGTTGAATCACAAGTCTCCACCTCACCTGCACACGTACCTAGACAGCTAACCCTAAGATTATAAAACTCCACCCTTCAGGCTTGTGACCCTATTTTTCCCTCCAAACATGCCAGGTAGAACAAAGAGAGGACTGATGTGAGTGCATATGGACCTTTATCACTTTAATAATGTTTTGCTTTGTTTATCCTGTGTGTGTTATTTAAAGTTAACAGACTGTTTTGAGTTATTGTTCTAAGATTCCTACGTTTTTATCAAAGAAATTTATAGAACTATATCATTGTTTAACATTATGCAGAGCGGTAACATTTTCTTTTAATGCTCGTTGTTATAGCAAAAAACATCTGACATCCACCACAGAACTGCTCCACCACCCTGTCTGCAATATAATGTTGAAACGTCTCCCTGGATCCTGTGTGTTTGAATGTGCACCCCATCATCAGATGTTCTGTGTGAGCCAGCAGCAGCATAACTATACAGTTTTTTCACAATATTTGGCTCATACAGTAGTAATCAATCTCAATCATCACTAATGACCCACCCAAGTGTGCAGCAGTGTATTTTTCTCCAGAGACTCCGCCCTCTGCCTGCATTTTCTTCATTTCTGTGTTCGGTACGTTTATGGGTGTGTAGCCCCACAGCACTTGAGTGAGGCCAGTAAGGCTGCAACTAATGATTATTTTCATTGTCGACTAATCTGTCGATCATTTCTTCGATTAGTCGACTAATCATTTTATTGAGAAGTGTGTTAAAATGTTGAAAAATGTCTGTCTCTTTCAAACACGAAAATTATGTCGTCTTATTTTGTTCATTGTCATGGGAGAGTGTGTAAAGCTGCCAATATTTGAATGTAAGAAGCTGCTAAAAGACTATTTTGGGGTTCTTTAATAGCACTTTTGTATGAAAAATTACTCAAACCGTCGACTACTAAAATAGTCACAGATTATTTTAATAGTCGATTAGTCATCGATTAGATGATGTAAAGCAGGCAGCTAAGATTGGATTTTACTTCACTTTACAGACTTCCATCTGTGTCATTGGTAATGAGGAAATACAGTGAGTGCCGGACAAAGCAGTGAGTGTCAACAACCCCGCCCACATTTAAGGGTACTGTTTGCGGTGGAAACGCTAGGGTCTAGGTACCATGTCTGAGGGGTTACTTTTGGTTCTAAAGGTACGATACCGAAAGTGTTTGGTGGAAACAGAGCTAAACTCTAACCACAAATCCTGCACAGAATACCTTTATACAATTTCCTGTCAATCCACTGCAAAGGAGGCTGTATGGAGTGAGATGCCAGATCATGTTGATGTTCTCCCCAGTAAGCATCATTAGATACAGGATAACAACGTGGCTAGACAACCTAACAGTGTATCTGAAAAGCAGGCTTGCCAGAATACAAAACAGCTATGGAGGTAATAGGGAGGAAAGGATCTCACGGTGCCTGTACGAGCAGGGAGTCATGAAAGAAGCATCAACAATCATCGCGGACTCTCAACATCCCCTCCTCTCTGGATACGAACTATCAAGACGAGGACTGTGTGCCAAAGTGCAAATCAAACTGCTTGAAGCTATCGTTTGTTCCAGCTTCCATCAAGCCGCTGAACTCCGATGTTAAATCTTAGTGCAACAGAACAATGTGCAATAAATACACAAGTACTTTAGCACTTAGCACTTTAATGGTTCCTTTACAGCCGTCCTGCTGTAAATGTCAAACGTCTCTCATGTTTAAAGGTGTTTTTTCATGTTGTGTTTGTGAAGTTGGTCATGTGGAACAACAGACTGTAGCACTGTGCCCAAGACAGATGTCCCCTCAGTGACAATAAACTTTACTCTACTCTACTACTAATCAAGTAACGGATCATTTTAGCTTCAATGGATGTACTCTCTCTGTGTAACTGACACAACACATACAAACATTTTCACACATCCATAACGTCCAATTTAAAACTGGAGCATCCCTGGATCTGAGCAGATAAAAAGATAAGATACCAGATGAGATCAGTGCTGGGAAAAAAAAAATCAATGGATGACTCCTTCAGTTTAATAAAGCACATACAACCCTCTGACATTTCATTAAAAAGGACTGACGGATGTGGATCAGGTTGGTAGCTGTGACAGAGAATCACATCACCGCTGTAATGTCATGCCCCGGCTCGGTCTCTGGAGGTTTGAAAATAAACACAAAAGCAAAATTGAAGTAGGGGATATGAGACTGGAGACCTCTCAGAAGATTATATCAAATCTGAGGAGACTTATCGGTTTCTCCTCCGCTCACATCTGCCCGTGACCGTCTGTTTTGGAACATGTGTCCTTGTTTCTGCCTTTCTCTGCCAAATGCAGATTGATTCTGCGTGAGATGGAAATTCTCATTCTGTTTTCTCTTTATCCCGATTTAAATGAAAAAAAAAAACAAAAAAAACATTGATTTGCTTATTCATTTGCATTCATATATGTATCCCTTGTGCGCTTGCTGTCTAGACGCCGAACTCACACACCTGTTTTATCCTGATACGTCTCCTTCAGATGACATATTTGTAAAATAAAGCCGGAAAGCTGATAATGTCAGGAATTATGAAAAATATTCACCCTTCTTTCACTAACACCTACAAAACCCGAAAAAAGACACAGGCTGCATCTTGTACTTGTATTCTAAGAGATAAGCAGTGGAGAGGATTAGAAAGACAAAGTGGTAGATTTCCCCAGATGGTCGCTCGCCCACCATTTCCAAGATCTTTATTGCCGATCTAATAACGTCTGAGAGAAGTGAAACTCATAATTAGTTCCCTTGGACTATAAGTCATATACTCCGTGGGAAGGAAAACACCATTCCCTGCCCTTGGGAAGTATGAGGGGACATTGTGGACAGCAATAAGTGGACTAAGAATAGAACAGGGCATTATTATGGTACTGTGTAACTGTGCGTTCACACCGAGCGCGAATTCACAAATACGCTACATTTGCACATTTCATATGTATCATATCAATGTTTCTTAAGTGTGGTAGTATATGAGCTAACTTTGAACAATGAAGTGGAGGCATGTCACCTAGAGGAGACGCCTGCCAAACTGCAGTCCACTTTTTGACACTGGCAACAACAAAAATGGTTGTGTTTTAGCAAATCTTTGTGCATTTTGGTTTTTAGGTTTCAAATGTAGGTGTTTTGTAGTGACCCATCTATGTTTTTTCAGCAGCTTTTTAGACTCCAAACGTGGGTGTTTTGTAGCCACCCGTCAGTTTTTTCCAGCAGCTTTTGAGGTTCTAAACATGGGTGTTCGTAGTGACCCATCAGTTTTTTTCCAGCAGCTTTTTAAGCTCCAAACATGGGTGTATTGTAGCAACCTGTCAGTGTATTTCTAGTGGCCTTTAAGCTCTAAACATGGGTGTTTTGTAGCCACCCATCAGGTGTTTTTCAAACAGTTTTTTAGACTCCAAACTTGGGTATTTTGTGTGTGACCTGTTGGTGTTTCAATCAGCTTTTTAAGCTTCAAACTTGGGTGTTTTGTAGCAACCTGTCAGTGTTTCATAGCCACACATTAGGTCTTTTTCCAGAAGCCTTTTAGGTTCCAAATATGAGTGTTTTGTAGCAACCCGTTGGTGTTCCTATCAGCTTTTTAGGTCCTAAAATGTGTGTTTTGTAGTAACCCATCTGGTGTTTTTCTAGCAGCTTTTTAGGCTCCCAACGTGGGTGTTTTGTAGTGACTCATCTGTGTGATTCCAGCAGCTTTAGACTTCAGATTAGGGTGTTTAGTAGCAACCCATCAGATTTTTTCTAGCAGCTCTTTAGGCTCCCAATGTGGGTGTTTCATAGCAACCTATTGATGTGTTTTCATTGTTATTCTTCAGGCTCCAGAGAAGGGTTTTTTTTGTAGCAACATGTGGGTGCATTTCCAGTGCAGACAGTGCCACAAAAAGCAGTTGTTTATTTATTTATTTTTTTCTATTTTTTTTTACCAAGCCAACACTGCATTTCCAGCTGTAATTGTGCCCCCAAAACCAGATATTTTAGTCCAAAACATGATCTTTTCCCAACCATAACAAAGGGTTTTTTTGGGCCTAAACCAAACCACACATTGAAACCTATAGTTTCAACATATCTGCTGCACAATAAAGTGCACATGTAATGTGGTTTGTAGAAACAATGTCATCATTTTTCTGGCCACTGATTTGCCATCTAAACAAACTACAACAGTAAAATATCAGGAAAAATAATCAAATAATCAATCAATTAATATTCAACAATGCAACACAGAATGGGGTGGTACTGATGCATTATGGGGACTACACTTTTTTACTTAGTATCATTACTACTTTTACTTGGGTAAAGGATCTGAATACTTCCAATCATGGCAGAGACTCAGACTAACAGAAGGTAGACTGGATTGTGTTTGAATTAATAATTAAAAATAAATAAACTGTAGTGGAAGTATTAATAATCTGCGGAGATCTTCTCCCTTCCCTGAAAGACTTCTCCAAAGGCATTAGGAAATTCGTTTATAAAATACAGGCACTTCAACTCCAGCACTTTCCTCTCGGAGGTCAGAGTGGTGCACACATTCTCCCTCACAAGGTGGGAGGAGCGTGTTGCACTGGGACGCGGCGCGATGCAGCAGTCCCGTCCAAACCTCCAGGTCCTCCTCCAGCAGCCGGACCTCTCGTACACCTGTGGTGTCACTTTCAACAACGCGACGCTTGGATTAACAAAAGTCAAATCAAATCAATCAAATATGAGCAAAGCCACTTGGAGACGCAGCGCCGGTGCGACATAAGGTAAGAAAACGCTCCGGGTGCCTCAAGAAAATTTAAGTTAAAAGAGGTTTTTGACATAAAAAGAAAATATGTGATTTTTTTTTTTAATTAAATGGTTATTTTTTTTCTTTTACTGCTCGTGCGTAATGGATGCCACCAGGAACAGACGCGTATGCTTCAGGTGCGTCAATTATATTCTGGATGATAAACAAAATAATCGAAATATTTAGATGTGCAATGATAACCTACATTTACTCTACATGACCTCCTTACAGAATGTGCAACGCATCCCTCTGAATTCTCTACTTAATGTTTTCCTTTTCCTAAATTAACTTTTGAGTAATGGCATTTATTTTGAATAGAAAAGCACAAAGGGAGCTCCTTTCGCAACTTAACCCGCTTTATGTTTTGCAGGACAAAGGGGCTCTTGCAGGATATTACGATGCATCTCACAGCGGTGGTCTTAATTCTGGTCGTGACAGGCATCGCCAAAGGTAATGTGAGATTTTGATCAGCCCACAGAGACAACTGGCAGAGACGCACAATTTGAGATGTGAAGATGTGAAACTCTTTTCTGAACCGATTTACTCTGTGTGGAAAGAAAGTAAAACGGATGAATATTTTATTGCGCTGAATGTTTTATGTGTGTTTTGATTTTTGATGCAAACAGCTGCTGTCCCTTTCTGTCTGTCTCAAAAGGTTGGGAATGCAGCGCGGGGTGCAACACAGAAAATGGGTTTTGTGAGAAGCCAGGGAAGTGCAGGTACTAAAACGACTCCAGATTCCTGTGTAGATGATAGCCTATATACCCTGTGGGCTTTTTGCAACCCTATTTCCATAAAACGCTGGAGCTGTAAATGTTCCTCCCTCAGAGAAATGCAATCAAAATCCAGCCAACTGGATCATTCTGCTTTTTTTTGTCTGGATTTGTTTGGCACTTGTGTTAAGTCAACTGCCAAATCAGCTCTTTGTTTGAGCAGTAAAAAGCATTGTTATCCTAACAGATAGCTCAAAAGCTTCTGGTTAAAAAGCATGCCCAGTTTGAGCTGTTTCATTGGGAAATGTTACTGTATCTGCTCTTGAGCTAAAATGACGCTGTTAGGGAATTTAAACAAACACTTTAGTTTGTCATTTCACTTTAAGAGACAAAGCATGCAGACATTATGGGGACATGAGCAGGACTGCAAAGCTCTGTGGGTGGTATATTTATAGTTCACGATTGCTCCCTTTTCCCCTCGTTCAGGTGCAAGCCAGGGTGGCAAGGAGAGAACTGTGACCAGTGTGTGCCCTTCCCTGGCTGTCTGCACGGCACATGTGAAAAGGCATGGCAGTGTGTCTGCGAGGAGGGCTGGGTGGGCAGCCTGTGTGACCAAGGTGAGTCTAATTCAGCTCCCCTGACACTCGTATCTTGACCTAGCCTTCTAACACTTTCTGACATAGCAGAGGTGAGGCTGAGTCACACAGCCCCAGGGACACACAGGTTGCCACCGAATGAGGCCGGTGTCTGGAGAATATTTCTATAACAGGCAAAGTTAGAGTAGGCAAAATACGACTGAGGCAAAAAATAATCACGGGTGTGTGATGAAAGCTGAGGGCACAAAGTAACTGCAGAAATATTCATTATAATCTGCTGCTTTTGTGCTACTGAGCAAGATACATGAGACTTTAAAAAATCTGCATCAGGGCTGCAAAAATGTAAACGTTAAAGCAATCTACAAGTCACATTCCCACTCCTGATGCCCTTATTTAAATCGAGCATTAAGCAATAATTCCCATACCATCCACAATGAACATTATCGCATGCAAATAAATGACTTGCTGCCCCTCAAGCAATTGAAAAAAAACAAGAGGAGAAGATTAAAAGAAGAAAGATTTTCCGGGCTTCTGGCTCAGCTTGACCTCCTTATCAACACACACAGTAAATTTCTTGTTCTGTTGGAGCATATGAGCTGCTCGGCTGTGTGACGTGGTCGGTTGTGTTCTCACTTTTGTTCGTGGTGACAAGATGCTGCGGCGGGGAGTGTGAGTGTGAGAGTGGAAACAATGAAGAGAAGGGAAAAACAGGCAGGGAGACAGGAAGTGAGAAAGAGAGAGCACACACAAGATCTAAAAACAGCATGCTTGCTTTCTTTTTTTTTAACAACAGATACTCGCCTGTGCTCATCCAGGCCTTGTGTCGGTAATGCCACCTGCATAGAGACAGGAGAGGGGGGATACCTGTGCATCTGTCCCCAGGGCTATGCGGGTGAAAACTGCCACTTGAAGAGAGGACTCTGTCTCGCAAACAGGTACCAACACGTTTTACTTCTATTTTAAGTAAAGGAATACTCCAACGCTTTGCAGCCTTATTTCCATTTGTGTATCATCAGGAGTAACAATCAATACATGCTCCATAAACTGTCAGCTCTCTGAGTCTCTAAGGCAGCCAATCAAAACCACCCCACACAATGGCTCATGTATATGTGGCTCCTAATAGTACAGCAGGCAGTAAGCAAAGACAATATTGGATTTTTCCGTACTGCACAAACTGTACCTGGTTGTTGTTTGTATTTTGGTTGTTGTGATTTGCAAGAGGGAAGAGGGTGCTCGCATTTGTAAGACAAGCAGAGACGCTTACTTTGATACAATTCCCCCGCAAACAGGAGCACGCTAAAATGTGGGAACTGGCATGTTTCCAACTTTGTGAAGGAAAACTCCACTTGAACCAGGCTCCAGCTCATTATTACTGTATTAGATGCAAAGTCAACTTAACTCTGACTCTTCTGCTGCGGAGCTCATAAAAGGCAAAGAACACGGTTGTTGCTAGTGAACAGAAGCACCAAAAAAAAAAAAAAAAAGCAGTGCCGCAATCCCAGGCAGGGGGAACAGAGTATCAGCATATCACCTTTTGAATATATATGCTGAAGCTGTTAGCACTTATTACTTATTCACACATCCAGTAGTTACAGAGCAACATTATGATTCATTTGGAGTAGGGCTGGGCGATATGGACAGAATTTCACATGTCGCTATATTCAGGCTTACTGGCTTTACATGATGTATATCTCAGTATTTTCTACAAAATGGGCTACATGTTGATTTGCAAGTCAAAGCCACATTTGAGACGTCACAAGCACCTTTATAAAAACAGACTGTGATCAAAATGAAATGCAAAGACAGGGATTTTACTCCCCGTTTCAAAATATACAGCTGCACAACATGTGAAAGAAAAATGATAAAAAATAAATAGCAGGACTGTACATTAACATTTTTGCACGTAGCACTGGAGCTATAGAGGTTTAAATGTTTGCAGCACTGGACACAACAACAATAACATGAGTATAAAAGTATCAAGTAGGCCTAAATCCATTGTAGTTTTGAACAATTACAAATCTTTGTGTGGGAAGTTAAAAAAGTCGTTTAAAATGAATCTAGTGCTGGAAAATGATTAAAATCTTTTATTTATTTAGGCTATTACTCTTATTTATGCACAGCGCATCAACAGAGAGGCCGAGGGAAGGAAGGCGCGAGACACTTTCGTTATATACATCTTGTACAGTCTTGTACATGAAATGTCTGTTGTCACTGCAGTTTTCAAACAGATCTGTCGCCTGCATCCAGGTGCTGTCTCCATGTCACAAAATAGATTACAACTACCAAGAAGAACGGCAAGACACTATGATCAACCTCACACACAAACTAGCAGCACAGCTCTGGATTGCACATGTGCTCATTTATCTGACAGACTGATTTAGCGGAGCACGTGCAACATATAGACCGATGTCACACTGCAGACTAATTAACAGCAGATTAAACAGAGGAGCAGCTCCGAGTCTCTCTGAGTGTGGTGGAGAACTTGTGACTGAGAGAGCGGAGCTGCGTGGAGAGTGAGAGAGAGGAGAGATGCACACTTGTGTGCATTATGTAACACGACTTGACCCTATATCGATATAAATGGTGTTGTCTAAATTTATATCTTGCTTGAAAATATATCGATATATTGTAAAAACTTGGAGTTAGATGTGAATCTAATATTCACTCTCTTTTAGCTCTATTTTTGGTCCCTACCACCTCCTGAGGGAAGTATAGGGCCCTTTACGCCTTGTTTTCGCAGAGTTTTTTATTGTGCCTGTATTTCCATATAGCATACGCAGTACGCCTCTTGTTTTCAATGCAAGGAAATGCACTTCTTTACAGATCGATAGAAACGCCACTGTGGAAATTGAGGAAAAGTGCTGAGTGTTTTTTCACCATCTAGTTCAGAGCCAATACAGGACCAATAATGCATGTTGACATATTAGTGAGGAGGTTGGCCTGTCAGGTGTGTGGCCAGTTCTGTGAAATATTTTGTTAAAAGATGTATAATCCACTATGCATGCACTATATGTTACACAGCTAACATGCTACGAGTGTTAGCTGGCTAAATTAAACTTTTGACTTAGCAAAAATGCACAAGTACAGCTGTATAACATTTATCAGTCTGTTAGCTAACTTCTTTTTCATGCTAACTTCCTGCGGCACAGTGCGTACATTGTGTCAAATCTGCTACAAAAGTTCCATTTTTTTTAAACTTACTCGCATAAGTACACAGAGCTATGTGGAAACAAGGCAGTAGCAGCTGATGCTCCACTGTGCTCACCAGCTAATTGCTAACTGTGTCTGTCTGCTGTTTGGTGCTGAGCAGATAGTTTACAGTTGGTTTTAAGAGCTCTTAAATTGTAAACAGCTGCGTGCTGCAGCCACAAACAACACTTTAAGAGTGATGAGAGTGAACGAAAACAGTGGCCTAAATTTGGGACCATACATCTAAACAATGAGCTGAAAATCTGTTGAGGGGAGCTGATAATTCTTTGTGGGTTCATCACTATAAGGCGACTTCTTTCACGTTATCATCTGATATACTGTTATTATATAATATCGATTATAGAGATCATCAAGTAGAGTGGGGATACTGACAAGATTTGAGAATGACGTTGATGCAAAATTAAGGATAATTGTCAGGCCTGTGGCCCTGATACATTTAAATTTTGTAATTTTCTGCATGTTCAGGCTGGCCTTTTCTTTCAGTCAGCAATTGCAAAACACTGCAAACAATAAAAGCCAAGCGTTACTCCACTGAGCTCACACAGCCAAAACAAACACAATATACCTGCTGGCATGAATTTTCAAACACCCAAATCCTCTGATGTAGAGAGAAGGAATTTCAGAGAGTTCATTCTCCAGCCTCCTCCTGTCATAAATACAGCAGCAGCCATGTTGAATGTGCTCTCCCCTCGTTGACAAGCAGACAGCGGTGTGTACCTGAGCAGCATCATAAGCTCCAAACCATTTCAGGGATCTTTTGAAGTTACTTCAGAATTGAAAAGGATCACATTTGCTCAACGAGGATGTAACATTTCAAAAGCTTCTCCATATATGACGACAACTTCAGACTTCTTTTGCCAGTATTTGAAGGACACGACTGATGTGTACTTTGCATTTGTTAGTATCCCACAATCCACTGCTCCCCAGGCCGTATAGTTTAATGATACATTCAGGTAGTCCTCATCTCCCATATCATTACATTACCTATTTTCCGGAGATTGCCTTCAGGTGATAAATGTGTTGATAAATATGAACTGAACAAAGTATTTTAAGGAGACACTGCCGAATGCATGCACAATAGAAGCAAGGTGTATAAACTACACAGTTTATTCGTGTCAAGAGGCTCGGTGATATTGCAGAGCTTCACAGATAAGCAGAGGTTATATGGATTTACTACTAAATGGGCACAAGATGTGGCTTTGTTTTTATTCTGTCTTAAATTTGAACACTGAAGCTCATCCTGTAAAATATGTATTCATAAAACTGCAAGTCTACAAAGTGGGCCACATTTACTGTTGACATTTACCACTGTTTAAGCCACCGGAGGGAAAATCACTGGAAATGTTTGACTTTAGGAGTCAATGACGAACACCTGGGGAGACGAGGCGCGCGTTCAGCCAGGCCCCCAGGTCCTCTGAAGAATCCACCTTCATGAGTCACGTCCTTCAGAGTATCTTCAAAGTACCAGAATCGGCACACAGCTTGAGTGTAACAGGAACTCTTAATAAAGTGTTTGTACAAAGCACTGAAACAAATAATAATTCTTACCAACAACCATGGCTTGATTTATTGCTTCAGGCAAAGCATCCACAACAAAAACAGTGATTCTTTCCTCTAAGGGACAGTTAGCCCCTAATTAAAAAAACATTTATTTTCCATCTTACCTGTAGTGCTGTTGATCAGTCTCAATTGTTTTGGTGTGAGATGCTGAGTGTAATAATGGTACTAGATGGCACTGGGCTCATGGAGCTCAAAGTGTCAAGAAATACATTTGAAAAACCCAACAGCAATGTCTCTTTCCTGAAATCATGACCTGGTTACTCAAGATAATCCACAGACCTTGCTGTGAGCAGTTTCATGTAGGAACTATTTTATTTTTACCAAACTACTCCAGCCAACTGTATCGCAGAAGGGTGTGTGCATCTACTCAAGAGGCTCATGCTTGTGACAGCACAAGATGTTAATATTAATGGTGTTGTAGCAACGATCGATAAAAAAAAAGCTGCTACGAGGCTGAGTCTGGCTCTTAACTGTGACTCGTTGAAAGAAATCCATGTTGAAGTCCAATATTGGATTTTTATGATCACTTATTTAACAAAAAAACTGGATAATGAAAGCAAAATGAGATTACGGTCAACAGAAAATATCGGAGCCCTTCTTAGGCTAACGAAAACCGTCACGCCAGTGAAAGAACAGGTAACATAATGTGAAACCACACCCGCACCTGTGCCAAAACAACCGGAAGTGAAAGTGGCCAAAAGAACATGTGCAACCTAACACATAATAAACAAAAGAGGGTAAATACACATTTTGGCTCCTACAGCTGCCTTCCTCGGCTGAGCTGTAACATTAGCCAGCACAGTGGTGCTAGGTGAGGCAGCAGTAAAAAGTGCCCCACTTCATATCTGCTTTTTTCCCATTGTCCAGTGGGATGATTTGAGAGGCGGGCCTTCTGTGGTGGTCATGACAACAAGTTTACAATTGGTAAACAATGGAGGAGAAACTGGTGGTAGCTGTTGCTGGATACTCAGGGCAATGATAGACAGCGGGTTGTCAAACTGGCCCTGAGTCATCCTAAAATATGCCTGGAAACAGCCACCATGGAGGCGAAGCTCCTGGACCAACTGGTGGTACTCCCCATGATCCACCATCTCTTTTAGGGTCTCATATACCCACACAGATCTCTGTTTCCCTGTGCCCAACAAACTTGCTCTAGCCCTCAACCAGAGCTACAGCAAGTACTCTCTGCCTGTCCATTTTAGCAACTAGCTACTATTTACTGTGAAATAAATAAAATAAATTAACGGTAGATTGATTACATGGGGAGGTAAGGGTTAGGAGGTGATGGCGTGGTTGCCTGGCAACAATAAAAAGACACAGTTTTTCTTTTGTTTTTTAATTTTTATTAGCGTTTTGGTTTTTTGGTTTTTTTTTTACTAGTGGCATTCAATTCAAATAAGGTGTAGTGTGCCTCGCGTTTTGCATAATTTCTGGAAAGAGACATTGCTGTTGACTTTTTCAAATGTATTTTTTGGTGCATCACAAGCCGAGTGCCATCTAGTTCAATTATATTCCAGAGAAGACAGACATCTCTACAGTCGATATCTCCAACACTTGGCAGCTCACACCGAAACAACCTAGAGTGATACATAGCACTACAGGTAAAAGGCAAAATATGTAGTTTTGATTTTAGGGGTGAACTGTCCCTTTAAGCTCTGGACATTGCCTCCTTGCCTGCCTTCCCCCTGCTGGATTACAGACAGGCTTGATCCATTTTCCTCCCGCCAATCAGATACGAAAGACTCTCTGGGGACACAGCGAGCTGACACAGAATAAACATGGGGGGTATAGAGTCTGGAGGGCTCTGTCAGGCAGCCTTGTTATTGACTTGAATGACACCTAAAATTCAATAGTTTACAGCTCAGTGTCAGTGAACTGACAGCTCTCTCCTACCCCCCGAAAGAAAAATAAATCATTGGAATCCTATTATAATTCTCACAATGAGACGAGTGGAGCCTCACTTGTATACCAGGGGAATTCATCTCCATTAAAAGGCCTGCGTGAGGTTTCATTAATCAGCTCCACTACAGTATAAGACACCAGAGATGTCTAAAAGTATGCCAAAGCTATTATTCTTTTGCCTAGCACAGACAGAATGTAAGGAACTTGTGTAATTACACAAGCTACTATTAGAGATATTGATTGATATTATCCTGGGGTTTTCATCAGCGCGCTTAGTTTGTGAAGCATGGCGGCATTGATCAGACATACTGCACATGTGGGAGGAGAAACATTACTGCACAGGCTCCTTTTATATCTTGTTACTAGTGCAGAGATTTAATTTGCAGAGAATTAGCTGTACACTGTTTTTCATTAGGCCGGGGCAAAATGACTGAACTCAATATCCAATATTAATATGTGTATTTATTCTAGAGCTGAAAAGAGCAACAGCAAAGACTGAATCAATTAATTAAGTCAATGTTGAAGCGGAATTGGCAAACATCTTGTGGTTAGGTCATTTGTAAGGCTGCTGTCTTTGTCCTATTATAAAGTAAACTGAATACTTTTGGGTTTTGGGACTGTTGCTTAGACAAAATGTGCAATTTGATTACATCACCTTGGGTCTTAAAATGAATTTTTCAGTATTCTCTGACATTTTATAGACCAAAAGAATAATCACTTTAATGAGCAATATGTAATTTTCTGCTGCTAGGGGTATCTCAGTCAAAACAAGAACAAAAGACAGAGAAATGGTGTCACTGCAGTCAGTTCGACTGGTTAGGTTTCTTTCAGTGTTGATTGTTCAGGAGCTGAATTATCCCCTGCTCTCCAGAACAAACAGCCCAGATGATTAAAACCAGTAAAAATGCGGATTAAAGCAGTTTCACATTACAAATCAGTGTTTCTCCAATGCTGTCGAGCATGGCAGGAGCTAGAGCTGAGCTGCTGTTAACGTTTGCTCAGCTTGTTTCTCTAGTAATTTAAGATCCAGACGTCTAGTGACTAAAATACATCATTCTTCATCCTTCATGTAGTTAAAAACTACCAAGATCTAAAAGATGTGTTGTAACAATGTGGCTTAAAACTGGATAAAAAGTCATTTCATGACAGGCGATAGCGACAAAGTGACACGTGACATATGACTTGATTTAAATTACAGATTTTTTTGAGTTAGAAGATTGTTGCAACATTTGGGACAATCTAAGTACACAGCTGAACAAAATATACTGATCAAGTCATTTTTGGGACATTTTACTGCAAAAAAGTTACATATTATATCATTTTTGGAGAAAATCACAACCCGATTATTTAATTATGAATGTACGTTGCAGTCCTGTGTCATTCTAATATTAATATATATATCACAATTTGGCAAATGTTTGCAAAATTATAAGCAAAATTAAATTCATGTTCAATGCGATCAGCTGTGTTTCACTCTTGTATTATATCAGAAGGAAATCTTGACACATGTATGTAAAACACAATTTTTTATAGATTTTATAGAGGTTCTTTGGATGTATACATACATTTCAAATTGTGGAGCATTAAAAACACACTAAAGCTTAAAGCTTATTTCCATGTTGGAGGAAGAATATAATACAAGAATACAGTAACAGATCTTTACGTCAGGCAGGACAGGTTAAAACATACCAAACAGACTAGTGTTGTTGTGATGCTGGAATTTATAACTTTGATTTAACACCTTGAAAAATATTGATATTTGATACCATGGTGAACGACTAACATTGAGGGCAAGTAAAACTTTGAAAATACTAAAGCAGACAAACAGAACAGGTAGTTCTTCAAATGATGTGTGCAGGGAGGTAATTTGAGTCCAGCTCTACTAAGCCCATTTTAATCAGTCTGCAGCTTGTTTTTGAGGGCGGCACCTCAGTCGAAGTGGCACTCGTGCCCCAGTAAATTTAAGGCTGCACTACCCAGCAGGGCTGCTTTCCTGGGCAAGAATTTAGTCTTGACAAGTTGAGTGCTTTCAGTGCCGTGGTCACCCCTGAGAGCTTATATCAAGACAAACAAACCTGAATGATTAACAGTAGTTTGTGGTGCAATTACTGTCTGACCTAGCTAACGAAATATTTTTCTGAGTGTGATGTTGACACCCAGGAGGATTGGCCTCAGTTTTCGTTTATTATCGGAGAGCTATGTTGTGATACGCTGCAGCTCGGCACTTTATCACTGTCCTGAGAAAACTACACATCTCCAAAACATCAGCTTTAGGACACTTGAAGAGTAACTTTGGCATTTTTCAAGGATGAAGGCTGCATAAATACATATCCATTGTCAATTTACCGTCTAAAAGTGCTTGATTTTGCCACTGACATGCTCAGAGTGTTATTATAAGCATCTGACAACAATTTGGAAAGGATCCCTACAGAGATAGATCTTCTTGTTGAAGAGTGAGATCCTTTTTGTTTAACCTGAAATAGCCCCAAAATTGCTGTTGCCAAACCAACCAGAATCCATTAAATTAAACAGTAATTTCAGCGTATATAAGGGTTTACTTCAGAGTAACATTGATGATTGGTGATTGTTGGAACAGTGGAAAACTAAAACAAGATGGCTGTAGCAAGTAGAAGTAGAGGCTGAGTAGGCTCATAACTGTGACATGTTCAAAGAAATTCATACTGAAGTCCAGAGATGTGTTTTATGGTGGTTTATCAAACAAAATCTAGATAACGAAAGCAAAACTAGATGAAGTATTATGTCTTGTGATATTACGGCCAACAGAAAATATCAGAGCCAAAAACACAATAATAGCGATCTTGGGCTGTATCTGGTTAAACAACAAGGATCTTGCTTATTAATAAAAAGGTCGACCTTTGTAGGGATCCTTTCCAGTGTTGTCAGACACTTACAATAACAATCTGAGTCTGTCAGTGCCAAAACCAAGCACTTTTAGTGGATGTAAATTGACAGTGCACATATGTCCTCAGTGCTTACATTGCAGCTTCCCTCTCTCTCGTCACTAAACCTAGTTGAAAAAATTGTGTTCCCATTTGTCATTTAGATACAAAATCATTTGAAAACAGGGTCCAGGTTTAAAATACTGAAGTTACCCTCTAATGCTGAAAAATCACCAAATTTAGAGATACATGGTTTTCACTTAACAGCAACAAATGTTCTGCCTGTGAATATTAATGTGATGTAATCAGTGCAGCAAGCACAAGTCGGCATGAAATAGAGGTTACAGAAGCAGGCAGAACTCAGTCATGTGTCATTTTAAAAAAATAATGATCCACGACACTCAGCAGGGAGACACTGCAAATTATAGATTTAGAACAACAAAGCATCCCATCAACATCCACTGTATGAAAACTACCTGTAAAATAGGATAGGACCCTTTGATGCCTGTCTTACTGATGACTGCTTTATGACCACAGGATAAAATATGCTGCAGTAAAGCTGCACGCTAGATAGGAAGCTTTATTTCCCTGCTGTATATTCACGATGTGTTGCTCTGTCCTCCAGCTCTCCTTGCCAGAACGGAGGCACATGCACGGCTGCCGGTGGCTCAGCAAGTTACTCCGCCTGTTTATGTCCCCCTGGGTTTTCTGGAGACTTCTGTGAGATTGGCGTTGACAGCTGCCAGCCTAACCCCTGCCTCAACGGTGGCAACTGTACAAACCACGGCCTGGCCTTCACATGTGTGTGTCCGCTCGGCTTCACTGGGTTCACTTGTAATGACACCACCAGCCTCTCGCCCTGCGCCGGCAGGCCCTGTGCCAACAGGGGCACTTGTGTTGGTCAGCCTGATGGAACCTTCCGGTGCATTTGCCAGAAATGGTTTACAGGTCCCACTTGTTCCCTGCAGCACAGGCCGAAGGCCAAGTCCAAGCCGGTCGGCGCCAGGCCAGTGGACCACAGAGTGTTTGCGCTGACTCCGCAGCACTACTCCCTCCCTGCTCACACCTTCCACAAGCTCCTCAGACCGCCCGAGAGAGACCTGCTCAAAATCACCCTTAAGGAGACAGTCCACTCCCCCGGCGTCCTCGTCACCCATGGTCAGCTCGTCTGCTTCGGCATGCTGGCCCTGCTTACTTGCGTGGTCATCCTGGGCACTACCGGCATTGTGTTTTTTGGCCGCTGCGAGACGTGGCTGGCCAACGCCAAGTACAGCCAGCTTGTTCGGCAGCAAAGGGAACACCTGCTGCGAGAAGCCGGCGGCCCGAGCCAGGAGGAGCCGGAGCACTCAGTAAACATCATCCTGCCGGAGAAGATTAGACTCACCAGCTTTGGGAGACACTACACCTCCATCTGATTTAATCGTCTCTGTCTCTTCCCCTTTCCCTCTGGAAGGAGTTTAATAGAAATGTCGAAAACTGGCACGGAGGAAATACTATGACTGTTGTACAGTTGTGTTAATAAAGTGAGGCATACTGGGCTGCGCTGGAATATATCTGAATGTAAAGTCTACTGGACTAAGTGGACGACCAAGACACTGGATTGTAAATGTACTTTTTATTGAACTGCTTAAATCTACCCATTAAAATGTGTGAAACCATAAAAGATGTTCTGCCTTGATGGCTGGTAAAAAGATGTACTCCTTTAGATTTTTGACTTCACATGGTTCAAGCACTTTGTTACATGTTAATCAACCCTGTGTCCTAGAAATTATGTCTGTATGTTAGAAAACTGCTTTCTTAAATGCATTGTTGTGGCAACGTAATCACTGCCTGGATTATATTCAGAGATGTTTCTTTGGGTAATAAAACACTATATTCGTGTACAGCGTAGGCTTCAGAAGGAGGTGGTTGGGGGTACAAAGTGCAGGACCTTGACCCCAGTAGTGACTGGCAAAGCAGTTCTTTAGTTGTTACTGAATCACTAGAATCATTCGCGAATGACACAACACTAGACCCCAGAACTTCGGGATCACGTCCAGTCTCTTGTCTGAGGTTTAGGCAACAAAAGCACTATGGTTAAGGTTTGAAACAGATCATGATTTTGCTTGAATGTTAATAAAAACAGTACTAAAAAAATAATGCTGTAATCACCACGATTGGATGCTGTATTTCAAGATTTGTGGTAAAACAGCTAAAATGTGTCAGTGAGCACTTTGCTAATACGTTCAGTATCAACATTTTAGCAACATATTGTCATTATGCTGAAAGAAGGCATAATTTGTAACATGCTGTTTCAAATTAGTTGTACAGGAACATATTTCAGGAGACAGTGCTGGTTGATTTGGAACACAAAAGTGGTGTTAATATTACAGGATGAGCACTTTTCTTTTGGTATTTAATGTATTTGTGTCATTGATTTTTAATCTCCTAACAAATTATTCTCTGATATTGTGACCATGACTCGAGCTGCGACGATTAAGGAGGACTCAAGCAGCAGATAATTAATGTTTTTTAATAATTTATATATTATTTTAGTCATTTTAGTCAACGTGTTTTTATTTCAGCATCTCAAATGTGGTCAAATGAGAGGATTTGATGCTTTTTTTGTCCTATTTTATTTTAAAAACTGGACTGTTTGTTGAATAAGATATCAACATAGTTGACTTTAGGCTGTGGGATTTGCATTTTTGAATATTATTTAACATATGTAGAGACCAAAAAGTAAAGTAAAAGGTAAAAAAAATTACGTATAACATAATCAAACAAAAGCATATACTATTTTCTAATGAGAAATTAATCAGTCAATTAATCGTTAATGGCAGCCCTAACCATTTCCATGCAGCATATTGTGAATTTGCCATTTTATAATTAATGCAGAGTTACATATTGTGAGTTTGTACAGTATGTGCAGTTAAAATGTGTACTTACATACATGCCACCCAAACAGCTGTACCATTGGCTCTACAGAGACGGATCATGTTCATGTAAAGGTATTATTGTGCAGTATGAACCTGGAGGTATTTTTCTTTTGCTAATGCCATCCCGTTATCTCTCTGTTGATGTATCATGTTAGATGTTAAAGGTATATACATAGATGTTATTAAGACACTGGAAATGCCACTTTCTATTTCCATCATCATCTACCTGTATCCATGCCTTGAATATCTTTACACTTTCAAGTATTGATCAGTCTTAAACTCATTTTCAGTTTATCCGGGGGTTGTTAGATTTTCCAACGTTACTTCTTAGTGTCAGCGTTGGAATTTCGCAGGTCTCCGAGCCCAGAAATCAATACTGTTGCATCTGTGAAATGTTAATGGTTTGCCTAGTCATGCATTAGATGAACACCCGCTCTTGATGAAGGGAAAAGTGCTTTTGTGAATACTGAATGTATGGAAGATGAGAAAAACATTATGCCTGTCACCCAGTGAAGATGTAGTTAGACATTTGGAGCATATTTAATGTAAAATATTCAAATTAATCAACTGAGGATTACTGTGGTGTTAGAGTGGGAGAGTTTCTGCTCTTCACTCTCACAGTAAGTCCCCTTCAGCCCTCATTCAGCCTGTGAGGAAATGCTGTTACTATGCTGGGTTTTGTCTGTCTCAGTTCTCTGACACGGTGGTTATCTTGTGCTCACACCACAACAGTAACATTTGGGATTGTGTATTACAATGTGTAGTTGTAAAATTTTAATGATTTACATGTAGCATTTCTACAGGGCGGCGGTGACTGTAACCGTGCAGTACTTATCAGTATTTGTTCCAGTCTGGGATTATTTGCTGTTGTGCTTTGGCCAGATAATGTTTTGTTGTCTGTTCACAGCTTTTAATAAAATATATACAATCTGATTTCATCTGTTTTGTCCTGTTCAGGTCTTTAAAACCACCAGATTCATACTGAGTCTATCTCTTTGACCTGCTCTTGACACAACAAGGAGGTTAACACAAGATCAGATGCTTGGCAAGGCTCCGACTGTACGTCAGCTGTTTCACAGTATGAGATGCAACTGATGCACACACTGTGTGAACCACCGCCTCCCTGTTCTGAAATCAGCCGAACATCTGCTCTGCTGCTCCGAGATGCTGAATAAATTTCTCCCCAGGGCCGAGTCACTGGTTATTAACTGGCTGATAACAGTGACTCTGTGAGAACTCCTCCTCTGTCCCTGATGGAGTCACAGATTCAGACAGCAGTCTCTGTCTCCACCTTGTGGTGCAATTATCTGCATAAAAAGGTCTGAAGCTGCAGTATGTCCATGTAGAAATACAGCTGAGGTTCAAAGTCAAGTCTATCTTTAGCTATACTTTAAACCACTGGTTCCCACCTGGAGGTCCCGACCTGAAGTAGGGGTTGCCAAAGCTTCACTATAGATTACAAGGCTTTCTTGATATTAATATCTCAGGATTTCATCTGTTTCTTTGAAGAAACATAAATCAAATTGTTATTTTTAAAGTCAGTATTAGTTTCGAGATATAATCTTTAAAAAATCCAACAGGATAAGGGCACGTCAAAGACCTGAACACAAGCCTTCACTCTCTGCTAAACAGCCTTGTCCTGTTTTAGAGGAGAAATAATAATAAGTTTATTTGTAGAGCACTTTTCGAGCTGAAAGCACAGTGCTTCCAAATGTGCAGAAAATACAAATTAAAAGTGATACTAATAAAACATAATCGTATACATACGCCTACACCAACATATGCACTTAAACATATCTATCTGTAACCATGCATACATAAACACATGGCTGCAAACACACACAGTCACATACACACAGTAAGTCTATCAACTGTCAGAAAAGGCCAATCAAAGGCCAATCTAGTACACAGTTAAAACAACCAAAGTGCTAATAAGATGACAGTCAAGCATTGGAGAGAAGAAAACACTGAATTAGTCAAAAAAAGAGGACTATCACTATGTATGAAAATTGATAATACAGAGAATCCTATAAAAAGTTCCCAAAAAAACCCAGTCAAACCAAAATCATCTGCTCAAAATTCATCCAAATCGCCCATATTACGAAAAAATTCCTGCAGTTGTTGTGTTCACTATCTGGGTTACTTGTATAATTCATCAGTTGTTTTGTTGTCTGTTATGATTATGCACTGAATATGATAACAATAACCCTAAAATATGTCAGAGGTCTTCAGTTTACTCAGTAAAAGAAAAGAGGTCCCTTAATGAAAAGGTTGGGAGTCACTGCTATAAATGATGATATTGTCTGGAAGTAATGAATCAAAATTAAAGAGGTAAATTATATTCTACAGCCCCCCAAAAAGCTGAATCTACAAAAATCACTGTCTCTAATTGATTTTGATCAATCAATGTTGATCTCCCAGCATTGTTTCATAAACTTGGTTTAAAACATGGTTTTAAAATTGTTTTAACATTGAAACAGATCTTTCTGAAATTTAAATGCTCATTTACGAGAATTTTGTTAACGTTTTTACAATCATCAGAATTAAATGTTGTTTCAATGTTGCTTAAATGTTGAAACAACAAGTGACACAATTTCAACCTCATTTCAACGTTGAAGGTCGGTCGTGTGCCAGCTGGGAAGCATGTGTAGTTTATGCAGGGGAAAAAAGCATAATACAGCAAAGCAGAGAAACTTGTCGAGTGTTGAAACTCTGTGTGCGTATTTTTTGAACACTGCACTATAGTTTACCAGTAGTATCACACTATGATCTCTGGGTATTCAAAAGTAGCTTTCAACCTGGAAATCGGTCCAGAATCAGGGAGAGTTAAGCCTGAAAAAGGCTGCAATGTAACCACTTGGGGCATTTCTGCACTGTCAGTTTATGTACACAAAAAGTGTTTGTTTTTGCTAATGACAGGCTTAGATTATTATTCTTAGTGTCTGACAACAATATTAAAAGATCCTAACAGAGACAGACCTTTTTGTTAAAGAGTAAGATCCTCTGTTTAAGCAGAGACAGCCCCATGATCTCTATCACCAAATTCACCAGACTCCATTTAACGCTTTGAAACCTGGAGCGACATCACTTTTCTTGTGCTGCATTCAGAGGCCCTTGAACCTTGTGATTCCTTTAAAAATCATGGGAAAAAGGCATTGAGTAACTTGGAAAGAAATGTCTCCTAAATAGCAAAAAAACAAAAGAACAAAACAAAAATCTGAGAAAAAAAGATAGGAAAAAAAAACTTTCTAATTATTAACATTATTATTTTTTTTAATTTGAAATTATGTTTCAGTTATGTTTTTAGCACTTTTCCCAGGTCATTTTATTTCTTACTTTCTTTCTTTTTTTTGTCCTTTTACTAATTTCTTGCAATTTGTTTTGCGGCCATTTCAACTTTCATTGCTCATTGCCGTCTACCCATGTTTTTAAGATAAATAAAGCCAATTTGCTCAGGTTTCAAAGGGTTAAATAAACATTAATTTTAGCATTTATAGAGCCAGCATATTTTCACATCTGGGTGAATTAAGGGTTTATTTCAACCAAACCAGGGTTGGTGATTTCTGTAACAGTGGAAGGACAAACAAAGATGGCTTTTATAAGTTTTTGTTGTTATTGAACGAAGCTTGTTTAACGATGATAAAATCACTGAAGTCACCATTTAAAGGCTCTGCACCATCACACAGATGTCTCATTTACTCTGGCTGATTGAATGTCTAGTCAGGTGTAAGCTGGGGGACCAACTCTGGGAATTACATCGTCTCTAAACTGTGTACTAATAAGAATGATAAAGGCACGGTCAGACAGGATTTCTCTACGCAGTAATTTCTATGACCAACAGGGCAAGACATATATGTCTCAGGTCGTGACTTGACCCACCAGAATTTAAGCTGAGTTAACATTGAAACAGGAAATGGCGATGCTCTCTAATGCCCAGCCAGTTTGTGAAGAATGGGACTGACCTCTCTCATTTCCGACATACTGTTTGTTTCTGTAGCTACAAGGTGAGATAATAAAAGCAGCAGAGGAGGCGGGATGCTGCCTTGCAGGAGAAAGCAGTGACAGACGCTGATGACAGAAAAGTGTATGATAAGAAACGGTATAATTTAGTTTATATTTACAACTGTAACCTTGCTGTTTGTTTCTCCTGCCTGATTTTTATCACACCGCTACATTTCATCTGTCCTGCATCTTAATGCTTGGTGTTGTAAGTTGTCTCGTGTCAACAGGTGCAACAAAACAGAGAGAGGGGCAAAGGAGATGTCAGTCAAGCACAGCTCGTACACCTCACACTGTTCTAATTAAGCAACATTAATGAAAACACCTTAATATACAGAACAATTTCCTCTGGCGGCCATTTTGGGACACAAGCGTGCCAAGATGCCTTCGAAGCATTAATGACTCATCAGAAAAGCTGTTGCATTTGTAAATGTCTCATGTGTTTATACTAAATAATTAGTTATTGTCAACTTGGCCAATGAATCCAGGTCACATAATGGTGTTCCCTTCACAATGCATTATAATAAATCGAATCCGAAATAAGGTTAAAGGTGGCGGTGATGTGACTTTTGCTGGGGTCTGTAGTCTGTACCAAACAAGTATGTCTCCTTACGTTACCATTATTTAAAAAAATGCAGCTCCTGCAATTTGAAAACTGCATGTGACCATATTGCAGTTTCATAGTAATTTGATTATTTGTTCAGCCCTAATTATAATATAACATGGTATCAGCATGTCATTAAAATGCTGATCATGTAGGCTATGGATTCCTGTGCGGACAGACACGGTGACCCTCCTAAACAAGGACAGGTTTCTATTTTACAAATATCAACACAAACAGCACAGACTTCACAAAAACACAGCATCATCTGTGCAGTGTAATGATTCAAAGGTCCATCAGCACAGCACCAATCCTTATAGGAGTCATTGGGTGACCTATTCTACAAATCAAGCCTGGAAACAAACAAACAAATAAAAAAGTCCCCCATGACACAACCACAGCAAAAGAAGCAACAGCCCACTGCCTCCATCTGCATGTTAAAAACTCATGTCAGTACAGTGTCTAGCTCCTACGACATGTTTAGTCCTTATAAAAGATAAAAAACTGATTCCAGACAAGCGAATATTGGCTATCATTAACTCAAATGATGCAGTCTCTGTCATTCTCTTCACCCTCTCTCTATATTCAGGTCGAACTTGACTTTTCCAGTTGCAAAGGATGGACCCTAGCAGCTGAGATAAAGCCTGTTAGGGCTGGAGCAAATGCTGGTTCAGAGATCTCGGCTAAACATGACCAGTCCCAGAGGCAAAGTTGAAGTGATTCAGGAACAGGCACACCTCGCCACTCAACAAGGACAGATTTGATAAAACGAGCACATACAGAATTTCTTGAGGTCAGCATAAACGTGATAAATGAGAGTCAGCAGTTTTGCTTTCCCTATTAACGCTTTTCAGCCTACAGAGAGCAGTGCAGACGTTTCATTCTCACATACTGATGTCTGAAACATCATGTAGTGTCAGAGTACAACCACAAGGTGTCATCCATCTAAAAGGAGACAGAGGAAGGCTGGCTGCAGGCAGGAGCTCAGTATAAAGTGGTGCATTTCCCTGCACTGAAACACTGCATATTGTTTTTGTAAGTTAACTGTGATGTAATTGCCCGCTTCTGGATATTTTAAATTAATACACATGCCGGTATTCAATAATATATGTAAAACAGATTAACAAAACTCTCATTTTAAACCAACATATTATTTAAAAACAACAGCATGTCACTGTGAGGATGAGAAAACAAACATCTGACATTACAGGCAGCACTTCCTGGATTATATTTCACTCGTCTTCTCCTAAACAGCACAGACCATCACAGGAGTCAAGGATGAGTGCTGCCTGTCCCACATAACAGATCATTTCCCACTTTGTCGCTGCACTATTTCAGTTTACCATTTGGGCAACAGTCTGTGTTTTTTTTTTCTTTCTCCGCATTACATTTAACAATTTCCCACTCCAGAGTGAACTTTATTGGAAAATGTCTCGGAGACTCCTGCTGTGTTACCGCATGTCCATGACCTATAAAACCTCGCCTTAAAAAACCCTGACAGTCCAATATATCTTAATATCTGGCAGCAGTTATGTAAGTATAAGAAGTTAATACGTTAAACTGAATGCTAACCAGCGTGTATTGCATGTGGATTACAATCGTTTCCTGATGCTGAAACTTTAACATGTTACCGCAGCTAATGCAGACAATACTTGTGACAATGCTGTAACCAAGGCTCCATTAAATGTTCCCAAATAAACTTTCATTCATGACACTTTCTGTTCTCTACTAGAGCAGCCAAGTCACCAGATTAAAATGTTGGTATTGTATGTTTCTGCAAACAACTGATATGTTGAATTTTTATGATTCATACGTCTCATTTCAACATTTCTAAAGTGACTTAGTTTAGATTACATTTATATACACTGAGTTTCTCATCAGGAGGAAAAAGGGATGGTGTGAGAGGAAGGCAAGACGACTGCCGAGCAGCAGACCACTGTTCGAGACCAGTAACATTTCCTGCTGTGTTTGTGGCTACAAAAGCAGGTATCTTTTAACAAGACATCGGGACATTTTTCAGTTGTCTCCGTGGTGACAAAACCGGGTGTTTCTAACAAGGCTGCATTTGTAGTGACAAAACTGGATATTTTTTAACGAGACATTGGGACGTTTCCTGCCATGTTGGTGTCAACAAAACCAGATAGTTAACAAGATGAAACACTCCCATTCGTGTTTGTAGCGACCAAACTGGGTATTTTTTTTTCACAAGTCACTGGGACAATTCTAGCCGTGTTTGTAGTGACAAAACCGGGTATTATTCTACGAGATGTTGGGACATTTCCTGCCATGTTGATGTCAATGAAACTGGGCATTTTTAGCAAGATGAGACACTTGCAGCCGTGTTTGTAGCGACCAAACTTTTTTACAAGACATCAGGACAATTTCCAATGTTCTGATAAAGAGAGCTGCCCATCAGAGTGACCTACCAGTAGCGACAGATCTATCAGAATGGACTACTAGTTCTATTAATGCCGGTAAAAGTAGAGCAGCTCATTCTGTCACGTAGGAAATATCCATCAGAACGCACTGCTACCTCTACAAATGTGGTTAAAGGTATGGATTTGTTTTTTCTTCGCCTCTTAAACACACTATGAATTTGCAGTTTGTGTTGGTAGGTCTTTCTGAGAGGTAGCCCTATTTGTCAGAGCACTAGCCGTGTTTATGGGAACAAAAGTGTGCATTTTTTAACAAGACGTTGGGACATTTCCAGCTGTGTTTGTGGTGATGAGATCAGGTATGTGTTTTATGAGACATCTTGCAATTTCCAGCTGTGTTTATGGCGACAAAACTAGATGTTTTTCTAATAAGATGTCAGAACATTTCCAGCCACGTTTGTAGCGACAGACGCTGGTATTTTCCAAGACGATAGTAGATTTCCAGCTGTATTTTTGGGCTGTGTTTATGGTGATCATGCAAGGTATTGAAAGCCAAAACAGGATGCCAAGCGGCAGACCACTGTTTGAGACCAGTGAGATTTCCATCTGCCTTTGTGGCAACAAACACAGGTATTTCTAACATGACGTCAGCTGTGTTTGTAGCAACCAAACTGGGTATGTTAAGCCAAAACATATTTTTTCCGAACCCTGACCAAGTTGTTTTTGTGCCTATACCTAACCACACGTTAACCACGCACGTTGTCACAACATAAAATGGAAAATTGAGCAAAAAGTTCAAACATATCCGCGACAAATGTAACATGTCCTCGGTTTGCAGAAACACACTGTGCCAACATTTGTTCTGGCGATTGGGTTGAATAATGTCTGTATTCCTGTAAATATGTCCACGGTGGAACTAAAACTGGCCCCCTGAGTTTTGAAATATGAGTTTATTTATACCAGTAAAAAGAAGGTTGTTTAGAGCATGGTTAAGTGTTCACATGTTAAACCTGAATCACACAGGTTTAACTGAAACCTTTTTGTGTGCCGAGGCCCCAGCCCCCCACCACCAGACATTCATTTGTGGAGTTATGACCCTGGGGAGAGAGGGGCCCTGACCTTCAAAGCTGACCAGAGAAGCTACAAAAACCCACCTCAAAGGACCCATTCTGCTCCCTTCAAGTCATAAAGCAAAACAGAACAGCAAAAGTTAAATATCTCCCCCCAGCCGGAGACCCTTTAACCCTTTGTTCCTGTCCGCCTCTCCACTGACAGATGAAACTCAACATCCATGGAAAATTGCGCATGGAAAGAATCCAGATTCAAAGAATTCCCAGTGTATGTGTGTGTGTGTATGTGTGAGGTGGGGTGAGGTTCTTTCAGGGTTGCACACTGCATACACTGCACGATATATTTCATCTAGGCAGGTACCCCTCAGTCAACTGTGAGCTCTGCATAAATACTGTATGTTTATGTGTTAAATGTGTTCCAGATGAGCAGGGAAGTAAGGTCACTGTAAAACCCCCTGCAGTCAAACCAGCAACATATGTTCCAATGTGATGTCTACTTATGACCCAATGTATACAGCATATCCACCGTCTATAATCACTTCAATAAAGGAGAATCCTTTATGTTTTATTGGGAAAATATCTGGGAGCCAGGAGGTCAAACTATCTTTTCATTTACAGGAAAAAAAAAACAGGATTCGCCAATGGTCTGAAAAATTGAATATAACTTTGTGTTGCATAATTTCTTTGAGCTTTCCTATCCTAACTGTGTTGTGTACAGCTGAAACTGTCAATCGTCACAGTTTCCCAAAAGCCAAGGTAATGTTGTTCTCAAAGACCACCAGCCCAAAAACCTAAAGATATTTACGGTAATTTAAACAGACATGACAAAGGGAAAAGCAGCAAGCTTTAATATGCAGGTAGGGGAGACCGGGGTTGGTTGGCACACAGCTGTTTTCTGGTCCTTTGAAGGTCACGGACACAAAGTTGGACCGTCAAAATGTTTGCTTTCTTCACCTCCACGCATGCCAAGTTAAGACATATAAGTGTCTGTGATGAGTTGAATGTCTGTGATGAGTGATGGCAGCTTAAGCTAACTTAATTTCATCACAAAGCTGTGTCAAATGTAAGCGGGGTTGGTTGACACACTGATTTTGGATTTACAGTTGTAACTGTAACTTTATTTACAGAAATTAATACTGTTTTGCATGCTTAAAAACAATGTTTTTCAAGTTTTTATTAATAATTTGAATGGTCAATGGCAAAAGTAATTACATAGTCCTAATGATGATTTGCGTAAAAAGGTTGCTTGGTTTAAAAATGGGCACATATTCTTTTTTATGTTCATGTTTTCTGGTTCTCTATTAATTCAGTTTTTGTCACTATAGTATTTTAACAACATGCCACAAATGTGACTTCAATCACACATCGCCTCATTTTAGAAAATATTTGTGTACATGAAAACATATTTATTCAAAGCCGAGACCTAAACTTTTCATTTACTGCTGGTTTGAATAGTTAAACATAAATCATGCCAGGGAAATACAGTAGAGAGTAAGAACCGACCTTGCGGTCTAAATGTCTGCATCTCCAATAAAAGCACCAAGGAACCTGTTGATGTGCTCCTGCTTTATGTTACTCTGTTGATCAACAGCACATCTCATGTGTGGACATAATGTGACAAGGACACAATGGGAAGCGAGCATGTGAACTGGCTGCAGAAGATCTCAACACAAACACAGTGTACTGAAAACTGGAAGGACGTGATCTATTTCGCTGCCAAGGTTCAGACTTGAAGAAAAACAGAGATCCTTTTTGACCCGTAACAAAAGCTTTCATTCCAGTCATCCTTACTACAACCACTAATTTCAAACAGTTAAATTTATAGCTGTAAATCAAATTTGCTTCAAAGCCATTATTCGTAAGTGCTGTGTCCTGGTAACATTACCCACTTTAAGAGCCCTGTTGTGTTGTGTCTACGCTGATTTATGTCCCAGTTGTGACTTTGCCGCCATGCTGGGGGTAACAGCTTTATATCCCAGAGTTGACTGTGCATAATGGTGCTGTGAAAGCTGGAGACGCAGGGAACCCAAAGCATCTGACGAGATGTGGCTCCACATGCGGACAGGTTGTGTCAGCGTTATTATCTGGTTTCCTGAGTCATCTGTGTCTGAGGCATTGCCCCCTCCCCCCCGTTGTGTCTTCATTGCGTCGTGACTCGTATCTGCAGCCTCTGAGGGGATTTCACTTCAGTTTCAGATGGTGTGTACTGCAAGGCTGACAAAAACCTTTTCCTGGGAAAACTTACAAAAAACATACTTTTTTTGCACATTTGGCAACATGGTGACTTTCATGGCGTTTAGTGTACGTTTTCAGCACATGCTGAAGGATCATGGGAGCAATCATGCAGCATTAAGTCACCACAGAGAGTATTTCAGTGTGTAGCCTACGTGCGCTATCCAGGGGAATTCTGTACACAGTTAAATGCCTTCACTCCTAACACTGTTTTTCTGCTCTGGGATTGGTGTGCTAAGCCCTGAAAACATTTGTGTTTAGACCCTTACAGGTGGATATATCACTCAGCATAATAGGATCAAGTGTGATTATCCTCATTTAATTGTGAGAGGTCAAAGGCTTAGGAAGGGGCTGTGGAGAACAAAGCACGGCTTTTTCACTGCAGCAGTAACCCAGGATCTATAATCACTATCAGTACAGTCTTAAAGGTGCCTGGCCACTGAGGAGATGGACCATATTTCATCCTGATTACAGAGACAAAATGTGTTTGCAATCAAGTCTGATTTCAGAGAAAAACTTAACTGCATTTACTGTGTCAGAATGACTGCTGGCTCAAAAAAGAAAAAACAAGTTGAGAAAAATGATGTAAAATAAAAAAGCTCTGCCAAAATTACAATGCTCTTTGAAAAAAGTAAGATTTTTCTTGCTGTTCAGTTTTTTTTTTTTTTAACAATGCAATAATTACTGTTTTTACAGACATACTGTGCTCGGAGCTTTTGGGGAGATCTTATCATTTTTGAAGTGACTCCATATTTTCTGGTCCTCCACACCAATTTAAGTGGCTGCACTTCAGAAAGGAGATTTCTGGAAGAATCCATGCGAGGCCCGTTGTGCTTTATTGTGCAGGAAATTGAACATTCATCCTTTTGTCTTCTTACTATATGAGACCAAATTACTGTAAAATCTATGCACAGCATGATGTTATTGCAAAAAGGGAATAAAGGGACAGCACACCAGCTCCCCCACCTTCCATGCAAACCCCCAGTGATGCAATTTGCACAATACACCAAGTGTTTAGTTTGTAATAAAACAGGCCTTCAATAAAGGAGTAGATCAAAGCATTTTATTGTATGAAAAATATATCCATAAAACGGAACAATATTTACAAAACAGTTGCGCCATGCAGGGCAGAGAGCAGCACAGTCACCGTGATCTCCAGTACGAAAAACATCAGTATCGGTTCTCTGGATTCAGCCCGTTTAAAAACCGAACTTCACTATGTACTGACGAGCACAGTGATGCGCACATCTCTGCGTCCTGACCGGTTCATTAAAGACGCATTTACACAAGGAGAAGAAATCAAAACAAAACTTTTGACACAAAAAATACTTTTGTTCACAGACATACAAGGTTCAGACAAACTAACCTGTTTGAGGTGGATCCTAACAGGATGTCTATGTCCAACATGACATGAAGGAGCCTACTGTAGTGCAGCCTACAATGTTGAATAAATTCATTTGATCCTACCATATCAAAAATAAATACACCTAAAACCATTATTGACGGAGAAAATCTATCTAGTTGGAGTTTAATACTGAAAAATATGCAGCATGTTTTCTGTTTTCGTCATAGCAGCTCTACAAAGATGAGAATTAATCTACACATTAATAACTAGATCACTGGGTTTGTCCAGCGTTTCTCTTCTGTATTGATCCAGCCAGTCTCTGAGCTCTGTGATCCGATACCCCTCGGGTCCTCTGCCACCCTGGTATACTATCTTTCCCTCCTGCAGTATATAAAGTCTGTCGAAATAAGCTCCGTACGCAGCGTTGGAGGAGTTTTCCATGCTGTCGACCACCACCGGGCAGCCGGGCACCTCCAGGTGCATCAGCTGCGCAGCGTTCAGCCGGTCCTCCAGACACCGGTGTTTGGGGATCTGATAGGGCGCGTCAGTGCTCACCCAGCCGTCGGAGGGGTGCGCTTCCTCGATATAGACAACCACAGAGTCTGCTATATCTGCGTTCTGCTGCACGACTCCCTGGAAAGCCTTCAGACGCGCCATGAACGGTGGTCAGGTGCAGCTGCCAAAGTTGAGGATGAGCGGTCTCTTGTCTTTTGCGTAATCTAGGATGCGGCTGCGCCGCTGATCCTCCAGCTGAACAACTTCGGTGTTGGGCGCTCCGTGTCCGAGATGCGCTGCCTTCAGGAAGTCCAGTTTATGACCGTGCCACACTGCCTTGAGGGACTCCACACTGAAGAGACGGTTGGAGTCCGATATGCAGAGCGGAGGATCGATGGCATCACCCTCCTGCTCCTTCATCCTGAAGAAAACCCTTTTCCTTATGCATAAAAAGTCAAGCAGCCAAAACATGACTGCTGCCATCAGAAAACGGGGCAGCAACACGAGACAGACTATTGCATTTTTAATGGCTTTAATAGTATTCATTATCACTTAGAATAACTACCCGAGTGGTGTTGTGCTGTGCCACGATCTTGTGGGTTGAAGTTGGGTTACTTGCAACTTCCCCTCTTTTTATAGCACCGGCAGATTTGAATGAATCACACCCCGCCTCCAAACTGGGGCCGAGGCCTCACATGGTGGGGATTACCTTCTGTCAACTCCACAGCTTTGAGTCACAGCCAAAAGCCAAGGGTGCAGGAAAGGGTGCGGCACAGCAGTGCGTTATTTGGGGACAGTCGGTCACATTATTTTATCACCAGACTGTTAAAATTAACCTTTTCTTTCAGACGCTCATGACGTCCTCACAGAAACAGTGTCAGTGTCCTCGCATATCATTAGAGACAAGAGCCTAAAGTTGGTGCTGCTGCACACTTTTCTACTGCAATTACTGTTTACTGGGGTACATGTTGGCAGATGCTGACTACTTACTCCATTTAAAGGACCGGCCTGTATAAATAGCCTGCTACACTGCCCTCAACTGAACTAGTCCCTAACACATATGAACAGTCGACTGTTTGTCTGGATGCAAAGTCACATCAGTCCATACAGACCCATGGTGGCTCACATGAGAGACATCAGTCACTGAGAAGTTTTATTAAAGTCACATGAGGTTCAAACACTCACATGTTTAATCTCTTTGGATGATTTACTGCATTTTAAATCACATATGTGTGTTTTACAGTGAATATGATGAATAAATATGTGATCAGTAGTAAGGAGAAGATATATGGAGCATCATTAATGCCATGTGAAAAAAAGTTACATTCTAAGAAAGTAAGAGAAAAAATATTTCCGATAAAAAAGTCAGAAATCTACAAAATTCTGCGCAGCAAATATCTGAAACAAAAAGTTTGAAATCTTTGAAAAACAACAATTGAGGACAACTAAATTCAGAGAGGAGAGTCAGCAATCCAGAAAAAGTCACAATATTGAGGGGAATTCGTATATCTGAATTTAAAAATCACAGTTTGATTATGAGAAAATTGGAATTTTGTGACACGTACATGTTTTTTGTGACACTTTTTGCTCTCAAATGTCAAAATAAACACAAACAGCACTAACTATTTTTGCTCATGTGGCCCTAATCATCTTCCTCAGGTGATCCCAGTCAACTAAAGTAACAAAGACACACACAGACACAAGAAGCATCCTGTCTGTCAGGGTGAAGGTGTTTGCAGAGCTGCCGTATTTAATCAACCCCCCTTCTTCTCTGGATACTTGTCTATGAACTTAGCAGAGCGTCCAAAAACACAAAAGTCGTACCTGCATCATATGACATTTTGTAAGTTTATACATCCTGTGACCATCACCTGTCATGTACCGCACATTGTCATACGTTTAATTATTAGTTGTTGAGTCAGTTAAACTCTTCAGACTAACACTGATCAGCCTTATTGAGCGTATAGTCAGCTTCACTCCAGATTATCTAACTAACTGCAGAGGAGATTTTGGCATTTTAAGACCCTAGACAGACAGAAGGACACCACCACGCACAAAACTTTGTCCTTTGATCGACTATCTCCAAACACAAACCAAGTTACGGAAGAAGAAATCTCAGTACATCAGGGAGCTCAAACTGCTCCCTCATCAGACCCCAGTTGAGACAGGATCTGTGATGAGGTCTGGAGCACACTGTCACAGTTAGAGCTTCTCAGCTTGCTGCACCTTATTGAGTTATCACAAAGAAATTCACAGCGAGCAGATGGCTGCTCTCTCATTTGTCAAGAGAAAGAAGAAAAGTACACACAAATGACTAGATTAGGCAGACACGGTGAAGATTACCGATGAATGCAGTAATATCACACCTGTTGTACACCTGCTGAGCGCACAGTCGTCATCAGTAATGGCCAGGTCCAATTAATTCAGTTATCAATGACTGTTTTTGGCCAGTCAATCAAATGTAATACCTAATGAATCAAAGTGCTATATTGTTTTAAACCTGGGGGGCAGAACTCCCCCCGCGGGCAGTGATAGTAACTACACAAATAATGTCATCGCAGGCCTGCACATGAGCTCATTCCCAGGAGCACTCTTATCAAGCCTCCCTCTTTTATTTCTTTGACCCTAATCCTCTGAACGGCAAGTTTGTGTGTTTTATATCTGGAGCATTCACTCTAGAAACTTTTCTTGGACACCTCTTAAGATTTTCTGCTATTGCTTCTGCCATAGCTGAAATCATTACTTTATTTGACATTATACATTTTTCATTTATTTCCTAGAACACGTTAATCTGTGATATTGAGGAGATTAAGAGTGAAATGTTTCACACATTCAGATGAAACTGGTTGGTATGGTATAGTATAAACCAAAAGTACAAACTAATTGGCTTATGTAGAATAGCTACAGTGTGAAACCTTAATGAAGTATAATCTAAACAAAAGACAAATATCCCTGTGTGCACAGTTGCACTTAGAAACGTTACCATGAGCTTTAGAGACTGGAGGTTTAACGCCACCCCAGAGGACGACTGAATTTGTTTGTTGTGTAGTTAACCTGAAGTTGAGAATGAGGTTCACTTCTTGTTTTACTGTCCTGTATATTAGTCATGAGGAAAATACTTTTCAGTAAAACGACCTCTATGTTGATTTCTCTTGGTTGGATGATTAAGAAAAATTTGAGTTTTGTTTCAGAGGGGGAACATTTTTTTGGACTGAATTTCTTTGCCACGCCTGGGATAGAAGGCAGAGTATTCTGTTTCTGGACTGTGTAGATAAATAACATTTACTTTGGATTGTTACTGCAACATCATTGTAATGCTGTCGCTTAAATCCATGAGGGTTGGGCACATGTAAGTGTGCAAGACACAAAACATAAAAATCAATCAATCAATCGACTAGCTGCTACCTCATTGTTATGTTTCCCCCCCACTGCTTCCCGTTTTCCTTTTTAAATCTTTATTTCAAACTGTCAACATACAAAGGAAAACATTAGGATCACACACACATGAACAGGTGCAGCATTGCGGAAAAAAGAAGCCATGCCAAACAGAAAAAGACAACAACTAAACAAATCTAATGCAAAATAATCAAATTAATCTCTACCGTCTAGCGCTCTGGTTGGTTGACGTAAGATGTGTAACTTCTGGTGCAACAACACGTACTCATGCCATGTCATATCTTTCATGATAATACAGGTATAATTTTTAATATGATATGAAAAATTTATACTGTGATACTCACAATATTTTGACTTGCTGACATATTGACATCACACTGTTACCCACGGCAACAACAAGCATGGCTGAAAGCTAAATTATTACATACTCTGCAGTGGTTCTAAAAAGAGGAGCAGCTTCAGTAGTGTGGAACAAACTGTGGCATCCTGAATGTTTTATGAACAGCCCCGGACTTCTCATGTAAAACTGTATCACTTATGTTGTTGCAAATCTATGTTCTTAAATTAATAATTTTTTTTTATCTAACTTGTCCTATTGTCAAGAATATTATTAGCTCAAAAATACCCTGATATATTATGATGTTATTTTAAGACCTTATCGCCCACCCCTAGTCCCAACCAACTTACACCAACATTGAAATATTTGTTTCTATGGGTAGGTATTCGTTATGACAATTTGGTATTCGATATTCGTTTTTTTGTTTTTATTTTTATTTTTTTTATTATTTTTTAATTTATTTATTTTTTAACTTTTTTTTTGGTGCCAAATGTAGTCTTTTTGTTGTTGGTAAATGTAGGTTATCAATAAAAATCAAAACTTTTAAATTGCATTGTTAAAAATGTGAAAATATAGTATGGCCTACCAACTGAGCTTGTGGGCACGACATGCTTGAGTGCATCTGTCTGAGGCTGTGGATCAATGCCAAGTTTTATCACTTTATCACTGTTCCCTCTAACTTGTAGCTGTTTTTTCGTTATCTTTTGAAGTTAATATGAATTATGGAACCGTTTTTGTCAACGTTTGTTTCCGGCAATACAATTAGGTCTGAAAAAACCCCGGAGTCTGCCCCCCCCCCATACCTGAATACCTACCCAATGAAATATCTGAATAGTTGAATATTCAGGTCCAGCCCTACCTGACACCTCAACTCCGGTACACTGAGAAACACAGAGAGTTTCACCTGGCAGCAGTGATAGGCTTAATCATTACTGTGTAAGCTTGTTTGGGCTTGAATGTAAAGGACGTTCATTGTGACAGTCCTGCACTCTGGCTTTAGTGCAAACATAATGTTGTGATATCCAACTTTGCAGTCACTCCACACTTTGTCCCCACAGCAGAGTCTCTCTCCATCTTTAAGGAACCAGGAAAAACTTTTGAGAAACTCCAGAGAAACTATAGAAAAAAAACCCTTTGAGAAATATTACAGGGACCCTTATTCAAGGCAACTGCCAGACACTTTCGAAAACACTTTAGAGAGCGCTGCTCTCACCAGGGAGCCGAAGGACAACGTACAAAACACCCGTGAGAATCCACCCACAGAAATAAACACAACTTCACAAGCTACATGTATAACAAGGCCACTAACTCATTTCCAAAGGAAAAGCTAAGAAAGGGTCTAAAAGCATCTTCTCGCAGCAATATTGCACAGCAAAGAAAATCTCTCCACACATTATTGCCTGAAGTCTGCTGCACACTTCTGCTGGTACATGCGGGTTTCAACACGAGGGAGGCTAAACAAACAGCAGTTAACATATACGAAGGCACAATGAAGGTATTTTGAAAGTATAAATGTGAGCAGTGAATAACAGGAGTTTAAAAAGCCACATTCTTGTGGGCTGTAACAGCCTGACTAAAGATAACAGATGTGCTGCTCATGTTACCTCCATTACTCAGGTCCTGTCAGGTCAAATCAAAATTTCGCACAAATGAAAGACTTGCTGTAATTTAAGTCCAAACAAATCCCAAACTGAGGTCTGCTGGAAAGTGTGGTCTGAGACTGAGGTGTAGCTGTGTCCTCGATTTTTGATTGGTTGGGTGTCTTCCATGGAGATGTTGTTATTTGGCTTAAAATATTCCAGGGGTTTAGGCGTAAACATGGCTATCAGACACGGTTGCCTGCTCCTCAGACATTACACTGGTGGTTATCTCACTTCCTTCAATATCCCTCTGCCTTAGTGATATCTCTGTCGTTAAGAGTTTCCATATCTCCTCCGTTTCCCATATTCTTTACCCATAAATGCTCCATGCTGCTTTTGTGCTTAGGAAAACATTCCTGCATAAACATTTTCAACATGTGCCCTGGTGAGATGGTTTCCTGGCAAAATGCTGGTTTCACAAATACTTAAAGTAGTTGAAAAATAAATAAAAAGCACTTTCCTGAACAATTGCTTGGCACTGTTCACCTGCATTATCCCCTGCAATGCCAAATGTAAGTGTGTGCAAGACAGAAACTCCGCAGCGCTCAGAGTAAACTCATATTTCAAGCACTGGCAGCGATTACGGCCGGACTTTTTGTCAGTAAACTGCCATCCATCATTTAATGTAAACGTACTATGAGTATTGTTACCAGCTCCCCTTTAAATTCTCCTATTCATCAAATTATTTAAAGGTTTCCTGAGGCCACTCCATGTGGGTGTGCAGCAACGCAGACGCTTGGTAGGTGTGTTTGTGTGGGAGGTTTACTGTGTTGTGTATTTCATGTATCTCTAATTACAATGTTAATGTCACACTTCTGTTTCTGTTAACTTCACAGTCTTGACAGTAATTCTTTAGAGGGAAGTTTGCAGGTCTAGTTGGATATACTTTGAAAAAGTTAATTATTACAAGATAATTTGGGGGGAAAATAGGACAAATATCTTTTAAAGAATAATTTTAAAATGCCTTTCTTACCAATGCCAAAAGAAGGAGTCAAATCAAATTACTTTAGCTTCAGCAATAGTTGAAATTAAACTCTTTTATCGCAATCACAGAATCAAAACTTCTCCTTCTGCTAGGAGGACTCTGCTGCTACTGCTGCCATTGTAAGTAACGGCAGTAGCTCAGTCCATAGGTACTTGGGTTGGTCCCCATCCGGACCAAATATGGAGCGTGGACTGGTGGCTGGAGAGGTGCCAGTTCACCTCCTGGGCACTGCCGAGGTGCCCTTGAGCAAGGAACCGAACCCCCCTCACTCTGACATCTCTCCACTTTGTGCATGTATAGGTCCTGTTTGTGCATGTGTGTGTGTTAATTAATTAATAAGGTATAATTAAAAAATAAATTAATTAATTAAAAGTAACATTAAATAACACTTCACCTACAAAATGGCAGTGTGTAAATTAATAATTCACTTTATGGTACCTAAAATTTGTGAAGAAAACTCATTCTCACATCTCAATTCAAAAAATCGGAGACCATATAAACCATATAACCACCGCTTGAGTTCAAACGCACGCATGTGCCCAAGCACGCTGCTTGGCTGTGCATGAAACGTGTTTTAAATCATAATGTTTTAGCCAATGTACATGTATTTGGGATCTACTGACCATACGACTGGATAAATGAGACTTGGTTTATACTGCACAAGGTTTTGTAGAGTTTTTAAATGCATGTTTTGATATAGTTTTACTGTTGTTTTACGTGACACCCTTTAAGTCAAATTCATCAAGAATTTTCTTCATTTTTGAATTCTTTGTTCATTGTGGATACATTTGAGATTAACAAAATTTTCTTCATGAATTTGATGTAACGTGGTGAGTAAATGACATACAAATGGTCATTTTGTGGGAGAAGTATTCCTTAAGTATTATGGCTAATGCCACTTTACTACTATCACTATTAACACAACTGCTAATTTAATCCCACTGCTAATCCGTGGGATTTTTTGTTTAAATATCATGTATAAATGAAATTCAGAAGTACTTAGTGTTTGGTATCACTTCATACTATTCAGTTAATCAATAGAAACATTATCTTTGGTCCTTTTTTTTGGCATAAAGATAAAACATGATTCTGATGTGTGTACTTTGCACCTTGAGAGAATAATGATAGTGTTAACTGCATTAATCTAGTGCAGTGGTTCTCAAATGGTGTGCAATGATGCCAAGCCAGGTGTGCCGAGGGATTTTGTGATAACCACACAATATTATTGCAGAGACAAAAACTTATGAATGGATTTTCAATTGACTGCATCAGTATGTTGTGCTCATACATTTCCTAATAAAGAGGCAAACTGTAGCTAACAAATGTCATTTTATCTAATTAAATTAAAAGAAACCTTCACAGGGAACCTATTTGTCACCGTTTGCGCATGGAAATTCTGACTTGGACGATGGATCACTTTATTATGAGGAGCAAATTATGACAAAGCACCAGTGAAGACGACCAATCGAAAGAAAAGAGAAAAAAGTGGCCAGTATCATGAAAGCTGCCTGTTTTATGTCGTGATAAGAGTGGTAACACATGTTATAGAGGCTATTGTGCACAGATACAAATACAGGTGTGCCTTGCGATTTTGGTTCACCCTTTGGTGTGCCTTGAGTACAAAAAGTTTGAAAACCACTAATATATTATTAGCTAATTGTTACTGAACCAACTAGAGAAATGAAAATGATAACAATACAGCTCATAAACTGAATCTGCAACTTAAAAAAATTGAATCATGTGTATTTTCCCAGCCAGTGATTCACAGCCTTTCTGATGCTGCAATGATTCCACAGTTTATATGTATTTATATGTTGATGCACAGGGAGCATATACAGTGTATATCCTCATCACATTCATGTCGACACAGAGATTAATGTTAATGAGTCAGTGTCGGGTCTTGTGTACTGCAGGGTGATCTGTTCAGCGTCTCTGTGCTCTGCAGGGACTCAACATCTGGACACACACATTAGCCATTACTGGCTGAATGCCATTCACTGGTCTGGAGTGCTTATTCAACAAAAGCATTCCAGGTCTAGTGAGCACATGGTATATTGGTTAAGCCCTAATCTCCTGTTACAGTAAATCCATGTCATATTTTACTGCAGGGTGGCCCAGAACCAGACATGGGGGGAAGATGTCATTTGTCTGCAGCTCACAGTCGTCGTGATGACTCAGACAACAGACGGCGGGGAGTCCCACGGTAAATTGATATCACTGTCAAAGGTTTGTCTCAGTTTATTAGAGAACTGTAAACACACAAGTTGAGCTCAAAATGCTGAACTTGACTAATACTTATTTTCCATGATACCATAAAAATAAGTATTTAACAGTATTTTTATTTTATTTTATTGTATCGTATGGTTATAACCTTCCCCTCGCTTTTTGTGCTTTATGATTTAGCTGCTATAACACTGCAGTTTTTCTTTTACGATAAAGTACAGTGCTGGTACTCTGTCTGTCAGGAAATCTGTTTCCTTCCAACTGTTTTAAAGCACATTTTCAATTTCTGCATTAAAAGATATGCCAAGTTTCAGAAAAAAATTTGACAAGTTGCAAAAAAATGTATGTTGGTGTATGTATAATAAGTATGTGACAAAGTGCAGCATGTGACTCAAACATCCATTAAAGCAAGCGGAAAATTTGCAGTGATGTTCCTCACAGTAACATATAAAACAAACATAAATGCCATATTTCCAAGAGATTTTCCACATCGTTTTCCACCACGTAAGGGTGAGCAGATGCTCTTTTACTGTAGCTATGTCATCTTGTTGATCTTTCTTCCTCTGCATTGATTTAATGGCACCCAACTGGAGAATAAGCTCCATCGGCTAGTTATCTCATTTAACTAACTCCCAACTGCATTCATTAACAGAAGCAGAGAACGACCGTGCTTTTATTATTATTTTAATGCTGTAATCTTGAGATCTGGAGGTCATTTTTTGTTATCTCTAGATAACGGGTTAATTTATGATGATTCCTGTGAAACAAAAGGCAAATTTCTCGAAATAAGATCATTTTCACAAGAACGCAGCTTTTGTTTCCTCAGGGTCTTGGGATAATTATGGAGGCCTCAACGACTGTCTGGTTCGTTTGACCTGATTTCAGCCTGTCATGACTGAGTGACCAGGACTGATCTGAATATTTTCTCTTACATAAATACACAATACAACTTCTGCTAGTGTAAGACCTCGTTTAAAGACTATTCTGAGAGGTTGACTCCTTGATATGAAATTTTCTGCTTAAGTCATTTGCTACAGTTGTCAAGACATCATCTCTGCATGCTGGCATGGCACTCCTGATCTCTGATGAACGTTATAAGTAATAAAAGGAAACAACATTTTGTTTCCTTGTGATAAAAGTTTAATTATCTTGTTATCTTGAGATACAGAGCTTGTGTTCTTGACACAACAAAATAATTAACAAGTGATCTCAAATTAAGACATAAAAAAAATAATTACAAGCACTGCAGTTCTTGGCCTCTGAAATAATTCACAAAAAATTAAATTTTCCGGAAAGTGAGTCAAAATTCGTGCTAGATTTGGATAGAAACCTGGCTTTTCTTAGTGTAACTGTGGTTAGATTTCCTTCTGTAATGTTAGTGTAACTTGATTAGTGCTAAAACGAACAGTTGGCTAATTAATCTAACTTTCTTTAAACAGCAAACTGGTATATCTTAATTTATTTATTAAGCAAAGACACTAAACATTCAGGCGTTAAAGCATCCAAAAAAGTTTCATACCATTTAACACGTTTACATGCACACTAATATTCCACTATTATTCAGAATATGATAATGTTCGGAGTTTGATACAGGTCATGTTAACAGCACATTTGAATATCTGGATATTTTGAATTAGGCCTTGGCCTGAATGTAACATTTTCCAGTGAAGACATGCTAATGTTATTCAGGTTTTAGGACCATTATTTAGACATGTATACAGCGAATTCGGGTTTTTGGATACGCGTAATTATCCCAGTGCTGACCTTTTCAAGAAGGTGGTTGATGCAATTCGAAGTCCTCAACTGGTAAAAAAACTCTACGGTGAAAAAGTCCCATTTTTACCCAAAGAAGAAAAGTGACACGAAGTGGGTTCAGCAGCTCTGCTTTTCCATATGTTGACAAAATACACAACATGTTAGGCACATTAATTAAGAGTATGCATGGCTGCATGTTAACAAGAATATTAGAGTAAGATTCATTTTCATTAGCCACATTAACAGTTTTGTAGGAATATATGTCCTTTTTCGGAATAAAAGCAGAAACTGGAATACTTTGTGCAAGTAAACACAGTCAATGTAAGTTGAATACTTTTGTCTGCGTGAGCTCGAGCAAATTGTTATAGACATTTCTCACTATTTTCTGACTCTTTATAGACTAAAGGATTATCTGATTTATTCAATTAGTATCATTATTAATGGTGCCACAGTTGTTTTATGCCATTATTACAGAACGTACTTCAAATGTGTACACACAGCAGCTGACGGGACGTAATGTGAACATAATGTTTGCTTCACACAAGATAAATGGGGTCCCTTTCGAAGAATGTGTCTGGTGTACTTCACTATAACTATTTGCTGCATGTGATGACAGACTGCGTCTTTATGAGGGCAGCTCATTTAGATTCAGAGACAGAAAGATGACTGTTGTAGCTGTAATGAGTTCAGCAGCTGACTCATGATTCCTCATTCTCTTTTTCAGTAGACATTCAGTAGACATTTTAACGGATCCGTTCTTTTTTGTCCTTCAGTTCTTTCCTTTTGAGGCCGTTTCCCCCCCTCCGTCCTCACTCCTCCTTTCTCGCCCACATTGAAACTGTATTAACACTCTATTATCTAAACGCTCTTTACTTTCACAAAACGAGAAAACAGAAGTATTTTGATGAGGAAAAAGAGGCTCACCTGCTGTGCCTACATTTGCTTTGAGGAATTACTCCTTTGTTGTTGCGGCTGAACACCAGAGATGTCTTCTAACCTGCTTACTTTTACCTCCTATAAACTTTGCCGGATTCTTGGCAGCAGCTCTAGGTTCATCTGAGGACAATGCAGATCTGGGAAAACAGCCCTTTTTTCTGCTGCTTACTTATTGAGCTGGCGGGGCTCCAGAAACCACAACTGATGGAATATCATAAAGACTAACCCACAAAACAGATTTATGATAAGTTTCAAATGCTGGCTCCTTCCCTTTCAAGTCACTGATATCTCTCTCCTTGCACTGAATAGAATAGAGGATAAAAATCTACCTCTTCCCCATCCTCCGCTTCACCTTCCACGACCCCGTCTAAATCAAAGAGCACTAGTGTTCGCGTCAACTTGAATGAACTGCTGTTGCCTGCCCCGTGGGCTGTTTGTATCTCAGCAACTGGCGAGCCAATGAGGAGTGGACCAACATGTTATAATAATCTGTTTCATCTTGCTAGTCACATCACTCACGAGTCGATTCAAAGTAGCATCTCAGTTTGGACATTTCTTTCACTGACAGACCAACAAGCACAACCGATTAAGACCCCAGTGACAAGCAGCAGCATGTGAAGCTGGAGAAGTACGTGAAGAAAAAGAATTTTGAAAGAGAGTTAAGGAGTCTGAAATCGATAAAGGTCATTAAACCACCTCCTGCAGTCTGAAAGAATGAGCAAAGCGCAGTGTTTTTGAAATCGTCACCTCCTGTGTGACTGACAAAGTGTTGCTGATATTGTAAGATTATCCCATTTGTGACTTTGATGGCATTGTGGCGTCTCTGTGGTGTGGCTTCAGGCTTCATGGTAGTGTTACAAACAACCCGGTAAACTTTAACTGTCTGCCTGTCTGGTGTTGAACAAAACACCTGTCTGAGCCAAATCTGGACAAAACAGTGACACCTGATCTGTTGTAGGTCATCGCTTCTCCGTGTAAACAATTTCATTACATAACAATTAAAGGGATTTTGCATAAATAACTGTTTTTGTTGATTAAAAATGCAGAATAGAAAAATGCAAACATAAAAGGCAGCTATAAAAAGAAACTGCTGTTGTATTTGAGATGTGGTGTGTTCGCATACAAAGCCGAGGGAAAGTGGGCACCGATAGGAATTTCCTTTAGGTGTGAATTGAGGTTAAGACATGTCAGTGTGATTTGAAAATATTTTGCAGCTTTACGCTTACCTGTCAGTATTATAAACCTATTTCATAAACATTCAGGGACAAAAGAAAATGGAGAGACTGGAGGGAAATGACAGAAAGAACTGGAGTTACTGGTAAGGTCTAGGTAAACACCTCTGAGGGCAACGGCTAATATTTCAGGAGATCTGGCGTAGCTAGTGATATGTGATGGGCTACGAGACTGCGACGTGATTTTATCCCGACTTGTCATATCTTGCCTCTTGGGCAGAAGCCACAGGAATACTAAAATGACGCCAGGGATTGCCTTTTGTATCTTTACACAGAAGGGGTCAGTGGTAGATGACAAGATGACAATCACAATAAGATGACAATATAATAAAAAACTCTTGGCTTTGAGTGGCACAAAGGCAGTGGTTAGAAGTGGTCAGCGGTTAGATTTAGGCAACATAACTAACGGTTATGGTTAGGAAAAGATTGTGGATGTTGCCTGAAAACATCTGATTTGAGTGTTACAAACGAAGCTGTAAAGGCAGCGTCACATTGCCAAAAAACACCTGACTTTGAGTGCCTTGGATAGGTCTAGAAAGGCAGAGACTTGTTGCTAAAAAAACATCGGCATTGAGTGCCAAAAACACCCCAACAATGTTGTTTCATGGTCTTGAACCCCACTCTTCTGGGTCAAAGTCCTGTGTTTGTTGAACGCACCAACCAACACTAGATGCCCACCCTAAATAAACTTTCACACTATTTAATAACGTCCGTTGCTCTGACCATCTCATAATGACGCAGATAGCATTTCACACAGATGCTAATCGATACCCCCAGCCTGATTTTAGTGACACCAGGGAGACAAGCGGCCGAGGTTGCATATTCTGACACTCTGGGCGTGAGACCAGGCTGAAGATTGGATTTCAGCCAATGTGTTCTGCCTCTCTACAGGGATTGTTTAACAGCCGCTAAAACGTGATTGATCACTACTAATACTTCTAAGATTGCAGATGGAAACCAGAATGCTTCTGATGCTAAAATCGTACAGCAGCTACATTCCCGCGTCTCACAAAAGGTCACTTTGCTTCCTTTCCTGGAGGTGGCAAAAGTGAGCCAGCGTGCGTCCTGATATTGCGCCTGCTTACGGGGACACTTGAACAAAAACATGCTATAGTTAATGTTATTAGTATCACCTGTGCTTTCTCTGCTGTGAGGAAAGGCCTGTAGGTGGTGCAGGTTGGACAGTAACTGCGGGTCTGAAGCTGCTGGTGCTGCAGCTCAAGTCAGGTATTTTGGATTAGCCTAGATTGTGGTGGTTTGCATTAAAAACACTGTGCTTGTCTATTTATTTATGATCCCTTTACCTTGTAATGTTGCTCAAGGCTATAATAACTTTTTGCTCTCATGTTTTAAACAAAACCAAAAACGTGCTTCTTGTTCCTCTCTTTAGATATATATTCAAGAGAATACAGTATTAAAACCAGTGAGCAAAGAGTGGATGATTGTCCTGTTTAATTCATTTGGAGAGAAACAGCTTTACGAGAGAGCAAGAGAAAGGAAAGACAAAAGGTAGGAAGTGGACCTTTGGATTCACCTACGTGCATTTCATGTGTGATTAGACCACCTTCAGTGTAATTCTGATTCTAATCTATTCTAAATTTGCAAATACTTGCAGTATTCACAAAGCCTTGTCCAATATTCTCTCAGTAGTTTTGGGGGTTCCTGGCAAGTCTTCACACAAGTTCGTGCCTCCAGTTGTCTGTGCCCTTATTTGCACTCTCCGAGTAATGATGATGGTGAGCATGTCGGAGGATGTCCTCATGTGGCTTCTTTCACTGCTGCCTGTTTGAGCTTATTAGCGAGTTCCCGTCTGTACACTCATTGATGCCAGTCCTCAGGACAGATGGTGGCAAGACAGGGTGAGTGAGAAAACCTCTGACACACACACACACACACACACACACACACACACCCTCTCCCTCTCTCTCTCTCTCTCTCTCTCTCCCATTCTCTCTTGGCCACTATGTCTCTCACCCTGTGAGGCATCCACAGCTGCTGTGAACAATTGCTTTTATTGATCGCATTGTGTGGTCAATACGCGTGTAGTGACTTTGTCTTGTTAAATTTCACTCTAGATATTATAAAGCCTCAACTGTGTGTTAATTTAAGATGTTCTGCTGCAGTGCAAAGGGTTTAAATATAGATCTGTTTGCAGGAACACTGCAGCAACAGTGAACCCCTTCATACATTTATCCTGGTTTGTTTGCCAATAATGTACACCGGCGAGAAGTGAGGTGTGCCTCTTTATTAAACAAACCCGAATTTGTTGCCTTTTTTCGTGCGCACGTTTGAAGAGCAGAAAAGGTTAATGTGAGGTTTATGTGTTTACCAAAAAACCAAATCCCTAGGAGGAGAATCAAAGCACTGCTGTCCTCATAAGGTCATTGTGCACTCAACAGTGTTTAATAGGATGTGTTTTCTGCCCTGAGTTGTCTCTGCGGGATACCGCTAAAGCAGTGGGACAAACATCAACTGGCAGCATTTGTGATGCTGGGCAGGAAGGTGAAGCAAAACACTGAAGGCTGAGATCTTGAGGCGAGCTGAGGGCAGAGTAGGTTGACAAACTGAGACAACATTAACTAAGATGCTCTGTAAAACGGGATTAGTTGTACACGTTTTTTCTTTGATTGGCACTTTGAAAAATTAGGTTGTGTCTATTAATTGAAAGTAGTTCGTACAATGGTAAATTGTTTCTCCAGTGAGTTTGTTTTAGGGCTGCATTTATATATTATCAACAGTTATTTCTCCTGCTTTCTATACACTGCTATAATACAAGTAATTGCTTGTTGAATTAAAAACATTATTTCCAACATCCCTTTGAACATTGAAATGAACAGAAATGGCACCAATTAAAACTAGAAAGTACAGTTTTCTACTGATACTTTCTCTAAACTAACTAAAAAATCTCTGAGTGCATTAATACAGTCTTTTGCAATGTATTTATGGTGCAAGTTGACATCATGACGATTAAAAACACAACATATTGTGTATTTTTTGCAATATTTTAGAAGTAATCAAAGCTGACAGTCATTGATCAAGTTGCGGAGAATCAAGGGCAAATTTTTTATATAGTGTCTAGTGTCTATTCTGTCATGTCTTCATTTTTAGTTAAACTGCAGGACATTTGTTCAATTGACTGATTAATCGTTTTCTCTGTAAATGTCAGACAACAGTGAGCCCAAGGTGATGTCTTCAAATGTCTTGCCACCAACAGTCCAAAACCCAAAGACATTAAAGTCACGATGACATAAACGAGAGAGGAGCAGCATCTGAAAGGCTGCAATCAGAAAATTTTTGGCATCTCTGCTTGAAAAATGAGTAAAACGATTACACAGTAATTGAAATACTGGCAGATGTATTTTCTGTCAATTGACTCATCAAATAGTTGATTAATCTTATTAGCTCTAGTGGTCAGTTTGATGAACTGGCAGTGGTGGAATATAACTCTACATTTACTTCAGTACTGTACTTAAGTACAAATTTAAGGCATGTTTTACCTTACTTGAGCATTTTCATCACTTCAGAGCAAATATTGTACTTTTTTTCTTCACTACTATTATTTGATAACTCCGGAAACGATTAGTCGATTGATTAGGAAATTAATGGGCAACTACTTTGATTGAATTGTTTAAGTCATTTTCATGCTGAAACATTTTATGGTTTCAGCTTCTCAAATGCACATAGTTGTTTTACTTTTGATACGTAAACACATTTTCCTGATTGTACTTACATACTTTTACTTAAGTAGAATTTTCAAAGCAGGAGTATTTTTTACATTGTGATATTGGTACTTAATTAAAGAATCTGAGTACTTGCTCCACTGCTGCGAATTGGACACCTCATCTAATATGTGAGAAAATTTGTGACCTTTGTCAGTGGCATATGATAATGCTTTGTTTGACAGTCATTGTGCATGGCTGGCATTATTATTCCACAATGCAATGATTCTTGGTTCATCAGTAAATTAGTTGTTTTATGGACACAAACAAATGGAATATTTAGGTCCAAACAATATACAAAACAATCCTACATAAGCTAAACCTATTAGTAAACCCATTAAAGGGTAATACAACAAACAACACAGAGCCCCGTGACTTTGTTAATTATCTCCATTAATCATTTTTTTCTGGCTTTTTCTTTTAAAGAATTTGGATACCATTAATCTTCTGAGCTTGCACAGTACACGGTCGCAGCCAAAAACAAGACATTCTGAGAATCTGCAGGGACATTATATCATGGGATACCTTCCCACGAAAGAAATCAGCGAGCTTGTTTGTGAGTTCTCAGTGGGCGGACAGACCAGCTGTGGCCATATTATTTCCAGTTTAAGATGATGGAAACACAATCACTTGTTCTGTAACTTAACATGCTCTAATTGTAATAAAAAAAAATATACAGTTGGATTTTTCCCAAAAATGAAATGTTCTTTTCCAAGACATCAATAAATTGTCTCTTTAAATGAAGTCTTTTAACTTTGTGACCATATTTGACCGCATGCAGATGATAATTACTGTGTGCAACAATTGCTAAAGCCTTGAACAATGGATAAACACATGCACAGCATGCATGTAACCAGATCTCTATAATTATATGCTTTCCCTACATGGTTTACCACGGCAGTCAGAGGCATGAACATGAGTGAAAAGCATGATGTTGTGCGCTCATTAGTTGTCTTACGATTTCAAAATTTGCAAAGGAAAAACAGCCCAGCCCACAGAGCTTCTTCTGTAAATGTCTCTTGTCATACACCTCCTGGTTGGTTTTGTATCATGCATAAAGTGTCCAGCTTGCTGTGGAACTGGAGCCCAGTAAATGAAGCTCTAATGCTGTCCAAGAGGCTAATTTGAATATAAGCAAGCAGGACATGTTTCAGGTTTACCAGAAATATGGCGTGCAATTACATGAGCATGTGGGTGGAGGAGTTTAAATGTTTTACAGGTGATTAGAGAGTTGCAAACATTTGGAGTCACCAGTCAATTAAGATGATTTACTGCGAGCCCAGCTGCTGTTGAATTGCCCGACTAAAGGTGTTTATTTCAAATTTATTTATGCTTATGTATGTGCAGTGAGAGTTTTCCCTACAGTTATTTCAGAAGCTTTCACGATCTGTTACCAGGCTGTTATATAAAGCCAGGCATTAAAAAGGATTTTCATATTACAGGCGATTGTGGCATATTACTTCATTTAGCGTCATCCACAGCTGCCAGTGATGGCTGGTGTTTATTCTGCCATCTATCTCATTTCCCTTATTTCACCCTCTCTCACACCAATCTGCAACTACACACCTCCTCGCTCCCCCGTAACCCTCCTCTCCTCTTCATTATTGCCTTGGCTTTGTAAGACCCCCTGGTGATTCCTGGCATCACACTCCCATTTCAAAGGAATGAAAATGCAGCACTGGTCTGTGCCATCAGTTTGCTCTGTTCCCCCTTTCATCTGCCTGGACATATTAAGACAAGAAATGCGAAGCTCTGCAGCAGCTCCCACATGAATCAGTCTAAGCCCCCCAGTGGGAACGTGTGCTGGTCATTTCAGGTCCCGTTTCAGACGAGAGACAGCGAGCCAGCGAGAGAGGGGAAGATCAAGTTAGAGGAAGCATGAGAGGCAAGAGATAGTGACAACTTCAAGAGAGACAGAGAGAGGGAGAGGGCATGTGGCCCGTTTTTTAAGGACAGAGCGTTTGCTGCTTTGGTGTCCTTGTTTTCTAAGGACACTGTGTGCCGTAATTACGTGTCTGTGATCCAGTGACCACTCGAGTAAAGGAGGAGCGGCACGCAGCCAAGTAGAGGATACGGCAATAGTAACAGAGAATGGCATTGCTGATGTATTGCTACACTTACTCCTGGAAATTACATTTATACAGCACTAATTTGTTTTCCCAATTATGCTTTGGTGACAAATGTAATTGCTGCCTGGATGGTTACAGATATGTTGTTGTTTTTTTGTTTCCTTTTAGTCTGTAAAGTGTTACATTTATATACCAACCACAAGTTGTAGGGAGGAGGTTGATGTGGATGGTTGCCATAGGACTTTCTCACCATGATACCGGTATCATTTTTAATATCGTGGAAAAACATTGTGATACTCGTGATATTTAGACTTGTTGACACTGATGTCAAACAGGGCAACACCAACAAGCATGGCTGAAAGCGAAATTACTTGTGACTCATGGTGGTTCCAAAAAGAGGAGCAGCTTCGTAGTGTGGAATAAATTGTGGCCTCCTGAACATTTTATAAACAGCCCTGGACTTCTCAGACTTTTTTAGTGAGTTACCGCTCAGAGGGAACTCACTTTGTCATATACCTCATTTTGTCATATACCTTTGGTAATGTAAACCTACGTGACGCTCTCAGCTTGACAAAAAAACTACATATATGTGAATGTACGATAGTTGTGGTATCATAACAGCCTGTCACAGGGTACAGCGTGATGATTAGAGGAGAAATGGCAGAGCATAAAGGTCCAGGTGGAAAAAAAACAACTCGAAGGAAATCAGCTGTTGATTTATATAGATCCCATGGTACATGTTCTGTACTATTGATTAATATTGAACTTTTAATATTGTATACAGAATCTGAATCTCACTCTGAGTTACTAATGTTTATAAACTAAAGAAATGAGAGATCATTTTTGTTCAGTTTTTACTGAATATTTGAAGCAAACTGTTGACATGTAAAACTGTATCACTTATTTTGTTATCGCAAAAATACTCTGAAATATTGGGATATTATGTTAGGGCCATATCTCCCACCTCTACTGATGTTTTCATTTCATTGATTTATTTTATCACACTGTTGAACCCCCAGTAGTAGAATCGACATGACTGATTTTAGAAAATGCACACCCCTGTCCTTTAAAACATTCTGTAAGAAATGGGAATCTTTGCAAGATGTCATTTCTTTAGTTTTAGTACTGTCTCTCATCTCTCACTCACTGAGGGAGACAAGGCACGAGCAGCTATTTTCTGCGTCATGTGCTCGCCAAGAAACGACATTTGGTGAAGCTGTGCTGTTGTCCTGGTGGAAACAGTAGACTTTCAGAGTCGTAGGGTACACACGCTGTACTGTGCCAGAGATAGGTTGTGATAACGAAAAGGGAAATAAAGTGTCAAGAGAAACACAGGAGAATTGTGACCTTGGGGGGAAACCAAAATTCTTTGGGGAAAATTGGATAGTTGGCGAGTATGCTAATGGAGTCTGCATTGTAGTTTGGTCAGGTTTAGGCGACACAAGAGTCATAGATAGGTGGCTTTGGTTGTTAATGTGTGTTAGTTAGTGTTGTTAATAAACATTTGTGATTGGTGCTTCAGGTCACTGCAGACTTTTTCCTGTATCAAACCAAAACCACGAGCTGTCCCTTAAACAAGTGCTGCAAGTGCTAAAACATAACCATGAAAACTTAATAACTTAGTTGAACTGAGCAGCTATTGTAATGAAAATATTTTAGCCTTCAACAAGTTATAGACATTGCAAGTTAACATTTTAATGACTCATTCAGTATCTAGCTAGATCAATTGTGAACATTCCCTCACTGTTGCAAATCAGCTGTATTTAAAATGACTTCCTACAAAACAGGGTTGTGTATTATATTGAAATAATGCTTCACACACAAATGAACATCACTTACTCACCGCGTGAATACAAAAAAGGCGAACGTTCTTCATGAATCAGAGTCACTGGAGACTGCATTTCACAACAGAAACACTATATCAAAACATTTGTTTAGAAACACTCACACAACTCATGCAGTATAATCCGAGTCCCATTTATCCAGTCGAATAATTCCCAAACACATGCATTTTCAATAAATCCTTAAACACTTCTGACACGAGCAGCATACCCTGAGTGTGCCTGAGCATGCACACACGCTCCTCAGCCATACATAAGACTGTTTGATCCGTTTAAAAACCTAAAGTTTTGGTGAGAACAAAAACAAAGTGTTCTTCACAAAATCAAGGTAAAACAGCAAGTTACTTAGATACAAATGGTCATTTTGCAGGTGAAGTATTCCTTAAAGATGAACGGCTGGTAAATGGAAGATTGAATGAATAACTATGCAATACTGACCTAAAAAACCTTTAACCATAATTTACGCTGCCAATTAGCCAACAATAAAGGTCATATCAAAGACTATAAAAAACCATTAATTAACCGCAAACAAATACCCTACATAATTAAAGCCAGCAACACAACACCTAATATAAAACTACTGGGTTATTCACTCCCGAGCCCTCTCACATGTACGAGCATGGAGCTATGAACAAGTTAATAAGCGAAGATTAGGTAGCTCTCTACATGGTAAACATCCAGAATGAATGGGACCAGTGCCTGACCATCCAAAATACAAAGAAAGAGCAATATGGTTTAAGACCCTGGGCAACAGTGGAGTACATTTTGTTTGTATTGTGAAGTGCCAATAAGGCAAAGGGCGAGGTGTTTTGGATAAGGGCTTTGGAGCAATAAAAGGGAGGTTAAGAGGGCCCATGTTTAGCCGAGGCAGAGATAACTGGGAAAGAAACAAGCAAAGGGTCTACAAAAAGATGCTTGTATGGGCAAGAGGGAAGGAAGCCAACAGTGCTCACGGGGCTCTTAAGAAGAAAGTACCACTACACACACTTAATTAGGGTTGTGCCTAGCATCGAATCAGGCCTACAGACTGGAGAGGTGAAGGAAAGATGTAAATACATGAGCATGTATAGAATGTGGATGGGGTACCATCATATCGAGGATGCAGAGTAAGGGTACGGTCACAAATGAGTGAAACTGACACTGGCGGATATATTAATGTGTGCAGGGGGGGGGGGGGGACTAAAACATTTGCTTCATGTGGCAGATCAGATTCACATCTTTGTATCATATGGAGTTCAATTTTAGTAGACTTTGACTGGAAAAGTTGCAGCCTCAACCACTACAGGAAGTACATGTGGAGGAGACAGTGATTGTTGTCATGTCTCACCAGCTGATATTGTTTGATACTGGACATGACAAATACTAACTGCCCTGAAATTGAGATGCTGCCTGGCTGGCAGTCAGTCAGGAGATAAGGCATGGAATGGAATAAAATGGAAAATGTACACAGTGCACTGTAGTTATTCGCAAGCTAGCTAAAATTAGCTAGTGAGCTAAGTCTGTCCCATCAGACACTGCCCACATCCAGCATGAATATCACCTCAGCAGGCAACAGTCACTCGCCTGCAGTTGCTCATGTGTTACCATACCCTTATGGTGCACATAAGTTGGAGCTGCGCCTCGTTTTCAAACTATATGGTTTGACTAAAATGAACAATGACAGCAATATAGTCCACGATGAGCAGCGCTAAAATCAACCTGCGTAGTTGTCCCTCCATTGTGACATTAGAAAGTGTCACATTTATCTTGCAAGTGTACTCTTCTTCAATGTTTTGTTTACTTCCTGAATTTTCCCCCATGGAAATTCTGACCAATCGAGAGCAGCTTTGTCGCGCAAGACATTTTATCTGGTCCGCTTCTAAATGCTGTCATGGGAACACAAACCAACTCTAAGCAATTATGCAACTTTGTAACAAAATTAGTCCCTGATTCAGACCAAAGCAAGACAACTCTAGGTCTGAAAGCACCCTAAGTGCAACGGAAAAAGATTCAGCGTATAAATGATAATGTAAAGTCATGATGTACCATCACTGCAGGCCACTGAAAGCTCTCTTCGTCGCCATTGTTCAGTGTGCTCTCCATTATTATACATCCATTACTTCCCTTCGTTTGGGGTTTCACTGGCGCTCTTTTAATGATGTTATCTCATTGTACATTCTTCTGCAGTGTCACCTGACTAGAGAATGAGTATCACCTGCTGCTTATCTCAAAAAGTCAACTCCCAATACTTGCATTACTGAAAGAAAATGCAAATAATATGCATTTTCTTTTGCAGATTATCTGACAATTTGGTTAAAATTTGCAATACATTTGAAGAGAAAGACAACTGCTCCCTAAATGTAGATATAATGCAAGATTTCCCAACATCTGCGTATTGTATATGGAACTGATTATACACCATGTCTCGGTTTCTCCTCTTAACTCCACTTTTAAAGGTCATTTAAGTTCAACACAAACAGCATCCTCCTGTGTCAAAGAGAGAGACACTGTGCCTACTTTCTCCCTTTAGCACACCTGGCAAATTGCGAAGCTTGCGTGCACTGTTGTGTCTGATGGCGGAAAGGTGTGAGGGTGAGAGAGATGCCAGACACTGTTTAACGATCCAATAAGAGCTTTGTTTGAAGCATACTGACACGATAAACATCCACCTCCTCTCTAGGAGCTTTTGCTGTGCTGCTACATCATGACTTGACTTCTGCTTTTATTTCTCAGAGGAGAGTTATTATTCAGAGAATCACAAGGAGTTGCTTGTCACAAAAAATATAAACATAGGTCATCTGAAGTGTTTGACCATTTGACCAGTCCTGTTTTTCCCAGTGAGGAGTCTTCTTCAAGTTTGTTTTCCAAAAGATGAGCCCAGACAGGTGTTTGACTCAAAGGCCAACAGTATTTCATGAGCTATACGACTAAAGAGCATGTGGTATCTTTACTCCACAGTGTGTCTTACAAAAGAAAAAAAGAAAAGAATCTCCAAACATGAGTTTCAGTCTGGCAAAAGCTGTTGTCGATGCCCTCTGCCTCCTACACAGTACTGAGAAACTTTTTGTTCAAATCATCACATCCTGACAGTCTGGTTACATAAGGAGTCAACACAAGTCCACTTTCAATTTGTGATTCCATATTTAATGTGTTTGTGGGGGAGGTGAGAGGTTTTTTGAGGAGTAAACACCTACCTACGTACCAGCCAATGTGTTAGAACTGTCTGGAAGGAAAATGAGAGAGCCATAAGGAAAGATGCAAACTCAGAAGTTTGAGCTGCAGACTACAGAACAATTTAGGCTTAGTGAGAGCGTATTAAGAGACAGTCAAACACAGGTTTTACAAAACTCATTATGGCCACTTTGATCTGATTTGAGGCAGGGATACTGAAGATTGTTTTTACATATATTTGGCACATAGTGTGAAGAGTAGGATAAGCTGTGTGGGGGCCCTTTCCCAAGCCTCCAAGGGGAGGAGCTCAGTGAAACCTTATAGCTGTTAGTTTCCTCAGACTAGGGGTTGATAAAGTAAATATTTATTTATTAATTTTAATTAATTGAATTATTACTTTGAGTGGTTATTCAAGATGATGGATGAAAACAAACTAGTGACAAATTATTAGGTGTAAACAAAACTTATTTAACAAAATCAATCAATTTGAGATCTGACCAACTGATAGTGATATTTCCTGAAGGGTTATCCAAGAAGGTATTTTTTGACAGCTCATGCGTGTGAAGGATGCCGTGTGTAAATATCTCCGTCCCGGCGTTGCTCTCAAGTTAGTGCATCTTACCCCGAGAAAGTACCCCATCGAGGCTACGCGCATTGGGTCTTTCACATGGCCAGGCCAGTGTTAGTCTCAAATAAGAGGGCCCTCCTCCAACCCTCTTCCCTTCCCGTAGCCGATACTCAATCTCTGGGCTCATACGTCGCCTTTAGGTTCAGGGACGAGGCCATTGAGCATGGAGTGCCTTGTATTTTGCAAATATTAAAAAAAAAATTCATGCTATTTACTGATGATTTGAGTTTTAGGCCACGTAAGGGCCCATGGCGGCAATTGGGCACCGGACAGAGAATCTAGCCAAATTGACTCCCTGAGGGCTACTTGCCTGCAAGCATAGTTCATTTGATCTGTGAGTGCCGCAGCGGCAGATTAACATTCTCAATTACGCTTCTGAGATCGGCCCATTTGTAAAGTTGTGCCTGTCAGAAATGAAAGAAGCAACCACGCTTCACAATAGCAAGAGATGAATAATTAACACAGGGACACAGGATGAAAACTGTGAAAGTATAATTTTCATTTCACGGGGACGTTAAGAGGACATGTGCATGCAGGTAAAAAGGTGTTAGTTCAGTGGTTGGAAGGGTGTTAAGTTTGCTTTAAGTGCGATTGTGAATCCTGTTAAACTTTAGAGTCAGTACTCAGAGTTGTTATCACATTTCACCGTCTCAAAACAGTTACGACTGTATGTCTTATTTTGCCCCAAGCACGTTGACTATTTGTTTCACAAGGAACATGCCGTAAAACAAAACACATTTTGAATTAGGTTTTAAAGAAAAAGAGAGTACGGGAAGTTTATTATTGCAAAATAAACCCTGACAGGGAGAGTTAATGAGAGGATGAGAAGGAGAAAATAGCGAAACCTGGCTTCACCTCATTTACACCTGGTATTAAAGTGCTATTTTAACTCTGAATCTGAAGTTCGATCGGGCCTGCCAGACCTCCAGGGGTGGTCTGGCTCGCACAGTGATGAGATCCCAGCCAGAGTCTGCCAGGTGTCATTTAATGCGGTTCATACAATGTGTTTCTTACATTTGTAACAAAGTATGTTCTCATTCTCAAGGTTGTTCTTTTTTTTTTGTTTAATCCACTCAGACCTTACATTTCTTATCCATACTGAAGGAGCCACAGCTGCAAACACTGTTACCACTCATTGTTTCTGTTGCCTCCTGCAAAGAGTCAAAAACTCTGAGCCTTTCTGTCTCTGTGAAAAGAAACTACAGGCTGTAGAGTATCATGTACATGGACCCCTCCAGGTTTCCCAGGTAGCCAGCAGAATCGGGTTGATTGCAGCTGAGGGTCAGCATACTCTGCCAAGTATTGGTAATCCAATGTGAGCCTGCTCTAGCCATCATCTGGCTGTAATATATCACTGAGGTATGGGGTCAATGGTGTGTTATTAATGACACAACATGATCTCATCCCCACTCTACATATTTTGACGCTGGGCAGAAGCCCCTGGCGTCAATATGATGTATCTGACTATGGATGTCACGAGAACCCAACCACTCGAAGTCGTCGAATATCAGTGCTTGGTCGGTGACTTTGCCGTTTTTTCACATCAGCATTATATTCGGCCAGTCGCCTTATTCTGTAACAGCCAGTCATGGGGAAACGTGGCCCAGTGGCATCAGGGGAAACAACATAAGTTAAGGGGTCTGAAAGCCCCTGTTGCCCAATGCCAAAAAATCAATGCAGTTCTTCTAGACCTGACAGGGAAGCATACATGCCTACAAGTGTTTTAGTTTGCCGTTAAATGCCAAAAGAAGAACACCAACCAGATGCAGCTGCAGTGACAGCTCTGCCTTGTCTCATCAAAAAGGAAAGCATTTCTTCCTGAGGCCTGCATATTTTGTTAATTCTTTTTAATGAAGTGAAACATATTTACACTATGCTAATGCCAAGTCCTAAGTCAGGGCTAACAAGTCCAAATGCCAGCAGCTTGACGAGACGTTGAGTGTCTATTCTGTGCTGAGCACTGCACATTTGGCTTTTTTTTTTTTTTTTTTTTTTGGGTCACCGAGAGTTGTAAAATGTTCACCTCGTAAATGCAGTGCCCCATAGCCCCACCTCCTCTCACTCACTCACAGTGCTGTCTTCTCATCACTTGTCTCATTTATGGTATCGGGGCTTTACAGTCCGTACAGCATTCAACACCCTCTGTCCTTGGACCATTTACTAACCCATCCTCTTTGACTGGACTAAGTCTGGAGTCTGTTCGGCCACCTCCATGATGTGTAAAGATGTGATGTTGATAAATGCATCTCTTTGACTAAACTGTGCCTCATGGACAGATGGTGCCGAAACAACCTCTTTGCCCTCCCATGTCATACATAAAGAACATCTGGACCTCAATCAGTTTGTTCTTCAAGACTTACTCAGAGAAAGCCACAAATCTCTGATGAGAAGCATCAACATGTTGTGCTGTTATGTGCCACTATGGCCTCTTGCACTCAAGCAGGGGGGGAGGTTGAACAGATTATTTCAATTTTGCTGGTGGCTTATGCAGCTGCAGGCTGAATCAGTTTTGTGGATTGTCGGTATCATCATCATTATTCTCATTTGGGGCTTTATTTGGGAGTGGTGTGAAGATAAAATGTAGCTGTGGTCATGCAAACACAAAGTCACTGGGATTTAACGCTGTGACGCAATGCAGTATTTTTGGTTTTCCTGCTCCTTCCGTTGCACTGGTTGCCACGGAAATAAAGCCCCTTTTTTTACATCCATGTCATCAGTGCACTTTTCATTAGGAGTGAGATGACCCGATAGCTGTGACTACTGTTTATACAACCTGGGTGTGCGTCAGTGTGTGTGTGCATCTCTTTGCATGTGTGTCTCATGATTGACTGGATCCTTCTGTGTGTCTCTGTCTGCAGCTCTGCCTCTCCTTCCTCTGCTGTGAATTCCAAATGACATTCCTCTCACATATTTAGACATGATGAGTCTAACTTGACACACTTGGATCTCAGACCTTTCTTTAATAATTATATTGCTGATTCATATCATTAATATGAATTAATAACTGGGGCCTAATAGCTAGCATCTTGCTGCAACAGCTTCCTTGTTTTTCTTGGGTTGTTTTTTTTTGTACATTTTTACAGATATGTAACATGAGCTGATTTGCACGAATACTGCACACAGTACAATACAATCCATTTCTTCTATTTGGAGTACCATGGTTGCCGACACCCCTGACAAGCTCCTGGAGTAATGGCATGGAGCTGGCGTTCCTTCAGCGCATACACTGAAGGAGATATAGAGAGATATACAGAGAGGCCACTGTAAAGGTCACACAGAGGACCAAAAGGGATGGGACATTTAAACCTTGTTTCCCCATCGATCATTATGGGGAACGTGAGGTCACTCACCAATAGGTCGGATGAACTCAAAGCTTTGGTAAATAGCCAGCGTGCAAACAGGGTGTGCAGGGTACAGGGCAGATGGAAACATACTGACAGTCCTCTTGAACTAGCCAGCTTCTCACATGTATGAGCGGACCGGGGGACACAGAGCCATAAGAACAGGGATAGAGGTCTCAAAGCTGTGTAATCCCAAACATATTGCTGTGAAGGAGTGTTTTTTATACTCCTGGTACCCTTTCTAAGTTTAATACAGTACCTTCTACCTAATCGATATTAAGTGCGATCTTCAATACCATGGGAAAAAATTGACATAGAGGTCATACAATTTAAGATTTTTATTAAAAAATAAATATAACAAGGTTCTAACATGACAACAATGACTTTTCTTGTCTTGGTTAGTATCAGAATGACTGTGGTAAACATTAACAACACGAGTCAGCAAGAAAGCACAGCTGATACCGCTGTATCATTATGTTCAAAATCAATGCTGATAAATCGGATTTTTGACAACATTAACACCAGATATGGAACTGACTGTCACAGGAATTCTTGCATGTCATCTCTGTCATCGTTTACATACCACCATCTGCTGGGTTGTGAGCATGAGTGACATCATCTACTAAGTCATCGCTGGACACCAACTGCAGCTACCTACACCCAAATGATGAGCATCCTAGCACTCTGATAATGATGTTGGGGATTTCTGATTATGTCTCCCTCTCTCCTGTCCTGACTAACTTTTAATAATATGTGGGTTGTGCAATGGGAGAGAGTAAAATCCTGGATCGCTTATATGTCAACATGACGGGGGCATATTGCTCTTCTTCTCTCCCCCACCTTGGAGAATAAGACTACAACCGTACAACTGTGTACCAAGATGGCGCCGGTGTGTATGGCTGACCGTCTGCTGCTCCCACTTTTGTTGTTTGTAATCCTTGGCACTGTACAGATCGAGTCTCTGCTGGTGTTTGATCGCCAATCGCTCTTAGATCTGAGACATAATGTCAGAGATCTAAGTATATTTGATCACGGTGGACAAAGAACTCCGCCCCCGCTCCTGTCAGGAATCCCGACTCACCTTTACCGGGCCCCGGCTGTACCCCCCCGGCGGAAGCGTCTCCGTCGCCGCGGGAAACGCGGCGGTCGGCTGGTGAAGCTGAAGGCCTGCCTGGCACGATCTTCGTCCATCTCCCGGTCAAGACATGGATTGTCCTTTTCCTTCGCTGTGCCCCGGCGCTTCCTGGATCCGATCGACGCCTGCCTGGTACCTGTCGCCGGTCTGGTTGAGGGTTTCCGGCCCCGCCGCCCCTGCTCTCCCCGGCTCTCTCAGCGCGGGGTGAATCTCCGGAACCTGAAGACGCTGCCCCGGGCTCCCCGATCCGCCGAAACACAGGCCCCGGCTCCGGCTCCTGCCAGGATTGGGCTGGTAAATGCCAGATCTCTGGCAAACAAAACTTTTATCCTGAGGGATTTCTTCAGCTCCCGTGGCCTGGATTTTCTCTGTGTGACAGAGACGTGGATCGGTGCTGGTGAGTGCAGCGCTCTTGTCGAACTTTTACCGGCTGGTTGTTCTTATTTTAACTCCCCGCGGACGTCAGGCCGTGGGGGAGGAACGGCGACTGTTTATAAAAATGTCTTTAAATGTAAGCAGTGCACTGTGTCATCCTCTTTCGCCAGCTTTGAAGCGACTTTATTTGAGGTGGGTCGCTCTGACCCGGTGATGTGTGCTGTCATCTACCGGCCCCCCAAGTACAACAAGGACTTTGTGAAAGACTTCTCGGATTTTCTGGCTGAAATCATGCCAAAATACGACCGTGTCCTTTTTCTTGGGGATTTTAATATTCATGTGTGTTGTCCAGATAAGCCGTTGGTGAAGGACTTTTTAAGCCTTATTGACTCTTTTAATTTGGTGCAGTGTGTGTCTGGTCCCACACACGAACACGGTCATACATTAGATCTGGTTCTTTCTCATGGTTTGTCTGTGTTTAACTTGAAGATCTGTGAAAATGTCATTTCTGACCACATGCCCGTATTGTTTGAAGTTGCTTTTTCTTGTACTGCAGTTAAATCTTGCGCTCCTGCTCAGCGCCGTCGGACTTTTAACCCTTCCACTGCTGGTCATTTCTCTGCTGCTTTCGATCAGCTCTGTGCCTCCTTTGACTCAATGTCTGCTGACACGGAGGAGCTCAGCTCCTGGTTCCACTCCTCATGCCGAACCATCTGGACTCTGTGGCTCCATTAAAAACAAAGCAGCCTAAAGTGAAACCCGAGCCCTGGTTCAGTGACAGGACTCGTGCAGTTCGACGGGAGTGCCGCAAAGCTGAACGCAGGTGGAAGAAGGACAAGCTCCATGTCTCATTCCAAATCTTAAAGGACTGTTGGCACCGTTATCAGAACACTATTAAGGAGGTCAAAAGAGAATACTTGTCAAACTTCATTGTGTCAAATAGCCATAACCCTCGTGTGTTATTCAAAACTATTGACTCTGTTTTAAATGCCCCGCAGTCTGTCTGCTTGGAAGCTTCCCCTGAGCTGTGCAATAACTTCCTGCACTTTTTCATAGACAAGGTTGTTAACACAAGGGCTACCATTTCAGCGCCTGCCTCTGACCCCTCTGTCTCTGTCCCTTGCCAGGCTGTGTTTGATAAATTTGAGCTTGTGACCTTGTCACTTTTAGGTGATGTGGTTGGCCATATCAAGCCATCAGGTTCCCCTTGTGATGCTGTCCCTCCTCACTTTTTTAAAGAAATCTTCCCTTGTATAGGGCAGCTGGTCCTTGCCATCATTAACAGCAGTTTGTCCTCTGGTGTTGTGCCCATAAGCTTTAAACATGCAGTAGTGCAGCCCCTGCTGAAGAAACCAGGCCTCGACCACACTGCTAATTTCAGGCCCATCTCCAAGCTGCCTTTCATTTCAAAAATCTTGGAGAAAATTGTTCATGCGCAGTTAAAACCTTTTCTGGATGAGCATAATATCCTGGAGGTCTTTCAGGCTGGTTTCAAAATCCTGCACAGCACAGAGTCAGCTCTACTAAGGGTTTTTAATGACATCCTTCTGGCAAATGATTCTGGTGATTATGTAATTCTTGTCTTGTTGGACCTAAAAGCTGCCTTCGACACTGTGGACCACAATATTTTAGTATCCAGGTTGCAGCACCATGCGGGCATCTGTGGTAGTGCTCTGGAATGGTTTAGATCCTATCTGGCAGACAGAACTATGTGTGTAAGCCTTGCTGGTTCTGAGTCCCACTCTGCTCCTCTGTCATATGAGGTTCCACAGGGTTCAATTTTAGGGCCCCTGCTTTTTTCATTGTATTTGCTTCCTCTGGGGTCCATTCTTAGAAAGCATGGTATCTCTTTCCATTGTTACGCTGATGATAGTCAGATTTATGTGCCGCTGAAGAAGAGAGATGCTTTCTCCCTACAACCGCTTCTGTCATGTCTTGATGACATTAAAGCCTGGATGGCCTTAAACTTTTTAAATTTCAATGAAAATAAAACAGAGGTGATGGTGTTTGGTCCAAATAGCTCTTATGACCCCCCCCCCCTGTTGATTTGGGCCCCTTGGCAGTATATGTGAAACCAACAGTTTCTAACCTGGGTTTTAAGATGGACAGTGGTTTTAAATTGGAGCGTCAAATTGGTGCAGTGGTTAAGTCCAGCTTCTTTCATCTTAGACAGCTGGCAAAGGTCAAACCTTTTCTTGCACATAAGCACTTTGAAATAGTAATCCATGCCTTCATCACGTCCCGGCTGGATTACTGTAACGCACTTTATTTTGGAGTCAGCCAGTCTTCCCTCGCACGTCTCCAGTTAGTTCAGAACGCCACTGCACGGCTACTAACTGGAACACGTAAGAGGGAACACATTACGCCCATTCTGGCCTCCCTCCATTGGCTGCCCGTGCACTTTAGAATTCATTTTAAGATTCTTTTATTTGTTTTTAAATCTTTAAATGGTCTTGCCCCGCCTTACCTCTCTGAGCTGCTTCATCCTTACGCTCCTGCTCGGTGCCTCAGGTCAGCTGATCAGCTGCTCCTGGATGTACTGAGGTCTATGCGGAAGCTCAGAGGGGACAGAGCCTTTTCTGTGGCAGCCCCCAGATTGTGGAATGATTTACCTGTCCACATTAGACTGGCCCCCTCACTGTCCGTTTTTAAAACCAGCCTTAAAACCCATTTTTACTCCTTGGCTTTTAAACCAGCATGAGACTCTGCTCTTGTTTTACTGTTTTATTGTTTTATTGTTTTTATTGTTTGTCTTATGTTTTTACTTATGTACAGCACTTTGTTTCAGCTGTGGTTGTTTTTAAAGTGCTCTATAAATAAAGTTGAGTTGAGTTGAGTTGAGTACAACCTGATTCACCTTTTGGTCACCTACAAGCCACTGGTGTAACAGGTGGCAAACAGAGGGACTGTAAAGGTTTGGTCTAACAACACAAAGGACGCCCTCCAGGAGTGTTTCCATGTCATAGACTGGGAACTGCTCCAGGACAACTATGGTGATGACAATGAAGGTCTCTTTTATTGCATAACCATTGACATTGTCCAATCCACAAAGGTTTAAGGCCTTCCAAATGAAAAACTCTGGGTTAGTAAGGAGAAAAAAAAGCTTTCCTAACAGGAAGAAGAGGGCTTTCATGGTGAGGGATCGCAAGGAACTCAGGGCTGTCCAAAAGGATTTAAAGAAGAAACTGAGAGAGGCCAAGAACAAGTACAGGGAGAACACTGAGGCCCAAAAAGGACAGCACAGTACAAAGGAGGTGTGGAATGGGATAAAACATAGTACATGGGGACCTAAATTTGCTGGTGAGCTGAACCTATTCAGCAATAGGTTTGACACAACCCAGCCCAGTGTGACTCAGACAGTGTGCCTAGGTCCACACCCACCATTTATGCCCCTAGTCGCACGTCTGCTTGAGACTCTGCTCTCCTCCCCATCAAGTCCATGGGTACCTCCCCGTCTCTCAGTACATCTGTACCTTCAGAGGACAGCCCCTCCTCACCCTCAACTTCTTTCCTACCAAACACCAACATGTCAGTGGACAGCATTTCATCACAACCCCCAACCCCTCCTTATCTGTTTAAAATCTGCATGTGTGTGCAGAGTGTATCGGCAGCAGTACACAATTTTGGAATCAGAAGCATTTTGGTTTCCGTTTTTAGTCTGTGTAGTACTGACCTGCAGGTGGCAAGCAGTGGCAGAACACATTGGCTATTATCTAATGACAGTTTAGCTTTTTTTTCTCTCTCTCTCTCTCTAAAATTCCTCTGTTGATATGTAGACATCTTCAAAAAGAGATAAGCTGAAATGTTATCTGGACCTGTCCCAAGTTGTTCATTGAACTATAAACAATGAGCAACAGATGGAAGAGAAGGTCTTGGCCCAGATATCCGCTGGCTACATCAAGTCTCCCAAAATATTGTCTGTTTCCCCCAGAGGGTTTATAATCATCACACGATAGCGGATGGGTTCCAAGATGGTCCCCTCCATGACATGTCCACCACTGCTGGACTCACATCTGTCCCAGGGTTCTCAAAACATCAACAAGCAGATTGGAGGAGACTTCCAGCAACTCTTCAGTCTTTCCTTAAGACTGATAAAGGTGCCCAATCTATGAAAACTTCCTGCATTGTTCCAGCGTGAAAGATCATGAAGAGAGACTGACTCTTAAGCACCTGAAGAAAGCTTAATACTTTCAGAGACCCACTGCAGTTTGCATACTAACTCAGCATTGGAGTAGAGGATGCCCTCATCTTCCTGACGCACAGGGATCTCTCGCACCTTGGGTGAGAAGGAACATGCTGTAAGAGTCATGTTCTTTAAATTCTCCAGTGCTTTCAACACCATCCAGCCTTACCCTCTAAGGGATGAGCTTCTGCTGATGCAACTGCACCTCTACACTGCATCCTGGATTATGGACTATCTCAGTGGGTCAATATGTCAAAGTGGTTAGCTGTACTTCTGAGGCTGTGATTAACAACGCCAGCGCACTTCAAGTAACAGTTCGGACACAATTCCTCTTCACAGTCATTTCTCTGTGGTTCCGGCCGCCTCCAAAAGTTTTCTGATGACTCATCCATTGTTGGATGTGTCAGCAATGACAATGAGGAGGAGAACATAGGACTGACAGAGAGCTTTGTCACACAGTGCGACAGCAATCACTTGAGGCTCAACATTAGCAAGACCAACAACTGGAAGAAAAGGAGGCCGCGGTCCCAGGTATCATCTAGGGGGAGGGACTGGAGAGGGTGGACTCATGCAGGTACTTTGGTGTCCAAATCAATAAAAAAAAACTGCACTGGTCTCACAACACAACATGACAAGCACATCAGGAAGGGACAGAGCAGACTGTTCCTCCTGAGGAGTCCTTCAGTGTGTGCAACATGCACCTGAAGGCCTTTCAGCCATCCTACACTACCCGTCTCATCCTCTCCAAGACGAGCTGTGGCAGATGGGCAGCTCATTCAGTCACAGGATCATCCCACCCAGGTTTTTTTTTAGAGCCAGAAGTGACCATATTTGCGCGAGAAGGTGGAGCTGTTGCGGAGCAAGGGTCGGATCTGACTGAGAAGCCGAGGACACTATCAGCAAACCACCTGTCAGTCAAAGCAGCCTGCCCTTAATTATGCATAACTTTAAGCCTTAATAAGATGTAAACGGATAAGTGCTATAAAAATCACCCCGGTGCAGCTGTCATGAAGGGGCAAATTAGCCAAAAAGACAAAAACTGTTTTTTGTCCCAGGCTGTAAACATGTTTATTTCTGCTGTAAAGTTGGGCATTTTAACATGGCTGTGTATAGGGACTTCATGAGCCAGCCTCAATTGTTCATTCAAAGAACTGAAGTTTTTGGCAGTTGTATGTCGGCTTCATTTTTTATCTCTGGAGGCTGCCGCTTGGTTCTGAGCAATATACCTGCCATGACCTAGTTGTTTCCCTGAGCAACACTAGAGCATACATGTCATTTGTTAGTCGCTCATAACAAAAGCATTCGTTCCAAAAGAAATGTTTGAGTTTGCTACAAGGTTAACATCTCTGATCTCTCTGTCCTCATCCATTCTTGAATATGCTGCAGCGAACAACAGAGTGAGCTCAACCTAGCATGCCTGTTTAAAACAGGTTTTACCCTGCAACTGTCGCAAAATAGAAAATAACAATAATAATAATATTATTATTAATAATAATAATAATAATAAAATAATAATAATGTGTTTGCTTTATGTGGAAGTTTGTTTGAATCATTGGGTCTCTGTAAATTCAAAGAGTAAGATCCAGACCTGCTCTATATGAGAAGTGTCCTGAGATAACCTTTGTTACAATTTAGTGCTATATAAATAAAACTGAAATGAATTTAACTGATTGGAATTAAGAGGTTATAGGGGTCCCCTCTCAATACCCTGCATGGCGTGTAAAATGCATTACTAATAAATATGTCCTGTAAGTCTCAAGGGCTCACACTCAACACTGCACTGCCTTGGATCCTCAGCAATACGCTGCCTAGTGTGAAGTCGATCGGATAAACGGTTGTAGAGAAAAACGAAGATTAGACAGACAGACAGACAGACAGACAGAGGCTCCTTCCATTTTAGTTAGATGTGCCTCTTATTGTTTATTTCTGTTTCTCTCTATACTCATCTGTATTTGTTTCTGTCCTTGTGCTTCTGCAACGACAGAATTTCCCCGCTGGGGATCAATGAAGGAGTATCTTATCTTATCTTGTTGACATGCTGTGTGCAGGCAGGAGGCAATGGAGCAAAGCAAGCTAACGCTGAGCAGAGAGAGAGACAGAGAGCACGAGAGAAGGAGGGAGAGAAAGAAACAGAGCAGGAGGGAGAGGAAGAGAGAGAGGAAGAGAGAGAGAGAGAGAGAGGGAGAGAGGCAGGACTCAGCTGCGTATTTGCAGTTTCATCCACCCAAAGTTCAGATGAGGACAGCCTCGTACACTGGCTGCCTCGAGATTAGCCACACTTTTTTGGAAGGCAGCAGACAGGAGAGAAGGAGTGAATTTAAACCATACAAAATGCAACCCATTTTTTAATATGAAACAATTTTAGCTGTTTTTATGTAATGATGCACAAGGCAAAAAAAAAAAATTAACCTTTTCAGACTATTTCTTCCTGTCACATTTTCAAGGTTTTCAATGAATATGTGGGCACCATAGGGGACCTTTAGAGCTCATCAAGCATTAGGGAAGGATGACATATGGAGTTACACATCAGAGCAGAACAGAGGGCTAAAGAAGGAAAAACATTCATCTGAGACGGTGAGGCTTCTCCGTGGTAATTCTGTTGACACATAAATGGCTAAAAGGCTATAGGCCTGGGGAGAGGATGGCCTGAACATAATGAGAAGCATGTAAGTAAGCATAATGAGAAGCAGAACGTATGCAAAGGGCTCCTACGTGCTCCGCATGTGTGAGGGCCAGCATATTTGTTAACTGGCTTATATTAGACCTTGCTCTCTTTCTGCAGATTGTCTCCGGTCATATTTTGTTTCACATGATTCTCAAAAAGCCTGAATCATTTTAATGAATGTTGTCCCAAATGTTGACGCTTGATGCACATTGACAGACAAGATTGCCTTTTTGTGTTCCAGCCTATATGTTCTCCATTATGTCTCTTGCATTTTCTGTGAACTACCCTCTGAGGTTTCCATAAACTATGCAGTGAGGCCCTCTTTCTACAGCCTACAGTATGGACCCATCCAAGAATCTGGGGGCCGTTAACCTAAAACAGCTTTCCCTTGCCAAAAAAAGAACTGTTGAATGTCAGCCCAACAGCTTGCTCTTGAAATAACCAGTAAAGAGCCTGAGTGAATGAGAGCCCATGGTTGATTTCCACATTAGCCTTTCACCCAAAAAATTCTCAGGTTTTCATTTTGTGCTGGGAATTTAGATAACAACAGCACTGCCAAATGTACGCGGCTGAAATTACGTGCGTGAATATGTATTTAAACCCTTCTAATGGGAGTTAGATGCTGTCAAATGAGAGGAAGAACAAATAAAGAAGTATGCAAATTCATTTGCAACAGCCGGCGTGAGCCAAGAATACACTGACCTACTTGATAGAAAAGTTTACAGAGACATTAGCAATCATCTGGTACTTTAAAAAGCTGAATAGGCAGCTTTCTTTCATGACTTCAGTTCACTTGTCTGACATAGGTCTCTTTCATCTGCTTTGCGAATGACTTACAGTAAATTTCACAAAAAGCTAAGTCATGAGTAATTGTTTTTACTGTTAGGAGAAGATTGGCTGGAGGCGATGAGGTTTTCTTGAAAAGGGACATTCTTTGGTGATTTGCTATTGCATCAGCCATGTCTCAACTTACAATGTGGAGGAAGTGATGCATTTCCAGTACAGGCTTGGGATTTGCTAGATACTTTTACTGGAAGGATCAAAGAATGGTTGACAACACAGTGACTCACTCAAATTCAGTTAAAATAACACTGGTTCTGGTATAATGCACCAGTTGTTTCACAACCAAGTCTGCTCCAACAAAAGTTTGCTTCGGTAAACATTATTTATTTCCTTTGCCATGGGGGAACTGAAATTACATCGATTCTTTTAAATTTCCATGTTATGTGGCCATGTGAGAACTGATTCAGCTCATACCACTGAAAGCCTTTAAAATTGTGACCGTTGCAACCTTTGGCCCAAAAGATGTGAGCCTTATTCTTTTTTTGCCAAGATACACCTCAGCTGAACATTATCCATGAAATTGACATTTCTTTTCTGTAAAACAGATCATTCCTTTACATTAGTTATGTAACCGACAACTGAGATCTGTTCAGTTGGGGGGGAAAAAGGAGCAGGAGGGTAAATCTAATTATTTCATTTTGCTTTTGAGTATTACATTGTTGATATTAGACTTTTTACCAATAGTACTTTATTCTCCAACTTTGAAGTAGCTTTACATGCCAGAAGAATGTATCTAAACAATCTAAAGTGCATGGTACAAGGGCATTTAGGGCATGTCCAACTCTACTTTAGCTTGTTAAATGACACATAAGCGAAGTGCAAAGTAATGCACACGGAGCAAGGGGGTTGTATTTAGTCCCTTGATTAATCATAGGTGTGATTTGGGCGTAACATGAATACAATTAAGTGTCATCTCCCACTCCCGTTTAAAGCTGGGTGTGCCTGTGACTGGCGCATTGCTATTTACGTGGCAGATTTTGCAAATAGTTTTTGCTGAGAGTAAGAGCAGTAATGTTACTGCAGCAAATATTGTGGGACATTTAAGCACCAAACTAAAAACTGTAGCTTTAGACTAGGGATGTTCAATATTGGCTTTTTAACCGATATCCGATATACCGATATTGTCCAACTCTTAATTCCGATACCCCCCCCCCAGAAAAAAAAGAAAGAAAAACTAAATAATTTTAGGTAACTAACATCACACATATTACAAACAAATAAAGATATCTCAAAAACTATACACCACATCTCCCATATTTTGACATTTTGAGTGAGAGGAGAAGTAGCTGAAGAGTTTGATGTATAATATGTGCATGCTGTGTAAAAGTTGTGTCATTAAAAAGTAAAAACAGATACCGATAATTTCCGATATTACATTTTAATGCCAACATCGGCTGATAATAATGGTAGGCCGATAATATCGGACATCTCTATTTTAGACCCTTTAAATAACAGTGACAACAGCACTATTCTGACTTTAGACCAAGCATTTGTTACCCAACAGTGCAATCGCTTTCTGCTGCCTCAAAATAGCAACACACTAACAACGCACCTAACCACACCTCATTTTAAGACCTACACGTCCATGGGCCCTCAAATGGGAGCAAGTTAATGTGCTTCTTACAAAACCAGGGCAGTAGCCGTGAAAACGACAATTGCATCGGTCTGAAACTGGCAGTCATCATTGTGCTGTGTGCTGCTGTGCACTGCGTGTCACGAAGGGCCCTGAGTGTCCAGGCTGTGTTTAATCTTTGGGTTGGGATTAATGTTATTAGAAGAGTCACGTCTGTATCGGGGTCAGGGTAAAGTCCGGTTAAGATTACATAATCTGCAAAGATGCACTTAATACTAAAGTGACATCCTGATGAGCATCTGACAGTCAAGAGACGTGACTGCTTCAGCCCTGTTTCAGCCTTCTTACACCGGCTTTACAGACAATATCTTATTGATAACATTTAAGGCTCTAAGTGGCCTTGCTCCTTGCTACAGTCGGGACCTGTTATGAGCCGGTGGTTCATCCTCCCTCATGTCTTCATTTCTATCATTGCCTCTCTTATATATTGAAATTTGCTTTACCATTTCTTCTGGTCCAGTCAATGTCACTTGTTATTAGTAAGTTCTTGGATTTTTCTATTGTTCATTTTTCTTTGTGACCTGGGTTTTTAGAAGTGCGCTACAAAGAAAGGTTATCATGGTCATTACAGTTACCTGTGAAGCTCAGCAATGTTCATAGAACTGCAAGTGATTATTTCTGGTTCAGTGTTGCACCTGTTACTCCTCCTCCTCTAATGGCCAATGGCTGACAGAATTAATAAAGTAATCATGTTAAAAATTCCCTCCTGCATTGTTGTACAGTAATTTGTTTACGTTAATTTACCTCGTTAAAAAATCTTAAATTTACATCTGCTCCTTCTCCTTGTTTTAAAAACCCCTAAATGTGCAAATAGTTTTCATTTCTCAAAGTTTAACTACTGGACATATCTGCTACAATTCTTTGTATACATGCACTGGAGGCTTCAAGTTTCCACAATCAGCACACAGATTTCAAGAGACCGCAAAGAAACGTTTTGCTCTCAGCAGATGGATGTAACAACAGCCTGCTAGCATCAAACTCTGAACATATGTCTGCCTGCAGAATGAAGGTCAAACATTCGAGTGAAGCCAAACACGTCTTTGAGTGCAGGAGGACTTAGAGTATGTGAGTTAATGCCAGGATCCGTGAGGTGCTTCAAATCTGAGACAAGTGTTGTTCCAGTGTTGGCCTGTTGATGTCCCACCTTCCCCAATTTTACTGTTTGCACATCAGCTGTGTTGTGACTCACCTGTTGGTCATGTTAAGATAGATTACTAATTGGTAAACAGATCTTTTTAAAAAATATGTATTTGTTAATGACAATTATATTATGTGAAACGTGGTGGAGGCTAAGTCAATGTATAACTGGGCACCTCCTTAGATCAGACCAGTCAAACAGCACGATGGTTTCCCCCCATTTACCACCAGTCAAACTCAAGCCTATTGCTGACCCGTTAAGTAGGTGATCTACAGCGTTAAGCAATGCTCGGCTTCAAATTTGTTCCTCAACACTGATTTTACTCACTCTTACTTACTCACTTGCATATTTATCACAGCTGAGTGAGGTGAGAACAGGATGTTTACAGGATGAAATTCAGGTTAATTGCTTAGATTGAATGCAAGTCATACAAGAGAATTGTAGAGACTTAAAAAAGGAAAACAGACAATAAGGCGCAGCCACTGATATGCACAAATTGATATGCAAAAAAAAATCCTGTGTGGCCCGTCTTCATCAGTTAATCCAGCTCCAGCCCAGTAGCCCACGCAGAATCAGGGAGTGGTCTAGTAATCATATGAAAACTCCCGGCCCATATCTTACCAAGATAAGGAGCTGGGAGCTGAAAAATCCACCGTAAATGCTGCGGTCCATGTGCTCACTGGGACCTAGGTTCAAAGCAAGGGCTTAATGTAATTCTCTAGCACAACAGGATTTGTATTAGTCCCAAAAGGGTCAGTAGGGTTAAGAGCCGCTAAGTAGTAGTGTTTAAATCCTTCCTAAGCTCAGCCACCACAATGCAGGGCCCCCCACACTCCTCTGGACTCATTTCACCTCAGGGTGTGGTTTGGACGACTGGAAAGGCAAAGGGGAAGGTTATGGTAGATGCATACATGAGCCACTATCTGCTTTAGAGTTCTCTTTGTGCTGAATCAAATACTTATTGTGGGGCATGTCTAATAAGTGTGGTTGGTTTGGTGTTGGTGCTTTGGTTTTGACTTAGTTGTTTAGCCAAGCTTGTTTACTACCATTCTAGCTCAGGAGTCATTTTGAGTTACGCAGACTCCTGGGGCTTAACTGTATCATTGGCTAATGTGATTTTTCTCTCCGCAGTGTAACTGTGTGTTATTGATGACTCCTGAAGGACTCCTTCTGTCACCATTCTTCCCGATCTTATTTGCCTTGAAAAAGGATAAAAACTTTTCATAACAGTTTTTGTGGAGAGCTTGTCTTATTAGTTTTACTCTGGTAAAGCACAGCTGCACATTGTCTAACAGGTAAACATTAGACAAATAAACACACAAACAACTCCTCATCAAAGAATTACAATAAATCATTTAGAACATGTTAAACAAGTTTTCACTTAGTTGCTCAAAATAAGAACCTGGTGCTACATTGCACAGCGGATGTGTGTAATTAAGGACAGATTTAGTCAAGATGCAGATTTCATTAGAGGCTGGCATCAGTCATGACAGACACAAGCACTGAGATAACTAGGATGGTGGCCTGGTTACGGATCTGCACCTTCAGGTCAGAGGACAAGGCATCACAGTGCATTAGTTGGAATCACACGACATAGTGGCCTTTTAATATCATCAAAACTGCAGGAGATAAAATGAATGGTAAAGCTTTATAAGTACTTACTATCTTAACTTGATTATATGGAGTAATGTTCAGACCAGCAGGGATTATTCTATGATCCACAATGTTCCATTTGTATTTTTACAGAGCCTTACAAAGCTCTAACTATGGCAATGACGCTCGTTTGGTCGCTTGGTCTGACAATTTGGTCTAAAATGAAATAACTGCTATCAGATGGCTTACTGTAAAATCCGGTATAGACATTAATGATTGCCAAAAGATGAATCCTAATTTGGTGAAGCCCTGAGCTTTCATCCAGCCGTACAGTACAGGAAACCTCTAATAGTGACAAATAAAATCCAAAGTCCAGTAAACCTTGCTAGTATAGCACCTGGGTCTTCAACAGGAGGTCCATGAGCCCTAGGGGTTTTTCAGAGTTACTGCAGGGGGGCAGCAAAAGTTAAAATATGTATTTTTACATGTTGGGCAATTGGCTGTATTATGATTCCAAGTGTACGGACATTCTCGTGAGCCACTATGGATCATTTTGCAACTTCTCAAGGAGGAAGGCGACTGCAAATGCAAGAAGACCTGAAAATATTCTGAAGTTATTTCACGTGCAAGTCAATTTTACAGGGGTCCTTGGCGTGAAAAACATTAAACACATATTAAGGAGATGAGATGAGCGACTCATTAACTCAAAACAACTCCAAGCTCTAACAAAGATTTAATACCAAGAGTGACCATCACTGACCACTGGTTCATTCAAATAGAGTCAGGCATGATCCCACTTCTAAGACATTTTAGCTGAGGCTGACCAAGTACAACTTCTGCTGATGAAAGCAACGCTGAGCCTGATACATTTGATACATTTTCATACGACATGAACTGAGATCATGTAGTTTTAATGTATATAATCAGCCATAATTTTATCTTAAATGTTATATTTATTAAATGATACATTCATGTTCGATTAAGTGTCCATTTACAGACAGGAGCACACTGGTTCATTCCACAGAACCTCTCAGAATCCTCGTCTGAACTGCATCCCCTATGGAGGTGATTGTTTACCCAGTGCAGGTTTACCTTGGATGAACCAGAAGTATTTGGCTGCGGGTAGACGTGGGCGAGTGAGCGACGGAGAGAGAGAGAGCGACAGAGAGAGAGAGAAAGACAGAGACTGATGCAGAGAGTGTGAGAGATTCAGAGACACAGAGAGAGACAAAGAGAGTGAGTAAGAAACAGAGGGAGAGACGTAGCGAGAGATGAAGACAGACAGACAGACAGACAGAGAGAGGAGCAATGTGAGCAGGCTGAGCAGCTAGAGGTTGATTTATAATTAGACTGAATGTCTGTTCAATACCCCTGCTGTTCTGGTGATGGCTCCATTGCATAGAGAGGCTGTTTCACCGCTGTGAACTTAATTTGAATTCTGAAGCACCACTCATCTTCCAACATTTACAGATAACCTTGTATGTCTGGGATAATGAAAACTTGGAGTACAAGTTTCACCATACCATATCTTGGCCATGAGTAACATTCACTTATCAAATCGACAGCTTGTCCATTAGGACTTAAACTGCTTATAAGACATATATTTATAACCACTGATTAAAATATAAAAAGGCTTAAATAAATCAGCATTTTGAACTACACCGATAACATTATCGTCGGTGAAACTAAAAAATAAATTAGTATGTTTTTAGTCACTACAGTATTCTGTATGTGTGGGATGAAAAAACATGTGAAATCTGCGATTATGAAATGTTTGTCACACCTGTTTAAATGCTGTCTTACTAATATACTCGTCTGTACGTTACTCAGTTGGTGAAAGACATTTTCAAATTTGATATTTTCAACAAGTTAAACTAGAAAAGTGGACTCAGTAGATCTCCTGCTCGAGGTGACTGTGGTCATGTCATTTATAACTAGTTTTTTAACTTTATCTGGAGGCTACAGCACACAAAGTAGGATATTTCAACAGTAAACATAATTAAAAAAGACAAAAAATTTAATGACATAACCTACTTACTTACAGTAGAAGCACAAATATCAAGCAAAAATGACCAAATCAACAAAGTCTACAAGTCTACAAAAATTGGGAAGGCAAAACACTCTGCTTTTGAAAAGCTCCCAGTGTGGTATGACTCCTGAGACGGACAGAACAAACCTTGTTGCAGCTGCACATGGTGGAATGGTCTCTGCAGGCCCCCTTACAGTCAAAATGGCAGACAAAACAATTGAGTATTATTGCACCTAACTTTAGTAAGTCATAAGATATCAGGTATGAAATTAATCTGCAGGGACTGTAAAACGGTCAATAAAACAATTGTGAATCACTGCAAGCACAAGAGGCTCTTGAGCATAAAGTCATAGTTGTACACACAAAATGTTAGGCTGATGGTTCCAGTAGTATGTGAGATTAATTGCAGAAAGACAGATACACACACTCACACACCGACACACAACCAAATTCATGATCCTCCTCCAGGCTCATACCAATTATGCTAAAAGTTATAAATCTGAGTTAATCCTGTACTACTAGCACATTCCTTATTCCAGGACATGTTAACTTTAAAGTAGGGCTGTCAAGATTGTTTGTTAATTTTGATTAATTACTCACAGAGGAAATAACACATTAAAAAAAATTCATGCTTATTAATCGCGTTCTGTGGTGCCCTCTGACCCGGTGTATCATTGAAGGTCACAGGCATTTCTCAATACCAAGTACGCCAAGTTCGGACTTACGCACTTGGTAGTTCGGACTTGGCAAGTTCGACTTGGGAGTATAAACTCCCAAGGGCCGCTGCCAGTGCCGCTGGTCTGTGAGAAATGCATTCTGGGATCCCTGGCTGTCAAAAGTCCACACAAGTCACCTGCCGATGCATCCCCGATGGAACAGGCAGAGCCCCGTGAATGACATTTAAAAAATGTCCAGATGGAACTCTTGATAGGAGCACCTCTGCAATTTCTGCTGTATGGAATTTTATATCATCGGAGTACTTCAAGCCTGAAATACTGTATCAACACAAGGCAAAGCATTTAACAGCAAACATTGAGGTCCGAGAAAGCACAGCTTCTGATGCTAGCACTAGCAGCCAACTTCGTCAAGCCACATTCGACCACGTGTTCAGTAGACTCACAAATCAGTCTTTAGACACTTTGCTTAACTAAAGACTGATGTCTTTCTCTCTGATTTTGTGTTTAGATGGGCGGATACAATTTCAGAGTTTAAAAAAAGTCCCTACGTTGCAGAACCAATAGTAAATCCACAGGGCGGTCCTTCGGTGGCTCGCTTAACTCTTGTGCTCGTAAACATAGTCCAACTGCGTTAAAAGTTTTGAACAAAGTCGCTGTAAGTCCTTCATTTCCACAATCTTGTGGACTGAGCACACGTTTGATAAAACAGAGTTAAATCTCTCTGCATCCATTTTCAAGCTCTATGGGTGTTTGTTTCCTTGCGGACGAGAAAAGGTGTCCTTTTAAAAAATGCAAGAGGCGTTGCTTTGTTGCTGGCCGTTTTCTCTGGTGTATTAAACACACTTTAGAAAGGAGTGTCCCGAGACTATCAGAAGGCGGAGATCTCTGATTCTCTGGTGGCGAGACTAGGTGTTCAGACGCAAACTGAGTCAAAGTCTAAGTCTAAGCCTGTGACCGACTCCCTTGCAAAATGGACCGCAGGCCAGTTTGAGTGTTAGGAGGAGGACAATTGCGTCCAAAATCCAGCAGCTTTACGACGACACATCTGCCAAAATTAAGATGATTAAAAATGTTTTAAAATACTTTCAAAGAAAATATTTAATGTATGCGATTCATTCAGATTAATTAATCACAGAGCATGTAATTAATTCAATTAATTCTTTAAATAACTTGACAGCCCTACTTTAAAGCATCTAAAATCACGTCTGATTCTCGAAACATCCTTGTGTCACAAAAATAAACACAAATAAGACAATGCAAGCCATGTGGAATTGCTTGTTTATACACTGACACACCTAATATTACATCTGCTTGGTAAATCTTGGCCTCTTTGATAGATAAACAGAGTAATCTAGATGTAAAATATTGCATGGAACACAAGAATATTGACATTTAGGCTGCAATAAGTGCTGCCATGATGTAAATTTTATTTGGCAGCCTTAGTACAATTCAAGTCATAGTGCAATCTGTCAGTTGTGTTTGAAATACAAATGTTTATCTCTCCAAAGAACTCATTAAAAAAATACTTCCAACAATACACAAACATTAGGACCTAACTGAACACGAGATGACGGTGTGGACATTAAATCAACACAGTGAGTTAATCCAGGGATTTTCTTACAGCGTCATATTCAACAGCTGTCTACAAATATGTGTGCATTATGTGCATTACTTTGACATCAACATACAAAGCAGAGGGTCCTATATCTTATGCTACAGAGGGAATGCTGCCATGAATTCTTCCAGTCACTACACCACCCAAGATGCTTGTTTGTCTTTTCTGTTCCAAATGTAAACTTCCAGTCACACTTAAGTAGCCATAATAGCTTTCTGTATGTTCTTGCGTTAGGGCAAGCCTTAAACATATAAACACTGGAGATATACAGTACGCTCTCTGTTATTATGGATATGGGAGTTTATTGCCAACGTTCCTGCAATTATAGTAAAGAATGTGTGCCGTCTGAAAAGTTTTCTTCAAAGAGGTATAAACATTTAATAACTATACACAGGACTAAAGAAGACACTTTCCATCCTTCACATTATTAGGTGCCTTAAATCTGACCCACCTCCTCATATTTGAGGAAAAGCTGTAGGTTATGTAAACGATTGAACAACTCCGGCATTCAGTTTAACTTTCTTATCCAAACTTAAATCATCAGTATGTCACGGCATGGAGGATTTGGATGTATATAATTCAACATACATGGTCATTACTGAGGTATCAGTATGAACACCTTGCCTTCTCATTAGCGAGATAATTAAAGCCGAGGCCATTATCCTCCCACATTCAAGCGATATTCATAAAGCTGCATGCATTAACATGGCACTTCAGAGGTTCAGATGCCTTGTAAAGTTTACAGGCTTCCATAGGATTACAGATTTCAGTAATGATCAAACATGTTCTCCTTTAACGTTCAGTTTCATCTCAGACTATAAAGTGATGGTGGAGGTATATGTGAGATATGTAAGGGGACGCATACAGAACATGTGCAGTAACTCAAACATATAAACCATATGGAGAGATCAGCGGGAGAAGTGAATGCCATGAAAGAGGAAATGTCAGAAAAAAAAAAACAGCTTGCATGTGGGAGGACTGCATGCCAGATAATTACTCAGTATGATGAATATTTGCTCCATCACAGCTAAATTTATCTCTAGAAAATGTTAACAGATAGGTTCATAATTTCTGTTTGATATTAAGGTTTTTTTCCCAATGACGTGTATGCAGAAAGCGTCAATAATAATAGATAATAATAACCCCCATTCCTATGATGTAACTCAGAAATACTGTACAAGAATGAGACTGGAGCCACTGATGTCAATGACAATAAATGACGCACAAATAAATCTTTTTTTGGAATCTAACTTTAAAATTCTGTCTAATACAAATTGCACTACTCAAGAATAACTTCTCTCCCAATACCTTGAGTCAGAGTATCTTCTGATTGCCATTTTCGATCCGATACCAGTGCTTTCATGAACATTATTTTGCTTGTAAATGTCTATTTGCATCACGTTTATTACAGAAAACATATTATATGATCAATTTACATTGTGCCCCTAAAGTTCTTTGAGCGCTCCTTACTTTTTTAACTTAATCACTTGACGACAGGGAGAGATGCAGTGCTGCTGCCAGAGGAGCCGCTGAATGAGTTCCCTCTGAGCAGTAACTCACTAAAAGAGTCTGAGAAGTCTGGGGCTGTTCATAAAACATTCAGGACGCCACAGTTGATTCCACAACACTGAAGCTGCTCCTCTTTTTGGAACCACCGCGGAGTCTGTAATAATTTCGCTTTCAGCCATGCTTGTTGTTGCCGTGGGTAACAGTATGAGGTCAATATGTCAACAAGTCGAAATATCTACGATAAGAATTTTTCATGGAATATAAAAAATGATACGGGTATTATTATGAATGAGATGAAATGGTACATCCCTACTGGAGATTATTGTACTTAAAAATAAAGTATGTCTTTTTACAACTTGAGAAATTCACGAGTCCCTTGTTGTCCATTCACAATGGGCCCGCGACCCCCTTTTGGACCGCGACCCACCATAAGAATGTTTCCATTCAAAGATGTGTATATGACAAGTAAAGCCACAACTCCTGCATCCCACACACTGTTCAGCCATAGGTTACACAGAGTTAATGGACAAACACAGAAATCTAAATATTGTCAGAAAAAGGCATTATCTAAGCCACAATGAATGCAAAGGGGTTAGTGCCTCCTGGGATTGTGGCCCCACAACGTAGAGCACTAAAAATGCTGTAAACAACAATCCATGCATTCGGCTTGGCCCTAACAGTCTTATTCAGTGCCACAGGTCGGAAGTAGAGCGGGTTCATGTTGCTTTTAGAGGTGTTTATCAGAGAAAAGACAGTTTGTCAATAGTCCCCAACTAATCAGTTCATTAAGTAGTGTCTAAGAATACATAAAATAATGCCCATCACAGTTAGTTTCCCAGAGTTCAAGGTGATATCTTCAATTTGGACTTTGCTAAAAGCTGAAAGCTATAAAAAGTCAAAGGTACAAGCAACATGAAAAATTCAGGGTTGGAGTTAAATACAACTCCCAGAATGCACTTCTGCAAGAAACATAAAGATTGCACTGAAAAAACTGATCACACAATCTGCAATTTAAATCAATCAGGGACCGCCCTCCCACAGACATCGTAGCTTAATTAGAAAAAGTAGTTTACAGTTCATCTTTTGTTGCAAAATGCTAAACAGCAGGAAAAAATAATTTACCGTGGGGTTCCTTTTTAAAGGCACTATCAGTTTACAGTAAAGTTGTCGTGGTACCTTTTTGAGGACAGGTGAATGAAAATAAGCAGGATTATTCTTAAATGCACTGTGTTCTCTCAGTCGCACCGCCCCAGACAGTCAGACAGCCACCCACTCTATTTTTCTATTTTTGTTGAGGTTTAGCTCGCCGCAGTCTACCCAGTGCCTCTTGTGTACAAAATCAAAGAAATTAAAAATGACATTCAAGTTGCTTGTAAACACCATAAAATCTGGAAATGTTTTTCTTATTTGTTATAATTTGTTCTGCTCTGATTTGAACGCTCGGTGTCCTCGTCGCTGCTAGTGCATGATCCCACAGAGCAAAATGCAAAACAAAAGTTCATTGAGGATTTAGCAATACTAAGCCTTGTTTGTTTGATGCTTGAAGAGGTCATTACACAGTACATTTCATGCAGTGCTGTTGAGGCTTAGTTCATTAAGTCACTATAATAAAAACAGAACAGAACTATTTCCTTGATTAAAAACACATCTCAGTGTCTTTAATGTAAAACCAAACCCTGTGGTTTGAGGACACCTCCTACCACTTGCCTAGAACTGTGGTGGCATTCATGAATGCACATTGCAAGGCAGCAATTATATATGTAAGGGGGACACATCCCCCAAAATAATCTGATATAATCACTAGCAAATGTAATCACAATTTTAAGTAAAGTTAAAGGAACACCTCACCTGCAAACTGACCAATTGTAAAACAACTAGTTACACTGTCTTACCTTGAACTTGTGAAGAAAATTTAGTTTTTCCATTATGGAAACGGTGAACATTAATTTATTGATCAATCAGAGACCACTTTAACGCTATATCAAAACTAGAGCTGCTCCACAATGGTCGACGAAATGAAAAATAAAAACATGTGAAACTCTATTTGGAACTGTGCCTTGTCAAAATAAATCAAAACCTATATGATTGGACCATGTGGGAATTTAATTTGAAAGGACAGACACAGGAAGTGGCCACGCTCAGCAGTCAGACAGGAGTCACATTACGAACCAATCACAGCCGACAGATATCTTTCCCTTCTTCTGTAAATATTCAGTCTGATAAATACAGAAAAGTTGATCATGTTAGTGCAGGGATACCCAGAGCTTTACATCTGTCCCACAGACGATAGGCCTAGACACTTATAAACAGCGCCTGGAAGAAGATCAGCTCTGCACTCAGGATTTCAGGTTAATAGGCCATACGGTACTTGAAAGCTGGCACAGAAAAGGCACAAGAGTAGCGACGCAGCGCCCGACCTCGCGTTTACAGGCTAAAGATGTGGTTAAAGACGCGGCATGTGTACGACCCTAACTTCCAGGCCTGGTACCTGCGGTTATTCCACAGGCTAGTTATTAACACATCAGGCGGGAAATCCAAAGTGTGGGATCATTTTGAGAAGGTGAAGGACGGACCCAAGGTGATATGTAAACTCTGCAGGCAAACATTTGCCTATCATTAGTCGACTACAAACATAATGTATGTTTTCTTCATGAGTTCAACATCAAGACAACATGAATAATTGATTGAATTAATTGAATTTTGTGGGTGAGGCATTCCTTTGACAAACTGCCATTATTATTACTACTGGTAATACTGTTATGGTGTACTGCAGCATAGCATAACATACTAGCAAAACAGCCTGTCACAGGTTACAGCGTGATGATTAGAGGAGAAATGTCAGAGCATAAAGGTCCAGGTGGAAAAAAAACAACTCAGTCATTTAGGATTTTGCTAAAAGAAGTAAATCACCTGTTGATTTATATTTATAGATCCCAGGGTACATTTTTTGTATTTGGAAGCTGTTTAAATGTGAAATTTGTGATAGATTTTATTTTGTTTAACTGTTAATATTGTACACATTATCCGAATCTCAGTCTTACTGTTGTTGTTTACAAACTAAAGAATAAGATCTTTTTTTTTTTGTTTTTACTGAATATTTGAAGGCAAACTGTTATCACTTTTGTTGTTGCAATTCAATTTTCTTAAATTAATAATAAAATATTATTTTTACTAATTTGTAATATTGTCAAGAATATGGTTACAGCAAAAACACTCTGAAATATCACAATATTATTTTGGAGCCGTATTGCCAACCCCTACTCTACTGCTATGGTTCAGTTATTGTTTAACACTGTACTCTCTCTTTTTTATTCCTTTTTAACTGTATTAAAACATCACTGTCAATTGATAACGGTTTTAGATGTCATAAAATATGTCATTAAAAGGTCATAAAAAAGTCATAGTGTGTGCACATTCCTGTGCAGCCCACAATCATATGCTGGCTCCTTGAAATGGCACAAAGTAATCAAACTTATTGCTCTAAAAAAGTCAGTTTTGCAGTTTCCCCCAGACCCACCTGGAGGGATGGATTGCTGAAGTTGTCACTTGAAAATGGTCCCCCCAAATGTTAAATATGTGACTACAGTCCGAGCTCAGTTCAGATATCTTTCCAGGGCACACCAAGAAGATGAAAATACTCGAGACACGAAAAAGTCGAAACAGTTTCCTCAGGGAAGTCCTCCAGCATCATTATACTGCAGGACTTCCCTGAGGAAACTGTTAAATCATGGTGATGATCCACCAGGTTACTGACACATCTCGTCCAGTGACCAATTCAGTTAGTAGATGAGAGCTTTAACAACAGTCCCACTCCTTCAATATGTACATTTTCGTGGGTGAAACAGTAGCCTATCTGCTCCTCGAGCCTGAAGTTTTACAGCATACAAGTGTCTCCCTTATACTGTAAGGTGATTACAGATTGATCACGTGAATACAAACTATCCAAGAGTTGATATCTGGTCTAAGCTCCAACCCCACCGGCCCACATCAAGCTCAGCAGAGCAAACATTTGGGAGTGATGATTATAAGGTTAAGATTGGCACTGGCACGAGTGCAGCCAAGTGCAGCAGCAGCATAAACCACAGAGCAGGGACTCAGCACTTTCTGACATGACGAAACTTTCATGAAGTTTCGAGCAAGCTGACCATAAACCCACTGTTTTAATTGAAATAGTTCTCCTGGCTGATGTTTGTATAAAAAGATGACATGCAGAGTTCCCCACGCAGCCAGGAAGTGAGCGAGACAACAGTCATATTTACATACTTAGGGCCAATGCTGTAATGTTATCCTCTGCTAGGAAAGCCCCAAATCAACAGGCACAACCGTGGGGAGGCAATGTGCCCATGACCAATGCATGCCAACACAGTCATAACAGTCTATTCACATGTCACCACCAATCAGCAGCATGAAAGCATCATAATGTGTGTGCCAAACAACAACCTACAAAAACATTAGTCAGCCGCTGCAGGAAATTACCTTCCACAAATCACAATTAACCTCAAAGCAAACAAACAAAACAACCAACATATAATTTATGTTGTCAGTGAAGCACACAGACTTTTACAATAGACAGCAACTCATAAAACACACACATGTTGGCATGAGCAGCAAATGAAGTGAACTTACTATGGAGGGTCTGCTCCGTGGTGTCGAGCTGCAGACAGCCGGGAAAGAGAGCCCATATCTCGGATAGGAGTCGCGTTAGAGCTCGAGAGCTGATTTACGGAAGTACCGACGGACTGAGTTAGCATTTACAACATAACCACAGGAGGCCAACGCGATTATTTCACCCGGAAATGCGTCGTGAAGCGACGCGGCGCGACCGTTGACAGGTGTGCTTGATTGCGGCACGAGCAGGTAAGCGGTAACCTAGCAACAAGAGTTTAAATGTGCCGCCATTTTGGAAAGAGTGCGCTTACGCTGCAGTTTATCCATTAAACCAAGCTGAAATCAGTGCTAAGAAGGTAGGCTAACTTTTTCTTACACTATTTTTTAATTTTAAACTTTAGCATTCTATACAAGCCATATAGTTTTTACATTGCTCACATAGTACATAGTATTGAGCTAGGTTTAAGACATGTAAAAGGAGAAGGAAAAAGAGATTTTAAAAAAGGGAAAAGCAAGAAAAGAGGACTAAAAAAATAGAGTAAACTTAAAAATATAAAAGTGGTACAGATATAGAATTGATTTTAGAGCACCTTTACTACATTAACAAAGTCATTACAGGATCCCACCAACATACATTTCTCATACAGTTCCCAGATTTCTTGAAATCCAGATATTGTACCCTGGAGGTTCAGGATTCAACCATCTAATTGTGATACATTTAATCGAAACCCCCAAGAGGATTTGTTACCCCTAAGACATCCTTCCAAAAGTTGCTTAACTTGGTTTCCAGTTTGTGGGCCACATTTTCTCCCACTTAACTGTTAATATCTTGTCATTAATTTCAATTTAAACCTTTCCCAGATATTGGAATTAGCAGTCAAATGTGCCTCACTACAAATTTCCCTCCAGGTGTCGGGTGATATGTCTGAGTTCATTTCGATATCCCATTTCTCCTTTTGTTTGGGGTATTTGAGAGGAGTCCTGAGTATACTTGAGCTATTACTTTTCTAGCCTCATTCCCAGTTTGGATTTCTGTTGAAAGGTTACTTTTGAAATTTAATAGTTTAAGTTACTAGTGACCCTGTTAAAACTATTGTAATTACTTAATCAAAGTAATATTTCAGTATATTTGATTTTGATTACTTTTCTGACAGATGTTTTAACCTGGGCACTACAGCTGAGAAATGTCCAGAAATAGGCTATCTCATAAGAAGCAATCCTACAGGGCAAAAAGATGCAAAGCAACAGCATAATATTTTCAGATGAAGCCCCTTTGTAATCACCAACATTTAGATTAGTAACTTTAAATTGCATTAATACTTTTGTTAAGGAACCGTAACTGATTACAGCTATATTTATTCTGTTATTTAATTAAATGTCTCAAACACTGGCTAAAATTAACTTTGCTTAGTCCTGCAACAACCTTCATGATCACACATCTCAGATCTCAGACATGCTAGAGGATGTAGTTTATGGTGCTGTTAGGAGTTGCTGTTTTTCAACCTGTACTGTCATTGATATAGGCCTAAATAAGGTGAACAAAAATAGCCATCAAGTTAGATTAACACTTCTCTATTACCAGTGTAACAAAACTGGACTTGATAACATTCATAGAGGTTGCAGCAAGTACAATGTGACATTGAGTGTAGCAGTCAAATAGTTGTCTCCTATAAATACTTATTGGTTATTGTAATAAGTTATTAGTTATATGAAATGGTTGTCACACTCCTGATGTATTAGATACTGTAATCAGAAATAATGAGTAACACCTGCATTTCCTATCAAACTTGAGGCAAGGGTTATGTTCAGAACATGTTTGTTCAGAGCAGTAAACCAGGTTTCACCTTATTTTCAGCTGTGTGCTCTTCATTTTATTTACTCATTTATTTACTGAGCATTCCTTAAATACAATTAAAGCAACATAAATTTTACATCACTCAGTAAACCCAGAATTGTGTGTTTATACAACAAATAAATCTGGGTTTATTGAAAGTAGAACTACACTGCACTGAAGCAAGAATTTCATTGTTAGCCTGACAGGAATGTCATAATTGGGTGAACAAGAAGATCCAAGTTGGCAGAGCTCTTGTCTAAACTTGTAAACCTTAGGAAAGTCAATAACAGTAGTTAAACGTTGAGAAAACTCAGAAGGATAAACATCAGAGCTTGTGCTTCTCTGAAATATTTACTTGCAAATTAACCAACCCGTCAACTTAACCTATTACCTGAATTGGCTGTGATGCTTAGCATAGACTTCTGTCAGGGGGTCTGCCAGGCCGGCTATGGACAAGGGGGACAACATTTCCCAGTGGGCCCGTCATCCACATCCACTCCAACAGATGGACTTTGCATGTTCTAGTTCTTATCTGTGCTGGAGAGTCATTGCAGTCGAAAAATAAACTTGTCAGTGCTCTCTGGCGGACAAACTGTGTCACTAGGTCAGCTTCTGTCGTGCATATACGCTGATACCGACATATCTGTGGTCTTCCCTAGCAGATGGAGATAAATCAGCTGTTATAATACGTATGTTAGCTTGGTGACCTTATAAAAGGCGCATCCATTTCTCTGTTCAAAGACTGCCTCTGCCTCCGTCCTCTGACTCCTAGTGTTTGACCTATGACTGTGTGGACCCCGGTTCACATAGTCTCTTGGTGAGGGTCTCACTAAATGTTCTGACACATTTTGCAGTGTCCATTCTGGTGTCAAGGTTGGCTGAACTTTGAATTTAATGTACTGTGGCTTTAACCTTCGCTTGTGTCCTTCCATTTTGACTAAAACGCTCCCCCGTGCATTGTGATTGAAAGACTATAAGACAACCCTGTCAGCGATCAACTATACTGCCAAGAAATCATGAGGAAGGGCTTGGCTTTTTAACACCCCCCTCAACCGCAGCAAAAACAGGTGCAACTTTAAATAGAATACAGTATGCTAATCGTCTTTACTTTGCATTTAAGTGGTTTATGAGCAAGGGGAGTGTTTCATTACAGAGCAGCAGTGTAATAGCATCATCTGAAGTCAATAGAGTCCCTAATATGAAGGGCAGTTTCACCCACAAGACAAACAAAGATTAAAATCAACCCACAAAATAAATACACTAAACCATGTCTTCCTGCAGGGGAAAAAATGACTGTGTTTATCAGCTGTTTTCAAACCTCTACATACCTGATTGAAGATAATGAGATGAGGCACATCACAGCTCGTCTCCATCCCCAGAAAGTGAGAGAGAGAGAGAGACAGAGAGAGAGGGAGAGGTGCAGAGCCGAAACAGCCGATTAGATTACCCTGCTGAGGCTGTGGTGAGGCTTTAGGCTGCGGCTGCCACCCCGCCACTCACCTCAGTCGCCCTCTCCTCCATCTCTCATCTTCCCTCCAGCCCGGGCGCGTAGTCAGGTCCCTGCAGAGTAACACCCCCCCCTGTAGGATCAAGGCAGGACTTCAACCTAGAAACCTCAAACGCCTGGCTGCCTCTCACGAAGGCGTCTGAGGTGAGTAATGCGTCACGGCACGTGCAATGAGTGGATTATTTTTTAATTTTACGTGGAGAGAAACCGTGATGTCTGCAGTGGGTTGCTCAGGAGGCAGATGGTGCATGTTTTATACCTCTCGTGTCACAGCCTTCTCCCATAAAAGCTTATTTGCAACGTTAAAATTTCTTTTTAAGACAAGTGCATCTTACAGAAATCACTGATGCCAACATTTGCAAGGTTTAGACAGACAGAATAACTATTTTTCATAATCCTGCAAATCTGATTCGAGTGGAGAGCTGTCAGGGAAACTAAAGATAGAGTATGTCTCAATTCTTAATGAGTGTACTCTTTCATATTTGACAGTTCCTCTATGGCAACTTTGTACATTTGGACAGGATAAAATACTCAATTTCAGTTGCTGTCTGCATGCAGTTAAAGATACCAATATTTTTTTTTAAAGATAAATCAGCATAGGAGATTACATTTTTAGAAATTAAAGTGCCCTGCACCACACTGCTTAATGATCCTAAACAATAATCCATACATGGTGAGTGCGTGTGTGTGTGTATGTGTGTGTGTGTGTGTGTGTGTGTGTGTGTTATGGCCACCAAAGGATACACCAAAATAAGATGCACAAAAACCTGTCAGGTTTTATTAGTTGCTGTCAATTAGTGTCTTCCACACTGACTCATGTCCCACTTAATTTCGTCATTGACATACACAGAGGTAGGGTCAGGAGCTCGGACATCGGGTGGGAGCTTGGAGTAGAGCTGCTGCTCCTTTGAGTCGAAAGGGGTCATTTGAGGTAATACGGGCATCTGATCAGGATGCCTCCTGGACGCCTCCCATTGGAGGTGTTGTGAGGGCATGTTGCACTGGTAGGAGGCCAGACCCAGAACACGCTGGAGGGATTATATATCTTATCTGGTCTGGGAACGCCTTGGGGTCCCCCAGGAGGAGCTGGAAAGCATTGCTGGGTACAGGGACGTTTGGGGTGCTTTGCTTGGCCTGCTGCCCCTGCGACCCGGCCCCGGATAAGCGAATGAAAATGGATGAATGGACACCAAGAAGTGACAGTGGAGCTGAGTCCAAAGATGACAGAGCACATAAGTGTAGGGAACACAGGGAGCACGTCCCTTTCAATTTTCTGAACATGTGCATTTGTCTGTCCTAATAAAATCAGGAAAGTAGTCGTGGGACTTTTATTTTGACAAAATTAAGGCATTTACACCATAAATTGAAACAGAAAATGCACAATTTGGTGTATAAAAACACTCCAGAATGCAGGAAAGTTAGTGTTTGATGTTCAAAATTCTCTGGCAGAAGTTTCATATAGTATGTTTCCCCCTTCCCTATGTGGAAACCAAACCTAAGCCCTCGACCGTACACTAGTTTATTCATGTTCAACAATGAAGACATGTTAGTTTATGAGTGAGTCTTCATGACAACATTACTTTTTCTTTCAGTCCCACGTTTGTCAACTGGAAGAAAAACTTGCAAGTAAGAATCACTGGCTCTCCCAAAATAGGCAAAAGCTGCAATTCAAACGTTAAAGATCTTTGTCGACTCCAAACCATCCTCCATCGGAACATGTAATTGGTCCGAAGCTTGTTTTAAAGCTCTCCTGGCCCTGCCGTGCATTTACTTGATGGTCTAGAGACGTTTAAATTAAAGAGCACAACAGAAACAATATACCTTCTGCTTTAATTGACATTTGTAATCTTAGAATCTTAGATTCTAAATATATATGATTCACAATGAGTTTTCTGGGGCGTCAGCAATCTGTTTTACATTTCATGTGGCCATGTTGTCTAAGGGTCAAATCTAGGAACAGCGGTTTCCTGTAATACCTTTCATTTTCTGCTGTGACCTCTGAAATAAAGGCAGAATGTCAAAAAAAGGCCATAAATAACCATCTTTTTCCTCAAACGTCTCTTTTATGTTACACACTGTGTCATGCAGAGTGATAAACCTTATAGTAAACACGAAGGAATTTAACTCATACAGCACCTCTTCCTGCTGTTGGCACAATCCTCTCTATCCTGTCAAATGTGTATGCAGGAATTAAGACAGAGTCGAACCTAACGGCTGTCAGTCAGGGTGCAGCTTAAGATGGAGGCAACCTGGGTTTCTAGGCTGCAGCGCTCGTTTGAAAAAATACAATCAGGGACGCATGTGAACGAGGCTAATCAGGATTATGTCATTAGACAATAAATGATTGTCTGAAGCAGAGATAGATGGACTGATAGACAGACAGATAGCGAGGCGATGCAACATTTTATCTGTGAGCTGGCTGTTACAGGCAGCCTGTGATGTTCCAGATGGTGGCAGGTTTCCCTTCCAGCAGTCTGTCAGTCTTGGCTCGGAGCCACCAGTGAGTCAGGTAGGGCATGTGAGGACAGCTTGGCAACAATGCACTGCGATACACGAGCCAGGAGATGCTGTGGGATTTGAGAGAGCAGCTCTGACCTGGATCAGTGAGAATTAATTTCGGTATCGCTTGTGTTCCTCTAACACAAATCACACGTACATCAAATTTCAGGGTTTTTGTCCTTTTATTGCTTCTTTTGTGGGGCGCTGGATCTTTCCAGCGTTTCATTGTGAACAAAATAGCAATGCATGCTGCTACATTTCAAATCTTGTTACCTTTAGTAGGATTGTTGTCATAGCAGGTGTCATAAAAGTGACACATTTTGGCATCGTACCAGAGCCCCAACAGTCACACTGGCAGTTATCCAAGTAAAACATGTAACTGATTATAGTAAAGCAATGTTAGCAATACTGTCAAACTGTCAAAAAAAGGAAAACAGCCCCTTTCATGTTACGACATGTTGAATGCAGTGAGACATTCTTTCACATTAAAGCCATACCTTATTCACAGAATTATCATTTGTACATCAATCACTCACCTTGTGTCACCTTGTGTCACCTTGAATTGTTTTTCTCTCAAGGTCTAATGGTGAACAAAGAATCCAAAAACGGTGAAAATTCTTGATGTATAGAAATCACAGGGGATCGGTTTAACGACAGCAAAACTAAATCAAAACATCTGTTTGTGAACACACAACACGTGTGGTATAATCTAAGGATGCTTTCAGGCCTGCCCTGTTTGGTGCGGAACTCAAATTCATCTGCCCCCTGAGTGTGGTTCGTTTGGGCAGGTGTGAACACACCCAAACAACCAGAACGAGACCTTCTTGAACAGGTGGTTTCGGTTTGGTTACAAACAAAATCTGGTGCGGTTCGTTTGTGGTGAGAACATGTTCCGACCTCGATCCGAACCAACTGCAGTCACATGACACATTGTTTGGGTTAAACATGAGCATGTTACAGTCCTGGAGGAATATTAATGTGCACCTCCTCCTGTACTGCCTTAATATGCACATTCAGCACATCCAATGCATCAAAACATTGTTTTCTAGTTGGAGCCGCGCCTCGTTTTCAAACTGTATGGTTTGACTAAAATGAACAATGACAGCAATATAGTCCACGATGACCAGCGCTAAAATCATCCTGCTTAGTTGTCCCTCCATTGTGACATTAGAAAGTGTCACATTTATCTTGCAAGTGTACTCTTCTTCAATGTTTTGTTTACTTCCTGAATTTTTGGAAATTCTGACCAATCAAGAGCAGCTTTCTCGTGCAATGCATCTGATCTGAACATGAACCAACTCTAGGCAACTCTTTGTAACAAAATGAGTCCCTGATTCGGACCAAAGCAAGACAACTCTAAGTTTGAAAGCACCCTAAGTCTCATTTATCCAGTTGTATGCTCAGTACTTCCCTAACACATAGCATTTTTTGCTGAACTGTAACATCTGAAACACTACTGCATAAACAGACCCAACCACAGATGAGTGGCGTGCTTGAAAATTAGTGTGAAAATGGGAAGTACTGAGTGTACGACTGGATAAATGAGACTTGTATTATACTGCTGTCAATGGATATTTTAGTAGAGTTTTGCTGCTGATAAATGTAGACATCACATTCATCAGTAATTTTGTCCTTTTTTTTGATTCTTCGTTCACCAGAGTCATCCAAGATCAACAAATTTTTATTCATGAATTCAATGTAACAGGGTGAGTAACTGATAAACACATGATCATTTGGTGGGTTAAGTATTCCTTTTGGCTGTGGCACAGAGACAAAGCGGGTCGTCCACCAATCGGCAGATCGGCAGATGGTCCTCGGCTCCTCTAGTTCCACATGCCAAAGTATCCTTTGGCAAGATACTGAACCCCAAATTGCTCTTGATGGCTGTTTCCTCGGCATGTGAGAGTGTGTGAATGCTAACTGAGTAGCAAGTGGCACCGTGTGAATGTGATGTAGCGTAAAAGCGCTTTGCGTAGTCGGAAGAATAGAAAAAGGCTATACAAGTGTAGCCCATCTATTATATTACCATGAAAACAACTTTTTTCCATCCTAGCGTTTCCAAGTGGTATTATTGTTTGTTCGGCTGTAACAGGGACAACTTTCCGTTTTCCTCAGATCCTAAAAACTACTGATAACACAGGACACTGCATATTGTTTTCTACGGTTACTACTGGGGGAAGTAACTGCAGAGAACTTACACTGACACTCTTTGGTAACTGAAGATAGCTACCGTTAGATTACATGGAAAACAAAAGTGCAACATTTTTTTGGTCGCACATTGGGTGGTGCACTTCCTTTGTGCAGTAAATTGAGCCGTCATTTTCCCGGGAGTTCGTACCCAGTGGCAAAACAGGATTGCATGGAGAAAGTGAGGGTTAGAAGGAACCAGTCTAAATGCATATAGTGTTCCTATTTTGTAGCCATCCCTTTGTGCAATCAACATTTATTTCATAATAATAAGTTGATGCAAATCTATTTCTACTTTAAGCAACCTGCCGGCGGTGATTCTTAAGAAGTCCAAAGCAGAGCCAATGAAATAAGAGAGCAAATAGAGTGACACCCTGTCAGCAGGTTCACCCTGGGTCGTGGTTAATATTTAGAAAGATAGACAGGCAAATTTTCTGATGACTGAGGTCACAGCACATTGAAGCGTCCTACTTTGAGCAGACTGGCTACTAAACTAACACACCTGATTCCCCAGCAGGCTGCTGTTGGTAACACATTCGGCATCACATTAGCTTTTATAAGATTGATATGTTGATGGCGTAATATCTGAAGCAATCCCCAAATTTAGGCTCTCCACTCTTTATCATATCAATTTGTAATATTCAGTTTTGCATAATGCTTCAGCCACTGTTTGACTGCAGTGTCCCAGTGTATCTCCAGGCAAACACACTTTGCATAAATGCTCAGAAAACATTTGTGTCTGTTCTCGAAGTAAAATTAAACAAATACAGTCATATGGTACGGGGGCCCTGAGAGCTCAACGCACTGCAAATAGACACACCACAAGCAAATGAAGAAAAAACCTTCACAAACTTGATGACACGCGCAGCATTTAAAATGAAAGCAGTACAAGAAGCTCACAATACAACAGAAACTATTCCCAGGGGACATTAAAAAGTGATGCACATGGCCGGGACATGCTTGTTGTGATGCTAAGCAACAAGCTAACGCTAGGTTAACAACAGTTCTGCAGTCTATAATGTCATTTGTAGCATGTTGTCAAAATGTTAAAATAAGCCAAAAAAACTTACATTATAGGTTTCCAGCACCACTGATGGATAGCAGACTTCAGTGACCTCACAAACCAAAACCCATGACATATGTGTCCCACCTGTGTGCATCACTTTTTTGTATCCCCTGGGAACACTTTGTGTTTTGTGAGTTTCTTGCAGCACTTTTCTTAATTGAAGCACATGTGGCGTCAAATTGTTTTTTCCATGTGTGCCATCAAGTTGGTGAAGTTTTCTCATGTGTCATTAGGTTGGTGAAGATATTTTGTAATTTGCTTGTGTTGTTCATTCATGCAGTCATTTTCTGTAACCACTTATTCTGGGGGTGGAGCCTATCCCAGCTGACATTGGTTGGGTACACCCTGGACAGATCACCAGACTGTCACAGGGCTGACATATAGAGACAGACAAGCATTCACACTCACATTCACACCTACGGACAATTTAGAGTCACCAGTTAACCTGCATGTCTTTGGACTGTGGGAGGAAGCTGGAGAAAACCCACGCTGACGAGCCAGGAACCCTCTTGCTGTGAGGGACAGGCCATTAAATCCTATTTTTACAAAACTGTTGCTCAGCAAAGATGGGACATTCGATCAATCGGTTCAATCAACACAGAGTTTGATCACTCTGAGTTAAGCGCGTGCACCATGACTTTGAAAAGCCGTCATCAATGGAGCCCCGACACCACGATTCACCATTGCAACATGCGACAAGAAATGGTCTACATTTTTTTTACTCCTCTGGAGTTGGATATTTTAATGCGCTCATACAGCAAATTTGAAGCTGTTTTCGGGAAGAAGAGTAACACGGCTGCAGCAGCAAAGGAATGGGAGTCGGCATGGGAGAAAATTACTGCTCGAGTAAATGCATAGCCTAAGTTTAAATTTATTTCATACATTTATGCAATCACAATAATGTTAGGCTACAGATGCAAACAGGTGGAATGGTGTTAAAGCTAAAATTTAGTTCACTTAGATGCAATCCCACCTCATTATTTTTCAAGTGAAAATGGTCTGAAAACAAGTTACTTTTAGATGTGATTTGTTTTGACTAGAAAGAAGACATTTTGACTAGAAATAAGACACATAGTCTTGGTATGTTTTTGAGTTTGCGTAGTGAATGGACTTCATATTCACATAGTCTCCTTCATTTTGTGAAGGAGCAATGATGGGAATGTGGGTTCCATCAGTGCACCCTATCACTCCGGGAAATCCTAAAAAAACCAAGAGCAACACAAAGACTCTGGGTAGATGAAAGTACACGTCCACGGTTGGTGACATTGGTTATGCCACGATGGATGAGGTTATGGATATAAATGATGGACTGTGATGTAAAACGGTACCATTCAAAAAGAAAATGTTCTGGAAATGATAATACGTCAACTCTGGGCCTGTGAATAACCTCCCGATGAATGCGTAACTCTCTCCTCAGTATGGTGGAAAAAAGTAGATTTAGAACTAGAACACACTTTAGGATCCGACTTTACCTTGAGGACAGATGATCAAACTCGCTGAAACCCGCCCGACACTAAATGCTGCCCCCGACCAGGTTAGGTTCACAGAGTCAGTTGCCGTAGTAACTGACACCGAGCTTCAGTTACCTCTCTTTCTGAAACGGGCTGGAGTTACTCCGCTTTCTCTGGTTTAAGTTACCTCCCTTTCTGAAACGGAAAACCCAGAGTTTCCCTCATTTCAGGGTTAACAGACTCAGAGTTTGTGCTTTGTGAAACAGACCCCTGGCCTCTAATTGAGACAGGCCTGGGCTAGTAAAAGAGACTGGGTGTTAATTTGAGACGAGGCTTTTAACTAGAGTTTTACAGTATTTGCAGTGTGTTGAGCTCTCAGGGCCACCATACATGGGGGTTAGCACTTTATTACCTGATAAAAAACTAAAATATAATCCCGTCTTGTGTAATTGTACACAATTACAGTCAGCAATAATCTCAGGGCACATTTGATCACACTAATTTAAAAGCTAAAAACTGTTACAGCTAATGTAATCATATGTATTCTTGTTTGAATGAGTACATCAAATTGAGTAAGAATTCTGAGTCCTTCCTCGGACATGGGAAGCAGTTGCATCAGCTTTTATTAGTTTATCCTCTAAATGTATTTAGGCTATATATCAGAAATATTATTTGAACTGTTTTTATTTGGAGTTTCCATAACAAAAGACAAAAGTATTATTGTATTACCATTGTATTAACACACACACACACACACACACACACACACACACACACACACACACACACACACACACACACAGTAAAAGGAGAAAATGAATGAATTAGTAATGAATTATAATAATAATGATAACAATAATAATAATAATAAACATTAAAAAAAAATGAACAGTTTTTTAAAAAAAGAAGGAAAAAAATAGTCCCATAAAATATAGAATAACTTAAAAGGTCTCAGGGAGGGGTGGGGGGGTCAGGATATATATCAGGAATATTCATGTGACTACAGACTGACAAACCACTGCCAGCAGTTAAAACTCAGTGAGGCACATTGAGTTCCTCTCAGGGCCTGCAGCTGTGCTGGGATGAATAGCAGAGCCGAAATTAGAAAATGTGTAGTGTGGGGATACAGCGCATGTGATCGTCTCCTCAGACATCATGAGTCAGGGGAAAAATAATATTTATTGTAGATTTATTGATGATTTTTCAGACAGTTGATGCTGACGTTCACCACGCTTCACGTCTGGACATCTAACAAGTCTATAAATGTTCAAATACCATCAAAGTAAAGTCATCCCTCCCCCTCCTCACTTACCTTCCTTTAATGGAGTAAAGGAGAAGTGAGTTTACAGCGTTGGTACTTCAGGCAGACTGTTATTTCCATCAGCAGTGTCAGCTCAGGACAGGGCACCAGATCGTGCGGAAATGTCTCGGAGAAACAACAAATGTCTGGTTTCCTTTAATTCACCCCCCTTCCGAAAACAAACACACTTGTTTACAATTGGCCTTCCGCTCACCAATCCTTTGTGACTCACGGCTTCACCTTCACCTTGTGTCACATCAAGATTTAATACTCTCTCCGCAACGGGAGATAAGCTACTACAGCCAACTGTTACAGAAATACAAGGCCAACAACATCAAAACAGAAACACTCTCATTACTCAAACAGGAAGTAATCCATAAAGCACGTGTGGTAAAAAAAAACACAAAAAAAAAATAAAAAAAAATAAAAATAAAAAGAGTTGATCCCTTTTTTGGCTGCCTCTGGGAAAAACTTCATCTCTACCTATGAAGGAGCTTTACACACTGACATCACTTTCTTAGATGTGATCTGCTCGTTGCAGAAGAATGATGGAGCCTCTGTTTTAATTATTTGGAACTAAAATTGAGTCATGAAATTAAAGAGTGTCTCCAAATGTTTTGAGTACGTACGCAGGAGTTTACTTTCATTAGTTATTCAGATACTTTATGAAATAAAAAAATGGATTTAAGGCCATTGCCTTGAATATGGAATTCAATATAGGGCCACAACTAATTATTAATTCCTTTATGACCTGCTGAATATTGTCCTGATTGACTGATTCATTATAACTGCCCAGAGCCTTTTTTTTTGTGGACCAGAAGTGAAAAACCAAAAGGTATTCAGTTTACTATAATATAATAAATGAATGGAGTCCCTAAAGTGCCAAAGATGAAATTTTTTATTTTGTGCACACAACTTAATTATCACAAATTAGTTATTATAATTATTCAATTGATAACTGATTGATTGTTTCAGTGATTTTCCAAGAAAAAAAAAAGCAAACATTCTTTTAATTCAGCTTCATGAATATGATGATTTGCTGCTTTCTTTGTCATATACATGTAGTCCTGAAAGTCCAAGACAGTATCTCGTAGGAGCAATTCTCGTGTGCACAAAATAATTATCTTCTGGGACTTTAGGGACTCCACACATGTATGACAAAAAAAGAAACCTAAATCAGAAAATGTTTGGCATTATGCTTGAAAAATGACTGAAACAATCATCAATCATTTCTGTCATTTCATGTAACCTTTACTCAAATGTTACTGTTTTTTGTTGTGTATTAACAAAACGAAAAACAACCAAACAAAAACACCCATATAAATCTTAAAATAATTTATTGTCATGGTGATGGTGATAGCTTAAAACTGCAAATATAAAAAGTGTACCTTGTATTTATGAACACTATGCAAGAGTATATAATTCATACTCAAGAGGACTAAATGTCCCAGCATGTGACAGTTTTGCTGTATTTGATGCTATAAACTAAACTAAACTACCAAAAAATCCCTCTCTTCTGTCATTTATTTTTTCTTATGCCTGGAACTAATGCTGACATTTTGATTTAACAGGAAATCATTCCTGCCTGTGGCCATCAAACTGTACAACTCCCTCTGAGTGGCCCTCAGACTAGTTCACCCACTGTCAACATGGGCAGTAACTTGTGCAATAGCCTCATTTTACCTTTGCTGTATATATTCTGTTTATTATCTATTTTAACACCACTGTATTTCAACAATTCCCCCCCGGGGATCAATAAAGTATTTCTGATTCTGATGAATTCTCAACATTTCACCTTTATTCTCACAACCTTCCCTCTGTCCTTGTTTTACCTTTTGCTGGCCCTAACACTCTCCTGTAAACATATGTCCTACCTCACAGCACAGACACACTGTATCAGACCTCTGAACATGATTTCACAGTAGATTTAAGTTGCTGTCACGTAACAGTTCTTCATGTCGGGGTGCTGTTGGAGGCCAGTGAGAGTTACATGTTCATTGCAGTGCTGTGACAGACTGATTATTGTGTGCATTTATTCTTTGGCTGAGATATAGATATTTGTGTTGCTGTATGTCGCCTTGCAGGATGAATGCTACAAGTGGTGCTGCAGATGTTGTTCTCTGCATTTGGTGACAGTGTAAGTGGCTGTCCTTTGTCAGGTATGTGGCTCCCTCTTGTGTTCAAAGCAGCCCACTGCAGAAGTGGCTGCTTGCTACAGTGACATTACTGCTGTTGAATGCATTCAACCAAATGAATGCATGTTTTCCACATGTGAAATCCATAATGCCTGTGCTCTTGACTGAATATATGGCACATTAAAAACTAAACAACTACTTCATCCATTCATTTTCCGCTTCTCCTGTTAGGGGCTGCAGGGTTGCTGGAGCCTATCCCAGCTGACATTGGGCGAGAGGCAGGGTACACCCTGGACAGGTCACCAGACTATCACAGGGCTGACACATAGAGACAGACAACCATTCACACTCACATTCACACCTACAGACAATTTAGAGTCACCGATTAACCTGCATGTCTTTGGACTGTGGGAGGAAGCTGGAGTACCCGGAAAAAACCCACGCTGCGGGGTTCGAAGCCCCACCCATGGTTCAAACCAGTAACCGTCTTGCTGTGAAGTGATGATGGTAACCACTGCACCATTGCACCAATAGAGAACTTTCAAGAACAAGAAGGGACACTAGAACTTCATAATCACGTCGCAATTTTTTCTAATCTTGTTTATATTATATATAAATGTGCTATTGCCTTTTTTAGACTTTAGTTTTTAAACACGCCCTTACCATTTTTTTCTTTTTTACTTTTTAATTTCTTTCATGCAATTTTACATTGTTATTGTACTTTACATACTGTACATATACGCGTGTTTATGTGTGTAGAGGTTTGCATACACTGTGCGATATTAAAAATTACAGTTAAACAAAAGAACACCGTTAGTGCTAATACCTGCCATATTGTCTTCGTTACAGCTACTTGTTTGTAGTTATATTCTGTAGTGCAGTGGTTCTCAAATCTTTTGTTAATAATGTACTCCCTTTGAAATATTTTTTTTTCAGCCAAGTACCTCCTGACTAGCAGTGATGTTACAACGGGCCCCAGTGCACGCAAATCGCCTCTTCAACCAAGATATCTGATCCAATACTATGAATTTTCCCAAAAGTTAATCATTTTCCTAATTCCACCTCAGCAAAATCTCCCTATCCTCCACATTCCTGTCTTTCAGAGGCTATAGAGGGCTGACTTTTAAAGCTAGAGTGATGATGCTGACATCATATGAAACAAGCAGACCTGAGGAATCCAGTGGTACCAACCAAAGCTTCTCAGCAAGGGGGCTAAATAACGCTCCAAAGTTTTCGCATGGGAAAATCAGCATGGCCATTTTCACAGAGGTCCCTTGACTTCTCACTTCAAGATATCTCAATGAAAACGGGCTCTGTGGGTAACCACAAGTCTCCCCTTAACAGACATGCCCACACAGTTTTTATAAAATCATTGTCTATGGCTTTAACCTTAGAAAATTATGGGGGATGGCGTGCAGCAACCCGTCCCATGCAGTTTTAAGCACAAACTATGCACTTCTTTGCATGCAGTATATATGTGCTATTTTCGCCTACTGTATTTGAATATTTCTGCACACTGGGGTCCCACAACCGACTTGGAACTGCTTATGTTTGGGTATGACTGGAAAGCTGAGACTCTTGTGGATTCAATAAGCCCAATTTTATTCATGTGTGACGATGTTAGCCCCCACAGCAGCCATTTCATTGTAGTGTGAGACCATTTTTTGAGTGGACATCACTGTATAAAATGACCTTTAGTGACCTCTAGGGTAATCACAGCCTCACGAAACTTTACAGCTGCAAACCAGAGACCTTTGACATTCAGAAGATGTATGGCTTTCATAGGTATCTTTACAATAAGGGAGAAGTTTCAGTTCTGCAAATTCAGTGCTAGATGTCACCAAATCCTACACACTAGACCTTTAAAATGTAGTCTAGCTGAGTTTCAAATGTTTAGAATCCAACACTTAAGTCACGGCAACCCAGTTATTTGTCATCATGCCAGCAAAAAACTACGACAGCATTTTAGTTGCGTTGAAGTGCGTCCTTTTTGACAACTTGCTATCAAATTAAGTGAGAAACGTGGGCTCGAGCTTCCCTGAGGATGTAAATGTGACATTTTTTCAATTAAAGTTATTATAGTATAGTTAATTTAGGAGTTCCACATGACTGGTAATAAAAATCTCCAATGCCTCCTGCAGTACTCCAAAGTACCCCAAGGGGTACCCATACCCTCATGTGACAGACACTGCTGTAGTATAGTCATTTAAGATGTGCCCTTCCACTCAAGTAAAGCCAAAATGGATGCATGGTTGAAAATATATATTCAAATAATCTCTTTATTCATCCTATATAGTTGTACACCACTAAAGACAGTGATAGGAGCACACAACGGGCATGAACATTTGTCAGTTATATAGAGGAGGGAGGAACCTTTGCAGATTTCAATCATAAAAATAACATTTTCTAAATCTGTGTGTCGCTGAAAGTACATCCAGAAACAGGAGAAATAAGACGGTATGTGCCGGATTGACTTCTTTCACTTGCTATTGATGTTTTATTCTGTACAGAGGGACAATTTGTACAAAATTAATCTAGATATATAACACTACATGAAACAAGGTAAATCATATATACAATATTAAATGAATCATATAGTACAGGTCACATACAAAAGGACACTTTAAGTTATCATGTTTTGGAAATAATATGTTAAAATTAAAAGATCTGCAAAGATCCTGCAGAAAGAGAACAAGCCACCAAATCATTTTTAAATCATCTCTTGTTATCACGGACGACTTGTTTTTCAGCACTAAAATAAAACCTCAAACATCTCTTGACTCAAACTCATAAAATCCATAAAACATCTCTCCCAGCAAGCAGGACTGTTTCGTAAATGCAATGACCTTGACAACAGAAATCAGTTTGGTGAATGGCATTCCTCCAGGGTAAAAGGTACATGTTTAACATGGTAGTTTTTAATTTACATCTTTTTGCATTCAAGCAAATACAGTATTAATAATACAGTTAACAAGCCAAGTCACAATGTCAGTTTTTTTTTTTCAGCATCTGGCATTTTTGTGGCCATTTGATACCAGTCTGTTTCAGCGTTTGGGCATCCTGAATGGCCAGAACAAAAAAAATCCAAAACCTGACATCCACGCTACTTAACCTCCAGAGACAAGACAAAGAAATACAACACGTCAAATATGAAGAAATCTAGCAGACCCCCCTCAGTTTAAACAATGGTACTGACCGGAGATTTTCTAACCTTGAACGGCTTCTTCACCAAGAAGGATACAGTATGTAACCCGCAACCAGACAACTGAAAGAGGAATGGTAGCAACACAAACATGCCACACCTCATTTTTTGGTAGCTCTCGTCAAGCGTTAAAGGTGCTATTGATAACATTAGCCACTAGATGTCGCACTCTTCCTTACATGGCCTTCGGTCAAAGCATTGCCAGTTTGACGCACAACCTGGGAATTTCATGGTCGAGTGGACAAATAGACTCAGTCAAGTGCTCTTCCATGGTAGAGTAATGAATTTAGTTCGTAACATGTAGCCACACATCAGCTACAGATTTAGGTTTACCGTGTCAAGATTCATGTAACGTAATTGACCCCATTGCCCACATATGGCAACTTGATCACCGATGACACTAAGATACCGACACGGCTATACTATTGGCTCACCTGCCTCATTAGGAGCAGCAACCACATGTCAGACATCTCACACAGAGACACACAAGACATTAATTTTGGACAAAATTATTTAAATAATTAACTTGTAATCTTTTTTTTATTTTTTTTTTTACGAAAAGCATAACCTTTATTCCGCACCTCCTTTAAAGTTCTACGGATGTAGTATTTTTATTAAATTATTCGTCTACACAAAAAATGTTATCAATAAAACCTTTAATAGCTACTGAATTTTGATAATAAATTAATTTTTGTGTTTTATTAGAGGACATTAAAATCTTTATAGCATAAAGTACCAACAAAAAAAGATCCTAACTTAGTAACGGCTGCTAAAAACCATCCGCGAGTGGAGTTTGTGGGTGTAGAGACAGTACAGACGTGTGCCTTCTCCCTCATTGAACAAAACTCATCTTTAATAATTATATTTCCTTTACAAAGATCCCTATTCATTTACAGTATATATATATATATATATATCTATATATATATATATAGAAAACCCATCACTCACCTTGAACGCCCTACAGCCACGCTCTCTTCTGTCAAGCAATTATATGCAACAGAGGGCTCTCCTTGCTACAGCCAAGCCCTGAACACTGCTACTGCAACTTAGGTAGCACACACAAACAGCTTTCACTCCGGTTCATCCTCATCTAATAACCCAATATAGGTAAGTACCATTGTTTAAACTGTCTAGTCATCACTATGGTCTGATTTTCAAATATTGCCCATGAACATAAGGAAGCAAGCATATAAAAGAGCGGCATATGGCACAAAACAATAAACCGGAAAGCGTCAGATGTCCACAGGACAACTTCCGCTTTCCTCGCCACCTTTCCTGGACATTGCAAGGCTAAGGACGAGCCTCAGTTTGGTCTGGTGAGCTAAACAAACAAACAGACAAACAAATTTTTTTTTCAAACACCAGTGACCAGAAACAAAGGCAGGTGTCCCTGTTTAAGTCACAGATAAAAACATGAAACAAACATAAAGAACACAACAGTCTTGGCACTGACAAGATGTCTCCGTAAGATTGAGCAACCGAAAACAAAAGAAAACTCAATGGATGACAGGAAAGTCTTGTCTTTCATCTGACCAACAGGTTTCTGTTTTTGTTCCCTTTGACAGAAAAGAAAACCAAGCAGAGACCAAGAGACGATCCTTAGACAGTGAGTCAGTCAGTTCCTATGTGTTTCCACGTCCGATCCATTGTGTTTGCGAGAAGGAATGAAGGAACCAGCGTTGTGGTATCCGAACTCCCAGGTTCCACATTTACAGTGAGTGCACAGGGGGGGGATGGAAGGAGAAAAGAAGGTAAGAGAATCGGAGAACACAATGAAAGTGGCGAGGGTTAAAAGACACACAAACACGCTCCTCTCCAAATAAAGAAAAAAACCTGAGAAAGCAGAAATCTGAGGGGGAGGAGGATGCAGGGCTTCTGCACTGGGGCAGCAGGAATGAAGAACTGAGGATTCTGGGTAAAGTGATGGTAGGAGGAGGGATGGAGGGCCCGATGTGGGTCACCAGTGTAACTCTGGCGCCTGGGCGAAGAGGATGTCCATGGCTGTCGAGGGTAAAAGGGGCAGTTGAACAAAGAGCCGGCAGATGGCGGGACCTAGAGTCCATCGTGGGTTGTCAACATGTCTTCAGCTCTGCGGTGGGACTCCAAGGCTTTTGTGGTGTAGATATCCTGAGGCAACTCAGATTTGCGTCGCACCATAGGCCGCTCTTTCCGCTGGTCATGCTGCAACTGTCAGGTTGAGCGAAGAGGAGAAAGTTAGGCTTGATTATAATGTTTCACATCCTGTCAACAGGTCAGATTGTTCAGATCATATCTTTGAGATGAAGCACAACAGCTTGAGCACAATTAAGTTACACATGTCAAGATCTAATTTACAGAGGAAATCAAGACTAACTGAGTTAAAACATGAAGGACCGAGGCCCCGTCTGCACGTATACAGATGTTTTTGAGAACAGAAAATAATTCTGTCCACACCAACGATCACCGAGGTTAGCTGTCTGCAGCAGTGAAGTGTACAAGCTAACGTTGCCTTTTTTACACCTACTGGAGATCTCGTCACTGTTTTTCTATTCAGTTTAAGGATGAAGCAGCTCACTCAAACATTTGAGTGATGCTCCGGACATGCAAACATTTTCCCTCCGATCCTCATCGACAACAATCCCACTCTTGAAATTGTCTGCTGGTTCGACGTGGTCTGACCCAAAACCCTAGTTTCTGGCGGACTTGCCTCAGTTTCAGCCATTGTTGCTGTTGCTGGCAAATGCTCATTAGACACAGTAACAATGGACACGCGCGAGTTGGAGATAACATCATAATTTCTCAAACACTCTGTGTTACATGTCCACATGAATAAAGTTAGCGTAGTTTTGATAAATATCTATTTTAGTGACCTGAAACTCCAAGTGTGCACAGACTAGAGGCCAAACCATTGAGGAAAATATCAGTTTATAAAAAATATCTGTATACATGTAGACAGGAAGTGAGCGAGTCCTACCTGGACAAAAATATTAAACTTAAAATCAAATACACACAAAACATTAATGTAGCCCCAAAGTGTTCAGTATGAAATAAATAAGACATTATGAGCATAATAATTACATGACCAAATTGTGTCACTAAATCTACCCAGAAATTTTATTTTATTATTTTAATTGATCATATAACTTATTTATTTATTCTAACAGGACCCTTTTTTATTTTTTGCTACTTTTCATAGATTTTTTTTTTTAATTCATATTAGCGCTTCAACAACTGTGCTGTTGTCACCAGTTGTTTTAGCCCTTTGAAACCTGGAGTGACATCACTTGTTTTGGTGCTGCTTTCAGACACCTGTCGCAAGTTATTTTGTTGTTTTTCAGAGACATGGGGGAAAAAGGCAGTGAGCAACTTGGTGAGAAATGTCCCTAAAATTGCACAAATAGGAAAAAAATAAATAAAATAAAAATAATAATAAATGAAAAAATAAATAAATAAAATAAAGGTTTAGAAAATTAGTTTTTTTTAAAAAAGCTAATGAAAACTATTATTATAATTATTACTATTGTTATTATAATTATAAAAAAAATATTTTTATTACATTTTAAGAATTCTTTACAGGTCATTTTCTTGTTTGCTTTTAACTTTCCTTTTTTTTTTACTAATTTCTTGCTAACTCTTTGGGGTAATTTCCTTTTTAAGTTGCTCACTGCCGTCATCCCATGTTTTAAAAAGAAAACAAGTAACTGCTCAGGTTTCAAGGGGTTAAAAGGGTTTAATAACATCTCACTAAATTGAATGAGTTTTAAGAATATATCACATTATTATCAGAAATTATTGGTTCATTCATACATATCTTACAAAATATATTAATACCGTTATTTCTTTCATAGTAACTTATTTATTTATACAACACTGAACACGCTGGGGCTCCACACTACCTAAATCACATGCATGGAGGAAGCAGGCACACAGAAAAGAAAGCTCTTGATTCCAGTGTTTAGTCCACAGCCAGATTTGTTTTTGTTTGTTTTTTGCGAAAAGGTTGATTAAAAAGCAAAAACACTACAAACAAAGATTATAATTTATACATAAAGCATACAATGATATTTACTGTAGCTTCAGTTAGAAGACTGCAAGCTTTAGGAACACACAAGCCTATTGATATATAGAGTGGCTACAAGAGGAAAGATGAATAGAGACAGAGAGAAAGCCAGGTTTACCTGAGTCGCGCCCTCCTCAACTGTCTTTTTTAACCTCTGAACATCTTCTATCAAAGGGACATCCGTCTCCATTGCTACAGGACTATTGAGGTCAGAGGAATCAACATACATAAAGAACTATGTTGAAAAGAAAGGGAAACAAAAACAGAACACAAAAGGATGGAGAAAAGACTTTAAGTCGCATGCAAAGAAGAATGAATCAAGAGGCTCTCGAATAATGGAAAAAGGTAGCTCTGATCTACTGCAGCTTTCAGGTCTGATGCGCTAGTCGAGGTTTCGACTCAAAAAGATTGAAGTCATTCAATCTTTTATGGGACTTCAAGAAAGTGTTATTATAAAAAAGTGAATGTGTCGCAAGATGTTAGAGAACATCACAGCTGGGGACACTGAAATTAGTAAAAAAAAAAAAAAAATCAACTCACTGGCATGTCTGGATTGAAAATGTTAAATTTTGTTGCACATTTTAAAGAATAGTTCAACATTTTTTAAAACATGCTTATTACTTTCTTCTGAAGAGCTGGAAGAGAAGATACCACTCTCAGGTCTGTTCTGTAAATGCTGAATGTGGCTGGAGCAAACGGGCGGCTAGCTTGGCTTAGCACAAAGACTGGACACGGCTAGCATGGCTCTGTTCAACAATAACAAACACACCGAACAGGTGGGGAGCTTTGGGGGAAGCCAAACGTTGTTCATCTGCGCACACTGTGATGACACACAGCTGTTTGAAGCAAAGTTTCCCTGCTTCCCTTCACTGGTTTCTGTACAGCAGGGTCGGTCTTTGTTTCACTGTTATTATCAAAAAGCAAAACGCAGCATATGTATACATTCAGTAGGCTGTATCTTCAGTAGCTAGCTAGCTAACCCTACACTTTTCAGAGTCTGATTTTGGTTTTGCAACAGGGAAGAAACGTATATCTTTTTCCAACCTCTCCAGGTAACGAGTATCATTAATACACAAACTCCAGGCAAAACATTATGTTTAAAATCCACAAAAGCAGCCTGAAAATGAAGGAATTCCAAAAAGATTGCATTTGGAGTTGGTTGATGTTGGTTGATGTATGAGTATGCTATGATTGGCCAGTCTGCGTTCAAAGGGCGGAACTTAGCAAAGGATCAATTTGACATCATACTTAGTATGAATAGTATGTTAGTATGTGACACTGAACATAGCTTGTTTCATGGCTGGGTGCAGAGACTTCCTGGAGTCTCCGCTGGTTGCCAGGCAACCTCACAGAGACAACAAATACAGTTTTAGTTATTGTACCTGGCCAAGAATAAGGATTTCATAGGGTTTTGTTGCTTTGAAAAGAGCAAGGCTAGCTGTTTCCCCTGTTTCCAGTCTTTGTGCTAAACTAAGCTAGGCTAAGCTAAGCTAAGCTAGCAGCTACTGACTGTAGCTCCATCTTTATCATACAGACGTGAGGGTGGTATCAATTTTTTCATCCAACTCCTGGCATGAAAGCGTGTGCACGTATGTTCCAAAATGTTGAACCGTTTCTTCAATGCCTTACACTGTTAGACAGTGGAATACTAAAATCAGTTCTGGGGATTTTCTGTATATAATTTCTCTTTTAATGAATCCAATAATTCTTCTGAAAGCCTTTTAGAGCTGTCTGATTCAACCATTCGCCACCACTAATCACATTCATGGATCACGACCACTCATCAAGCTCTTTCCATCTTCACCAGCTGTGTAATTAGAAAATTATTAACTAGCAAGTCATAGTAGGAACAAAGGGAGTCCTTAACGGGATAAGATGGAAAGGGAACTACAGGTCAACAACAAAACTGGCTACAGAAAATACAAGACACTTACTTCATTAAGATTAGTTCTACACACACGCACACACCACACACACACACACACACACACACACACACACACAGTGGTAGTAAGGGGAAAGACAGGTGAGGTTAGATGACTGCACACACTGCTCACCTGTGGATTCGACTTGGCGAGGTTCTCGATCTTGATCCAAGCCTCTTCACGTTCTTTTGACTTTGCCTTCTCTCTGTTGAACAAAGCACCAAAGCTCACATCTTTAATCTGTTCTACTCCACTGACAAATGTGAATCCCAACACTTACTTAGCTGCAGCGTTAAGGCTGATTGCAATTATGTGTCACTCAGACGTCATTGTTAAGGGGGGGAAAAACAACATTAACTGAGTGGGAAGAGATTCTTTGGTGCCTACTTGTTTTTCTCAGCCCTGAACTGCTGCGTGCAATCATCAAAGAGCTTCTGATTCATCTCCATGAAAAGTTTCAGAGCGTTGTAGATGAGGCCATGGATGGTCCTGTGAACACACAACATTACACACACAGGCACACATTACGGTAAAGGCCATACCACTGATTGACGATAAAATAAAGTATGCACCTACAAATTACTGATACAAAAAATACAGCCATGAACTGCTGGTTGTGACAATTTGAATCATACTTTATTTTCTGTCTAATGTAAAGCAGCTTGAGTTCAAGGTGAAAAAACTACTTCATCGATTAGGAGACTTCTTAATTTTCTTTTGCACTTTTAAAAACAATGAGATGAACTCCCACACTGTCTTGCTCACTGCTGAAATACTTATATAATTGCAATGTTTCCGCTTGTCTGACCTTCATCAGCTATGTGGGCAGCAGCACAACACTTTCATATATACTGTATGTACATGTCAGAGCTCAATCATCCATTAACAAAATATAATTAATTCATCTTCCCTGTTCTGCAAAGCCTTCATCAATATGCCATTATTCACTTTTTTTTTAATCTTCCTTATAGTGTCTATCAAACAAAATATGCACTGATTATTTCTATTGGTCCACCACACTATTTTATCTCTCGCCTCTGGAATGTTTTTACTAAATAAAATATGCAAATAATAATACTAATAACTGGGCAATTATGTTATGTATTTAAGAGATAGTACATCCTTGGTCTGTAACACTTTAAAAGCAATATATTTAATCACCCCAAATTACTATTTGTACATCGATTCATGAGGAAAACATATTTTCTCGCATGCCTGCATTGAACGAAGAATCCAAAAAGTTGGCAAGAGCAAAACTATATCAAAGCATCTGTCTACTAGGTGTGGGCAATACTGTCCTAAAATAATATCACGGTATTTCAGGGTATTTTTGCGATAAGGATATTCTTGATGACATGGCAAATTAGTACAAAAAAAAAAAAAAATTAAAAGGGATAGTGCACCCAAAAATGAAAATTCAGCCATTATCTACTCACCCTCATGCCGAGGGAGGCTCAGGTGAAGTTTTAGAGTCCTCACATCACTTGCGGAGATCCCAGGGGAGAGGGGGTAGCAACACAACTCCACCTAATGGAGGGTTAAGGCGCCCCAGATTCAACACATAACTGAAACCACAAAATACTTCCATACTGCTCGTCTGTAGTGATCCAAGTGTCCTGAAGCCCCGACATAAAAAGTTGTTTGGAAAAACGTGAGACATGGGCACTGCGTTAATGTGTGTTCATATACTTTCACTGGTGTCACGCAAGCGCACACACAGGAACACAGTGCACAGAGAGGCAGTTAGAGCCACAGGCTACAGTGAGGCTAAAAACAGAGTTCAAATGACGTTTTTCCAAACAACTTTTTTGACGAGGCTTCAGGACACTTGGATCACTACGGACGAGCAGTATGGAGATATTTTGTGGTTTCAATTATGTGTTTTTGGACGTTTGAATCTGGGGCGCCTTAACCGTTCATTAGGTGGAGTTGTGTTGCTACCCCCTCTCCCCTGGGATCTCCGCAAGTGTTGTGAGGACTCTAAAATTTCACCTGAGCCTCCCTCGGCATATGGCACGCCCCTACTGCTTCAAAATTTTTTCACATCTCATTAGGTATAATCCATGTCTCATTTGTCCAGTCGTATGCTCAGTACTTTCCAAACAGACAGCCCTTTTTGAAGGGGAACTGAACTGTCAATGGACTCTCATTTCCCCATTGAAGAGGGCTAACTGGATAAATGAGACTTAGATTATACAGCAGTTGTGTGAGAGTTTGTAAACGGATGTTTGCTCTCAGATTCTCTTGTTCTTTTCTAGTTTTAAGACCTCTGAAGTTACATGAACGTTACTTAAGATTAATTAGCATCATTATATTGTGTCAATTTGTATCTTTCTAATCTTTTTACTGTTGTTTTCTTGAGTAAGTTGAAGGTGGTCATCAGTCAAACCAGACTCTGTAGTCCTCTGGCTGGATGCTTGAATGACTGAGGCAGCTCCTACGTGTATGTGCTGTATAGGTGGAGGTGCTGTGATGTTGCCCACACACCTGATGAAGGTTGGGCAAACTGAAATGTTAGCAGTAAGCGCGACAGTGTGCGAGAGTTCTCATTGTGTCAAGACTGCATCTTCCTCCAACGCGACCGTCACACATTCAGGTGCGCAGGGATTTTTTTTTCAGTTTTTTAGTGTGCATTAAAAGCTGCAAACCTAAGCTGTGTATAAAAAGGAGATCTGCAGATATATACAATAAAACATGCACTAAAGACAATGATAAACCTCCTTTCAGAGATTCCTCATGATAAATAAGTCTAAATAAACTCAAATATCTACACACACTTGAGAGATATCTAATGTGAGCTGGCGTTAGATGCAGTGTGAAGCCTTTAACAACATTAGCACAGCCTGTGTGAAGACTAAATCTGAGTGTCTTACTTGTTCCAGTGGGTCTTAGAGTTGCGGTACAGAGCAGGGAACATTATCGGCAGAATCTTTGCTGCGTTGTCGCTGATCAGACTCATGATGTACTCGTTGTTCCAGTAGTACAGAGCTCTCTCCGCCACCTACATAAAAACACCTACGTCAGGCATATACTGACAGCTGCCACCACTCTACCTGAATAACTTGCTCCCTGAGGTATGAAGATAAGACTATCATCACCCGTCGGTTACCTGGAAGTGCGGGCTGGACACACACTTGGCCAGCTGTCTGAAGAGAGGCTCCTGCACTTTGACAAACTCGGAGGGCTCGATGACGTCCAGGATCTCCTCCAGCTCGTTGAGGAACATCACTTCCTTGGGACTGTGAGTCTTTGGCCAGTACTTTAATAGAGCCATTACCACCTGATGTGATGATGGAGAGACATAATGACAGTGTTGAATAACCAATCAGGGAGGATAAGGGGATAGAAGCTGCACAAAAATTGATTAAGCAATTCATAATCATGCACAGCAAACCAAAACAGGCTCAATCTTACATTCTAAAATCAATCTGAGCATCAAATAAGCAAGAAAATGAAAAGACCATCTTTTTGTTTGACGTACCGGCTCAGTGAGAGTGCTGTCCTTTTCCAAAAACTGCACCACGCAGTAGGCCAGCTGCAAAACACATAAACAAACAATCATTAAACTGTCAAAGTATTTGAATTTATGCGCAAGCAAACACACGATGGGGGACTTGTTAATGCCTGAGGGACAGACTGGGTGGAACATGCAACACCAGTTTTCAACAAAACCTGCAGAAAGACCTGCTGCTCTTCTAAAAGGAGGAGGCGTGTACGCTCAAAGCAGGTTTGGACATGAATATCTAAATACATATTTAAAATATGTGACCTGTAAATAACTTGCTATGTCGTGCTATGCGTGTTATGTCTCTCTTGCCATTCAACTTCACCAAAAATTTAACAGGCTTCCTTTTGTGTTGGACAGACTCACCTGTGGATGGTAGACACTGAGTGATTTGACTTTGTGCAGAGGCAATAAAACCTTCAACAGGAAAATCTTGTGCTCTTCTTTTAGTGGTAAGGCAAATCCATTGATTATGCTGCGGAGAAAAAACCCCCCACAGAGGTGTTATCAGAACATCTGCTTGGCATCATGGGTGCATTATGAAACAATGGGCCCCTGGGCACAGATACGCACAAGGTCCCACCACCCCTCCTTCATATGAGCAACACACACATGGACTGTTTGGTTGCTTTGTAGTCATTTGAGGTAATTTTGTGTCTTATTATGATATTTTTGTATCACTTAGAGGTCATTTTATGTCTATTTTGGTTGTTTTGGGTTGCCTTAGGGTTGTATCAAGTCTCATTGTGATTGTTTTGTAATTCTTTTAAGTAATTTTGTGTCTTTCTGTAGTCATTTTCTGTCTCTTTGAGGCAATTTTAATTCTTTCTGTGGTCATTTTGTGTCTCTGTGAGGTAATTTTGAGTCTTTTTGTAGTTGTTTTGTGTCTCTTTTACGACATTTTGTGTTTTTGTTTGGTCATTTTGTGTCTCTTTGAGGTAATTTTGAGTCTTTCCGTAGTCGTTTTGTGTCCCTTAGGTCATTTTGTGATTTTCTGTAGTCGTTTTGAACCTTTTGGGTCATGTTGTGTTGCTTTGTAGTCATTCTGTGTCATGTTACGGTTGTTTTGCCTTGTTTTTGCTGTTATTTTGTGTCTCTTTACAGTTTCCTTTGCCTTTTTGTGTTTCTTTGTGATCATTTGAGTCTTATTCTGGTCAGTACATGTAAATTTGAGTGACATTTACAAAGGAAGCCCAGGGAGACCCCTGACATTTTGGGCCCCTGGGCCTGTGCCTGGTATGCCCTTTCAGTAATCCATCCATGCTTGCCAGCTTGTATTGAATTAAACAGCTGATAATTAGGAAACTTTTACATCTGGGACAAAAATGAAAGATTCATGGTTTGCTATTACGAAAGGGAAGTACTGTAGCCACAAAGACATCACAGCTGCATTCACTAAGGCTTGAAACTTTAGCTTCAGGCCATACCTTCCAAGTATTTCCAGTAGTTCAGCTATACCATTATGGTGCTCTGTCTCATAGATAAACCTGTAAGAACAAACAAAACAAATGATTAATACGAAGACCATCTATCTGTTTTAAAAATAAGCAGAGCAGCAGGAGACCGGCACCTACCTATAGAAAATGTTATTGATCTGTTTTCTGATGTACGCTCTCAGCCCCAGGAACTTTCCATAAATCCTGTGGAGGGTAGTTTTGAGGAAGTCTCTCTCTCTGGGATCCTCACTGTCAAATAGTTCTAGGAGCTAGGATGAAAAGAGAAGTGAGAAGTTACCATAATGACAGTCAGTGTGTAAACCGTGTCCTGCCCCTTGAATGCAGACTGGCCAATCATGGTGTAGCATCAGCCAACTCTGACCTGGGCCTGACAGCTACACATCTGTGCTCTATAAAGTTTTTAGAATTTTTCAAAAAATACCATCACAAAGGGGCGGGGCTCAGCAAAGGGTCAATAATCATTTTTTTGACTATATGGTCTGAGAGTTTAGCAAAAATATTCTTCTCTTACCTGCATAACAAATTTCTGGTCGATGTATTTCTTTGCTATGTTAGGCTGAAAGTCAGGCGATTCTAAAAACCTAAGGAAAAATTCATAGACGAGCTGCAACAGAAAAGAAAGAGAAAAATGGAATGAATGCAGAGAAGAAATTCAGGCAAAATGGGGACAAAGTGTGCATAATTTAGCACTGAGCTGCACAATGTTGAGGCAAACACTCTGACACCAAACACACAATTTAAAATCTGCTACAGACATGCAGTTCTGTAAACTTCAGAAACTGCTGAACTGCATACGTCAGCCATGCTGGCAGTCTCTTCTACGCCGAGAACAACCGTTTATAAACCTCTTAACTGTTCTGCAGATGATTAAATGACTTAAATGTCAACCTGGAGGTGTGGCCATGCAGCTTCAAGTGTTGGCTCGTCCTCTTCTGGATCAAACTCTGCTCCAGTGGGGTTGGACGATGGAGGCAATGTTCTGAACATATTCACCGCAAACTGGAACAACAGAAGTGAAAATGATACAGTGAACGTTTATTCCACTGGACAGTAGGTTATTAAAGATAACTTCCTTTTGCTGTTTTTATAACTTGAACTTAAAAGTTCATGTTGAGACCACACCGATGCCAAAATCTCTACCCAGATTCAGTTTCACAAAGTTCAAAAAACACACAGCTAGACCTGGACTTCCTGTCAGAAGTTTCCCACTCTTGAATAAATGTTTCCCGTCATGACATACGGCAAAACCAAAAGCAAAACCACATCAAAAGACTGACACCATTTTCAACACAACATATCTGCAATGAGCTGAGAAATCCTTGATAAATAAAACTTTTAAAAACAATCTGTGCAATCAAAGCAACAGCAGCATTTCTGTTCCTGGGGCCTACAGCACAGCCTCACCGGGACAAGTCTCCACACAGTCTGGCACATTAAGTTAAAGGTCGATTATAAATGCTGGTGTCATATGAGGAGTACGGCTCATTTATTCAGCTCCTAGGTCTTGTGAAAAATGATTAGGAACATGTGTTAGTGCCATTACATGATTTATTTTCCAAAACATCTGTCAATTCTTTAAAAAAAAATCTGTTTTTCTGACTGTTTTCAGAGACTATGATACATTTGACTACATCTAAGCTGTGTTGTAAATGTCTGTGAAGCATCCTTGCCTAGGTATTCTAAAATTATTTTTCCTTTTTAGGTTAATGTTAAACTTTGTCCTTGCGACTGGCCTCCAAGGGTTTGGCCCGCAATAATTCAAGTGTGTTGTGTTTCTGGTCTCTCACAGTGTCAACTGACTCCCCTGTGGGCTGCTGTTCCCTGCCAGGCAGATCATGGGACAGTGCAGGTGGCCTACTAAAACACTGGGAGCCTTGTTTGAAAAGACAGGCTACAAGGTAGATAGACCATCTGCACTGTGCTGCACTTCAACCCAGAACAGGCTGTGAAGATGACTGTGCATTAACTCCACAATGGAAACTGTAAACGGAAATGTCATAACTGTGATTGGGGCGATTCTGCTGCTGACTTTCTTTGATGATGAAAAGATAATAGTTTGTTGTCTGTCCTGCGCTGTGTTTATAGCTTCATTTCTGAGTCTCTGCACACTTAAGGCTGTGATGAGACGGTAAGCGGAACGACTATCATCATGATCATTTCGGTTTGCTCAAATTCTCTGCTGGTAAACTTTAGTTGTAAAACAAAGGTGAGGCAAATTTTCCAGTGATTTCACACAAATCTCTATCGCTTCTGCTGAAAGTTCAACATTCATCATCACAGCCGTTGTACCAGTGGAGGGACTTCGCTGAGAAGGCCAATTCTAAGGAAACTGTGGTATGAATGTATGATTATGAAAAGCTGATGCTAAAAAGTGCACTGCTGGCTTTAACAGTTGAACAATAGTAAGTTCTGTGAGGCTGTATTTAGACACAGCCTTTGAACTAAATGCTAAAATCATATTCTATACCCTAACGCCTCGTCTCTACTTACATATGTAACTGGTGTCCGTAGTTCTGTAATTATACCAATGATGCTTCTAGTGTCCGACGCAAGGAAGTGCATTTCTTTACGGGCGGTAAGAAACCTGATAGAAACTACCTGTAGCCATGGGGGAGAGACTAATTCTGTTTTTTGCTATCCAGTACTTTGGAATATGCACTTCGAACATTACCGGGGCAATAACAGGACCAATATTGCAAGGCAACAAATAAATGAATGTGTGCATGTTTTGTGAAATATTTCATTCACTTAATTAAAAAGACGTATAAACAGCCGAATGAGTCATGATGACAATCCGCTTGTATATAATGTATAACCATCTTTTTGCAGAATAACATTACTCAGATTTACAATGTGTTAAAACGAGATCAACAAGTTATTATCAATCATACAAACTGACTTGACAATCAAGACAGGCAATTGAATTGAAGAAAATAGCCTGTTAGCTAAGCTAGCACACTGTCATACGGTCTCTCCGAAATTTGGCGCAAAAGTTTTTTTTAACGTACTTGAGGCAAATTTCAGACCGTAATATTATAAAAGGGGACGAGTTTCGCAGACACCTCTGAAATCATGGAGATAACCATGGGACTGAATGGATGTCCAGTTGCCTCGTCTCCGACATATACGTACGTGGAAACGAGACATAAGCTCTCTCGCTGACTATGCTAACATGATAATATTAAGCATGTAATGTCTACACCTTAGTTTAGCATGCTAAAATTTGCGAATTAGCACTAAATAAAGTACAGCTCAGGATGACGTGAATAAGCTTGCTTAAGATGAATTGTGCCTCGCCTGGAAAGTAGACGAAATCGGGGCGGCAACGGCAGGGGGCAGTGACAAACAGCTGAGGTTACGATCGACAGATTCCAGCAGCCTTATAGCAGCAGAATATACAGGAAGTCTAAGATACTTACAACCTGTTAGATCAATGTGTAGACTACATGTAGCCTTGTTCTTCTTTTGTCTGCTTAAAAGCACTTTGTAATTGCTCGTCTTGATAAGTGCTACAAGAATAATCTTTATTATTATTACTACTATTAACCATACAATGTATGTTAAATGACAGAATGCCTTCATTTTACAACATTAGGATTTCTGAAACAAGGGTATGCAGAGTTTTGCATTGCCGAAACGGTGTGAAACGGGCTTTGGGGTACTTTTTCTCTCATTTGGTGGCTGTGTCAGAGTTGTTACCCAATCAAAAAGACGTGTATATAAACTAAATTATGGTAGGTCTTCACACATATACTACAAACAATATGTGTCTTTATTTTACATGTGCTTTAGTAATGTTAACACATGTTTTCCATGCTAATAAAGCCTCTTTGAATTGAATGGAATATTAGAGGGCAGTGTGTTTTGTCAGGGCTGAATGCAGCCTTGGTGTTTGTGGTCAAAACTAAGAGCCAATCAGCTCTTTAATCATGCAATAGAGAGGCGTTCTCATCATGCCCTGGTTATTGTTGCCTACATGTACATGATGTCTGGGCAAGTTGGGATCAGGACAGACACAAATCTAACCAACACGTATTGTGTGGTGATCACCTATCGCCAATGATCAATTCTGCTCAGGCCTGGCACGTCTCGAATGAGCATAACGTTATTAGTTGTGCAGGTATTCAGTCATAAACCAGAGTACTGGACAAATTTGATTTTGACCTGATGATGACTCTAGATGTCCAGTTCAGTGGTAAAAACATGAAATCTTGCAGATCGTTCCAGCTTTTGGAGCAGTTCATGGAGGAAAAATACATCTTGTGTCTTTCCCCTCTCCTCTTTGACTCCAACCCACATAGTTCATGAAATAATATTTTGAAAGGCAATATAAAGCATCAGCAAACATCACACATCAGCTGGGACACCGAGCCTACCAGCTCTGTCCCGCAGCTACAGCCTGCCCCTATTCTCGGCCCGAGTTTAACCCTCATCTCCAGCTTTTATCGCAAACACAACCCCCCCTGCACTTTGACTGACCATGTGCACCACCTCCGGGTAGATGGGCTCTGTGATGACATTCCGGTTGTGGGTGATGTACTCCACCATTTCGCTCAGCGCCGCCCGCTTCACTTCCTTCCATTTCAGGTCGCTCAGCGGGTCGGACAGGAAGTCGAAAAGAACGCAGCACTGCCGTAGCTTCTGGATGAAGAGCTTCTCCTGCTCTGCGGGGGCCACATCTGAGGAGACAAAGAGGGGGGAAAGGTGAGGTGGATCAAGAGAATTAAAAAAAAAGACAAGAGTCCAAGGATGACCGAAAGAGATTCAAGGATGCTATATGATAAAGCAGTTGAGAATATAGGAGGAAGGCGTTGTGTTCAAAGAGTGAAGGGTCACAAGAGGAAGGCGGGGGTGGTTTTAACTGTCAAGGATGACACCAATGCGATAGAGAAAAGAAATGTGAGGCAGCATGAGAGTGATGAAGACTGGCAAATGAGTCATGAAGACTAAAGTGCATTGAGAGAAAGGCTGAGATGGTTAGAGCCCAGGGGGAGGATAACCACAGCGCAGAGTGGTAGGAGAGAAGACAGGATGGAGACGGGAGAAGAGGATGAAGGATTTGGGAACTAGGTGAATGGTCACAGTCTAGCCATTTGACACACTCACTGCGAATACAAAGAGAGAGAGAAAAAAGATGTTTTCATAAAAGGAAACCAAGCTATTTAAGTCTGTCATTATATTTGTCCATGGTGGTTTTGAGGACTTCCTCTTTTCACTCAGTTTCCACCCGGGCACTCAAGAGCACAGCCTCGTAAACAAACAATCTCTGGCAGAGGCAACGCTTCACACATGACAAGACAAAGGGGAAACATCCATTTCGGTTGCTCCAAATTACCTGCTCATGTGGAGCAGTAATAACACATACTGACACCGTAATTATGTAGTTATGTCACACAACTATGATGTAGCTTGTTTCTCTCACTTATGATGTTTGGATTTTATCTTTGATCATCACAATGGAGGAAAATCTACACACATTCTTCATCGCTATTATGACACAGTAAAGTAAAACAAAATCCTGATCTGGACATCTAAAATACATGTGGCTAATTTTGTTTGAGTTGCTTTCTGTGCTGCTATACGCTGCTTACCTGTGCTTTAAATATGCAAATATGCTCCAGACAGCTTAGCTTAGCATGAAGGCTGGAAATATCTCGGCTCTATCCAAAGGTAACAATCTGCCTACCAACACCTTTAAAGCTCACTTGATGACACATAGCTGATACCTTATTGCTAATTATCTTGTCACAGGTCTGAACCAGGTAAGCTGTTTTCCCTATTTCTAGCCTCAAAGCTAAGCTTACCAGCTACAGCCCTATAGTTATTGGTGAGATGTGAGTGGGATCAGTCTTCTCATCAAACTCTCTCCAAGAAAGTAAAGTGTAGTGTATTTATCAAAATGTTAACTATTGCTTTAAACATTCAGTGTGTAGGATTTGGTGGCATCCAGCAGTGAGGTTGGAGAACTGAAATTTCTCCTGTGTGTCAAGCGTGCAAGAGAACTACAGTGGCCAGTGCGAGAACACGAATGGCCCTATCTGGAGTATTTGGTTTGTCTTATCTGGGCTACGGTATGTGTGTCAGCTCTATGCAGAGCCTACGCCATAGCCTAGGCAGGTGGTCTACGTCGTTGTGAGCATTTATACTTGTGCGGTGGTGTGTCTGTGTCACTCTGCAGTTACACTTCCAAAACACTAGCTGGCATTTCTGTGAAGTGCTGTAAAGTTTAGTTGATTATGACACACCCCAAACACACTAAACACGGCTTAATGGCGACAGTTTCAAACACAAGAGCACAAATCAGCTTCACTATAACTCGCAGCATTCACAGACAAAGCATTTGTCTTTTGCTGGACACATTTTCCCCACAAACACAACATGCTAATGTTTTTAACACAAGCCTATGGCATTTTACATTGTATAAATTAGCCTAGCAGCTAGCAGATTTTTCCTCTTCTCATATAAAGCCAGGAACAACAGCAACATTTAACAAAGATGATGTTACAAATTTGGCTCCATTACAACTCACAAGCTTCACCAACAAAACAAATAAAAGCTACGTTTCCACTGAGGGAAATGGTTTCAGCTTACAAAAGTAGACAAGAGGCGTTGATTCAATGTGGAAGAATAAATCCCGCTTATTTCCCACACACTGGGTCTTTTAAAGTATACTTTGCAGTAGTTGTCAGTCCTTCCCCAGCTTTGTCTACTTGGTATTTCACCTCACTATATTTGCTTTTTCATGGCGCCATGTCCATGATTCTCTTAGCTTTCTCTTCGACCGATACTTACGGTGGCACCTGGTCACTACCTTTTTTATAAAGTCCTGACCTCACCTGTGGGTTGTGGAAGGAACGTCGAGAATACAGCAAAATGATACGGAAATACAGAAAGAGGCCAGAGTCTGCAGATAAATACACCCCCACACACTTCGAGTAGGTTATATGTGATGATTAAAAAAGATTACTTTACGTCAGTGTCATTGAACATGTTATATCGCTCTCTATAGATGTGTTCTCTCGTGAAGGTACATGCTACAATATCTTCCAGCAAGGTTAGATGTGGCATCTTACCACCTGCTTGGAGGCAGATCAGAATCTTTTTAATACCCTGGATGCCTGTTATTAATAATAATAATACTAATTCAATGGCACTAAAAACTGGTGGGAGTAGCCTTCACTACAGAAGGATTTAATAAAGACAACAAATACCAAAACCATTATATTCCAATATGGGCACTCTCATTCACTCCACTGTATGCTAGGACTTTCAGTCAAATATTGTTATTAGGACAATAATTGAGGATGAAAGGGCATCAAATAATGTCTATTAAAACCTGCTTTTGATGTTATGCATTAAGTTTTAAGGGGTGTGTTTGCATTTTCTAAGACAGTCGGGCCTTCATTTGTGCATACGCATGGTCTGAGGTGATTCTAAAATTTGTTTGCAGAATACCAACCAATTCAGGTAAGAAAACATTCCCAGATTTGTGCATCAAACATTTGTTCAAGCACAGATTTGGCTACCTGTGAAGTGTTTGTGAATGAGGCCTGATGCAATTATGCAGCCAGGCCAGTAAAAATAAATCACTTAAAAACAGACTGACACTTACTCAACCACTGTTTTCTTAAGAGAAGAGCTTGAGACCTGATCTGGTATTGTACCATACCATGCAAATAAGGCACTCGGATTTACAGTTGAAAATACATTTCAATAACCTCTACTTCCCTTCATAGATTAGATAGTTCTCAATAAAATAACAGACATGTTTTGTTATCTAAAGCTTCTTCCCTGACTGAAATTTGATTCTGCACAAGCCCGGCCACGGCTGTAATAAAATAGGCAAATCCATAATGTCAACATAGTCTGTCGCTAAACTCAGGTGTGGGTTCATTTAACTGACAGAAGCAGTTGCGTGCGATGTAGAGAAGAGATCTGTCACACCAAGATGTTGCTAGTGATTTATAATGCACCTACAAAACAGACCTAAATGTGGTTAGTTTCATATTTATGATGTCATTAGTGTCCCTGCTGGTGTACCTGTGTTACGCATCTGATGGAAGATAAGGAGCACAGGAAACATACTGTGGCTTTACATTAAGAAAATGGTGAAATTAAATACTATACTCTGAAAGCAAGAGCAGGACACGAGGTAACACAGTGAGCAAATTTGCATAATTCCCAAAAGCGTTACTTTTCTATACCCTATAATTACTAATCAGTAAAGGGTGTGGCATTAACTATTGGCTGGCACTGAGGCTCGGAGGCTGTCTGCACATGAATGAGGATGCTGGCGCCACGGGTGCACTGAATTAGATCAGATATGTTCATGGCATATACGTCAAAGGGAATGAATCTCATTTCCCTTCGACGACTGTACTGTAACCTGTAGGCAGAACTCTTCCAATTACTGAGATAAGAAAATTAAGTTGTGAGACAAATTATGATTTATGAATTGGTACAGGGTTCAAGTGAGGCAAAAAAGGAGAATAATAACCAATCAGAGCACTGCAAACATGCTATATGAACGCAGAAATGCACATACAACCACATTATTCTGAGATAAATTAATTTGGTCTCTGTGTGCTGCGCTGCTGCCATCTATCTAGTTTTAATTAGACTGAAAGTAATGAGCAAATAAACAAACTGGCATGAAATTATTCTGCCAATTCATTCATGCAGGTGTGTAATAGGAAGGAAATTACTGCTGGGAAACTTCATATAGACACATGGAGGGAAATAATAACCAGCTAAACCTATTCACCATGCCCTTATTTCAGTGAATGTACACAAAGAGCGACAAAGGCCAGAGGAGGACGCAGACAAAACACACAACTGCCTGACATTCTTGCAAATCGGCAGATTCTAGGTAAGAAGAGAGGTATCCTATTCAGACATAATGGAGACTTGGCTCGGACACACACGCGCGTGCACACACACACACACGCTTCTGCAGTGTCAGTTTCAAGTCGGCCAATTCATCTTGATGACAGTGAGAGGTTGGGAATTCCACAGGAGAGAGGCTAAGTGTGTGAGCTGCCATTAACGGCCATTTCCATAAAGATTTGGCGGCCAGGAGCGCTGTCACTGTCACAACAGGAAAAACAGTGGGAGCGCCAGTGCGCCTGATTAAAAACACATAAGAGAGAGGTTCATCCAAGACATTTATCATTAGTATTATTATTGTTGTCTCCAAAGTGGATATTGCATGTTTCAGAATGAGGCACACTGATTTGATACTCCGAACGTCGGGGCTAGAAACGCCGCAGTCTGTTAAATTGGTCAATAGAGAACACTTACTCTTACTGTAGTGGCAAACTTACATACATTAGTCAATTATAACTATAAAATTAATGGATGTTTTGCCACCTTCTCAAAGGTGCCGACGTCGTGACTCAATCAACACATCTTAAATGTCAATATGACAACCCTAACCATTCCATTTGTTTTTACTGTCTCTCTTGCAGGACAGATGCTTTTAGATCTTCAAGTGCTTAAAAAATGTATTCCTTACTTGGAGGCAAAAATAGTGGCAGAGTGTCATTCCTGTTACACCCTGCTCTAAACACTTCAACCTGTGCTGTTTGTTCTGAAAATGTCACGCAACCCCATTCTGTGGGCGATCAGCGAGGTGCAGATGTTCCTCTGCATCGCTGGTGAAGAGGATATACAGCGAGAGCCAGATGGAGCAGTGACACAGCTATCTGATACCAACCCCGCCTACATTAAGAGGACAGTCTGCAGTGGAAACGCAAAACAAATCTAAGGTTTAGATACATATCAGTACGGGTTATGTGCAATTTTAAGAGTAACACATCGAAGGCATTGAAAGGGTTGGAGGGAACGTGGCCTAAGTACCTTAACAGAACAGCTCTATTGGCACCATCCACAACTTCTGACGTTGGAAATGCTACAATAAACATTTTAATGTATAATGAACTGAGCTGAACCTGACTGCCTGGTGGAAACTAGGCTTTAGGTCAACACAGGGGCACCAGTTTCATCCCAGAGGACTGGTAGAGACAACTAGAGCAGCAACAGCAAGAAGGATTAGATTACCATTTATTCATCGTTGCATATTTCAATCACTTAACTCTGTGAACCTTCTATCTACTTGGCTTAAGGTTTGTGTTGTAACATACTTGTCACTTGTACTGGTTGCACTGGGACATGAAGCCGCACTGGAATGTGCTACCATGCCTTGCACCCCTGACCGTGTCTGACTTGCGTTGCTCCTCTTACATAAGTCCGTCTGCCTGTGTTATAAAGTTTCTGTACACTCCTGAAATATCCAGCGGGTTGTTGTGTAACAGATAAAGGCCCAGTGTTGTGATCCCAAAATTGATGTTAACCACAATGTGATGTCTATTAATGCCGCTAACAGAGGCCTTAGGAGGGGAACAAGCATGCGCCTGCACACGCACGAGTGTCACGTCTTGTGGGAGAACAGAGAAAGATTTATCTTAATGCCCCCCCCCCCCCTCTCCCCTGTTCAAAACAAAGATAATAAATAACCGGAGTCACATTGGAAACACAGTCTCTACTTTTTCTCTGTAAATGGGTCAAATGAACAGCTGCCAGTCGAGTCTGGAGTTAGGACTGGTTTGGCAATCTGCTTTATCGACAGTATGTTATGATCAATGTAAACATTGACTGATAACTATTTATAGCCATGTGGAGGGACAGTGTGCTGCAGTTTCCAAGGCATATGAGCAGCTAGGTTGGCCATATTCATTCATTAAAGCACTTTTGGCTGCAACACCTGAGACTGCATCCAAGATATATACTTGGTAAAGTACGGTTCATGAATCATCACCGGTGTGTTGTTAGGAAATAGTTAAAAGGTATGCATCATTGCCACACTTGAGACACATTCATAGCTGCAATTTGGAGGCTTCCTCGCGCCTGACAAAAGTGCTTGTTATTAAAATGATGTCTTGCATCTGAAAGAAACAGAGATTCACAGGCTCCCTTGATACATGGTGCAAAAATGTATCTTAGGCGACATACAGTGAACATAAACATGGGTGGGCATGACTGCACCCTAAACATACCGAGGAAATGTTGGAGTGTGATTCAGAGGTGGCCAGGGATTCATGTGTCCAAAAAGGTGGTGGGACCGCAAATGCATTCCTAACAACGCTAAAGGGCCACCTGAACATTTTTGTCATGTGCGAGACTCAGAAAAACGTCATAGACACGCTACATCTTTAGAAATATTTACCTGAGGCGATCCTGCTCACATCCATGCGCATGTACAAATGTACATTTATACATTTCTTTGGTTCAGTAGTAGTTTCAGTTCCCCACATACGAAATCAAATGTGAGAAGGGAAGTGAAAACCGCTTCTAAGTAGTTTCTCAAACGATAAACTGAGACACATTCAGATGCCTGGAATAAACCGCAATCTGTTTCCACTGAATTAAGACACAATGTGGAAAGATCTGGATACAGGGCATTTCATCTGAGCAGGGTCAGAATGATAGAGACGCACAAAGAGAGGAAAGAGGCAGAGAGAGTCTGATTGTTCCCCAACACTGAGTTGTCATTCAAGGCAGTGGCCTCTGTGGCTCAATAGAGTGTAATCAATAATTGCCCGAGGCTTCATCTAACGCTGGGCTGCACCCGAGTACAGTGGTAACAGGCTGGGCCTTTCAAACATGACTGAGTACATTGTACACACACCAAGAGGCCGAGCCCGATGTTGTAATCCCGAAACATTGCTGCTGTGGCTGGGTCATATTGACAGCGGTGCTTTGTTGACAGAGACATACTTGAGAGGCACGTTCAGATTGAGTTTCTGGCGTCTTGTCTGGGGGGGAAAAGGTGCCCGAGCATGTCGGTCTCAAGGGAAAAAAGGGTGTGGGGAGATGGGAGATGGGAGATGGGGGGCTGCTTGCTGCAGAGCAGTGGCAATCCACAGCCTCCACACTATGACCAATTTGTGCCCAGATGAACTGGAGTGTGACAAAAACGCTGGGGTTGGGTAGAGCAGCTGAGCAGGAGGTGAAGGGGGGGGGACATTACACTCCTCTTTAGCCTCTCCTTAAATGTAATAAACGCACACATGAATGCAGAAACACACATTTACACGCAAACACATGAAAAACTGAAGGAGAAGACCCTTCCCTGGGCTATGACCTCACTTCCTTTGACATCACTAGCTTGGCGGGGGGATGGGCAGAGAGCAGCTAGCTAGTAAAACCTGATTTTTATGTAGCTCCCGTGTCTCACAGTAATGCACACAAGCCGCACAGATAACAAAACCTCACTTCGCTTTTAAACACAATACAGCTGCTCTCAATAGCGCGCGAACAATGATGTTATCGCTAACGTCTGAATGCTGACTAACAAGCAGTAACCAGTGGAGGGGAACAGGAGCACAGCAACACACAGCTCTCTGTCTCTCTCCTTAATACCCTGGGACAATACAGGAAGAATAATATGTCCTTACGTACCTCTGAAGTGCATAAGAGCCACCGGCTGAAAGGGCCCATTGGAGTTAGGTGCATCCACAACCATCCTGTCTCCAGATTTATTGCATGTCAACATCTAAACCTCAACCAGGAAGGCGATCCACTCAGGGCGAGAGGCCAGCCTCCATTTTAGCACAAAAGCAGATCAGAAAATGAAGCTCTCTGCCGCTGGAGGGAACTGGCTAGTTAGTGATGTAAGCACCGAAGGAGCGCGGTGATTGGCTCAAGTCGGGCAGCTCTGGAGCAATGAGAGCAGAGGCTGCCGAGGGAGAGGGGCGGTGATTGGCTGAGAGGAGGCAAAGGGGCGGGACGTGCGTTGGAATTTTTTGGTCTGGCTCCTCCTCGTCACTCACTGGTCTCTGGTGACGCTGAGGCCCTGCTACTGATCTCAGATCAGATTGACTTAAATCCTCTCCACAGTTTAACCATTAGCAGGGGTTTCAGTATAATCTGACTTAGGATAAGCAGCTGGAAATAACTTACTCTGAGAGAGAGGGCCCTGGCTGAATCTTCAAAGTCTCACATTGTTTCCTCCTGTCATCCCTGCATGGTTCTTTATCAAAGGGAGGTGGAGGACAGGGTCAGAGGGGCCTAAAATCTTTGGATTCAATGAGGAACACAAGGAGAAACCACATGAGGGACTGAGGACAGGACGACCAAGGAGGATAAAAGGCCTTGTGGATGTGTGGCATGGTGTCACCCTGAGTATGAAAAATTAATATGAAATCAAATAAATGATTAGATCTAGCTAAAATACATAAATCAGATTTGGTGCTCTCCAATAAGAACAAAATGAAGCTGTAATCAACCATCTTCAGCAGCTTCACATAATGCATTTCGTGCGAAGGCTTTATGACTCACACAATATTCAGGGCAATGGCAGAATTTGCTGCATTATGTTATTCTGAGTGACGTACAAGTGCTTAACAAAATTAGCCGTAAACAGGAAATGAAAGCGAGAGGACAGAAAAATAAATGCACGGGCACACGACGCAGGAAGCTGCTGCAGCTCTGAGCTGCGTTTTGCAGCCTGTCTTAAAGTTTATCCAGTGACGTCGACATTTGTTTAAAAATAAATATCGCACAAGGTATATGTCACAGGATGTAACACTTTGAGTGTTTAGGTTATGTAAATTGAGGCTAAACTTTTTTTCCAAGAATCTTTACACCAAAATAAGTCCAACTCCAAGGCGACAGATGCATATAATCTGCATTTCATCTTTACATAATGAAGTAGCTGTGCCTGGCTTCATGTGATTCATCAGAGGACACACGAAGTGAAACCACAGTCGCATCACAAGGCCAACCAGAGTGTTGTTTTTTTCTAAATCAGTGGGGTTCGGCAGCATTTTCGCAGTCATTTCATAACAAAGAGACTCTGCTGTTTTCCAACAAAGAACAATGTCAGACAATTATTACACAGCTAATTAATTAAGAGTCCACTGATGAGAGAGTGGTGATTAATGTCATGTCATTGTCCTACCAGTAACTAAGCACCAAATCCTGGTGTTATTTTGGGGTCTGAATGCCTTGTTTAAATGACAGTTAATTTTGTGCACTAAATAGCCTGATGTGTGAAAGATATATAACCCAAAAAATATGTGTCAGGATTCTTTTAGCAAGTAAAAATATTTCTTGGCAGTTCCTTTTTGGCTCAGCAGGTGTAGTAATAAGTTCATTGAGAGGAGAGGAGGGGTCAGGAGAGGAGGGGAGAGGAGAGGAAGGCCAAGTGTATCACTAAGCAGTTCTCACTTGGCATTCTCTCACTGAGGGGCCAAAGCCTCTCCAAGAGGTGCCATTACATTCCACAGCCATGACAACGGGCGCCGGTATTTTCTGAAAGCTGCCACTTACTTCCTACTGGCAGGCCGAGTAGCAGTGTGTGCCGGCTCTGAAATACCCCAGGACTCCTTCTGGATTTTTGTTAGACAAAAGATTATACTTATTGGTGTTATACTATATTTTAGAAGAGCACAAAATAAAACAGCAACAGATCCTACCAGCAAGCATCAGTGTAGTGTGATAGACATTATTACTCTGTGCCACATCCAGCCTTTTTCCAATGAGCAACACCTTTGCACATGTTTAAATACTATGAACACATATTTTGTAGGTGTTTCTGGGTCAGGCCCCCATTCACCAACATACACACACACACCTCTTCCTGATGACATAAATACGCACTAAATGCAAATGTGTATTTATGTGCAACTCAAAATGGTCTCTAAGAAATGCGACATTTAGTGCTGCTTGAGTAACGTTAAAAACCACAACTGAGCTGCTGTTTTTAGGATGTTATCGAGCCCCTCATAGAACAATATGTAGGCCTCTGTGAACCATTTTAAGAGATCTATGTCTTCAGCAAGAACAAATAGTCTTGCAGTTTTGTGCCACAGACAGAGTTGCTAAGTCAGGAGAATGGGACTAATGGTGCATTCATGGGGTGTAGCAGTGATGGGAAAAATTAGTCCCCAACTGGGAAAATTCATGTGAACGCCCCCTTGAGGCCCAAACACACCAAACTGACACACACACACACACACAAAAAAAAAATGGTGGTGATGAAAGCTGACTGACTCATGTCACCTGTGTCTCGGCCTAAACAGTTGAACACAAGGGGTGTGCCATATCATATTCATATCATATCAACAGATATGAAAAACTCATGTTGGGATACTTGCCATATTTCAACATGTTGACACAATGAGGTTACCCACGGCAACAACAAGCATGGCTGAAAGCGGAATTATTACAGACTCTGCGGTGGTTCCAAAGGGCAGTTTTAAGACGGTAGTTAGCCAGTTCGCACATTAACAACAAAACTTAACACTTAAAGAAGAAATTATATTTACAGTGCAATAATAAACAATACCTCACACAATCTCTGCTAAAGACCTCAGTGGTCCTCGATGGTCAAGTTCTCTTGACATTAGCAGTTTGTTTCCTTTCCTCACTTCCATTTCTCCTCTCATGCACCGAGCTGAACTGCCAATCAGAGCGCTATCATTCACTGACAGGCTCAGCCATTTCTGACACAGATTCAACACTGATTCAATACCGCTTCAACAGGCTAAAAAAAAAGCTGATGAGGGCCACCTAGTGCGGCCCAAAAAATGGGGCGACAGAAGCTCAACGATGGCCCAACATGACCAACGGCTGACCGTCAGCTTGGTGTGCAAGAGCCATTAAGTCAGAACAACAACTTGGAAAGTGTGAAAATTTAATAGATGAGTTTCTGACTTTGAGACATAAAGACAGAAACATGGGGGGATGAAAGTAACTTTTTTAAATTCATGCATTAAACATATATAACTATAATAATATAAAGTTTTGCTTACATGTAATGTGTAAACAATAATAAGAATGCATTTTAGTCATAGATGCCTTTTTTAAAGCACTCAAGGACACCTTACAAGACAGTTAAAAACAAGCAGCAATGTATGAAGAGATCATGAAGTCAAACAAATCAGTAATATACAGTAGTAAGTCAATAACTTAAAATAATAATAATAATAACTAGGTATAAAATCATCACCATAAAGTCATCAACGTGTGTGTGTGTGTGTGTGTGTGTGTCACCATTAGATCAAACCGAATATGCCAGCTTGAAATGGTGTGTTTTCAGACTGGATATGAAGGTGCAGAGGGAGTCAATATTGCAGATGTCTTGTGGGAGAGAGTTTCAAAGGCGGGGGGCAGAACAGCTGACTGCTCTAGAACCTGTCAAAGAGGCAGATGGTGATGTGAGATGAAGAGGATCTCAGAGTACAGGAGGGTGTGTAGATATGAAGAAGTTCAGAAAGATACAAAGGGGCTAGGTTATGAAAGGCCTTAAAGGTGAGAAGCAGAATATGGAAATCGATATGATAACAGGAAGCCAGTGACGTAACTGAAGAACAGGAGTCATATGATCTATGGATGGAGTTCTAGTGATGATACAATAATGATGTTACCGTTAGTTGCTGTCCAGATAAAGTGGCCTAGATTAGTTCTAAAAAGTTATTTATTAGCATTAACCCTCATAACAAGTCAGGTAAAGCAATACGTTAGTGGTTTTAAGGCAGAGGTAGGCAACCCATGACCCTGGAGCCACATGTGGCTCTGTAGCCCTCTCCAGTGGCTCCCTGTGGCTTTGACAAAAAAAAATCCTATAGAAATAATATCATTATTCTTTAACATTTTCACTTATCATTGTTGTAGGTCTTAAGAAATTCACAGAATAAAGAAAGGTTTTAACATGTTGTCAAGTAAAAGCGCCCTTTTCTCTAGATTTTGCCAAACCTCAATAGCTGTGGCTCGTCTTGAGTCTTCCTAGCAAGGCTAGCGATGGATTCCAGTAGAGAATTTAATAGTGCATGGATTTCACCTAGGTAATCACTTCAAGGTCCACACACTTTAATATATTCAGCGTCATACTTGCGTTTGGCCATGTCATCGAGCTAGATTGCTGTGTCTGTCGAGTCGCTGTCTGTCTGTCAGTCACTCTACAGCAGGAAACAACACTTCAAAATAAAAACTATGTGCCAGAAATTCACTGTATTTCAAAAGAAAGTGTGTTTTTTACAAACTTGGCATGTTTACAAGTCACTTGCAGTCCATTCAGAATTAGACCTATGACTCACGTTTGGACTGTGACCCACCAGTTGGGAACTGCTGTTTTAGGGGATGTACAGGTGCAGCAGCAAGTCTGTGACAAAATCACTTTAAGCTTCAAACTGTTGGGCAACAAAATACAACACATCCTCTCTGTAGCATTCAGTGTTTCCACATTACGACTTAAAAGCTCATGAACTCTCTGAAGAAGAAAGAACAACTTCTTTTTGCTGACAGTAAGAATACAGAATAATACAGCCTTATTCTTTAAACAGAATGTCATGTGGCAACAGCTTCACTTCAATAAAAAGCCTGTACATTATATTAAAATACAACAACTCTCAACATTTACTGTAAAAGCTGAGTGTAGTCCCATTTTCAGCCACAAGATGGCAGCACAGGCTGGGCCATTTGTCGAGGGGCATCTGTAACACAAGCCCATCACTAAATGTTTTACAGACACTTGGAACAACTGTTTAATCCTTTTCATCAAACATGCATTGTTGCCCTACTGACAACATTCTGCCCACAGCACGAAGTACAACTGGTGATTGAAGTTCTTTGATATCAAAGACAAAAAAAATGAGATAAAATGTCTCATATTTGATCCACAATCAAAATATTTGTGACATTTCATTTGATGCTGTCATACAGACATTTATAAACCCACATTTTCTTTCTCTCTCACACACTTACACACGCACACACACACACAGCACAAAGAATAACTTTAAAGCCTGCAGCACTGAGTAGCCATTTTGCAAATGGATAGTTCTTTCAGCTACAAACGAAATCCATTTACAAACATTGTTCTGACACTTTTGTTTTCTGCCTTTGCCCTGATTCGGTTCTGCTGCGAGCCAGTGAGGTGTGATATCATAGGATATTTTTTTACTACTTTTCTATGTTGTTATATTTTGATGAATTACGGGAGAGGCAGCTGTTTATTTGTGTCTTGCACACAAGGCAATGTGGATTTATAAGGCACCAAACATACAGTAAAATATAAGATTACACTGCAAATAAATCACTTTTCTCTCCTCTTCCAGAAGCTACATTTAAAACCTGCCACAAAACACAAATTAGCTCTTTTTTTAATAATCCAACCATAACTTATCAAAGGTGACAATTTACTAAAATATATATTCTAAATAATAAAAGAAGGAGAAAGCTGTTTTGAATTGTTGTGATGTTGTTCCGATTTCACTGGTCACATAGCCGCAGAAAAAGCAGAAGCACATAAGCACAGACAAAAGCCCATAGCAAGGCACATAAGCAAAAACAAGACATAAGCACTATTAATAAAACCATGACCGAACCATATTACCAAAAACATTAAGAACGTCCGATGCAAAAGTGCATCATAAAACACAACATAGACCAAAGCACAGGGCCACGAACAAACACACAAAAGCACAAAGCAAGGACAACAGCACACAAGCACAATTAACTAGACAGGGACGTAGCCAGAAAACAAAGCACATTAAGGAAAACGTACCAAACAAAAGCACATAAGCCCGAACATACAGTAAGAAAATGAGGATGTGACAGCTAATTCAGATCATGACAACATGTTTGATTGTCCAGTAACTTGTCGGTGAAGATTCTCAGTCATCCAGGTCATGGTAATCGTAAGTGCTAATAGCGTAGGCAACTGGACCAACGACCCTGAAACTAAGAGCTCAAGTGAAACCTTCGACTCTGCAAGGGTTCCCACCCGCACAGGGTTTATAGCCTGCAACTTCACATCAGTCATTTAGACCTGAAGAAACTTAAGTAACGCAAGCAAGCAAGTCCAGTTGCCTACGCTATGAGCACTTACGACTATCCAGTAACCACTGTTTTATTGACTTGGAGAATGACTTAATGTGACGTTCCTGAGCTCTAGTTCACAGAACAGCAGACCATCCTCACTTTGAAGAAGCTGGAACTGCTTAATATTTAGCACTTTCCCTTTAAAAGAGTACTTCGATCAGTTATCAATGATCAAAATAGACTGGAAAGATACTAAGGCGCACTACATGCATTCTCCAACTACACTACAACAGTCACTCAGCAGTAAGCAGGAGGGTGACCGAGCAAGTAGCTATCTTGTCTGCATCTGACCTCTACCTGTCGCGTCCTGCCCATTCACGCGTGTCCTCAGGTCACTACGGTCGATTGAAGGGTTAGGGAGATTTGTTTTTATTCCTCCCACTCTTTCCCCCTCTCAAAATCCACAATAATAGCATTTCTTTATATGAAATAAAAAAGCTTATTATTATTTGATGTTGTTAGCTGCCACACATGCAAATTCTTGCAAATCCCCTGCGCTGTACACTGCACACCCCCGTTGTTTCTTTGCAGTGTCACCCGGCTCATCTGGACATCAGAACAAAGCATAGCTGGGGATACTTTACAGGAAACCACTTAGGCCAGATCCTGCCTGTAATGCTGTGTGTAAACAAAGAAGCCATGAAAGATTGATGGAAATGTTTCAAACCTCAACCTCGCTGTCTCGTCTTAGAATCGGCATCGGCGCGATACGTTTGAATCAATCATCATGGTAAAGTTAAACACTGGCAGTGGGACCAGGTAGCTCACTATGGTTATTAGTGATTGCTAAAATAACTTGGAAACAAGCCTACATCTCCCATCACGTTATTCATACTGCTCGGTCAGGTGCATTTCAAGAGCAGTAAGTGTTCGTAGGACTCTAAGATTCCTGAGAGTTTACAGTTTATGTTTGATTTGGGCTCACATTTACAGTAATTATTGGATGGCCCAGATTCCACCATTGTCCATTCAGGCTGAGTCAGAGTTATCTTACATGAGCGAGCCCTCCGGGGGTAATATCTGTTTCCTCCACGTACAGCTGGAGATGCAGCTGATTGCACATCATTTGCATTTCAGATAAAGCTGATGGGCAGTCTGCTTAGCTATAAATTATATAGTGAGCAAGGACCTCAAGGTTAAAAAGGCGGTTATGAGGATCCACCCACGCTATGAATTGTTAATATGATTCCCTTCGTCCATATGGGCCGAACATGCAATCTTAGATAAAGGTCATGTCGCATTCTCCAGGAGAAGAGTAAACAATCTGTGAGTCATAACCAAGGGAAGATGTAGTGGAGCATTTGAAGGAAAGCGTGACAGCCTCTAGTAGAGATAATGGATACTGAGGGAGGCGTACCTGCCAGTGCGGATAGTTTCTGTAGCTCTCTGTTCGCACTGAGGGGGAAAGAGGAAGTGCTGAACCTCTTCTCCCTCTTCACGGCCGAGTGTGACCCCGGCTGCTTCACCCTCATCACCTGAGTTGCGGGAGGCACTTTCTTATTGGAGCCCTGCGGAAACAAGAGTCGCAGAGGAAGAGCTCCCGTTACTGGAGCAGGGTAGGGCTAGGTAGTTCCTGCACCCAAAGGAAACGGCACAGGAATCACTCTACTCAAGTGTCACAGTGGAGTTCAACTGAGGAGAGGAGAGCAGAAGAAGAGGAGAGGAGAGGGAGAAGGAGTGAGGGTGTTGTGGTCAAGGGTCAAGTTCCTTTCCGAATCAGATCAGGTGATTCTCAGCGAAGCAACCTGATCGCGGCCGGCGGTGTACTGTACTGCATCTGCTGACAAGAGATTGTGATGGACCTCGGTGGGCAGAATAACTGAGCACAGATGGAGCCGATAAAGCCGTCAATGGGGACAAACAGCGGGAGCAGCGGTCAATCAATCAGGTCGCTCCCAATCTCAAAGCACTGTACTCAACACCAGGGATGCACGCCAGAAATGATAAGGACAAAAATAGCCGCTACAATGGCTCGTGTCATACCAAACAAGTCACGGCGGGGGAGAACTGGGGACTGAATGCAAAGTGTTTTCAGGGAGGATGAAGTCATGAGATCACGCTGAGGTGTCACATGAGCAACTTTGCCTTCGTTCCATCAGGACAAAATGTCACAGAGTTAAAAACTGATGGATGAAAAGGGAGTTTCTGGGTAATTTGTCATGAGTTCGTCATAGAAAGCATAAAAGCATTTGTCAAACTTAGAGAATAGTAAATGTGTGTAACATCCCTGCATGTGCATGTGACATGGTTAATGTGTGTGTGTGTTTGTGAACCCCCACAGGCTATGAAGTCCATTTTTTGTCCATTATCACACCAACTAACACTACAAAAAGACCAAATAAACTTACTTTAAAGTGCACAGCAGTGGGAAAAAGCTTGTGCTCCAATACAAATCTCTATAACACCCATTTTAGAACAAATAAATATCAATATTTAATTTACCCCAAACTTGCTTTGTGGTATTTTTTTGTAGTATTCTGATGTTTCTTTACAAGCATGACCATAGTTTATTCTTAGTAATGTATTGCAATGCAAAAGTTCAGTAACACTTACATCCTGGTGATCTGCAGGCCCATTTTTACCTCCAGACTTTTTAGACCTTCCAGATTTAGTTTCCTAAAGAGTGAGGAAGCCAAGAAACTCAATTAAACCCAACACACATAACAACAACATATGATGCTAACATAAAGCACAGTGACACAAAACATCAACTTTACCTTGTCTTTCTTGCTCTTGTGAGGCATGCTGAGATGGGAATCCCCGGTGTCAGCAGGTCGCGGTGAAGCTGTGGTCACACACACACACACGCACACACACACTGACGGCAGCAGACGCCTGGTTAACGCGTCTGCATACACCAATGTGACTCTCACGACTGACCGTCCAAACACCATGAGACTGAGTCTGAGCCACAAGATGTCATCGTATTTCCGCGATGGCTGCAGACCACAAGTCATGCGATGTTAGACACATGTAGTTCATAATGGTAGGAAATACCGATGATGTTCGCTGACAGCGTCCAACTTACTGCTACCGGTAGTTAGCTGTACTTTGTGGTACCCGCTGTGTCCTCCAGCCTAACCGAGAGATGTGTCGTTTGCCGGTTGTAATGTTTACTTACCGCCACAGGAGGGCAGTGTTGTACCTCGAAAATATCAGGTAGACTTTAAACGGCTGAGGTCATGGATTGACCCATGATGGGCCCTCATGCTACATCAGGGGCCAGCAGCCTTGCCTATTTTTTCTTTGTCTGTCTGGAGCTGCAATACATATTTGTGCCTTATAATAAATGTGACACAGTCTAATGAGTCTAAATAAGCCTGTTATCATTCCTAATAGTTCTGAATGAGCATTCATTAAGGTGCACAATTGGTGGCCTCGGTGTGTCTCCTTCTGACACTGCTATTGACTATTTTATTATTGACTATTACTATATTATTTTGCAAAAAAAAAAACTTGCTGAGAGTTTGAACTTTGAAAACAGGCATATTTCTCTCATAAGAGTTGGAGGGCCATCTCGCTCTATATTTACACACCTGGTGAAAGCTTTTCCTGTGACTTGCAGAGAATTCAGATCTGTGGTTGAGGCCACAGGTTTATGCCACTTGTTAACAAAAAAACAAAAAAACGTCCTGCTGTTTTTCAATAATAGTAAATATAATCGGCTCATAGAAATATTCCGATGCTAACATATGAAAATATGCAGTTAGATCTCCAACTGGACGATAAGAAAACAGAGTTTGAGAATAATAATGTAGTTATTTGGACAAAATATTTTGTACATGAATGTCTTGTTTTAAAAACTATTTCCATATTGGCTGCATATCTGAATGAGATAGAAAAGGCAAGTAAAGTAAAATGTTTATATATATCTACAGTAATCCCTAATCGACCACTTCTTGCTTATTTCATTATTAGCTACTTATTTTTGTCTTGTTTACTTTTTGTTATTTTTGTTGGTATTGGTTGCTCAGTGCTGCTGCTGTCAACTGTATTCACTTAAATGTGACGTGTTTCTGATTGTGCTGTCTACGTAGATGCAAATTTCACTACTGAATATAGATTAACACCACCCAAGTAATACAGTAAGCACTGTACATAACAGCAGAAATCCCATAAACGACAATTTGATTTACTGAAGTGGGATCTCATTTATTTGGCTCCCTTTGTTGAGCTGTCTTCATCTATTTCCTGTACAACACAGCAGTGGGATGTGGTTGCTCATCTTCCCCATGTACCTTTGTTATGTTGTTGTAATGTGTAACTCAGTCCATGTGGTGGCAATGTTGCATGCTTTTGGACTTTGTAAGCGCTCAATACCAAGTGATTTTCATTTACCTCCAGGCAGGTGCACATGACGAAATCAATAACTCTTTATACGGGGCCAAGGAGTTTTTAGGAAATTCTGTCCGATGAGATCACCATGCAGTGATAATGTAACCTTGCCAACCCAGAATCTGATTTTCTTTTCAGTAAAATTGGGCAAAAACTTAAACCACCCACACAATCCTTTAATATTCATTTGCATTAAACCAACCTCAATGAGATTATCCATCTCGAATGTCTTCACCTCTGCCTGTAGGCTGAAAGATTAATGAACTCCAACTTAATCCAGAGAGTTCAAACTATAGTTTATCTTTCCACATGACACTTGTTTCGACACCTGCACTGAGCACACATGTTTCATTATGACTGACTGGAGAAAGAAAGTGCAGATTGACATGAGAAATGAATGCGTGCGTGGGCTTCAAACAGAGTAGGATTGTTTTCTATTCTGGTTGTCGATGCAGCACGCTGGTGTGTATTGATCAGGTTGTGAGAGCGTTCTGTTCTCTGAATCACCGTGTTTCCATCTCTCCCTCCATCCATGGTCGGAGCTTCATCATCAACATGGTGTTATTACTGGGTGATACGGCTCCCTTCATTTCCTGTCTCAGCAACAGCAGTGAATGCAACAACATAGAGGGGGAAAGGTTTTTTATGTGTGCGTGCATGGTTGGGTGGAGGGTGACTGTGCGTGAGACGGCACAATATGTCCTTTCTGCACAAAGAAATGCAATAAATGAACAAGTATTTGACAGGCAGCTGGTGTAATGAAGAATGCCAGTGATGTAAGGGTAGATTTGTATTTCTGCCACCCTTCAATAAATTCTTTTTTTCCCACGTAATTCTGCCAAATAGCCTTTTTCGTATTTATAGACCTCAGGGGGAGAACAATTTTCTGTCTCAGATATTCGTTTTCTCTCCTCCTGACTCTTAATTATCTTCGCTTTTTAGCTTTCTTCCAGAATTACCTGGTTTGAATTCTCTAACCTTTGCTACAAGAGTTGAACCTTTTTTACACCAGAGCTGTGCGGCACAGTCAGTGAAGTGTGAGTTGCCATAACACCAGCTTGTTTTATGAGAAAGCTGTCCAGCCAATGGGGCTAATGAGTGGGGCTGCTCAACAAGAGCTTGTTTATTTTTCCAGAAGAGAGACAGAGAAAGGGGCTGAGAGGAGAGAGAAAATGGACAGCTTGTTGTAATGGAAGAAGATCGCTGGAGAGAACAAAAGAGAAGCAGAGGGTACCAGGGGGATGGATGGCTTGGTTGACTGTAATCACTGTGCTGTATCGCAGGTGCACGATCCCAATGATAACACACAAATGCGGATCGATTGTGACACAATTCGCCACACGCGAGCTCACACTTGCACGCTTGTCTTTTTACCTGCTTTCACCGTGAAAGGGAACTGTCATGGCTTGGCAGATTTATTTCGAGGGTAATTCGTGTTCGACTTTGGTCGGATTTTCCACCCGCACATCAGTTCAGGTCATGACAGGATACCTCTAAAACTCATCAATACATTCACATGTGCAGGGTGTAACAACAAGTGCACAGGAGCAGCAATGTCCTTTTAGGTTGTTTCTTGATTCAATCTGGAACCATGAAAAAAAATCCACGGTATACACTGAGTTGTGAATTTAATCGTTTCTTGCAATTCTTAGATCCTTGGTTCCAGACCAACAGATTTGTTTCAGCAAGACATGTTAAATGGGTTTGCTGTTTTGCTCAATGACAGAAGTGTCGGGGGAAACGCAGCAGGCCAAGAACGAAACTGAAGGCGGCGAAACTCCGGGTAGAGTGGTTGGGAGGGGTGGTGGATGTGTCCAACTTTCACCTAAGTTGTGTTCATGTCCTATAAGATTATAAAGCCAAACCCTGTTCTTTTTTCCCAAACCCAACCATGTGTGTTAGTTGTAAAAAAAAAAAAAAGTCAAATCGTTGTGTTGTACTCACGTAGTGTAACAGGCAGAACTTGACACAGTGTCCCAGAATGTTAACGATGCTATTGGTTGAGGCTACAACTTTGCCTTTCAGAGTTCACCAAAGTTGAACTCGATGTTTTGTGATTGTGACTGGAAGCAAATAATGTTTTATGCGTCCCTTCGCTTGGACGGGATATAAGTGTACCAGAGAAGAATATCTACCAATGTTAATTTTACTTATGCGTGACTGTGCCTTAAGGCCGCGTGTCCACCAAAGGGGTTTTATTCCCAGCTGGGACCACTTAAGTGCTTTGGAAGGGCATTGTTTTTACAGATGAGATGCTTTGGGTGCGTGTGATGCTATGATACGGAATATCCGCTGAATAAATAAATGTAAAAATGTTGGCATGAAGTAGAGTACTTGCTTTGGCCCTTGCTCTGGATACAAAAGGTCAGTTTATGTGACCAGCAGTATTCATTTCTCCTCCACTGTTGATGTTGTTGTTCAGCACTCGCACATGCACGTGACAGTTGGTTTTTGTCGTATTTGTCTCGCCCCTCCTCAACTATAATTTGACAGCTGGGTTAAAAGTGATGAGCACAGAGCTTTTATTCCAAAGTGCTGTTTCCTGCTGTAGAGTGAGTGACTAATAGACAGCTACTTCACAGAGACGGCAAAGCTTGATGACATGGCCAAACACAAGTATGACACTGAATATATTAAACTGTGGGACCTCAAACTAATGACTCAGGAGAAAAAACGACCCCACGGTTGGACCAGTTGGGAACCGCTGATCTAGAGTGAACGTGCAGATTTATTTTTTTGCCCATCAGCCAATCAATTGGTTAGAATTTGAGTTGACAAAGATTTTCTGTTGTACAAGATAGTTGGATAAACGATTAACAACAATCTTTCCTTTTTTTGTTTGGCAAAACAATTTTCCTCAAGGTCCATTTAGTAGCTGTTCTGGATCTTTCAGTTATATGATATTCATTGGCAGATGGCGCTTTCTCAGTAGTCGAAATTAACTTTTTGTCTGAGCACTTAAAGGACTTCTCATGTTGGCTTAAAATTTTGTTTCAAAGTTCGTTTTTATCCTTGTAAACAGCAGTTGAGAAAACAATCTAGCCTCAAGACGGTATGACTATTTAGTAGCTTTTCCGCATATTTCTATCATGTCACATGATCTTCATGAACAGGGTAAGTTACAGTTGTTTTTTCATTTTCATTCACAGCAATGAAAGTCACAAATTAAAAAAATAAATTAAAAGGTTAATACATGTTCCATGACCGAAAAGGAGCAGGTGTGTCCTCTTGGATCTACTTTATGAATAATTCTTACCACTCTTTTCTGTTATGTAATGGCTTCATGTTACTCATGTATGTGTTACCCTACACCTCCGCACAATAGCTTAAGTATGGCAAAATAAGTGAACAGTACAGAATTCTAATGGCCTTGTGAACCAACACATATTTGGCTTTGTTCAAAGCAAAAATATTCTTAGACGATTTCCAGGACAGTTTTTAGCATCCATTATCACACATCAAGTATTTGTTAACATGTACATAAGCAACTACTGTATCAGATGTTGACATGCTTATGTGTAGCATGATGGAGCGTTCCCACTCTGTGTACAGAGATAGCATCCTGTTGCCCTCACCTTGCCCCAGCAGATGGCTTGTTTGATGGGCCTGGAAGAACATCATGTACCGCCTGCCTCAGGAACATCATCCTCTGGGATTCAACTTCCCGGTTCCTCCAAGGTGACCTTATAGTCTTTTCGCCTGTAGCTACTTTTTACAATCACCTTGCTGTTTCTTGCCAACTCTGCTGGATCTCACCTCATGCTCTGCAGCCTACATCTCATGCTGCACCAGCTTCAAACCTCTTTTCCTTTCCCTGGGGTGTTGGAGTGCTCCCCAGATAGCTCTTCTCTGGGCTCTACCCTTTGCATTTGTGTTGCCGCCTGATTTCTGCCTTTTACAGAGATTTTGTGCTTTCAGACACCTTTTATCATTCAACCTGAAAAGATTTAGGCTGATTGCACATCCAAGCACATTTAGTTCTCTGAGAATGAATCTTGGAATTCTTTCAAAAGCTTAATTTTGAAACCAAACTCAAAAGGCAGAAGGTGTTTTCACTCTCGAATTAGCTTCCAGATCTCTTGACGAAATGCCATTTTTATTTTTTACTCCTCAGTAAAACAGACCCAATATTTCTGAATATGAGCATTTATGAAATACTGAAAATGCTGGTTGATGTATGTTAATATGATGTCAAGTATCAGTTCAGGGAGGGACCCAAATGCAGAGTGGTAGGCAACAACAGGAGAGCTTTAATGAAACTGATAAAAACATCCAAAAACAGGCAGGTAACTGAAAAGAAAGAAGAACCTAAACTAAACTGAAAACCAACCAGGATAACACGATGAACGCTGGGAAGAAATTCAAAACACAAGAGACCAGGCAGGAAACAGAGCAGGGAATGGCATCATGAACACAAGAATAAACACAGACAAGCTGACAAGGAACGAAAGAAAACACACACACAGACAACTAATCATAAGAACGAGACACAGCTGGAGTAGGTGGACATGTAGGGGGAAATGGAGTAAGGGTGTGGTGGGACACACTAGGACTGTGTCCAAAATCATTCACTCATTTACTACTCCCTACTCACTATATAAGGAGTACTATGCAGAGGACTACATAGTGAGCTCATCTGCAACATGAAAAAACACTTTTGGACACTACTCTGGTCATTTTTTTGGTGCTGTTAATTGCGTCATTGCTGTCACACAATTATGGGTGCTTTCACACCTGCCCTGTTTGGTTCGGTTCAATCAAACTCAAGTTCATTTGCACCCTAAGTGTGGTTTGTTTGGACCGGACCAAGCTTACAGCTTTTTTCATTTTGGGTAAAATCCACTACAGCAAGAAGTTACCTGGGAGAATATGAAGGCAGGATCCTCAGAGTCGAAGTTTGTTTTTTATTTTCCATTCATTACAAATCATTATGGTGGATGCCAGACAAGTCACTTCTAATCCAGAACTTCATTAAGAACAATTACGCTAACCATTCAGCTCTGACACAGACATAATGGCCATTGATTGGCTAACTTGTTACACTTTGTGTGAGCGGACTCATCCCACCAGCCTCACCTCTGTCTCACTGAAGCAATTAAAGGCCTTTTCAGAATCAGTGCATTCCCTTTGGCTTCGGTATCTGACCTGCTCATTTATCTCAGCGTCAGAAAAAGTTAAAGAGTCACTGATCCCGAGGCACACAGAGGGCTATTAGGTCTCAAATTATATTTTGAGGGGCTGGTTATGCTTGTAAAGTCTGTGACATGGGACTTGATATTGAATTTTTTTGATGATTTACAGAAAAGGCCCTGACACACCAAGCCAATGGTTGGCTGTCGGGGAATGTTTGTCACCCTATAGTTAGTGCAGTGTGTCCTGCACTGTTGCCCCTCATCAGGCCCTGTTGGCCTGTTCAGCATGTTGAATCGGCGTCGGCAGAGCCTGTCCATGATTGAAATCACTCCGATTGGAAGGGCGAGGGGTGGAGCCTATCCCAGCTGAGACAGACAACCATTCACACTCACATTCACACCTACGGGCAATTTAGAGTCACCAATTAACCTGCATGTCTTTAGACTGTGGGAGGAAACTACACATTTAACCACGCAATTTACAGGTATGTCCCTTTTGTTCAGGGTTTCACCTTGCTCTATAGCCCTGGGCTATGGGGACGGTACAGAACAGTTCCGTTGGTACCATCCACAACTTCTCACAGTGGAAAAATATACACTGAACTGAACTGAACCGTACTGCTCGGTGGAAATGGGGCTAATTTGTGGGTTATTTTTCGGTGCTGTGTCTCTTGGATGCCTGCTGCTTACAGTCTGGCACCTGGTTACTACCATTTTATAAATTCCCGACCTCGCCTGAGCGCTGTGGAGAACACGCTCATAAATGTCCTGACCACAGGAAATAAGAAGAAAATAAGAAAACAGAGGCAGCGGGCCGAGTCTCTGTAGATAAATACACCACCACACACTTCTAGTGAATCATAAGTAATGAGTGAGAGGGACTTCTTTCTTTTAATTCTTGTATAAAAGTCCAGATGTAGGTAAAGAAGAAACATTTTCAGTTTGAGAAAAGGTTTCTGTGAGAGCCACAAATGCCCAGATCTTCAGCTTTGAACTTAAATTCTCTCATCACCCTGAGAGCACCAACAGCATCTCTCAGTGACTCTAGTCTGGATTGTGGTGGGTCAGAAGGGCCTGGCTTTTAAGAGAAGCCCTCAGGTTTCTTCATCTCTTTCTCAGAAAGTACATGCATACAAATACAGCTGGCACATTTCACCTTCATGCTGTATAAAGTTACAGTGGTGTAGTAGTACGAATAGTAGTAGTAGTAGTGTCGAGTTCAGTATTGAGAAGATTAAATAAAGAACTATGGAAGCCATGGTTTGGGATCTGAAATAATAAAGATTTGTCTGAAGTGCACTTTTACTTTATCAAGTCAAGTTGTGAATCAGCCCGTCCTGAATCAGTGTTGAATGAAATAGTATTCTCTGGCTGAGTTACTGTCACCCTGCTAAGCCTTTGTGAAGAAACCTAAGATTCCAGCTTTCCCCCTGAGCCCTGAGCTGGGACTGAGTTGACTGAGGTGATAATGATTTCACTGCAGATATTTTTCGTCTTTTGTCTCTAAGGGCTAGACACGCAGGCATGTCAGAGATTACAGGAATGAAGAAACGCCTGAAGCTCTGATCTGTCAAGTGGCTTTGAAACATTGATAGGAGCTGTCATCACACATGTGCATTTCCCACCTGCCTGCCACATATGCATACACAAATCACACACAGGCTCTGAATAGTAAATGTACGCTGTGTGTCATACACATGTGGGAAGAAAGGCACACAAACACACATTTGAATCATGGCAGCATGGTAACACTTGTGTGACATCTCAAAAGGCTTTGGGTTGGTGTTATATTGTTTGGTAATCACAGACTTTGCAGTGGAAAAGACGACAGTAGGACCACACCCACTTTGAATGCTATTAGCCCATGAAATGGTCCTTATAAGTTGTCAGTGGGAGCATAGATTTTGGGTAGTATTGCCCTTCTCTACCTCCTACGCTTAGGTTTAACCTCTAGTGGCCATAGTAATCATAATGGGAGCAAAGGAGAAAGTCAGGTGACGTAGCATAAAGAGTGACACAGGACTCTAACCGAGGCAGCCTTGTCTCACTTGGCTGTTTTGTCAGATGCCCTCAGTGTTAGATACAACGCACAATGCACCCTAAAGCGTCTATATGAGACACGGAGCTTTTGACAAACTCCAATGTAAACCAACCCACAATTATTAGACTGTCAGAACAATGGATGTAGTATAGTGCAAGAGGGTCTCCTTAGGTTGTGTAGAAGAGGAGGTGAATGAGCCCAACCTATAGCCCTTTTTAAATAGGAATTGTGCAAATTTGCAGGAAAGCCCAATCAGTCTTCTTTCAGCATTGGAAGTATAAAAGCAAAATCGGGGAGTGTGGCAAATGCCTCCTGCCTACTTTTGTTTATACAGAATGCGCATTTTTCGGGGCAATGGGGGGCGTGAGCAAGTAACAAAACATGTAGCTCAGCCGGTCAGTCCTTCGGAGATTCTCTCATAAGTCGGCCCGTCCTTCACCGTCCCCGTCATCTGACGGTTAATGGCCTCTTCATTTACGAGGACATGGAGGGCGCGCAAGTCCTTGTCTCCCCAGTTGCTCATCTTTACAGTGTCTGTCAGGTTTGCGTTTCCCTCTTGCTACTAGCTGCTCGCTAATTCCTGCTATCAGCTGTTTCCTGTTTATCCACAGCCAGTGGGTCTCACATGCGGCGTCATAAACAGCCCCTCCCACCAGTCTTCAACAGCCCCTCCCGTGTCGGGAGGGCACCTCGGTCTTTTAAAACTAAAAAGGTTCCACCAATGTGTCTACCCTACGAGGCGGAAAATTGGGCACCTTGGTTCAACTCGCCAATCCGCAAGCACACTGATTGGCACACACAGCTGTCAATCATAAAGCTGCCCCTGCATCTTTATGCTAAGCTAACCAGTTACTTGCTCCAGCATCATATTCACTGGACAGATTTGAGAGTGCTCCACGTCCTCAACTAACATCTAGCAAAAAAGCAAAAACACATGGTGCCCAAAATCTGAACTCTCTCTTTTGAATACAACAGCAGGCACGTTGCTTAATCTTGTTAGTGTGTCTTCCTCTTGCCCGTGTTGACAAATAAGGTCAGAGTTGTAAAAAATGTATTAAAGAACCCAACCTTGGTTTTGTGTAAATCAGCTGGAGCCACGCTGTTGTTGTGTAAAAGCTTTTTGTGAGCCGTATTTAAATGTTAACCTCTGAATATCTGGCCTTGAAGAGTATACACCACGAGATAGATAAAATATCTTGCTTTTATAATAGCATCTGCGCGCCCACGTATGCCTGCACGACAGACACAGACCAGCACTAGCACGCACAAACATCGTCTCACACATAACACAATCCCTTTGACAAACCCCCAATTACTGTACAGTGCAGTATGTACAGGGTCAGGGTAAACGCTGTGCTCTGTAAGTTTCCTCACACAGCACCTGCTGTCTTCTGTTTTGACTGGCTCTGTCTGCTCCGACAGATTGACTGTCTGCAGATACAGTTGTCATCTCAATGCATCGTTTATTCCAACGCAGCTTTGTCAGTTTTGGTTGTAATGACAGAGACAGCAGGAGGTGCAGTACATCTTGCTCAGGAGTTCAGGTTCCTGCTGCAGCAAGAGAAGGGATCACTCCGGACGAAATCTGAAGACTGCATTGCTGGGTCAACAATGTATCTGAATCCCCTCTGTGTGTGGGTCAGACCTTCCTTTTCTTTTTTGTCTTTACCTCCTTTATCTACTATATAAAATAAGAAAGGGGATTGAAAAGGCTTGTCACAGCTGCAGCTGTCAGTTCATTAAAGGAGGGAAAGCAAGAGAGGAAAGGATGAGAGTAGTAATGGCTCAGATTTAAGACAGTTCTACATTAATATCCGCTCTAAACTTGCAAAGAAGAATCTCTATGTTGGTTTATTTCTAGCAAGAGATTTTAATACCATTGTATATTATCACAAACTGGCTCATCGCATGTGACAAGGAGGGGAGACCAGTCAAATTAAAACGCCAGTTAAGTATTTTATTAGTAAAAACAAACATAATTATGGTGAGTGAAATGTATGGATGAAATATTCGACCAAACTAACGGTGTGGATCCTACAGCAGCAGTTAATGCAGTTACTGCATTTGTAACCTTGATAGAGATCTAAACAGGCGCCAACAAATTAGGATAACGAACCCCCCGACTGCAGGCTCCTGCGGGAGACACACAGTCAGATTACCAAAGAAAAGCAATGGTGTAATATAAAAGCTTCTTTGCTTTGTTTATTCTTTTTACCAGCAGTTGCAGTGATTGATCGGTTGACAGGTCTTAAATTCCCACACTTATTTGTTGTCGCTAAAGTGACTGAAATATTGTCTTACATGAATTACAGGAAACAGGTTGATTTTATGTAAGCTCTGAGAACACAACAGTCAGTTTATGTTTCACAGCTTTATCTGGAAGATATCGTGGCAGGATGTGTCCGTCTCCTCAGATGCGGAGGCAAAAACACATTTTTTTAAAGAGAACTCCACTTTTTCTCAGAATCACAATGGACAGTTTAGTGTTTTCAAATTTGTGCTTTTTATTTCACTCATCCTTTTTCTTGTCAAAACCTGCCATCTCAGCCTGGTTTCACTCCCAAAACGTCAAAATACACTTCTTTGGCACTTCTTAAAAGGTGCCCCCGGCATCATTATAATGTTGCCGGGGGCACCTTTTAGCATCTGTGTGTGACGCACTCCAAAGTACACCGATTCATTAACTTTCTGTAACTGCTTATCCTGTTGGGGTTGAGGGGGCTCAGGATGGAAAAGGAGGTGGACGGTCTAACAAACCCTTGCCTTTGACCAAGATAACTGGTGTTCAAGACCATCAGTCAACAACTTCGGATGCAACATTTGTGCCACTCAAAGCAGGACATTTTGTAGTGACACGTGGCTGCCTTTTGAGCTGTGTTCTTGCACCTTAAAGCCCAGTGTTTTTAGTGACATTCCCGATCTTTTCCTAACCTTGATCAAATAATTTTGCTGCCTAAACCGAACAATTAACCCCCTCAGTGTCAAAATACGATTGCAAAAGACTGCCCCCTGGCGTCGCTTTAGGAAGTGCCAGCAGCAAAATATGACAAGAACAAAGTACCAAAGTGCCACCATCAGAAATTTATGTCACTAAAACCTGCCCCTCTGCCAGGGTAAACTGTACCAAAAATAAAAGTGAGAATTAAATTCTCTCGTGGTGAATTAGAAATTACACAATTACAAAAAATACACCCACTGAAGTCTAACTTGCAAACCTGTACCTGCCAGATGCTCAGTGCCTCACGTGGAGTGAATCCAAAACACAAGTCTGCTTCAGTCAAGTAACCAGTCAACACATCCTCTCGCTGTGCTTTGGAGACTTTTTGACTGCAGTGATCGCCCACACAGGGCAGCTTTGCTGATCCTCTTCCACTGAGGTTTTGGTATTTCTTGCAGTATCTTTTCAAAGTCACATGGCAGATAAAGTATTTTTTGGGGACTGACCTTACAGTCTTTTCCTGCCTCACCTCATCTGACGCATACTTTAGTACACGTGCAGGTACATCCCTGTCAGGTTTTCTCACCAACTCTCCTGGCAGGCTGAAAAAATGAGGAACAGACAGATGCAATGTGTTTAGTGGTTGTTGGGGTCAGTTGTAGCACTTTTTAAAAAGGTGTCACAACCATCCCTGACCCTGTCAGCTGTTGTTTAGTGAGCTGCAGCCAAGTGGCAAACTCCAGAGCTGAAAAATGAAGCCAACACACAAGTCCCAAAAACTGCAGTTCATTGAATGGCTCCAGAAGCCAGTCAGTCCTCACAGACCCCCATGTTAAAATGCACAGCAGAGATAAACGTGTTCACAGCCTGGTGCAAAAAACAGTTTTGGTCACGATGACTAATTTTCCCCTTAATGAAATCTGTATGGGGGATGAATTTTTCTTTGTTACTTACACATTTCAATTTTGTGACAGTTTTAAGCTGCCCCTAATTAAGGCCAGGCTGCCAGGCTGCTTTGAGTGACAGGCTATCTGCAGACAGTGTCCTCGGCTTCTCAGTCAGATCCACACCTCGCTCCTCTACAGCGCCAGTCTCTTGCCAAAATATGGTCACTTCTGGCTCCAAAAAACCAAGATGGCAACGGCTGAAATGCTGAACTCGAGGTTTCAAAATGAGAGTCCACAAACCAATGGGTGACGTCATGGTAGTTACATCCATTAAATATGCAGTCGAAGGCTGCACCCGCATGATGATTTGAAGTGAGCAAAGATGAAATGCAAACCACGAATACGTTACATTTGCATGTTTCATACATATGTTATCAATGTTTATAAAGTGACATTATATATGAGCTGTCATCTGGAGGTGAAGGGGAAGGTGGATGATGTGTTACCTGTGTGAGACAACTGTCCATATGATAAATGTATTGCATATGATAAATGTATTGCAGGATTTTAGATAATCTATTCTTGGTGAAAGTAGCGCTGTTACAACCATACCTGGTCTCTTCTACTCCTCTACTTAATGGCAACACATAAGCATTCGGATGGAGACAATTTTCAAGTAAAATACACACATAATGACGTATATTTACACAGCAGTCATTTGAAACAGCAGTAGACCTCGGTGCAGTCACTCTCCTGGAGAACGCTTGTGATGGTATAGCTGTGCTGTGAAATGACTTTGTTGAGGGTTTTGCTGTCATAAAAAAAGAAATTAGAACTATGAGACTTCTGAGGTGGATGTTTTTTATGCTAATCTTCTTGAACTTCACAGCAACAATAATTATGAATTCAATTTGTCAAAAAGTAAAACAAAACAAAATACATCTATTTTTTTTTTTTTACCAATAATATCAGTGAGTGGGGAACTATTGAATTATGATTTAACTTTTAGAAAGTTTTTCACTTTGAAATCAGATAAAAGTGGCTCACCAATTGCCACATCATTCATGCTAGACAGTTAGATGGGGTGTCTGAAGAGAGAGAGGTATCAGAACTTTCTTAGATCTGCACACTGATGGCCATTTTGCATCAGTTATTCAATTATGTAGTAAGTTCGATCTTGCAAATTCCCATTTTCAAGTCAGACACTATGTTACGGAAGAGTGGCCACAATCTCAGTTCACCCCCACTACCCTACCTTTTCTTGAAAATCTCCTGCTCCCCCCAGATTTCAAGCAGCTGGTATAAAAATGTGTGAACTGAAACTACCCTGACCCTGTACATACCGCACTGAAACTTCTTTAGTTTTTCAGATCTTGTTAGGGAAGCCTGGGCCAGTGACCTGAACTCCAATATCAGCAGATTTCTGGGAATTGGCAAAGTCCAGGGTTCACTGTTGTCCTATTAATTAATGTTACAGGCTAATTCAGGACAAGGTGATGCATAGACTGCATTAACTGAAAACTGAACCACATCTTCCTATCAGTGTCTCCTAAGTGTGATCAGTGCTGCTCTGCTGTAGGATCACTCACACAGATCTGGTTTTGTCTGACATTATACAACTTTTGGACTGCAATCTTTGAGTGGCTCCCAAAAGCCTATTTCAGAGACATTCTGTTGTGGCAGTTCAACTTAAGACCCAAATGCAAACACAACCAGGAAACAGAGAATGGTTAAAGGTAGTTTATTGTAATTTGAAGACGTGGAGCTGAAGGCTTGAATGAGATGATGGCGGAGGTGGGCAGGGAATGGCCAAGCAGAGCAGGCAGATTAGCTGAAGGCAGAGCAGTCCAAATCCTGAGGCAAGAGACGGGAACAAGGCTGGACGTGGCAGATTATGGTTGAGGCTGGCTGGCGTGGTGAACGTGAGACACAGAGCAGAGTAGGAATTCATGTCCAAAAGTACAAAAGGACAAAGTGTCAAAAAACTAGAAGTAGGCCTGGATGCCTGTACTGCAGAGGAGACTGAACGATCTGGCAGAGTCTGGATGTCTGAGCCGGGGTTTTATACTGCAGTGGCTTGATTGTAGATGTGGATCAGGTGTGCAGGTTCAGCAGCTGCTGGCACTCAGGAGGATCGGCAGGAGGAGGGAACTAGAAGGCCACGCCCAGCAAACAAGGCGTTTCTCAATCTGCGTTCTTGCCTGTACTTGTGTTCTTGCGGACTTGTGAAACATCGTCAGTCGCAGCCAAAGTACTGTTCCAATTCAAGTCTGCATCCAGCCAAGTAGGGTAGCATCTTGGGTCCCTTACTCTTTCTATTGTACATCAATGATCTTCCCGATGTGTGCAGATGCTCCAATTGTCGTCTGCTATATGCCGATGACACTGTCGTTTTCCTCTCTGACACAGAGCCTAATATTGTAAACTTTAACTATCAATGTCAAGAAAATGGGATGTATGTACTTCCACTCGCCCAAGAGATCAATATTCATTCTTACCCAATCCACTTTGCTGATCAAAACCTATCCATCACAGAAACCTATAAAAATCTTGGAGTATCTCTCGATTCACATCTCACTTACCGTAATCATGTTCATTATTTAACCTCTGCACAGCGGAAGATACGTCACATCGACTGAGCCACAAATAGATGACAGCTGATTGACAGCTGTCAGAAGTCGCAATGACCCAATGTAATGAGACAGTAGTATGTCCCGATTGTGTTCGTGCTGCATGCAACAGTACGTACTTTTTAAGGGCAGCTGCAGTACATACTGAAAGTAACAAGAAAAAGTATGCGATTTGGAACAGACCCACAGACTGAAAACAAACATGAGACACTAGGAAGGGGAAACAGGAAACACGAGGGAGAGGCAAAGCTGAAACCCTAACACATTCAGCCTAACTACAACCTGACCATCTCTGGTTGCTCTGCAGAGACTTTCAAGCTGCCGTACCACATACAGATTGCTCTGCACTGAGGAATGGTGCTTGCAAGGAACCTTATTCAATTGGAAGTCTGTTGTTTATTATACAAACGGAAAAACTGCAGCTGCACAAGTCCAATACACAGAATAGATCAGAGGGAATTTGGGGGTGTTTCTTGGCACAGTGTCAAATCACCCCGCAGCCATAGGGACTCTGATCTGCCTGGCTACGTGAGTGTGTCTGATGTCAACCTTGATTTATTTACTCATATTACTTTTGTGACATTTTTGAAAGATTATTTATGTATTTTTTTGTTTATTTTGTTTTTCTGTTCTGTGTTCCACTTTTCTTTGTCTTGTTTTAAATGAAAAATTGAAAACTGAAAGTAAAGTATTAAAGAAAAAGAAATGTTTTCACCTTGGCTTCATACACCACATTTCATTAGAGATAAAGTCCCGCTGTAAAGCTTCTGAAATGAAATAACGCTCCGTCTCTCTGTCAGTCAGTGGTCGCTCTGACCCCTCTCTTCTCTATCTCAGACCGGCTTTTCTCTCTCTCTGTCCTATTCACATTTCTTCGTCCTATCTCCTCCTCATTCGATTCTCCGCATCCTCTCTCTGCCTCGGCTCAGCTCCTCTCTGCTGGTGAGTTACTCGGGTCAGAAAATGAGCCAGCTGCCCGGGCTAATCTGGGGAATACAGGCGGCTGGAGACCGAGACAGAGGTTGACAGAAAGGCCAGCTTTTCCACATCGATAAAAGGCTGCACTCGTGCCTCAAATCAGATACCATCCAACTTGACCTATAAATGTACTCGAACGCCACAGAAAAAGAAATGCAGCTTCATGTCTGGAGAGGCTGCATCACTAGACATGAAGTACAAAATTATCCCGCAGAAGGAGAAATTTGAATTAGACATTAGGTTCTCAGAGAGATCGGAAAAGATGACGCTGTGCATTGGCAGGTTTGAAGATAGAGAATATAAACCATCAACAGAGGAGTAATACTTTGAAGCATTTTCACATCAATCATCTGCCTGTAAATAAACAGCTTTTTGAATGGGTAATTACATAATTGCACGTTACCGTATGTGTGGGAGCTGTCGATTGCTAATTAGGGTTTTGTTAATTCATGCTTAAAACCTTTTATCACTGCACTTTTTTTTGAGCACTGCGTCTCAGCTCAAGGCACACATTCAGAAATGTAAAATGCGATTCCTGCCAGGTATGGATTCGCATAATTAGACATTAATGGGGTATTTCAAAATGTGCCGAAAACCAGACTTTTTCGTTTTGCCACTCCTCACTAATTAGTCCCAGTGTTACTTTGCAGGCATTATAGCAAGTATGGAAATGACTCAAGCATTTCATCCCACCCCATGGTTGTATTGCAGCACTTTACAAAGATAGGAAATTGGGATGAAATTATTTTTTCTGGCAAAGTTGGGCAGCGAGAAAATTCTTGGAGGATATCTGGTGCCCTTTAGGCAAAGTAATAATGCTCTGACGGTTGCCCGTGTGTGTTTTGTGTGAGTGTGTGTGCACTACTTGGACAGAAGGGAACACCAGACTTTTAGAATTGTTCGGAGCATTTCTGTCCAAAAAGTTAGGAGGGTGCAGAGGAAGAAAACAAAACTTACTTTACTAATTATATATGTATTGTCATAATTTCACTTCAATCATGTGCATTGTCTGACTGTGTGTGTGTGTGTGTGTGTGTGTGTGTGTGTGTGTGTGTGTGTGTGTGTGTGTGTGTGTGTGTGTGTGTGTGTGTGTGTTTGCCAGTGTAGGAGGCCTGTGGAGACTTTTTTGTGAGTGCACTACATAATCTTTTCAGGAAACTTTTACAAGAAGACATGGGGTGCTGTATTTAAATGCGGTAACCAGTTCTCCTTTTTTTTAAAAAAACAAAACAATCTCATTATTGATTTTTCACTTTTGCAAGATGTTACAGCTCAAGTATTAACTTTAACAAATACACCCCCCAACACACAAACATACACATACAGTTGTCTTGCTTTGGTCTGAATCAGGGACTAATTTTGTCACAAAGTTGTATAATTACCTAGAGTTGGTTCGTGTTCTCACGGCAGCATTTACAAGCGTACCGGATCAAATGCCGTGTCTCTCTGGCATTTAGAGCTAACCCTTGCCATAAGAAAATGTGGCCATTGTACATTTCTGCAAAACACAAATACATTACATGTTTCTAAAGGGACGTAATATATAAGCTGACCATGTCATCAGAAGGTGAAGGAGATGTTGGATAGCGTGCCATTTAGGCTAGATGCTTGCCAAGCTGCAGACTGCAGACCTCTGTTCGAGACCAGCAAACAAGAAAAAGTTGTGTTTTACCAAGTCAGTTAAGGCTCCAACGTGGGTGTTTTTTAGCAGCCGTCTGCAGGGATAGTGACACAAGAGGCAGTTGTTTTTTTTACCAAGACAGGTGGGTATTTATTTAAACTAAAACATGATCTTTTCCTGAACATAACCAAGTGTTTTTTATGCCTGAACTGAGACACACGTCAGCCACAGGGTTGCAGAAACAGTTTCAACATATCCGCAACATGATAATGTGCAAACAATATCAATATCAATAATACAATTCAATGGTACCACTAGTAAAGTATGAAAAGCATAGTCAAAAATTACTCTTCCAACAAACTTTCAGAACATGCGTCCATCCCCTTCTCAGCCCTACCACTACTTCAATTATTTAAGTATACTGTCCTAAGTTTTCCTCCTGTAGAAGCTTTCCTTCATCTCCACTTTTTATTAAATCATTAATGGTGTCCAGATTCTTCCATAAACACCCAATTTGTTTCTCGAGAGGTGTGTGATTCTCTCCGCTGTCATAAGCTTCATGGTTTGGAGCCAAGCGCCAACTGTAGGTGCAACAGTTTTCTTCCAGTTAAAAACTATCATCTGTTATATACACTGTCTTTGGTTCTCAAGTTGAGATCTGTTGGTGTGGCAGTGTATCCAGTTCTTCTTATACATCTATGATAAGCACACGCTAAAGAGCTGCTACCATAGATATTGATGTAGATCCCCCCCCCCCCCCCCCCCCCCCCTCCAGCTTTTAACAATCCTTAGCACATCCTTAGCTCTGACTTGATTGACAGATGACCAACTTGTTAACTCTTAAAATATATATAGAAAAAGAAACAAACCCCTCTGTGGGCACTGTTGTGAGTTTTGATTGACAAAACTGCTGCAGTGTAAGTCTGAATAACAAGACATTTTTTATTCCTGGAGGAGCTATGAAGTAAGTATTACTGGAGCTGTCACTGGACAGTGTAGGAGGATCACTGTGGTTGTCCACTCAGCAGTGCAGTTGCAGCCCACCACTGATGGCACAAGTCCTACTGTAACTGAATTTGAGCTGCAACTGAGTCACTTTTTGCCAACGTCCAAAAAGTGAAGTGAGGAAAGGCATAAGAAGAGGACATGGCATAATGGCATTAAAGGAAGGAGGAGGAATGGCTTTGAACACGTATCTCACAAACTCCAAATGAGGATTCTTTAATTTTGTTAAATTTGGGAAACATATCACACATATGGGACCAAGATTAAACCAAAGCTACCTTAAAATCAGTGGCTCAGTTCTTTATGTCCATGTGTATCAGGAAGTCCACAATCGTTCCTGTGCCCAATACAAAAAGTCTAATCTGTCTGAATGACTACCGCCCAGATGTACTCACCTATGTAGTGATTAAGTGCTTTGAACGTCTTAAGGATTACACCCTCTCCTCACTACCCAGCACACTGAACCCACTATCATTTGCCTACTGCTTCAACAGATCTACAGAGGACACTACAGCACACATCCTCCACATGAGCCTCTCTTCTCAAAAAGAAAAGCAGCTACATGAGATTGATGTTCATTGACTACAGCTAAGCATTTAACACCATAGTTCCCTCCAGACTCATTACAAACCTGGAAGAGCTGGGATTAAACACATCACTGTGCATGTGGATCTTTGACTTCCTCACAGGCAGACCCCAGGGAGTGAGAGTGGGCGGACACACCTCTTCCACCCTCATCCTTAATACCGGAGCACCCCAGGGCTGCGTTTTCAGCCTCCTGCTGTTCTCTCTTCTGACTCTAACACCATCATCAAGTTTGCTGATGACAGATAACAATGAACTTGACGGAAGCACAGGAACTGATGATGCCAGGATAACAGGATACTCCTGAATGTCAGTGAAGCTAAGGAGATGACAGTGGAGTTTGGGAAGAAGCAGCAAAAGAACTACAGGCCTCCTAAATAACAATGGGTCCTCTGTGGAGAGGATGGACAGTTTCCAATACCTTGGGCGTCCACACTACTGAGGGCCTGACCTGGATGCATCATACTGACTCAGTGGTGGGAAAGGCAAGGCAGAAACTGTGTCACCACAGACATCTGAGGCAATTCCCGGTATTACCTCAAATACTGCTGCACCACTGAGAGTGTTCTGACAAGGAACATCACTGCAGGGTTCGTAAAAAGCAGCGAACAGGACCTCAAAGCCCTGCAGAGAGTGGTTCAGTCAGCTGCTGCTCTATCTTGCCTAAAGGATGTTTACACCAGACGCTGCAAAAATAAGGCCAGGAGAATTATTAAAGCCACCCAGATAATTGCCCTCTCTCTCTCTGTTGACTTCCCGCCCCCATAGACATATATTCATTATTATTACACTGATTTCAATGCACAAATTTTATACATTTCACTAAATTTGTATTCATATAATTTCATGTGACAAATAAATTGATTTAAATTCAAACTGAAATTAATATATCTTTCATACATTATTAATGTATAATTTCCATTAAAGGGGGTACTATAATCATGTTTGTAAAGATATTGCCAGGTTTTAGTATGAGATCTGTATCTTTAATATTAAAATCATGTTTTCAATGTATGACCAGGGGTGTAAATATAGATAGTCCAAGTAACGTGACTGCACTACGGTCTCGGGGGTGGAGGGGCCCGTAAAGAGCGGGCGCTTGCAAGTGAGTCAGATTGCCACCATATACCTGTGTTCAAAGATAAATGATAAAAACAAATATTATTAATTTAAAAATGGTGCCATTTGGTGTATATGTCCTCAAAAAGGCAAACCCATCATGGTTTTCTTTTTTCTTTTTATCTTTTTAAATATTCAGTAGCTATCTGAAAGAAAATGATATGATTATCCTACATAAGCTGTAAAATCTACAAATAAACAATAAAAACTGATCAACTAAATGATTCATTTCTTATGTTCTTTGATATTTTGTTATGTTATTATGATTACTGGGTAATATGTATGTTGATGTCTCACTCTGAAGATTTCAAAATCCGGTGCTTGGGCAGTGACCAGAAACCAACGAAAAAAGCTATCCTTTAACATCGGCATGATACGTGGCGGGTTGCCGTTATAGTTTAATGGCACCTGGTGGCATCAGGGGAAACATGGCGGGACAGTGAGGAAGCTAAGGGAGCAGGTGGATGGGTCCAACAAACACAGACCTTAACCCAAGAGAGCGTTTTCCGTGAGATTCTAAAGCCAAACCCTGTTCTTTTTCCGAAACCCAACCATGTGTGTTTGTAGTCTCGTGTGACCAGCATCCCTTACTTTGGAATGGGAGTCTGGGGACATTCGTTTAACACGTGACAGCGTGTTGTAACAGAGACGTTGCAGCTCTGCAATATAGCTGAATCAAATGAAATCGTATCCATTTTAATCTCTTCTTGCGATGCACTGAACACTTCCTTTTATGTTGTACTACGGACAACAATTAGGGAAACAGCGATTCTGGTGTAGGGGGGTGTAAGGCAAAGCTAATCAGCCGTTGGTCGAGGAAGTACGGAAGTACACGGATCTGGATCTAATCACATCACTGACGCTGGGAGCCAGCGCTAGTTCAACTACACCTTTCCTATGGGAATGTCCACAGACGACAGAGTCAGCCAGCGTGCTGACGTCATCGGTGTCTGTGTAAGAGACTGTAGTGTGTTTGTTGCTGAAGGAAAAAAACGTTATTTCGCAGTGTTGTACCAACACAGTGCGTTAATCTTGAAAGAGACCATATGTAAACGAAGATGGAAGTATATCTTGAAAGAAGACAATGCATGTAACAGGCAGAACTTGACAGTGTCCCAGAACTTCAACAGCCAACGCACCCAGAGTACCTTGCACGTCGTATGTGGACGTCGAAAGTCCGTGACCTAATCACGTCAATATGTGACGGGATTGGAGTGAGAATATGTTGGTTGATATTGTCCAGTGTCAAGACAATACATGCATGATAGGGTGCACTTGGGCCAGTCATAACTTTCTGTGTATGACTATCTTTTGATGTGAAGATCTGTCAATAATAAAATTGCCTCTGAATAATTAATGAAATCTTTCCTCATTATCACAGGATCTTTTCTTGTTTTAATAAGATACGGATCACAGGGCTGATGTCTTCTTTGCACCGTTCCTTTTCATTAATACCGTTAGAGCAGACATGTATTTGTTTTGTTGCAGACGCAGGTGTTCAGGGTTTCACATCTGTCTTTCAGTGTGGCTATTTACATAAAGTACCTACCTGGAGGTCATAATTAAAATGACAGTGGGTTCAGAGCTCATCTTTTCCAGTCACAGAACAACAGTATGAATAAAAATGTATAAAAAAAAGAGTTTAAAGATTATTTTATTTGCTTATTGCCCAACTCTGGATGCACAGGCTTTAAAAACATCTTAAATAATTTGAACAATGAATTCTTCATTAAATAAAGATGATTGCCATGCCTCGTTCCACTTGGGTTCAACTGTGGTTCATTTGCTCTAAACTAGATAGATCACCGACTGGAACAGACAACCTCTGGGCTGTGTGTGTGTGTGTGTGTGTGTGTGTGTGTGTGTGTGTGTGTGTTTCCTTCACCCTCCCCCTTTCTCTTTTCTCCCATCACTTTAAAACCTTGCATTTTCTCTGCCAAGAGCTCCTCAGCATGATTAACATTGTTGTGAGCGGCAGGAGTTGTTATGGCAGCCATTTGCTTGTGTTTGTGCATCGGTCTGTCTTTGTGTGTCTGCATCTGTGACCTGCGCACGCAGCTTGTCTTCTCAGGTCAGTACATGAAAGGTATATTCAGTTTCAGGATCTCTCCCTGTTGTTATGGTACCTGACATTTCTCTTTTTCCGAACCAATCCCCCACCTGCTCTTACCGAGTAAACACACGAGTGTATTTACAAAAAGGGTTTATAAGGTTAATCTGTCCCTCCATAGTGACTGCCCATTTCCTTTATGAAAGGCTTTACCTGTCATGTGTTTGCTAATTGCTGAAGCCTCAGCAACCAAAATGTTACAGAGACCTTTAGTCACCTTTAATATCCTGACCTTTTCCTGTCCAGCACCTCACAGTCACCCAAAGAAGAGAATATCAAAGGCTAATTGTGTCAAGGTAATGTAAAACTGCAAGGCTGACATTACACAGTGCAACTTGAACACAGCTTTAGTTCTGGGCAGCTCCATAGTGTCACTAAAAAAGCCTATTTTCTAACCTATATGCATATTTTATCGATTCACACATTACCTGCTTTCACTCTCGCGCTCTTTTTCCTATCGTCTGGCTTTAAAGATTAATAAAAATCATCGTGGGACTTCTCCTTGTGGAAAGCACACGAGACAAGTCTAAACTGCTGTATTGCAGAGCTATCTGAAGGAGGAGGAAGAGGATAAAGAGGGACAAAGAGCTCTCTGAGGGAGTGCTTGCTGAATATTTACTCGAAGATTTGGAGCTTTTATGGAACCCATTTCAAAGGATAACGGATCCAAATTGATTGCAAATGGGCTGGGGAAGTTTTGCTTTGGAAGTGTGTTGAAAGTGTCAGAGATAGAAACAGGATAGAAGAAGCCTCTTAGCAAAGTATACACTGCCTCTGTGTAACAGTGCTCTGCAAATACTGTACTGTCAAAACTTTTCATTTTAGAACAAGTTTGTCCGGTTAAGAGACTTTGGTGAGGCTGGCTTTAAACACTTGTACAAGCAAACCTCCGGGAGAAGAGTAACATTTAGTGATAACAATACAAACATTTTCTTGCATGATTCAAGGCCTGCGTTCCTGTTTTTTTTTTCATAGAGTGGTTTCATATTAAAAACTATGAAGGATAAGGGCCATAAAGAAAAAAAAACAGTCTTAGATTTCGAGAATAAAGTCGTAAGGTTTTAAGATACATCTCTAGGATGGATCATCATCGATGTTCCTAGCGTCATAAGGGGTTTCGGGTCTTTCAACATCAAATCCACTCCCCCAGGTAGCCCATCTGGAGTTAATCAAGTCCCGAATTGCATCAAATTTTAAATCTATGAGAGTAAAGTCAGAAGCCAGTAGCCTTGGACACAGGGACAGGCAGGCAGAGGTTCAAAGTCTGATCAATTATGAGACAGGGATAAGTATTTTTGGCCACAACACAACACACAAATGCTGAGGTTAGCACAACAAATGGAATGGCATGGGTTAATCACTATGACGAGCGCAAATTAAAACACCGGAGCTGGAAGACCCATCTGCCAGCTCCCAGTGTGTGGATCGGATGCAACAGCAACAGAGAGAGAGTGATGCATGAGAAGAGGACGTGTAGTGTGCTGGTGTTGCTCCGGGGATGTGAGTGGAAAAACATTCAACATACTAAAGCGCATACAAAGGCATCACCCAGATGTGTTGATCACTGGGATGAAGAGGAAACACACCCGAGGCCAGTTTTTTATCCCCGCTGCTTTCAGGCAGCCTTAGAATGCAAAGCAGAATGGGATAGCATCATCCAGATGTGCAGTCACTGGCACTGTTCTGTAATGTACTCTGTAGTATGACACAACAACCTCCAGGCGTGGCAGTAGCTCAGTCCATAGGGAATTGGCTTGGCAACTGGAGGGTCCCAGGTATGGAGTATGGGCTGGTAGCTGGAGAGGTGCCAGTTCGCCACCTGCTGAGGTGCCCTTGAGCAAGGCACTGAATTCCCAGCTGCTCTGGGCACACGTCCAAGAAATCTCTTCGTTGAATGCATGTATGTATGTGTATATGACAACAGAGTGAAAAAAAATCATCTTTATCTTGTGTTAGAGACTCCTCGGTTCTGTTCGGTTGTTTTCGTTCAGGTGCGGTGGATTCTTGCAAATGCCATTTGGAGCTCTAGGAGGAGGAAGAGGAAGAGGTATTTTTTCACAGATTATTTGTCTCATCTACCACTCACTGTCAGGATATAGTGACAGCTTCAGCAAATATGACAAATAGTTATTTTCTATAAAAGTTACCAACTGAATGGTTTTTTTAAAGATATTTTATCGGGCTTTTTTTGCATATATTTGATAGGACAGCTATACGACAGCGGGAAAGGGGGAGAGAGAGGGGGAAGGACATGCAGCAAAGGGACGTGGCTTGGAATCAAACCTGTGGCTGCTGCGGCAAGGACACAGCCCAGGTGAGTTAGTGGGCACTTCCCAACTGAACCTTTTACAAGGGGGGCTCTGTTTATGTGCTGACATTCTCTCAGGCTGGTAAACTGGGACTGAAAGGAAAGATGATTGGCCAATAAACTTCAATAAAGCTGTTGCTTGAGTTTGGGGCATCGTTGGTAGGTGTTGACCAAAATCTTTTGCATCAACCTGTAACTCTTCAGAGCCTCAAACCAAACACAGCGCTGAATTTAAATCGAAATGTTTGGCTGTTGGGTATCACAAATATCTACACCATACTTCACTGACTCCAGCCTCCTGCTTCTGGGTTAATGGTTGTTTTTCTGACATCCAAACAAGCGATCATATCTTAAAGTGAAAACTGCTAAGAGTGGGCTCTGCATTGCTCGGAGATAACTAGAGAGAGGTTTACTCGCTACTGAGTTCTGTCCCTACAGCTATTTATCATGTTTTAGTCCTTCAGCCTGCCAACCAAGCTCCTCTTGCTTGGTTAACCTTCTGTCCAATCTTCTTGTGGAATCAGCAAATACTCAGTGCTTTCCCCCGCACTCTCTGATTTTAACTCTTTCTCACAATATCCTGCTTCGCCATGCTGTCAAAATCCAGGAGTCAGTCGGGGATGTAAGTTGCATAGCTGGCATAAATGCTGCTGGTAAACGCACTGCGGTGATGACCTTGCAGCGTACTTTACATTGCACTTTTATGTTGCAGACCACACGTTAAAAAAGCTCCTCCTGACCAGGTGCCATATGACACAGGTCGACTCTAATGTGTCTGAGGCTCATGCATGTTTTAAACAAATATTTTTATGGACTGCTCTGGCTCCACTCATGAAATATTTATTCTCGGCTTGTGTGGAAAAACTGTTGGCTGTACACAGAGGAGAGGGGAAAGAACAAAGTCATCTTTAAAACAATCTATCAGCATTACTTATTCATTTGTATTTTCGATACTGCAAAAAAAGGTACGAGTATACACAGGTGACACTGATCTCTGTATTGACTTAGTTTATTTGTTTTGTATCGCGGCTATGATTCAAGCATCACAGCTTCCCTCTGAGTTTGGAACATGAATTTAATTAACTAGATTGATTACTTCAGTTTATGTTGCGAGGGCGGTTTTATTTATCCCTCAGTAAGTCTTGTTCATTTTCTCCCTGGAGTAGAATAATTCACTGTTTGTCTATAAAAAAAGATTTCTTTTTCTTTTGCTTTAGTTGTGGTGTTGTGTAATTAATTTAATTCCAATTTCAATGGTGCCAGCATGTTTTTCCATTTCATTACGACTGCGCGATGTTTTCTTTGTGCCTTAACAGACAGGATTTGAATCCACTGTCTTGCACAAGACATGAAATGTAAAATATTTATTTTGCCTCGTAAATCATTCATCACCCATGCTTGCGATCATGTATGTTGAGTTAGAAAAGGTGTTTTTATGAGTGTGTGTGGGGATGTGTATACACGGGAAGCATATAGACCACACTGAATATGCATGTGTTTTAGATGCATGGACAGAGTGCAGTCTAAGTGTGTAGGTGGGAGAGAAGCTTGTCAGATTGCATATGGGCTTGTTAATCAAAAAGTGAACCCCTTGTGGACAGCACTCCGTCTCATGTTGAGAAGGGTTGCATAATTTATATACTGTATCCTCTTACTAGCCCACTGCAACTTTTTTTTTCTCAGACTAGATAGACTAAGAAAGAATATTGGACAGTGTGTCTCTTATAGCATGTTGACATGTTGATGTTTGGGATTTTGTGAAGGATGTAGTTAATAAAAACAGCTAGATTGTTCAAAAAATGCATACATTTCATTAAGAATATTAGATACTTTCCAAGCAGCCACCTCTGAAGACTGGAGAATGAAGACAATCCTCCACAGCTCCACCCTCTTCTCCAAATGTGGTCATTCCTGATAAATCCAAGATGATGACGGCCAAAATGCCAGCAGTTGGGAGAAATTTTCCTCAAGTGCTTTCTACCAGAACGGGATCTCATGGTTAAGACTAGGAAACAGTCATGGTTTGGGTTAAAATTAATAGATGTCTGTCAGAAAGGGGGTTCTTAGAGAAAGCCTACAAGGAAAAATTCTCCAATGTGCAAAATGCCAAGGCTTCAAAACCATGGCTTCATTGCTGTTTGGAAGATGAATCTAAACTGATATAGGGTTAAAGTCTGCTAGCACTTGTTGCCATAGCAACATAAACATTTAGGTAGTGAGCTAAAGAACAAACAGTGTGATTAAAATGCACTGAATATAGAATGAGAACCAATAATACCTTTTAATATAGACTGAATCACTGTGACATTGTACACTTTCAGGAAAACAACTGGCAATTGATCTGAACCAAACTTATTTATTTCTGCTCTCTTTCCAGCTGCAACTGCACTCCGGAGGTCAGGGACAGTTCGTAATGACCTTTAATTAAACTAAGAAGGCACTTGGTCAGATGGAGAAACACAGGTTACTGTTTGTTCTTCCACCACACAGCCAAAGACAGAAACAGTAATGGGAGATCAGACAGGTAAGGAGTGTTGGAAAGTCTTGCATGTGGGCGAAGAACACTGGCAAAGAGTGAGCGAGCTGGAGAGGCTTATATACTGTGCTGATCAGAGATGAGCTGCAGCTGTGCTCACAGGTGAGTGGAGTTGGGCTGATGAGGTGGGAGTGGCTGGCAGGTAGCGAACTGATCGAGGCAGCTGCAGTCCAGCAACTCCTGTGTTCCAAAATGATGGTTTTTGTCAGTGGAGTCTGGTGGCTTTGAGATAACGACTTCAATTCCCCATTGAAGTGGGCAAGAATCAAACCATTAGCCTGGATTTAAACATCAAGTTTTTTTCCTGCTGTGTGACCCAGGAAGGGCTCCGTAGATATTAGACCTCTTCTACGTGTTACTTTTATTTTTTCAAAAAGTAACAGATATTGACTTCATCTATCTGTTGGGTCGATATTTCTAGCTGGATAAGTAATGTGCTATACATGTTGAAGTGGCACCTTATTACCCTTCGACTGGACTTGGTTAACAGTGCCTGTTGGACTCAGTCTCGGGGGCCTAATTTTGTTTCATGGAGAACAAGTGGAAAGTGACAGTTCCCATCCTGCGAGGTGAAGTACATCCCGACCTTTTGATTTCAGTGCTCAAGACAGCCGAACGATATCTGAAGCCATCTCCTATCCATGCTGATCCGCAGTGACAGAACCACTTTTGGCTCCCTTGTGTACAGTTTCTTGGCATTTTAGCCAAGAGAGAGACACATGCAGCCTGGTTCAAACCCATCATGTATGAAATACTTGGCATTTGCTTAACCAACTCAGATGTTATCTTGGGACTTTGCAGATACTGCTTTATTGTAATTTGTTTCAATTTCTTCTCCACATGCTAATTAGCTAAGACATATTTGGACGCCTCATTGAATCCCAAAGGCACAAATCAGTATCTGGTGTGATATCTTTAACACGGTATACTGAATAATTAGGTTTTCTTTGTCTAACACTGTTAAATGTGACCCACATTAAGATGTGGAGGGAACATTAATTCTGTTACAACACAAGGGTTAGCTGTATGCAATTTGGTTACATTAGCCATTAGCTTCCATGACACTTGATTATTTATTTAAAAGCTGCAGAAAACGAAATGCATTCTGTCTCTCTTTTTATTTCTGTCCTACTTAGAGGTACAAAGGCTGATTTCATTTACATTACATTGCAAATGATCCTAAAAAATTACTTTATAAGGACATTATAATTTATTAATGTTGACACAATGTGGAGAATAAAATTGTGTCTCAAGTCCATACTACTGTGCATACTTACTATATACTGTACGTCCTACATACTAATTGCCATAAATACTGTTTTAGCAGTATGCAAAAATATCAACATTCCTTTTTTTTATTTTTGGAAGTGATGCAATATGTGAGATGTCGGTTGTGTCACTGCCAATTAAATTTCACAAACAGACATAAAATAACCCAATTTCTTCAGCTGTGAGCTGCTCCTCAAATTCCTTTGTGCATTGCGTCATGGGAATACTGTGTGCATCGACTGTATTTAGTATGCATGCTGTCTGCTGTAAATATAATTTACGTTGTCTTGTATGTAGTGTTGAACGCACTACTAAAAAGCAGCAAAGGAAGAATCCAAATGTACACCCTCTGGACTTTCTAACTGAGCCCTCACTGACTTCATTCTTAAGTACTGTGACCTGTTCACCCTCATCACATCAAGTCTGCGAGGGTGTGAGATCGAAAGGCTATTAAAGCTGCTGTTAAACACGCCTCACATCTGTTTTATTCATGACTGTGGAGACATTCAAGGGACAACCAGCTGCAATCATGTACATGGCGATCTCTGCAGCACTTGCCGATATATAGCCATATATTTGGCATAACACTGCAAAGCTTTTAGCCAACAGGATAGGCTGCACTGGCAAAATTCATTTTGACTACCTCTGTAGCCTGTTCCAGGGATAGGCAACTTGTGGCTCTGGAGCCATATGTGGCTTTTTAGCCCCTCTCCAGTGGCTCTCTGTGGCTTTGACAAAAAATGTCACAGGAAAATAAATAACGGTTATTTGTTTGTTTTAACATTTCGTCAACTAAAACATGCATCATGCGTCTATTACCTGGTGTCTTTAATTCCTCTAATTTTTGCCAAACCTCAACAGTGGTGGCTAGTCTTGAGCCTCTCTTCCAAATCAATAAAAGTAAAAATCTCAGCTTGAAAAACAGAATTTAATAGTGTGTGGACAGATTTGTTTCCTTTCCCTGACAGTGCTGCAAAGTTAGATAATCATTTAGACCTATTAATAATGTTGATAGGCTAATGTAGACTTGTTGCGCAGTGTTACCTTAATGCTACTGTATAATATGTTTTGTGGCTCCAGGCAGATAAAAAAAAAAAAATCATTTTTGGTTTTGATAGTAAAGGTTGCTGACCCCTGGCCTATACCTTTACATTATCTTCTGTATGTTGTGGTTGAATATTATTTCCAGCCTCTATGATTCAAGTAACATTTTAATACAGTAAGTGTTTACACATACACAATATGTTCGTTTTTTTGTCAGCACCTGGAAAGAACTATAATATCACATCCATATTGCAGTGGATTGTGGGTAATTGAATCAGTAAAGTTTGGTGAAGTCTGCACCCCACGCAGGATGTCTGCAATAAGTCCACTTGAGGCCCCTTGAGGACGGGATGAATGGTGGATTTGGACAGCCCTAAGCTCTTGCCGACCTACTAGGAACATGTCCACAAAGTCTGCAAATCTGCCAAAACACTGAAGTCTGGACATTTGGATTTAGCCAAAGACTCAGTTTGTCAGAGACATGGCCAGAGATTCCACAGTTAGCTGATATCAATGTCAGCATGCCGACATAATCACAATGAAAATGCTAACATGCTGATGTAATGTTTACCGTGCTCACCATCTTAGTTTACCATGTTGGCATTTGATAATTATCACTAAACACAAAGTACAACTGAGGCTGATGGGAATGTCAGTTTTGCAGGTATTTGGTCACAAACCAAGAATTAGAAAACACTCAAATTTTTTATGAGATGATGGCATGAAAAGTTATGGGATCACAAAAGTTACAATGATTCATGATGGCACTGGAGGAAAAGACAGGGGGTCACTAATGTCAGTAGACTGCATCATCAAGGCCAGTGGTTCCCAACTGGTCCAGCCCCAGTGTCCAGATTTCTCCTTACTCATTAGTTCAAGGTCCAAACAGGTAGATAATATTATTATATAATAATATATTCAGCCTCATACCTGCGTTTCGCCATGTTGTAGAGCTAGTTTGCTGTCTCTGTCAAGTAGTTGTCCGTTAGTCACTCACTCTACAGCAGGAAACGGCATTTCAAAATAAAAGCTGTATGTAAAACAGTCTGTTTCTGTAATAGTTGAGATATTTCCGTCTGGACTAAAACGGATCTCCTCACTGACTTAAAGCCATGATCCCAGCACGGCTAACAATAAACCAATATTTTGACATTTATAAAGACATTCGAAGTTTAACATCTTATGAGAGTCGTACTCTTCAGGATATTGGGGCCAGTGGCTCAACTGCAGCTCTCTTTGGAAATGTAAACAAATAAATTGCACATTAATAATACATCGAGTGTAAGTGGCTAAGCTGGTCTGCAGTTCTATTTCCTGTTTATTTAAGATTCAGCACTGGCTATCGCAAAGACTGTCTACAGCGGGCACTCTGAGAGACGGGCATGAAGAATTGATGGCAGAAACAAGTGAAGATCCATTAGGTCACTCGGTGCTCTCGCTCCAGAGGTGGTGACGGTTGACTCTGGTCTGATGAGCGTCGGTGGACTCACAGCCACTTGCAAAGACACCAAGATTTTACTGCATCTCTAATCCAGACTGAAATGATATTATGTTACAGTTTCTCTTCAGTGACTTCATCATTTCTGTATCGTACTGTGCTGCACAAGGAATCGTCAAATATATTTCAAAGTCACTGGCTCATATGAGTGACCTGTCATCGGCCTCTTGAACTGATGCCTGCAGGATATTTAAGGCAGCTGGCACACACTGAACTGTGAACCCTTCAGTGATCCTTTCTAAAAAATAATCCACTGAACAAACATGTGAAGGTTATCCAACTTCCACTGTTTGACTCCTGTATTGTCCCATTTTTACATTTTTTGTTTTTGCTTACTATGAAGTAAGTGCTGATTGCACATACTAGCTATAGAATAATGACAACATTGGTGTTTAGATTGGTTTCCTATAAGCCACACTGTCACTATGCAGCTCTGTCTGCCACCAGGTACAATACCCCTGGAAAATGAAGGCAGTACCCTTAAATGTGGGCGGGGTTGTTGTCACTCACTGCTCTGCCAGCATCCGCTGTATTTCTTGGCTCTTCACCGGTGACACAGATGGAAGTCTGCTCCTCATTTATCATCCATAGACTGGGGTTGAAGCAGAACAAAGTAGACCAGGCTGCAGTCAGAGCTTCTTTCAATTGGATATTTCAAAATAGCTTGTTTGCACATTTAGTCCTTGTCAGGCAAGCTCAGGGGCTTAGTGTTACAGGAACCCACAGGAACTACGCTCCGCAGCGCTTTTTTTCCTCCAAGTGAGGATTAGAATATATGCAGTTTACATAACCCAGTCAAAAATTAACATATGCAAACACTTAAAGATCCACTCATTACTAAAAGTGTATGTCATATAAAAACTAAAGTAATGGTCGAAGTTGTCACAGTGAAATTTAAGGTCTGTTGATGGATTCCAGTCGTCAGCTCAAGTATTGAGTAACGTTAAAGTTCATGTTCTACCTTAAAAGTCGCTGGCCGTCCGCCTAGTGAATTAAATTATTTTTTTCTGCGACTCCAGCTGCTGCAAGAGGCAGCAAAACATCCTTTCATTTGATAGTTACGGTTAACTAATATATGTACAACTCTCCATGGTACAAGCAGTGGTTACAAAACCAGTCACAGCTCAGCCCTGAGCAGAGTGACCGTCCTCTACTGACCAATCAACAGACTACAGTGTTCACAGCTCCACCTTTTAGTACCAGATCTGTGTGCTAGGTACCCCAACAGAAAGGGGACCAAAAATTGGGATGGTATAGAACGGTTCCATTGGTACCATCCACAACTTTCACAGTGGAAACGGAAAAAAAGTGTACTGTACTGTACTGCTTTGTGGAAACAGAGCTTAAGGTATGTCCTCACCATGTTTCTTTTCCTGAAACCTAACCACAGTAACTTCACAATTATGTAACTTTAATGTCATTCATGGGATGCTAATGTGTAGGATATCATACAAACTGTTGTGCATGCATTTTCATATATACATACCGCTCTATAAGGACAAGTTAAAAAGCATAACTGAGATCTTAGCAGTTGCTATCCTTATGGCAGACAGTGGAAAAACCCAAGTAAATGTGCAAAACAAAATGCAGTGTGTCCTGTGTTGTTGGTAGTTGCTAGGCTCTGCAAAATACTCTTGCGATCCAGTTATCATTGCGACAGCAGTGTGAACAATGATTCAACTTGAAAACGCAAGTGGAGGTTGATGGGCTGTCTGTTTCCACTTTTAAGTCTCGACCTCAAAATTTAACTATGTACATTCTGGATAAAAATCAGAGATGTAAAAAAAGATATTTTCTGATGACTCTATACATGAATGACTAAATCAACTTGCAGCAAATGTGACAAAAATTCAGGTCACATATCTCACACTCACAACCAATGAGGTTTCTTCACCTCTTTTTTTTCAGTGTCTTATTTATCCTTAAGGATATATGCTGCGCATGATTAACCACATGAGCTGCTTTAAGAGTAGTAAAAACAAAAGGGTAATTTGACCTTGAATGGCTGTTGCATTAAAAGTTGCTGTTTAGAAACTCGGGTGCTGAATAATTCAAAACTGCTCCTGCTGCACACACCTGAGGAAATAAAAATACAATAACTGATCTGAGGATTTAGCTTGTTTTGTTAAATAAAAAAGAAATATTTGATGAAAAGACTTCATTAGATAATTTAAAAGGACTTCATCAGTCCTCATAACTGTTTGGCTTTTGCATTTGTGTTTGTCATTTCACATATGCACTACGCAACAGTGTCAGTCATAAGCCACACCCAGTGTACTTAATCAGTTTCCTCATATCAAGTAGAAGAGCCGTTGCAATTTGGCTAACAGTGTCAATTTATCCCACAAACACTTGACACAGACTTGGTTGCTTGTTATTCACCGTCAGGATGGACATTAGCTTTAAACATTTGTTAAAGGAGCTCTGTACAATATTCAGAGCATATCTATGATCCAGAGGTTGTCTGCACACGGCTCTCAACATGGAGGTGGCTGAGCTGACTGCTAGCAGCTAACAGTGCTAACAAGGACAACAGTGCTGATAGAGTGAAGCGTGTTAACCCGGAAGAACTGGACAGCGGGTACCACACATCTGCGATGATGCTATTGGTCAGGACCAAAGTTTGTGCATAAAGATGGACAACGTGTCTCTATCGTGTCGCTATCATTTGGAGCCAGAGTCTTTGCAGTAGAGATCTCCGCAGTATAGAGTACTCGCCCATACACCCATCCGATCGATCGTGAGCAGCACCATTGTGTGCACACTGATTGGCACACACAGCTGTCAATCATGATGTCAAACCCTCCTTCTATAGCATTAAATGACTAATTAAATCCAAGCTTATTAGACAGATGAACACTTGAACATACATCAGCATTATAACTACCTGAAATGACAGAAGCCATATTTGGGAGAAATATATTTGATGTAGTTTTTTGAGGCATGTCTTGCTGGCTAACATGGAGGGGGTGGGTTTATGATTTATACTGCAGCCAGCCACCAGGGGGTGATCAAGATGTTTTGGCTTCACTTTTTGGGAGCTGTCATGTCATCCTTATTTAGTGCCATATGAGCAGTGCACAGCATGGGCGATGAGCTAGCCAGTGGGATACACACAGGGACTCACGTGCACTAACATGCACGTTTGACCAGACAATCTACCACAACAGAGAAGCTCAGAGTACAACACACACAGACTTAGCGTGACTTCATTCTCGGCTCAGGATGCTACTGTATTTTAAACAGCAAATAATTAATTAGTGCTGTGTTAATGTTTTGAATATTGCAAAGAGTTTTTTCCAAGAGTTGCTCAAATAGAAACCAAAGAAATCTAGTTGCAGGACCTTTTGAAAGAGAAGGGTCAGAGATGTCAGTGTGTTAAATGATAGGTCTGACTGCTCATACAAATGCAACTGTCTAATGGTGAATGGCACACATAGAGTGATGGTTATATTTATCAAATAAAGTTGTTTTTTGGTCAGTAAATCTTTTATCTTTATCAAATATTCAGATTAATTTTCACTGTCAACTTTGAGTTCCATCTCTTACAGACATTTTTTTTACACCATGTAAGCCCAGAAGACACAAAGACACTATTAAAAACACTGAAATCAGCCATTTCATCTTTTGTCATGGTCATTTTAACATCAGTGAATCAACGTTCCTGCAAATACCAATCATCTGCCAATAAAACTCTTTCATATAACTGTAAAAGAAGCATTTACATGAAGAAAACAAACACATTAAATGGCAAAAAATTAGTCTCAATTTCCTCTGAGTGGCCGGGACTCTGATTATTTGCGCTTACCTTGTCCTTTTTGCTCGAGCGCATCATTTCATAACAGTTTTGAAAGGGTTTATTTGTTGCTATGGCATTGGCTGTTACTTAAAATTCAGAGGCAGAGTGAAAATGCTGTTTCCATTTCTGTCTCTGTAACGACGAGACGAGCCTCGCTGGAGAATAGCATGTATAAATGTCAAACACTTGACAATCCTCCATTCCTCAAACACGCATATATTACAGTAAAGTAACTACCTTTGCACACACTCACACAGACACACACACACAGACACACACACGCACACCACTTTAAAATATAATTGCATATATGGCGACAGTTTTACTGAATCTCTAGAGTTTTGCAGTCTTTCTAAGTACTTTACTGTACCACAAAAAAACATTATATGGGAGCAGCAGCATACAGCATGACACAGAGATTAAGACAACATATATTTCATGGCTTTTCATTTCCGCTGGATTAAATCCAGTCCCTCTGAGTTTGCTCTTTCTATACAGTTACACCAATCCTTGTTTGATGTCGGCTTTTGTCCAAGAAATAACAGCAGTGTCCCTTTGATAAGTTCCACAATTCTTCTGGGTCAAAATGTATATTTTTTTTTTTAGCATGCATGCATAAGTCTATATGAAGGATATGGTATCTAAAGAGCTATGGCACGGAGCAGTTTGATATAAAAAACAAATCACAATGAGCACGTGTTTACGAGATGGAACATTTAGTATTTCCATTATCATTGTTATTATCTTGTTTTCTCTTTGTCTTTTTCACTCCCCGTTTTCCAAGAGCTGCAGTTTTAATCCGTTTTTTCAGGAGCATCGTCTGAATTTAATGAGTTTTTGGAAAGCCTGTTTGAACTCATCGTTGAATACGGTGTAGATAACAGGATTGATGAGGGAGTTCAGGTATCCCAGCCAGGTAAATATATCAAAAAGCACTGGATCAAACCAGCACTCTTTACATATGGCCGTGACGAGCGTGCCCACAAAGAACGGGAGCCAGCAGACAATGAAAGCGCCCAGGATGATGCCCAGCGTCTTGGTCGCTTTCCTCTCCCGAGCCGCGCACAGACGTTTCCTCTCCAGCACACTGTCTGCCAACTTCACTTTCACACTATTCATGAACAGAGGCGACCCTCCCCCTCCTCCTGCGCTGCCAGAGTGTAGGTGTGCTTCCTGGTTGGAGGCAGAATTAAGAGAACAGAGAGAGGAGCCCGCAGAGGTCTGGATGAGCTGTGCTGTGGTGAAACGTTTCCCAGAGGCAGAAGGTGTCTTAAAGATGCGGGAGCGGGCGGCGACATAGATCCGTCCGTAGAGGATGATGAGGAGCACTGTGGGGACGTAGAAGGCGCCGAAGGTGGAGTATAGGGTGTAAGAGATCTGATCAGTATTCACCACGCACTCTGTCAGCTCCTCGTGGGCTTTGGCCTGCCGCCAGAAAAGTGGAGGCATGGAAATCGATATGGAGATCACCCACACCACCCCAACCATGACTGCTGCCCGGCGCATGGTGCGGCGTTTCGAGTACTCCAGCGCGTCTGTGATGGCCCAGTAGCGGTCCAGTGCGATCACACACAGGTGCAAGATGGAGGCCGTGCAGAAGGTGATATCAGACGACAGCCAGATGTCGCAGACAATCTGCCCCAGCGACCAGGTCTTGCTGACGGTGTAGACGATGCTGATTGGCATGACTAAAATAGACACCAGCAGGTCTGTGACGGCGAGGGAGCCGATCAGGAAGTTAGCAGGGGTGTGGAGCTTCCTGGTTAGAAAGATGGTGGCGATGACAAAGGCGTTAGAGAGCACAGTAGCCAGGGTGACGAGAGCTAGGAGTGCAGACAGGGAGATCTGGAGGCCGAGCAGTGTGGTCTTGTTCCAGGGGGGTGTTGTTGTGGTGTCGGGAATCTCTGTGAAGTTGCTGCTAAAGTAGTCCAGTGAGCTATTATCCAGCTCCATGTTGCCTTTGCTTCAGTTAAACCTTTGATTCTCTGAGGTTTAAACCAGCCTCGTCACATTAGTTCAGGCATGGCGCTGGAGAGGGCTGTACAGTGGCGTGGCACTGCTGGTTCTGGCTGTACAAATTGCAGAAGCTTATCTGTTATCCTCCTTATTTTCCTTCATTTCCCTTGTATTGTGACTTCAAATAAACCTTCAGCGAAACTCCTAATTCCATCTACATCACACGCTGCTGTAATTGAAGCCAGTTAATTTGTCCATTTCACCCCTCCAATATTGATCCCCTCACTGGTGTAGCTGCAGGAGAGCCGAATCCTAATTTGTATTCAGCTCCTGTCAGACATGCACTCCCTTTCTCTCTCTTTCCAACGCTCTTATCTCATCTCCAACCAGCAGCCAGCCGGCACCAACACCTTCGGACCAAACCGTCCTATCTATCAAATGCTTTAATGGGCTCCTCCTTTTCAATAAAGCTAAGCGGGGAGCTGCATGTAGGAAGATGATGACGACAGATACACAAGGTTCGCTTGTTGCCTCTCTCTTATCTGTTCTCGAGTCCACGTGAAGCCTTCTAAATTGAGGTTTTACACTGAAACTTGGCTGTGTCTCGTGTCTTTGATGATAATGAAAAGCCTGGACGTTACAGTAACATGATGCACATCAAAAACAAGACGAAGAATAAAAAAATCTAGCCATCCTGTGGGTAATTGTTCGATATCCATATATAGCTTTTGGCAGTTGTATAGAAGTTTGCTGAAATGCTGTGATCAGCAAAGCCTTTTTTCAGGTTCCCAGTGTTAAATGCTTGTGTGTTCGCTTCTCTTCTCCACTGTCAGTTAAACTTCCAGTTGTAGCGTCCGTATAGCTGGGAAAGTTTAGTCATGAAGCTTCGTCTGCAGCATCCTGGGTGAGACAAACGAGAGGGAAAAAAATAGGAAAGATTAGTTGTATTCAACTAAACCGTCATCCCCTCCCCCATACTGAACACTTGCATACACAAACAAACCTCCTACAAGGCAAATCCCACACATAAGGGGCAATAAATGCACATGAACAATCTGTAAACTCAACCTCGACCCGTAAATGGAGCATTATGACTTGATACACGGACTTAACACCCACACACCTCCAGCCATTGAGTTGATTCATTTCATTTGTTGTAAGACTGAAAATCCCTAGGCGAGGTAAATCTAAAACATTTCACCAAAGTTTGATATTCATACTAAAACTAATCACAACAGAGTTTTACAAAAGGTATCAGATTTATGTAAATTCTCAATATAAAAGCAATTCATACTTATAAATTCAGATTACTGTTGCATAAATTAAATTCTGCCACAGCAGCTGCTTTCCCTGATAGAAGAGTTCACACTCCAGTTATGGGGTGTCCTCATTGCCGAGTGGTTTGAGATGCTGACCATGTACTTGCAACATCCCTGGTTCATCTTATTCTGTCACTAAAACAGTGCTGGGAAAGCGACTTGGAAAATGTAGTGAGCTTAGCTACCAAAGCAATCCACAGAGAAATGTAGCAAGCTAAGCTACAAGAAAAAGGCAAAAATAGCTTGTTGCTTACAAAGCTACTTTTATGTTTTTGACTTTATTTCATATCAGCATTTTCTCAGTGATAAGAAAAACTGCCAGACAAACAATTAGGCAGATAAAAAAATGTGCTGTAAGGGGCAAGACACATTTGAGGGACACGTCAAGAAGCGCAATGTAGCCAATCCGAGGCAGAGAGGGTGGGTCAAGAAAAGCCAATAGTGAAAGCAGCAAACAAAAGGTAGCCTATGTGATGTGGAAATGCTTCCCTTGCCTACATGCCTTGGCGTGGTGCTGGCATCAGTCACATTACTTGTCCTAGATATTATCCTTATTTTTATCCAGACCTCCACAGAAAACAAAGTCTGCTGCATTTTAGAGTTTTCTACTTTTCTAGTTCGCCACTGAAAAGCTATTTGACTCAGAAACTAGTGACATCGCCACCACGCCACTGAGAATGCAAGCCCAGTCTCACTCCAAAGTCGTCAAAATCCAGCGCTTGGGCAAAGACTTGCTGTGCCAGAAACCAACAAGAAAAGGCATCCTTTAACGTCGGCATGATTCGCGGCTGCTTGCCATTACAGTAATATGTTATATATAACGGCAGCGTCAGGGGGAAACACGATGGGACAAGGAAAAGAGTTAAGGAAAGAAAACATCAATTTGTTCATTGTACCGACATAGAGGGTTTATTTTGAAAGAGACTGTATGTAAATGTTAAATAACCTGGGAAAAAGTGTATTTTGAAAGAACACAATGCATGTAAAAGGCAGAACTTGACACAGTGTCACCAGAACATCAAGACCCAAGGCGCCCAGGGTACCTTGCACGTCATATGTGGATGTGTAAAGTCCATGAGCAAGCGCGTCAATATGTGACAAGGTCGGAGTGACATTGGGTTGAGAATGCAGTTAAATTAGTGACGTCACTACTTGACGCTTCTGCCCAACACTGCACTACAACTGCTTTCCATCTCAGTCTGACTCCCTTGGGACTTTACTTGGACGGTAAATATATCAAGTATTATAGTATAAATATTTGAAAATTAAATTCAATAGAAATTCTTGTCCCACAGAATGCTTCAAATTACAGTAAAGTACAGCAAGCACAATTTAACGTTCACAACCAGTAACAACCAGTAACAACCAGTGGGTTTCCCGGGTCAGGGTCACTCACTGGGCCCAGTTTTAGAAACAACAGAATATTAAATAAAAAATATATAAGCTAAGAAGTGTATTCAAGACGAAAAAGCAAACCCAGTGCCTAACAGAGAAACAATAGGAGTAAGATAAGTACAAGACTTACTCAAAATGAACTAAAATGGTTGAAAAAACAGACTGCACCTGATAATCAATGTTATATTGTGTATGATGCAACAATAAAAAGTAGAATTGCACATGATTTGAGAAAATGATATTGTACTACGCTGACAAAGAAGACAAAAGAAAAACTTTTTTTTTGTCATGAAATACATTTTTTTGTTTAAGCACACAAAGTGTTCTTCTCTCACTGAGAGGACCCCATATAAACCTTTGGTCTTGTGAAAAATAAACTCGACTCTCTTCACATTCACTGATAATGGTTCTCAGAAATACAAAGAGAGACTGACCATGTTGCGAGCTGACTTCCTTTCAAGTAGAATGAAAGAGATAAGAACTGAAATGTGGAAATGTGGTTTTATGCCACAGTGGGGATGTGCACTAATCATCACATTCCCTCCCTCCAGCTTTTTTTCTATATGTTAGGTTTGCTTTAATTTATTATTGAAGAGCGGCAGCATGGATACTGACCACTTTAATTCAGAGGAAAGAGTGAAAAACATACGGTATATTAAGTGACACATTTAATGGACTCAAGTCATGACTGCTAGGGCTACTTGTCACTGTTTCACAGCTCACAGAGCAAATACTGTTGAGACTGTTGAGAAGTCAAAGGTGACAACAGAAAAACTATATCAAAAGATGTGTTTACAAATTCTTAAACAATTTATGCAGTATAATCCAGGTCTCATCTATCCAGTCACATGTTCAGTACTTCCAAAACACACAGCCCTTTCAGACATGGAGCTGAACTTAAAGTGAACTAAAAGTGAAACTCATCTATGCTCACTTCAAAGCCAGACTCTACTGACAAAAACAGCAATTTCACCTCGGGAGTTGTTGGTCTACCACCGCCTTGATCATTCACCTCTTCTTACACATTATTGCAGTGTAGCATCAGCTTTTCAGACAACCTTAAAATATTCCACATCATTCATACATTCATGGTATAAATTCCGAGCCAGCATTGCAGTGAAGCGTCAGCTATTCAGCATTCACATCCGCAATTTCTTCAGAAATTGCATTCTCTAGTTTGTTTGTGTTATTGTGTGACTTTGTGAATCTAAACTAATCCTTTAAAAGTCACTCAGTAACACAAACAAACAATAAATGGAGGCAGTGGAAGACCAGCAGCTCCCGTGTCCAGTGAGGTACAATTACTTTTTTGACTGAACTAAACTCGATAAATGAGACCTGGATTACATTGCACAAGTTTTGTGAAAGCTTATGAAGAAATGCTTTGATAGTTTTGCTTTTGTTGATCCTGGTCCCCTATGACTTCAGTCAGGAACACTTTAGTCAAAGAAAGCTAATTCCATTTGCAGTATTATATTTGGCTCTGTACTGGGGCCTCTCTGCGACTTCCACACGCTTACATGAAAAGCCCAAGGCAGAGAGCGCACACCTCTCTGCCTTTCCACGTGCAAACAAGGAAAGCCTGAGGCAGAGAGAGCAAACCTCCCTGCCCTTCCATGCGCCTACATGGAAAGCCTAAGGGTTAGGGATCCATCAGTTGTTCGGCTGCTTGAGATCAGCTGATGTAGCTGGGATGTGAGCTGAGTTTGACATAGTGTTCTGGCTGAACTAACGCTATGCTCAATTTGTTTTCTTTTTGCAAATTCAGTGTGACACATGGTGAATAATTCATATACAAATGATAATTTTGTTGGTTAAATATTCCTTTAATCAGCTTTTTGACAAACGGTAAAAGGTTTTACTTAAGTGTATTTTTTATAAATGTTATGCACAAAAAAATCTTCTGAGGTGTTTACAAGAGGTGGATTTAGTACAGTTAAAATAGAAATGGATTTGGGAGAGAAATACAAGATTTGATTACTGGAATAAGGTTTCTACAGCTGTTAAATTATTTCCTCAGAACTGTTTTTATTTCACACATCAACAAGCTACGAAGTGATGTTCGAATATTAAGGAACAGAGCTGCAGAAAAAAACAAGCAATGGTGTTTGCCACAGTAATTACAAATGTTTGCTTTTTCACAGTTAACACATCCTTCTGCTGGCACACCACGAGTGTCAAGACTGATTTCCGAGTGCATGTTTGTTCCTGATACAACTCTGCAAATCACATCCGTTAACTAAGTGTTGATTGGCAGCCGGGCTCTTGAGGGATTATTGTCGTTCGGCTGCGACAATAAAAAGCCATATTAACTAGTAGATGAAAACAGCCATGTCTGTTTAGCACATTCATTTATAGACTCTCAGGTGAGCATGAACATTTTTGTAATCCAAATTCATTTTGGAGCCTTGTGTGTTCTTCATGTTTGCTCTCAGTGTTGTTGATTTCGGAGAGTCATTGAAGGAAAAACTCCCTTTGCTCACATTATAGATCACACCTAAAAATAACTTTCATTCACTGATTTAAATGACTTGGGGGAAAAAAAGAATTAGTTTCCTTGGTAATATAAATAAAGACTACAGTGAGAGATAGGATTTATTTTTAAGTTAACAAGATTGCAGCCACACTAGCAGTACTTATTGTAGTGCTTCGGCAGAGTGGATATTTGATCTGATTTAAAAATCAACAGAAGAGATAATCGCCTGCATCATATGTGAAAACCATTAATCTAAAGCTTATGTTTTTCCTCTGCTTCATACTGTACCATGACATTCAAATGGCTGCGAGGGTGGTCGACTACTGGCTGCCCTCCATCAAAGACACGTACAGACTGTTTAACAGCAAAGAAAAGGGCACCGAGAACTGATGGTACCCACCCAGGCAAACACGTGCTTAACATCCACACAAACGATGGTCTCGCTGCTCATCTGCAGTGCAGCTTTTATGAATTTTAATAATGCTGCAAAACAGGAATAGCTCTTTATTGTTATGGTGTAATGGTTAGCATAAAATCATACATTGTCTGTGAGCGTCCAATGCTGTTTCCTAAAACATGTGCATCAGTACAGCACTGCTGTGTAAATGTAACCAAGGCAAATGCCCTTTTCTCCTCATGCACAGCAATGTTAAAGCAAAAGAGGTTATTATCAAGGCTCAAGTTCCTTTAAGCTCTTCATGTCGAAACAGTGGAGGAGCTGTTTACAGTTTAATTGCATTGTGTAGGATTATTATTGAGAACTGTTATTAGGCTAAGTGTCCTACATACTGTACCAATAAGTGCCTCAACAGTAACACTTATGGCTTTTTTCCACTGCATGGTTCGGCTTGACTTAACTCAGTTTTGGTACCAATTTTGTTTTCCACAGCTTATAGCCAAAACATGAAATGTGTCCACATATCTCAGTCCAACACCAAAATAAAAACTGTATAATCCAATCCAAGGCTACACACAAGACAAGACTGTTGGCATGAAGGTGATATTTTATACTAAATTAAATGCAGGGCTGAAGCTAAAATTGTCAGACAAATTCAAAGACCGACAAGGGACTCTGTTGTTTATGACCAAATTACAAAATTACAGTACAAACGAGCTACGTGACTGCTGTAATCCACATCATGTCCTGCCTCCTGCAAGCTCTACCCAGGTGCCACCTCTCTTCTTAACCAATCAAAGTATTTCCAGTAGGTGAGAATGCCTCTGACATGGACAATCTCCTGGTCCGTGCTACATGTGTGAAAGGTAAACTCCAGACAACTTCTGGACTTGACTCTCTGGGTATTGTCCGAATTTCAGATGAGAAAAACTGAGCATAGCGTTAGTTCAGGCAGGACATGATGTCAAGCTCAGCTCACATCCCAGCTACATCAGCTGATCTCAAACAGCCAATCAACTGATGGAGCAGCTGACTGATGGAAGGGAGTCAGCTGATAGGTCACTTGATTTCTTCTATGCAACCAACTGGCAAATCTCATCCAGGGTGCCGTATTTAAACTGCTCTGGCCTGCCTTCTGTTGCTGCTTCCTCTGCAAGCCACTTTCCAGCTCCTCCTTTTCATGATGTATCTGACTTACCAATTTCTTTCCTGTTTGTCACTGATGCGGCTCTGTTCTGTTCCTGGGGGGTCTTTGCTGCTGCTCTCTGTCTGCCTTAGGCTTTCCATGTAGGCACATGGAAGGGCAGAGGGGTTTGCTCTCTCCGCCTGAGGCTTTCCACGTAAATACATGGAAGGGCAGAGAGGTCTCTGCCTTACTGTGCATTCACACCAAAAGCACCAAATGGCCCGCAGCCATTCACTTTCAATGTACGCTTGCTACGAAGGGCGTCTGGAGCGTTGGCAGCAGCGAGCAGCGCAATGCCAGCGACCGGAGCATCACTGTGAAGTTGAGAGAAGCTCAACTTTAATCAAATGAGCAGCGTCGCCGCCAAAGCAGCAGCAAGCAGCAGCCAATTGCAGACTGTGAATATTCTCAAGGCGGAACAGTGAAAGAAAGAAAGAGATCTTCTGCAGCGCAGCTTGAAAGCCCCGCCCCTTGGCAGCCTTCTGCAAGCCCTGCCAGAGCTGCCAGGCAGCGCGATGCCAGCGACCAAGTGACGGCTTGTGCTCATGAAGCTTTTGGTATGAATGCATAGTTAGGCTTTCCATGTAGGTGCATAGAAGAGGCTTTCTGCGTAGGCCTAGGAAAGGTGGAGAGGCCCAGAACAGAGCAATACCGCCAAATACAACACTGGATATGGAAATACAGTGGCCCTGACAGAATTGCTTATGACAGCATCAGGATTGTTTCCCCATACTCTAAAAGCTGTCTTCATGACCACAGAAGTATAGTATAATATGTATAGTGCTCCTTGCACATATAAACTGAAATTCATATGTTAAATCCATGGAGTGCTAATAATGAATATATTTTGTTTTGCGTGTGCTGGAGACTCCAAGAAGAAAAGATGACGTGCAGATGCATTAGAGATAGCTGTAACTACTGATGGGTGAAGCATTACACAGCATGACAACCTTACAGTCACGCTTCATTGCATCAGTGGAGAAGAGATTGATAAGCAGACAGAGTGTTTGGTAGCACTGCTCAGACACACTGAATGCACCACACAGTGAGTGAAGTAAGAGGATTCTCGTGGACAGCGTGGACGTATTCGGTCTCTGTAACGTGTTTCTGGTGCAAGCAAACACACACGTACAGTAGCATGTATGATAGATGGCTGTATAGCTTATCTGTTTACACATCAAACAAGTCAAGGACAGGGCTTATCTCCTAAGGGCCTGGTTTACAGCACAATGGGGTAATGAGGTTCATAATGAATGGATGAGAGGAAAAAGATTTTCAATCAAGAACAGGCCTTGCCTGAATTAGGCTGTATACTGTTTGTGTGAAATATATTAGCTTCTACATCTGGCTTTGAAATTGAAGATCTAATACAGCGAATCATCTCTCAGCCCGATGAGGTGCGACGTGCATTTATCATCTTTAAAACAATGAAAAACTAACTAAGAACATGATAAAAACAAGCACAAAAATTTACAAGTTTGTTCATGTGGGTCTGACGAAGAGCAGAACTGCAGCCGTATACAATATCACTGACTGAACCATTCACTACAAATCCAATTCATTCCTTTCAGACTTGGGCCAAATCCAAGCAGATGCTGCAGCATGTACAGCAGCAGCCTGGTTGCTGGTCTGGGTGAAACAGAAATACCCTCTGAACCCAGCAGGCCTGCAAACACCGCATGGCCCCACTGGAGATAGCCTAATTGATTTAGCTCAGAGGAGGTAGAGCCATCGCTACCTCTGCTGTCAGCTAATGTCTGGTGTTTACTCAAGCGTGCGCTAAACGGTAGGTGAGCAAGGATGTACTCTGTGTGTGTGTGTGTGTGTGTGTGTGTGTGTGTGTGTGTGTGTGTGTGCAAGCGGGGTAAGAACATCAATGAGAGGTTGGGGATTGATGATGGGGTAAATGGAAGAATGCTGTGATGGAAGGAGTCATGGGAGCAGACAATTGCTGCTTTACAAAGAGTCATGCTGTGGACCATTTTGTGATCAGACCACCTTCAAACAAGGGTGTTGCCTGGTGTCAGACAGAGTTGTCAGCTCGTTACACATCATTTCTATCATCAGTCGGACGTTGCGTCCACTCAAACTGATTTCTGTGGGGAAAGAGGATTTAATTTTCCCTACCCAATAACTAGAGACCAATGTATCTGTGATCAAATGTCATTTTACATCCACACTGATGCTTAGCCATACCTGTTTTGCTGGGGTTTTAAGAGTGGACACTGGCCCCATATGTCAAAATATGACACCCTTTTAAGTCAATCTTTGACGCTCAGGGATGGCGTGTCAATTTACCCTCGTCACATGATTAAAAAAAACAAAACTAGTTTTCACAGGAAATGTATGGTTTCTGCTTGTTAAATCCAAACAGTTTCTTTCAAAAAAAAAAACCCCTTCGAATATAAGTAAAAAAACCCTCCATTTTAGGTTCACTTCCTTAGGTTTAGGCAACAAAAGCACATGGTTAGGTATTTAAAAAAATCAGTTATGGTTAAAATAGGTATGTTTGTTACCAACATCATATAACGTCCTAACATATGTCACTAGCACAGAACACATACTAGCACACTGTGTTGTCTGTCTGACCCATCCACTGTGGTAGCGAAAAGGCCAAGAAATGTCTGACAGTTGAGATAAAGTTAGTGGTAAAACATGTTTACTAAAACTGAATAATCCTGAATGGTCTCACTCTGGGGTGAAGTCTAAGAGCAGATCAACCTGGCAAACATTGTGATGGTGAGAGAAAAGTGACCTGGCGAACATTGGGATGGTGAAACAAGTTCTGGGGAAATGGCAGGACAACACATACACACACATACACACACATGGAAAGTTAGGTATGATATTTGTCTGAGGAGGAGTATAAGTATGTTTGGTGAACTGCTCTACAGTGCTGTCTCATTGTTGTAAGCTGTGTCTTCAATAAAATGTCATGTCGTTTATCAATAAGATAAACGACGTGACAACTCCCCTAAAGTGAAACCAAAACATCTCAGTCGCTCCCTGGTGGCTAGTTGCAGCATAAGTCCTTAAACCAGCCCCATTCATGTTAACGTATAAGACAGGGCGTTAATGTTTCCAAAACAAATAAAGTTATTGTTACCAGTACATTGTAAATAAAATATTTTTGTGATTATAAGTTAGTTAATAACTCATATTATGTCATATTATTTTTTGTCAGTATTATAATTTTATTAGGGGCCTCTCTGGCCCCCTCTTAATCATGGGCCCCTAGAATCCCCCTCTGTTTTGTCTACATATTGTTATTGATAGTTAATATTGTCCTAATGGATGGTCGACTTGACATCAGTCAAAAATAATACAGTAAAGCACTGCACTCTTTGTAAAGACACAAATACAACATTATCTATAGGGAACTATCATCTACAGGAAACTATAAATGATTAAGAAGGTTTAGTGCATTGATAATTCAAATATTCACATAACATCACATTCTTTTACTTATCATATTAATTATTATTATGGAGAGCATAATAATGTCTAACTGTCCCATAGCCAAGCATGCACTGCCAAAGTCTTTGGCTCGTTCTGCTTATCATTTCAGTTGGTATGCAGTCCAGGATGCTGTTGTTTGAATTAGCCACCGAAATAAATTTTTACAATGCAGTTTGCTCAGCAGCATGAAGACAATGAATTATAGATAGCTGGGCTGCATCATGTGTGGGAAAATGAAACTATAAAATATAGATTAGTAGGAATGTTTGAACAGTCAGCATGACTTCTGCAGTGATATCCTTCAGCCTGGAGGTTAAAGTGCATGCAATCAAAGGAGACAATGGAGCGGTGGAGTCCATGGCCATAAATCACCACTATGCTACAGTATGCAGAATAATGGAAACATATTTCATGAATGGTTGGCGTGTATGAATTGCAGCATGCTGGCATGTCATGCTGCAATTCAGGAAAAATAAATAACAAATGAAATCACATCATTTCTCGAGGGCTCAGGGGTTTGTCTTTTCTCTGTTGTTTGCAGCTGCCTGGGAGCGTGGAGAGGAGGTGTTTTTCTCAAGCTGCGTGGGCCGCACGTGTGCACAAGCATGCACATGTACAATCACACATACCATGTACATCCCTCCAACAATCCACCTACACACACAGACACACATGTAGACAAACATAAAATACAACACAATTAATCCCCACAGGCACTGGAGGACACTGAAGGGGCTTCTCAGGTTTATGGTGATTTATGGTGACTGATTCCTGTGCTGGCAAATGAATTGCAAAGCGGGTGTGAGGGAGTTCAAGTTACCCAGAGATACAGTGACAGCGGTCTGCTCAAACCCCTGGGTGCAAACCTCAGATTTCATTATAGAGTTTGGGAAGGATAATCTCAGCTCTTCTGTAAGCCGATAGAACGGGAACAGATTGTTGAAAACAGGACAATTTACCCTCTTAGCATTAAAATTTGGATTTTTCTGTTAACGTAAGCTCCTCTTTTTATTAACAGGTTGCACGGCAGCATGTTTAAACTGTTTCAAATGTGCCTCTTATCATCGTTTCTGCCTAGAATAAACTTCATCGACACATCAAAGCCTCCTACTGCAGAGACGAGCTTCCCACCAGTGTTTTTTACACCACTTCACAGTAATACACTTCTCACTGTGTGTTCATGACCCTTAGAAAGTGGAACAGGTCCAGTGCAAATCTAGGACACCTGAGAGGCCCTTCATTGAGAGTGGGCCTGGGATGAGCTGATGCAGAGATTATCTGTCACAGCCGGCTGTGTGTAAATGTGTGTGTGTGTGTTTGGAGGAGAGAGACAGAGAAACAGACAGGACGACTGGGGATCTGGTTTAAATCTAAGGAGATGATTAAAGAGCTTGCGATCAGGACGTTGTTAGTGTTAACTACGAATTAACAAAACAAAAAATAAATTTTAGGTCGTCCCTCCTGAAGCGTGTGATCTTGTGCAGGACCACAGTAGATAAAACAGAATCAAGCAGTCCTGTGCATTATTTGTGAGAGCATGCAATTTGTTCTAATCTGCACGCTATTTTTTGCAAAATTTACAAAATTGCTCCATTACAATAAAATTGCAGCCATTTTCCACATAATATAATCCATTTTCCACCTACTGTTGTGAGCACAGGTAAAATGAAACCTCATCTTTATAATCGAAATTCTTTGCCACCTGGAAACTTTCTTTCCCCAGTTTTAGCTTCACAGAAAATGCTAACTCACAGCCGCTGAATCACCTCCAACAAGCTCCACTTACACCCTTTTTCCACCAAAATTAGCATGTGTATGCCAGTTTAAAGCACAGGAAAACATGTCAAAAATAGGTGATAGACTACTTTTCCATTGCCAGTAGACCAGAGCCATGTACAATGCTCTGCTGCAGATGAGTATGCCTTTCTATCTATGTGTATTTTTAAAAACTTTTTTACATCACTTTTTTAAAAATCTCTTAGTTACTCAGTCTCTCTTTCAAAGTTGGTGCTGTCTAAGGGTGTTTTCAGACCTAGAGTTGTCTTGCTTTGGTCCGAATCAGGAACTAATTTTGTTACAAAGTTTCATAATTACCTAGAGTTGTTTCGTGTTCTCATGGCAGCATTTACAAGTGGACCAGATCAAATGCCTTGTGTGAGAAAGCTGCTCTTGATTGGTCAGAATTTCCATGTGGGAAAAATCCAGGAAGTAAACAAAATGTTGAAGAGGAGTGGAGGGACAACTACGCAGGTTGATTTTAGCGCTGCTCATCGTGGACTATATTGCTGTCATTGTTCATTTTAGTCAAACCATACAGTTTGAAAACGAGGCGCGGCTCCAACTAGAAAACAATGTTTTGATGCATCAGATGTGCTGAATGTGCATATTAAGGCAGTACAGGAGGAGGTGCACATTAATCCTCCAGGACTGTAACATGCTCATGTTTAACCCAAACAATGTGTCATGTGACTGCAGTTGGTTCAGATCGGAGGTCGGAACACGTTCTCACCACAAACAAACCGCACCAGCGTTCGTCTGTAACCAGACCGAGACCACCTCTTCAAGAAGGTCTTGTTCTGAGTGCGATTGCTGTGTTCACACCTGCCCAAACAAACCACACTAAAGCCTGATTTATGGTCGTGCGTTGAGTCGACGACGTCGCTACGTGGTTGCCGTGACGCCGTCGTGAACCCTTCGAACTTCTCCGTCACTCCGTTTCGTCGCGGTGCAATTCACCGCCAGAGCAGTAGGAGGCTTCGTTCCTTTCCTGAGTGGTTATCGCCGTCTCTAGTTGATTCTTCGTTTAGCTTCCGGCTTTTTCGGTCACAGAGAAATGAACGCGGAGCACGGACAGACGGCTCCGGCCGTATCCGTATTGAACGTTGTGCACAATGGCATATATATAATGAGCCTTAACAACATCTACATGGCAATAGAACATGTTTAAAGACGGCGGGGATGGCGGTGGAAATACGGAACCGGAAATGCTTTGCTACCAAGCAAACCAATCACAGCCGTGCCGGTCTGCGCTGGGTCTGCGTCGCCTCGACGCGTAGTTACATTTTTGGGGAGGTGCACGTCAGGCTACGCCGGGGGCTACGGCGAGCCCTCTGCGTAGCCCCGTACCCTACAACGTAGCGACGTCGTCGATTCAACGCACGACCATAAATCAGGCTTTAGGGGGCAAACAAACTTGAGTTCGACTGGACCAAACCAAAAAGGGCAAGTGTTAAAGCACCCTAAATTTGGATCCATATTCAAACCCAGCTTGGACGGAGACAGACGGTATTTGTGGCGACCTAAAGGGTCTAAAATTAGCATAGCCACTTGGGTGTTGTATTTCCATCACTGCCGATTGAAGCTGACCCATGAGTAATGTAGAGTCATTTTACCTGGAAGTAAATGCCAATTGTAACCTTTCCCATAAAAAAGCCAGATGTTAGTGGGTGGCTCAAGTCTCATCTCAGCAAATCGTTTCTTTTCTTGTACCTATTGCACCATCTAGCCATATACTCATACCTATATTTTCTTAACCTTATATTAACCAGTGTGGAACATAGCTGCCTAACCAGCTACAGTAGCTGTGCACTCTACCTTACATTTACAAAGTAAACCTATGCAAAAAAAACTTTTTAAGATCATTTTTAATCGATCTTAACGATTTCACAGTTCTCCCCTCTGACTTGTGTTTTTAAACGGTGTGTGTTTCTGCAAAATAGCACAGATGGATGTGAACTGCATTGCAAATTTTCATAAAAGTTGTTGCAGACTCGGTTGGTTCAGGCTTTTAAGTGCCAGAGCTCTTCATGTTAATCCTGTTTACATGACTGAAGTAATTATCCATTTGCCCCAAAATACACCACTTCAAAGGAATCACTTGGTGTTGTTTGTTGCAAGGCATGTTTGTCATGATTTAACACATAATATTCTAGCTACAGCTTTTAGGGAAGTAAATGGTCATGTACAGTTGCTGCTCTAATGCCAGGCCTGTCTCCTGGAGGTTACATTTACACAGGCTTCAGCTAACCTCAAACAGAAAACATGGTTTTGAGGGAAATGTAAAGTCTGTTAACATAATTGGATAATGCTACAATGTTACACCATAGTGACTAGAGCATTATATTTTTATTAATGCCTTTTTAAGGCATTTTTGTTTAAATGAAATTACAATCTTTCCTAAAACTTAACCAAAGTCCATTTGTTGCCTGTACTTAACTACAAACAGTGGCAGATCTTCCTAGAGGAGCAAAATGATCGAAAGATCCAAGAACGGTCGATCTGTAGTAGGGGTACCACTCTATTCCTGAGTATGCAGTCCACCTTGATGTGTTCATCAGTGAGTGATCATCACAGTCAGAACATGCTAAATCATTGATGGGTGTGGTGAAGTGAAGTGTATGAGGAGAGTGTAACAGTAAGACAGAAGGAAAAAGCAGAAGCCATCCAAGGCGCAGTACCAAAAGAAAAAGGAAGACGAAAGTGGCAAATTTGCATATGTGTATTCTTTTTATTGCTTACTTATTATTATTGTTTGCTAGCTCAGTTATTTATTTGTGTTGATTTCTCATTATCTCTTGTTGCTCTTAAATAAAAAAAATCAAAAGATGATGATATTCTTTTTGAGTGGGTGTTTGGGGCCAGGTGAAGCTCGCCTAGGGCACTGAATCTGCTACGTCCAGCATTGTGAACCTGAGATTCTGGTGTCACACTCCTGCACTACTTAGTGTGTCCACTACCCACCCTAACCACCTCCTAGTGAATCCAACGCTGCACATAAATGTAGTTTCATTAACTCAAAGAAATGTCTGCGAACATAATCCAGTTAGCAATTACATTGTCACAACATTATGACTCCATACGTTGTATATAGTAATACAGAAATGGAATTTCTAGGAGACAGGGTTTCTCCTGCGCTTTATGTGTTTCCTTCCCCTTGGCTCTGTTATCACATCCCTCCCCCCAAAACCTCTTTTCTTTGGTTTCCTTTTTGCTGTTATCTCTCTCTTTTCCCAGGAATCACCAGTGGGCTCTATCCACAGTAGAGCAGGTGAGATGACTCCCCCACTCTGTCTCAACTTCCCTGTTTCAGTTGCGCTCTCCTCCCTTCAGCTGACAGTGGACCACCATCAGATTCCAACATACACCTGTCTGAAACCCTAATCATTCCCCCCACCTTCCTTCCCTGTCCCTACATTTGCTCATCCCTCCATCCCATGACCCTCATCCCTTCGATCCTAATCCCTTTATCCCTTCATCCCTCGACCCTCTTGCCTTCATCCCATATCCCTCGACCTTCTTCCCTACTTCCCTTGACCCTCATCCCCCCATCCACCAACCCTCATCCCCATCATCCATTATATGCAATAAACTAATTGCAATCTGTAACTCCATTGGTGTGATCTTTGTTTGTGAAAGCATTATTGAATGAAGACTGGTGAGAACAGGCAGTGCTGTAGATGTTGCTTCCAGAGAGGTTGACCAAATGCATGGGTCTGAAATTAACTCGAGCTCCAGCTAATCTGGTCGCGTATCACTTAATGTATGAAGTAACTTTAACTCACGCCCCCCATTCCCCCACGCATTCTGTATAAACAAAAGTAGGCAGGCGGTATTTCGCTGCACTCCCTGATTTTGTTTTTATACTGCCAATGCTGAACGAAGACTGATTGGGCTTTCCTGCAAATTTGCACAATTCCTATTTAAAAAGGGCTACAGACACAGACAGATTGCTACCAGGTGTGATGAATCCATCAGCTGATACCACTAATTAGATGAGATCAACTCTGAGGAGCAGAAACCTGACTCCCAAATCACAATGACCTGTCTAATGAGTATTCATCAGTGCTGTAGGAGTAGCTTTCAGAGAGGCTGACCAAATGCATTGGTCTGAAATGAACTTGAGTTCTAACCTGGTTGCATATCAGTAAATGTATGAAGCAACTTTAAATATACATTCCTTAATTGATGATCCATTAACTCATCACATAAAGTCAAAGTGACTTGGATCACTTGTTAATGGTGAGCAACAGGAAGTCATGATACATCCTCCAGTTAATCACCATGAGTCATGTATTATTTAAGTATATGATATGTTCCCTTGTCATCGAGTGTTACAGACTCAAGTGTAAACATGTAGTTGTGTGAGCATCACTGCAGAGCCACAGACAGATATTCACTCAGAACGTACATTAGATAATATAAGCTTGCTCACTCATCCAGTCTCTGCCTGTTTCTCTTTGTCCTGCTGTTTTACCCCCTTTTTTTCTGCCCCAAAATTTCAATATGGTTGAAATAACATTAAAAAACAGTCACCATGTCTAACAGAAACACCAGCCTACCAAAGCCACGCAGTGTCTCAATGGATGCCACGATGGGAACATTGATACGAACGTCATTTGACCAACAATAACAATATATCTAAATAAGCGAAGCTCTGCAGTTGGAATTCAGCGAACGGATGGTGGCAAACAGGAGGGCTTTTATCTTTATCCTCTATGTTTTGAGTGTCTGAGTCATAAAAGTGAAGGGGCAGCGGTGCAACAGAGGTGGGAAACAATGATCCATCCAGGAGGTAACAGCGGATGTTTGACGAGAGCGCTGAAGAGGACAACATGAAAGGCCTATTAGAAGTTTAGTTTCCCCAGATTGACGGAAAGTGATGTTGAAAGAATGTGGAGAAGGAGAAGAAGGAGAGCACATAACTAAAAATAACAAGGTACAAACTGTTTTACATAAAGATGTACGGAATATATTAGAAGGGGAGTGAAAATGAATATATCAAGGAAGAAATATTGAAGGAGCAAAGATGATCAGAGTCCAATACTAAAACCAGCTCAGATGTGTCCTAAACTGGTTTGACTACTGGCTGGTGAATCAATTACTGATTACTGTTTTGGTAAAAAGAAAATTAAATGTAATGAGGTCTTCTGGGAGCGCTGCTCACTATAGATGGCAGCTTGATTAACCTTAAGCTTGAGCAAGAAACCAACTGATACTCCAATACTGAAAGAATCGTGAGCACAATGTAAAGTGAAATATACAGGGTGTTAGCGCTAGCTTTAGGACAGGTCCTCTTTACACGACAGGGCCATGACGTTATATAACAGGATGAGTTGCACAAGAAAGTCTGACTCTGTGTTTGTGTGTTCTTTACTATGATTCAGTAGTTGCTATAAAGCCCTTTCTTAACACGTAAGGAAGTATTTCACTGCTGGAAAGATGGTCTCTTCATAAAACTGGGCAGTCTATGCAGTAGAAAGATGCTGCACGAATATATGCTCCTGCAAGCTTGTCTGTTTTGACACAAAAAGCATACAGTGTCCGGCTGGTAACAAATGTTCTCAAGTTACAGTCAAACAGTGCACTAAAACTGTTTCTGAAGACCTTTTAGTTGAGAAATAAGCATTACAGTAACAGAATCTACAGCTTTATATTCGATCAGCACTGCTTTGTTTTGCCATTTGATCGAAGTTTGTTCCGAGTTTAGAGAGAGAAAGCCAGAGAGGGGGCGGGTCTCTCTCCATCCACTTCTATAATCTTTGTGTTTGTGGTGGCAGTCATTAAGAAAAAGGAGTACATACAATTTGTAGGTCAAGCAACAGCCCTAGAGCCAGCAAAAAAATGTGGCGGATCATGAGCTAAGAGATGAACAGGGAGATTTGGGCCTTGGTAAGACTGAGATAAATTTCATTTACACATGCTACCCAAAATATTATGAGACAATGCTGGTTAAAAATAGGCAAAGACTACCTTTAATGTAAAGTTAACAGCCCTAAAGCCAGCTGAAATCTACCAAATGGCTGGCGTACTTGAGCAGAGGGATGAGCAGGGAGATCTGGGCGCTGGTAAGATTGAAATAAGTTCACAGTTCATTTACACATACTACCCACCTAACTGATACAAAGCTGAAAATAGTATCCCTTTAAATTTCTCTGTGTAAACCTTATTACGAAAAGGTGCCTCAAAAAAGACCCAAAGGCAATCTTTGCATGCTGTTGTTGTAGCCTACAGCTTTTATAAAACGTAAAATAATGACTCACTTTTCCAAAGGTTTTAATCCAATCAGAAACAGCCATCAAATTTCATGCTGAAAAAAGTTGTTTAGGGTTTTGTCTCTTCCGTTAAACCCATGAAAGAGTAACTTTTGACCCTGAAGACAGCAGAATTCTGTGCCTGTTCATTTTCATGCACTCATTAGTAGATAGTCTGTATTATTCAAACGTGGCAGGCAACACAAGTAAAGATACTTCACACCAAAGAGAGATGGTTGCAGGGATTTCTTAGAAGTCTTGGTAATACAGAGGCAGAGCTCTTCAGGAGAAAATGTTGAGTCTCATCAACATGGCAGTGAAATAAAAAATTAAGATCCACATGGCCGAGGGTTAGCATGTGCACTGAAATTGGACCATGAACTGAGCCCCGCAGCGCTGTGTATGTTGTGAGGAAGACGAGCCGCAGCGGTGAGAGATTGTTCTGTAGCTACAGCAGCAGATGATCCAGTGCGGAGCAGAGACATTCACATGTGGGTTGATTCGATCTGGTGTACAATCTTATCAACTCACTGTGTGGTTTGTGCCAAGTACACACACTTCTGCATTTTGTGTGTGCAGCACAGATGATAGTCATAACTCCAGGCATTCAATTAAAATTGGGAGTATTGTCAGAGGATTAACATTTAACAATAAGCCAGCGTTTACTGACATCAGAAGGTAATTAGGTTTTTAAAACTTGCCTGCTGTGTGCTGTATCTAAAGCTCTAAAACGAGACATGAATAACTTAGAAATGTTGTTAGAAAGCAATATCAGCTGGAGACGAAGTGCTCTCGTTAGGGGATTCATATAATGCTAAGAGGAACTGTTACAGAAACACATATTAATTACTGTTTTAAAGGTTTAAAGTCAAGAATACAGGTGGCTGAAAAGATTTCATTTCCTTGATCGCATTTTCTTTTTTCACCAGAAAAACAAACCACAGATACGTTACATTTGCACTTTATTGTCAGCAGTCAGCATTGTCACCTCACAGCAAGAAGGCTCCTGGTTCGAACCCAGGGTGGGGGAGCCCTTCTGTGTAGAGTTTGCATGTTCTCCCCATGTCAGTGTGGGTTTTCTCTGGGTACTTTGGCTTCCTCCGACGGTCCAAAGACATGCAGGTTAACTGGTGACTCGAAATTGCCCGTAGGTGTGAATTTGAGCATGAATGGTTGTCTGTCTCTATGTGTCAGCCCTGTGATAGGCTTCAGCCCCCCGTGACCCCCAACAGGATAAGTGGTTACGGAAAATGAATGAATTAATGAATGTGTAGTGGATATATTTAATCTATCTTAGGCACCGAATCCACTTGGTTATGGTTAAACCTGGTCTCATTCCGAAGTCGTTGACTACACTGCTTGGGCATTGACCTCCACATCAGACACCAATGAAAAAAAACATCCTTTCACGTCGGGATGATACGTCAATGTGTAACAGTGCTCGATGGTTCCAGAGGCCAACGCAGCAGGACAACAACATAAGCTAAGGGGGCGAAAAGTCCAAGTACAGTAGGTGGTAAGGGTGGTTGATTGATCCAACAATCACAGACTTTCACCCAGGAGGCTGGTGTTTGCTTCCTGTATGAATGTTAAGCCAAACCCCATTCTGTTTCTCTAAATCTAATCATGTGCTTTTGTTGCTTATACCTAACCATATGTATGTGCTGGGTAAACATAACCACGTGCATTTGTTGTTGAAGGAAAAAGTGTCAATTGGCGTTGGTGTTGTACAGATGTAGTATGTTTATTTTGAAAGAGTATGTGTGCAAACTGTGAAAACTAAAGTGTATTTTGAAAAGGCACAATGTCTGTAACAAGATGAAGTTGACGCGACAGCAACAGACACACCCAGGCTACCACACCCGTCATGTATAGATGTCAAAAGTTATTTTCATCTTCGTTTTTATCGCTTCATCTTTTTATGTCTTTCTATGCCTTATTTAAATCTCTTTGAAATGCCTTTGTGTTTGAAATGTTCTGACGTCTGACATGTAAATAGGTTCAGATTCATTTAAAACTACAGAGTTTTTGGCTTTGTCAGGTTTATTTAAAAGTCTAAACTTTGACAACTCTTATTATGAACTTAGTCAAAAATGTGACCTCTGTGTCTTAAATTGGTTTTGAATGTTTCTGCAAATGGGCAGTAAAGGCTAGTTGGTGAGTGCTGCACAGACAACTGTAACTTTTAAGGAGATGTCGTATTGATTTTATTGTCAATTAAGCGGGATAGATCCATACAGCACTGCAGATCCCCAGATAAATTGTGTGGAAGCCCATTTGAGAGCAAAGAGAACAGACACTCGGACATCGTGACTCTGAGGTGTCCAACAAAATTAGAGTCAAGTTTCTGAAAGCAAGACGGAGCTGTCAATTAACACAACCAACTACTTTTAAAAAATGACAGAGGGGCGCTTTCAGCTTTGTGTTCAGAGGATTGTCTGAAATATAACTCAAGAGAAGATGCAGGAGACTTTCAGACCTCTGTGTTTTATGCTAATGTGCTCAACAAAGGAGACTAGAGTCCTGAGAAATTTCAAAAATCCTCCAGTGATAACCAACTCCACTCATACTGGCTTAGTTTAATGTTGTCTGTCAGGTGCAACATTTCAACCTGGGTCTTAAAACACCGGAACTCAGGGGCGACATATCAGGATGAAAGTGCAGAGTAAATAGGGTTTTTTTTATTGGGGTTCTCCATCCTTGTTATTGTGTCATTTCACATTGTGCACCTGTTTTACAACTCTTAACACTTCTATTAGTGCACGAAGAGTTAAGCAAAGAGCTATGACTCAAGCCTTTGTAAGATTTAATTATACTCCCCTGAAATTGACATATAAGGCTGGCAGTCCGTTGTGTGTGGGCACATTTCATTCACAAAAAAGAAATGTTGTTACTAAAGTAAAAAGAAGAATTCACAAAAAATTCACGAGTCCTGCTTTTGAGAAATCAGCAGATAGAAACAGGATAAATCTGATGCTAAAACAACTCTACCTGTGTCAATGATGCGTCATCAGAGCAGAGTCATATACAGTGACAGAAATAAAGAGGGTATGATTTAACATGACTAGTCCATGACAGATAATGGAGTCAGTCATGTCACAGTCATGGAGATATTCATTACACTGATGGTGCATCAGAGGATGAGTCTGGATAATACCCCTAAGTACAGAAAATTGGCAGAGGCCACAAATTCTCTTAAAGCTGGTAACTTCTCGTGACGTGTTGTATTTTCTCAAACTGTCACTGTATTCTGAAATAAGTACATGAGACAGTCTGAAATAAAAAATAACGTCCCTCCTCCTCATCCTACTGCCTGTAATGGCGTTCGCTAGAATCTCCCTAAGATGTTTTCAGACACATATTTTAGTGTAATGTTTAGGTGTGAAAGGAAATGAAAAAGTCCAGATTGGTTGTTTTCGTTCATGTGCAGTAGGGCCATTAGAAATGCTACAAGGGAATGGCGCAGGCAGAGGAATATGATTGGTTTCCCCCTACAGATTATTCGTCTCAATACCATGACAGTGACATATGTATAATGCTACAATGTCAGATGCTCACGTTAAACATGGTCAAAGTCTCAATTAATATTTTTCACGGTAGAAATCGGGCTATACTCCATTACAGTCATTCAGAGACACCAAGATACAGAAGACCCGAAAACAGTGACCAATCAGAGCAGACTGGGCTTTTTCAGGAGGGGGCGTCTTAAAGAGACAGGAGCTAAAATGGAACTTTGAGGCAGGATGTGAAGACAGGTGTTCCAGCAGACAATGTGAGGAAAACAAAGTGTTTTTTGAAAATGAAACCACGTAAACATGTTATCGTAAAAACTCAAAATACTAGTAGGAACATGAAAGCAGTCATTATAGGTTCATTTTAATAACAAATCTGTTCATATGAGTGGTTCTTGCACATGCATGTCTTGACTGTGGTCCATCATTAAATCTAATTATGCTTATGTGAAACTATTACTGTATTTTACTGTAAAATACAAATATGCATTACCCCACACAAAGCAATGTTCTCCAACTTCTGTGGCAGCCAGAAAACATACATTTGCTGGACAGCAAAAGGGCTGTTAGTACTAAAATGTGTTTGAATAACACTGTATTTAACTTAAAGAGAATTTAAAAGTTCTCTTCAAGTGTAATTACAACATGGAAATCTTCATACAGTAGATTCTGTATCATGGCTCAAGCAAAACTGTGAAATTATGCATTATATCCAGGTGAATGCTGACACTATATTTTTCTGTATTAATGCATTGTTGTGTTTTCCACTTCTCCAACATTCCTCCCTACAAGCTTTCATTCAACAAATTATAGACTCTTAGATGAGGCAAGACAGCCACCCTACTTAAATGGCCTCAAGCAATGGAAACAGACATCTCTCAACAAGTAGTCAATCTAGACACATTGACCGCTAATGGGCTGAGTGCTGTGAGGAGTACTGTTTCTGATATGACCCCTGCTGTCATTATCTTGGTAAGTGACAAATTGTCATGATCTGGGGTATAATTTTCATCTGGAGGGCCCAATCTGAAGATTCAGTGCTAATTATATGGGTAACTTGACTGACAATGAGTCAGAGATGGAGGGATATGTTGATGTAAAAAGTTAATTTGAGGACAGAGAATAAAAAGAGAATAGGGAATGCAACACAATTTAGATCAAATGAAACAAGATCAGAAAGGTCTCTGAGTTTAAAATCATCCAGAATTAAAACAAAGCCTGATTAACATTTCCCTGAGACAATACAGCGCAGTGGCTTGTCCCCTGTGCTGAAACAATGGTGTAGAAAATGATGATGCAGAGAAGAAGAGAGGGGCGGCTGTTATTTTGCGAGCGAAGGGCTGCTTTCTCACACTGAGTTCAATCCCATGTGAATAATCCTGCCTGTAAATCCGATGGGATTACCACTGAATTAATTCCAGTGTAAAGAGAAAACACAGCAGCACAAAGAGTGACAAGAGGATTGGATGAAAGAAGTGATGCATACCACGATATAGAGACTGGGTTTGCAAATGTACATTTTCTTCCAGCGCACTGTGTAGCTGTGGCTGTGCTATTGTCTCTTTCAAACATTGCTGGAATTTTGTGAAACCTACGCATGTGTACATGAAAATTGCCATAAAACAAGGCCAACACTGGATTTTGAGGGCTGATGAATGAAATATTTGGAGTATCAAAGTACTTTTTGAGACCTGGGGTTTCAACGATTCAGCAGGTGTTCTCAGGTCTGTCTAAGGCAGCTATCAGACAGCCGCAGCTGATCTGGAGTGCTGCTGCCAGGGCTGTAACGACGACCAAACGGCTTCGCCTATAACTCCAGTTCTTATCATTACTTCGGCTACCACTTTCTCACAGAATCGACTTCAAAGCTCTAATGCTTGTCCATAAATCACTGAACAGTTTAGGTCCAAGATGCTTGTCAGATCTACTGACCCTGTATGAACCTCACAGACCTTTCAGGTCAGCTGCGTCTGAATTGCTGGCTGTTCCCAGAGTCAAAGCTAAACATGGTGAGGCTGCTTTTAGCTTCTCTGCTGCTCAAATGTGGAATGAATTGCCAAAAGAGTTAACAAATCCAAGCTAAAGACCCACTTGTGTACCACTGCTTTTAATTAAATTTCTGTTCAATCAAATTAATTTGTTTGTTTTATCATTATTAATCTGTGTACTTTCTCATTTGTTCTATTGTTTTTATCATTGGATTCTTCTTCTGTGTAATCTGTAATACCGATGCTTGGTCAGTGACCCCGAGGCACCTTTTGGGGTGCTTTCTCACCTGCCCTGTTTGGTTCGGTCCAATCAAACTTAAGATCGTTTGCCCCAATAGTGTGGTTTGCTTGGGCAGGTGTGAACACAGCAATTGCACTCAGGTGCGCACCAAAACAACCAGACTAACACCTTCTTGAAGAGGCAGTTCGTTTGTGAGAATGTTCGACCTCGATCCAAACCAACTGCAGCTGCAATGTGCATGGTTTGGGTTCAACAAGCATGAGCATGTTACAGTCCTGGAGGATTATTAATGTGCACCTCCTCCTGTACTGCCTTAATTTGCACATTCAGCACATCCAATGCATCAAAACATTGTTTTCTAGTTGGAGCCGCGCCTCGTTTTCAAACTGTATGGTTTGACTAAAATGAACAATGACAGCAATATAGTCCACGATGAGCAGCGCTAAAATCAACCTGCGTAGTTGTCCCTCCATTGTGACATTAGAAAGTGTCAAATTTATCTTGCAAGTGTACTCTTCTTCATCGTTTTGTTTACTTCCTGGATTTTTCCCACATGGAAATTCTGACCAATCAAGAGCAGCTTTCTCACACAAGGCATTTTATCTGGTCCGCTTGTAAATGCTGTCGTGAGAACACGAACCAACTCTAGGCAATTATGCAACTTTGTAACAAAAGTAGTCCCTGATTCGTACCAAAGCAAGACAACTCTAGGTCTGAAAGCACCCTTGGTGGTGGTATGAAGTCCACATAGAGCAGGTGGATGGGTCAAACAGACTCTGGACTTTCACCACTGTCTGTGTCCAGTGTCTTGTCTCGTCTCGTCGTCCTCCGCTTATCCGGGTCTGGGTCGCGGGGGCAGCAGCCTCAGCAAAGTAGCCCAGACAGCCACTTCCGTCAGCTCTTCCGCGGGAACCCCGAGGCGTTCCCAGGCCAGCCGGGTGATGTAGTCCCTCCAGCGTGTCCTGGGGCGGTCCCGAGGTCTCCTCCCGGTTGGACACGCCCGAAACACCTCCAAAGGGAGGCGTCCGGAAGGCATCCTTACCAGATGCCCGAACCACCTCAACTGGCTCCACTCGATGTGGAGGAGCAGCGGCTCTACTCCGAGTCCCTCCCGGATGTCCGAGCTCCTCACCCTATCTCTAAGGCTGAGCCCAGCCACCCTGCGGAGGAAACTCATTTCGGCCGCTTGCACTTGCGATCTCATTCTTTCGGTCACTACCCAGAGCTCGTGACCATCGGTGAGGATTGGATTGTAGATCGACTAGTAAATTGAGAGCTTCGCTTTTTGGCTCAGCTCCCTCTTCACCACAACGGACCGGTTAAGCACCTGCATCACTGCTGACGCCGCCCCAATCTGCCTGTCAATCTCCCGCTCCATCCTACCCTCACTCGTGTGTCCAGTGTGACTTATTTTAATAACGACATAATGTGCTAATATGTGTAGCATTATACGCCTGTGACATACGTCAAAGACTGTATGCAATGAATGAGCAGACACTGTACAAGCCCTGTGAAAACAAAAGTTAATTTTAAAAGACACATTTCATGTAACAGGTATGAACTGACATGCCGTCCCTGAGCGTCCCAAATTGACGCTAGAAGGTTCATACTTTGACGTGTAGTTTCCAAATGACAGTAATTGATGAGTTGGAAATGAGAACGTGTTGCCTTTGGGTATCAATTGTGCTTGAAAATAAAATTTCCTTGTCTCAGCACTGCCTTTTTCTTGCTCTTTCTTGCTCTTGATCAAATCAAATGGACTGTTAAAGATTTCCATTTTAGTAAAGTGGTCCAACAAACACTTGCCGTTGACCCAGGCGACCGGTGGTTTGAGACTAAAAAACAGCAACTTCGGTTTGTGCCACTCAAAACCATGTGTTTTCTTTTGTTCCTAACCATAACCATGTAGTGTTGTTGCCTAAAACTAACTGCTGACCCCTTATGTGTCAAGTTACAATGCAAAAGGCTGCCCCCAGCCTCATTTTATTAACACCTAGGGCTTCTACTCAAGCGGCAAATAATGAAGAGTAAGGATGAGAACACGTTTGGGCAACCACAAATCAACTTGGGCAAGTAGGTGTCTGACCCACTTGAACCCTGTCATGGCACGACTTCAGCCAACGACTCCACACACACAGTATCTCTGACTTTCCGCTATGCACACTCTAGCACATAAATTCTCATCTTTTAATGAGTCTCTCCTGATTGAAATGCCAGCGGGAGTTTCCCTGTCAGGCAGAAGCAGGCTATTGGTCAGAAGTCTAATGAGCCTTAGCCAATATTTAGCCTGACTTCAGTTACTCGTTCATACTGCCACATGTTCACTCGTGTCTTAGTTTCTTTGAGGCCGTGGTGCTGCTGTGTTTATGACTCGTAGTGGGATATGTGATGATGGCGACTGGTTCCTGTTCTGGATGCCACTGATGATTGGTGTTATGTGATGATTATTTCCTCCTCTTGCTCTTCCCGTACTGTTTAGTTTCAGCTTTCTTTGCCACAGCTTCCCAACTTTTTTTCATGTTTACTTTATCTTACTATCATTAGAGGGCAATGTCTGCAGTTTGCTTTGTGTATCATTGCTGCTGTGGCATATTAACACATTGGTTGCAGTTCTAATAGTTGTGGGAATAAGAAATGCTGCACTGAGACCTGCTGTCACACCGTTTGAGTTCTCACCGGGTTTATAGATCTAGTTTGTCTGACAGTATTTAACTCTCTCTCATGTCAGCAGTTGGGCCTATTAATGAGCATGGTGTCAGTGTTCATCTTGTCTTCCTCATTGCACTTCCAGTATCTCCTGGTCATTAATCTAATATTGACATATCCTTGGCACGTGATTACGGCTTTCTCTGATACTTGAAAGAGCCGAGACAAAGATCTGTAGTCAGGCAGAGTGTTTTACAGCTGAACAGTAAAGTCTTCTTCACAGACGCTGCCCCACCATCTGCTCAGCTGCGATGCTGCTACTCAGCCAACTCACGTGCTGCACAGCACTGTAAACAGTGGAGTCAGTCTGCAGGACAAACAATGTAGTGACACTGTGAAACATTAACTCAAGTGTTTTAGTGTGGATTTAGTGTGTTTACTATGTTGTAAACAGGTTCTGAAAAAAAAAGGGACATCTCGTACAAGTACAGGTACAGATTGTAATGTGTTAAAATTATGGAATGCAGCTGTAACTCAACTGAATACGTCTGCTTCTTGTTCCAGTTTCAGCTAAGCCTTGCAGCCTTCCAGTCATATTAAACTCCTGTCATGCATTGCCAAACCCAAGCAAACATGCAATATATTAGAGTACAAGCTGTTCATATCTATGGTACTGTCCATGGATTACAGTGATGATGCTGGGAGGAATGGAAGCTACTGTATGTGTCGGGAGCTTCTAAACTGACCATCGTATCTATGATGGAAATCCTGATTTTATAATTGACCGTTAGCTAAGCCTGCACCCTGTAGAAAAATATATATATAATAAAACATTACCTTCCAAACTCGGTAACTAGCTACCTGTTCGTATTTGGCTTTTCTGCGGAGGGGTTTAGCAAACGATCATTTACTCAGGGGTAGGTAGTGACATGTTACAAGTAGCACACATGACTAAAGCTGCAGTCACGCCACTGTGTGGTAACTACCCGGACAACCGCCTACCTGCAAGAGCATTTGTAGAGATGTGGTTGATCTTCAGGGAGCTGTTAAAGTAGAATGGATGAACACCAGACAATAACTTCATACCTCAGCTGTAGTTTTATTGTGGGCAGACAAAAAGAGAGGTTTATAACACAAAACTAATGACAACGGCTCAGACAATCATCTCCCCGAAACAAATGTAAAGTTCCATCTGATACCCAAGTGACGATCATTATGCATCTTCCCAAAAAGCAAAGTGTTATTAAAAGTGGCTGCTGCCACTGTGGTCCACGGCTGCAATGACAGGCATGTACTTAGTCAACACTCCCAGAGCCAGGCCTTCTGATTGTCCATATACGTTCTTAAGTAAGTATTTTTGTGGAATGAGTACTTTACATGTTCCTTTTTAACTGTACCTCTCTTTTCTCAAGTATATTTTTGAGCCAGTAGTCTATTTTTTACTTTGCCATTGATATCGATATCTTCATTACAACTGGGGGATAAATCAGTTGGTACATTCGTGAACCCAATCTGATGTCCTACACTAAAATGAGAGTGGTGTTGCTCGAGAGAGCGTTCGATTTCTATATGAATTAACAAACAGTTAAGTAGTGCTATATTTGGAGAGCACTCCAAATATATGAAGGGTCCAGTTTGTGCCAGAGTGCGCTCATCACATTGACGGTCATCCTGACAATCTTTGCATTGCAAAGATGAATATATCTCCACCATTTGAGTTCATCACAAATGGTCATCAGAAAGTAGCTGGTTTGTGGTAACGTGTAAACCTGCCTAAAAGTGTAGAAAGCTAGTGTGCGGGAGAATGTTTATGTGGAACTTGGTAACATTTCAGTCCCAGCCCAGTTGCGGGACTATTTGTGTTAAAGTTACAATGTGTAATTTACGTGGTTGATTATTAGCAAATATCAACTATTGCTTTCATAAATATATATTTACTAAAGTGTAATGCAATTCACATACAAATGGAAGCTGTCTCATAGGCTTAGAATGATTTCTCTATATATACACAGGCAGGGCCGTCTTGCATCGCCATGTTTGAATACAGTGGCCGAAAGAGATTTTACGCGCTTCGCCTTTCGCGTTTACCTAGAACTTGCCGTCACTGGAGACGGTTAAGGTGAAGCTCAATTCGGGGCACTTCTGCGTGAACCTGCTTTGTACTTTTATGACTCTGTCGCACTTTAAATTGAGGACCGCACATATGTTTTGCCCCGCAAGAGGGAACCCACGCCACCAAATAAAAGAAAAAGATCAGATAAGCGAGGAAGGGACAAAACGCGAGTGAATATCGGCGTTGCTTATTCCAGGTGGAAAGACCTCCTGAAGGGATACGGAGGTTGCCTGCTTTCTGCTAGACAGGTAATTTTATCTGATATTTTCAAATCATTTTGGCTTCATGTTTGCAAATACTTTTCCCTCTCATCTAAGTTTGAGTGACAGCTACATTTACGTGCTAACGTTATCCTAGCCTTGGCTAACGTTATCCCAGAGCTACAGCTAAATGGTTAGCCTAGCCTACAGCCTAATCTGTTGATTCCTCTCGCGCTGGTGCAAAGGCTGCCACCCTGTCCTCCTCCTCTTCCCTCATGTGCTGCATGTGCTGCACTCTTGAAATCGTCACGCATTAATTGCCTCTTCCTACATTAATAATTAAACCAGAATGTTATACTTTGCCTAATGAGCTACAAAAGAGTTGCCTTTGTGATATGCACTCTCGTGCCCCAGATGAGGGGGAGAAATCTCTCCATCATTGTGTAAGAAAATTACATATTCAACAGTATCATAGTGTTTCAGTATCATAATTGTTTCCAGTTTATTTAAATTCATTGTCATCAATAAGTATGTTGAGACAGCGTGGATAGGAGTTGAATTTAATGGGTTGTCCATTACATGTTTTTGTCTTCAGTCACGCCCTGATTGTTAAAGTGTGTGTGCATCTCTGAATGTGTGTGTCTGTGTGTTTTGAAGGATGGGAGAGAAAAGGGTGTCAGTGCGAGAGCGAGAGAGGAAACGCTACACGTATGAGTCTCCAGATGAAATGGAGGTACATTGTGTACTGAGAGATACTTTTCATCACCGTGATAGTGATTCCCTTTCAGAATCTCTCACATCAGTCAGCTACTTAAAGCAAAACATGCAACACTCTCTCTGCAAAGAGAGCCTGAGGTGGGTTTCTGAAAAGCTTGAGAGCACAGAAGACAGGTCTATTTTTTCCAACTTGAAATGGACCTCAAGCTGGGGAAGACAGTTTTCTGGAAAAGGGGGAAAAAAAGCCTAAATTTGAAAATACAGCCCTCCTCCTACAGCTCTCCCGTCTCAACCTGTTCTCATTCCCAGGGTGTCAAATAGGTAGCTTGGTCAGCAGCTGTCTGCATATGATTCCAATGCACAAGGCTTTCAACTAACTCTGATGAAAATCCATGGCAATGATATGAAAAGAGCGAGACAGTTTGAGTAGGCTTGAAGGGATTGGATTGGTCAAACTAACGCAGGACTTTCACCCAGGAGACCAATGTTAGTGTCCTGTGTGACACGTTGAATGTTTTTTTAAACTACACTAGAAAGTTAATGTCACATGACATGTGTGACATTATTTTAACCAAACCATGATCTTTTTACTAAACCTTACCAAATAGTTTTGTTGCCTAACACCCGGGCCACACTGCCTGCATGAGCAGCGTGTTTATGTTTCAGAACCTCTTTTTTGTTTTTTCAGCCCCTGTGCCAACATGTCAGAGCAGCCACCATGTCCACGTGAACAACACTGTTCAAGCGCAGCTGCTGCAAAAATGACAGTGAAAATAATCTTTTCATTATCATATTGACCTTTGACCACCTTTCACTACAGTTTCAATATCTAGATCTGTCACAAACATGAAAAAATATTATTATTTTTTTTTAAACTCAACACTTCCTGATTCTGTTTCAAAATAAAAGCCCTCCAACAACATTTCTGTCAACAGAATCCCTTCATTTGTCAACACAAGCCTTTTTATTGTCAAATATCTGCAGCACCATGTTGTTGACAATGCATTGGCCTGCACAGCTCCACAAATTATTGGAGTACCGGCTTTGTATTGTGGAAATACAGTCTTCATAGCAGCAGGTGGCTCTGCAGCAGCAACACTGTCAGTGTGAGCACTCCATGTGTGTGAGCCACAGTAGTTCAGTAAGGTAACTATCACCTGCTGTGTGCTGATCACACAGGCAGTGTGGCTCAGGTGTTTTCGTGACAAAACCGACAATTCTTGTGAAGTCCAGAAGTAAAGGACACAATTTATGTAAGGAACAGAAATTGACATGTCGTCCCCTGAGGGTCCTAAACAGATGCTTGAGGAATATGAAGAGCACAGTTTGAAGAGTAGGGCCACTGAACGTGCTGTTGTATTTGACGAGTTGCGAGTGAGGATGTGCTGCTCCCCGAGCATCTCTGTCCTATGCCCCTCCCACCTGTACCAGTATTAGTCATTCATTTCAGTCATCCTGATTGTGATGCTATCATATAGCAACAGTTCTATGAAAATTACCCTCCTGTTTTCCTTCTGAACTTGCAAGACTGTAAAGCCCTTTGAGATGAGCAGAAGGCTAAACTATTAGCGACATTTCACTTGTCAGACTCCTTTGGACTCGTTGATAAATCTGTCTTCCTTTTTTGGGTTGCTTTGCAGAGTAGGCAGTTGTTACCAGTACTGGAATAGCAACCCTTTCTGCAGGATTCTCCGCCTTTGAATCAGGCTTTCACCATCTGAAGGGATGTGGATGCACATCTGCATCTGTAGATGAACCAGTAGGAACGCCCTCTCTCTGAAATGACCTGTTACTGACCAAAGTCTCCTGTAACAGACTAGACTCTCTACAGCTTGAAAACAGAGCTGAGAGAAAACATAGAAGTCTCATTTTCTCCCAAACCACTTGAATTACAATAGACTGAAAGGATTTTTTTGACCCAGTGATGCCAAAAAAACTGCCTACTCCAGCTTTAATGCCTGCCCTGCCCCTCCTCACCAGCCGCTTTTAACAGCAAAAGAAGCATCTTCTCATGTTATTCAAATATTTTCATTCCTTCTTCAAAGTGAAGATGATCAGACAGAGAGGTGTCAAAAAAGAAAAAAAAGAAAAGGAAGAAAGCTTTATGTAATTCTTGTCCACAAACACAAATTAGATCGTGGCTATTATCATATTCATTTGCATGGGGCCTCATTCAGCGAGATGCCAAATTACCACAGCACACATGTATGTCAATGGCTCCTACAAACAATATAAGGCTCATTACCCCAGTATGACCAGCATCACCATGTAACTCCACTCTCCTGCCCTACATTTGTGTAATGAATTCAGCCGGATGTGCCACAACTGTGCTGGGTTGGAGGCAAACCCCTTCTGTATAATGTCAGCATCACGGCCAGGCAACCAGTGGCATCGCTCTGAAACATATTGTACTCCTATCATACAGCACGTTAAACCTTATAGAGAAGCTAAATAATATTAATCATATTATGAGCCTAACCCTTAACCCGGAGGGTCAAACAGCTTGAACAAGACAACAAAAAGTCCCTGTAATCTTTATATTATCATCAAAATGTTCATTAAAGTAGGGACGAGATAAAAGACAGCTCTGTAAACTTTTATTAAGCTGTGATCAGTGACCTTGAAGAACTGAAAATGTGTGTTTTAGGGTTTTAAACATAACGTGCTTCTTGCATCCTCCAGCTGTTTACTCACCCTGAAAATCAGTTTTGGCACCCTGGGGCTTCATGCAGGCTTTATCCATGTGGGCTATTGCACTTAACACGCTTAAAACCACGCGAAGCTCTTCCTATTTCTCCACAGGGACTTGAATATTGTCTTGGCTATATAGTGACCTTATCATAGTCTTTCTGTGACATCTCCATCTCTTATGGTGCCATTACAATAGTGCTGTTGGGACTTATGCGGTTCCTTTGGCGATCACAGGTGACCTTATCATACTCTCCTGCATTTATGCTGTGGATCAAGATTCTCCGCGGAGCTGTTTGATCTTGTTTTAGATATTTGAACCTGTGATATTTAGTTCAAGTAAAAATATCATACTTCACTGTCGTCTTGAAATAAAATGCAATGCGCCGTCTGTCCTGCGCCCTCAGATCCGTGCGTAATGGGAACAAACACGGACCGGTGGCGTGGTTATTTTAAAAAAGAAATGATTGTCAAACTTACCATGTCTTTTTCTTCATTTGGTGAATATCTCCCCTCTTTCTCTCTGATGAAAGCGGGGCACAAAAGAGATCAGGGAATCCCAGCAGCGGTGTCCTTTATTTACGCACGTCCAGTACAAGCAAGCGAAACACAGGCTGAGGGAACCGGCGGACAGCTTGAGTAGCTGATGTAGGAGCTGGGATTGCTTCACATCTCACCTGAACACAGTTAAGCAGTAGTAATTTCAGCTGTCCCGCAAACTTGAGAGACTTGAATTTATGGCATTCTGCTTCAAAAATGTCTTTCTCCCAAAGTTCAATCCCTAAAATATGTGAAAAGTGTGAAAAGTGTGTTGCCGGCGGAGCTCCATCTGATGCATCAAGGCGCAGCTCATTGTGGGTTGTCTCCAGTAACAATCAAACCCCCCGGGGAGAGACACGGGGGCTTCCCGGTGCTGATGCGATCCGCTCTGCTCCGGGGGAGATCAGAGAGACGTCAACAAGTTGCATTCAGATCTGCGTCTCTGGGAGGTTTTGATGGGACTGGCTGCGCTGCAGATCTGCTCTGTGCGCCCCCCCACACACTGTGAGTGATTTTAATCGACTGCAACCACGGGCGTGTGTTTCCAAGTAAGTCAGTGGATTTCTTTGACAGTCCATTTCTTGTGACTGTACACAGCGAGGAGGTGCTCAAGATCAGGTGCAGGGACCTCCCAGAGGCCCCTGGCAGTTTAAAATGGCCCCACTGCAAAACACAGCTGATTTTTTATTCTGTTTAAGTCACTTGTAAATATGATCATTTTCTAAATAATATATTTTCTGACTAAATCCTCATGAGGTTCAATGAATTCTGAGATAATCCCAGACTTCTTATAAATATTTCAGTCCTTACTTTAAAGGGATGCTGCACCCAAAATCTGTCGTTTGAATATCAAACACTGACCCCATGCAGACGTTAAGTGTGGCAAACCTTTGTGGTTTTTCACAGCGAATGACAGCTGTGATCTGCTTGGATTCAAAGCAGGATTTCAAGTTTTATAGTAGGAAAAAGTACATTAAAACATCCAAAGAATATCTCAAACATTCCAGGCAGTATAATATCCTGCTTCTGTTCAGTCTGAATCTGCACAATCTCTTTTTGAGCCTTACAGTAGCTGCATGTGTAGGTTTCATTAAAATTTTATGATTTCTAAAGCCTCGTCCGCACACATTACTCTTATGTTGATACAGTGCTGATGTGATATGCACTTTAATGCTGAAGCAGCATGCATTGAGTTTGTACTAGTTTTACAGTGAAAGTGCATGCATCAGTAACAAACAGAGTCACTGTTGCAATGCAGCATGACTACAAATTAGTAGCAGTCTCTGTGTGTTGCACTGTAAACAGAATAAAACCACTGGTACTTTTACTGAGTAGTTAGCATTTTTCTCTGAAAACTGTATCTCAAATTGCTGATGATTTCTATTAAAATCAAGAAGTAATATGTTCTTCTTGCAGCGTTAAGGCATTTACACACTGACAGGAGGACATTTTTCGTCTATACTGAGAATTGTAAAATAACACAGAGGCTCTGAAGCCTTATCCAAACCAACAAACTTTATTACACATTTCAACCTTGACAAAGGCAGCCTGATCTTACCTTTTGTGATAAAAGCCTATAAAAGATATAATCCTGCAGGACCTCAATTTCAATTTGCATTTTGCTAAAAGGGAACTCAATAAATAGCTTAGCTTACATTGTACAACAACTTGCCTTGTCACATGCTGCTCTGGGTCAGTAGGATCTCAGGAGTTGTTGCATATTTGCATTGCTGCTGGCAAATCTGTTCACATCAAAAACTTTCATTGAACAAGTGTTGCAACTGTTGCAAATTTGCATCGCTGCAGGTATGAATAATTCTGATGCAAATATTCGCAGGTGAGTATTTTGCATTTTCATGTTGTATATTTGTCACGTCCCCAGTGTGGAAAGACCTTCAGTGTAACCATATCACTTTAAAGATCATTTTGATATAAAGATAAAGATTAAGTAATGTCAAAGCCACAAACTGATGGATAGATTAAGATTAAGTAGTTACTGACTAATAATAATAATAATAATAAGCTTTATTTATACAGCTCCTTTCATACAAGAACTGCAGCACAAAGAGCTTTACAATAAGGGCAGTATAAGCACTGAGTGCTTCACATGAAAATAGACATAACAGACATAAAACAGACAAGGCAATTTAATCTAAAAGGACATTTAAAACAGTTTAAATTTGAAGCTTAGATTGGAATCAAGGATCACATCGAGACTTGTAACCTCAGACTTAATACAAGGAGTAATATTCCCCAATTCTGCTTCGACTGTTTGAGCAGTCGGACTTATTATATCAAAAGTGTGTCACAGATTCGAGCAGAGTAATGAGGACAATTGCAGCTCTCAGCTGATATGTCCCCTTCCCGGTCCTGAGGCAGGGACTGTTTACTTATGAGACTGCAGAAACCTGCTTTTTGATGGCTGTTTGCCAGTTTCCAGTGAAATCTACTTATTTCCACAAGTTGAGGGAACTACCCTGAGAGAGAAACACTGAAGATGTCACTGATGAAAAACCTACATCTCAGCCATTCTTACATTAACTACACCAAACTGCAGAGATATTTACTGAGATTCTGCAAGCGTGGCAATAATAGGCGACAACAAAGCCTGAGCAGCTGCCATAGGAAAACTTCTTTGACCCCTGCGGAAGACTTTGACAGCTTTTTCTGGAAAACATGGCTGAAATTGAGGATTAGGGATCACACATTGGACATCAAAGTGTAAGCACATATAGCACATGTCTCGGAGGAAAAATGACCAAGAAAAAGTCCCCTAAATAATGCCATTGCCTCATGGAGCGTGCAGAATTCAGCATTAGGTTGCCATAGACACTCTCTCTTCTGTTTTCCCTGGATCACTTGTAAAGAAAATGCACAATTGGGCCTTTATTGACGACATGGTTAAACATGTGTTTGTCTGTTAGCAGTCACCTTCCTTTACACTGATATTTTTCATTAACTAGATCATCACACTGCTCCGTTTCCTATGGCTATCAGTGAATTAATCTCAAGAGAGTTCTCTGAAAAGCTCCACTTTTAAGTAGGAATAAAGTGTCTTAAAATTATTTTACATGCTCCGCACTAATTCGCAGAAAGAGCGGTCTTGTTAGTTCATTAAATACTTTGATTAAACCGCTTTTTTCTCTCCCATCTTCTGTATATTTTATCTTTAATTGAATCAATAGCAGCTCCTTGAAAGCTAATTAGCAGGCTCTTCAAGTATAGAAAATGTTAATGAAGAAATGGAGCACATCACTTGCACACATGTAGGCACACAGACGTATATACACACACACACACACACACTTTATGGGCTTTCTTAAGTGGAAACAAAAACTGCTGGGCTCAAAATGGACACATTTGTCTTTGATGCCATCATCTCCATCCCGGGGAAATGGAGAGACCACGTGGGAATGAAAAACAGTGCAGGCTTGTTTTGCAGTTTAGCTCTTTGAAATACTTCTCTCTGAATGGAGGGTCAGAAATGTGTCTTTCCTTGGCAGCAGCGGGATGTTCTGATATTTCAGTTAAAGGTTCAATTGATGAGTTGTGGTTTTTTTTGTCTTATTATTTTTCAGAAAACTGTGGCTTCTGCAACACTTTCAGGAACAACAAGTCTTTGTTTTAAAAGGTGGAGAAGAGGCCATCTGAAGTTTGAAAGTTTCTCTCTCCCCAGTAGACACTGGACAGGTCAACTGGTGAGTCTGATATGAAAAGACAAAATAAACCCTGGGTGGCTTGATCCTTTTTTAGACCTGCCAGCTGCCTCCAGGTGTGTGTGACAGAATTATAAATTTATTGCATTCCTTACAAGTTCTTTTTTCAACAACTAGCTTAAGTGTGTTGTCCTTCATTTAGGATGTGATGGACCTTCACTAATAACTATAATGGCATTATAGTGTCTCCAGGTGTCAAATATCAAAACAAGCTGAGAACCATACTGTAAAAAATAGTGGCTGAAGCTATATACTGTGACATCACCCACTGGTTTGTGGACTCCCGTTTTTAGGCATTGAGTTCAGCATTACAGCTGTTGGCATCTTGGGGGTTTTTGAGCCAGAAGTGACCATATTTGGGTGGGACGCTGGTGTTGAGGAGGAATGTGGGGTGGATCTGAGTGACGAGCCGAGGAAACTGTAGACAAAAATGTAAACGGTTGAGTTATATAAAAATTAACCCCCCATCCAGATGCCATGAAGGGGAAATTAGCATCCGAGACTTAAACCATCCTATTTAGTTGGGCATTTTACCATGGGTGTCTATGAGGACTGACTGGCATTCAGAACCAGCCTCAAGTGGCCATTCAAAGAACTGTAGTTGTAAGCACGTATTGTTGGCTTCCTTTTCAACCTGTTCTCACTCCGAAGTCGTCAAAATCCAGCACTTGGCAGTGACTTCCAGCGCCAGACACCTACAAAAAAAGTTGTCCTTTAACGTTGGCAAGATATGCAGTCGGTCGCCATTATAATGTAACAGTATCTGGTGGCGTCAGGGGGAAATATGGCAAGATATGAATCAAAGTTGGGTCCAACAACTACCGATTTTGTTGCCTAAACCCAACCAGTTGTGGCTGTTGAAGGAAAAGCATGTTGGTGTGGTGTTGTACTGAAGTAGTGCGTTTATTTTGAAAGAGACTGAGTGCAATCGGTACATTTCCTGTTGAAATGGAGGTGTATTTTGAAAGAAGACGATGTATGTAACAGGCAGAACCTCAACATGTGACGAGGTTGGAGGGAGAATGTCTTGACCTTTTTCAGCCCTGAAGGTTGCTCCTTGCTGAGAACATGGTTGTCTGTTTCTCTGTGATAGTCTGGTGACCTGTCCAGGGTGTACCCTGCCCTCAAGCCCACTGTCAGCTGAATAGGCTCCAGCCCCCCGTGACCCCCAGCAGGATAAGCAGTTACAAAAATGAATGAATGAATGAATGTATAAATGGACACTCATTACTTACCAGACACATGCATTGAGAGTGTTTTGATATTGTCAAGTGCGGTGATCTATTATTTCAATTTATCAATAAAGTTAGCCTTGATTTGATTTTTCATTTACCACAGAAAAACAACATTTTCTTCACAAATTCAATGTAATACCCAGAGAAGAACTGATGACCATTTTGTGGGTGAAGTATTCTTTTAGTATTGACTGCAGAGATATGACAGGAGATGAGGGGAGATAGAGATGCAGTTCAGACAGATATATTTTGTGGTTGGCTCCTAAATCCCACAGGTAACAAGGGCACCCCACATCACAGCTTTCAGCAGGACTGAGTGAGCTGGCAGATTCTTCTACTTCTACTTAACTCTGAAAAACAAGTTATCATTTTAGATCGCGGACCACTACTGATTCTTATCAACATATTTGACATGTTCACGTCATCTTCATGAAAAAGAAACATATTCAGTGCTTGAAAACTACCAAAAAAACAAACAAAAACCATAGAGAGTGACCTCATAGTCTAAAAACATGACACCAAACACCTCACTTCAGTTAATCGCTGTCTTCCTAATCAATGGATCCTAATTTGCCTCTCAGTGGCTTGCGAGCCGTCGCAGTAGCACCGTGTGGTAACAGCGAGACTCCAATAAATCCTGTCACATCTATATTTGACAGAGTGATATACAGCTTAGTGGGAGGTGAAGCAGGATGAGTGTGCACATTATAGTCTCCTGGAGATTCACCGAGAAGGAACCAGATATCTTTATTGCCTCTCCAATTCAAACACTTAAAAGATCAAACTTACAGCCCCTCCCTGGTTGTTAGGCCCATAACAAAGGCATTATTGTGTTATTATCGTATCCACAGGGCAAAAACAGATCCCTCAAGACCTAATGGATTTTATTAACCCTGAAACATCAAGCATTACACATAATACAGCTTTTTTTAAATTCAGCTTCAAGATGAAATCCATAACTATCTAAGTGCTATCTACCTCTGAAACCTGCACGTCATACGGATCAATGCAGCAGCATTTTTTACAGCACTGATAGATGTTAATATTGATTTTAAAAACATGGATACCTTCCTCGAGAACATTTGGGATTTCTAAGGATCAAGAGAGTATTTTGATTTTTTGTTTACTAAGGCCCAGCAGAGATCATGAGAGAATGATTTCAGTGGAGCGTCTCCAGAGGACGATTCCTGTTAAGTTTTCTCAACAGCCCCAAAATGTCAGGGTTACACACCATATATCATATTTTTACTATTTTCTAAGATGTGAGTACGCTGTGTAAGTTTGAGATGTTGTGCAGGAGTGAACGAGCTTGGCTCTGTGAGTTAAAAACATTACAATAGCAAGGAGAAGGGTTGTTTTTCATTCATTAACATGCTGCATCACTGATGAAGCCTTAATTAATGACCACCCTGAGCACGACGGATGCTCGACCCCCTCTCACTGATTCATCTTCATTCATCATTGAAGTTATCAGAGAGTGAATTCTTATGAGCTCAGAAGCTGTATACAAAGCGCTTCTCTGTATACTCATTGATCCATTATTTATTGGCATGAATGAAAATCGGAAATATAGTGAGGATGAGCAGATTGGGAGTTGCACCGCGAGAGGGGAGTTGATTTTATAGACTAATCTGATGTAAGAATCATCTCAACAACACAAAACTGGCTCTTTCTTAGAAGTACTTTAATTTCAACAGATTTGTGCATAAGAGAGATGATAAATAAATTACAGTGATGTCAGAAGGTGGAACAAAAGTCATTTAATCTTTATCTCTGCATGTTCTGCTGCTGCTGCCTATATGTTAATGTAACAGCATATTTTGGACTTGTGTTGAAAGTGATTTCTGCTGTGAGTATAAGAGACAACCTAACATGGTGTTTTTGTATTTTTATGGGATTTCTAACCTAGGCATGATGCAATAGTGGAGTCTTGAATGCACCAGTGTCTTAAGCCCCGTTTCCACCAAACACTTTCCGTATGGTACCTTTGGAACCAAGCGTAACCCTTCAGACATGGTACCTAGACTATAGCGTTTCCACCACTAACAGTACTCTTAAATGTGGTCAGGGTTGTTGTCACTCACTGCTCCGCCCAGGACTGACTGTATTTCCTCTTTTATCAGTCTGCACCTCGTTCATCATCCACAGAACGGATTGCGTGCCAACATTGTCAGAACAAAATAGACCAGCCTGCAGTGAGAGTCTCTCTCCATGGGATATTTAAAAATAGCAGGTTTGTGCATTTAGTCCTTCTCACCAAAAATGGTAACAGTACAGAACAGTTGTATTGGTACCATCTACAACTCTTCACAGTGGAAACGGGGGAAAAAAGCCGTACCGAACTGAACTGAAGCATACTGTACTGCTTGGTGGAGTACAATGCTCAATGCACTGCCTCTGAAGCAGCTACAGCAGCTATCAAACTTATTGCAATATGTCAGTATTCTTTAATGGGAGCTTGAAAGAGTTAATACAAGACTGCTCTCCTCTAAAATATAAGTACATAAGTCGTTTTTACAGGCACAAATAATGACCCATATTTAGGTTTTGTTTTTAGGTGGTGACCTCTAGTGGCTGCCGTAATTATTACAGGACCAAAGGCGTAACATGGACGATGTGGTATGAAGAGCGACCAAGTCTGCTGAGGCGGCTAGGTCAAACAAACACAGGACTTTCATCAAGGAGATCAGTGTTCGTGCCCCTCCCTTGTGAAACCAAAAGTCAGAGTTGAGTTATTTTAACAACCCGGTCTCACGTTAAACTCATCAAACACAGATGCTTGGTCAGTAGTCCATCGGTATCAAACTCAACTCCATTTTGTTAGCAGCAAACATCCAAAACTGACACGGGGGGAACCAGTGTGTCATATTTTGACACGACAGGCCATAGTCCAAGCATCAGTATTTGATGAGTTGGGAGTGGGACGTAGTATGTGATGTGCATGACATATGTAATGTGATGTGTGTGATGTAATTTACCTGAGATATGCCAAACAATGATCTTTTTATGGGAACCCCATCATGTAGTTTTGGTGCAACTGTGACTGTTTCACAACGTTAACCACGTGTTAAAAACTGCGACCAGTAATATACGAGCTAAGCTGTCGTCCATCAGTAAGTACGCTAATTCAGCAAACACTCCTGTGGGTCTTATTAGTGATGTGAGCGAAAGACTTATGTGGTCGTATGAGTTGGAGGACTTGTTGGTAAATTCACTTGCAGAAAAAGTGCCCTCTGGATTCTTCAGAGATGCCACCATTTTTTTGTCAACGGTGAAGCGATGCAAGAACCTTTCATGACTTATCAATTATGAATTTTAATCATTTCCAGATACAAAATGAAAACGTCTCTGTGGCTCATGTTTCCTGCTCTCCACATCGCATCACAACACAACAGTGATTCATTTTTAAGTAAAAAAAGATGTTGCTTTTTGTTAAAAGATAACCCAAAGGCAATTTGGCTGCAGAGCTAAGTTTTTATTTCCTGATTGTTCAGCATGGGGAAAAAAAATCTTTGCAGCACTGGCAAAGTACAAAGGCCAAAGTGATGAGATACAAAGGCAAAAAAAAATGTGGTAAACAGATGGAAGACTGAGAGAAAAGAGGAGGAGGAAGACAATGCTAAACTCACAAAAGTCAGAGAAGAATGATGTGATTGTAACAAAAGAAAATAGAATTACATACCTAGGAATGGCCTCGAAAAATGATCAGTTTAGATTAATTTGTTGTGAAATTACTGTAAAAATAGAGATATTACAGTTGTTTACCTTTAATCATGATACAAGAACTAGAAGTGACTGACTTTGACCCTTAAAACCTGACTTGACATTTTAAATATTTACCCAAGGATACAACTTTTCAGTTACCTTAGCTCCACTGTATTATAACCATTCCTATTTGCTATGAGCAGACACAGCAGGTACCCAAATTGCAAAAGATTGACAGTGAACACAAGAATGTACCTGCAGTTTATTTTAGCTTTGAAAGCTGCTCAAATAGTTTCAATATGAATGCTTTGTTCGATATACTGATAAAAAAAAAAAATAGTTGTGGATGAACATATTTACTGGGAGCAAACATGGTTCCTACTTCAGTCTAATGCAGAAAGGGGACAACAATCAACCCCAGTATTCCCTCTGCCTCATTAACATACCAGTATACCAACGAACAAACACACACATACTGTGCACACACTTTGCTGTCAAAGGTGCTGAAAGGCAGCAGAGTAAGCGTTCTCACACCCTGCTATTGATTCAGTTGCAGGTTGAGTGACGGGTCAACACACAGTACTGTGCTATTCATCACTCTCTCAGGGAGTCTTTGAATTATCTGACAAATATAATATTGTATGAGCCACTATTTTATTTGCTACTATTTGTCTTAATGTCGATATCAGGTTGAATTACTGTAAACGTGTGTGGGAACACTGCTGCCTAACACAAGCTGTATTTTTCATCACTCATGTATGTACAGTGTAATCGTGTGTTTACTCTATATTGATAACGGATCAATTATATAGATTACAGTGGTTGTATAGATGTAGACTAATCCATCTGAACCATCTTACTCTGCTACAACAGTACACTAACAACTGTACCGTCAGTATCCACAAAACAATACCAGTTAAATTCTTGTATTTTCACAGCATCTCTCCGCTTCATATGCTGGACATCCACTCCAGCTGTTATTTAAGCTGTGGCCTCGGGGTTGTTGTGGTAGTAATGGTAATGATACCCCTTGATACAAGCCCGCATGAAATATTAACACACCGCATGGTGTCTAAGACCACATCATTGGTGTACATTTGACCTCAAGAGGCTCCAGAATATTTTAGAGCTGAAGTGAGATTTGTGGGTTAGCTATGTTGAGTCTAAAGTCAGAGGTTTCCATTCTACGAAGGTGCTTCTCATATAACCTGGCTGGATCGCTACGATAACTTGTGTTGCAGACCTGGGTGGAACCAGTTGTTGTTTCAAGCCCCTTTAAGTTGTGTCACTATAGTTACTCTATAAGCGACACAGATTCTCAGCAGAGAATTCATTATAAATTCACTTTATCCATCTTACTGAGCCGTAACGTTACATAAGTGCCACCGAACAACGCCGTACAGTAGTGCTTACTGTATGTAGCATGTTGTGTTTTTTTTTTTCTTTTTTTGCCGTGGGGCCCGACAGCCATACGAGAATTTTGTTTAATTTATTTTTTGTTTGTTGTTGATCTTAATGAAATATTGAAGATGTTTGTAGTGTTCTCTGGCCCCATTTGCAAAGGAGCCGTCTTTAAAATTACATGTAGCATACATTATTGGCTCAGTATATAATTAATTGGGTTGATGTTTACTTGCATATAAAATGCGACATAATTCCTTTTAACCACACCAGTCCTGATTTGCTGTAGTCCGTTTTACGCTGCTGGTATATTATAGCTAATAGAATACAGATTGGAAAATTGATTAATCTGTTGGTATTTGTCAATGATAATATTCAATCAATAAAATTAATTTCATTTTGATTTGTCCAAAAACAAATGATTGCCATGTATCCTTCATTATGGGACAGTGTCAGTGAACATAAATGCAGTTCTTGACGTTTAAATCTGTTGCATCATGTTAAAGTTATATGTTAAAATATTATGAAGAACTTCCTTGTGGAAATATGTTAACAATTCCTTACGTGTCAGCAAAAACACAAAAATCTAGAAACACAAGAAAAAAGGTGTCGTATGCGACAGTATTCTTGTCCATTCAGCATCAATATAATCCATAAAGATAACCTGTATTTGTGAACAAAATCGTAGCTCTGTTGGTTAGCTGCGCTATTTTAGTGGAAGGAGATCTGGGGAACGAGATGCAAACCATTTCAGAAGTTAAGATTTCTCACTAAAATAAGTGCTGGATGATCGATCAGATACACACTGATTTAAACATGGACTCTTGTTCACTCCACAACCCCACCATTTTGTTCTCCTTTTCCTCCAAGAGAACTGAGACTTATTCACATTTTTTCCACCTGAGTCTCCTCCATGTTTGTTGTCTATCCGAACTGCTGCTTCTTGCTCGGTGCTGGAGAGAAAGATGATTTTCACCTCATTGAATTCAGTATTTGCGTGAGCCAAGACTAAAAACTTAGAACAAACAGAGTTTTCTGATCACCTTACACGAGATCACGGGAGCACACACCAAGTGAGGTAAAACTCATGATTTTATTCAGACATCAGGAATTTATCTGTGATGGTGAAATTGCCTGAAACGCACTGGGCACTAAAACAACAACATCTCCTCTGTTTGCTGAAAAAGGTAAAACAGTAGACATCTCTTTTTCCAGTCTTTCCTTTCTCCGCTGTTCTCTCTTCTTGATGTTTCAGCACTACTCTCTCATAAAGCCCTGCTAACAGCAACATTGCTGCTTGCTGTTAGTAGTCACACACCGTTCTAGAAGGTAAACATCAGTCACGTGTTTCAACAGACATTCATCCAAGATCGAGTAGAAGTGCAATGTGAATCGTATAGCCCTAGGCTTAGCTTTACCCTGGGGTAAAAATGTGTGTGAAATGGATTCGTTACCCCAGGGCTGTTTTTTACACAGCCTAGGGGTAAGTGAAGAACTGACGGGAATAAATAACAAAATTGTTGGGTAAAAACAGTTCGTTATCCATACGTGGACATTGTTTGGTTTTTAAAAGTTGGACACTCAGATGAAAATGCAAAGAATCAGCGCTCCCAAAGATGCAATACCCCCAACCTCAAATCTAAATCAAAACACGTCCACTACCCTGAGAAATGTTTGCTCTGCACTGACAACCACTCGTGTCACAGTTGAGCACTCATTTTAAAATGTGGCGGCCCAGAGGCAGGGCCAGACGATGAGGAACGATGTCACCAGTATGAGGAATGTTTGAAAATGCCAACAATGTAGGTATTGTTGCCCGAGTCACTTACAAGAAAATGTCAGCTCAGAAAAGCTGGAGGTGAAACAAAATTACAGAGACCATAACAGTGCAACAGTGTCCATCCAGAGTTAGTTTTATGGCATAGGTGAAAATATGGATTTATGGTATATAACATTAATATTTCAACCCAAACAAAATCGCACAGCAGCTGTCAAGACAAATTGCAGCGAACAGCACACACACACACACACACACACACACACACACACACACACACACACACACACACACACACACACACACACACACACACACACACACACACACACACACACACACACACACGGTGACAGCTGGACAATGTGATAAGCTCCTAACTGTCAACATGAACGCCTGGAACTCCACACCCACTGTGGATGATAGTTAGGTGATCACACAGGTGTTTTTACTCAGGTTGCCTGATCAGACCTCCTCACAGGACAAGTGTTGTGTACAACATGTGCTTGACTGATACCTCATTACCTTACTGATAGTTGCACCGGTTAATGCAGGGAAACCAAATCTCTTATTATTTCCACCAATATGTTGAGACTGGTGAACTTATAGTTCCCTGCCTACAAAGCCGTGTTCAACTTTACCCTGAGCAGAGCTGTAATCAACCAGGTTAACCGGAAACACCTGTGTCAGTGTGCAGAGCCTTAAACTCCAGGCAAGGAATAATCTTTGCGTCATCCTATAGTCTTGCATTAAATCACATTATACTGAAATTATGAGGGTTAAAATTATAAAATTAGTAGAATTATAATGTAACCAGGTCATACTGTGTGTTGTAGGTGTTACTAATAACACTAACAATGGTGCGAAAATGCTAACCACTGTCCCACATGCCGCTTTGCACATGGCCAGTGAAAATGAATATTCCACTAATATTCCTGTTTACTTGCGATTTTGCGTCTTTGTGTCAAAATTGGATCTTTTTCAAAGTTTTCCACCAGTGGCTGACATGTTCAACCATGCATATACAACTTACCTCTTTCATTCCTTCAACCAACCTCTTGAAAAGTTTGGGGTTGCAATATTTGTGCATAGGCCTCTACAAAAACCTGCTGATATCCAAGTCTTTCACAATCTCAAAAGTAGGTGCGTTTTTCATCCTTACCAGAAATTTGGGCTTTTGTGTGGGCATGCTACTCTCTACTTCCACAGCCCTGCAGACTGGCTGGTTGGTTTGTGTACAATGCATCCATAGGCCTGAATGTAAACAAGCAAGAAACCAAGTGTCCCAAACTGCGGTAAAAAGATATTCCAAATATGCTCTATACATGTCCAAGGAACGCCTCCAAAACTTGAATAATATCGGCATATCCCGCATGTGCTCATCAGAAAATGCTTCATTTGGTTTTGAATATCCAAACAGAATATGCCATTTCAATTACCCGTATCAAATTTGGAATCATAGTGGAACATTAGCATGCATGTGATTGTTGTCAGTAAGCAAGCATGCACGATGAAAGGAACCTGAAATGAAAGCAGCTAAATGGAATTCTTAATTATGTACACCTTTTCATACTGAAACAAGTCAAAATGTGTTCTGTCAGAAAAATGTCGATTAACTTATCTACAGTATATAATAGTCAAATAGTCAAACCCTGTCTTCTACATGTCATATTTATATACTGCTAATTTGCAACAGCATACCTTCTGTATGCCACATAATGCCACCTGAACTGGGGTTCACCATAATGAGGAAATGTTAATTAACGTATCTGCCAAGTGGCAAAATGATGATACTGACAGCATATTTAATGTGTTTTCCTACAACATCTGAACATAGCAACTACAACCCACCACAGCCACCTCCCTGCATGAAGTGCAAATTACAGAAATGCACCACATCCTTCATTAGGAAAAAAGGTTGCCAGGGAACATAAATCATGCAGTGATTGTGTTTCTCATGAAAACCTAATTGGCAAGAAAAAGTGGTATACAGGATTTCCTGGAGACAGGGTTGGAATATTATGTCAGTTTTGTGAACATGCTCTTTAGGGTTCAGAGTAAGTGGCTGCAATTAACGAATTTTCAAACTACATCATGTAATAATGCACTGAAGATAGGTTTGGACCCAAAAACACAACCAGCCAGATAAAGACAAAAGTTTGTTTTTACTCATTGTGAAATTGTGAAGTCAGGAAACCAGGCAGATCATGCTGGCTTAGTGGGAAACACAAGACTATCTGACAGGGAACATGTGGAAATGGGGCGATATATATACTGCAAGGTTGATGATGGAATAGAGAGCAGGTGAGCAGGCGGGTGGGGCAGTCAGGTGATGGAGTTACTGCAGGAGACACTAATGACATGAGTCAAGCTGGTGCTGCGACACATCAGTCATATTTCAATCAGGAGAGGCAGATGATTGAAGTAAAGTTTAATACAGAATATGGGTGAACAGATAAACAGATAAATTGAGCTGATGAAGATTTAACAGAAAACTTTGGCAATTGGAAACCAGAGGAAGATTTTTTCATGAGCAGCAGCAGGATAAATCCCCCAGTGGGGTCCAGACACTGGTAGTGGTGGAGGTGGCTGATGACTCTGAGACTGATGGTGGATGGTATGCATGACAGCAGCATGAGAGGATTATAGGCAGAAAAAGAATCATATTTAAAACAAGGAGCCTGAACCGTTGATACAAGGCAGGATGGATCCAAGCTTTCATGTTGTTTACACCAAATTCTGACCCTACCATCTGAATGTGGCAGCAGAAGTCAAGACTCATCAGACCAGGCAACGTTTTCCAATCTTGTATTGTCCAGTTTTGGTGAGCCTGTGTGAACTGTAGCCTCAGTTATCTGTTGTTAGCTGACAGGAGTGGCACCTGGTGTGGTCTGCTGCTGCTGTATCTGCTTCAAGGTTGGACGTGTTGTTGGTTCAGAGATGGTCTTCTGCAGACCTTGGTTGTAACCAGTGGTTATTTGAGTTACTGTTGCCTTTCTACCATCTTGAACCAGTCTGCCCATTCTCCTCTGACCTCTGGCATCAACTGCTACTCACTGGATATTTTCTCTTTTTGGGACCATCCTCTGTAAACCCTAGAGATGGCTGTGTGTGAATATCCTAGTAGATCAGCAGTTTCTGAAATACTGGCACCAACAACCATGCCACTTTCAAAGTCACTTAAATCACCTTTCTTCCTCATTCTGATGCTCAGTTTGAACTTCAGCAAGTCATCTTGACCATGTCTAAATGTCTAAATGCATTGAGTTGCTGCCACATAATTGGCTCATTAGCAATTCATGTTAACAAGCAGTTGTACGAACACTTAACCACTTATGCAGGCCCTTATCAAAGCAGCATTCATTCTGCAGCTTAACAGCAGACCACCGATCAATGATCATTTTTTTTCTAAATGAAAAAAATTAGCCTGCGTGATACCAGAATCCCCAAAGACGTACGCTCTGATAAATGCAATCAGAGCAGTGAGAGGCAAACTGTGCAGTGTCAGTATGTCAATGGTTAATGGAGTTTTGCTCCTCTGTGACTGCAGGCATGCATGGTTTTCAATGGCAAGCCACTAATGAGTATTCTTTCACCAAATGGATTATAAATAACTGTAATGGTGTCCTGATAACTAGACCTCTCTGAAGTAGTGAGCATGTGTTTTTAGACCTGGGTGAGAGCCAGAGTTAGATTATTTGGTCTAATTTGCTTTGATCTGAAGCAGCAAAAGGGAAAAGCTGCAGGTCCCTCATGTCCCTTAAACCTAACACACCTCCAGTTTGTGTGAATTGTTGGCCCTATTGTGGAAATTAAAGCAGCACAAAAATATCTGGACAGTATTTTGGGAAGTCCCACACACATACACTCACAGACGGACACCTGCTAGAAACTTTCCTCTCTAAGTTATGCATGAGTCTAAATCCCAGTGGGATTCTTCCCCCCTCAGTTTGCCCCAGGACAATGTTGCTTCCACATGACTCACCTGTCCGATGCAGTTAGCACTGGCGAGTCCACTCGGTCACATACCCATTCATATGCCCACCTGCGCTCACACACACCACACTTCAGGCACTGAGTCAAGTCAAGCTCCTGCTCCTTACACTTGTGTTGTCTAGTGGAAATGATGGAATCAGGACCAGCTCATTAATCCTTACGCCAGCTGCCACTGAAAGCTCCGGGAACTTGGCTCCTCACCCGAGGTCTGTCAGTTCAAATCCCACCAAGCACACCGATCTTTAAATGCTGACTAGACAAGGGATTGTGTTTCAGGAGCCGAGCTGAGAACAGTGTGAGGGATTGTGAGCCAGAGAGCTGCAGGGATTGTGTTTTGTGCCCGAGCTGCAGTTGTTAACATTGTTGTTATCTCAGAGCAAACACAAAGCGGCTTCTGGAATTCTTCGGAAAACAACTCAGCTTCAACATAATCTTATACAGTATACAAAAGTTAGCATTTTCTTGTCAGTGTTCTGTGGATACTGCCTCTTTCTCTCCTTCTCTTTCTGTCTTTCTTTCCCTGTCAAAACAAACATCAAGGATACAAATGTAGCGAGGGCGATAGGGGGAAGAATGGGGCGAGGACCGACAATGCCACCTGGGGAATTACACCCCAGGAAATACTTGTCAACTTAAACTGTGTTGAAAATCGGGGATAGGGCACATAGACTCGTTACTGAAACAAGAGCAGAGAAATTATTTCAAATATAGCCAAAGGCTTTTTGAATTAATCAAAATACGCAAATAGGCAGCGACTGGAGCTGCAGGGAGGAGAGAAAAATTAATAGTCCAAATCAACACTGATACCAATGAGGGGAATTTCAATAGTTTATTTCACATTATAAAGGCCGTAATACAAAATCTAAAACCACAAATTAAGTAGGATCAGATGAGTAGAGGCCACTTGTGGAGAGGGAGGGGGTGCCACCACCTTCTCACCTCAGGTGGAATACTCACAGCAAAATCTACACCTGTGCCATGCTGCTCTTATTCGCATGCATACATTGTGGGAACCTCACCATAAGTGCTTCACTGCTTCACTGACAGAAACTAATCCAAAAACAAACAAACAAATACACAAATCACAACCCAGATGGTTTCACAATAACAGCGGAAATAAGCACAGTACAAGCAAAGCAAACTATGAACTACACAGAATAATAAGGAGCGAAAAGAGCCAAACAAGGCAGCGGTTTAACCACCTTTGATGTCGGGCATTTACACAGGATCACTCAGCAGGTAGGCAGAACAACAGGGTCTCCACATACATCACACTCAGCCGGCAATCAGATCAAAGGTGTTACACCAAACAAGCAGCCACAACAGGGACAAAAGACAGGAGTCAAAACAACGAGCACAGCCAGTAAGAGCCTTATATCAGACACACAATGCATGCCGGTTAGCTTTGTGTCCGACTTCATCCCGACTTGCTCTGATGTCATGCAAAAGTATATAACTATAATACCTAACTATGTCTGACTGATGTTAAATGAAAGCTGTTGTCTTGTATCTATTTCCTCTGTCTGACTATCAGGGTGATGTTTTCACTTCATTTATATAGTTGAGAGGACGGGTCTGCTCTGCAGCTGCAAACTGAGATGATGCCGATGTAACCTACATGACAATTCACATTAAATCCAGGTTTTACCATGAACATAAATTACACATTGACTGTAAAGCATTTTAATAGGCTACTCTGTCACAACTAGAGGCTATTAACAAACTGATATGAGTCTGATAACATTTTTAATAGAACTGCATCAGATCTAACAGGATGTCAGCGTGTCTGTGACTTCCTGTATGTACTGAGGGCTGCTGGAAACTGTCCAAATTTAATGCTGTTTATCACCGCCTCCTGCTGCAGCTGCCTGATTTCATCTACTTTCCAGACGAGGCACAGTTCATCTCAAACGACCCTATAATCTGGCTCTGATTAGGGGAGTGGTTGGGGGAGGAGTCAGGCCTGGGGCTGCAATCACTAACACTACATGATTACACTGAAATAAACCACACTAGAGAAGCACACCACCACATTAGTATTGATAGCTTAGCAAAGAGCAAACACAGATATGTTACATTTGCAGGTTATTGTGTAGCGAATACACTGAAACAATGCTGTGGGTAAGTTTAGGCAAAACGTAAAATCAGGTTTCGGCTTAAAATACCTAGCTCTGAGGGCACAATGCTGGCAGGAACATCAACAATGTTTTGGGAAAAAACAACCGCTTGTTGCTACCAGTAAAAATGTTGTGTGTTGTTGTATCATTCATTATATGCTACCTTACAGAAGAGTGCCGGTGAACATGTGCGTTATCATGTCCAGTGCGTTTCCATTCATATACCTACACTGTATCTCGTTCAGCTTTGCGTCCTAGCAGCGGGAATAAGGAGCTGGCCTCCGGTTTATTCTTTCACATGGCTGCAAAACAGCCATGTTTGGAGCCTCGAATGCTAATGGAAACACAGTGATGGGTCACTAGAAAATGACCATGATTTCAGTCTGAAAAGTCAATGGAAACACATTGACAGGTTGCTACAAAACACCCACGATTGGAGCCTAAATGGCGGATAAAAGCAGGCTGACTGGTTGCTACAAGACAACCTTAACTGGAGCCTAAATAGCCAATGAAAAACTCCGGGAGGTCACTACAGAACTCCCACGACTGGAGCCTAAAAAGCAGATGAAAACACACAGACACGTTGCTATAAAACACCCACAATTAGAGACTAAGAAGCTGATGGAAACATACAGACACGTTGCTACAAAACATCCACAATTGGAGACTAAAAAGCCGATGGAAACACACAGACACGTTGCTACAAAACACCCACAATTGGAGACTAAAAAGTCGATGGAAACACACAGACACGTTGCTACAAAACATCCACAATTGGAGACTAAAAAGCCGATGGAAACACACAGACACGTTGCTACAAAACACCCACAATTGGAGACTAAAAAGCCGATGGAAACACACAGACACGTTGCTACAAAACACCCACAATTGGAGACTAAAAAGTCGATGGAAACACACAGACACGTTGCTACAAAACACCCACAATTGGAGACTAAAAAGCTGATGGAAACACACAGACACATTGCTACAAAACACCCACAATTGGAGACTAAAAAGCTGACGGAAACATACAGACACATTGCTACAAAACACCCACAACTGGGGACTAAAAAGCTGATGGAAACACACAGACATGTTGCTACAAAACACCCACAGTTGGAGACTAAAAAGCTGATGGAAACACAGCAATGACTTGCTAAAATATAACAGGTTTTGTTGTTTGTTGGTCTTCAACAGTGGTCTGTAGCTTGGCAGTTGTCTCACCTCGGTGACACACCATCCACCATCCCCTCAACTTCCTGATGACCGGTACAGTTCCTACACTATGTCATTTTAAAAACGTTGACTCATTGATTGATCGTTGATTCATATGGAACGTGCAAATGTACTGCTGTGGTTTACAGAAACTTCCAGTGCCATTATTTACTTCTGTGACTGGTCGCTTACAAAAAATGAATCTTAATTTAACTCTGAATTGAGTTTCAATTAATTCCATGGATCTCTGGATTGGTTTGGAATTGAATTCCAAGATCTTACAAACCTATAGCATTGACAATGATCAGAACTGACTACATTGAATTTGAGGAAAAAACAATGGTATTCCTAAATATTATTAACATTTCCGTTTGTAGAGAGCCGCAGACTTTCTTGGCATTTTGCATTTAGATTAGTGTAGCCCAGATTACACACACACATACTGTACATGTCTAACACAATGTCACTGTGGATATCAACAAACAGTAACACATCAGCCACAAGTTCTCCAACATCCATCTAACTCAGCTGACTGAATACACCAACAGGACAGATGGGAATACAGAGTAAACAGCTACTAATTCAGGCTCATTTGTATGTTTGGAGAGCCACAAAACACCGACAGCAGAGTGTTTACTGAGAGCAGATTGTTTCTGTAAATGTCCTGCACCCCCAGCTCAGCCCTGCGCTGTTCACTGATATAATGAACAGCTGCTGACAAAGGCCTCAGCTGACATACACACACACACACACACACACACACACACACACACACACACACACACACACACACACACACACACACACACACACACACACACACACGCACACACCAGCAGCCAGCAAGGCAGCAAGGAAAACAGCCAAAATCACCATTACAGCACATAGCCATCCAGGAGACTGCACATGAAGAACTCAGCTGTGATCACATGTGTTTATATCTATAAATAAGGAAGCATCTTCAGAAGCTGACTATTAATCCAACTCCCAAAATATAAAAGTGGCACCTGGCACTCCTTCTACTTTAGTTCTTGTTGTATTATTTGTCAGAGTAGTTTATATTTCTTGATAAAAAAAAAAAGGCTCATGGAGAAAAACTTTCGCATCATTTGATATTTGTGCGAAGACATCACAGGTGAAGCAGTGAGCTGCACTTCTAATTACATTATTTAATTTGGGAGATGTTGAGAAGTGATGTGGACCTGAAACTACCAACTCATAAACACATGGATGCAGAATGTTTAAGTCTTCTTGTGGCACCAGTTTGAGATCCTCACTGTATCTTTTCAGTGCATCTTGGCTACATTAACACCTGAGATGCATAATAATGCTGCTAGCAGAGTAGTTGTAACACAGTATTGTCATGTCTGTTATCAATCTGTCCACTGTCACACTTACAGTGTTTTTCAAATTGCGAACAAGCAGTGATTGGCCACGTGGGGAGATCAAATTCTGGTGACTGACGTTTATGCAGCAACACTTTAATGCTTCTGAATTGTTTATATTTATGTCATTTGGTGTAACAAAGAGCTCATAGAGAAATAGCTGATTGTAAGTATTATTAGAAGGCTATTATTAGACTGCATCACATGTTATTAATAATGATAGAGGCAGGATGAAAAGGAGGCATCTTGTACTGTAATAATTCAGGGCTTAATACTGTGGGATTACTGTCACACTTTTTAATGGACTTAATGAACAGACAAAGTACACAGAGTCAGATACAATATATGACAGCAGTTTTGACAGCTTTTTAAAACGAGGAAAATACCTTCATTCATGTGCATATGTGTTACCATGGTTACAGCATTAGCATAAATAGGTTAAGAGATATACATGGCCTTTATCAAGGTCAGTTATGATATCGCGGGAAGATTTGGTGGTCAGTAGATCAATATATTATTGGTGTAGCTGTTGAGATCCTGCTAAAATCACATATCTGCTGTCATACAATCCTGTGGTTGGTTTGTATTCTTTCAGACCACAAACAAACAAGCCGCTTAACCAAATCGAACAGGTTAGGTGTAAAAGCACTCTAAGAAATACAGCAATGTGCTTTACAGTAATACCCTGTTTTCTGTATGTTTGCATATAGTAATTTACTTGTTAAAAAAAATCCTTTAATTCAAAAATTCGTTTTGCAATGAGTCAAAAACAGGACACCTGCATAGACTTTCATCTGATATTGCAGTCAGATGAACTTGGATTTGGATTATTTCATTTTATCGTAGATTAGTGGCATATGGTAGTTAGGACGGGCCTCAGTGCAGGTTATTATGATGGGCCCTAGTGCAAGATGTTGCATCTATACTAGCTATGACTTCACGTTGGACAACATCAAGACACATATTACCCAACAATCATCTTGCCAAATCTGTACATGACAAAAATACCATGTAAAGTAAAAAAGTTTTCATTCAACTAAATATTTTTATAGGTTACTTGTGGTTTTATTGTTTATATAGACATATATTTTATTGTAGAATAGACTACAACAACATGGAGATTGGTTTGCCTTTACAAAGGCATATATAGCAATTTTTAATGTAACATTTTTATATATACTTTATTAATCCCCTGAGGGGAAATTCAGTTTTTTCACTCCGTTGTCATATACACACAGGTCTGAAATACACACACATGAACAAACAGGACCTATACATGCATTAAATGGAGAGATGTCAGAGAGGGGGCTGACAATGGACAGGCGCCCCAAGTGGACGAGTTCTTCTTTGAACATGGGAGGCAATCTGAATGAGTTATAAACCCTTGTTCTCTGGCCAACATGCTGTTACAGGGCCTGCTCTCTCTATGGGCCCCCCATCCCATGGGCCCCATTGCAACCACACTGCCTGCACTGTCTATATTTACGCCCCCGCTGTAGATAATCAGCTAAGATTTTCTATATATAAGTGTTTTAGCACTTAAAAGATGTGCGGCAAATATAGAGTGTTTTGCAGATGGTGAGGTCTGGCACAGTTTATCACTGTAGAGCTCATGGAGGGGTGACATGAAAAAAATTATCACTATGAATAGGTGTTTGGGAACAACTGGTGTTTGACGTCATCCAAACTTACTAACAATATGAAGACTCCCAGATAGGTACAATGCTTTAATTTCTCAAATACGTGCAAAAATGTTTTTATTCTCTTTTGAATAGCTGCTGTATCACTTTAGCTTCTATTTCCATACAGCAAAATAGAAGCAAAATCAAATTCTAAATGGTAGCCTAATTTGTCACCCTCCCATTAGTCAGCAGCGATCATTGTCTGTCAAAGCGACGTTCCATGCTTCATTTTAATATGCATTAGCAATTAAGACATGATTATACACAGACGTCTTGTGAAAAAAAAGAAAGTAAAGTCGTGACTGTGCTGGCAGTATACTTTCACTAATCAGCAGATCAAATGACAGTTATTTCTGCAGCTGTAAACATCATGCTTTTAATATGCTAATCAGTACTGAGAATGTCTATAGAGCCTGATTCATGTACAGTATGATGTAATGTTTATGTTTATTTAAAATGGCATTGACCTCATAATACATACTGTACATTTTGTATATACGAGAGTAAAAAATAAAAGCCCACTCCCCAGACTGTATAATATCTTACTGCAGAGGTTTCAGTGCTGCCAATATCCAGTGTGCTTTTAAATTTATTATCTCAGTCAGCACCCTGAGATTAAATCCCAGATTTCCTCATTACCACTTTGTTTGTTTTAGTGACAAGGAGACAGACGTAGAGACTGGCCACATGGTGAGTCAGCTTGTATGGGGCAATCTCTAATGGACAAGTTTGTTTCTCTTTATAAATCATCCTGTGTTCGGACTTAAAGTGTTTCACCACTTACTGTATCTGGAAAAGCCGATAATCTCCCCCGGGATGTTCCTGCCGCCAAAATGTCCGATTAACTCGGGGGGGATAGTTCTTATCCTTTACAGTCGAGATAAGATGATATAACAAGGCGAAAACCCACACTGAGTGAAGAAGAGCTGTTAGTTAGAGTATAATGTCAAAGATAGGGTTGATTTTAATACAGTAGCTGGTCACCATGTGGGTTTCTTTATGTTTTTCACTGTAGCTTCAGTTCACGTCGAGTTAACAGGCTGCAAGTGTTCATGTCAGCAAGTGTTCATGTCAGCAAAATGAGATTAAACAAATTAAAAAGGTCCCCCCTCGTTTTCATTAGACAACACACCAACCAACCTCTGACTCTGTGTGAGCTCAAATTAATAGGATTAATAGCGTTTCTTTACTTCCACTTCCCCTCTTCCCTGTGAGATACAGAAATGCTTTAATGAGTTTGACGTATTTGTGGAAGCCGTGCTTTCTTACTGCGGCGTTGTAATTATATAGCAGGTACTATAATATTCACTGCAGGCTGTTAGAGAGTAGAAGTGTGTGTGTGTGTGTGTGTGTGTGTGAGTCCATGTGTGCTGCAGGGATCACAAAGAGCATAGGTAAATCAGCGGTAACGCTCCGGCAGACTATTTCAAGTACTTAAATCTGACATGTAAGCACACATATCTTTGTTCTCCTCCACATGTGAGGAAGATTACTTCACTCTGAGGGTCACGTGATCTGTGGATTTTGAACTGGAGGGGGGTGCAGCACTCTTCACAGTGTCACCAGTATTAGCACACAGAGCAATCGACACACAGTTAATAATAATCACAGTATTTCAAGGTGGGAAAACCTGTATATTTACAGTTGACTCTCCACCGTCACAGAGAGCCAAGACTGTACACTATAAAATGGCAGCAGGATCAACAAGGTGGTCGTAGATGTAGTTCAGTTAAGCAACAATCAAAAGTTATCGCTTCATAATTTTATCCTGTTAGACACTGGTGTGAATTTTTTTCATAACTACAGCCCTAAGGTTTTTTAGTTGTTCTTATTGTCACATTAAAATACCAAAACCAACGAATCCTTCACTGTCCCTACTTTTTGAATTTCATGTTTTGTTTTGTTTTCTTTTAAACAACCTCGGTCATTTCCCTAAACAGCGGGGCACTGCAGTTTTCAGTAAAAGGTATTCATCCCTACAAGTCATAATTAGCAGCTTGGGCAGAAGCCCTGGGCGTTTCTGAAATGACGCTGGGGGCAGTCTTTTGCATTGTATCTTGAAGCTGAAGGTTAGCTTTAGGCTATAACTCATTGGTTATGGTTAGGAAAAGATCTCTGATGTGACTAAAAGAACACCCAGCCTTGAATGACACAAACTCTGCAACCAATGTTATTTATTAGTGTCAAAAACTGCTCTCCCGGGTCAAAGTCCGCTGTTTGTTTGACCCATCCACCTCCCCTACCACCTGCCCTGAGCGGACTTTCACGTTCTTTAAACTACGTCCGTTGCTCTGAGTGTCTAATAATGAGGTGGATGAGTTTACATTGGAGTTTTTGGAAAGCTCAATGTGTCTCACAAGGCAACGTCTTCTCATAGAACGGATCATACAATATTCTATGAAAAATGTATTCACAACAGTTTGTACGATATTCTACGAATTAACACCCCACAAATGACATTACGTCCTGAACGTACAGTTACGAAATTAACGTAAAGTTACAGGTAGGATTTAGGCAAGTAAAGTTACTGTGGTCAGGTTCAGGAAAAGAAATATGATGAAGATGTACCTTAAATGGCTCAAAGGTTACTCAACGTTTACACGATTCCAAACACGCAACTCCAGGAGAAAGTCTGGATTTTTGTGATCCATCCACCACCCAAACCTGCCTCCTTACAAGATCACTGCTTCCTTGTTTACTCCCATTAGCTCATTGGTCCCGTGATCACAGCCTTTCATAATACATGGGATACGTACGAAATTGGGTGCATTAGTTTTTGTAGGAAAACACTTAAACAGTTTGTGGGAAAGGTCTGCACACAGATGTTAAATGATGCCCAAGCAACATATTTTGACATCCTAGCAGTGAGACCAGGCTGGTTACTCATACAGGAGTAAAAGAGTGCATTTGTTGGGGACTATTTTCGGGTGCAAATGTTGTGCAATAAAGGGTGTTTGTAGTTGATCAAATTAAACGGCAGGTCCAATGTTAATCATAGCGAACATATCACCCAGTGCAACTGTGTGGCTCACTGGTGCGCTTTTATTAGTTTTTGGACAACAATGGAGCTCTATGGCACAGAGGAGTGAGCAGGCTTTGGCGACACAGATAATACTTCTTGGATCAATCCAGTGTTGGTTTTGGTCTTTTATGGGATTTATTGACAATAAGAAAAATATTAAATATTACCAGCCTAATCCTTCAACACTGAAACCAAATATTAACCCTCAAACAGCCTTTGGAAAAAAGAAGGACCAGGAGAAATATCCTCCTACTGCCGATAACTCAAATTAGTTCTCAAAGATAGATACACACACACACACACACACACACACACCGATGTACATGCTTCACTTCCCCAGCTTGCGTTATGTAACCTGCTGTCATGGTCAAGTTCCTTCAGAACTGTAGATCCAATTTAAGGTAAGTGTCACATGACTTTTACTGCTAAATGTGATACACGGGCAATTCTGTGATGAGCCGTCTTTTTTCCTCTCGATTTTCTATTAAATCTCATCAAGGTGAAATTACAGATCCATGTTGACGTTACTGGCCTGGAACATCTTTCCTTTTTTTCTTCCCATCTGACTAGTTTCAGTGCTGTTACAGCCTGAGTGTAAGAGGAGGCTGCAATAAGAGCTAAACTCGACACAGAGGGCACATAAAATGACTCACAAGTATTATTAGATAATCTGAGAGTGCATTTCATTACACAGCTGCTTTAAGTACAATATTTTTCACTCGAGGGCAACAAAGGGGAAGTAATGCTGCCAATGAATGCGTTTTTTTCTGTCTTATTGTATGGATGCACCATACAGGTATTTTATTGCTTCCTCCTTTTTCGTCAGGAAAACACTACTTCTTTTTTATTTTAGAAAGACAGATTAAATAAGATTTAGGTAAGGAAAGAAAAGTCAGAAAACATTTGGGATCACAGAAGAGCCCAGCTACCATATTGTACTGTGTGCAAATACAGTGGCATGCAAAAGTTTGGGCATCCCTGGCCAAAAATTTCATTTACTGTGAATCGCTTAGTAGGTAGAAGATGAAATGATCTCCAAAAGGCATGAAGGTAAAGATGAAACACGCAGCACAAGATTAGTGTATTATTTTTGTTTTGTACAATTTTGTACAAAAAAAGGAAAGGAGCACCATGCAAAAGTTTGACATTTGAGCTGTCATCTTTTATCGGAGTCTCAGACCATAATTAATTTGTTAGGACTATGATTTGTTCACAATCATTGTAAGGAAAGGCCAGGTGATGCAAATGTCAAAGCTTTATAAATATTCTGACTCCTCTGTCCCAACAATCAGCAACAATGGGTTCCTCTAAACAGCTGCTTAGCACTCTGAAAATTAAAATAATGGATGCCCACAAAGCAGGAGGAGGCAAGAAGAAAGCAAAGTGTTTTCGGGTAGCTGTTTCCTCAGTTTGTAATGTACTTTAGAAATGGCAGTTTCCAGGAAATGTGGAGGTCAAGGTGAGCTCTGGAAGACCAAGAAAACTTTCCAAGAGAGCTGCTCCTAGAATTGTTAGAAAGGCAAATCAGAACCCCTGTTTGACTGCAAAAGACCCACAGAAAAATTGAAGTGAGTGGTGGTGCACTGTTCTAATGTGCAGCGACACCTGTACAACTATGACCTTCACTGGAGAATCTTCAAAAGGAAAACTTTTCCTGTGTCCTCTCCACAAGAATTCGGTATAGGAAGTTGGAAACAAGTCCTGCGGAGTGTTGAAATTAAAACAGAACACTCTGGACACAATGAGCAAAGGTATGGTTGGAGAAAAAAGGCTGCAGAATTTCATAAAAAGAACATCTGTCCAGCTGTTTAACACAGGGGGGTGGTTTGATCATGCTTTGGGTTTGTGTTGCAGCCAGTGGCTTGGGGAACATTTCACAGGTAGAGGGAAGAACAGATTTAGTTCAATTTCACAGCATCTGTAAGAAAGCTGGAGATGAAGAGATGGCTTCTACAACAGGACAATGATTCTAAACACACCTTGATTTCCACAATGGCCTACCTCAAGAGGAGCAGCCTTGACTTAAACATCTTTAAAAAATCTGTGGATAGACCTCAAAAGAACAGTGCTTGCAAGAAGGTCCAAGAAGGGTGCCCAAACTTTTGCTTCAGGAAACTATAAAAGCTTGAGAGAGAGGTTCGTCTTCTACTTACTTAACTACTCACAGGAGACGAAATTATGACCAGAGGTGCCAAAACTTGTGCATGCCACTGTACATGGCAGTTTGAAACTTAGCTGCGTGTGACTTTAGGTTCAAGGGGAGACACTGCTGCCCCTGAGATGAATGACGACAGGTGTAATAGGCACATTTAAAGGTGTCAGCCAGACTTTGATAAATGCCGTGAACTCAAGATGGACTGTCACAGGAGATAATTGACCCTCACCCAGACACTGGTTTTGCGTCCTGTTCAATATATAGGAGGCAGTTAAGTTCTTCCTATTTGGTTGTGGTTCAGGGCTAGGTTGAACAGTAAGGTAGCTGTCATATGGTCTGTGTTCATGGCTTCACAGATGTAATTAATCATGTTGTTTTTATTAATAGAATATGACACCAAAACAATTTCAAATTTTTGCAAGTGTAAGAAATGCTCACAAGCACACGTTTACATTGAAAGAGCACAAAATGTCAGTTACCCTGCAAAGTATTTCAAAATCCACTGAAAGAACTGGGACAAAATCTGGTGCAGATATTACTGCTCCACAGAGGATACATCTCACTGACTTTGTTGATCCCCTGACTTTTCGTCTAGTTTTTCTCTAAACCGAATGTTAACACTTATCTTCATAGTTTTAATATTTCATATATATATATATATATATATAATATTTCCTATATAAACATTTTTACTTGTTATTTTAGTCCTTGTATATTGCATACTTTGTATCTGCACTTCTTTAACTTTGTATTGCAACTGCTGCACACTTTTCCCTCAGTCTTATCTTGTCTTATCTCTTATGCTAAATTAAGAATCTGAACATGATACATATGTTTAACTGCTTGACATCAGCATGTGAGCATTGTCATTAAAAGGCATGTTGGCATGCTGCTGGCATGGCTGCAGACTCTTAGTCTACATTCAAACAGCAGGCAAACCAGATTTATTTCTCAAATCAGATCTTCAAGACAGACTGCCCACAATGTTATTTGCAAGTGATCAGATTGGATTTGTGTGTCCAGACATCACCAACCTGTGGCGGTATTGAATCGCCACATTTCAGCAGGGCGAAGTAGTGTGAGAATTGGTTTCCAACCACCGAACAAAAAATACAGTGAATTGTAGAAACAAGTTTCATAAGAGCCTTCACAATGGAGATGCTTTCCTAACAATAACATTGAAGGAATGCCTCTTCAATAAAAAACAAATGTGTAATATTAACCAAAGGTGTTCATATATGGGGGTATGGGTTATAGTGGGTCTCAGTGAAATAAACCAATAAACAGAATCACCATTAGGAGATCGTTTGTCAGGCAAAACTCTTGCATGAAAACACTAGAGGTTCTTTAAAATGTCTCCACTCAGGCTTTAAAATGCACAGAATTCCCATCAAAGAGCTGCCAAAAGATAGCGCTGAATTCTCAGGGCCTAGAGAGCAGTGCTAACATGAGGTCTGCTTCAGTTGAGGAACGTGTGCATTTCCTCACTTCTGATAGGCCCTGAGAAAAGGCATTGTCACACCCTGATTGGCCCAGAGGGGAAATGGACCAAGGTGCCTTCAATTCTTAATTAAGGGTGAGTACTGAATTACCCCCCAATCAATTGTGACATCCAGCTAAAATGCACTGAGAAAAAAGGAAATGAAACCAAGCACCAAATAATGAGGGACTGCTACTAACCTCTCTGCATGGGTTTGTGCTTTACTAGTAGCAGCAGGGATCCCACTCAGCAATTCATTACTCTGAATTTAACATTGCTGTTGTGTGTCGTGCTGCAAGTGACGCAAAAGACACTTTGAAATTCAATGTGGGCATCCAAAGTGTCCAGACTGAGGCGCATAAGTAATGGAATCTTATTTCAGACCACCTCCAGATGTGCTTTGGATCCGTTTCATGTGATTTTTTTTTGCCATCCAGACTTTAAGAAATCAATCTGGATACAATCTGGATATGCCAACAAGATTATTCTTGTTGATCTGACACACCTGGCAATAAAGTTATTAGTAAATCATGAAATCTGATTGCCCTCAATTGGACCACCTGATTCTTATGTGTCAAACCTCATTCAATTTAATGCCAATACAGTTGCTGTTATGGGCTCAACATCTCTAAACACCTACCAAAAAATAATTGAGCATCTTTCAAAAGTTTAAAAACATTGTAAGTGACTTGATTAGACATGTTTTACCTCACAGAGTGCAACCCATTTGTCACTATGTCAGAGATCAGATACAGCCAGTTTATATTATGGAGAAGATTTGGTTTCAAATTCTGTTATCTTAGTTGTTTTTTTTTACACCAGCTGCAAATTCTGCCCACGTAGTTCTCAAGGGTTTTATCCTTTGGTCCGCTGGGCTCTTTTCAAAATTTCTGCATTTAAATAAAATGTTCAGATAAGGACAGTGTGCAAAGCCGGGACCATTATTAAGATGATTATTATCTTATTTATGTTAAAAGATTTTGGATATTCAGATATCCCAGTGTGAAATGCCACACTCACGGGGTCAAAGATGTCAACTCAAACAGAGGGAGAGGGAGATTTTTGCTTCTATGAATGTGAATGTGTAATTACCGTTTATTGTAATTCCCTGGTAATGTGCTGTTGGCACAGCATGCAGCTAACAGCAGGGGTGGGCGAATAAATCAGCATATTCTTCCCCGAGTTTATTCTGTCTGATCTTACAATCACAAGACGAAGAGAGAGACAGAGAGTGAGAGCGTATGAAAGATAAGATGCATCAGTAAGTGATAGATTGATGGATGGCACGAGGAAATAGCAAACAGCATTTTTCATCAGGGAGTTCTGTACATCAGAGACTTAGAATAAAAGCGGCTAAAAGACAGAGATTAAAATTTATAAAAGAAAAAGAAAACAAAGAATATTTAATTAAAAACAGTGTAAAACAATTTACCTGCTAATTGTGGCAATTGTTATCTTCACACATGTCCGTTTTGCTCCAAGTTTCTAAAGTGAGGCATAAAAATAAAGGATTAACTTGTGATTTACTTCCAAACTGGCAGACTTTTAATTGCATAAATGTTGTGCTCAAAATTAAGGAGTTGTTCAATATTTGGGATACATGCTTACTTACTTTCTTGCTGTGAGTTAGATAAGAACACTGACACCATTCTCTCCACTGAACATGAAGCTACCAGCAACCTTAAGCTTAGCTTAGCTTAACCTATCTTAACTTAGCTTAGCACAAAGACTGTAAACAGGGGGAAACAGCTAGCCTGGCTCTGTCCAAAGGTTAATAAAAGCACCTTTTAAAGCTCACAAATTAGTATGTTATATCTTATTCATTTCATTCATATGAAAACCTAAAAAAATATGTGATGTGCCAGAGTATTGCTGTGCCCAAGATCGGATACTTTGAACTTCATACATATGTGTACTGTCATTGTACATGCTTATGTGTTTCTAAACCAGGGGTCAGGGGGTAGACCCGGGGGAACAGAGAATTTAAATTGTCATTATTCGCTGATGACCTGTTACTATATATATCGGACCCAACCAAAAGCATTCCCTTAATACAGTCAATTTTGGAACGTTTCGGCTTGTTCTCTGGTTATAAAGTTAATCCACTCAAAAGTATTTGCTATCCAATAAATAACCTTGCACTCCAACTTCAGCAATCTGACATTCTCTTCAAAATTACCAAAACTACTTAGGGATCAGCATAACACGAACGATGCCCTCTCTTTTCTCTGCAAACTTCTCCCCTTTGATTACACAGGTTAAAGCTGATGTCCAGCACTGGAGTAGCCTAAATTCCTTTTTTTGTTTGAATGTATTCCGCTGTTCTTACCAAAAAAAATCTTTAAAACTATTGATGAGGTTATTTCAGGATTCTTATGGAACAATAAAGCTCCTAGGATTTGTAAATCACTATTACAAAATTGTAAATTCAAAGGTGGTCCAGCATTGCCTAATTTTCAATTATATTATTGGTCATCACATATTCAGAAGATAACTTATTGGCTTAACTGTGCAGACACTTCATGGTGTCGACTTGAGGCACAATCGTGCAATTGATCCTCTCTCAAAGCTCTACTTACTGCTCAACCCCTCTGGCTTTACTGACAATCCAGTAGTGCGATCCACCCTTAGGATTTGGTATCAATTCAGATGCCATTTCAAATTTCTGTCAGCTTCCTCTAGAACACCTTTACTGAGAAACCATTTATTTCCTCTTTCAAGTACAGATGCTACTTTTCTGCAATGGTACAACAGAGGCATACAGTGCTTTCAAGACCTGTTTAAAGACAATGGCTTCTGCAGTTACACAGAGCTCTGTGCGCAATTTGGATTACCAACAACCCATCTATTTCGCTACTTTCAGATCCGACACTGTGCTACTTCTCTTTTCCCAAACTACCCTCTCATGCCCCCTAAACATCCCTGGGGTGATCTTCTTGAGTTAAACCCTAAAGAAAAATCACTGATTTCAAAAATCTATTCTCAGCTCTTATCACTGAATGAGTGTACCGTGACCAAAACAAAGGTGGCATGGGAGCAGGAATTGGGCATAACAGGAAGGGTGGGAAAGGGCCATTAAAAGGACCCACACAAGCTCTTTCTGACTTGGACTGATACAGTTCAAAGTCCTGCATAGGGTCCATTTCTCTAAAGCTCGTTTATCTGAAATATATCCAGGAGTGGAAGATTGGTGCGACAGGTGTCATCAGTCTCCATGCAATTTAAGTCACATGTTCTATTCTTGCTCAAAGTTACACAGTTTTTGGCAGGAATGTTTTGAGATTATGTCTAAAATACTTAATATTGAAATTAAGAAATGCCCTTTCATTGCGATACTTGGAGACCCTCAGAACCATGGTCTGTACATCTCTAAACAGTTAGACTCCTTAGCTTTTACATCTTTATTAGCACGCCGCCGCCTTCTACTCCAGTGGAAATCAGATTGCGAAAGATGTTGAGACAGGAAGGTATGGATAGTTTGAAAATGTCTATAATACCTACAATATCCTCAATTAAGAAATTAATTTTTTTTTAAAAAGAAAAAGAACTCATGAAATGTCCTGACTGTGCTACGTTCACAGACCTCAGCATTTAGAGAGGGCAGACAGGATGATGCAGAGGGACAAAAACAGGGTCTTCATTCAGTGTCCTTGTGGCCTGAGGGCAGAAGTTCTTCTTGAGCCTCTCAGTGCTGGCCAGGTGTGTCCAGTACCTTCTTCCTGATCTCAACAGGATAAGAAGGCAGTTATCTGGTTGGCTGGGATCTTAAAGGTTCTCCTGACCTTATCAATGCATCTTCTAACCAAAGTCACCCACCTCTAGCAATGTATTTACTTATTGATGCTACGTCGTGGCTGGACTCAGTGACTTCCTGGAGTCATGCTGGTTGCCTGGCAACCTCAAGGTGACGAGGAGGAGTAACCTTACTGACAGTATTATAAATCACAGTGCAGTTTGCAAACGAAGGAGTAAGTGACAGTTAATGCATTTATCTAATTGCTGTTAGATGTGAAGTGCCTGAAGGTGGTATGGAAGAACATGCTGCCTGCACCACATGCATGTATTCATTCAATTCAAAAGCTGAAGTCAAGCTGAACAAAACAGAACAAGATATTCTATTTATACATGTATTGATTCAGGGCAGAGGCCTGTTCATATGGAGCCGTGTAAATGCCACAACAGTTATGATTATAAACTATTTGTTTTTAATGTATTCAAACACCTGCTGCAAGAATTCACTTATTGACTTAACTCAAATTATGAATCAGGAAATGGTGTTCAGCCTCAGGTAGCGAGCATCTGTTTCATCACGCAGTCTGCCCTTAACTTTTCCAAATATTGTTTGTGACTGGCGAGGGACATTACATTTACATACATTAACATTAACATCATCTCCCATTCAGTTGTTCCACATGTAGAAACATACAGTTAGGGTTAGTGGTAATTATTGTAGATTCAACCTTCTATTTTGTAGCTGTTAAAAGTATTTCTAACTACAGTATGTAGAGTAAAACTCACCACACAGGCGAGCCAAAATATCATTCCCATCAGTGCTTAATTTGGAAACTGGGATGCAGAATTATATTTTTAGAAAATTAATTCACAGATTTTATTAGTAACAGAAGAAGTGCCAGATTCTACAAAATGTTGTTGGTGCTCGTCCCAATCGGGAAGGGTCCAAATTGTGTTCTGGCATGATCCGGCACAAATTAAGTCCTAGTCTCAGTCCACATCATTTCTGAAGAGGAGAGCCACCACATGGGAGCCAGGGTAAAAGCAGAAAGATTGTTTTATCCTCTCCGACTGAAGGGGATACGTTTCTGTCTGTACCTCGACTCAATCAGAGTGTGATCACTCTCGGGACATGCATGGAACCGTAATGATATTTTTCTAAATAACATGTTGTGGTCGCGGGTGAAACATGATGTGCGAGAGTTTCTTGATATGTTTGTAATTTAAAATAAATAAGATGGATGAGATTAGATTCAAGGTTCACTGTTTCTCAAAGTGTCATTACTGTGAATGTTTCACTCCCTCATGTCACAGCTGACATTTGACTAACTGACTGAGGAAAAGGGAAAAGGTCACAACTCTATTTCATCAGGAAGCCTATTTCTTGTCACTCTCGTCAGTGCTTACATTGTCTTAGCATCTCCATCTCCTTTCTCCTTTGCCCTCCAACACTCGTTCTTTTCATCTTGTTTTTGCATTAATTAGATTTCCCTGTAAATCCCTCTTTCCCTCTGCTTCCTTCATCTCTGTACCTGCGCTGCATCGAGGCTCCCTGGAGAGGGCTGAAGTGTCACATCACATCAGTGAGTCAGCACAGTCATGAGCCTCATGTCAGGGATCTCCATGTTTCCAACAGTCCACCATTAGCCGGGCTGTCATGAAGTTTCGACTTAGTGCCACAAGAATCACAGCACGATGACAGCTAAATTAGTTCAATTCCACCATCAAAACGTCTTCAACTATTTCAGAAAGTAATAAAACTTGTAATGTGGCTCCATACAACACAGATTACTGGTATTAGCACACAGCAGGTATTTCAGCAATGTGACTTTCATGTTGCTTTGCATGCTGTGATGGAATTTTTTTTTTATCTCAGAGAGTGCAGGTACACATCACTGGTCATTTGGTTTGGCGCTCTGTGCTGCAAATTACTGTCAGCAGGCGAATTTTGGCAAAGAGAGCCCTCCTTAGGCCACAGTCACACAGAGACACGTCACTACAAAGTACTTCAGACACACCTTGGTAAAAAACATGAGGCAAAACAGTGTGGTGCACCTTTAAAGAAAGGCTGCGAGCGAAATGCTATTAAATGTGATTAGTAGGAAAACCTTACATCTAAACGTCTAACAGCTAACTCAGTAGCTAGCCTATCTATCAGCACAGTAAATAGCATTTTATTCACCAGAGAGATTTTCCTGGTTGCTCATAGAACTCCATGCATGTGTTCGCCGATTAGTATTTGAATAATGGGATGACCCTCACCATAATTAAATTATGCTAATATCCGTCTTTTGTCTGCATTTGTCATTGTTCCACTGTTCCTATTACAACTACCAGCGTCAAAAGTTATTGGCTGCCTGAGCCAGGTGTGACATTGATGAGTGGTGCGTCTCCGCACCTTGTGCTAAAAAGTTCTGAATATTTGAACTGTATTTAATAAGTGCTTCAAAAACATGGCATCCAGTAACTTGGTGGGTAGAGCAGGCACCCCATGTCCAATTTCAATTTTCAATTTAATTTATAAAGCCACATATCACAATACAGCATGCGACATCTCTCTGTCTGTGGACCCTCACAGCGGATAAGGAAAAACTTCCCCAAAATAAAACTTTAACGAGGAAAAAAAATGGTAGAAACCTCAGGAAGAGCAACTGAGGAGGTTTCCGTCTTCCACGAAGGACAGACATGTAATAGATGTTGTGTGCGCAGAACAGATGAATATAATAAATGAGCAAAGGCATCCTTGCCGCAGTGGCATCGAGTTTGATTCCAGCCCACTGCCCTTTGCATGTCATCCCCTCTCAACCTCTTTCTGTCCTATATAATAAAGACATGAAAAGCAAAAAAAAATTCTTTAAAATACAACACACGGTGCAAGAGAGGAGTGTGCACCATAACATAGGAAAATTATGGTTTTGATTGCCATGCGTACACGTCTCGGTGTGATCACATCCTAAAGGTTTGTGTCCACGGGATCTGTTATTTCCATGATTCTCATTCATTGTCTATGTAAACAGCCATGCAATGCATTCTGGCCCCAACTAGAAAACAATGTTTTGATGCATTGGATGTGCTGAATGTGCATATTAAGGCAGTACAGGAGGAGGTGCACATTAATAATCCTCCAGGACTGTAACATGCTCATGTTGAACCCAAACAATGTGTCATGTGACTGCAGTTGGTTCAGATTGCGGTCGGAACACGTTCTCACAACAAACGAACCGCACCAGATTTTGTTCGTAACCGAACTGAGACCATCTCTTCAATAGCGTCTTGTTTCAGTTGTTTTGGTGCACACCTGAGAACCAGACTTTGGGGGTGGGGGAAACCTGAGTTGAGTTGAATTGGACCACACAGGGCGGGTGTGAAAGCATCTTAAGAAGCTGCATGGCTGCTATTTTTCATTAATTTTGATCTGATCATGGCACTAGGTGAACTCAACCAGTCTCTGGCAACAACCTCCCAAGGACACAGTGGTCCACCTTGAACCGATTTAGGACTGGTCAAGGTCCCTTCTTGGCCAGCCTTCACAGATGGGGGAGCAGCTTGAGCCCAATGTGGAGAGGAGCAAACCATGGAGCATATTACTGAAGCCTGCCCTCTCCAAAGACTAAAAGGAGGCCTAGTCTCCTTCCACAATATAGATCAAGAGGCTACTGCTTGGCTTGAGAAATTTGCATTTGCTAAATAAATAACTAGGTGAAAAGTTAGGGGGTCATTTAAGTTACTACAATTCTTCCTAAGGGGGGCAAGAATGTTTGTGCCAAATTCTATGGAAAGCCATTCATTAGCTGTTGAGACATTTCACTAAAATACTCAAAACCAGAAATGTCAACCTCATGGTGACGAAAGTGGAAAAGTAAGGGGACCACCAAAGTCATTAGGATTCATCCACTCAGGATCATAAATGTCTTTATAAAATTTCAAAGCAATCCATACAGTAGTAGTGAATTGTTTCAGTTTGGACCAAAGTGCCAAACTGATCAACAGGCTGAAGTTGCCATCCATAGAGCCAAAAGAGATGACATTTTAAGAACTGAGTGAAAGGTAGACCATAAATTAATGCATTGGTGCCGACTTTTTACTCAGTATATGTGACTCTCAGTGCCTCCTCTCCTCTCCCTTCATTTCCCCCAACACATTTATCACCTTCTGTTCTCGCCCTCTTTCTCTTCTCCTCGATGCATCCAGTTATCAGTGAGAGAGACTGTGGGAGGCAGAGTCCCCTGCCACAGGCAGGTGTGCGCTCGCTCTGCGAGCCTGATCACTAATTCAGTGAGATCAAAGGTTATCCACTCAGTGCCCATTTCTAGCAATGACACCCTCTGCTTGTCAGCAGCAGTATGTCAGGCCGGCAGGCAGAGCTGGAGAGGGTTTGATGCCTGTCACTGTCGAGCAGTTTCGACCCGTCACCCATTCCTGCAACCGTCACTAATTATTGTTTTCAGACAGATTAGTTTGTTTGCACCCATAATTACACAAAAACATACAGAGATCAGAAATACCCACAGTCACGCTGTACATAATGATATTTAGAGACTGCAGCATATTTTGCATTCTGTATTGCAGAATGTAACTTAAACACAGCTCTATGGGGACATACCGGTAAACACTCACTGTGACTACAGGTGTGTTGGCGTCCATGCCAGATGGAGCAGCTTGTGAATCACGGAGGTAGCAGAGTTCTTCAGGACACAAAGTAAACACATAGTTTTCTCTAAACTTATCCAAACTATATTGAAGTAAAGTTTTAGTATCCTATAAGAAAAATCTGCACCTAGTTTATTTGGTGCAACAAGCTACAATGAATTCAGTCTAATACAACAGACCTGCAACAGCTAAGTCACCCTGATGTCTTGCTAACAACTACAATAATGTCTGGGTAGACAATTAACACTTAGCTAAGTCCCGCCCCCGGTCGCAGACTGACCAATCAGCATTGGCACAGACCAGGGTCAGACAACAACACAGCTGTGCTCCATTGACTCAAATGCAGTTGTTTCAGATTTCCTTCATTTTCAAGCTGGTTTTGTGGACTGAATGTATACACATGCTGCTTTTGCTTTGTAATGATTATATAAAGTGAAACAATGACCAACCCTGCTGTACAGGAACCAGTGAAGGGAAGCAGGGAAACTTCGCTGATATTCAACCAGCTCTGTGTCATCACAGTGTGTGCAGATGAACGCTGTTTGACTTCCGCCAGAGATCCCTGCCTGTCCAGCTGTGGAGGTCCGGGTGCTGGCAGGGGCACAGGGGCGAAGCCAAACATAGTTCATCTGCACACACTGTGATGCCACACAGCTGGTTCAATATCAGCAAAGTTTCCCTTTATATTCATTGTCTTGTGTGGTGATCAGCAGTGATGTGGTGGTTCACTTTTACACTGTGATCTGTAGCCTATAGTTCGGCTTTAGCTTCTAACTATCTTTGTCTTTTTAACCTGTTGTTGCTGCTGAGTCAGTTTGACATCCTGGATATATCCTTCAAACACAGACTGTAGACTCCTCTGTCTGCTTCTCTCTGGAATCACTGTTTCAAAAATGTGTTTATATTTCATCAGGGAGTGCAGTTAGTTTCAGTGTGAGCACCATGATAGCTTTGACTTGTTTATTTCTGTTGTTATTTCCTTGTTAGTTAATCCTTCATGAAGGCTAGAATGTTGTTTTTGTTGTATATAAACAATATAATAACAGATAATAACACACTCTTACTGTGCGTCTTTGCAGACTCAAGAGGCGTGATTCAAATCACTAAAAAGCCAGAGCAAATCAACAGGAGCATCAGTGCAACAGGAGAGGGCCTGAGGGGAAATTCAAAAAGCCAGATGATCAAATTAATCAGATGGCTTCAAAACCTCTAATTAGATATCTGCTGAATTTATGTTTTCATTTTCAGAAATCATTAGTATGCAACTCTTAATCTAATTTCTTAACCAAATATTCAGCTTTTGCATCACAGATTCAAATCAGTATGACTGGGACACAGGGGATCATGTATTTACTTTCCCAAAAGTAGAAGCAGTGTAATGTTGGAATAGAGTCACAGAGGATTTCACTTTTTATATCAGCAGTGAATGTTTGTTTCTATTACTGATGATTTTCCTTAACAACAATCAAGAAGTTAGCAATCAGATAACAGACGTATGAATCGTCTCTGGCACACATTATGTGTCATTGTAGAAGGCAAGATTAAGTTAGAGACAATAACAAGTTTAGAGGACTTGTTATAATCAAATCTACTTTATCTTATTGTTATACATGTTTCTTTATAATGGAGAATGTCAAGCATAAAACCTAGTTACTTGTAGCAGGGTATCATCCTTCAGCTCTTTGCTGATCAGCCCTCAAAGTTTCTTTTTCTAAAGGCTTGTTAAAAAAAAAAAAAAAAAAATTCCTTGAGGAGTCCTTTATCCTCTCCTCTTTCCTCCCAGTCAGTCTCCATTTTTCCCTCCTGTGAGCGCCTCTGTCCCCTCAGGACAGAGCCGGGGCAGGAGTGTGACAGAGCTACCCAGTTGTGGCTGATGGCGGTGAAGTCAGTGTGGAGGTTTCCTCCAGAGACGAGGAATACGGAGGAGGTTGGTGTTACTGCTGGCAGGTTACAGTGGGAGGGATGAGACTTCCCAACATCATCGCTGGATGCTGATTGAGACCTGGAGCTGTGGCTGAGGGCGGCAAAGACGGCTGCCTCCTTCACTGACGGGAGAAATGACAGAGCTTGATGTTACTGCTGGCAAACTGCAGGAGAAGGCATAACGGCTCACAAGTCATGTCCGCAGTATCGTCGCCAGGGTGTGACTGAAGTTGACAACAGCAAAGCAGGTTATGATTATGAAATTAGATTTGAGACTTTGAAATGGATAATTTAACTGATTGATATTCAAGCTCCTGTAACTTTAAACCACAAAAAACAATTAGCAGCTTTTGTGAAAAATAAAAAATAGAAATCCTAGTTGGTTTTGTTTCACTTGCACAATTTAAAACAAATAGGACTTCAATGTAAAACAGCTGACTCTGCAGATGATTGTCTGATACAGTCAACCCTGTCACCTCGAAATTAGTTCTCTGTGTTACTAAAGTGCTCTCTTAATTATGTTGTTGTTGCAACATAATTGCTACCTGGATTATGTTCAGGGTTCTTTCGTGTACTGAAACACTAGATTTATGCACCATGGAAGCTTTACAAGGTGGTTGGGGACAACAGTGGGCAGGACTTTGAGACCAGGTTCAAGTCCAGACTCTTGTCTTAGGTTTAGGCAGCAAAAGCACTTTGGTTAAAGCTCAATTCAGACCAATGATTTACCGGTCTGCAATGTTCTGAAAACCAGACGGGGGTATCATCTCCACACCTCTCTGTACCCCCATTCTGACTTCCAGCTTTTCAGGCTTATTTTGTGGCTGAATATGATTAGTAGCTTTTTAAACCGCCTGACACATACATATTGTGAGGATGGAGACCAGTATAAACATAAGCAATGACAGGACATGTAAACGAGATAAAGACTCAGGTGGGAATGCACAGGTGGAGCCACAGCAAGCCAACACTTTTTAGTGTGCACACAGACGTTGCGAGCAGACTTCCTTACAAACTGATTAGCGTTGAAACAGGTGATATGTCATCAGTGAGTAAAGCTGAGATGAACCAGATCATACCGCTGCATCTTTTCTCTGCAGTGTTCTAAAACGGTTTTGTCTCGTCGCAAATCTTTGGTCCGATCTGGGCTTAAGGTTAGGGAGAGATCATGGTTTGGGTTACATTTTCATAAAAAAAAACCTCTATAACAGAGACTCTTGTTTTAGGTTTAGGCAAGAAATGCACTTTGGTTAAAGTTAGGGAAAATGATTTTGGTTAAATAATACTGTAGTCATTACGAGTGGATACTGTATTGCAAGATCGCCTATTTTGGCAGAAAAGAAATTAAGCATAGTGTTAGTTCAGGCAGGACACAGCTCAGCTCACATCCCAGCTGCATCAGCTGATCTCAAACAGTCCATCAACTGATGGAGCAGCTGATTGATGGAAGGGAGTCGGCTGATAGATCACATGATTCCTTAATCTGCAGCCAATTGGCGAATCTCATTCAGGGCGCCCTATTTAAACTGCTCTGGCCTGCCTTCTGTTGCTGCTTCCTCTGCAAGCTGCTTTGCAACCTGCCTCCACCCCAGCTCCTCCTTTTGCTGTGTCTGACTTATCACGTTCATTGGGGGTCTTTGCTGCTGCTCCCCCTGCCTCAGGCTTCCCTTGCTTGCGCATGGAACGGCAGAGAGGTTTGCTCTCTCTGTCTCAGGCTTTCCTTGTTTGCGCATGGAAGGGCAGAGAGGTGTGCTCTCACCGCCTTAGGCTTTCTGCATGGGCCTAGGAAAGGCAGAGAGGCCCCAGAACAGAGCCATACTACAAAATGTAATACTGCAAATGGAAATAAAGTTTTCTTTAAAGTGGACTGACTGAGGTGAAATATATTGTCAGTGAACATTTACTGATATTTTCAATCTCAACATTTTTGCAATTTGCTATACATTTAGTTCTGATGCTGATCATATGGATGAATTGTAAGGCATGCAGCAGCTGAACCTGAATGTCTCAACCTTTAGGATGCCAATCCTCATTTTCTCTCCAAACAAAGTCTCAACTTCTGTCTTTCAAGTCACCAAATTAAGGACCAGCGGTGAGTTTTCAAAGAAAAAGAGGACAATAACATCCTAATTGCCCTGCAGTCTATGAATCCTTTCTGATTGGCACCTTTAGAAAGTTGGAGCATTATTATCTCTCACTCAAAGATGCTGCTCCTGTAACTGGAGGCTGGCTTTCAGCACATTGTTAACACACTGAGTGGGAATAAAATATTAAACCGGAGTGGATTTTCTCTGTGTGAGCACAGAGAGTGAGGAGTGGCAAATATAAAACAGGGAGTAGCTGCAAACGGTTACAGAAAGCTTTGAGCAGGAAACTGCAACCAGTCCATTTAAATACAGAGAGAGTGCAGGTCTGGGAAAACAAGAAGTGTCTTTTCATTCGTACAGTTTGCAGCAGAATGCTTTGTTTCTTTTATCTCTCCAGCAAACAAGCAGTGTCTTACTCTCCTGCACCAATCACACAATAGAGAACACACTTCTTGTTGTTGTGCTTACAGCTGTTCGTTGTGACACGCAGCCTTGGCGATGGCTTGTGTGTGAACGGTACAAGATCTTAAGGTTTGATGCTACAGTACTGTTACTGGTGTGAAGTTGTAGTGGTATGCACAGTATGCTTCACGTTATAAACACTGTGCTTCTCAAGGCCTCTTCAATTTACCATACGAGTTCTCTTGAGCTGTTTAAAGAGATAGTTCAGATTTTTTAAAGTGGGATTGTATGAGGTACTTATCTATAGTCAGTGTATTACCTACAGCAGATGGTGTTTAACACGCCCCCAGCTTGGAGAAACAGGTAGGAGTAACAGCATGGAAGCAAAGCAGTGTACTGCTGTGAACAAGGGTCAGCAGTAAAAATGTATTTTAGCCACCTAGAAAAATCAATATCAGTTTAAGTGTATGCTATATTTAGAATATTTTCACAGCTTTACACTGCTGTCAGACAGCCCTGTCCGACAGGGAAGTGAAGCTGTTATCTGTGCTCTTTTCATAGCCACCAGACTCTCATTTTACCATGCAGAACATATGAGTTACTAGTCAACCGCTGCCTCGATCAGTGAATTTTGTTTGTATTACTGTGTGACTGATGAATTCAATAATTCAATAATTGCTGAGCAGAATGGAAATTTAAACATCTAAACTGCAGTCGCCCCGTCTTACACCTGCTGCAAGGTTGCAGCTCAATGCAGCTGGCATTAGTAGTGTCAGACCATGCAGTTGTCATTTTCACAACCGGTGCCCATGTTGTGTATGTGCTTGGACCCAATTGTGTGGTCATGGGTGCACAGGTCTTAAAATGAGGTGTGGTCAAGTGCATTGTTGGTGTATTGCTATTTTAAGGGCAGCAGAAAGCAATTGCGCCATTGACAAACAAAAACCTGGTCTAAAGTCACAGGGACGCACAGATGGGTGAAATAATTCATCATTAATGAGGAAAATATTAATTACGTTCTCTAAAATGTGAACATAGCAGAGAGCCAGAGCAGAGCTGCTGCCCAACTTCCCATTTAGAGACACTGTGCATTTATGCACAAGGAGCAGCATGACTTCATTGATTATTTCAGGGGGTGAAAGTTTAGTTCTATTTCCTCTGTCAAGGTCACAGGTGCGGTCTGAACCCAATAACAGCACCAAAGACCGATGGCAAGTTTGCAGTAGTCTTTAGTGAAACCACTGGTCAAACACAGAGTGAGCAGGCAGGTGAGTCAGTGTGTTGGCTGAGAATCTTCCAAGACACAGGTTCAGTTGAAAGCGTTTGGTGTGGCACACTGAAGCAGAGAGCTGGTGAGTCAGTGGCAGTCAGTTCTAATGTGTGCAACAGTATCATGAGGGAGTAGGCAGAAGGCGATGTCAGACGAATAGAGAGTGAGGAACCAGGAGTACACACAGGGGAAGCCAACACACCTGTGCGGAGCTGGCTGTAAGCAGCAAGGGTCTTGACAACGATGAGTCAATCCTGCAGCGCACACAGAACAGCAGAATGTACAGCCACGTGGCGACGTAATCCACAGCACAGGAAATCACAGGCAGCAGAACAGGTAAACTCACTATGGAGAGCTGGGTGATGGTCTCTCCAAACAGCCACAGGCAACGAGCGAATATAAACCAGAAACGTGTAAGGGGAGTTCTTGGTCGGAGACAGAAAGGAGGAGGTAATGATCCACAGGTGAGGGGAATTAGCTTGATGGGATGGGCGTGGTGGACGGGCAGGAGTGGGAGATGCGTGGACAGGTGATAGGCTGGCAGGTAGGTGTGATTTGTGGAAATTCACCGGGTTAACTGAGAGTGGCATGTATGGCAGGTAAAAAGTGCCCATTGTGACAGTCAAGTTTATAACTGCAGTTTTTAGTTTTGTTTTTTAGATGTCCCACGATATTTGCTGCATTAACATTACTGTTCTTACTGCATTACCTTCAGCAGACAACCGCCCACTTCTCCAATTTCTTACTTTGCACCCAGATGCATTGTTTAACTGGCAATAGTGGAGCTGGTCGTGCACTAATTGCACATGGGCCATGCACTGTAGATCAGTGGTTCCAAGCCGATCGGTCGCGATCCAAAAGTGGGTCTCTGGTCTATTCTTAATGGACCGCAAGTGACTCGAGAACGTGTCAGGTTTGTAAAAAAACACACTTTATTTTGAAGTACAGTGAATTTTAGGACAAACTTTTATTTTGAAGTGCTGTTTCCTGCTGTGGAGTGACTGAATAATGGACAGCTACTTAACAGAGACAGCAAACTATCTCGACGACATGGCCAAATGCAAGTATGACACTGAATATATTAAACTTTGTGGACCTTGAACTAATGAGTAAGGAGAAATCTGGACACTGTGGCTGGACCAGATGGGAACCACGGCTTTTGTAAACCATCCAAGCTTATTTTTAGATCAGTACAATAACCTGATAGTATTAGGAAGGCTTTTAAGACACCACATTTGTGACACAGCATTGTCACTTGCAGGAAGGACGATACCATTAAAACACAGCTTCATATTTAATCTTTACCAGACTCCAGGATATACACAGTTCAACTGTGCCTGTCAAAACCAAGACTCACTCTGTACATCACTCTTTAAGGTGTATTTCAGAAAATCTTCCAGCTTTTAGCAGAATTCACGTCTATGTTAACCCTGTGACCCTGATCCTGCCTTTATCCGTCTTACGAAGAAGTCGATAATTTCTGCTATCTAAGTATCCGCTGGGAGCCACTGAGAAATGTCAATAGTAAGCCGTGTTGAAGAGTCACTTCAAGATCAAAAGACTGACCCTGAACCATATAAGAGCCTGTCCACTTGAAGGCTCTCTGGGAGTTGAGCCGAGTGATTCAGTGAATACAGATCATATTGGCTTCCATTGTGCAATGTCCATTCTTTACTGGGATGCAGTATACGTGTATTTCATTGAAATCTGATTGGCATCTATTGTATTTAGCTAAGAATGGTCCGTGTGCATTTGTGTGCCAATCTGCGCATGCTCCTTCAGCGTCGATCGGGAGAGAAACCACAAAAATCATTATCAGTAATTGAATGTTAACAGTTGACTGAGCAGCAATTACAGTAAGCCTCTAATAATGATCAAAGAGAGTCCTGGAAAAATATTGGAAGAGTTGTATACAGCAGGTCTGACAGAAGCTATTAGGTAACCCCTGATTAGATTTCACTGTAATTACAGGCAGTTTATTTAGGGACTATCCTTTAAACTATGTGTGCTGGTAAAATTGCCCTGCGTGCTGTTTCAGTCCACTAAAAACCTCCTCCTGCTATTTCATTAACCACTCACTGGATATTTGTGCTGCAAGGACAATTTGCACATGTTTGTTGTTCAGTAAAAGTGCTGTCATCTCACTCTCCGTGAAATTTATGCAAATCAAAGTCGATACACACAAACCCTTGAAAATAGCTTCGTACAAGCAAATAGCCTCTTTCATCACCAGATTAGAGTGTAAATTACTTGTATGTGCTTCATGTGTGAAGCTAATCCACCGAGGCTGGAGACCTCGCGCCCTGAAGAGTCCTTTTTAATTTGAGTGTCCTCTGATCTGATTTAAGATTCCAGGATCGAAATTCATCTCCTCTGCTTGCTCGCCTGACTCGCAGATAACAATACCTCCATTACAGCAATGACAGCAGCCTTAGTTGCACCTTTCAGAAAGCCACAGTAATTTCAAGGGGATTGCTCCAAGTGGTTTCAATTTGGGTGCAGTCTAAACGTGCTCGTCTTCGTCTTTGAATAAATATATTTCGTGAGAGGACTTGTATGACCTTTACAGGCACCTAGAGGAGTTTTATTAATAGACAGACACTCTAATTCGGTCAAGTTAGTGATATACGGTGGTGTGGGGGAAAATGGAAAAAAATGACCCAGTTATACCCCGGATGCTCTGAAATATCTAACTGAAATAAATCATGGCTTGGCCTTTGAAACAGCAGTTGAATGAGTCTCAACTCAAGGTCTACTTACTTGTTCTGGAGCTTTTGATCATATCACACAGTCCTCATAAGCAGATGGAGTTTGCTTTATTTCCAACAGATTCTTGTGATTCTGAACAACTCTCCAACTTTTCAGTGTTTACCTCCAAGTTTAGGTAGACAGCCTGGCAAAGAGCCTTCACAAGCACCGGCCCACAGCAACTCTCTCAAAGGGGCATATGTATGTGCACCTTGTGACCGCTCTTTTCAGCAGAACCAGGGCCTGACTGTATCTGCTCATGGCTGGTGGTTTGCAGTTTCAAAATATGCTGTAAGGGACAGTGCGAGCAGAATTTGAGGGTGCACTTACTCTTTAGACAAGTACTTCGCTGCTGGAAGGATGGTCTTTCCATAAAACTGGACTGTCTATGCAGTAGAATGACACAAATACTTTTGACACTGATATATGACCAGAGAAAAGAGAGAAACAAGACTGGCATTCGCAATCTGTACCTCAAGCAAATGCCCTGGGACTGAATGAGATTGTTTCGGGCCCCCGGCATGCAGAAATATTCAAGTACAGTAGGCAAAAATAACACATTAAATGAAGCTTTGCATTAGTTCACGCAGGACTAGGAAGTCATATGCCTCAGCTGTAACCAGCTGACAGCCAGCTGATTGGATCATTGCATCTAATCAGTCACACACCAAACACAGCCCATTCTCAAAACAAGGTGGTCAGTTTGAATATGGCTTCCTACTCTGCTACACTAATGCTGCTACACACTGCTGCTGCTGCTGCTGCTGCCTCCTCTACCCCAGTCCTAACATGGCTTAAAGGTTGAAAGGGTATTTTATGTCTTGCTTTGGGCAAAACAAGCACTTTAATTGAGTGTAAATTGATGATGCACAATTGCATGTGGGGATTACATTGCAACCTGTTTCGCTGCTGTGGCTGCAGTGGTCTCACTCAATACTGGACCAATTTCAAAAATTGTTGTCTCCATTAGTCACTTAGACATAAAACCTGGCTTTAAAAAATGCTGAAGTTTCCCTTTAAGAGCAAGTCAGCTGTTTGTGGTTAAGAGCTTTTAACATCAGCTTTCTGTGGCACTGTAGAGGATTCTGAATACATCTTAAAGTAACATGTAACACATTAGTAACTTCTTTAAGTCATGCTTTATACTAAAAACAAAGCATACAGAACAAAAATATATCTGGCACATCTTAGTTGTATTTTTTTTTTAGTTTAAACACCGTCACTAATTTCACATGAACCATCACTAACATCAGAGAGAATCTGTGGTCCTGACAAATGTATAAAGTTAAAAATAAAGTAAAATAGTAAAAACTTCAATGAAGAATGAATTTTTCAGTTCCTCCTACATGTTCTTAGCCCTCAGTGAGTTTGTAGGAGGCACTTGTTAATCGATGCTTTAAGCAAGAAGGTTGGTAAGATGGATTTTTACAATCACCTTGAGATGCCTTTAAGAGACAGGGCCACGGGTTGCTTTCTACTTCAGATTCACTAATATTATCATGAAATACGTTTTATTTCCAGTAGAAATGCACGGTGCGAGCAGTGCAACACCTGGTCAGCTCTCTGAGTCCTTCAACCAAATGATGTCTGTGATATGTAAATGCTGATTGGATTGTCCTGAGCCAAATGAACACAACAGTTGATATGAATTCTCACACTGACTAATATCTCTTTTTAAAACTGCACCACCATTAGCTGATTGCTGAACAGACTGAAAATCAAATCCTCAACTCGCTGTTTGGAGCCACATCATATCAATTATTCTGGGCTGCAGTATATCAAAGAAATGTTTGTCTTAGTCTCGTAATTAACTGGACGTCAGATGCAAGTTATAGACCCTCCAGCTTCATGCACGCACGACCTGGTGGGATGACCTCGTACATGACAGCAGTGTGTGTGGGAGACCAAGGTCATTCTTAAGTTTCTGTAATATGTAATCTATCCGCTCTCACAGATAACATCATAGCGTTGTGTTTTATCTCGTGCTTAAATCAACATAATGAATATCCACTGTCACCACAGCTACAGTACTACTCCAGTTGAGATACCTGCAAAGATTGTTGCCTGTTGTTGCTGAAAGGTGTGGTTTCACATTATGCTACTCAACCCTACATTTTGCAGGGCACATTTCAAGAGCAGGAAATGTTTACCATCTTAGTTTAGGTTGTTAGCATGCTAACATTTGCTAATCAGCACAAAGTACAGCTGTGACTAATGGGAATGCTATTAGTTATGCAGGTATTTGCATGAGACAGGTCAAACGTTAAACCCGATGATAGTGTTAGCACGAAAGTGAGGAGATTACTTAAGTTGCAAAGTTTATCCTGAGGTCCAGCTACTAACCCAAAGTGTCAATATTTGACGACCTGCATGGGAATAAGGCTCGTTTTATGACAGTTCATCCAATAGTTGTCAAGGCTTTTCAGTCAAAACCAAAGGGCTCTGGAAAAAAAATAAGACAATGCAGAAGTTCCTTCACCTGCATTCTTTCTAATGGCCAGCAGGGGGTGACTCCATTTGTTGCAAATAAAAGTCTTATTGCAAAGAAATCTATGAAAAATTCTTATTGATTTATTACCTCAATAAATATTTTCCTAATGAGTTTATGGTCTCTGTTGTTAGGTTTAAATCTTCTTCAGTGCAGTATGATGTTCATTTCGTAAAGTTATGGTCCCATTTAAGGTAAAATAGACAATAAAGCAGGCTATGCTTTTGGGCGTGGCTACTTTTTGAGTGACCAGTCCCTACCACAACCTATCAGTCACAATACAGACTTTGCAATGTGTGTCCTCAGCAACTCCCCCTCTCTGGTCACTTCTTGCATCAAAAAATGAAGATGGCCACATGTCACAGTGGCTAAGTCAACTTCTTTTTTGTAGCTTATGCTAAAAACAACAAATATTAACCTCATATAATTATGGCATGCCCTTCAAATTGTGGATGAGAAGTGGCCAGACTCATAATATACAAAGGAAAGAAAAAACTCAAACAAACTGGCCTGATCTAGCTTAAAGCTAAACATTATCCATGGTGTCAAAGATGAAAACATTTTTTAAAATGTAAAAGTAGCTTTGGATAGACTCTGCATATTGACTGATAGCTAAGCCAAACAAACAGGGAAAAGAGACGAGGGATAACAGGGAAAAGTGTTGATAAAGAGTATTTGTCTCTCCACAAAACTGCCTGGATCATAATTATTACAGTCTCAAATCCACATAGCATGACACCTGAACATAGGACTTTCACATTAGAATGTCTGTTCTGCCTTAGTTGAGGCTTGAACTCACAACTTCTGAGACTGAGGTCCGCCTTCTATCTCACTGAGCTAATTGGCAAGTGACAGTTCATGTGTGGCTTCACAAACTGACTAAGCCAAGCATCAGGGTGCCAGACAGTAGCCATCCATGCCATGGAAAAGCAAATTTCAAAGTGAAAGTTCCAAAGCTGTAGCACATATGGTTGATTTGTTATGAATTTTCAAAGTTTTGAAATTTAGAGGCTTGGTGTAGCGCCACCATCAGGACTATTGTCTTGTGTTTCAAGTTGAGGACATCTGGCATGGGACTGGACCTTTGTGCAAAGTTTGGGTAGATTTCTCATATGGAAATGTTGCATGAGCTGAGGCTAAAACTCACAATCTTCAACACCAAGAACCATCCTCTATCTCACTGAGCTAACTGGCAAACAGAAATGCCACACATAGCTTCACAAACTGACTAAGCCAGTCACCTGTGTGCAAGACAGCATCTGTTAGTGTGTAAAGGCAGATTTCAAACAGCTGTCAAAAATTTAGTTATTAAGACAAAAATCCGAAAATACACAAACTGCATCGGGACAGCATGGAGATGTTGGTAATTTGTTTTTAACAATGATTTATTGGCTCCATAAGTGAGAAACTGATGTTTAAGAATGCCATTTTTGCATTGACTCCAATTGTTCGCATGAGAGCAAAATTCAAAATGCTGTAAAAAAAAATTGAGTTTTTGAGATAAATTTTTACAGTCAAACATTTTGATGCACTGTAGGCTCAATTTTGGATAAATCAAAAATCTGTGTGGATCATTTGTGTAGGACAGTCTGAAGGGGGGGAGAGTATGATTTCCTCGGAAGAAGAAGAAGAACATGCAGGATAACAATAGGGTCCTGGCAGCTTAGGCTGCCCGGCCCCTAATAAAGTAAGTAGTGTTATAATAAAGTTTTAAAAAAAAAGTACTGTTTAGATTAAGTTAAATAAGATACAGTTAAATCTGAAGTTAAATATAGTAAGAAAGTTGAATAAAGTAGTGTAATAATAAAGTTGAATAAATTAAGTAGTGTTGTAATAAAGTAAAGTAAGTACTGTTATGATTAAGTTAAATAAGATACTGTAAAAGTGAAGTAGTTGAATGAAGTGGTGTTATAATAAAATTAATTAAAGTAGTGTTATAATGAAGTTAAATTAAGTACTGTTATATTAATGGTAATACTGTTATAATGAAATAAATAAAAGCAGAGCCTCTGGTGCTCGTCTTGGGCCTTTTTTTGTTTTTTTAACGATGTGACTATTTACACTTGATGTTGAGGATAAAGTCATTTTAATCGTCCCACGCAGAGCAAGCCGTAATACACTGAGTATCGATATATTGCCCACGCCAAGTTGGTCTACCATGTGATAGATTTAGTATATCTCCGGTGGTTTCTGGTGAATTCATTAAAAGGTGTCAGTTTATCTGTTGCATAGATGATATGACCACAGAATGGTAGGAAGCTGCTCTGCCACCACATTTCCACCCTCAATTAAATCTCTTTTGACTTGACAGCTCTGAGGTGCTTGTACTGTGCGTTTTTTTATGGTGGAGCCACGGTAGGAAAAGCTTATGTATTATTAAAAGCTATGCAGGGTGAGAGGGTACAGACACTACATGAATTATACAATATATTATTTAAGCTGCAGTCTTCCCCCGCTCTTGATGGTTCTGCCTAAAGGCTCAACATGCTTTCTGCAGACGTCATTTTGCTCGAAATCAACATTGTGAACTGTAGGAAATTCTGCTAATCTTGTTTATCTTAGAAATACTATTTATGGTCGGGGACAGACATGTTTGCTATTCGTTTTTTTCTTCTACACCCAGAAAAAGCCGTCATCATTGTAATTGATTCGTAGCCTTCATCATTATTGTGAGCCTGTCCACTCTTCAGTGTGCTTTTTATCTTTTGAAAGGAAGAAAATTGAACTGAAGGCTAGTCCACACCATGTGAAAGTGGTTCTTTTGAAGCCCACTCTCAATAAGAGTTAATTGAGATACAGTATATATCATCATAGTAAAAGAGATGTGGCATCTTGACAGTAACCTTTTCAATATGAAGACATCATAGCATCCAATCTTTCTCCAGCTGAGTACTGATTTCCAAAGTGGTGGCCATTTTTCCTCAAAAGATGCTCAAAAAAAATTTGCCTTGTCAGGGAAAAAAACTCTCGTATCCTGCTGCTTTTTATGCCATAACACCCTGACTATAATCCAAATCTGGCATTTCCAAGTGACGTTAGATAGTTGACTAGTGCATCAGTGACGGATTCAGGATGTTTGAAGGGCAGGGGTGAAAAGGAAAAAAGGGCACCTACTGCATGACATGGGGACAAGAGGGCAGCCAAAAGGGGCCATCCTCTCGTTTTCGCCACTCAAGAGGGCGGCCAAAAGGGCACATCCGCTCGTTTTCATCATTCGAGAGGGCAGTTGATAGGGCACATCCTCTCATTTTGGTCACTCAAGAGGGCACTTTAGCGCAGTGTTTTCAACCGAGGCGGCACCAGGGGGGGGCGGTCGCAATGCTGTACATAGTTAAGATGTTTCAGTCTGGACAGAGTGCTCCAATATATCAACATTACCATCCACAGAGCTATGCCATTAGCATGGCTAAAAACGAACTTGTCGGTTCAACCTGTCAGGCTCTTTCTAAAAACACCTCAAACATATCTTTGACATTTCTATGCAGATATGCCGTTACAAATTGGCCATGATATATGGTGATACTGATATATACTGCATGTGTAATAAGCTCAAATCGGATAATAATATTGGCCATACTGATACGTAATTTCCATTCCTGATTGTCAGAGTGTTTGCCATTAGTACGAGGGCTCATCAAGCCCCAATAGTCAGAAAAATGTCCCATTGGACTCAGGACCATTCGTCCGACAGTCCAGTATCCCGAAAACAAACGCATTGTTCCAAAAGACCATTTCTACAAAACTAGCTACTGTACACAGAAGCACATGGGCAATAATCAAGCAGAATGATGTCATTAGACCTTGCTACTATGGCGAAGGCATGACCTGCCATTCTCCTCCTCATGCCTAAACCTAATCAACCCAACCAATGAAAGCAACAAGTACAGTACTAGCTGATCAGTGGCAGCATTAGGTAGGTTATGCTTTTGACATCAAGAGGTCTGATGATGTCATTCTGCATGAAAATTAGCCACATGCTGCTGTAACAAGCTGTTTACAAGTGAGCTACTGGTCCAGTGGGATATCTTTCAGACTACCGGGGCTTCAGAATAATTGACTGTCTGAACAATGGGCAGGACTGCAGGTACAGCACATTACAAGGCATTCGGGCCAATCATGGAACACAATATGCCAGAAAGCCATCAGTGTGTTTTCAATGTACAAATTGAAACTGTCATCTAACATCTATGGTTTATTGATATCAGTGAATGTGTAGTAATTGGAGCGGCTGTGAAAGAGGAGTAGTGGTGAACTTAGTGGCTGTCTCATTCTCCTGACAGGCCTGGGGCCTGGGGATGTAGAGTGAAGAGAGGGAGCAGCTTCATCTCCACTGTATATCACAACACGGTGTGTGGAGAATTCGAGGGGAATAAATGGCCCTGTGCAGCTCCACAGATTTCCATAACGGTTCCTGTATTAGACAACAAGTGGGGGGTGAGACGAGTGGTGCGCAAAGGGCAAACTCCTCCACATATTTATAATTTTCTCATGTGTACGGTATAATGAATCAGATACTGCAGATATGCGATGTATATGTTCACCCACTATATGTCCACTCCCCCACACACAGCACACTAAGTGCTCTGCATGTTTCCAGAGTGAACAAAATGTACTGTCTCTGTGTGGTCTACCCTCGACACTTCATCAGTGGTGTTCCTTTTTCTTCAGAAAGTCCTGCCCCAGGTCAACCAGCCGAAGTGTTATCAGGCTTAGCTTGTGTCCAGGTGGCTAACTGCTCTTCTGGCTGTGCTTCTCTTAACGCCTCAGTTGGCTCTTCCTTGTCTCTCCCTCACAATACTGAAGACTGCCTCAAGGCTGCAGAGATGGAGTGCACTGTGAAACCCCTGTATCGAAACCCCACATGGCATGAGGCCACGTGTCCAGCTGCTGTGGCAGCAGTCTCTGACCAGAAGCTCATACTGTGTGAGTGACTCCTCAAAGGCCTGCTCAGAGGCTCTGCCTCAGGGACTCTCTGTTCCAGCAGGACAACTTGCTTCAATCCGATGTTTGGTGCTGGAGTGGTGAATGATAGAAGCCTTTTGGCTGATGCAAAAGTAGACACAGTTGCAACAGTGCTCTCCTGATGCAAAATGTAAGCCTGTTCTTCGACCTCAGATTCTCCCTACACCACCATCACACTCACAAAATTTGGGTCAATGTCTAAAGTATTTTTGGAGCAAGTATAGAATAAATTCAGAGTTTAGACTGAGGCAAAACTGTTCGGAGGTGATATGAACTCCAGCCCAGTCTGCTCCCTTTACCGCTCTCTCTGCCAGTAACCAGCCGCAGTCGGCACCTCACTGAAGCCCATTCCATACATGCTCTGCAAAACTGACATTTTCTAGACATTACCCAGAGGTGCTGTATGTGAGAAATGTCTGAATGAGTTGGATTGGACATTAATAAGACTTTACCCTGCGCTCCCTGGTACAAAGTCTGTGTAATGTCCATGTATTAACAAAGCAGGTAATTGCCCAGAGAATTAACAGTGGGTGTGCTGATGATGTTTCTATCATGCGGCTCACACACAAATGTAATTGTAAGATTGTATGAGGGCAAGTGGAAGAAGTGTTCTTTGTATTTGTTGTGTTAACAATAGTGACGTCAGTACGGTTTGGGCGGGTTGGGCTATGAAATATTAAATCATCCATATTTTATCACTACATCTTAGCCTTTATATACTTCTTTGTAAAATACAAAAATGTGAAATTATCGGTTATTGTATCGGTATCGGAAAGAGAAGCAGGTAATCATGGGTTAGCAGTTGAAAAAGAATCCATCCAGAGTTTATATGATAAAACAGCTCATTATTGATGTGTGTTCCCATTCCCCAGACAGAGAGCCTTTTCCTGACAGATTCCCATGGGTTGCGGATTTTCTACATTAAAGGGATCAGCGGTTTTTTTTTTTGTCTCCTCTTTTCCACCTCTTATCCCTGTCAGAAAGCAGTTGATTGTGTTTCCCCAGTCCTTCTTTAATCTCCCAGCGACGAGATGGAAGACGTGGAAAGTGTATTTCCTTGCTTACTGTCTAAGACTCTAGAGGCAATCTGTCAACTCAATCCCCACCAACCTATGTGTGTGTGCACACATTTGTTCGTGTGCATGCTCCTACTCACTACACCTGTCACCATCCAACTGTGTGAGGTCACCCATGGTGGTCTCCATCTCTTTTCACGCCTCTGTGCGTTCCTCTGCCTGTGAGGCTGCTTTTCTCCCTGCAACATCAGCGGGGTCCCGGTGATAAGAATTTCTACATGAGGTTACAGCTACTATTAACTGTGGTTGACAGACCAGGGGTGGCACTGGGGAGGATCATTACACAACTCTACAGAGAGGGATGACATGGAAGCATGGCATTAATGAAATCCCAGCAAAGACTTTAATTTAATAAAGTTTTATGTCAAAATCCGAAACTGTAAATGGTCAGGATGTTAAGCCCTACGTACATCACCTCCTGAAGTACTGAACCATGAACGTGAGTGAAAGGTTTCTTTTGAATGTGATGTTGTTAATTCAGCAAATGTTTCAGATGGGCAGAGAGAGCCATGCTAACCCATACACAGCAAGAAGTGAAGGAATAAGTAGTGCTGAAAATGTGTTGATTATGTTGGACAGAGAAAGTTAGTGGTTATTTGTCAAACATAGTGGAGCATTTAACAGCCAAAGGGCCATATTTCCCTCAGGCATTGGTAGAGCCCAAAAACAGAGCTAATAGAAGAGTGAATATTGGACTTTAATTTATCAGATGGACACAAACATGACTTCAAATTAATGGTAATGTTGCTCCATAACTGGTGGATGCAGTGTTTCCCCTACATGCAGTTAGCAGTGGTGCTATGCCGCAGAGAATTTATTAGCCCGCTGCTATATAAAACTTGCTATCTCTACTTTAAGCAGCCAGACTTGGGAGAAGCATAAATTTAACACTAATAAAACACCCCTAGATAAGGGTGCATCGATCATTACCAATCTAAATAGATTTGTTTTTTGATGGTTCCCATAAAGACCGATCAGAAGAGCCAATCAGATGGCGCACAACATGTGAGACGACATCTCTACACACCCCGAAAATAGCTTCACAGGTCCAAAGGTCCTGACAAACTTAAGCTCACACTAACAATTCACTGTTTTATTCATGGTTTACTGCTAACCACACGCCCAGCTCACCTGCCTGTCCCAAGTGCAGACACACTGTCTGTTACCTCTCTCAGTGACAATTAGCTTGGCTTGTTTTTTACTAGTAATCAGCTCCTAGCAGTCCGGACCACTCTGCAAAAGTAAGGATAGCGATGCATTCGGGTGCCATTCACCAACAAAGGCTTTATTGCAGTCTTCACCACAAAACAATAACCATAGCCTTCTCATGAGGCTGAACAGGAGCCCTGAGCTCATCTAGACACTGAATTCTGCTGCTATCATCACTTCTCGCTGCATGTATCTTCACCGTGACACCTCGAGAGAGCTGCCTCTCTCCACACACAAAGCACATGTCACACCCTCACAGGTATCCACAAGACCACCACCCTTAAAGGGGAAAAAGGGTGAGCCAGTAACACGTCTCCCTCTGTTTACATGAAGCTTTGTTTTGTCATGTATTGTGACATGGCATCTTTATATACAGTATACCAGCTCCTTCTCATCTGCATTTCTTCAGGATTTCAGTCCTTTCGTCTCTGTGACTAAACATATTGATTAGGGGATAAGGGGGGCTACTGTCACAATTTTTGGTTTTGATGTCATTACTCAAAACCTCTGTAGCTATTTGGACACATTTTTATGTAGGTAATTTGAATCCGTGTCCCAGTTATTAACTAGTCATCAATTGTTTGTTCAGGCAATGTTAGAGTCGCAATATTGATAGAAACAGCAGATGTCAAATGTCACGTTTGACCCCTCGTGCAGAAGCGATTGTAACAGCATATGGCTCAATGGGAGGCTTTTTATTAAAAGTATTTCAACATCTACAACCATGTTCATATATGTGTCTAAAGCCCCCCCTCCTGTCCACGAACATGCTAAATATCTTCCCACAGTGCAAAATAAAACTCAGGTACTTTAGCTGCTGCTGGATAAAAAATACTAAGGGAAAGACAGGGATGTGTAAGTAGGAAACTGTTCGCTAACTAGTCAGTCACAACTTGTTTTCACTGCCCACAAGTGGCACATAAAAATTGGTTACTGCGGATTAAAGTCACTGCTTGTGGCAAATGCTCCTACAGATCTGTTTTACGGCAAGTGACGTGGGATGAATACATCACTTCTTACTGATTGGTTTGAGCGAAAGAAAAAACAAACAGGCCTAAACCCCCAACAAAAAGTTAGATGGGTAAAATTAAAGAATATCAAGTGAATAAAAGAAGTTAAACAGAATGGCAATTAGATAATTCCCCACAGTGCCCCGGGTTAATCTAAATTAATTAAGAGCAATACTGATAATCATGTAATTGTTTACGTCATTCATCAAGCAGTTAGTTTTTCAGTTGTATGTCTCTTCACTTAGAATACTTTTAAGCTGTATCAGACAAGCAGCTTTTTGAACATATTTCTGACATTTTATAGAGGAAAACATTAATCAGATTAATCTAAAAGAATAATCAACATACAGTTAATCAGTAATTACAACAATTCTGTTAGTACATCCCTGGAAGTTTGTCCTAAGGTTGGGTTACGAGGCAGCTTTGCTTCACACATCACAGCAGGTTGGAGACTCTTTAATAGGTAATGTGTGCATTAGTAACCACTCAGCAGAAGAGTTAATTAAACATCAATAAATGCTGCAAAACAGAAGCAAAACAGTGATTAACATAATACATCCCAAGGTATTTACCTCATGATAAACCAGAGTGTGAGTCCATCAGGTTGGAAATGCAAATATCTTGAATCCCACACAGTAATCATCTATATTTTTATGTCCGTGCTAAACACTGCACTGTTGACATTTCTTGACAGTGTGCTCATCATGTCGGTGGCTATTATTTCCTGTGAATGTGCAGCCAGGCATCCTGCCAGTGTGGTGCCATTCTATTTACTTTCATAGTAATATCTTGTTATTGAGCAGCTTGTGTGCTTTATTGCATATTTGTACCCTTTTGAGGATTTAAATTATGCACATATATCTTAAATTGGCTCCTTTTTTAATATTCACCATCCCATCAATCCATATGAATTATGTTTAAAGCAGCACAAAGTCGTTCTCCAATAAGCCCTTACCAAGGTGAATATACTCCAGGCCAAGTCAGCGCTCGTAAATGCAATCCAACTGCTCAGCACCAGTTTCCATCAATCAGTCACAGAAAGGTTGTAGCAGCCACCCCCCACCCTCGTTCATCCTTTTGGTAAATGATGTAGAAATGAATGCCTGTCATTTATCCACCTGCGTGTATGTCACACAACTAAAATATATCTTTTCATTTTAGAGCAGTTTTAAGATGCTAACCTCTGGCTATCTCTTGGCTTGATTTAGTAAAAGGGAAAAAAAAAAAGTTGTAGTCTTTTCTTTATCACGGTTGATTTAACAGTCAGAGGCAGTCATTTATCTTACACTCCTAACAGACTTATACGTCTTGTGTTTAACTCCTCTTGAGGGAATTACCGCCCTTTGTGTAAATCTTTGTGTGTTTGAGAGTGCAGCTGTATTAAGCTCTCTCACACACAGGATTTATGGGTGTGAGGTTTGTAAAAGACTCTGGTGAAAGCTGTAATTCGTGGCTCGTAAGTATGAATGACAGCTCAAACACTGTGCACGATGCCTGCATAATGACAAACCAGATTACCGCAAAATCAATGCAAATAGTTGTCTGCCCAAGAATCACTGATGATATTTGACACACGCGCCTCCAGTCACTTTGTTACAGTGTTGTAACTGTAAATAAACACTGTTTTACCTCCCAGGTTAAAGCCCTCTTAAATTTGCCACAGGGTTGTTGTGTGTCAGGTTCAAAAGGTGAAGATAGAGGCTAATCCTCTTTAAAGGTATTTTATACATTTAGAAAAGCAACGGAGTGCCTGTTCATGTAGCTAAAATAGGAGTCTCTGTTGCTGTATGTATGTCCTTCACTTTTCTCATTAACATTTCATATAATCGACTTCACACTTGGCAGTTGTATTGCTGAGGACCCAAGGAAGTGCAGTGTAGGGTTCAAGCTCTTGAGATCTATGGGACATTTGGGGTTATGTATGACCTCCTGCCTCAGCAGGGCCTGCTTTATGTGTGTTTTCTCCTCTTTGTCTTTCAGGTCCTGGTGGGCGAGCTGAGATAGTGGCAACTGGGAGCACCTGGCCAGTCTCCTAGTGGCAGTTTATGTGAGCCTGACTGCAATCAGTTTGTCCTCTTTCCCTCATCCCACCATGTTTTTCTTTAGTTGTGTTTTACACCATACAACACCCTGCACACATCACTCACTCGCCCATTCACCTGCCGACACACTGACACCAAGATTTACACACCTTATAAATGAATCCCTCTCCGTCGTTCACTACATTACATTCAAGACTAGATGCAAAGAGATCAAAGTCAAAAAATTCAAGCATCACCACTGTAACTTCCAGGATGAACGCTTTTATTCCAGTAAATAGCTTGGTCCCAAATAGCTAGCTGCTAACAAATGACTCGTATACTCTAGCATTGCTAGGGGAAGAGTGAAATAGGGAGAGCACTATGTCACGGCAAGTGTAATGCTCAGGACCCAAGGAAGTACAGTGTCTAGTTTGAAGTTGTTTGGATGAGTAGTTCTCGTGAAAGCTGGAGGGCAAGCAATCCAAACTTTAAAAGAAAAGCTGAAGTTGCAAAGTAAAGGGGAGAAACAAAGGGCCGACATGCAGCAAAGGGCCACAAGGCGTAATCAAAAGCAGGTCACTGCTACAGGACTCAGTGTGGGGCGCATACTCTACCAGGTAAGCTACCAGGGTGCCTCTAAACAGGCACCTTTTGAACTGGCCACAGGATAGCAGGGATGGGGCAGGGAAAAGTTCTGGCAGGCAGACAAGTATAGATAAGAGTTCAGGCCCAGGTCCAGGTTCAGATAACAGGGGTCCAGTTGCAAAGTTCAGAAGCTGGAAAGCAAGACACAATACAACTAAGCACCTACGACAATCTGGCGAGGAGTGAGTGGAAAATGGCTGATTAAAGACTGCAGGGCTGATGAGGTCACATGACTGGGACTGAGGGGAAAGAGGTTACTGCAGAGCAGGAGGGTGTGGCTGGGAGTGGGAGTGAGGTGGCCAGGACAGGAGAAAAAGTCAGAGGGTATCTGTTCGTCAAGTAAGTGACTTTTTCTCTGCTGTTACCAATTACAATACATCGATTCAGGGTATGAGGTAGTGATACAACATTAGAGATCTCTGGATTTCACTACATGGAATTCATTTTGATTCTATTTGTGAACATCTTGGCGTATTGAAAAAACTGAGTAATGAAACTGTTAAAAACTGAGCAGGTGGCCCGCTGTTATTCAGTGAATGTAGCTGACAGTGAGAAAAGATTTTTAAAATGAAATTCAGGGGTTAAAAAACATGTTTTATTTGTCGCGTCTTGATGTTTTTAGATCGCAGTACTTCATTTTCCTGATTTGTATTCTTAAATATAAATAACCCACATGCTGCACAGTGTCAGTGTACAGTGTATAAGATCATATGTTTCTAGGTGACAGAAAATTTATAGTCTGAACACATACCACACATCTTTTCAGTCACTTTACTTGGTGAGCTGTATTTGCAGTTGGATTATGGAGGGAGGACAAGGCAACATTGCAATCATACCCCGATCAATAATACCAAACGTTTTATTTATCTGAGGTCACAGCAGCTACAAATTGTATTGATCTCGAAATCAAGGCAACTGAGTGTTAACATATGGACTTAATGGCTAAAATACAGCTTTGTATGGCAGGAAGGCTCTGTGATAGTATGTGTAGTGTTTGGAGTGTGTGTCTGTTCTGGTAATTGCTACATAGTGAGGACCGAAACAAGAAAGTGAGGACATTTTTGGAAAGTGAGGACATTTTGGACAGACCTCACTTCTGCAAGGGCCTGTTTGAGGGTTAAGACTTTGTAAGACATTTAAGGTTCAGGTTAGAGTTAGGTTTAGGTTTGGGTTAGAGTAAGGGGTTTGGGCATGCTAATGTCAATGAGGGTTCTCACAAAGATAGAAGTGCAGGGACCTGTTTGTGTGTGTGTGTGTGTGTGTGTGTGTCTGTGTCTGTGTGTGTGTGTGTGTGTGGTGTGTCCAGGGTTACTGGGGTCAGACCTCATGTACATGTCAAGAGATTAAGTGGGGCATCTGCCAACAGGGCTGTGACCTTTCACCATGACCCCAAAACTTTTCTCCGGTCAACTGATTTTCACATCCCGCATGTAAACTTTGCATGTAAACTTGAATATGTTTTGCAGTAGTTTTTTCTGGATCAATACATTTTTGTAAGACAAACGATAAATACTTACACTTACTGATAATTAGCTGTTGCCCTCATCACCAAAAGTTGTAAACAAATTGAATAACAACACTTGTTGATTGTCCCCCTCAAAAAACAATGGGGGAGTAATTGCGTCCTGTTATCTATTGTTCATAAAGTAGATAATAAAAAGGTTTGACTTATTCATTTGGTCCTGAATTATCTGCCTATTAAAAAGCAAAGACACAGGAATATTAATGAGTGAGTTTGACCTCACGGCTGATAGGTCAGCACAAAGAAAGCTGAGGAGATGGGAAAACCAGTAGCCAGTGCTGCATGATTTAGTCCTTTGAGCTCCTGTGCAAAATCGGTGAGCCTGAAATGTCACGTCCTGTTTTCCACAGCATAGCAGTGTGCATACTCTGTTTTCTTTTCAAGTGTCTGGTGACTGTTATTAAGCCTTGGATGCTCTTTAGTGTTCTATTTATTTATTTAAAGGCAGACAGCTACCAATGTCAGGAAATGGGACAAAAAAATGAAAAGGTTAATCGCCCCTGAGTTCTTATTTCACACCCTCTGTTACACATAACGTAATGCTGCACGCCTGATATTCCTCTGGGTTTGTAGCTCCCTCAGGCAACATCTTGTCTACCTTGACCTATTAACAATGCCACAAGTTTAAAAAAAATACCCGAGGCCTTTCAGCACAGCCTGAGCATTTCTCTGTTCAGTGCAGCTGCACTCCTTTAATTCAACTGGATTTATTGCACGGGAGGCTGAAGTTCAAGCAGCTTGTATCTGGTCTAAACTGAGTCACACATGATATACCATGGTTATCTGTGGTGTGTGTTTGTGTGGACAACAACCAACACTGTAGCATCTTTTATTTACTTACGGTGAGAAGTCAGATGCATTATCAACAATATTTTTTACTATGCTATTATGTCTGCTGCTCATTTATGATAGATGTTGTCACATATTTTCTCTCACAGTAATCATTTTGATGTATGCAGCACGCCATCTCTTTATTTTGTGACTGTATTTTCTGAATAGTGAAAATTAGCCAAAGGAAAACTTTAATGCACCCTCTGGACCTTTCAATATCACAGACTCATTTATGTAAGTGACATAAACAAACAAAATACTAGTTTTGCTGGATAAAAACAATAGTCATTCATGTCAGTTTTCAATCAAATTAGGCATTTCTGCACATTTAAAATTAAATTTTATACTCTGTACAACATTCTATTTTTTAAATATGTCCTATCAAATTGTATTGTGTTTTAATTATTTTTCATAATTTATTGTTTTTAGATGTAATGTACAAATACATTTCATTGCTGGGTGTCAATCACTTTGGCTACGTTCACATCAAAAGCAAATGTAGTACTGACACAGAAGGATGATTTTATTCCCATCAGATCGAGACCAATTTCAGTACGTGGGCCTAAATCCAATACATTTCCAGTCATTAGCCATGCGGCTGTTGTGGTAACAGTCATTTCAGATTTCATGAGTGTTATTCCCATGGATTTTCCCATCATACTTTACTACACAGGTATAGACTACTCACCATACAGTGTTGGAGCAGTCCGTTGAAACTACAGAAAGCTGCTGTTACTGTACCTTTGCTGCACTAGGCTGCCCCAGTCGCCAGTCAATAAAGCCCAACTGCCAAGCACTTTTTGACGGGGACAGCTTGCCCATATGCTGTGACAGCATTGTTGAGCGATGCCGAATGTAGCCCTGGATATCCTGAAGTTTGCAAGAACTGCACCTCCGTAAAACGCTTCACATCACAGCCCTACTATTCCTGAGTCTTCTCCCAAACCTTTCTCTCCACAAAACTACCAGCAATAGCTGCCAATACAACCAGTGGTCCAGAAGCCCATTTGTATGACATGTCATGGCCGGAACCAGCTCGCCAGAGGATCGACTCCAGCCCACCACATGACTAGGGTAAGAGGTACCAGGGTTCAGGAGTTAGCTAAACATTGAGCAGCTGCTTCATGTAAAATGTTGCTTCAGAGGCTCTGTCTTAAAACAATATTGGTGGAACCCTAACTGTATGTTCAAACCAACAGCGACCAGAACTTCCAAAATGGCGGAAGTCATTAGTTTTCAATGAGAGCCTGGCGACTTGGGCGACTTGGGTGACCTGGTCGTCAGCCACGCATCTTGGGCAACCAAAGCGACCGGAGCAGTGCGGAGGGGAGTTAAAACTCGTTTAACTTTATGGTAATGAGCTCTGACGCAGTTCATTCATTCATTCATTCATTTATTCCAAAAATGGATATCGAGAAGTTTATTACTTGCGTTTGCGCACACTCAGTCCTTTATAATGTGTCGCTGTTCAGTTACAGAGACCAAAATAAAAAGAATGGGTTTGAATGGGATGAAACAGTACAAAGCAAAGCATTTTATCAACATTATTTCTGTAGGCCAACTATGAGCTTTTTGACTGGACAACAGCAAGCAGCAACTACGCTGCTTTGGAGCCAGTAGTCCACTTTGTGGCTCCTTTAAATTGACAAGCACGATCCAACTTTCAATGATTCACGTGATGAGTGACTAGAGTGACCAAAGTTGCCACAAATATTTTTGACAGTTGTGCTTCTTGGGCGCCCGCGAGAGACTTTGCCTCTTTGGAAGCCTCTGGTTAAGTAAGCTGACTTAATGTAGAAAAATTGAGACATATTATTGGTATTGCATTTATTTTTCTTCAGACATCTTAGGGCTGTTCATCTGTTTAATAAAAGGATGAACATTTACAGAATGCACTTGTACTTCTTAACACAAAAAGACAGGGAAAAAATTGGAGCTCTTGTTATTTATAGGTTATTATGCAATGGTTTTATTGGTACGGCCCACTTGAAATCAAGATGGGTTGTATGTGGCTCATGCACTAAAATGAGTTTGACATCCCTGGTCTAGGCAGAAAGACCAGATCTGGGGAAATTATTTAGAACTTAGCAAAAAGCCCTGTAATCTAAACATAGTTTTTTAATTGTCTCTGTGTTAGCTGCTTTAAAAAATAGATAATACTTGCTTAAAGATAACAAAGCAGAGGAAGAGTCACCTGTGAGTCACAAGCAAGACATGGGCACACCGGCTGAAAGTACCACCAGATCATCAGCCACTAAATCACTTTTTATTTCATCTCTTCTTTAAATCTATTCCCAACAAAGTAACTCTCCAATTTTTATTGAAATTATTGAGTGGATCATGACACGTGATACTTTCCTGACACTCTGACTTAACTGTGAACCTCATGACTCCTTCTGCCCCTCTGTTTGGTTTTGATTAAAGATGAAACTAGAAGTTTATCCTGGCTGAATGAATACAGCATCGACCTTTGTGTTATAAATCAAGATCTCTTTCGAAAGTTGAACCATTCTTCTGCAGGTGAAGGAACTGAAATGAAAATGAAACATACTTTAATTACTTCTTTTTGGGGTATTAAAGAGAAATATTCAAACTGTATTTGTGTTGTAACCTTGCCGTTATGACCTTCACTCTTACAGAGAACTGTGACAAAGAAAAAATCTCTGCAGATGAGTTTGAATTTTCCCTTCACTTCATGAATGCACACCCAAACAATAATGAATCTTTGCTATTATCATATTCAGGAACATTTTTCTTTTACTAGTGTGTATCTAATAATCAGGGTAATTTCATGCATAACTTAACAGATATGTCACAGTCAAGTAGCGCCGTGATATTGATTACAGATTAAATAGACATCATTATCATCACTGGGCATGAGCCATTAGTTTGGTGTCAGTGTGTTGGCTCTCCAACCTCCAAAAGCTTCTGTCTGATTGATTAAACTAGCGTAGCTAAATGAAAGCAAATGAATCAGCCAGTGGAAAACCATTTCACAGTGATTTTCTGAGGCTTGAACTGAATGGTTATAAAAGCATGTTACTATGCTCAGCATGTAATTTACAGTCATTTATTTGCTCTCCTGTCAGAACACCATCACCTCAAATCTAAAATACCTGCTATCAGTTAAAAGTGCATTACAAAATATTTTAATTCATCTGATCAGCTCACACCTGAGCCTGCATTTGCACACTGATCATACACTGTATTTGTGTACTGTGCTGTATGTTTACTGCACATTTTTCATTATTGTCATAAAGCTTAGTTCAGCCTGATCTTGAAATACGCACAAACAGACCCCCAACAAATGTTTTCACTGACAAAGTGTTTTTCCAACCACCCCCACTAATGTATATATCTTTAAATAGTCCCCCCCCCCCCCCCCCCCCCCCCCCTTTGCCTCAAAGCTAATTTCTATGCAACAGTAAAGCATTCACTGAGTTCATTTACATGCAAATTATACATTCAAGGCATTCAAGCATTCTGTTTATGAGTTGGCACATGAAAACAGTGTATTCTGTTTATTATAACTGGGATGAGCCATGTGCCAAATATGACAAATTAACAAACAAAAAAAGCTAGCTTGGATTCGCCAGTATCAGCTGGCTTGTAAACAGTTTGCAGTGTATTGTTGGGTTCACAAATGATTTGTTGTTGGAGCCATGCAGCCTCCTAGTTGTGAGCATCTAAATACTGAGACACTCATAAAAAGATGTGGACAATGAGAACAGTATGTTATTCAGATGGAAGTATGCTACAAGACTGAGGCTACGTTCAGATTGCAGGAAAATAAGACTTGTTTCTCAAATCAGATCAGAAGACAGACTGACCACCACCTAAACCGAGACCAAATCATGACCAAGCCGGCACACTGTATATATGTGTGCATGGATACATGTACCATGAGAATGTCTTGATAAAATAATCAATTGCACAGCTGAATTTTATGTAGAAGGATTTTCCTTTGTTTTCTATGAGCAAACAAATACAAACAAGCACTAAGGAGCTAAAATCAACTTAACAATCTTCATTCCAAAGTCTTTTGCTCTGGCAATTCAGTGATATCCCAGCAGTTGTGGTCTTGATCAGTCTTGAAATAAAATCACGAGCCCTCTTTGTCTTACACCAAGACAAGGCAGAGTAAAAATGTGGTCGAGTCTGAGACAACACCTTCATAAAGTGGTCAAGACAAAGACCGATCTCGAGTACTACAACACCTCTGTCTTCACTATACTTGGAGGTGATCACATTCGATTTGTGTGTCCAGATATCACCAACCTATCTGCATGGGTTACTTAGGTCACAATGTAGGTGTCAGTAACTACACAGCTACACTGGAGATGCAGCTTTCCAACGTCAGGATGAAAGAGAACATCAAATGGAGGTCCATCATTTCGCCCTCCAAACAATCGCACTATGCAGTCACTGTTATTTATTCAATTTATTTCCGCGCCTGTTAACAGACTGTTCTTCTCCATGCTGTCCTCCATAGTACCGTGCTACTAGCAGCATGGATTCCGCCACTGCCGTCACTCTGGATTTGAGGTAATCATGTATTGTATTCCTCTATGGAATAACTATTTTCTCTTGACTGGCTCTCTTTCACCTGGGCTGGCCTAGGATATGGAATAATGTCTTCTCCAATATTTTTACTCTCTATGGCCCAAAAAAAAAAAATCATTAACGACAACAAAATGTTTGTATTCCATTGCCAGTGACATAAAGGACACTTTATAAACTGACACACTGCCAACGAAGTGCTGCGTAGCGCAGCGCACCGAAATTCTTGCACGAGCCGCCGCATTTCCGTTCACATCAGACGCACATTTCTCCACGTCGGTCGACAAGCGCTTCTGCTCCCAGCTGTTGTCTCCGTCACATTCGAGGCTGTTTTTCCATCATCGGTGAGTAAATAACCTCATAAAATTATATGACATTTTTTCCTAACAACTGTACATGTATGTCCACTTCTTAGTAATGAGTATATGTATATAAACACACACACATATATATACACATCGCATTTGTCAAATGGGGTGTTTTATTTTGAAATTTGTTTTATTCTGAAAATTGACCAGTAGCTGTTGTTGTTCCTTTGTTTGACTTCCTGCCCGGCTTGACACACGCCGAAACGATCGCGGCACAGCCGGCCGCGGAGCTGTGCGGCGCATTGTAACATGTCTACAATGACAGTTACATGCTGTAGTTTAGTTAGCCTTCTGTTTACCATGGTAATAATTGTTTTAGCATGCTAACATTAATTAGCTCCGAACAAAAAGTACAGCTGAGGTGGATGGGAATATAATTAGTTTTGAAGGTCATAAAGGGTCATAAACCAAGGTATTGGATAAATTCAGACCTGATGATGGTGCTAAATCAAAAGCCAGGGGATCACCAACGTTATTAGGATTCATCCTCTGGGGACCACGAATGCTGTTACGAAATGTCCTGGCGATTAATCCAGTACTTGTAGAGATATTTCACCAAAGTGATGGACAAACTGACACTGTCATCCCCAGAGCCACAATGTTCCTACCATGACTCACCTCATAGCAGAGGATTATCAGCAAGGAGCTAATGGATACTTTTCCACCATTGAGACTCCACAGCGGTAAAATTAATTCATGTACTCATCACATTTTAATGCAGTGGGAAATTGAGGTCGTATATCGTCCACCTACTCAGCATGTCTTGGCTCTCACGTTGATCTGAGAAATGAACAAATTAGTCTGCAAGAAGGAAAATGTACGTTTTACTAATTCCCGTCTCAAATTGCTTCATCTGATTGCTTTCACAATGTGGAACAGATGCTGACCTATAGCAGTGACATGCACAATCATCTCGTAATACATCCAGAGTCCGATGCTGCTTCTCTCTCATTTACATGAATTAAACTACTATAGGTTGCCTCGATAGGTGCCCTAATTCTGCTGAGGTAATATTACAGCTCTTAGTTCTTCTGCGATGGTTGGACACAAAGTTCACTTTCTGCTGATGGTTTCACAAATGAGTATCTATATGTAACTCAAAACTAATAACTGCCTCATGCATCCATGTAGGTGGAGGAAGATACAGTAAAGCGGTCCTAATACGATAAAAAGAACTCCTTTGGCAGACAACAGAGAGCAGGCGGGATCAGAGGTCTCATGAACACTGTGACCACATCGTTTTTTTAGAGTTCAGATTACAAATGGTTAGAGTAATTAAACATTGCAGCAGGCCAGAGGGCTGGAAATCTACAGCCAGCAGCAGGATGGCAAAGACGTAATATATGGAGCAGCAGATCAGGAGGAGATGCTCCTCTGGGAGACTTCACTCTACTGCTTGGCAACCGAGGATGTCCTGATATACAGAAATATGGAGGGTTGTAAATCTATAAAGTGGAGTCTAAGAAGAGGAAGGAAGGTGGAAGAAAGAGAGGAAAGGAACATGAGAGAGAATGTAATAAAAGAACACAAGTAAGATGGTTAATTCATTGTCTTTAGCTTATTGTCATTTGCCTAGCTTCTGCTTTTCCCCACATCTCTGCCTCCTGAGAATTATTTTCAGGCACTATCACACAGTACTGGCAGTGTGACTCGAGGGTTTACTTACTTATTTGTTTTTGGCTACTTGGGGTCAGTTGAACAAGTCTGAGTAAGTGACTCCCAATGACCGTATTACCAAAAGCCAGTGCTTTTCATCGGGTCAGCATTATCATGCTGGGTAAATGACACTGTAATGGCAGTAAAGGAACTGTGCGCTTTCACTGCAGCCGAGGACACACTTGGACAAGGGCAACAATATGTCAGTGTTGTCTTTTAGAGTCGCTGCAATGCGAAGAGTCATTTTAACCCTCTCATGCTATCATGTAAGATTCTAAATCAGCAAAAAATCAACTTTTTCACAGATTTCCCCCCAACATTCCTCCTAAAAAAGCTTATACATATTATTTAAAAGTTGGTAGATTCCCCATTTACAGAGAACAACAGCTGTGGTCAGCTTGAATTGAGACCACTCATCCAACATAATCCACTTCGTCACTATTCATATACAAGGCCTACACTCTGTATGTTACAAAAGCCCCTATGTTGTACAAAGGTATATTTTTTCGTCTATTACTTTGATATAATTTGTTTTGTATCCCACATATAAATGAGTATGTTGACATTTTGGAAAATACGTTTATTTGCTTGTTAAAGTCTCTGTTTGTTACCCAGCAACTGCTTAGAGGACAATAAAGGGGTGAAACAGCTAATTTCTTTACACTGTTTTTTGTAAAACAAATAAGGTACATAGGACACATACTCCACACCACCCATCCTCACCTGGACAAGAAAGGGAGCGATGTGAAACTGTTGTTCATTGACTACAGTTCACGGTTTTACACCATAGTTCCTTACAAAGTTTATTACAAAGCTCAAGGAAATGGGGTTAAACACCCAACTGTGAATGTGGATCCTTGACTTCCTCACAGGCAGACCCCAGGTGGTGAGAGCAGGCGGACACACCTCTCCCACCCTCATCCTTCACATTGGAGCACCCCAGGGCTGCGTGTGGAGTCCCCTGCTGTGCTCCCTGTACACTAGGGCTGGGTATCAGTACTAAATAATTTTTGGGTATGGACTGAAATAACCCATCACTAAGCTGAATCGAACTGTCTCCAGTCAAACAATACCCGCATTCAATTCTTCAATGTAAACACAAGCTTACGCAGCAGCAGTTGCTATGGTACAACACCCAGCTATTAAATAGTCCTAACAAAATCACACAGACATCAACTTTGCTCTACTTTGTTGTTAAATCCGTTAATAACCATTAGGAAGTGTTAGCCATGTGGTGCTAACAGTTAGCCCTGTCACTGCGTGTTTGACCTGGCAAACTCACAACTGTCCCCGGCATGGAGTTGCATTTCCAAAGCAGCTGCTACAACTCATACAGTTTGTGGTGAGGTAAAGTCAAGCGCAGTGTATTTGACGTATTGATATTTATGTACTTGATATTTATCATAATTCTGTACACAACACTCTGCCGTGTCTTTTACTGCCTAAAAACACAAGGTCAGACAGTGGGTTCTACTCTGCTATTTTGTGTCAGCTTTCTAGGGTGCAAAGGGTTGGTTGTACCTGATCTTATGACGTGGTGCATGCTGATGTTTTCTAAAATTGAACTTTGTTTATCTCAGGGTGGAGCCATTGCACTCAGAGAAATAGGCACTTGGGAATTCTTTACATTACTCTCACTTTTGTCCACCGACAACAAAGCTTTTGAAGGCACAAAAAACATGACATGTGTCGGGCCTTAAGTCCAGGATAAGGGCCTTTTCTCCCTGTTGAGGTTAGGAAGAAGGTAGGCAACACCCTTTATGAGAAAGGTAACAATCTTCTTACCCTAACTCTTTGCCAGAAAGTAAATACGCGTATGTCTCAGAATGAGACACAATAAGTGCAGGTACATGCATCCTAGCATAATTAGGATCTGACTTTTAGCATGTCCTATTCAAGCCCTTACCCTGGTTTTAGATACCTAAATGTCTTAGTTGGTGTCTATGATAAAAAAGCAGGAGACAAAGACTTGTAAACATCTCTCATTTTCTGATTACTTTTTCTTTTTTTGCTTTTGGCAAAGACACTTATTCAACTTTTTAACAATTTGATGATAAACAACCAACAACAAACAAATCATCGACGCATTGATGTGAAATGAAAGTGTGACACAGACAAGAAAGAGGATGAACTCATTATCGCTTGTCGCTCTTGTCTTCGATTACAATAATTTGGAGGAGTCAAATCCAGCAGAGTGAGTTAAGATGCAGCAGCATCCAAGCGGCCACAAAATCACAAAGTGGTTTCATCCTTAACTGATGAGAAAACTTTCCACAGAAATAACAGAGAGGAGGCTGCATATAAACATCATCATATACTGTAAAATAATTAAATAAAAATAGAAAGCTTTATAACATGTTTTGACAAGTGAAAACATTCAGTTTTGAACCATGGCAGCCAAAACTAGAATTCCCACCTTGCAGTTGTTTGCTTCCACAAACCCATAAAGCTGCAGTTATAGTTTACATCCATGTCTGTGAAAACATGAACGCTTCATACATATCTTCAACCCAGCAGCACAGAAGATCTACACAATCAGCACAGTTTCAAGGTGGACACCCAAGATTAGTGTCACCAATTCGGCATCTGACCAAATGTTCTTCTGTTACTGAGTTATGGTGTTAAATAATGGCCAGAATAGTATTTTTGCAGAACGTGATGATATAAAATGTCATCATCCTATCCTATTAGACATTTGTGTTAAATTTTGTCATAATTAGCATATAAATTCTTGATTTATGGCCAAAATGTTTTGTGAGGTCACAGTGACCTTCAATCTCTTAATTCTAAATCAGTTCATCAAGTGGCCAATTTGTGCCAAATTTGAGGAAATTCCCTCAAGGCCTTCTTGAGATACTGTCTTTATGACAATGAGACAGATGCAAGGTCACAGTGACCTTGACCTTTGACCACTGAAAATCAAATCAGGTCATCCTTGACTTAGAGTTGACAGTTGTGCCAAATTTGAAGAAATTCTCAAGGAGTTGTTGAGATATCACTTTCTTGAGAATGGTAAATGATAACATGATCAGAAAAAAATATTGCGTGTGTGTAAATGCACTGATTGGCCTGGTGGGGAGGTTTGTGTAACAGCTGTATCAAATTGTTACATCCCCTCAAAGCAGCGAAGGGAAAAAAGCCTGAAGGGTAATTTGACGTGTTATTACCAAGATGTCCCTTCGCCCATGTTTGCCTGTCCCTCATAGCAGGAGGAGAACTGTGGCTGATGTTTCTCAGGCTGAATGTAATGACAGACAATTAATTCTAGCCGGTAGGTGAATTTCAGGTCTGTCTATATTTTCTTTTGACAAGAAATTAAGAATTTACCGTGCAGAGCAGAAACACATGGATGAAGAAAAGCAACCCCACCTGCAGTAGCCTGGCAATTATCACAGCCCGAACACTGCTCGTTATTACGGGCTTTGAAAGCTCATTCTGTCCCACATAGAGAGGGAGGTCTGTGAGCTCACAGACTCACTCCAGTTTGCTACAAGCAGCAGAAAGGTGTTAATGATGCAGCGCTGATTCGACTGCACCACACCCACACACATCTGGAGAAGCCCATATCATTTGTCAGGATGTTGATTTCTGCATTTAAGTGCATTTAACACCGTGCAACCTCACCTAATAAACTCCTTCAAACGAATGTCAACCCCTAACTCATACTCTGCATCCTCTTCTTCCTCAAAGATAAACGCCAGACAGTAAAATTCAACGGCCAGACTTGTCATCTCACCCCCAAAATCCAAGGTGTTGCATGTTGGTGTACGAACTGGACCGAATTCCTTGCTGATCCTTGCTGATTGATTTCAGGATGGAGCAGTCCACTGCCTCAACACTCAATGTAAAGGCCAGGCGACAGAGTGTGTTAAGGAGTTAAAATACCTTGACACTACAATCAATACCAAGCTCAACTTGAAGACCAAATGTGAGCTGATATTCTCCAAGTGCCAACAACACCTGTCCTTCCTTGATTTTGATGTAAACCCCTCGGAGGGATTGTAAACAGCAGCAAGATCATCGGGTGGGAACAAACTGGGAGAAAACAAACATCCAAGGGTGAAGAAGAAGGGTCAGGTACATGAGGACAGCAAGGAAAATGTCTAACTGGAGAGATGACGAGATTTAGGAAACGTCTCTCAGTAAGAACCAAAGCCAAAATCCGATTTAAAGGAACAGTAAAAGACGTTGTTTATGATCAAATTACAAACCAGCTACGGGACCACAGTGTCGTTCACGTCATATCCTGCCACCTGTACACTCAGGTGCCACCCTTCACCTTAACCAAGTTTCCAATAGGTTAGAACGCCTCTGATAAAGACCTGATTCTCCAGACACTCCTGCCCCTGGCTGTTATTTTTTGCATGTATCTTATTATGTATGTTCAGCTATGTATTTTATATATATATCTTTCTTTGTGCATCAAACTGATTAACTAATCAAGACGATGACTGTGCTATGATTGTCTTGATTGCTCTTATTTCTCCACTGCACAAATGAAGTTCCTCATGAAAAATAAAGTAATTTAAGATGAAGTGATTACTACTGCAAGCACAGGCCAAGGGCCCAGGACCCAGGGGGTCAGGGGGGCCCTGGTCCAGTGCCCGTATTTCAAGTGATTAAACATTTGTTTTTAAAAGGTAAATCAAATGACAACACAGGCACAAACTGACAACAAAGACATAAAACGAGCACACAGAAATGCAAACCAACCACAGAGAGCTGCAAACCGACCACAGAGAGAAGCCACAGAGAGATGAAAAATTTCATTTGTAGCTGTTCTGTGTCTCTTTTAGTCTGGGTCTTGCTCTTATGTAAGGGCTGGAGGCGTTTTACATGTCTGTGCCTAGGGGCCAACTGTCTCATAATCTGTCGATGCAGAAACAAAAACCCCCCAAAAAACCGACTGTAGTGAACATTCAGACTGCCTGCAGTTTAAAAGTTAAGTTCTGTAGACTTTTTAAACTGCTGTACAACCGGTTCATGTTGAACGCTGGTCTGAGTCGAGACTTCATTTGGCAACTTTGGGTTTGACAGGTGGAGCTGGAGGAAGTTTCCATTTCACTTCCTTGATTTCCATATTCCCTGGCAGGTTCTCAGCGTTCCCACTTTTTTGCACAAAGTCAGAATTTTAATGTCTCTGCAGGGCTGACCCCCTTTTGTTGGTGGGCTTGTCCCGCTAATGGAGTGCTGCTTCTGGGACACTTTTGTTCTAAATCAAGATCCTCCCTGTCATCCCCCCCAAAGTCCTGCACATCACAGAGAGGACAGAGAAAGGGATGGAGAGAGGGAGGTGATGGACTTTTGTTCCTGAATGACTTGTTGTTAAACAGGAAAATGCGTCTAGTGACAGGTGCATCGGGTAAAAAACAGCTCAGCTTTTATTGAAAGAGCGTCAGAAAGCCTTTAATTCAGAGCCGGGAAGTGAGAAAATCTTTGTCAGGGAACAAAGCAGCGTCCCCGAAATAATGAAATGGAATGGATGCAGGAGCATATCTACTCAGGATGATGAATGCACTGAAAAGAAACTGCTCAGCCTGTCTGTCCAGTATTTTTTCTCACACACACACATTCTCATTACCTTTTTGTTCTCCAGTCAGACTGTAAGTAGATGACACGTACAGTAAGCATATGGCTTAGTGTGTTTCTCTGACAGCACCGGGTCATATTGGATGTGAATTTTCATCTTGTAGCAATATGTTTCCTTCTCTATAAATAGATACAATCATTTGCATGTGATTCATTTGTCTATGTGTCTGTGTGTCTCTCTGTGCCCATGTGCTTGCGAGCCCGTGCATGTGTGTCATCTCATCCTGGCTAAATGCTAACAGGCACTTGCAGATTAAGAAAATTGTATTGGAACAATACTCCATAATAGACTTTAGCTGTATGCTGCCAGTGGGGTGACACCCCTATTATACAGACAAGTGGAGCAAGTCGCAGGGCTGTGTCAGCACGATAAAACCGCTTCGAGGTAAAGACCCGCCACAAAAAAAACAGAAATAGAGGTGCCATGTGGAGAGATATGCCATGCAAATGTGTTTTCTCGGGTGCAGTGAGAGTCCAGAAGGTGTAGAAGAGGAGGATTTTTTTTCTTAAGGTGAAACATTTAAATGGGTTCTCTCCTTTCTGTGTGTGTGTGTGTGTGTGTGTTTCATCCATCAGTCTTTTAAAATGTTGTATTTTATGTAACTGGAAACCATCATCATTTTTTTGTGGCACTGAATGAAATCACTTGCATAACTTAAAGTGATGAGTGTCACCTAAAGGGAACATTTGTCTTGTTATTTCAGACTTCTTTACTCGGTTACAGCTTAAATCCATTCAGTTTGTTGCAGATACACTTACATCAGTAATTACTTGACTTATATCCCTGCCTGCGCCGATGATAGAAGCTCCAGTCCTCCTTGACCTTGAACAATATTGTTGTAGAATAAAGACAAACAACATACTATACGTGGCTTGACATTTACTTATTATCCTATCATGGCTTCAACTAAATGATCTGGCATGATTCTGGCCAAATTTGGTAATGGGAGGAGAAGCAATTCTTCTCGAAGCTGGTTGTCTGAATAACAGCGAACAGTAGCTTAAGTGACAGGAAACACCTTTTAAGGTGTATTGGAAAGCTAGTGAAGTTCCCCTTCCATCCATCATCCTCCCTACCTCATACCTACCAACATTCCTTCATCCTCTCTTCCCTTCTTCCCTCATCTTTTCTTACTGAATCTGGTGCATACCTCTCCCTCTCCCATGTCTCATTTTAGGTACCGTCTAGGGGGCCTGTAATCAGCTCAGGTGGAAAAACACCTGAGACCGAACCCCTTATCTCCAGTACATCCTCCCAGATCAACCTATCAGAAGACATCCTTCTTCCACCTTCACCCATTTACATCCATTTACCAGTCCTCAACATCTAACACCTCCTGAATTACAATTAACTATTTAAACAACATATTCTTGTGGCGTGATCCTTGCTAGTGAATAGGTGTGCCAACTAATACTGCTTCTTTGTCAGACATTATAAATTGCCATGATGTACCAATTCTTTGGCTTTCCCATGAGTAAACCCTCAAATGTCCAATCCTGTGTTTTGAGTCTCTTTATTATACAACAATAGAATATTGATATTCTCACACTGTATTCTCTGCTACAACACCTACATCTATATTTCAGTTCAAACATGTTCTGTCATCATATTGTAAACCACCACATCCACCCACATCCATATTGTCATTCTACCTTTGTGGTGACAGCAGTTGGGGTGATAACCACGCATTTCATAACAATAGCAGCGGAGAATCATTTATGTTAATATCAATGTCAACCATTGCATTTCAAAAATAAGGACTTTTATAGAGAGATAAAATTTCAACAGAATAAACCTACAGTATGGGTGTATAAAATGACAGTCCATCCACAGATGTGATTAGTTTGGTACAATGCATCTGACTTGGAATTTTAAAAATTGTGTTTTTCAGTTATGGACAAAGGCAAACTCTATTCTCCTACGATTCCATGTCACTGAACACATCATGGCAGTTGACAAACAGGGCAAGAGAAAGCAAAGACACTCTGACATGCTAGTCTTTGTGAGATGACATGAGGTGTTACTCTGGTTGTCTTCCACTATGACACACTACGTGGGAAAAAGCAAGACTAAAATTACTGCCTTGCAGTCGTATTCTTCTGCCAACCGGTCAAGTTGCAGTTTACATCGATGTCTGTCTAGACTCAAATGTAGCCATGACAGTGGAAAATGCTTCAAATCTGGATGAATACACACATATTCAGCTCGGCAACACAGGAGATCTATTCAATCAGCACGGTTTCACAGTGGACACCAAAGATTAGTCACAAATTCAGTATCCGACCAAATGTCTCCCCTTCTGTTCCCGAGTTATGGTGTTGAGTAATAGCCGGAAAAGAATATATCTCACTGAAGTTGACCCTTGATCCTCCATCCATCCATCCATTTTCATCCGCTTATGCAGGGACAGGTCGCAGGGGCAACAGGCTAAGCAAGCACTCCAAATGTCCCTCTCCCCAGCTCCTCCTGGGGCCTCCTACCAGTTGGACATGCCCAGAAAACCTCTATCAGGAGACGCCCAGGAGGCGTCCTCTTTGGATGCCCAAACCACCTAAATTGGCCTCTTTCTATGCAAAGAAGTAGCCAGCCACCCTACAGAGGAAACTCAATTCAGCCGCTTCATGTACCCTTGACCTTTTCGATATAAAATGTCAATAACTGATTAATATTTTTATCCTTTTAGACGTGTGAAATTTAATCATGTAATTTGTTTGAGTTCTTAAGTTCTTAAGCTCACAGTAACCTTGACCTTTGACCACCAAATTCTAATCAGCTCATCCTTCAGTCCAACTGGATATTTGTGCCAAATTTACAATTCCCCTCAAGGTGCTCTTGAGATATCATGTTCATGAAAATGGTTGGCAGGGACAGACGTATGTACAGATGGACAGAGAACGCCAAAAAATAATGGCTCTGGCCACTGCTGTCACTGGTACAGAGACAAAAAATAAAGTCTTGCTCAAGGCTAATTATTGTTCACATTGCAGCACGTCTGTAGAGTTGGAAGATATTTGTTTGATTTTCTATGAGGTGAGACTCTAAATTCATCCAATTTCCATTTCAGGTAACATTGGCTCAAACCTTTAGCACTGATTCCAATAAATGATGATGCTGATGCATCACGTTCCCCTCAGACAGAAGAGGAGAATTTGCACAACATCAGACCCTCTCAAGAAAGATGCAGAAAAAAGAAGGAGCATCATTGTGAATGTAAATGCTCCTCACTTTCAATGAAGCTGAGCCAAGTTGGAAATGTGGAGGAGATTTAAGCAGATTCCAAAAGGAAAAAGCTTTCACATCCCTCTGTTCCAGTAGGAACGTGTGGAACACTTTCCAACAGAAGTGGAGTCCAAGTTAAATTGTAGGAGGCAAATATTTGCATCGACAGGCTTTAAATAGATTACTGCTTGAATACTGCCAGAACAAATGATGGAAGGAGAAATGTAAACTTTAGATTTATCACATACCAAAACCATGTTTGCCTACTGTATGTGTTGCCATAAGAAGTGCCTGTGCATACATGCATTAATGCATGTAAGTGTGCATTTGTGAGTGCATGTGTTTAGGCGTTTGTTTTTGGCTGGCCATCTAACACAAAATGCAGTCCTCCTCTTGGCACTGCTTCACCTCAAATGCTATTACCTCCCTCTGAGCGCAGCTATTCATCATTTGTAAGATTTCCACAGGGTGTTTTTTTTACTTTTTAATCAAGGGTTGGATCCCATGCTGAGAAGCTTATTCAGCTGTGAAACAAGACCCTGTCGTCCCCGGCTAACGACACGCATCCTTAACAGAGTGAGCTGCTTGCTGACAAATGAGCTCTGCTCGAACACCAACAGGATAGGCCACTGAAAAATGAGCACAGGGACAGAAATGAGGTGGAGAAACAATGCTTGATAGACAAACACCACCACGGTCCAAAATAGACTAGTTTAATGATTTACAGTACACCAGTCTGTTTATACACTACTGTTCGTTTGTGGTGCAGAAAGTAGGTGGGTTTGTACACTACTGTTTTTTTCTGATTGAGTATTGAATCAAAATCACCAAGGTTAGGTGGTTAGGTTTAGGAAAAAAGAACAGCATTTGTCTTTACAATCTCACAGGAAGTGAGCCCCGGCCTCCCAGGTAAAAGTTGGTGGTTGTTGGACCCATCCACAAACCCTCCTGTCCATCCTGCTTGGAACTCCACCGCCTCAACTTTCCTTATTGTTCCACAACATTTCCCTCTGACGCCGGGAAACTATAAATCAATCAATCAAATCAATCTATAAACTGACAAATAGTTTCTGTACCAATTCAAGCAGTCTAAAGATTGCTGTAACTTAATTCAGTGTTAGCCTCAACCTGCAACATGAATTTCAATAGCAGAATGAAAATCAATAAGGAAATGGATTCAGCCAGTACAGTTCGATGCAGCTTGTACTTATGATTATTCAGTTATGTAGATGGAGTCTTGAGTTATTCAGCATATGATAAGCTTTTTGTAACATCTTTTATATTCATGATGGTTCGTGAAATATTAGCAGTGTCTCATAACCTTCCAGTAAATGGAAGGTCTCTGCTTTAATCCTCCCATCAGCCAGTTCAACCCCTTTTAAAAATGTTCCCCCTTTCTTTTCTGAGAGACAATAGCCATAAGCAGTCAGCGATTTGTTAATATTTAACAGGTAACTGTTTGCTCAAAAGATGCTCTGTGCTTTGTCTTGTAGTGACACTTGACAATGCTGCTTTTAATAATTGCCACAGTCTAAGAACACATGGGACATGCTGTTTTTGAACTGTGCTTGGGGAGAATGAACATGTAGAAGTCCATCCATTTTTGATCAAAAGCTCTGTTTTTGTTGTGTACTTTTCGCTCTTCAGAACTCTCTCGTATGTGTATCTGCTCAGTCAAGTCGCAATGCTTATTGGAATGCAGACATTTGATTGGCTGAGTAGCATCACATGGGATGAGTCAACGCATACAATTGATCTGCAGTCTGTTAAACCAGTGCTACATATGCAACAATCATCAAAATTTCCATCCATCCATTTTCTAACCGCTTATCCTCTTGAGGGCCACGGGGGGGCTGGAGCCTATCCCAGCTGACACTGGGTGAGAGGCAGGGTACACCCTGGACAGGTCACCAGACTATCGCAGGGCTGACACATAGAGACAGACAACCAATGGACAATTTAGAGTCACCACTTAACCTGCATGTCTTTGGACTGTGGGAGGAAGCCGGAGTACCCAGAGAAAACCCACGCTGACACGGGGAGAACATGCAAACTCCAAACAGAAGGGCTCCCCCACCTGGGATTGAACCAGGAACCCTCTTGCTGTGATGCGACAGTCCTAACCACTGCACCATTGTGCCACGCTCTATCAAATTTAATAATTTAAAATAAGTGACCATGTACACATTTTGCTAACAAGGGGAAGGGGTTGCCCCCCTCAACTCACCTACTGGGCATAAGTTTGTAATGGTGCCGCTTAATTGTGCATTTCCCTACTAACATTTGTAGATGTACAGGGCTTCTGACTGTGACCATTTAGCTGCATTTTGCGACCACTTTTGGAGCCAGTGCTACTAAATTTTGATGGTGATTTGCAAATATGTCCCCTGATCTTTGCTGTTTGTTCCTTTTTTTTTAATAATCGACATATATCTTGTGAAACACCAGGAGGGAGTGGGAATTGAGTGTGTTTTGCTTTGTGAACTTTGTGTCTATGTCTGTTCCCAAGTTTACAGCGACTGGTTTGACCACAAAGATGTAAGTGCCTAAAATTTCCATTGGGAAGCACAGGCGCTACTTGTGGGAAAAGGATAGTCCGGAGCTCTGATGTATGACTTTCGATCAAGCTCTATAAGATGCCATAAATCCTGAAATCTTTTGGCTTCAAAAAATATCACACCGGCTTCAAGTTATCATGAGAAAATCCAAAATAGTCAGAGGAGCTGTCTCAAGTTGAGACTGAGGAATGAAGACCAGGCCTCCAGTGGGCATTAGTTATTTTCTGTGGCAGGTTTGTCATGCAAGACTTTAGATCTTAACTGCTTGTGACTGATTCACTGAATGAGTGTGTCTCTGTGTGTCACCAAGTTTTGCAGGCTGTGAGCAGAGCAATCAGCAGTGGCTTGGAATTTATGACACTTGAGAGAAGGAGAAGAAACGAAGGTCTTCACCATTCCTCACTGAGGACTGCACAAATATACTATGTCAGATTCCTCATGGTCAAATCATGACAGAAACAAGATAATAAACTATAATAGACATAAAAATAACACCTGGCCTTCTATTACTTTAAACTGAACTTTTTACTTTATCTGATAAAAGTTGGCAGATAAGGATTTGACATAAAACATATATTAAAGCAACTTTAAGCAATCTTTTTCCCTTAAAATAAAAGCTTCAACATTCATTTAGATGGTACACAGACTTGTAATAAAGGAGAATGGTGCCTCTGTCATTCCCACTTTGCACCAAGAACACCTGTTCATTCACAATGTAAATTTGGTGAGCGGGTAGGATCACCGCGCAGGTAGGAGTGTAATGCTCTACGGTACACTCCACCAGTTAGATCTCAGAAGCTAGCTAGTTTGATCTTTTTATATGACAACCTTTGGTCCCACTGAAGTGTTTGTAATTGTGGACTCAGATTGTACACACAATTGTAAACTGTTGTAATAAAGTTGGTTAAAAAAATAAAATAGCATAAAATAAAGTTCATCCTAGCTCAGTATTCTTAGTAGGTACATCATAGCAAAGAGACCAAAGAGGGCGTTGATGAAAGAACCATGGAGTGCAACAGCAATGAGTTAACATTTCAGTTCCCTTGTCTGGAACTCAACGGGTTTTTTGAATGGGTTTCTGTTTAGATGCCTGAAATAAAGTCTGTGGTTAACACAAGCTTATGAGACTTTTTGTTCTAGGGCATATAATGCGTCAGAATTTTGAATTTTTGAATTTTGAAGCTTTTGTGAGTCTTAAAAAAGGCATTTGCTAAAAAGTGGCAACATGTCATGAAAGAACGTCATCACACAGTCTTTTCGTGGTATGATGCTGTTGTGGCTAAAACGGTTGCTTTTTATTTCTGCCGATTGCATTTACACTCCAAAAATCACAAAGTAGTGCTCATTTGTGAAGATGATCTTGATGAACAAAACCTGTAAGTATCATAAACCTTTGTTTGCCACATAGTTTGTTCACTGCAATAATCCAAACCCCATGTAAGTGGTGTACCACTTCGAAACTGTTGTATCTAATATTAAAAGAATATTTTGCAGTGTACATTTACTAATTAAAACCTGTACTTGATACTTTGAGTACGTAATTCTGAAGATAATTGTTTGAACTTTGACTAACATTAAGTTTAGTGCAGGATTTTGACGTGTAATTGAGCTGCTTCCTATTCATACATCTAGGAAGTGACATAATCATTTATTTGAGCCAAGTTTCCAGCCACCTGACAAATGTAAATTTGACATTCACTTTCTTTTTTCCTCTGTTTTTGGTCTCCACCAACTGCTAGGAAATACCTGTCTCTTTAAAAACTAAATGCTGCACTATGTTCAGCAGCAAGTCGCCAACTTGTTTTCTATTTGGTGCAGACTAGGTAGTGTACAAAGGTTTATCAAAGCTTTAAATGGAAAAGAGCTGCCTGTCGTGGCTAAAAATGACATGATGAGAGCACTGACACTGAACTAAAAACAGTAATGTTGCTGCCAGAAAACCAAAACAACATGCTAAAAGTTGCTAAAATGTTTTGTACTGCAGTTATTAATAATTATCATCGCTACAAGAAAACCCCCTAAGACATCAGTTTATGTTCTGCTGGCTGAATACAAAAGCAGATGAAGCATCAATATGGTGACTGTGACTCCAAGTTCGTGGATATTCAGATTCACTATTTTTTCTTAAAGCATCTCTGTAGACTGGAATAGTAAGAGAGAAGGTTGTGTGATGTATAGGTCGCAGCTGCAGTGAAAGCTGTGCTCCAAAGGTATTCTTTGCCTTTTTCAGATTTTCTGCACCTCATGCCTTTTTCCCACTTCACCTCATGAAATATGTATTAACTTTGAAACAACAAGCAAACTTGATATAAGCACAAATCCAAATGGCAAAGTTAGGAGATGTGAATGAGTGCTCTGAACCGTACATACTGTACCAGATATCTGCATGCAACATTAGCCTTAGAGTAATTGAAAAGTCATTAAAGTAGCTTAAGTTATAGACGGGAGTGCACAATAACTACACTACACCAAGTTGTGTACCTAAGGCTACAAATTCCACTGTGTGACTAAAATGCAATACAACTATATTGATGTAAAAACTCATATCTATATAGATGTAAGTCATGTTCCAGTCAGATCTCTGCTGTGTACAGTAGTGGACAGACTGCACCACTGCAGAATACAGTCAATACCATCTTTATTACTTCAAGCGAGGGATAAAACCCTCGCTAGTCCATTTCCTGTCAGAGCTATATTTTATTTAACAACCAAAAGCATAGAGTCCCCTACTGTGTAAAGGAAAACATGTGTGCCCTCAGGCAACCGCAAACTACCACTCGAATCAGGGTCAATTTGAAAGCAGTATTTTGTTGGTTTTAAAATCAAACCACTTTGGTTTTGCTGAGGGATTCCTGTACTGCAGTATATATATATGTATTTCGAGACAGAGAGATTATTATATAAGCATAGAGCATTATATAAACCTGGTCTTTTTGTACAAGACACAGTGATGTGGGAACAGATGATATTCAAGCATGGTCTCTTTGTTTTCTCAGAGGTTTTGTCCAGTTTTTATCCGTGCTGTTTTCACTTGCAGTGACAAAAGCAGCTCTTTCAACCATTTACGCCTTACTTTGAGGGTTTTATTCACAGCAATTTTTAATCCTATTTGTGTGTGTGTTTGTATATTTCTCATAAACACAAATATACTGATATATTTTTTCCAACCAAATCAGAATTTCTTTCAGTTTTTTTATGAGTTGAGCTGCTCCACAATCTTCACCTCGGGGGGCAAATGTTGCTGTACTCTCTGGGCAACCCTGTGTCCTAGAAATTACATTTACACACACAGTCAGAGTGGAGGAAAAGTTCTTGTTGGCTTTAGTACAAAAACAGGCAAAGGGTCAAAACCGGGAGATCGGCCAAGAAACTTAACCAGGCAGAAGTTCAGACAGGCTGGAAAACGCTGGACAGCTGGGGCAGATGCAAACTAGTCAGTCTGGTAGAGAGTGAATGGATACAGGCTGGTGTATGTGCTGCTGGACTGATTGGGAGGAAATGAGGAGCAGGTGAGTAAGTGGGCGGAGAAGGTCAGGTAACGGCAGGGAAGGGGTTACTGCAGGGCATGAGTGGCTGGATCTGGGATGACATGAGAGTTAATATATGGCAGAGAAACAGAGTGAGTAACAGAATGGATGTCTCGGAGCTGGGTAGAGTTCTGACAAGTGATTTGTTTTGCCAAATATGTTTTGAAGGATACATATTAGCTTGCTGCCCTATGTTAGCTCTTCACATTTTTACAAGTGTAGGAAGTGTTGTGCTTTTGTAACACATGCGAGTAGAAGGAGTTGGTCTACGTACAAAGCACAGGACTTTGACACTCGAGAGTCCAGTGTGTAGTTAGATGTTCGGGAAAGATTGTGTTCTAGTCAGTGCCGTGGTGAAGAGGGAGCTGAGCCGCAAGGAGAAGCTTTCGATTTACTTATCCATCTACGTACCAACAGCACTGCTTTTACTCTATTAGCAGAGCATGCATTTGAACATAAATGTCACAGTTAATCATATTCACTTAATTGTAAGAAGCCAAATTGTGATCATGAATAACATTCTATTACTAATGCAGCCCTACCTTATGCCGCCAGCCGGATTTCGATTAAGTGTCAGTTAAAGCAACATTATGTAAGAAATGGTATTTTTGCGATTTGGTACCTCTACATTTTTGGAGTTGTACATCGCTGTCTTTATAGTTTTATTGCAATTGTCAACCTCAACCTCAACATAAACCTTCTCTGAAGTAGGAGAAAGACAGAGTAGAGGGAGAGGTCAGAGGAGACAAAGAGGTAGGTGGAGTTGATGTGGGAGTACAAAAGGGAGACGAAGAGGCAGAGGAGTTAGGGTCAGAGAGGAAGAGACTGACCCAGATGACCAGAGGAGGCTGCAGCAGCTGCAGGACAGAAAAACAGCTAAAACAAAACAGGTTTGTTAATTATTTGTCAACACTTCTCCATAAAAAAGATTTAACAGATGCATCCAGCTTTTTGCCCAACTGTTTTTATTGAAACAAATGGTTTATGTTGTAGGCGAAAATCTGTTCCTTGACAGCTCCCCAGAAGGAGTTCCTGCTGGAAAAGGTCAGGACAAGACTACAGGGCTTGATGTTTGACGCTTTGACATTATTTGAGGTTCCCTGGAGTCCCGATGTCTCAGATGTGTTAGTGCGACTGCACCAACTGCAGGGACATGACAACCGACACTGAAAGACTCTGCTGCCACCAGACCCCAACAAACAGCATATATATATATATATATAGAGAGAGAGAGAGAGAGAGAGAGTCATGCAGGAAGGAGGTGGTTGTCCTGATTGTGATCTATTGCTGCAAGCAAAGTCCTTGTTATACACATGTGGGCTGCAGCCAAATCCCACCTACATGAGGATGTAATTCAAGAAATTTTCTGTAATTGTGCCGTTTGAAAAAAAGAGAAACCAAAAAAGGGCCCTGTGAGTGAAGCACCTCTCATCACAGTATACCACAGAAAAGCACATCAGATGAGTCTTCGTTTCGCTCTTTTACTTCTACATGCAAATTAATTTGATTAAACATGAATTCCGGTGTGCCAGGCAGACAATCCTTAGCACCAGATTTTGCACAGAAACCAGGAACATTGAAAATTGGCTTGAGTAAAGAAACACTTCACTGTGTACGTCAGCAAGAGTTATATCAGAAATATTTGTTTCTGAAATGGTTCCACAGCACAGTGAAAAATCAAATGTAGAAATATGGGCAAAGCACTCATGTCTATGTATAAAAATGTAGCAAACACTCTCATTTACAAGATTACAGAGGCGTACCTGAAGGAGATTATCTTTTTACATCCCTCAATCAACGATTGTCAGAATGATGGCGGTAAGTGCCTGGTGAGCAGCTGAACCTGTAACCACATCATATCATCGTGAGTAGAATGATCAGCAACAACAGAAAACGCCTCAGGTATAATGATTTAAATTACCTGGCTGTATCTCATAGGCTCTTTCTCACAGCAGCTGGATGCCCATGTGTTGATTGCAGACATGATGAAGGACACCATGCCGCATCATCTGCAAAAATAGAACATTATATACTCAGTGTATACATAATATAGTGTTTGGCACATACAGTAACACATTCTCCCAGCATTCCTTGAACTGCTCCTCGATTGTTGGCTTGTTTACAGCAATATCAAAAGTGGCTCACAATGGTCGCCATTTACTCTGGTGGTGAGGCCTCAAAACCGAGAACATATTGGGGCAGGATATTTAAATGACGATTGTTTTCAGCTGCCACAATGATCAACGTCAGCCCGTTATCAGTGAGATAAGAGCATTTCATGAATAACACGCAAAGCCTATCGTTAGATTATTTCTATGATCGGATCTGCACTGGTTTGTGCGTTAGATTGATAAATTAGGGCCAATGTGTTACCTTTCCAACTAGAAAACACATTCACTTCCAGTATGACTGATGCGCACTTGCTTGTAAGTTGATGAAAACAGCCTTGTTTTTACTTTTAGGTGTCTTGGTCATATTAAGTCATGCTTATAATTTGTTCAAAATGTAGAGAGTAACATTATGGTAGACAACTGTTTTTTTATTTACCTGTAAACGGGTCACCGATGCTCCTATTACGGTAGATTATGGTAGATTATGCTTTTAGGTTTGCTTGACTTTGGAAACGCACAATGCAGCAATGCAGCAATACTGAAGTTCAGTCAGTTCTTGGTCGGATATGCAACGTGCTAGGTTACACATTAAAACTTAACATACCGCTAGCTGACGTTAGCTAGCTAACTACAATTCACCTACATGTGTAACTTCAATGTGCTTGCTGATCTTAGAAAAGGAGTTCGTAAAAGTGACTGTCACTGTCTCGGGAGGCACAGCAAGCACATCGTCATGTAACTGCTGTCTTATTTGGATATTGGTATAAAAAGCATGGCCAAGCATTGCAGGTCTTTCCCATGCAAAGTTATGAGGCCAGGTGACAAAGCTACACTGTTAGCAAGCATTTTAGTACAGTGCCAACAATGACTGTTGAAAGTGAAAATTCATGCCACCTAAAACACAAATGCAGAAGTCACTCTCTATACACAGTAGATTTCCAAGCAAAAATACATTTTAATTTCTCTCTGACTTTCACCAGTATTGTGTCAAATGCTGAAATGCATTAAAATTCTAGTGCACTGTAACTCTGGCATCTGTGTCTCCGATTTAGGGGCAGCTTTGGGTCAATAAAAATGCAGTGCAGTCTGTTTGCAAGTGATTCTAACCTTTTAACACGTCTCCCATAGCTTGAAAGTACAGTAAGAAGAAAAGAGTTGCTTGATTGAACTGAAGTGACCCCGTGCTAAAGTACATTTCTGGAGCTGTAAGTGGAGTCAGCTCTGTGAACCTACAGGCAGAATGTGAGCTTGTCTGGGAATGGAAAGATGCAGTGAAAAATTGATGCAGGCATGCATACTGTATTAGCAGGCATCTTCAGTAATCTTTGGATCTAAAAGATAAATATTCGGCGGGGTGTTTCACCTTTACTCAATGGTCTTTATGTATTTTAGTAGATGTGCAACAGAATCCAGCGCTGCACATGAAAATGACGTGACTTTCCTGAAATAATCTCTGCTTTGTAATCACTGTGTTTTGATGCTGTCGCTGAAAGCCTTTTTCTGGACTCATTTCCAGTGTGTGTTCATGTTCCCGTGTGAGTGTGTGAGTACAGGTGTGTACATGGAAGTGTGTGCTCTGTTTACTCCACACCCGACAGGAAATTAACCGACTGCTGATCAGCGGACATCCAGGAAAGGAAGCGATGACTGTCTTATTAAAAATGTGTCAGATGTTGCAGGTGGAGGATTCGGAAACACGCCAGACTAATCTGCAGACAACACCGTTTATGCCTTTACCATCACCAATTTTTGGTTTGAAATAATAGACACATTTATTCCCTGTTTTGCATGTGCACGTGTTTGTGTATCAAACTGATGTGATCTCCTGTGATCTGATTACCCAGCAGAGCAGGAATGATGTCAGCTATCCAGAGAGAAATGAGCTCTGCAGCCTCACTTCACTGCTCTGCTCTCTCAAAAAGGACCGTTGGTTTCTGCTGTCAGATTGAAAAAATACTTTCTCATCCTCTGGAAACTATACAACAGAGGTTAATGCAACCTGTATTTCTTTTCACGTCAGTGAAAGCAGCTGTGCAGCACCTATACAGCTCTACCAAATCTATCTCACTTGACTCGAACACTTCTCCTACAATTCTTTTATATCTAACTCTGTTACAGAGAGTTGAGTCCTTGTACAATAGATTGTGCATGCTTCCCATAGAAAGGCTCAGGGAAGCAGCTATGCACTGCTCTTTAGTGGAAGCAGGGAAGTAGGGACACAAGGACCCAGGCAAATTTTATTTGGCCAGTCAAGGTGAAAGCGCCTGACCTATTATGTATGAGCCTCATCCTTGATCTGTCAACACTCCTGTGCACATGCTCGTCTGGTAAACCAAACAAACCTTGTATTTTAAATAGATTTTATTGTTAGTTATTGTTTATCTTCTCTATCTCCTTTAACATTAGCTTATATTGGAGTTATGGTATGTAGCATGTGAAATAGGGTATGGTGAATGTGCTAGAAAAGGTAGTATCAGCACAGTCACTACCTGGAGCTTGCATAAATGGAGCCTGGGTTTGTTGAAGGTGGAAGTGCTATTTGGGCTGAGAAAGCCTGTGAGTTTATCTTCTCCATCTCCTTTAACTTTAGCTGATATTGGAGTTATGATATGTAGCATGTGAAATAGAGTATGGTGAATGTGCGAGGAAACTTAGTATCGGCACTGTCACTACCTGGAGCTCGCATAAACAGAGCCTGGGAGTTTGTTGAAGGTGGCAGTGCTGTTTGGGTTGAGAAAGCCATGTGTAAGTAAGGTAAAGGAGGTTATTGGGTTGGTGTGGGGAGCAGTGAGACCTGGCATTAGGGGAGTGTCTCTGGGATGCCAGAGATCACTGTCTAGCCTCCTGGAGTGTCGTGGGACCAACTAGAGGAAACACTGGAAAAAGGAGGTTCCCACCTGATGACCCCAAAGACATGTTAGTTATCATTGCTCACTGGGCCTCACAGGAGCAGCTGGTGCAGTGGGAGTGCACCAGTTGAGTTGTGGTGATAAAATTCAAGGTTTGGTGTGTCACTGTTGGAACAAGGGGTTTATTTTGTGTCTAGTTTTGGTTACCCACAGATAGTATACTTCCTGTGCATCGGCCTATAGATTGATGCAAGACACCTCCTACAGCAAGACGCTCTAACTTTTAAGTGCTTTTGAAATATTGCTGTTAGGGACCCTGATTTTAATAAAAGCTGTTGGCTTCATTATTAAAGTTCTGTGCAGTGGCATCCAGAGCACTCCAAGTGTTGCGCTTATGCTTTTAGGATATTGTTACGGTTATTAGGTCTAAAACAGTCAGTTGCCTCTGCCAAGTGACATTTTTTGAAACTTAAGCGTATTAAAATATATCTGTGTTTAACAATGGTAAAGGAAAGTGTAAGTGGCCTTGCTATTATCTACATCAATGCAGAACTTGCTCAGAAGCTGTCATATAATGACCTAATTAACAACATTGTAGACGTTTGTGTCCCCACAGCTCCTGAAAAATGTGTTCTTCTGCCGTGAAATATAATCTGTGTTTGCAGAGTTTCTAAATTTTGTGAGTTTGCTACTGTTAGGTGAGAGTAATAGGACAGTTCTGTGTCAATGAAGTTCAATGAAGCAATTACTCTTAGGGCACCCAAAAGTCCAGCAGCTGCCCTGAATAACACCACCAACAGCACCAACCGGAAGGAAACTACGGCTGCTTAACCTGCATATGATCCATCACATGTGCCCTTAAGTCATGTTCCTAGTAGGACTTCCTGTATGTACCGTCTTCTCTCTGCTGTGGACTCTTGTAAAATCCTCACAGGTCTTGTCCTGAGTTGCTGCCTGCTTAGTACACCAAAGACAGTAGCACTTACCCCTGTACAACTCCTTTAACCAGCCACAGCTGTTTCTCTTTCCCCAGTGAGCACCACCGGAGCGTATAAGTCATTCCTCCACTCACCTCACCACATGGACGACGATTAAAAACCTGGCATACATACTACAACAAAATGTGAACCTTCAAAACAGGAACTATATGGTGGTGTGTTCTTTACACTATGACAACTTTCCTATAATTAGATATGTAACCTTTCTTACAGTATATCACAACATAATGAATCATTAATACATGATACGTGAGAGAAAACACCTCAAAGACCAATAAATCAGAAGAGCACAATGCAAGACAGCAGCAAGGTTTTTCTTCTACAGATGGAAAATGGTAAAGGCTGAAGTTACAGCTTATTGCACCTAACCTTTTTATAAAGCACTACTTAAAATGGAAGGTGTTGAATGGTGACAGGCAGATTAGCAGTGAAGTTTCCAATGTACCAGACAGTCATGGTGAAGCTGGGTGAAGAAGAGACTCTCCATCTACCAGTTTCCCCTATGGTTACAACCCTCACCTACAGACAAGAGGTCTTTGGGTGGTGATGAAATAATGAGATCATGAATTCAAGAGGCTGAATTTAGTTTTCTTCTCACGGAGACTTGGCTCACCCTTAGGAACGGGATGAACTCAGATATTGGAGGGAATTCTCACCACTCACTTCATGTTAAAAGAAGCCAGTTGAGATAGTTTGGGAACCTAATGTGTCCCTGTTGATGTATTCCAGGCATGCCCACCGGAGAGAAGGGCATGACCCCAGGGCAGATTCAGTGCACACCGGAGGGATTTCATATCCCATCTACTTAGGAATGCCTGAGGATCCCCTCAGGAGCAGCTGGAGGATGTGACTGGAGTGAAGAATAATAACATTAAAGCACACCTCCTTCCTAAACATTCAAATAATGCTAGCTGAAAAGTGCCAAGGAGATAATGTTAGGAAGCCAAGAAAAAAAGACATTGATAATATTTACTGATACTGCATCATAACAATCGCAGGCCCCTGAATTGAATCAAAATGGTATTTTCTGATATCAGCAAATATAGTTTTATTGTCCAAATAATTGTTTTGTTATCGTACCATGATAAAAAACTTGTAAAAATCTGTTTTTCGTCTTACAAGATATTATGTTATGGAAATATGTAAATTTTGGAAGGAAAAAAAGTGTAAATTACACAGGAAATACGTAATGAATTAGCGCCTCACAAATGCTGTCATCACGTTACATGTATAAAGTAAAGTTCAGATTTAACATAAAGCTACGCAAGATAGGTTTAGAAAAAGAAACATGGTAATGACATAACTTAAAATAACTCAAAGCTCACTTGGTTTTGTACAGTTCCTAACACTGACTCCACCACCAGTATCTGGGGGAAAGTCCTGTGTCTATTTGACCAATCTGCATCTTTAGGCAGAGTTTCCCTCAACTTCCGTAAGCGCATTGGTCACGTGATCACGGCTCTCCTGATTACATGGATTACACAGAAATTACTGACTTATGATTACGTGTCTTACTTTTAATAAGAATACGTACAACAGTAGGCCTATGCGAGAACAGCAACCTGACCACAGTGACTTTACTCCAGCTAGTTTTAACTAGCCAGCATGCACCCACAGCTCGTCTTAACAAAAGCCAAATTACAGATGTTTTCCAACCTGTTTCATGGAACATCTTAAGCCCCACCTAGCAGACCAGTCCAGTAGAGTTCAGTTTAGAACACATTCTTCTGTTTCCATTGTGAGACGTTGTGGATGGTACCCAGTGTTGTGCTAGTTACTGAAAAATAGTAACTAGTTACCGTTACTAGTTACTTCATTAAAAAGTAACTCAGTTAGTAACTCAGTTACTTAAACCAAAAAGTAATGCCAAAGAAGACAACGTTGCTAAGAAAGATCATGTTTTGGGAAACTCTGCCGTGCAGCCCAAAACATTTCCTAACTGTATTGGGTCGTAGCTACAGTGCCTAAGCGACAGTGGATGAAGTTTAACCAAAGGAATGTTAGACTACAGCTTGACAAAACAAGTGAGCGGTAAAGGAAACATGCAACCGTCTTCTAGAGTGGAGTCACTCGCTGTCAGGCAGCTAAACGTGTTACAACTGCAGTACTTGGATACAAATATGGAAAATGAGCTAAAGAAAACATTTGAAGAGCTACATGATGATGTCGAGTCTGTCGCCCACCACAGACATTGTCTGTCCACAACAAAAGCTTCCTCGGGATAACAGTGGATATCACGTCACTGGATATAACGTTACTGGGACTAAAAATCTACAGAAGCACTACCGCTTAATGTAACGTTACAGCACTGTGGTGAGGCCAGCAGGTTGACAGTGACTTCAGAGATGGCGAGAGACGTGTTTCATTAAGATGCTCTGGTAAGAACTGTTCATATACCTCTATCTGACTTGACTGTCTTTTATTGTTTAGGGCTGAAATGTGTCAGTGAAAGAGAACTTCAGTTTGTGGAGGAATACTACATGCTGCATGCCACTTTAAAACCTAGCCAAAAATAACGGAGTCATGAGTTACCGAATTTAAAAACTAACGCGTCAGAGTATTAATTACTGCCAAAACTAACGGCGTTACTGTAACGCGTTATGAATAACACTGACGGTACCAATGGAACCGTTCCTTACAGTTCCCATTTTTAGTCTCCCCTCTGTTGGGGTACCTAGCACATAGATCCGGTTCTAGTTACATAGCAAGTACTGGATAGAGCAGTGAGAAACAACAACCCACATTAAAGAGTACGGTCTTTGGTGGAAACGGGGCTTTAGGAACATATACACATACATAGATAGGGAAGTAGCTGTTTTTGCCTATATTATGTCATAGCAATTTGCAAGAAAAGACGGCAGACAAGATACCCGCACACCAATGCAACTGGGCTGGACAGTCACAAAAAAGGTTGATTTTTTTTTTTTTTTTTTTTTGAACACCCGTGCATAACAAGAAGGGTGCTCAAAGTGCAAAAAATAATAAAAAGTGGTCAAAAACAGCAGCAAACATTTTAGTCCATGACGATCAGTGCTACTGAAGCTTCACAGCAGCCCTAAGACATAGAAATGTGCAATTCGATCGAGGTATAAACCACAGTGACGCGGCCAGCCTCAGCTAAAGCTAATGTGCAGATATTTTTACAGTTTTCCTCGTTTTCTGCCTTTGAAAAAAACAATATTGATGTTCCAACATCTTAGAAAGAGTTTGTGATGCCATATACATGGGTAAGTAAATACCTAAATCTAGCTTAGATGTTCCAAACACAGAGTACAATCTGATTTTATTAGTTTTTCTTACTTTTTTGCCTGTTAAAGTTGTTACAGACTTTGGCTAAGACTTAACACTTTGAACCTATTTTCTCAACTCCACTGTTTCTGTTGTTTCTGGTGTCTGCCTCTGTAAGGCAGAAGAGATACAGCTATAAAGATAAAGGTATGTTTTTTTAATAATACACCTGCAGAGAAAGAGACGGTGAATACCTCTAAAACCTCTCAGTGTTCAGCGATTATAGCGATACAATATTTATGATATGTGTCTGCACCTTTCCTCTTTCTCCTTCCCAAAATTCAAAGCTGCCCCCGGCCTGAACCTTTGATAGCTGGATAACACTCAGTGTAGTTAACCTTGTGCACTACAGAAAGAGAGCGTACAAGAGGAGACAGAAATGTTGGAGGGCTTTAATGTTCATCCCCTCGTCTGGAAAAGTAACTCTCATGCCTGAAATGTTATCCATGAAAAACTGAAAAATGAAGATTAAAAATATTCTGTTAGTTTTAGGAGTATGTAAATATAAAGAACTCTTCATAATGTTGCTTTTATCTTTTTTCCTTTGGCCTTTCAAGGCAGTCGATTCTCCACGGCACATTATTTATTTTGCTGCGTGAGGTTGTGATGCCTCAAACAAGAAAAACAATGATAACCTCAGTCGCCACTTTCTGCGGTGCTCTAATTAATTACTCAAATAAACAAGACAGAGGAGTAGCTTCTGAATAAATAAATGCCCAGAGGAGTTCTGAGCCAGTGACTCAAGCTGTGTGTCGACTATAAATCCATAAACCACACAGTGCATTTCCTACACGATCATTTTAAGCTTAATTCAATCATAAAAAGCTGTTACTAGGGTTTAATGGAAAACGTCCCACTTCATGCACCTGGTTATTGTTAACCTCAAAGTCCTACCAATCGGTTCATACTCTAGAAACCACACGACATCTCAGTGGGTGAGGAAGACGGTTACGTAACAGCTGGTTATGGTCACCACAAAGGTGAATGTAGGCTGCTTCTGCTTCCCACTCTTCTTGTCCACCTGATTATTCGGCCATCACGATGACTCAAAGCTTGTGGTTTGGCGACTTGGCACACTATCACACCCACACTGCTGTCAGATGAAAGCTTTGTCTTATGGAACTGTAAACTTCTGAGTGAATTTAGAAAAATTAAAAATCCACCTTGTTTTCCGTGTTTCCGTCAGATTGCCTACAACAGTGATTAGCATTTCGGAGCCAGACCTCCACACTTTGAAGGCCAACATGATGCAATCTGTGAAACACAAGCGTTCACTACTCTGCTCCCTTTGCACGTACCATCAAGATGCCCTGCTAATTTTACCTCAATGAATGTTTGAAAGAGCAGATGTGCACAATGAATGGCTGCTTTGTTTTTTCAGGCAGATTTATCCCTTAAAGCTCGGGGCTTTAAGAAAATAGATTACACTCTAAATCTTTCAAATTGATCAATCAGATTATTCAGGCAAAGGATCACCAGGAGATCAAACCTAGTAAAAGCACTTTCCTGTTTTTGTCACTGAAGATCAAAGGCCATTTTGTTTGAGAAACACACACTCTTATTCTTGATATCTTTATCTAACTATCTGTGTTTCTCAACATCGTTCTGTATTTGGTGCAATAAGATAAAAACACCTGCTCCATTTACTCATTTTTTTCTACTCAGTCACCTCAGAGGTGTGTCTCCCAGGCACATTGTGTTGGTGTTTGTTGATTCATCTTGTGAAAACAAAAAAAAAGCTTGTTGTGCAGGTTAAAGCAGAAAGACAGTTTACTTCCAGTTATTATGCACCTGGACATGTTTGCAGGTTTTCTTGTCAAGCAATGCACAGAAGGAACCAGAAATAGTAAAGTTAAAAGGGGCAGTTCACCTCGAAATCAAAAGTGCATTTTTTCCCTCTTACCTGTAGTGCTATTTTTTAATATAACCTTTATTTAACCAGAAACACCTCTTGAAATTACAAATCTCTTCTTCGAGAGTGTCCTGGTCAAGACAGGCAGCATGAGTTACAGACAGACAGCACAGAACAAAAATACAGAACAAAAATGTAAAGCTCTAAAACAAGCAATATAAAACACACAATAAGACTACTACATGTATCAATCTAGATTGTTTTGGTGTGAGTTGCCGAGTGTTTGAGATATTGGCTGCAGAGATGTCTGCCTTCTCTGGAATATAATGGACCTAGACAACACTCGGCTTGTGGTGCTCAAAATGCCAAAAAAAACCAACAACTCAACAGCAATGTCTGTTTCCAGGAATCGTGACCTGGTTACTGAATATAATCTACAGACCTTGTTGTGAGCAGTTTCATGTAGGAACTATTTTCTTTCTACCAAACTACAGTACGCCCACAACTGTATCACGGAAGCATGCATCTACCACCACCGCTCTAGCAAACGTTACAGCTCTGCTGCAAAGGATGCCCCTAGATGTATGTATTGACCCTTCGCTATGTCCCGCCCCTGGATGTAGACTGGCCAATCATAACGTCGCATTGGCACTTGCAGTTTCATGCAGAAGCTGTTTTCTCTCTACCAAATTACACAATCCAACCATGCGGCCACGCAGAAGGATGTGTGCACCTACTCATGGGAATGGCGTCCTCATCAGCTAAGCTGTAACATTAGCTAGCTCAGTGGTGCTAGCTGAGCTAGCATTAGATGTATGTTACCTTCTGCACAGTGATACATTTGGTGGTTATTGTTTGGTAGAAAGAAAATAGTTCCTACATGAAACTGCTCACAACAAGGTCTGTTGATTATCTTGAGTGACCAGGTCATGTCAGGTCATGAAACATTGCTGCTGACTTTTTCAAAAAAAAATGTTCCTTTTTGTTGGCACCTTGAGCACTACAAGCTGAGTACCATCTAGTTGCATTACATTCCAAGGACAGCACACATCTCTAAAGCCAATTTCTCCAACACTCAGCAACTCACACCAAAACAATCTAGATTGGTAGCACTACAGGCAAGAGGGAAAACATATACTTTTTTGATTGTGGAGTAAACTGTGCCATTAATGGGACTTTGCAAAGTGCATTGCAAAGTTTTTGCAACCCAGAAAGTCTTCGACATGTTTTTCAAGTTATAAACTATGCATTTTTACCAATGAGAATGAGGGTCTGGGGACAGATTTCTTGTTGAAATCCCCAGATTCCTGGAAACAATACTAAGAACGTGACCTCAGTGTCCTCACTACTTGTTGTGTCTCTCTCTGCTCTCATTGCAGTCTACACCACTCTTCGTCCCTACACCATTAATCCCCAACAGTGTCAGCACCCTCTTCTATGGCTCCAAATAGCCACCATTTATAAGCTTTTATCCCTATAAATCAATAATAAATGAGGTCAACGCAAAGTCTTTTTGTTTACTTGTGGTGTTTTCCCAGATTGACCTTTCCTCATCATGTTCTACTCTCTGTGTTATTCATGATGGATGCTGTCTGTTTGCAGTTGAGACTTATTCTCATATCCTGGCAATTCTCTGGTCAGAACACCAGAGACGATAAATAAATCCTTGAAGCACAGATAAAGTGAATTATGTGTTGTTGTCAGTCAAAATTTGTTTTCATTTTCCCCCCTGGGTCTGTGCGGCACAGAATATCAGGTCACCAAAACTTTCTAATTAATTAGTTATCTCTCCGTCCAAGTGACTTTATATTTACAGTGCTTGTTTTGTTTGGTGGTCTGAACCATAAACAGACTGAAACTAAAAGACAACAACAAACCTCTCCTGCTTTTGTCTAAACCGGGAGAACAGTAGTACAGGTGTGAACATGTGTATGTGTACAACTGTGTGTAGAGAAGTCCCAGTTTTTTAAGGTAACCATTATTTAAAATGACAGTTATTTAGCATCACTGAAAGAGCTGTCAAACATGGAAGATGGCTACAAAGGACAGAAGGACAGCAGGGAATTACAATCATCATCTGGTAATGTGCATCAAAATGCAAAAATAGCACAACAGATATAGATGCCTGTGGTGCGTGAATGCCACTGAATACGTATTTTACACCCAAATAAAGACAGTTTGTGTTTCAAAGGGCTGGCAAAGGCATCGTCTATAAAAGGTTGTGTATGCTGACATAAAAAGAAACAAAATCGTGGATTGATTTGTCTCGCAAAGCAAAAATGGGAATTACAAACAAAGAAAACACACCATGGATAATCGATGAATCTGCTGTCATAATTACCAGAGGGATCAAATAAATAAAGGTTCCAAAAATGGTAAAAAAAAATTGGGTTTAAACAAACATAATAAGAATACTGCTGAAGAGACTGCTGGAGCCTCCCTGTGCTGGAATTTACTCTCTTATTACTTGTACATGCAGGCCTTGGAAAATGTCCGCAGGGTGTTGGAAAGCTTGGTCGAACATTATCAAGTGTTTCAGGTATTCTGCATGACGGACCAAGAGTTTTCTTTGCTCTGTCTGTTTTTGCATTGGCACACTTAATATTACTATAGATAATAAGGAGAAAGTAACTCCAAAATGAAACTGTGGAGACTTTCTTGCACTTTCTTGAGGTATAGTCAAATAGCACACCTGTAGAATCAATGCACCCCAATACCCCCCTTTCCTCAACTACACCAGCACAACCTACATTCAGTGCACAGCAGTTTTCACTGTGATTGACTCTGTTTCTCCAAACAAAAATGTCTGCCATCACAACAATTTGAATCATGCTATAAACTAGAATGTCACGATTTCGATTCTAGCTTCCAGTTTCTATTGTCGTTGACCCCAGCCCCTGGCCCTGCGTGCATGTCTGAGGAGATGAATTCAGATCAATGGCTTAAAATGTTTAAATAGTTTCCTACCTAACAAATCTTTCCAAATATTCATAAGGTTTTTGAGCAATTGCATCAAAACCCTGTGTTTCCAGCTGTAGAGACAAAAAGGACTCAAATCCTGCAGAAGTGCAGATGAGACAGAGCTGATATACATAAAGATGCCACGTACTGGACCACCACCATAGAAGCATTTAGTGCAGTGTGTGTGTGTGTTTGTGTGTGTGTGGTGAGCAACATGAGAGACCTTGGGTCTGCACTCAGGACAGAGGTGAGTTGGACGTCAGCTTAGCAGTAAACAAGATGTACCAGTCGAGCAAGTCAGGCTTCTCTGCTGCTAATGCTGCTGCCGGGATACAGCTGAGGAGGAGCCGGCTGCTAATGCTATGTACCGGGACACTGCTAATGCTGCTTGCCGTGGTGCTGTAGTTCAGTCGTAACTGTAACTGATGCTGAGACTCTACTGACTGCGTGACTGGAAGATGGCAGCGGGTGGTGCAACAGGCCAAAACACAAATTCAAAACATAAACATGATTTGCAGACTGTAAAAATGTTTTTTAAATGCGAATATTCTGGCTGTACTATTGTTGTCGGTGAGATCAGTATGTTATATGAACATTATTCCTTAGTCTCTGTGACATATTAGGAGAATTTTTTTACGACTATTTGCTTTAGATTTCTTACATATAGCTCCTTTAACTAGAGGCAATTTTTACACAGCAGTGGTGCTCCTACATGACGAGGGAAACACACTGGTTATGTCACACTTGATAGCATGTAGCCTATCCTTTTAAAGAGGAAGTTGAAAATGTAAATGATAGTCAGCAGGACATAAAACCAAAGATCAGTTGATCTTTGCAAATCAAGAATTGATAGTCTAAAAAATAGCATAGACATCAATGCTGAAAAAAAAAGATCTCTGAAAATTTAATTAAATTGTAACCTCAAAGTTGACAATCATAAAAAAAGTCTACTATTTGCTCTTTAAAGTAACTCCATAATAGATTTATGAAGGATAAAAAACACTGTAGCTAACCCTGCTTCTATGGGTTGGAAGGTAGTGTCACACTATTAGTGGTGCGCAGCAGTGTTAATTTCCATGACGAAACCAGACAATGATGAGCTAAAAAAGATCTTGATATCAAAAACTAAGACAAAATCTATGTTTCAGTTTCATTGACTAGACAAGACGTGACATTAATGTTCGTGGTGGACAATCAGACATTGAAAGACGAGAATGGACGTGCTTACAAATATCTTCAAATGCCGCATGAGCACCGGGCTGGCAAACTCCAGTAAATAGTCTGCACCAGGATGTTTCGCTAGCTAGCAAACATTCACACTGGAGCAACATCAGCCATTGGTGCCAGTTGTGAGCTGTAGTTCAGCCATAGAAAATCAGCCGTGTGTGTCGGACTGTGAATGGTGGAGCTGCTGACTGGATTTATGAAGTTTGTTAGTTGCAGCTGTGGCTGTTAGCAGCTCTATCTGTAAGCCACTGAATGGTAGTGGAGCAAGCAGCCACTGGCCGACGGACTCCACATCTGGTCATCCCTGCAGGACTCCACTCTGAGCCGGACTGTCTCAGGAAGATTCACAGGTTGATGCTGTTTGACAGGCAGGTAGGAGGTGAGTGTAGCTGTGTTGTATGTGAACAGTCTGAACGCAGATCAGTTTTCTCTGACAGAGGTGAAAGTTTAGTTTTAATCACCAACTCTGTGAGACATAAGTTTGAACCTCCTGACTGTCATGTTGCATAAGTTATTTTAAATTAAGTTACAGAGCATGGAGAAGTGAATAATTACCTATTTAAAGACAGTAAAAGCATGTCATATATTGATTTGAAATTCAATCTATTCCTTTTCTCATTTCCACAAAATTAAAATTGCAAATATTTCACTGAATGTGCTCAATAAAATTACTTTAACTTATTCATTTTTCAGTCTTTTGATTTGTAAGAGAAAGTGCAGAAAACCCAGTAAAGCTCAACACTATCAGTTAATAGGCAAAACACAATGATACTAAAATGTACTGTTCAAAATGTGGTCATTTAACTGATGCTACTTGGATTATCACCAAGCTGAACATTTTCTGTGTCATAACAGTCAAGTACAGCTCAGTTGTCTGGCTTCAACTTTTTTGGCCCCATTACAGTTGAATGACTTTAACTTCATTTAGACCCATTATCAACACTGGAATACAAAATTGCTTTTTCAATGTAAGTGCATTAATAAGTCATGACTTTGCAAAATCAATCAACTAGAAAGCAGCACTGAACTCTGAGCGCGATAGTTTACAGATTTTAATCAAGCTAAAGAATACGGTTTTCATCCTGCAGCTACAGTATCATGTAACAGTCACACACTGTATGCTAACAAGTCTGCACTGATGTCTGGATTATCCGGCTTCTGAGCTGATTATGTTTATATGTTGCGTCTTCTTCTCCTCTCCCTGTGTGTTCTGTGTTTGAGGTTCACTGAATCATGTATAAGGTTATACTCAGCCAGTTTCCCCCTTCAGGTCTGATTGGCACCCTCACTCTTAATTGCTTTCACACTGCAAAGATTACATTACTCAGCTCCAGAAAGACACTGGCACTGCTGGTGTGAAAATACCTGAGGGTGTAAGCTGGATGACTGTTGATTGAGCCGTCATATGACAGACATGTGAAGGGTCATTAAGGCCTCCATTCATTCATTTTCCATGCACGCTGATTATGAAATGTACTCACTGGGAAGTTGGGGAAAGACTCTTGGTCACTAGCAAATGTAAAAACAGATCCTCCTGCTCTATTCCAATGTCAGTCTGCTGTCTGTTTCCAGTCCTCTCCTCTTTTATGGTGCAGAAACACATTTCTCTTCCTTTCATACACAGAGAACATGATTTGCATTTTAAGACATGCTCATTTCATGATATTTCAGGAGCCTGCAGGCTGTCAGGAGCTTAGTAAAGAGGAAGACTCTCAGCCATGCAAGCTAATTGGGCAGAGAGGCAGTCATTTTTGAAAATTCCCATCAGGCTCATACATTTTCTCCTTTTAGTTTCAAGTCCCCCTTTAAGGGAGAAAGTTGCAACTGGCTGGCATGCAAACTAATGTACCAGACAGACAGTGAGTCAACTTTTCTGCTTTTTCAGGTGCCCTCCCAGTGGAGAAAACCTGATGCAGGACCCTCAAGGAGCCCTTCCAGTGGGAAACTTGTGATGTATTGCAGTAATAGGTGTCGTTTGAAATGGAGAAAATGCAATGCAGTGCCATTTGGGGTGCACTTAAAGGGGAGAAAACATAATGCAATGTCCTCTATGGTGCACCTCCAGTGGAGAAAATATGACTCAGCACACTAATGGGTGTCCTTAAAATGGGAAAAATGCAACACAGTGTCCTCTAGGCTGCACCTCCAGTGGAGAAAATGTGATGCCGTGAACTAAGGTTTCCCTTAAAATGCGATGCAGTGCTCTCTAGAGTGTACTTCAAGAGGTAAAAAACAATATCCAGTGTTCTCTAGGGTGCCCTTCCAGCGGGGAAAATACAATGCAATGCAAAAATGGATGCCCTTAAACTGGAGAAAACATGCTGCAGTGCTCTCTAGGGTGCACTTCCAGTGGAGAAAACATGATGCAGCACACTAAAGGGTGTCCTTAAAATGGAAAAAATGCAACGCAGTGTCCTCTAGGCTGCACCTCCAGTGGAGAAAATGCAAAAATGCAATGCAGTGCTCTCTAAGGCACACGTCCAGTGGAGAAAACATGATGCAGTGCACTAATGGGTGTCTTTAAAATGAAGAAAACATGATACAGTGCCCTTTAGGTTGCACTTCTAGTGTAGAAAACGCAATGCAACACACTAATGGGTGTCCTTAAAATGGAGAAAATGCAATGCAGTGCTCACTAGGGTGAACTTCAAGTGGAGGAAACATGATGCAGTGCACTAATGGGTGCTCTTAAAATGGAGAAAACATGATACCGTGCTCTATGGGGTGCACCTCCAGTGAAAAAAAATGTGATGCAGTGAACTAATGGCTATCCTTGAAATAGAGAAAATGTAATGCAGTGCAGTCTAGGCCAGGGGTTCCTCCATGTCAAGGCCCCCCAAATATCATTAGCTTATGGCCGGGGCACCCCTTTTGCAAAATGTCTTTAAAAACCTATTGACAATACTATGGCAAATGAAGGGGAAAAAAAGGACAACAACTTTTGAATACAGTGCCAGTGGAAACATGATTCAGTGCCATATCGGCTGCCCTACACATTAGATATGGGTTTGGAAGTGTTTCACCAAAGATGCATTGCGACATTTTGCATGCTGAGGCTCTTTCTCTTGTATTTTTTGTTTTCACCCCACCACTGATGTCACTACAACACAAACAATTTAAACAATACCTTTTTGGTCGCATTTCTTTGTCATTTCATTTTCACATGGTTACATATTCAAGAAGAGAGTGTATGTATAGGGATGGGGTGTATTGATACTGGTACAACTGAACCTCCTGGAAACGTTTTCCTTAGGCAACAGTAACATAGCGAGCTGAATTACTTTTTTTCTATTCCTTTCACTCTCTCCCTATATCACTGATTCCTTTATTTAACCTGGAAGATAGGAAATGTGGAAATGTGCTCCATGTGAGACAAGCTGCGGTGCTGGAGGGTAAATGTAAGAGTAAAGTTATTCACAGTGGCTGTCCATGTATCTCAGCCATGCTTTAATATACAGGCAAGTCAGCTGTATATCATTTGCCAAACTTGTGTATAATGTAATCTGTGAAAGAAATGATGGTACAGTCACAGTCTGTGCTTCGCTGGGTTTCTCAGTTACAAGCACATTTAAGTTTAGCACTTCTTAACTTTTTGCCGATCTGCTTTAATAATGACTCCAAACACATTTACTCGGATAATTAAAACAATATTTCCTGTCATGTCTCTGTGATCACTACAGGGAGTTCTCAGTCTTGCCGTTTACACATTAGTGCTTTAATTTTCATTTCCACTGCAGTGGCTTTATTGTATTTTGTAAACATAGCCAGACAGGACTTATTGAATGCCAACTTTTCTTTTATTTCCCAATGAAACTATAAGTAGCCTCTAGTAACTGCACAGATATCATTATCTTCAAAGACAATGATATCTGTTCGAGCGTATAGCATGCACCACCAGAGGTCAGTCTCTAGTGGTAGAACCTGCAGCTGAGCTGAGAAAGATGGCGACTGCAAGTGATGGGGATAACATTACAGGACAAGTAAAAAATGAGCCATCGACAGCAGAGACAGCTACAACGTATTTTCATGTCTACTCTGTGAATTATGGGTTTTTTTTGACCAAACCAGAGTAGCTAAATGTTGGAGCAATGGAAAGAGTAATCACGTGGGTTTTAATGAGTTTTGTTTCTGTGGAGTTTGGAAGAAGTGAGTTTTACAATGAGGTAAGAAGGCAATTAAGCTCGTCTTAGCTTGGTAAAAGAGTGAAACTTGAATTCAAAAGGTGTACGGTTGTATTTTTCTGTTTAATGGGGAAACATTGACGTAAGCCTGTGGAACGCACCAAACTCAAATACATCTCCCAGCTTAAAGTGGGTGTGGAGTTAGGGGGTACTTCTATCAACAGAAGCTCAGCTTTTACTTTTTGTTTCACACAATTACCGTCGTATACCATATTCCCTGGTGAAATGTAAGGAAAGTATGAAAAAACAGATACTGCCCAAACCTATTCAGAAAGTTAACCCTTTATTATATGAAGATAAATGTCTGTAGACAAAGTCATTGTCGTTTTCAGGATCCCTATTTTTTTTAATGTCTTTTGCCTCTAAGACTTTAGATACAAACTATAAAGCTGAGCTGATCGTGGGCCCTCAAGACAATGCATGTGGCCCAGCTGCACTTACTGGAATTGCTCCTTCCAGCTTCCTAACAAAAACGGAATTTACTCATCTGGTATGGTGTCTAACTTTAACATATTGGGTATGGAATTGATCTGCAGATGCTCCACCACAAACTGAGGACAAACTTTTCTATGTCAGACGGATGTCACTTTTTAAGCCATGACAAGGGCCATAAGGTGGTCTGCAACAGACAAAAATTGTTTTAAGTTGAGCCAATTGCAAATGCCATTTGTCAATGCTTTGCGCCCTGAGTTTGTTAATCACTTGTGGCCCCTGCCTGCTGGCTAAGATGAGTAAGAAGTCAGCAGTCAGTGACTGTATAAAATAGTCAATAACGCAAATTTTTCAGCAATGTTGAATCCCCACAACCACGAGCAGTTCTTGAGAATACAGTTATAAATGTGCACACAAAATATTAGGCTGATTGGTCCAGTAATATGTGAGATTAGCTGTGGGCAGTCAGATGGATAGACAGATACTATGCATATACACATGCAAAGAAACACATGATCCCCTCCAGGCTTATGCCTCACGGAGATAACAAAAACTAAACCTGTAAGCAGCTATGCCAGGGTGCAATCTCCTGACCGAGGCATCCCTTAATGAGGCTCAAAGGCACATAGAAAGTCGTATGGGGACGATATACACATATACTCATATAGCCTAGTCCCACTTTTAAAACTGCATTGTTGTGGTCTATGCTCCCCTCATTGTCTCCTCCCATGCGTGAGCGTGCAGGAGCCCTGTAGGACTTTTGACTTTATCTGTAACTTGTATGGGACACTACTACTTTGAACATTTGTGATCTGCCATGCAAGCAAACAGCTTTAGTGAAACAGACCACTGGAGTTTCATTGCGACTCATGAAACTGTCTGAGGCTTGTGATGAAAGCAGGTAATGTGATTTGTGTTTATTCAAGGTCACCCACATGTTAATGTAATTACCCTGCTTCAGCCTCTTTTCCATTTTGTGCTGCACTGCGTCCAGATTGATCTTGCACCTCTGGTCACCGATTGCAAAAATTTGTCGGTCATGCTTACACGCACTCATTGAACTCTGCACCAGCAATTGTGCTTGAACCCAGTTTTGGAAACTTTGACTTCAGAGTTTATCCTTTTTTCTATGAAATTTCAGTCACATTTTTTTGAAAGTGAATCAATTCAAACATTTTCTTTTCCATATACATGCTCAAGATTTTACCCGGTCTTGTAAATTGCTGTGTTTAATCTCACGCTCAGCCTTGTCTTGCTCCAGGGTATGCTGCATGTGCTTCAAAACTATCAAAGCTTTTTCTTGTTAACACCAACTGTAGTTTCACGACTTGAGTCTCTATCATTTGTGTCGTTGTAGATGACAGCCAAAGTCCTGCCAAGCGAGTGCAATTACTTTTTAACTACTGCGTTATCGACAATGATATATTGTATTATGAGGCAAGCAGTTTTTCTGCTGGAAGAAATAGATAATCTAGTTTGCTGTCGCTGCTGCTTTCCAAATCAAGTCACACAGAGAAAACAAGAAGGTAAGAGGAAGATGGTGAGAGAGAAAAAGACAGACACGAGAGAACAGCGCTAATGAGAATGTCAGAGCCAGGAAAGCAATAGGAGATGTTCATTGTGCAGACCACAATCAGCTGTCATGATTAATGGTCCGAATTTGTTTTTCTCTCACCTCATCTCGCTTTTCGCTTTATTCTTCTATCGTCTTGTCTACGGCTTGAATAAATAAGTTTCATCACAAGAGCACTATAACATATTAGCTCGCCCGACCAATGCGCCCACTGCAGCAGCAATGAAGTCAACAGCTTGAAGAAACGCAGAGACTGTGACACTGTAAAAGATGCACTTCATCTATAGAATACTAAATATAACATTTTCCATTCAGTCATTCTACCCTTATTCTTAAACAAGACCCCAAGATACTTCAACTCCCTCGCTTGAGGCAGTAACTCCAATCCACCATTTTCCAGCAGAGAACCATGGCCTCAGATTTGGAGGTGCTGACTCTCATCCCGACCCCTTCACACTTCGCTGCAAACTGCCCTAGTGCATGCTGGAGGTCACGTTATAATGAAGCCAATAGGACCACATCATCAGCAAAAAGCAGATATGCAATTCTGAGGTCCCCAAACAGGACCCCTTCCTCCCTCTGGCTGCGCCTTGAAATCATGTCCATGAATACCACAGGGTTGGTAGTCTGAGTGGGCGGAAGTTCGCTGCATAGAGCAGCCTCTCATTGGGCGGAACGAGCCACCCGCTGAAGTCCCGCCCAACCACCTCCGGTTGTGTAGCAGTTTTCAACACGTCCTTCACTAACTTTTGCAGTGTTTGATCTTGCGGGGATGTAGCCATTTTTCTGCCATGGTTCGCATCCTGTAGGTGATATTTTTGTGGCTGTTTTACACCAAAACCTGTTTTCATGACTTGTTCAAAACTTTCTGGGTTTATTTATGTTTCCAAAACTTTCCAGGCATGGAAAATGCTATTTTCAATGTCTACTTTTAGGATTTTCATGACTGTTTGTATTTGTCTTTTGCATACTTCAGTACAGGTGAAATAGGACACATAAGCAAGTAAACAAGCAACAGCTTTAGTGTAAATTACCATGTTTTTCCAAACTTCGGTAGCTTGAAGTTATAAGGCCAGTGAAGACGCATTCCCTCGGCATAAACAAACTCTTTATCTATGCCCTACACAAAAATTTTTCTGAAACAGCCATCAACGTATCACCTTCAGGAACAGCCTGAAAACAATGAGATGACACCGTGTGAACCGAACCAGCATTCACTTCTGTCTAACTTCTGTCTCTCCAGGCCAGGGGTGAAAACAAATTCAACAACGCCAAACAAAAGAAAATGCTAGATCAGTTTTCTCCTCCTTTTTCCCTCCGTACAGTTTCCAGTTGTCTCTTTGTTAGACGGAAGAAAAGACCATTTGTTATTTTTCCCAACATAAGGGATTTTTCCTCTTTTTAAACTGACAGTGGATTACAGCATCAAATGGAGCTCTTCTCCCTCAAACACTGTCAAGTAACAGAGCTGAGGGAGGGCAGCTAGGCTCAAGAGCCAAACTGGATGTATATTAAATTCTAGGATTTCTTTAAAAGCAAATGATCAAGTCGTCAGGAGGGATTTGCTTTAATAAATCCATTTAAGGTTGAACTTTTCAGCGCTTTGTGAGAACAAATGAAATGTCCTTTTTTTTCTGCTGTTCATTTAGTTTGGTCTGAAGCAGTCAGTCATCAGAGCTCCTGTGCATGTACAGTCAATGATTTCCAGAGAGCAGATAGAGTGAAAGAAAACCGTAACAGACAGAAGGATTACCTGCACCTGCCGTCGGCTTCTTGTTTGTTTATTCCCAGACCCACCAGAGATGAACAATAGATCTATTCAAGGCCCACCCTGAATTCCCACCTCACAGCTGATGATTAAAGTCTCCTCTGATGCCCAGAGCACCCCGCTGTCTCCCTTTACCCCTCTGCTCCTTCCCTCACACACACACTCACACAGTATCACCTAAGATTTATCACCCACTTTGTCTTCTTTCACCTGAGCTTTTGATGTCTCCGGGGCCTTTGACACAAAAGTGAAGAAAAAGGAAAGATAAACATCAATAGTTCCTGTGGATGAAGCCAGGAAGGGAAAGACCTGAAGTTGAAGTCACAGGTAAAGCAATAGAGGCGATTCGATGCCTTGCCTCTAGAATAACCTAACCTTTTGAAAACTTTCAGGATGAGATTTATTCATGCCATGACTGCTGCTACTGGTTATTTGTGGAAAGTTTTTGTAAGAGGAGTTGTTGACTTGCAAGACTCTCCCAAAGGTTGTGTCTAGTTCTCAGTGTTTATGGGGCTGGAGCTAGTCAGCATTTTCCACCTTGCCGAGCAACAGAGAAGTGACTGTGAATAGCAAAAATAAAAATATATATAGTATCTATTCAGCCTAAAGGGGGAAAATTCACCTTTTAAGCTAATGTCAAATCAGAGTTGATAGTTATTGAAAGTGAAAATGAAAAAATATATAGCGTACAATAATAAAAAGTAAAACGTGGAAATTTGAAGGAGTGGTATAATTACTTCCACCTTAGCTATAGGTCAGTGGGCTCCGGTATGTTTTTCCTTCCCTGGGTGATGCCATCAAATGTGCATTAGCATCTTCGTCTTGTAAAGAACTCTGGGACTGGGAACCCACAGGCAGGTCTTTCAGCTCCAGTGTTTCATTTACACTCATTAATGTGACCTACTCGCGCCAATCAGCTACCCTCAGCACCTGAGCGCTTCTCACTTTGACAGTACTCGTTAGTATAGGCCAACACACTCTCACTCCGACCTCATCACATGGACCAGATACGACGTGCAAGGTACCCTGGGTGCGTTGGTTGTTAACGTTCTGGGACACCGTGTCAAGTTCTGCCTGTTACATGCATCGTCTGTTTTCAAAATACACTTCCATTTTCACAGGAAACTTAACATACAGTCTCTTTTAAATTAATGAATTACATTGGTGCAACACTGCAAATTGACTTTTTTTCCTTCATCAATGAACACACGTGGTTGGAGGGATAAAATAATCATTTTATTGTTGAGCAGCCCTTTGGACAACAGCTAACAATGATGTACGATCACCAAAGTACAAAACTAGAACAAAATAAGGGGTGGGGCCTATCAAAGGGTGAGTTGCTGTTTTGTATTTAAGCCAACATCTGCAACTGACTTGCTTAAATCTAACAAGTGTGATAAAGTTTGTTTGCCAGCATTGGCATCCCATCCCATATATATTATTCAAAGATTCAGTCGTTCCAGCGTGCTTGTATTGTGTTCTTGCTTGTCTTTTTCAGGGCTATACAAACTGTGATGTTCTCTTTGTTTCTGACCTCAGCCGCCGTCGGCCTACAGGGAGCTCTAGGCCGGCATACTGTTCGTGCCTATGTGCTTGTTAGAGTCGAGTATCAAAGTCTCAGAGGAAATCCATATAGAAAAGCCTTGCAGCACATAAGTCATGACATGGACAGGGATCGACAAAGCATGTAAATCTAAATAGTGAGAGTTGGAGAAAGTATATCATTTAAGCATGCTTTTTCATGCGCATAGCCTGCAGTGTATGTTTTACAAAGACATCAAGGGAGGATCTGAGAATACAAATGTCTATTCCCCCCATATGTAATAAATATGCATTATTGTGGGCTCACAGCTGCAAGCACACCCTCTATCTCCATCTCTCTTTCTCTTTTCCCATTCCCATGTTTTAAAGATCTACGTTTCATGTCATTTGACTCTCACAGAATCTACTCAGATCTTACTCGCACAATGACAGGGAAAAGACTGGACTGCAGAAAGCGAGAAAATGGAAAAGACACTGGAAATTTAAGTATCAGACAGGCAACAAGTCACACGTTGACACACACCTGATTATCTGCTGCTACCATTACCTCCAAAACCTGCACTATTGCTTCATTTCTGTCCGTCTGTCACCTACAATCTGTGTTTGAATAACCGCCAAACTCCCCGTCCACTTGTGGTAATTGGATCCAACAAGGGCCAGGACAGAAAAGGTGGTCACACAGATGGCTTCTCGCTAACTTAATGATGCATTTCTAATTCCTCCTAATTAGCTATTGGAGGTATATACCATATCACACCAATGAGTTGAGGAGAGGGGGCTTAACCTGAGACAACCAGACCCTCTGAACCCTGCATCTCCCCAGATGGAGTCACTAAAACGTCATTAGCATTAAAAGGTTCCCTTCTTCCCTTTGACTTCTTACACCATAATGAGGACGATTTTACTTGAATATTTTACACTTTAACTTCACAACAATTCAAATGGAAAGATTGTACTTTTTATTCACATATGTTTATATATCAGCTCAAGTTATTATTTTAATATTAATAGTTAAATGAGCTCCATCTTGACCAACCAGAACAGCAAGATGCAACTAAAATATTATGAATCAGAATTAACACACCATGAATATATATAAGAAATAAATGTCAGGGGCGTAGCCAGGATTTTAGAAATACTTACTCTCTGCTTTCTTGCTGAGAGTTATGTCCCATTCACACTGCACAGCTTTAGCCCGTATATTCTGCTCTCCTACACTTTTTGAAGCTCCCCAGCCCGAGATCAGAGGCAAACTGGCATTGGCTCAGCACTCGCAAATTGATGCTGTGTGTGAATTGTTCAAAGATGTGACTTTGGAGGCTCTTCGATGCATCGCAGACACTCCCCCAGATATCTAGTATGCTGAATATCTGGATCTGTCAGGGACTTTGTTGGCGAGCTCCACATGAGAGCAAGACACTGGGCAAGGACAGCAACACATCACTCTGACCTCATCACATATCAACATTGGTCATGGACTTTCTACATCCAGATACAACGTGCAAGGTACCCTGAATGCATTGGTTGTTGACATTCTTGGACACCGTGTCAAGTACTGCCCGTTACATGCATTGTCTTCTTCAAAATGCACTTCCGTTTTAACAGGAAATTTAACGTTTACATACAGTCTCTTTCAAAATAAACGCACTACATCGGCAAATTGATTTTTTTTTTTTTCAACACCAAACATACATGTTTGGGTTTAGGCAACACAAACATGTGGTTAGGTTTAGGAAAAAAGTACAGGGTGTTATAATCTTACGGGACGCAAACACCATTCTTAGGTGAAAGTCGATGTTTGTCGGCCCATCCATCACCCCTCCTGCCTGCCCCATTTGGACTTTTGCTGCCTTAACTTTCTGTCTCGTTTCCTGTGTTTCCCTCTGACACCACCGATTGCCATTAAGCTATAATGGCGACCAGCCGCATATCATGCCGATGTTAAGGACGGCTTTTATCGCCAATATCTGATGCTGCAAGCAAGTGGCGCTGCACTTCATTCCAAGGTGTGTGTGTGTGTCTGTGTTTCTGTGTATGTTTAAGAGGGAGGGAGAGACAAGAGTGGAGAAGAAAGTGGAAGGTGGACTGTTGCATGTAATGCTTCTGTACGTTATTAGCCTTATAACTTACTTGGAAGCTGCTCTGTCACTTTTTGACTTTGATATTTTCTAGTGAGCATCCCCCTCGACCCCAGGTCAGTGTATCATGATATAGTCATCTGGGATGAGATCTTGTAGTATGCCACCTCCTGTCGCAGGTCAGTCATGTAGCGTGAAAAACAAGGCTTCATGACTCACGATTACAAGACAGCACGTTGTGTAGTGTGAACAGTACAGTGATCTGATGACTCTGAAAGTCATGTAGTGTGAACTGAGCTTTAGATGAGAAGTTTGATACTACTCTCACACCTGTACGGTAGTTAAATATGAAGCTGGAGCCGGCAACTACTTAGCTTAGCTTACCATAAAGACTGGAAATGTCTCTTAAATTACACAAAATACAAAGTGTACAAACTATAGTTCAATGTTTTATGGGGATAAATGTGGGACTATTTCTTGACCAGGATACAGACAACCAGACTCCAAGAAATAGCCTGGCATATAAACCCCTGTAAAACACAGAATCATTGTTTTTTCTATTTCAGTGCAGAAGTTTTGCTTTTAATGGAGTATCTACATCTGAATGTTTCCTCCACCTCTGTCAGGATTTCATGTGATACTCAGAATAAAACAGCCTGTGTGTCTTATCCCAGGCTACTATTTGTTCTTTTTCTTTCACCACAATGCTCTACATCAAGAATATATGTCCATAACTCAAAGAGAAGTTAATCATCATCTACCTGCTAATGCACCACTGAGCAAACGCACTGTGCTCTTGAGTTTGATAACTAATTCCACCTCCGAGGGCAATGAGTTCCCTCATTTTCTCTCTGCTGCCCTTTCTCTCTTTTTCTCTGTGAGCTCGTCCTACTCTGAGGGAAAACTCTGGAGAAATGAAGGGGGACAGGGGCCAGAGGAGAAAGGTTTCTGGGAAAGAAGTGATTTATTCCCAGGCATTTCCAGGGGAGCATCATGAATAAATTCAGAGTTAGGTAAGCACTCACACATGTCTCTCTGATTGTTTCATCTTGTCCCTGTGGTAAAAAAAGGGGAGGGGTGCCACTATTCACTGTATGTGCATGGTTTTCTATTGGAGCTTCTCAGGGCTTGTATTTTACAGTATATGTGTTGCAAAATGCACATTGTATACTGATCATAACAGGTTTATTTTTGATCATTTTAATGAGGTTGAGGTGGGGGCATTACACCATCGTTGCACCATTGTTCCAAATCTGTCCTACATTTATGTATCAAAAGAGGTAAGAGGTAAATTAACAAAGAGATCAAAGAATCAAGGGACCGCTACGCAGGGCTGCATAATTAATCGAAATATGATCGATATTGCAATATGGCCAAGTGCTATATCAAAATGACAAAAGCTGCACATAAGCATACCATTATAAATGAACCATACACAGTCCTCAGCCTACAAATCATATTCCAGAATTAGGGGAACATGCATGTTTGGTGCAGCCCCAATCAAAAAAAAACATCATAATCATGTTAATCAGCACAGGTACAATCAGGAAGACTTTCTTTATGCTATATCCATTCACAATTCTCTCTCTATTCCACTTCCACCAATCAGATGACCATGGGTGTTCCCCTTCCTGATTAGCCAATCAAACTTTGCAATGATCTCCTTCAGCTATTCATGTTGTTGCTCCCCTGTCAGCTGTCATTTTAGGTGGAATTGTGACGCCCTCCTCCACCCCATTCACCTCCAGTCACCTTATCCAGAGCCGAGGACAAGCTCATCAAAAGCCAGATCCTCAGCTCCCTCTTCATCTCATCTCACTTCATCTCATCACTACCATTACCACCACCACCATCTGGTCTCCATAGAAGGGTATCCCCAATCTACTACGTCTTTTCCAGCCTCCTGGGATACATTACATCACAATGGGGTCTTATCGCCAAAGACTTTTTACATGTACTTATGTGTACATGTAAATAAATATTCTTTCCTCTCAGAGTGAGTCTCTCCTGATTGAAATACTGTGATCGCAATATCTGTCAAAGGTAAGACTCTCCTGCCAGGAAATTCTGAAGATGGTGTCATGTGAACGGCTGGGTTGACTGAATGTAATTCGAAGATCGAAATTGAATGTATGGTACAAGGGAAAGTCGTCTGCATACAGCGATACCTCCAACAATTACTTCCCTCTAGTTAAACCTTCAAATGCACAGCTCTGTCACAATGAAATAGCATGTGGTTCAATAACCTGCTCGAATTGTAAAGGGGAAAGATGGCAGTTCTGTCTTGGCCTTCTCTGAAAGGGGGAAATATCTGAATGGTACAGTGTATCTCAAATATATGAAAAGAATCTGTATAAATTGTGTTAAACACGTTTTAAGCAAACAAACTCAAAAGTTTTAAAAAGGAAGGAAGGATGCTGAGGGTTGGTGTACATGTGTGTTATGTTAAAAGGTTTCAGAGTAGTTTAGAACAAGTGCCTTCCTTGAATAGATTCAGTTTGATCAGAGGATAGAAGGCCTGGTCATACTATCTCTACAGTTTGCTTTTTTTTTGTTATCTTTGTCTTTTTAAAATCGGGTAGGAGACATTTTCTCCTTTTTGTGTCATAAATTATCCTGTTTCTTGAACTGCTGCACAGAATGTGTTGCATTGTGACACCTTTCAAAAGCAAGTCGGGAAATGTGAAAATGAGGATGCATTTTGGGTGTGAAAATCATCAGCATACATTTGTCCACTAAAAGGTTTAGCTCATAAAAACACAAACATTCAAGCACTTAGCACTGTGATAAAGGGACAGAGGACTTTTAATTCAAGTAAACACTGAGACCCAGAGAGGATGAACGCCACAGAAAAGATGTCCAGTTTAGTGGCATTTCATAATGGAGATTCAAACAAAAGCATGGCCAACAGATGCCAGCAGCAGGTGGACTTTTTAACCCTCGACCATCACCATTAAAGCCTGAGTTCATACTTAAGCTCAAACTGACCTTCACTGACCTTGACACAAATTAATATTTAGGTCTTTGTTAATGCATTGAGCAAACTATTTTTGCCCAACATGAACATGGGAAAAACAATGTGCTCTTGCCATTCACAGTACAAGGTGGTACATCTGGTGTGGTAGACCCCTGCTTCTATTGATCTTGTACTAAGTGCCTGTTCCTGTGCTGCCATGATTAGTGCTTCTGTGCTGTCTTTCAGTCCAGCCTTTTCCAACCATTCATAGGATTCCTTGATGCCGGCCACTTCTTCAATCTGTTGGAGGTACATGCCAAGCAGGGGCTTGTCCTTCCATGTTTGTTTACCCTCCTCTTCTGCATTCTCGAATTTCTGCTTGGCAGCTCATCTTTGGGGCCATCTTCCCGCTAGATTCCTGGATCTTGGTTGTTTCGTCCTGGACAGTGGCTCTGACACTCACCAATCCTCGCCGCTCCTCGCTACGCGTAGTTTACAGTCTCAGGATGCTGGACCTGGGATGAAATCTCCATGCATTGTGAGAAGCTTCCTTGCCTTGATATCTGTGGCCTCTATCTCCTCCTTTGGCCAGCTTGTTATACCAGCGGGGTATCTGATGACTTCTTTCCATTCAGCAGTCTTTTCAGGATCTGCCTTACTCTGTGTAGGTATTTGGCTATGGCTGACTTTCCCTCTTGATGGTTAAAGTGAAAGTCAGTATTTCCACTCAGAGAAAAGGCAAACACCGTTAAACGATTTGATGTGGGGAGGTAATTGGCTCCCTCAATAATTCACTCACTCTCTCACTCACACAGTAGTCCCAATTACTTTGGGATGAAAACTTAAAATGTCTCTTTGTCTTTCTTTTGTGCTCATATTCTCTTTTTCTGTACAAAAAAAGGGCAAAGACAGAGCAATGTTGCTCCTCCGCAAATATATAATACTGGGTTTTTAACGAGGTTTAAAGCAACGAGGAGAACAATTTAATCATCATCATCATCAAACAATAAAGGAGAAAGAAAAGAAGTAAGAAACAAAACTGAGAGGAACCATGTTAGGTTTCTTTTTTTTTTTCCTTCTGCTCGCTGAATCGGCTTGTTCCCTGTCAGAGATTATGGGTGGTCAAAGCAGCATCTGCTGCACCATTTTCCTATGCCATGGCACATTATTAAAGCTGACAGAAAGTTTTGAAATAAGTTTCAAAATGACTGTTTCCTTTTTACAAGCGTACCTCCTAGCTGCACTCACTGCCCTCCACATATCAAGCACACACTGGTTTAGAGCGCGCTGGATGGCCAGCAGTGCAGCTTCCCTCGGGCTGTTTAGGGTTCAGTGTCTCACTTCAGAGCATTTCAGCTGTGATGGTGTTCACTGCAGATGTAATACCGCCCACAGAGTAGACCTTAATGTCAGTGACAGAATCCTGCAGTTTTTACTTCTATTTCAAATTGGTGTCAAACAAAAACAACAGAATGATCATTAAAAATTGTGATAGTGTTTCTAAGTTTTGGGGAAAGACTTTGGCTTCATAAAGGCCAGTGCCTTTATAAGTAATGCTGCTGAGAGCAACCCGGCTACCCAAATACTGTTCTTGTTTTTAAGCACTAATAACCCCACCAATGTTGAAATGAAACCTTTTGTATAACCTACATGTATAAACCTTACAGAAAGGGCTTTATTCAAAAATCAAACTATTTTACCTCCCATTCCTTTTTAAACCTTCTAAATTAACAAAAAAAAATGCTTAGTTGTACTACAGCGTGATATGTATTTATGCATTAGCCAGAGGATCATTCATTAAAGAGCAACCTTTAGTGCTCTTTGTGTTAATCCACCAGTATGATGAATACAAGGACAACTTCAGTCCATACTGATTCATCCTCAGGTCAGTATAAGTGCCCACACTGTCCTTGCTTTAACAGTGAATGATCAAAACAGTTATACAGATCCATCGCAACACTGTGAGCTCTGCCTGTGCTTTTTCTAGCCCAGTGTCAGAGGGTGCACTTTATTCCTCAAAGTTTAATCATTAAAAAGAAGTTAAAGTGAGGAAAAGAACATCGGAAATGACTATGAAAACAGAAATATAGGATAAAAGGTGCAAAGAGAACTGAAGCGAGGGGAATATAGCAGGTCTTGAAGGCTGTTGCCAGACAAGCCACGCTCTTATTAGAGAATTGATTAATGGAGGTCTAGCCAGAGCATGGAAAAAGCAGAGGGTCCCCTGTGACTGTACTGCAGTACACACCAGTGATAGAGACACTATTCGCTCGGACAACCATAACTCTCAAGGAGTGGCGCGAATATTACTGGATACGACTCCGTACATCGAGTTACAGGAGAGAAAATCAATGGTGAATGTACAACGCAGTGAGTGCCATTACTGATTATCATGATCAATCTATGGCTCCCGCAGCGCTCCTTTGCTCCTCCTTATCTGTACTCATGGATATCATGTTCCCATTTGTTCTGAACGAGGAAAAATAAATGGGAAAACACACTTTGAAAAAGATTTTTGCCAGCTTGCAGGAGGATACGTGGGAGTACAGCGTCTTGCTCCTCGCACAAGGATACACCGCTTCTCTCGAACACAGCCTCATTAGAGATGTTCATCACTGTGTGGGTTTCTGTATGCAAACGTCTCTCTCTGCCTCTGTATGTGTCATCTAAGAATCCCTGACAAGTTTTATCCAGTGAACAGAAATAAAAACCCCGTTTGTCTGCAGCTTGAAGTCAGTTAAACTCCTCTCATTAAACTGCAAAAGCCCTGCGAAAGCTCTCGCTGCTATATTTGGTTTGTTAATGAAATGTGCCTCTTCTCCTTTGGTGCCTCAGCATCTAATCTAATTAAAACCCCATACAGGTTTTGGATACAGATACAGTTCACTGTCTACTGGGATTTTTAATGCCTTGAAGTCGCAGTTAAACAGCGGTTAGAGCATCTTTAGCTTTGGTAATGTGACGTTTTGGAAACGGAAAAGAAAAGTAATGACATCACGTCCTCTGGCTTCAACTCAGTGCAGTCTCTCATTCAGCATTTCTTTTTATCGGACTGTCTAAATAAATTAGCTGTGTTCATGGTGTTTACTTCCCATATTCGAAGATACCATTGTTACTCGAAGACACCTTTGTTAAAAACCATTGTGGTTTGAACAAAACAAAGTTAAACAACTGTAACCCTACTTGCTTGTTCTGTAGTTTTCTCCTGTCCTTCTGGCTTGAATTCACACCAAAACACAAGACAGCGAGACAGCGTACATTCAGCTTCTCTTGAACTGAGCTGCAGCACACCTGTCCCCAGCAAAACAACGTCAGGTAGGAACTATAGTTACTCTTTTATCTCACTTGAGGCTAAGGTGGTGGTCCTCAAATGGTGTGATGCAGCACACTGGTGTGCCGTGATGCCAATCCATTGGATTTTGTGATAACCAAACATTGTTCTGGCATAATTCAACTGGGCCTATAAAAAAGTTATGGATGAATTATAATTGACTGTATCAGTATGTTGTGTACACACTGTACAACTTTAATTTAATTTTTTTTTAAAAACCTTCACAAGGAACTATTCGTGCGTTGGAATTAGAAGTGTGTGACACATCAAAATCCCTGATTTGCAGCCAGTGTGAGGGATGATAACATTTAAAACTGAGTGCAGCAGTGACTCACTTTATTGTACGTAGCAAATTACAACAAAGCACCAGCGAAGACGACCTACAACTGAAAGAGAGACAGTAGACAGTATCACGAAAGCTACCTCTCTGCTTTTTCCCTGTTTTTATTGTCTTATGTCGTGATAAGAGTGATAACACATGTTATAGAAGCTATTGTGCACAGATGTACAGGTGTGTCTTGAGATTTTGGCTTGCACCTGGGCACAAAAAGTTTGAAAACCACTGGTCTAAGGGGATTTAAAACAGCAATTTAAAGGTACACATGAAAATATATAAATAAAAAAAATGTTGCCATTAAAGATAAAGGAATAATTTCTGCATGTAGTAATACAATTAATGACAATGTGGAATTATTCCTGTCAAAATATTCATCTTTCCACAATATTCTGTATCAACATAAATTTGTATGGTGACGTAGTAAATAAAATAACCCAAAAATATATTGTGTACAGTAACTATGGTTATACAATGATTACTTTGTAAGAGCATAAATATGTACAGGTCCCACGAAAAACTACAAAAAGTGGTAGCACGAGTATTTGTAGTAGTTTAGTAGTTTTTCCAATTTTTTAGTTGTAATTACTGTTGTTTAAAAACTTTAACAGCATGCAGTCCTCTCTGTCTGAGTGACCCCTCAACGTGATCATAGACTTGTCTCAACGGAGCCTTGACCTACAGCCCATAAAGTCTCAGACTGGGTAAGGGTATTTGTGAAAGGCCTCTAAAACGTATTAACTAAACAACAGTATCAGTAGAGCTGCAATGATTAGTCCATTTAATGATTTTTCGATTGACAGAAAATTAATTGGCAACTATTTTGGTGAATGAATAATTGCTTTGGTAACTTTTTAAAGCAAAAAAAGCCAAACATTTGCTGGTTTCATATTAAATGTGAGAATTTGATGCTTTTCTTTTTCATACATAATAATAAACATGCCATTTGAAGACGTCATCTTTGGCTCTGGCAAATTACACAGGGCATTTTCTGTCCCCCTGTAAATTTCGTTGATGAAAACTATGATGAAAGTTTACGTCAGCAACCTTTTTCCATGATGGAAACAAGATGACGATGAACTAAAATAAATCTTGATAATAAAAAACTAAGACGAAATGTATGTTTCATTTTCATTGACGAGACATGGCGAAAATACTGTGGTGGACTATCATTGAAAGCCAAGAACGGCCATGTTAGTCATTATCCTGGAGCACAAACACTCACAGCGGAGCAGCACCAGCCACAAGTGAAAGTTGTGAGCTATAATTCGGCAGTTATTAAGCAGCTGTGTGTCTCTGACTGTGGATGGTGGAGCTGCTGAACAAATATGTGGAGTTCATTAGTTGCTGTTAGCAGTTAGCTCCACCTGTTAGTCGCTGAATGGCAGCAGAGCAAGCAGCCACTGGCCGCCAGACTTCACAGCTGATCCCCGCTGTTTAAATAACTATACAGCGTATCTGAGTGACCCCTCAACCTGATCATGGACTCGTCTCGTCTGTTGAGCGGTGACACTTAGCCCGGGAAGGTCTGGGACTGATGGGAAAGGGTGTTTGTTGAAGGCCACTAAAACATTACTGTAAAACTTCAATTTGTTGCCCAGACTATTATTTGCTTAAATCACTGAAGACACGGGGGCATATTCTACTATTTTCTGACATATTATTGATGAACCAATTATTAGGAAAATAATGGGCACACAATGATAAAACAATTTTTAGTTGCAGTTGATGGGCGAGGGTTACTTTTCGCCCCAAATCACATTTAATTGGATACATCTATGTAAATGCCCACAAGATATTTTTATGTTTGACAGATTAATCAATGGATTTTAATTTATAAAAATAAATATAACTTAGCTTCAATCTGCTCCCAGAATCAATCACAGAATTGGGATGCTGCAAATTACAGGCTTGAAATCATTTTAAACTTTTTAGAGATTGAACTTCTTTCAACACCAGCTTTCAAAAGAAGTCTCATCTGAAGAACATCTGAAGCCCCCATTCATCCAGTGGACACAGATATGAGCAGCTTGAGCAGAAAACAGATGGCTGGAAGTTATGAAGAAGATCATTATGTTTGACGTGGCTTATTATGACCTCAGTAAACAGGGAGTGTATAAAAAGAGCTGGCGCAGGATTCGTCTGCACTCCAGCGCACTCAGATAACCAGCACACTCTGGGGGGTTTCTCACATTGACAGATTTCTTGAGCGCAATTTCATATCTCGCTCATATTCCCAAGTGTGTGCATGTATGTTGAGTAGCTGGAGAGGAGGAAGTGATGAATGCATATTTGTGCTTGTTGTTTATCCTACAAATCTCTCACATTCTGTTTGTATGTGGCGCGCACACAGTATATATCACCTGAAAATACTGTATGTGCAGAAATCTCACTTGTGTTTTTACTTTCCTCGCATTGCAACTCTGCACAAAATTTCCCCTGAACAATGGTGGTTTTTCGGTGTGAAATTTGTCCTCACTCAACATCTGGCTCATAATGAGCAAACAGCCTCCTCAAAGCTGCGACAACAGAGCAAAATATTTATAATTGTACAGTTCACATTGCAGGGCTCAGATTGATTCATTAGAGATGGGATTTGTTCTGGATGAGCTCCATCAGTCTGGGTGGTTCATGTGTGTGTGTGCTGGGAGGTGGATGGCTGCATCTGAAGCCTTAATGGCTTACGTGCTGTGCTGCTGAGGGGTCTGCTGTGCGGCAGGACAGACACATACCTAAGCGCTTGTGCAAATGCCAGTTTGAAAGCCTCGTTCGTGCTGATAGAGACTGAAATAGGCGGCAGGAAAGCCTTCCACATTCCTCTGGAATAAGGCATTAACTCCACGTGAAATACATTTGTTTCACGTAGCTCCGGGGTAAATGCCTTCTCATTTTAAGCTCACCATTCAAGGCGCTGTTTTGCAGCATATAGCGGAATATCTATTTAGGGAAACCCATTCAATGTGTCTTCTTTTAGATGCAATATCACCTATATTGCCTCAGTGATTACAAATGCCCAGCCACGAATCAATACGCAGCAACTGTTTATCGTTCTGCAGAGACTAATATTGAAAATAGCTTCTGTCCATCAACTCTGATAATGCTGCAGTTACTGCTCTTTACCCTCCTGTGGAAAATCAGGCTGCATAATCAATGGAGCTGCAGAGCAACTTGTGAGTGCAAAAAAAAAAAAAAAAAAGTCAATGATGCCAAATGATGAGGGAATAATGCAGAAACAATTCAGCCCTCTCTCTCCTTTTGTAACTTGTAATGATATTGCAGAACTGACAAAGGCATGCCTTCATCCTATTGTATTCTCATTTATTCTCCTCTCATTAATGATCTTATCTCGTCTCTCTTCTCCCGTCCTCACCACGCTCTCACAATCCAAAAATTGAGCTGTATTAGCTGAGAGTTGTTTTGGTTCTTGCCTCAGAATCAGTCTTGATATGATGTTGGCTGAAACTTGGGGTCATTCAGCAGCCATTTTACAGTGGATTTATTTCCACTGTTCTTTGCCACATATGTAAGTCACATTGTTTTGCATACATGCCTGTTGCAGCTCTTTAATTTGTGATAGAGAAGGTTAGAGCAGCCCTCGAGGCTTCTTGTGATATATATTCTTTCCGAGGTTGTAACCCCCATTGCTTATGAATAGAAGGTTTAGAAATAGATCTATTCAAGAGGATAACGTGTGAATTATTAATCATGTTCCTAAAAGGTCAAATCCTTGGTTCAAACTGTAAGAAATATGTAATGAACGTCTGCAAAGCTCCAATTCTAATATTTTTGTTCTAACTTGAATTTGATGATTAAATGTCTGTTACAATTACAATGTTTTTCAAAAATGGTACCCGAAAATTAAATCTCAGTTGCTAAAAAAAAAAAGCTGACATATAGCAAATATTGCAACTTAACAGAGGCTTTCATCACAAAAAAGGTGTGTACAAAAGCTACAACCAACAAGGCAGTTACACAAGTTCAGCATCAGAAAGCAACATGTCTGACAGTCAGTGTATTTGCAGTATGAGACACCCAGAGGCTGTATAGTCAGCCTTCAAATTAGGGTTGCAACACTGACAAAGCTGCTGAATTGCATTAAAAAAAGACTATATTTAATGATGAGGAAGAAACTTGCATCAAGTAGGTGAAAGCTCACAATACACAACGCGACCGTGGATAAATAGCACTAAAGACGTCAGAAATTACCAACAAACTTAATCAATATACCAATCAATAAAAACACTGCACATTGTAAACTTCACAAAGCCGCTATTTGTGTGAGGTGTACATTCTCACCACCTAAGAATAAGCAGAATGAAACCTTGAGCCTTGAGCAATGGAAAAAAGTAATATAGTGAAATAACTCATATTTCCACAATCATTATGGGTTTACATTCAAAGAATGCCCTCGAGCTGTTGGAGGAAACAATCACGCAGGAGTCATTCAGTGCAATCACGCCAGTGTTCAGGCTACGAGGCTATTTGACAGGACAAGGTGCACTCAGACTATTATGCAAACACCGTTTCTCTTGTGATGTTCCCATATTCCAAGATGATAATGGGCTTCACATTTCAGAGATGTTTCATACCCAGCGGGATGAAGTCAAGAGTCAATCACCACATCTAAACAAACCAAAATTAGCTTGTATGTGCAGAGTTTTTTTAACATGGAAAAACCTGATAAGTAGACGAGCATGCCTTTACTTTTTTTCCTTGTGCCAAGTTTAACGGAACAAACACACTGGAAAACAGGGTTAAGCTGGAGATATATTTGATTTTAACTATGTGTTTGTGTGCACATTATGGCTGCCTCAAGTATCTTGCCTCTGTTTGGAACATTGGTACTGCGCATCCTCAGAAATTAATGCTATGCATCCACAAAATGCAATACAGTCATGTACGGTGGGGGTAGTGTAGGATTTTGCCCACATGACTATGCTCTCTGCACAATGACAAATCTATGATCTACGATGGTGCCACTGTCGCTTTTTCTGCTGTGATCTCAGAATTAACAATTTAATAACCTCCTTGGGTGACACAGTGTTTTTACATCATGCAAATCCAAAAGTTCTAAACAGTCTGAGTTTTCTGATGTGCCCTCCAGAATCAGAAGTATATCTCCAACCTAAGGAACAGTAGAAATTGTTTCGGTGGTTATTTTAAAAAATATGTGTTACTTATTCAGTGTTCTTTTTCAACACTAGCTGCTAGTTGCTTGAATAAATGTTCTGAATGCTAAACTCAAAGTGGTCATTACTGTCTGAGAAAGAACCCAACACAACATGGTATCAGCAGCAGAGCTGCTTTGAGTGACAGACCATAAGGAAGTTGGCACTAGGCAGTATTTTCCTTCACAGATCATTGGAGACTATTTCACTTTACACAATCCAAAATTTATAAGCTCTTCTGATGCACCTTGATCACTACCGAATATTAATTTTATATTCTATGGCAGCTTAAAAGATTAGGGTTCAGGGATCGGAATCGGGATCGGGAAGGAAAAAGTGGTATCGGTACATCTCTAATTTTATGACTATCACCATCTTGGGTTTTTTGGAGCCAGAAGTGACCATAATTTAGGCAAGATGCTGGAGCTGGGGAGGAGCAAGGGGTTGATCTGACTGAGAAGCTTCGGACGCTATCTGCAGATAGCGTGTCACTCAAAGCAGCCCGCCCTAAATCAATAACTTTAAGCTTTAATAAAATGTAAACAGGTGAGTTATATGAAAATTCACAACCCATACAAATGTCATGGAGGGGGAAATAAGCTAAAGAGACCAAAAACGTTTTTTGCACATGGCTGTAAACATGTTTATTTCTGCTGTAACGCTGGGCATTGTAACATGGGGGGTCTTTGACGAGCTTCTGCAGCCAGCCTCATTTTTCAGCATCAGAGGGTGCCGCTTCGATTATATAGACAAAGTCATGTGCAATTGTCTTATATCATCAATAAAACTAAACTTACATTTAAATAAAAGAAACAGTGAACATTGTAAGTACCAAATTATGGATATGAGATTCAGGAATACAAAACATGATCAATTAATTGAGACTGAAAACATATTTTTGACCTTAGAGGCAACTGTTGTTTTCAAGGTCTAGAGAAGACTTTCAGTCTCTCAAACTTGTAGTCTTCTTCACTCAGTGTCCTGTCACCATCACCTGGAGTGCTCACCAGAGACCCTCCATCTGCCCTCCAGATCATACTCCACCCACATGTGCTTTTCCATGCAGAATTCACTGAATGTGTATAAGTAATTTAAGCACATTGCAGACAATATATGAGGCCATATCCCCCCAACAGTGTCGGGCTGTTGACACTGGTACATCTAGTCATCACTGTAAGGACATGCTGCTTCATGCTCAAGGCAGCATCATGTTAATTTACATGCAGCACAGAGGAAGTGATAGCGCCACACACACAGTGCAATAATAGAATTGTTTTCTTCATGCTGTCTCATGAGACACTTGTGAATGTCTGTTTAACCAGGAGAATCGCTGGTTTCGACCATCTGCAGCTGCATGAGGGTTTAATTTTGCTCAAGGACATTTTGTTGTGCGCACACATTGGCTGCCACCTTTCACAAAGCCTCCCTTGACTCTGTTATGGGCTTGTGTGAACGTTTGATTGTGTGTGTGCATGCGTCAGAGGTGCTTCATTACAATGAACTTGACAAAGGTTTCTGTGATTGGTCGTTCTCTCTGAATCCAATTTGTGACTCTGCGGGTCCAGTAGCAATCTCTCACTGCTGCACTGCTGCTCTTGTCTTTATTTTACAGCTTCTCTTGTCTGTAAATGGACATAATGACTTCAACATGACTGAATGACTCAAGTTGCACTACTGTCAATCTAAATCATTTCAATTACACACAGAGGTCAGCGAATAAAAACATGCCCTACGCCACCTCATGTTTATTAAAATGCATCACAGCGCTGCACACCGAGTGCATACATCATGTAAAAGGGTTTTCTGAGAGGTACTGATGACCCGCCATCAGCTGCTCTGTGTGGGCTGAAAAATGTGTGTTTGTCCATATCGCAAGCAAGCAAGCTCCGACTTTACTCTCCCCATATGTATGTGCATATGTTTGTGTGCGCATTATTCAGCAGCGATTCCCAGTAGGGGAACACTTCTAGAGGCCCTTAGGTTAAACACGTCGACTCTTTTGCTCCCCACAACAGATCTCTGCACATAGGCTGCTAAGCCAAGCCTTGCCACTACAGTTCACTTAATTCATACTTCATCACATCTGTCATATAACACAAACATGTTATGTCACACTTCAAAATTCCAGCACAACTGCAAGCACTACCACCAACACAACAGACCACACCTGATGCACTGCAGACACCAATGCTCCAGCATAATAATGCCGTAATACGTTGCATTAATATTAAACACTGACTTACCCTCAGAGGTGTCTACGCCTGGTTTCCTTGGCAGCATAATTCCTGATTAATGAAGTCCAGTTCCCAAAGAATGTCACTTCCAATGGACATTAGTGGCTCAGTCTCTCCTGGTGGGGTCTCCTGGCGCTCCGACAGCTTCTCTGGTTTGACAAGGTCCCAGGCCCACTCCTGTCAGCAAGTACGAACACTGTCCACTCTGTGGAATCTCGTCATTTACCATGGTCAGCGTTGTATGGATCGTCCGGTCTGGTGCTGACAGCAGCTGCGGTGCGCTAACATTACCCTCAGTATCATCTTTGGCAGTCTCTCCACTTTGTAGTTGTGGGGTCAGAGGCTGCCTGTTTGGTGTCTTTAGCAGCCGTGACCTTGCTGTAAATGTATTTGTCAGTTGTTTCTCAATGATAGTGCCAGTATGTGTTCCTCTTCATGTCACAAACTGGCTCAGTGAATGTGACAAGTAGGGAGTCCACACAAACATCATATTCCCAAGTGCAAAATCAGTAATGAAAGCCACGCATGTAGGTGTGTCAGGTGTGTTGTGGTGATGTTGAAGGTACAAAACCAAAAGGCAATAATGCAGGGTGGACGTCAGCTGTAGGAAGGGAGAGAGTGAGTTAACACCTGGGGCAGGGTTTTTTAGCCTGGAAGGCCCAGGTGAGTTTAATCAAGGCAACGAACCTCATGTTCCTCATGTCACGTCAGATTCAATGTAAATACTGTAGCACCAAACTAACAGAGAGACACTCTTGGTAAAGATGGTAAAAAGGCCGTTATCCTTTTCTCATATTCTGAGCCAAAAACCTTAACTTCAGTGGCACTTTAACTTGATGACGACGGCAACGATATGCGGTTCACAAGCGTACACTGTGACCTGTACTTTTTTTCTTGTTTTTTCATCGACCTTCTCAACAATAAAATGATAAATATATCCCTCCAATGCGTAGTTTAGGCCCTTTTGGTTACTTCTCAATGACATCTGATCGATCAATTGCCTCCTGCAAAGTGTTGTGTGCTGTGACTACCGAATTGTATCGTCATGTCACATGATCAAATAGAAACTTGACATTAGGTGACGTAAACATACGTTTCCCAACAATCATCATTGCATACCTGTATATGACAAAAATATCAAAGAAAATAAGAAATCGATTATTTGATTGAATACTTTTCTCAATAGTTTATTCATAGTTTTTATAGTTTACGTAGAATAAGCCTATCATTTGTTATAGATTGCAACTGACTATTTTGATCAGAAAAGAAAAGAAAATCGTGACAGAGATGGGTATATATTTTTGAGGACACTTGCCTATAACACATGGCACCATTTTTAATTTAATGTGAGCTCTTTTTCAGGTGCGATTCCGAGGTGGCAATCTGAATCATTCACAAGGCCCCCCCCACACACACACACACACACACACACACACAGGCCTGTAATTTGTAAGCAGAGGAAGATTATTTCTCTAGGGTGATGTGTTATTTGTGAAGAGTTTAGGTCAGTGCAACATCACAAGAAGGAAATATAATAGTCACTTCAGACATCATGTTTCATCATCATCACATCAAGGCTTAAGATGAGAAAATGACTAAGGATCGTATCTCAGTGACCCGTCAAGGCAATTCTCTGTCTCTGCCCTGTGTGGTAAAGCAGAACAGGGCACTCATGGTGCAGCAGTAGCATGGACAAATTGTATAGATTTTCAGAACACAGCTCTGAGGAGAAGAGTGAAAACTATTAATTTAAGTGTAGCGGCAGGTCTATCTGTGGACAAATAACAGGACTTAAATTCGATTCTTGTGGCGGTTGGGTTGTGTTAAAGCTGCTGATTTATGGATGCCTGCACTTTGCCTCTCAGTCAGGTTTTTCTGATTTCTCTCTGAGATATACATTTGACCAAACTCCAACTCTGTCTTTTACTCTGGCTCTTTATCTTTTCCTTACTTTCTCAAAGCCAGCCTGTGAGACTTAGAATAAATTTGTTCCCATTCAAGGGTGACACCAGCAGAGATGGAAAAACTTTAACTGTTCAAAGAGGGAGTCAGCTCGTCTGTGGCACGTCTGCACAGACCCACACACCAAAATTTAGCGTTTTCATCAGGAATAAATTAGACATGTTGTTCAGCCTGTGCACCCTGACATGCTCCTCTTTGCTAATCTGATTTTAAAGCTATCTTTGGTTCAATAATGACTCAACAGCATAAGCTTGAGACCGACTCAGTAGAAATGAGACATTACTGAAACATCAAATAAAAGCTTAAAAAACTAATCAGCTCATGCTGGCATGTAAGAAAGCCTTTTTATCGTTCTCATTACTCACACGCTGTGTGTTTTGAATGCGCTGTGGTAAAACATCGGCTGCATCATGACTGTGGTGTAATCTTTCAGGTGTGTCACTGCAGCCACATAAAGGTTAAAGCTTTGAAGTCAAACTGGGGTTACTGGGAAACCAGTATTTTTGGTGTTTTGGTGTGTAGGCTACTAGTGATTACCAAAAAGAACAAATTTCAGTTTAATTGACCTTTCTGCTCGCCCATATGAGGGTTTGACTCCGCACATTAGTCACTTCACGTCGTGATTCGAATCACAGAGCAGCATCCATTCACAAGACTCCATGTTACGTCTCCCACACACATGAGCGCTCCCATTCTGAAACTGAACACCAAACACCAGCAGTGGAAGGAGGAGGAGGAGGAGAAGGAGGATGTCTATAATTGCTGGAGCCCATAATGGGCTGGGCCTGCAGGAGCTGTTTCAGACAATCATGGGCTTTTCAATCTGTCTCAGATTGTGTGATTAAAGAGCGATCTACCGCAGGCGGCATCATCCAAAAATCTCATTTTTGGAGCCGTCACAGTGATTTCACCATCTGCTTGCTGTCCACACAACGTCCCTCCTTAACGCAGGTAGACAGGCGTCAGATTGGCCTCCCGCCTGATCCTCGGCAGGCCTGCTTATAGGGAGGCCATGTGTGTTTATAGTGTATGTACATCTATGAGACAGAGAGAGATGAGGCAAACATAGAAAGGATGGGATGACTTGCCAGGTAATACAAGAAATCCTCTATATTTAATCAGGATAACCAGCGTTCGCCTCAGTCGGAGTCACTCAACATGAGAAATGCCATATGATACAAATACAATGCCCACACACGCGCAACTAATCACTATAAGACATTGCAAGATGCTGGGAGCCAGTGCCGAAGCAGGCGCATGGCCTTCAAGAATTAGTCTCAGCATCAGAATCCAACCTCAGCAAATAGACTGGATCAACATGGCGGCTCTAAGGCTGTAATGTTCTGGTATTTTTTTTTTTTTTAAAAATCCCCGCCACACATGTTCCATTATGCTAAAATGAGATTAAGAGGGCAGAGTGAAAAGGGAAAGTGGGGAGGCGATCTCAGAATACAGATTATCAATTTATAAAGAAGTCAGAGCTAATTGGGACAACTTACTGTGAGAGGGGTTTATAAGACTCAGCAGATATGGGGATTAACAGTCAACAGTCAAATTATCTCAGCAAGGTTGTTTTTTTTTACACATCAGGAAAACAAGAGATTAGGTTTTTTGAGTTATATTTTCATCCTGTGCCACTAATCATGTTCTGACCCTTTGGAGAGGTCTCGATGCTCAGGTTGGGAACCACTGTCAAAGACACTCAGACATAAAATGAAACACCAGGTAACATTTCCTATTGGACCTTTCAAAGGATAAAATACTGGAATAGTTTACTTGATGATTTCTGGAAAGAGACATTGCTGTTGAGTAAATGTATATTATTTGGCGCTTTGAGCACCACAAGCTGAGTGCCTCATGGTTTCATTATATTCAAGAGAAGGCAGACATCTCTACAGCGGATATATCCAACACTCAGCAACTCGCACCAAAACAATCTGGATTGACAAACAGCCCTGTAGGTAAGAGGACAAATATGTGTTTTTGATTTGGGGCTAGACAGTTCCTTTAAAATCTAAATGTCCTTCAGATTAAAAAGTGAGAAAAAGAAAAATCACTTGGCTTACAAGGCAGAAAGGTTGTGATTCTGTGGCCTTCACAATTCATTAAAACCTGCTGCTGCTATAGTTACTGTAGGGTTAGTGGGTCATCGGAGTCAAAACAGTAAACATATGTTCAGGAAATGCTGTCATCATGTGAAAGCGCACAGGTCAGTGCTGATGTGATCAAGTAGATCCATATGACTGATGCTCAATAACATTCATTATCTACTTATTGTGTTAGTCATCTCTCTGCAGCTCTGTTTGGAGCACTGGTAAAAACAGGGAATGACCTCAGAGTGTGTCCTATTTTAAGTGGAAGAGGTACGGATATCTGGGCAATTCCCATTCCTTCCCAGGAGATTCAGTTGTTCCACTGGACGAATAAAAGCAGCTAAATTGCTTTGGTTATTTTGGGCTACCAATTGTTCTTGAAGAAATCCAATAACCTTTACAGTGAGTGGGATTACCTCCTAAGGAGCTGGAATCAACTGTATTTTCTGGAGGTTAATCCTTTAAAACCATATTACTGTACATGTAGTTTAACATCTATTAAGTCCATTTCATCTGGACTGTGTTTTTATTATTTTACCCATATTCATTTTAAGCATTTTCTCAAAGGATTGCTTCATATTTTATGTATAAAGAAAGTACACACTGCCTGAACTCCTCAGTGCAGGAGAACAGCGGTAATGCCTGTATTATTTTCTTTAATTTCGCTCTTTGGTAATCAAACTCTAAAATCCCTGATTCACTCGAGACTTAGTTCAATTTCATCTTTTATTTAATATATTTATTTATTTATTTTTAAGGAATACTTTGCAGTGTTTGGTATTTCTGCAACCAATCCCACGTGAATTTTAGTAAAACACTGCCATCTGCTGGTAAAAAGGCCCAACTGCAGTGGAAACAACACTACATTACATTTTGCCAAAACTCGTCATCATGTCTTGTCATCTGTGATTTGTAAAATAAAACAGGTAGTAAAATACATTTCTCATCTTATTCTCACATTTCACTACAGCTGTAGCAGATTGTGAAAGAAATGGGAAGCTGAATGACCCGGATGGTAAAATGATCAGATAGAAATGTAATAATGCTCTCTAACCTCTCCGTCTTCAATTATTTCAAGATACTATTTGGTGAAAATTTCACCTCATACTTCCTTACTATTTCAAATCAGACAATTGCATCCTTTCGTGTTAATCCTTTCAGAGACCTTTGAGACTCTGTCATGAGATGTGGTGTAATATTTCTTAAACAGCAGCTTTCAGTTTAGAATTATTAGTTATTAGTTCCTTATAAATATAGGTGTTTGCAGAAATCTGAAATCATAATCTGGTATTCTTTAATTGTCCGACGCATGAAATAGTCATATTCTTCACACTAATTTTCTCCTTCCACACTATTCATGTTATATTTCAGCAAGGGAGCAAAATGCCCCTGGCTTATACAATATAAATCAATTCTCTAGTTTGCCCAGAGAGCAGGAATTTAACGTTTTGTTCAGCAGTTTTTCCTGTAACAGAGGCTGTATGCAGCTTTTCCAATTACATGCAAGATAGGTTATAGAAGCAAAAGCAGGGGCTGAGGTGCTGCAGGGCCTCAAAGTAATGATGTACATTACCGACAATTATTCAAACACCTCTGACGGGGCCATTATATGCTGTACATATGGACTGCATGACAACTTCCTAACTATAATGCAAGCATATCTAAACTTTCTGCAACCACCATGTGAAAACTATATCCAACATTACAGCTAGCATCATTAGTACAATAATTCACTTTATTTCCAATGAAGTGCAATTTCCAGTCTTGAGGAATGAAAAAGTCAATACACTTTCTATAAACATGTATTTATCTTTATTGGCTAGAGACAACCAGCTCAGACAAGGACTCCATATTGTTTCAGAACGTCTGTGTATTTTGCAATTTTGCCCTCGACGTTCTTCTCTGCCTGCTTGGTAAGCTTGACCAGTGTCTTTTTCTTGCCGTAGCGGAGCTTAGCCTTCTCTTTTCTCTTCTCCTCCAGGGTGGCTGTGATTGCCTGGTACTTCCAGCCGACCTCGTGTGCCAGACGCCCGAGGAGGGCGAACTAAGCGGGAAAGAAAAGTCCAAGTCAGTACGTTTCACAGTGTATCACAGACATCCTGTTAAAAAAAAAATTGAGAAAAGGCATCCCTGTAGCTTTAAACAAAGTGCAAGTTTCCATGTTTTAAGCTTTAATTTGAGGCACAACTCGTCAACTCAACTCAGTAATCAGATCCGAAAAGTTTGACTCATCAAGAGATGATCAGCTTCGGGATAAATTTCTCATCACCGTCAAGTTAGAACTGTTGTTGCATGTAAACTGAAGCACTTTGATTTGATTGTGTCCATGTTTGTAAATTTCAAAGCCAAGTTAGTTCTACAATGCAAGTCAGAAATATGACACTGAAATCTAATTTCGTCAGCTCTTAATCAAGTTTTCGAGGCTCACCTTGCGAGTGGGCTTCAGACGCACAATCTTGAGAGCAGCTGGAACAACCATGCGCTTCCTCTGTGGAACAAAAGCCAAAATCAGACAAAGAAGACTACAGCGTATCTATACATTGATAGGACAGCATGTCTCAGATAGAATTTTTTTTTTCAGAGTCACAACTCAAACAAGGTAGGTAAGGGATTAATGACATCACAGACAGCAGAGGTAAAGCCGCATGTTTGGGCCATGTTAACTGAGATTTGTCACCTTGTCATAGGGTGGGGGGATACCGTCGAACACCTTCAGCCTCTCCAGAGCAGCCTGTCCTCTCTTGGTTTTGTGGGGCAGCATGCCTGGATAGCAGAGAATACTATTAAGTAAAAATTGCTCTTCTTGTTATTTGCTGAACTATGTATTTGTTTTGTACAGTGAATGTAATGTCCATATCACTTGTCAGTATGAGTTGATCTGGGGGCAAACTGGTTTCCCCACAGGGATTAACAAAGCTAAACCATTATACGGTTTCATTAACAATTGAAGCTGTATCCAAAGATATTTTTGTCCAAGCACAAATAAAATATACGTCCCTACTCAACTCAGCAATCAGATCCGAAAAGTTTGGCTCATCAAGAGATGATCAGCTTCGGGATAAAGTGCTCATCATGGTCAAGTAAGGAACAACTTGTGCCTGGTCAAATTAAGGTTTCGGTCACGCTTCACAAGATTCATCTCACAGGACTAATTATATTTCAGTCCAACACTGGATCTTCGAAGGGTTCTTATGAATTATAGTTTAAAGCTACAGTTTGTAACTTCTATGAAAATAAATAATATTTGCTAAAACTTTAACTGTATTCTGAAAGTACATGTGACAGATAATCTGAAAAAGAATCATGTTCTTCCTCCTCTTCTGACTACCTCAACTGGCATTAGGTAGAATCGACTGCAGCGCACCAAGAACCAATCAGTCCTGGAGTCTCTAGTGCAACAATAATCATGTCAATCAAATGTTTAACATAGCGTACGAGTCACCAGCTCATTTTACTGCTTAACAGTACGCTAAAATATGTGTGATGAAAACATTCGAGGCAAGAAATGGGAAATACAGTCGCAAAATCTTGCTTCATACTTGATCAGGACTGCCAAGGTTTGACCGCAGTTCAGGAGCAGTGAGACAGTTTTGTTAGAGACTCCTCTGCTATGACTGTTTTCGTTTCAATGCGGCAGTGCCCAATCTACCAACTTAAGTGATAATAAACTCCTCAATTACATCAATTTTTTTCACAGTAAATGCTGCGATATTCTTGCTACATCCTCAGTTCAAGTATCTTTCATCAGCACTACAGTAATTTCATATTCTGGTGAGGAAGTTTGTGTACTGAGTAGTGTTGCTTTCTCACCTCTGACAGTCCTCCAGAAGATCCTGCTGGGAGCTCTGAAGTGGTACGGTCCACGGGAGGGGTTGGTGTTCATCCTCTTACGCAGGAAAGCCAGGTACTTCACTGTAGAAGGGTACACAATACAGACATCATTTGGACTGTGTTTCAAACAGTTCAAGGTATTAAGCAGTTGCATTACTTTAGTATGTAACGCTTATGTCTCAGATGGTAGTGCATGTAAGTGGTCTCATGGTCATTGAAACTCGAATAAAATGGGTAAAACATCATAGACAACAAGCATATCAAAGAAGTTCAACTGAGCAGAGATGTATCCTACTTACGCTTGTTACGGTAGAAGTTGCCGGAGATGTTGATGCCTTCGCATCTCACCACCACTACTTTATGTCCTGAACAGAAACAGGCAAGAGTTTAACATTTGGACATTTAAGGAAAAAAAAAAAAACATGTTAACAATCGGTCTTGTCTCAGATGGTAGTGCATGTGAGTTTTCTCATGGTCGTTAAACTCAAGCAAATGAGGTAAAGGTCATCATCACTGACAGGCTGAAGCAACACAGCAGCTTCTCATTCAAAGGGCTGCTCAAATTTTGAATGTAGTGTTTGTGTGCTTCTAGATAAAGCTTTAGCATATGCAGTATTCATATTTTACACGTAAAAATGGATTTCAACACTTACCTAGCAGAACCTGTTTAGCCACAAGGGCAGCAAGGCGGCCGAGTAGATGGCCCCTGCCATCAAGCAGCAGAACCTGCAGGATTCATAAAGACAGATACAGGTATTTTAAGTTGCACCTAAAAATCAGATCAGCGTTGGCTCATCAACCAACATGGTCATGTAAAGCAGATGGATGCTTCACTTTAACGCTAATACCGGCCTGATGCTGTTTACATTTTATATTATAGTTAAGTAGAAGCTGCAAGTATTGAACATGTAAAACAATAATCGCTAATTAAAAACGTCAACTTTGAGAGAACCATTCTCGCCTCCTTGAGCCTTGTAATAACCTGCCACATGTAACTTGCCGACTGCCTTTAGCTTAGCATTAACGTCAAAGCATGACATCTTAACTGACGTACGTTAATTTAGCCTCAGCTAACATGGATGACAATAAATGTTGACACCTTAGTGTAATAATCTATTAAATTACTAAATTCCCGCGTGCGTTACCCAAACTTGCACATAATCACGACACTGGTTTAAGCTAGCAAGCTAACGGCGTTGACTCGTCAGGGAAGCTGCCATGATGAAGGCATGTCCACTCAGCTACCGCTCACTGCCTCAAACATGTTTTAAAAACAGGTCTTAACAGTAACACCGGACAAAACAACGACAACACCAGTGAATCCCATAGATATCGCCTTCATGCTAACTATAAAATACCGGAATTAACTCCCACTAAACAGCAAAGAAAGAGATTATAATTCCGCAGCGGTTGCCCACCTTATTGAACCGGTCCGCCATGATGAGCGAAAAGAAAGACGCACGGGGCTGCTCGTGGTAAAAGGCAGGGGCAGGCGGAAGTGACGTTTTCATATTTCTTTCTCGTGGGAAGTGTGTTCAAATGTTCAGCGACGCTGTTGCATGGAGGGAGAAGTTTAGTTCATTGTTGCTAAAACTATAACAGATTTTTTTAAATTATTATTTCTAATAAATTGATACTTTAAAAAAAAAAAAAAAAAAATTTACTTTCCTTTTCCGCAATGTGTGTCGTCATATTTAAAACTAAACCTTTAATTAAAGCTCAGTCTTCTGCTTGCCAATATTGGAGAATATGTTAACCTAAACGCACCATCTTGCTGTTGTGTGCTTCTAAGGGACAGCACTCTACTGATAAGGGGTGCAACTTTGTATTATGTTTGTTTTTTTAATCTCAATATTTCTTGAGGTACAAACCTTGAGCCTCCCTGGGCGACCTGTGGAAAATGCATGACCCTCCCTCCACAATAAATAGGCCCTAACCCTTTGATGGCTGACATATAAAAACTGACAAATTCCTAGCACTGAAAAGACTTGGTTTTTCACTATTTACATGCATGCAGGAGCACAGAATTACTATTATTTTTCTTTAAAAAGCTTTTTATTTTTGGCAAATTGTAAAGGAGATGTAGAATGAAGTGATTCTGATTAAAGCGACACTTACCTTTCTGGAAATTTTACGCTTTTCTTTGTTTAGGTTCAAATGCTATAAATAAGCTGATGGCACACTAAAATGTAAGTGAATTCCACCAGAGATACAAACTCATAATTGTACCATTCTCATATGGTTCTAAAAAAACTCCGACCAATCATTGCATTCGGTCTGAGCGTCCTGTCTGTCTTCCCCACGTGGAGGTCTCCGACTGACATAACCACCTGCATAACATCTCCCCAACATTAACGTTATCTTCCTTGTGCGTTTCCACTAACTAGTAACGTTAACGCTACTATCTAGCTTTAGCACTGTAACCTTATTCTAAAACACATCAGTCATCACTGACCCCGGTTGAGTTTTAAAACTCCGGGGTTGCATTTGACTGTCTTGGTTGTAACGTTACACTCACTCTCCTCTTCCCTGTATCTAAAGTTACCTTGCCAACGCCTTCGTCTATCATAGACGTAATAAGGACGTAATGGAGGAGGGGGGAGTAGGCCTTTGGAGGGAGGTGGAGTTGCAGGAGGAGGGGGATGGAGTTGTGGATGTTTTTCTAAGTGCTGTGTGAAATGCAAGAAAGGTAAGAATTGCTTTAAATAACATGATTTCAAGATTAGATTTGGTTGTGTTTGCTGCTATTGGCTGAGCATGATGTGTTCAAGAAGCATATATATAATATAATTAATAATAATCTAAAATAAAAACTAAATTCCCTCCCAAGTGCTTTAAAAAAAAAACATTAACATGCCTCCAATTATGCACCACCATTCCCTCTCATAAGTAACGAACAGTCCCTAAACACTTGTCATTTTTAAGTCATTTTTAAGTCATTTTAACTCTTATGTTGAATTGAGGGAAAGCTATGTTGGTGTGTACAATGTCACGCTGTGCTCATGTATTTAAAGGTAATGCCCACTGGAGTTGTCTGATTTTTTTTTTTTACTGTAGTTTGGGAAATCCACTGCATGTGACCTTTGTGCTTCTCAATAACCAAGCGGGCAAAATGGGCACTGTCGCGGGGCTGTCACTGGCTTGAGGAGCCCATGTTCATTGCGGTTGGTTCTTGGTTCTTGATTAACTGGATGTTTGGGGATATGCACCACGAAAACACAACATCAACTATTTTTTTTTTTTTACAATAATTCACATCACATTGATGAAGTGCTTTCTCAGGTAATATTTGCACCTTTTCATATTAAAGATGCTTGCTTTGTCTGACAAACAGTCCAAAACAAAAAGGTATGAAATGTGCCTCAACATAAAACTGTAAAAAGCAGCAAATCTCAAATGTGAGAAGCTATTAGAGAATATTTGGTAGTTTTCCATAATAAATTACTAAAAAGACTAAAAGATAGAGCTACTGGTGCCATTTACAATACAAATTTATTTAAACATCACACAGAAAGAAAAATAGGTGTTGTTATGTGAAGCAGCGTTCAAGATATCTAGGTTTCTCCACTTTGGCCGTTTGCCTGCACACAGAGCACAGTGACTACAAAAAAGGGGAGAGGGTTGGAAAAACGTTGTACAACTTGTGTCACAGCATGCCATGGAAACAATCATCATTTTATAAGCTTTAAGTTTTAATAACCTTCATGCATTTACAGAACAATTAGGCACACATTCATGACTGGCCTGCTGACACAGTGCATGCAGCAATCTGAGTGATTAGTGAAGGTGTCGGGCTGGGATGGTGAGAAAACCAGAACTTTTTTATTTATTGGAAAGTTTGGCTCAGTCGTCGTGCTTCAGCTTCCTGATCTTTCCCTTGTGGCGGTCGATCTCACGCTGCAGACGCTCAATCTCCTTTTTGTGATGTTCGATTTCCTCTTGGTGATGCTGCCTCAGTGCGGCCAGCTGCTCCTGCTCCTTACGTCTTGAGTGCAGACGGACAGATACGGTGGTGGGTGAACAAAGAGAAAGAAATTAGGACTGTAAGGCAGACACAGTACAGCTAACTGTCCACATGTGTTTGCTGTAAAGGGAGTAAATGCACACCTGAAGTACTGCTCCTCCTCAGCAGCCTGCCTCTTCCCCATTGCACCACCTGCCTCTCTGATGGACCCTCCACCGCCACCACCTTTTCCTGCACCTTTACCCAGCTCGCCCAGCTAAAACAGGGCATGGAGATAAATGATTAGTGCAAACATTCAAAGACAAATAAAAGCCTTGTTAGTGCCTTGTGTGTAGACATTCATTTAAGAGACAGTGGCTTCAAATTACAGTTTCAAAGTGTATTCCTCCCTTGGGTGTTGTGTTAAGCACCCTATGAAATCCACCCTATTCTGAAGGTCAGGTGTTTCAGGAAGGAGTGCAGCAGGATTCCTTGTTTACAATGTTACAGTAAAGTTTTGGGGGGAAAGACCAGAAACTGTTTGTGCAACAAATTATTTAGAGGCTTGATATGATTTAAGTGAAACATAAAGTGCTGCATTGCTGTTATTATGTCCCTAAAATGGATTTGGTGCCAAGTTCCTCTAACCTATAATCATGTAGCCAACAACCGTTGACCGACTAACTGCCAGACAAGCTTTCAGTTAGCCAAAATTATTAAGCTAATTAATTTACACACAGCGGTGTACGGTCACAAAAATACAGTGTGTTTGTGGAGTAACGTGTTTCCAGGACGCATTTTACCTGCTCGGATGACATTCGCAGCTGTGAGGTGACTAAAGTCCTGATGCTGGGCCTCAGCAGTCTCGCCATAGCTGATTCTCACATATGAAAACAACACTGACAGCAGCTCGTGCCCTTGTCCTCAAAATACGCCACTGGACGGCGCCATTATTGGCCAGACAGGGGGTGAGTAATATCGCCACGTCACGTTAGTTTAATAAGGAACACGTAGAAAGAACAACTAATTTATTAATATACAGTACGATAGCTAATGTGTTTTTAATACACGACACAAGTGATTAAATATAGCGTGTAGGAAAAAATACCGTCTGCCATTTTAGAAATGGTTTGGTCTCGGACGTGGTAAGCGTGATACCTCCACACGTTCACTACTGTACGTGACTGCTGTTATTTTGACATCTGATATATTTGATTAATTGATTTATTACCGACGAGATTCTGTATATTTAAGTTTTCTTAAAAGAATTCACGTTAAAAAAAGCGTTATTATAATAATTATTATTATCTATTATTATTATTATTAAACTTAAATTTGTCTGCAATACCCCCTTGCTGCTGCTCCCTTTTTTCTACATTATTTAAAAAGCTATCATGGACTATTTACTTTTATTATTATTTTTTTTTTTGTTTGTCCTTTATATATATTGTTTGAATTTATAATTATAATTGTATTTTTTTATTCTTTTTTTAAATATTCTTTTTTTAAATACTTCAATTTTCAAATAAAGTTAAATTAATCATTTAAATCATTTGTCATTGTATAGTATGTTGAAAAAAGTCATAGTATAGTATGTCAAAAAAGGTGCTAAAAAAAGTCATAGTATACTTTTATTTTTTTAAATAATTTAATTTTCAAAAAAAGTTAAAATAGTAATTTAAAAAAAATAATAATAATAAAATAAAAAGTTAGAGAAGCCTTTCCAGATTAAAAAAAAATCTTTAGCTTAAATTGCAAAAAATTAGGTATGAATAATCTACAATGGATTAATTAAAAATAATTGAAATCTATGGCTGTAAGATAGTCCTCAGGAAACTCTTACAACATGCATACACAAAAACATCAAATACAAAAAGAAATAACTAAAACTAACCATGACATATTACTGAAAGCTGTTAAACTAAGACCTAAATAATCATTTTTGGGGAGTTTTTTCTAATCTGCTGCAAGGGTCCAAAGGACAGAGGGATGTCATCTGCTGTAAAGCCCTGTGAGGCAAATTGTGATTTTGGGCTTTATAAATAAAATTGATTGATTGATTAATTGAATAAAATATGCAACTATACTTTGTCAAACACAATCTTACTTTTTACTCGTCATTTTTTATCTTTATTTAACGAAACAAAACCATGAAACATGAAACAAACACGGAATGCTTTTAAGGATTTTATTCAATGCAGCAAAAAGAAAGTACACAGTCCCCTCGCTGAACAAACCAAACACTGGCTTATGTGGTGAAAGGAACCTTGCAGACCCCCTTCCCCAAGTCCCCCTATAAATACTCTGCTTGCCAGGCAACTCTGGGGTCACTCCGTCCCAAAACCAAGAGAAGAAACTAAGAAACACAGCATCAACTTAAAATTTCAAACCACATTCAACATTTTTTTCACAATTCACATCATACGCCATTACTCTACTCATTAAAGTTACATATGTACAGGTATGGTTGGAACCTCGCCGGCAAGCAAGTGCTTTAGAAAAAAAATAAAAGAAGATCCCCCCCAGTGCATGTAAAAAAATTGAACCTAATTTAAAATGAAATTTTCTGCACTGGTTTGTTCATAATGTGTCCATTATGGGAACAAAACCAGAGATAATTAGAGGCACTCACACTTTGTCACTGTGATCAAGCATCTACATAGCTCCTCTTGCAAAAAAATGAGAATTTGAGTTGATGACTAGATTGTTTTCACTCTTGAGCTGGCCTGGAGATCATTTCTAAAGAAGCAAAAGTTGCACTTGAGAGACAAATCAAATTCTGGCCTGTGTATCTGCAAAAAGCACTGTAAAGCCGGTATTCAGGTTTCAAAATCACACGGTTTTAATACTTTTGTTCTGTATAGTCAAAAAAGGAAAATAATCCGATTGTACAGAAATAAAATAAGTTCAAAACTAAACCCCGAGGTCAATCTGTAAATGTGATCTGTGCTCTGACAAGAGCTTTTGCTAAACACACATTGCCCAGATGTATTGCTCTCTACAAGTGCATATTAGGTGTCTCTAGAGAAACAGCGGAGACTTCAGTTCAGGCTTTTTTAGGCTGGCTTGTGCTGATATGTTTTGGTTCTGTTTAAAACAAAGTTTCAAAGGGAAAAAACAGAAAGTATGTCAAGGAGAGGAATGACTAAAAGAAAAGAAAACAAGATGAAAGGGGGGCAGACAGGTAGAAAAAGGCCAGGGTGCATCACAGGGCCAGGAGCGGTCTGCGGAGGCCCTTCGGAGGAGGCAGCGGTCGCGCCTCCTCCCTCCAGCCCCGTCAGTCCTGCTTGATGCTGCCCAGTGCTCTGAGGCGCTCCAGGAGGGGAGGGTGGGAATAGTGCCACATGGAGAACAACCAGTCAGCCACGGGGAAGCCCAGGTTGTCCTTGTTGAGCTTGATGAGGGCGGAGTAGAGCTCAGAGGCTTTGCCCATGCCGCGTGCAAAAGCATCTGCTTGGAACTCAAACCTGCGACTCAGGACCGTCAGACAGAAGGACAGCAGCTGCGAAGACAAAATACATATCAATAGGAATTGTGGGAATGCCTGGAGCAAAATAACAAACAATAAATAACGACCAATCACATACTCACCTCATTGTACGGGGAGAAGATGAACTGGAAGATAATCATCAAGCCTATTAATGTGGGCTGGCTGTCATTGAAGCCAAAAGCTTCAAATAGCTCCTTGCGTCCAATCAGAACAGCAAACAGGGAGAAGCACAGGAAGGAGTTCATCTGCAGAGAGAACAGATGTTATTTGCATATCAACTTACATCTGAACATTTGCATCTGACTGTGTGATCAGGCCAACTTTGTCCTGGTGTTTTGAACATTGAGTGAAGACTCAAGGAGAGACTGTATCACCTGACTGATGACGATATTCTTGACAGTGTGGCCAAGCTTCCAGTGGCCAAGCTCATGACCCAGGACTGCAAGGATCTCTGGGTTGTTACATCCTTGTTTCTTGTTCTGTAAGAGAGAACAACACTGTGAATTTCATGGAGAGACAATACAAAAACAATCGTATAACAGCCAGGTCACAGGGATCACCACAACAGCCAGAACATTAACCGTTGTGTGTGCTGTTGACTCAAGCCTTCCCTGTTCACTCCCTACAAGTTGAGTTTGATAGAAATATTGCTCGATGATCAATCATGTCCTCCTGGGCTCGAGCTTCTGGCCCTTGAGGTGAACAGACTATATGAGTGGTAATTCTATTTTTTTCAATTTATCACAATTGCATTTCCAGGTTCTGACACGTGAAAGTTCCTCTCCTAGTGTTGATTAAACCCCTAAAAATCATCTCTGTATTTCAAAGGTTTTTTTCCATAAAAAATCTCTCCATGCCAAAAATTGCTTAAATGTAACTCTACACGTTTGCCTCATTTAGCATGCATGAATCTATGAATAGCCCCCGAGTCTCTTGCCCGCAGTTTGAGAATACTTGCTCACCTTCCACTCTGCTCATTGCTTTCTACAACTTTAGAAAGTTGTAAGAAACGTTAGGCTTGGCTAAGTTATTGTTAACTTTGTTTGCAATACCAATATGCAGCTACGCATGGCTACTCCTCTGATACCTCTCACTTCCCCTCATAGCGTTACACTGACGATATAGATAACCCCTCCTTGCCCGCCGACAGGATTGGTTTCTTATGTTTGTGTGAGGTTTAAAAACCCTAGTAGTCAGAATCCATGTTTTTGAGTCTGTCAGTGGTACGCTGCGGATCCAAGGCAGAAATGCTCAGCCATGGCACTGACTGCTTATTTTGCTCATGTCTTGTAGCAAATGAAAAACACCATATGAACACGTTAACAAAGTTTAAAAACTTGATTTTCACTGGAAGGGATCTTTAAATTCAAGAAATTATGAATCACTTTATGTCAAATTAATGAGGTTAAAAATCTGGTGAAAAATGTGGTCAATACTATTGGAGGTTAAGGAGGGCACTTTCAGAAGTCCAAAGACATGATGCATGTTGATTCATTTGAGCGCTGTTTTGCAAAGTCAAGTACTGTCAAGGAAAACCTGCGATGCATTTAAGTCAAAGAGCCACACAAACCTTTTCAAGGCCAGTAAGGGGTCGAACGTATGCCGTGTTTCTTGCACCCTCAAATCCATTGATTTCGATGTAGACGCACAGCATGCACGCTCAAACACCAGAGCAATGCGCACTTATTCCCAAGCGCCTATTTTTCAAAGTGCAGCGGCTGCACTCGGAGATGAACTGAGTTAAACATTTGGAACGCAGCAGTGCACACCATGTCATGTGACTGGGAATAACCAATCACAGCTGACAGACATCTCTCCCTCCTTCCATAAATATCAGTCTGTGATAAATACCGAGAAGTCGTTGATCATTTTAGTGCAGAGCTGTCAGAGCTTTACATATGTCACATGGACAATATTTTAGGCCTACACACTTAAAAAGATCAGCTCTGCACTCAGGATTTCATGTAAGAAGGCTATGATGCGGTGCTTGTTATGTTTGCCTGGCAAATTCAGACCCAGTGTTTCTCTGCGCTCTTGAAAGTTGGCACAGAAAAAGGCATGAGTGGCACACTGCGTCCAAACTCCTATTTTCCAGGTGGTTAGAGACATGGCATGTGTACAGCCCCTACGGAGCCCTGGGTAGTAATGAGTGCAATCAAGACTTTTCTGAATAAGGTTTATGGCTTTGTGACCTTTGGCTTGGCTTTTGATTCACCGGCTGTGTCATCGCTCTCTGGCTGCTCGGGCTGCAGCTCTCCAGACTTGTTCAGGGGCGAGTAGTCCTCCAGCAGAGTGTCGAACAGCACGATGCGTTTGTTCTTGAAGAACCCATAGAAGTAAGCGTTGCTGTGTGACGAACGCTTGGAGCCTGAAAGTATGGAGAACATTCAAGACAGTTTAAGAGTGGTGCATCTACAACCAACATGTAGAAATATTCAACATATCTCTAAAACTTAGATACATAATATGACAATGACATGATGCCAAACAAGAACATGAAACTTTGATGATTTAACAGGCATGTGGCTCCAGGTGTGAGCACTCTGGATTAAGTGGTATAAGCTTACCTTCAACAACATAAACCTTGGTGAGGGGGAAGGTTATACTCTTAGCCATGGCCTCAATGTCCGACTTCAGCTCTCCTTCAGGCAAGGGGGTGAACTTGTCAAACAGGGGGGCGATGTAGTCAGCATAGATCGTTACCAATACCTGAAAACACAGGAGGAGAGGAGATGAATAATGATGAATAAACAACCAGCTCAGGTGTAACTACAGAGCATAGACTGTAGTAAAGATTGACAAAGTGCCTCCACTGCTTTCCACAGTACAAAATATCCTCCACTGCCGCTCATACACCAGTCAAACCATTTCAAGCAGCACCATTGATCATAAGCACACAGACTGACACATACATCTATCACATAGAAAACCTCCTTTTTTATAACATCAAATAACTAGTTATAGCCAAATTAATAAAAAAAAACACTTGAATATACAGCAGTATCCAGCAAAACTGTCAAAGGGAAAATTTACTTGACGTGTACTTCGATTTATTTTTTTAGCTCCAGTCTCATTTGCTAACATAGAGGGAGTGGGGTTTAAAACCTATATTGCAGCCAGCCACCAGGGGGCAATCGAGATGTTCTGGCTTCGCATTTGAGAAGCTGTCATGTCATCCATCTTTATATACAGTCCTACAGAGTGACTACATGCTGCTTTTGAGTTACCTCCTATTTACCAGACAAACTGCATGTTCCTTCATTATGCAAAGACTCCTTTTCTACAGGTTCACTCATTGTTTGACAGCTGACAGGGTGAATGCAGCACTGACCAGAGACACAGCCAAGGTGAAGAGCCAGGCGTAGATGAAAAAGTAGTCTCCACCAATCTTGATGATGTACAGGAGCAGTGAGGTGACAGGCAGGAGGATACACTGGGTCACGATAAACTTCTTCACGGCATCCTTAAGGAAGAACCCCAACGTCTGAGAGGAGGACAGGACATTAATAAGACAATGGTGGATGACAGAAAAAAAAAATGTGTGGAAGTTTGGTAACGTGACAGTGGCCTGGGTCTTAAACTGGTGCTCTTTTAAATATCAAATAATCACACTAGAGTTCGGATGTGGCCGTAAAAAGTTTGTAGTTCAGTTTACAGATAAAGCTGCTGTGGTCTGCTTGAATTCATATCAGCTGCAACAGATTTTCATGGTGACAAACATTCACAGTGAAAAATGATAAAGCCCCATAGCATAATTTAATCTTTGTCCATCTGCATGCTTTTTATGTTTGTAATAGTTGCCAAAATACAGCTAAATACAGAACTTCTACCACAGCTTCTGAGCTTATAAGAGGGTGATAGTTTGAAAAATCATTGTAATAGTCATGGAATCAAGCCGATCACAGCTGCTGCTCTTCCTGAGGAAGGAAATTACTAACATTTAAAACGGCCACATTTCAGGTCTGCAGAGTTTCAGTGCTGTTCAGTCAGCGTACCTGCTGGTTAAATCCATGCTTCTCCTCAATGACAAATGTGTTGTACACACTCCAGGGAAGTCCAGTGAAGGCGCTGAACAGTGTGGCAAGCATCAGAAACGCAAGCGACTGGGTGATCTCGTACTCTGAATCAAATCCAAAGCGAGCTGTCACAGAACCAGCGACGCCCCACAGGAATGGGATTCCACCCAGGAGCAGGATCAACTGAAAAGTTGTGAACATAACACGAACATCCTCAGTAATTAGATTGATTGTGAACACACAAGTCTAGCAATCTATGGCTTTTCATTTACTAGTTGTCTTACCGTCCCTTCAGTCTCAGAATAGAGTCCAGACCAAAAGCTGAAGTTGCTTTTATCCAGCTGATAAAGACGAGACTTCTCGAATGTTTCAGAATCCATGATCTTCCCGAGTTCCTGTGGCACATGTGTTGTTGTTCTGTATATCCTCCTCTGTGGAGGGGAAAGAGATCAACACAGATGTTATATCTCAGTTCATTATAATGTTAGCACATGCTACAAATTAATATCAGATTTTATTTTAATCTTTTGTGGTATGTTTTGTGCAGATGTATGCTCCAGAAAGCACACATTTAATCTATTTGTGTATCCATTTCCAAGATCTAGCTCCCACTTCTAATTTTCCAACACAAACAATTATGTTTTGAACTGCTTACTTTCTTTGATGGTTTGTTTGTTTTAGGGTTTACAGCAATAAGCGACAACATTAAAACCACCGACAGGTGAATAATGCTGATCATGTTGTTACAATGCAGTGTTTTGCTGAGAAACCTTCGGTCTTGGCATTCATGTGGATGCCACTTGACGCACCATCCACCCTAGATTGAGTATACCCCTTCATGGCAGGTACTCCCCTCCAGCAGGAAAATACACCATGGCAAAAACTGCTCAGGAATGGCTCCAGGAACGTGACAAGGATCTAAAGGAGTCAACCTGGCCTTCAAAATTCCAAAACACCGATCCCATTGAGCATCAGTGTGGCATCAGGGGGTAGGGTGGTATATGGTAGTGCCGTTGCCATGAGGAGGTGTACTTAGTCTGCAGCTGTGTTTTGGTAGGTGGTGTGTGTCATGTGGCATTCATATGAATACCAAGAGAACCAGAGGGTTCCAAGCAGAACATTGCATTGTAACAAGAAGATTAAATCACTTCACCTGTCAGTGGTTTTAAATGTGTAGCTGATAAATGTATTTCCCTCTGAAATGACTTATGACACAGTAGCAACTTTTAAAACACACTCAATTAAGCATAATACAAATATATAATAATGCCCTTTTCACTTTATCAAACTGTACTCGTTCTGCTTCTCTGTTTATGCTGTCAAATAAAACTACATTGTTAACACACTCATTTACACTCTTGATCAGCCTGAATCATGTTTTTGCCACAATATCCTGTTTTAAGGGGAAGTACAACAACTCAGCAAACTGCTCCAACAGATGCAGTTTCACTGAGACTTTATATATGTGCTTAGATATTACACTAATCACAAAGCATGAGGCTTAATCTTTGTTTTAATAGTTATTGTATTATAAACATAGATGTCTGCCAGCATCTTTCTACTGACTCAACACAAATCTGATATAAACTGAGGTGAAAAATAGCCAAACTTGTTTTTTTTAAAACTTTGTGAAGAGGAAATGTTATTCAGGTTTCATAGTTCGAACAAGTGAAAATATCAGTAAATACATCAATAACAACCTAAAAATGTGTATATTTGTACAGGTTCATGAGTACATGTAAATAATGTCACACCTGGAGGGTACAGAACTAGCACATTAACTCTTCGGTTTGCAAGAAAATAAAACAAAAAATCACATTATTTCAGTCACCACACGTTGCTAGCTTCGTTAATGGCTCAATCCGATTTTCTCTCATTAAACACATTTAGCAACAAAGCAGGAACTTTGACAAAAGCATAACTTACCTGTCTGTAAGAGAGATATGCCTCCCATAGGTACACCGTCCACGAAAACCCCAACACAGCATAAAATATCTGCTTCTCCACCGGGAGGTCAAATATACTTTCAACCATCTTTGCTCTGTTTTTGGTCTATGTTGTTGGAGCAGTGCTCACTAGCTCGCAGGCTAGCGGTAATGTTAACGTTACCTAGCCTGACTGGTAGTTTTAGGCTAGCGGCTACTTAGCTTCCACTCAACACACAAACAAACAGACAACACTTTAAAGGCGAATAAAGGGAACAGCGTCCCCACGTTAAATCGACGGATAGCGACTAAAAGATTTCCATTCCTAAGTCCAGACTTTTACAGCTAATATCTTTCCATTCATGCGAGATGCGATTTCAACGGCTGGGTGTTGCAACAAATTCCGCCCCCGTCGAAACAACAGCTGCGGTAACTTCGGTTCCGCGGCTGATTTATTTCAGTTGGGAGGAACTTTTTGAAGTCAGCGACTAATTTGTAAGTTACACACGTCTGAATACACACTCCTACAGGCATATGCCACAAATATGATTTAGTTTGAAGCATGGCATGGCTTTTACTCTCTGTTTGACTTAATCCAAACGTTTGAAGACGTTATCAGTCGCTAAATGGTCGGAAATTAAATGCAGTCTGGTTGACTAAGTGAGTAAGAGCAGTGTTTAAGATCATGTCATGTCAGTGTACTTGAAAGTGGCAGTCCCTGTATTTCTCTAATGCTTCTTTAAAGATCATTATCATCCACAGAAAACAGTATTTGTAAAAGACAGATGCTTCTACTCAGTGAAAAATTCACCCTGTGAGGGGCGCTAGGGTCCTCACACCTCTGGAGAAGCTGTGCCGCACCCAGTGTATGTACAACACCTGTGAAACAATGTACACAGTGAAGTGGTGTGCAAAAAGTTACCTAGTGTATATGTCTAAAAGGAGCCACTCTAAACATGTGATAGACACAGACATTCACATCTTTCACCTGGTGTTAAACAATGCAGATCAGAGCTGCACAGTGATTTACACTATTATCAAAATCGCAATGGGGCCAAGTGCAACATCCAAATTGCAGGAGATGCACAAAATGCCATTATAAATGAAGTACTGAGGCTCCACAGGGATGCCCTGACCCACAAGTCATATTCCAGATGTCAGGGAATGTGCTCCTCAGATACAAAAGCCCAGCAAAAATCACATCATCATTTTTACATTTTTTTTTTCTTTTAAATGAAAACAATGACTTTTGTCTGCATATTTTGCAGCTGTACTGCAGATGATGTGAAATCAATCTGACCACAATCATGACCAGCTGAAGATGTCTGGAGGCCCCAGGGGGAAAAAAAGCAGCTGGTTCTTCCCACTCTCAGTGCAGTGTCTGCAGTATTCTTGTGCTGTAATATTGCATGGCTCCAGGTTTTATGTCATTTTAACTCATCACAATTGTTGGAGAATGTGCACCACAGTCATGTCAAATAATTAAAGTATTAAAAGCTAGATCGTGACGGCTGCTGCCATTCCAGTTTTATGTTCTTTTAGTTGCAGATATTCCTAAAGAAAGCTGAGATTGAAACTTTGCCAGTTTTATTCAGTTAATAATGCAGCCTTGGCTTAAAAAATAGCAAATTCCCACAAGAGTAAAATGCCTACTTTTGGAATAAAAGACTGCAATTGGTGACAATAAATAAATATAACCAAGGAATACTTGAATAACAGAAAGGATTGTCACTTGAAGAGATGTTTTTAAAGTCATGAGGAAACCAGGGAGTCTACAGGTTTCAGACAGTTGAATTCAATGCCTCAACACATTTTAAATCTAATTTTTAATCAAATTTAAGACATATTGTTGGACAAATCATCTTTTTAATTCAAGCATTGCAGGTAAGTAGTATATATGTGGTCCCGTGCAGAGGTAGGTTTTAATCAGGAATACAGTTACTGGAGTGAGTTTAATTAATCTACATTTTGCAAACAGCTACGTGCAACTATAGAGTAAGAAGAGAAAGTACAGCGGTAGTTCTAAAAAAAATTATAAACATCAGAAATGTGAACTCACTTTGACAAAATAATAATATGAAATTCAAAGATGGATCAATACAATTAGATAAAATGCAGCAATTGAGACCTCAAAAAATTCAAATTCAAGACTGACTTTTAAGGCCTGATGTTTACATGATTTGATTTATAATTTAGAAATATTTTAAGAACTTTTAAGGACCTGCAGACACCCTGGAAAACTGCATTTTTGAGAATAGTGCCCCATTATGCACCATTAAACCTAGATACTATACTCTACGTAGTGCAATTACATGGATACAACTCATGATTTTAAATTAATAAATAGGTGTATTTTCAATTTAGCAAACAGATGCTGAGATGAGATTTCACTCTGGCTTTGTATAAAAAGAAAAAGAATTCACTTACACAATTCAGAAAGTAAAGGGCTTTATATTCGTTTCCACATTTATTTTTTTAGAAAGTGTTACATACATGTCTGCCAACATCTGTCCACTGCATCCCAACACTGATTTATTATAAACTGAGGTGAAAAATAACCAAACATATTCCTCAAGAACTTTGTAGTGGGGAAATGTTGTTGCTGCTGTTGTTTTTTTTCAGTCACATTTTCACACAACTGCGAAGGCCTTGCAATACGCTACTGACCATTTCTAACAATCTGAAAATCTGTACATTTATCTTGGAGAACTACAGTATATACACTTGACATGTGATCATGAGTTAACATAACAGGTGTTATCTGAATGCTTTTATAATAAATGTCTAAAAAACAACCCCTTTGAGTCTGATGTGCACTGCTTAAGCTTGTTTTTATCTTAACGCTAATTTCATTTCTACAATTCTTCATTTTGGCAACTTCAAAAACAAAAGATGGAAAAAAAAAACCCCATAATACTATCATTTTGGGAAAAACAAAAAAAAATACTGGTACAGCTTGTGAAAATACAAAGTAATTTGCCATAGCTATGCTAAAAAGGTGCTCAGTTAAACTAACTTCCAAGAAGCAGTTTGCTGTTGTTGGTGTCTGATGGGAAGAGGTCAGGCAGGGTGGTGGTGCACACCGGTCTCCCCAGGACCACCACAGGTCTGAGGTACTGAAGCTGCTTAATAGCCAGGTCCCCACACCCAGCCAGGGCTTTGTCCAAGATGGACTTCAAGTTTTGGACTGATGTGAAGTCTCCAGTCATAGCGTGGGGCTTCAGCAGTGGGGAATGAGTGCGTCTGCTGCGGGTGTGCGAGATTCCAAGCTGGTTGTTCTCCTTAACCGAACAACTGCGTTTGAAAGAATCTCGCCGTTTTGCCGGGACCTCGTTTTTGTCTTTCGGCGTAGTCTCTTGTATGAACCTCAGGAATGAGGACTCGAAGCCCATGGGCTTATAAGTAGCGAAGTCAAAAGGGCGAGGAGAAGGGCTGCGAGGCTGAGTGTCTTTCAAGTTTGAAGGCGGGTCAGACAATTCGTTTTTCCGTTTTAGCGGCTGGCGGACAGGAGGAGCGGGCAACAGCGCTGACCCATTCAACAATTTAACACTGTCCTTGGTGCCTGACACATCCTGAAAGCCCTGTTCGGAAGTAAGGCGCAGTGAGCATGGTGGCGAGAGGTCAACAGTGAGGGGGCGAAGAAGAGGTCTGATTTGATCCAAGCTTAATCTCTCCTCCTGTTTCTGAGTGTTCTGTGTTGCTGCAGCCGAGTCTTCAGCGTGCCCGCCGGTGCTCGGCTCACCATACAGCACTTCATCTGCGCCAACGAGGACGCCATTTCTCTCAACAGGTGGCGGCTCCTCCTCTTCCTCCTCTGGGAATACCAGTGGATCATGATTATCGTCCTCCTGCACCTCTGCCTTGATGGAGTGTAAGCTCATGGGTGCAGGCTGCCCCCCTGTGTTTTCAGGCTCCGTCTGATACTCCATTTTGCGAACCCCATTGGGGGAACACGCTCCTGTGACTGTTGGCCTGGCCGACCTCTGAATCAGTTCCTCCAGCTGCTCGGCAGTATAAACCAGCTTGTCTTCGTTCTTAACAAAATCTTTCTGACGCATGCGGTGAACCCTCAGGTAGTGACGGTGCAAGCTCTGCATGTACGTGACGACAGAATCACAGTCCTGGACCATGCATGGGTAGGCCACGCGCAGGCAGCGGTCTTGACACATCTGTAGTGCTTCTTCGTGAGACCTGAAGATGTAACGGCTGAAAGAATTTCTCTTCTCCCTCTTTTGTTCTGACTCTTTCGTTTCCACAGCAGCCTCCTCGCCAGTTTCCTCCGACTGGTCCTCGGTAACTTCAGGCTTTGGACTCGAGCTCTCAGCCTCTGTGGTGGGGGCTGAACCAGGTTCTTCCTTCTGAGGATCCTGTTGTGCGACAATAAGCTTCTTTTGGCATCCAGTAATTGACTTTTTGTGAGTGCTCTGCAGACGAACCACCAGTGAATCGTAGTATTCACAGTGACTGTAAAGTGTATGTTTTTTAAGCGCATCATCATGGCTGAACACCCGCGTACAGCCCTCAAACTTGCACCTTATTAGCTCTGGTGGTTGTGAGTGGACATCACGAGTGTGACGCACTAGGCTGCTTTTAAGGTGGTAGGAAGCCTGACAGTTGGCAAAGTGACACTTGTATTGGGGCTGGGGTTCATCCAAGTTTGGGAGAGGCCTTTTCTTAGCGGGCTCTTTTCTGACTTCTGGACTGTGATGCGCATCGAAATCTTTTTCCAACAGCAGCTGAGAGCGATTGTAATGATGTATCAACTGCAGGTGGCGCACAAGGCCTCCCTGGGTGGAGAAAGCGGCATCACAGTTTTTTGCTACACAATGAAAAGGTTTACTGAATTTATCCAAGATATAGCAGAGATTACTTTTGGCTACCAGACGTCTTGTAGTTCTGACCTGTTGAGTGGTCCTCACCTCACTTTCTCCCTTCTGCTTGTTCTCTTCCTCTCTGCTCTTTGCTCCATCCTCTCCTTCCTCTTCAGATGGAGAATGATTGTCAAACTTTTTTCCATTTTCGCTTACCGCCATTGAGTTTTTTTTCTCTGGTTGGCGTTGCACTTTGGGGATGTCCTTCCACACTTTGAGACCGTGGTGCTGAGGTGTACGCTTTGAGCCGTCTTTGTTTCCCTCAAGTCGTACCGATGCGCAGCTTATTTTCTCCACCAGATTGTGACTCAGGTTATGGACGTGAATATAGTGGGCCTTCAGTACATGTTTTTCTCTGTGACTCTTTGAACAAAGCTGGCACACGTAAGGCTTAAAAGATGTAGTTTTCAGAGAAGTCAACCTTTTCGCCTGTTCAATAGTGCGACCATGTTTGGTGTTATAGTGTCGCAGTAAGCTGTAACTCTGAGCAGTCCTAAAGCCACAACCTTTCACCTGACAGACGTATGGCTTAGCAGCAGCTAATGATTCGGCACCGCTTTCTTCATCAGCTGCTGATTCAGTTTTGAGTTTTAGCTTTTCCTCAGGCTTATTCTGGACCAACACAACAGGAGGCTTTGCGATGATTGCCTGATGAAGAGCTATTTCTGATGCATTAGGCTCTGTGTTGGACTGAGGGGGCTCGCCTGCCTCACTGTGAGGCGAAGAAGAATTCAGGTCCAGTTTACTGAGCCTGGAAAGTATTTCACTCAGAGCATCATTTTTTAAATGAGAGCTTGAAGAGCTTGTTTCAGTGTTTTTGGGGTGAGTGGCTACTTTTCTTTCTTTGCCAGACTCTGTGGGTTGAAATGAAGTTGAGACCTCATTTGTTCCCTTTTCCTCAGCGTCAAGCTCAGTTTCAGTCTTTATCCCTTTGGACTTTGAGCCCCGTTCTTTGTCATGTTTGTGTTCTTTGTTCTCCAGTTTAAGGTGTTCTGGGTGGGCACATTTCAGATGCCTCTGGACATCTCTGGCTCTGGAGAAAGTCATGCCACACTTCTCAAAGCCACAGGTGAACTTACTTCCATCAAAACACACAGCCACCAAGGTCATTGTTGCTTTGGGCTCCTTGCTTTCAGACTCTTGCAATGAAGGGGCACAACTTCCTGAAGAAGAGTTCAGGACATCTCCGTTTACAGTCACTTCTGTAGTTACTGGCTTACTAAGGCGGGGGGACACTTCAGTGATCGTCTTAAAAAGTCTCCGCTTTGCCTTCCTCTGAGCCTCAAAGTCTTCTTCAGAGAAGGTGATGTTGTGCGTGGATAAATGCTTTATGAATTCTTTTTTGGATAAATAGTATTTCTTACATTCGCCGCTGGAGCAGGTAAATGCTGCATCTCTGAAATGCTGCGCTTCGTGGTGATAGATTTGTCCCAAGTCGGAGTATGTGACGTAGCAGCCCTTGAGCTCACACTGGTAGTTGAGGTGATAGCCATGGGTCTGCTTGTGCGTGACAAGTTCATTGGAAGTGCTAAACTTAGCGCCACAACCCATAACCACACACGCGTAAGGCTGATCACCATAGTGAACTCTCCGGTGTCTGCGGTGATGGTGTGCGGAGACAAAATGGCGTCTACAAAAAACACACTTCTCCCGCTTGTCTCTCATCTGATGAAAATGTTTCACATTGTCATCACCTTTATGCTCCGACTTTAAATGGACATATAAGTACTTGGAATGTTTAAAAATCCGAGTGCACCCAGTTCCTGGACATGGATACTCATCCCGGTTCTGCAAACTGAAGTGCTGGTCAATGTATTCGAATGTTACGTGCTCGTCATCATCTACATTCTTCTCCTTCACGGTTTTGGCTTGTTGCACGATGTGGTGCAGCACGTCTGGATCGTGTGTGGATTTGTAATACAGCATTAAGGATGGATCAATGGTGATCTCACCTGGTTCAATGTCATCGTCCTCATCCACCGGTTTCTGCCCGTCTTCTGTCTTTACATTGTTTTTACAGAGACCTGTTGTACTCTGCACGTGTTCCTTCAGGTGAGGAACGAGCTCCTTTCTGCTCTTAAACTTTTCCAAACACACAGGGCAGGGGTGGTCATCGTCCTCGCCATGTCTTTTGGAGTGGTGAATGATTTGGGTGTCAGTGACCGTCCTCTTACAGATCTGACAGCAGAACTTGTGTTTCTTTGCCTCTGGTTCTCCTTGGGTTTCTGTTAAGTTAGAAGACTGCTTTTTATCCTGCTGCTCATGGCCATCAAGACTTCCATTTATCTGCTTTTCGTGCTCAGATTCTACTTTCACAGTGATTCCCTGTGGCTCCTGTTGTCTACCCTTCTCTCCTTTGTCTGCCCCCTCCTCCTCTTCCCCCTCTGACTCCGGCATCAACCCTAGAAGGGAGATGCAGTGATACTTGAGAGTTTTCCAGTCCCAGAATTCAGGGTCAAAAGGCCAGTATGCTTTCAGAGCTAGCAGCAACTCGCAGCGTAGTGAGTTGGGAATGACCTCGTCTTCCTGGTCATACTTTTGGTCTGGGCGCAAGTAAAGTTCCTCAAGGGACCCAAAGACCTCCTGGCTGGGGCCAAGGAGAAACTCTGTGAGAAGGCAGGCTCGCAACACTTCAAGGTCCCCTGGAAGAAGGCAGGACACTGTCTTACAGACAGAGATCCTCATTTCTGAGTCGTCCTGCTTTGGAAGTTGAAGGGCTTTCACACACAGTTCTACTGAGGCAGGCACGCCAACATCCTCCGTCTGAAAATAAAAGGGATATATTATTATTAGGATTATTTATTTCAAATAATTATTTCTTTCCCATCATTTTTTCCAATCACACACGGTTTTGGATTTATTAAGTTCTGAAACTGTAGGTAAAATGTCACTGCAACTAAAAATTTAAGGTTAGTAAATACATTAAAAAGGGAGAAATATTTCTTGTGATGTTTACTGACATTAAAAACTAATTTGTGCAGTTTCACATTTCCCGATTAGTATAGAAAGTAGACTGTCTTATTTTGAAGACCATCTGCTTTTACTCTCCCGTTCCACCTCGTTATTTCTCCATTATCATTATCCCCAAATAACATTCAAACATCACACACTTTGCTGTTGTTTCTCTGTGCTGGAAATGCAAATAGGAAGCTCTCAGTTCTTTAGTTTAATTCCTGTAGCTCCTTATAAACTAGAGCTTACAACTAAAATCCAGTACAAAAATGGCTGTATGGCTGTTGGGCTAACCTCTGTCTGAATGACCTGGACCAGGTAAAGCAAATGGTGGATGGTTTTGGCAATGGCACCGAGCTGAAGGCATCGTTCCAGAAGAGACGTCAACGAGGGGTCTATCCTCCTCTGAAGTTTACTCCACAAACGAGTCAAGTCCCTTTGGATAAAAAAAAAAAGACGCAAAAATTACAGAACATTCAAACTTCCTCTTCCTCTAAAACACACTCACACTTGACTGACTCTCTGATGACATCACATATTTGATCAGAGATCTTCCACTTTCAATGTGACTGCAGTCATAAATACATTATGTACAATACATGCAGTCCATATAACCTCTTGGCCCCAGACAGGAACTACTCACCAGGAGCAGTAAGTGCTCTGCTGCTGGAGCTGCTGTGTCAGGAAAGTTGTGCACAAGATGAAGGCAGTGTTCTCTTCCCCCTCAGTTTCCAGATTACATGTGATCTCCAGCACATCCTTGCAGTCGAGTCTGGATATCTGTTCGGGGAGTAAAACGTGTTAACTAGGGATGTCCCGATCCAGCTTTTTCACTTCCGATCTGATACCAATATGACAGCCTTGAATTTTGGCCGATACCGATCTGATCCAAGCGCGCATTATACATATTCACATAGTCATGTTAGAAAAGGTTTGATCAAGTGATATTACCCTGACAAGACCAACTACTTAACCTGGTTAGTTAGAATGATCCACAACAGTTGGTATGAGAAACTGACCTGTTTATTGTTAAGAGGGTTAAATAAACAAACTTTAAACTTGAACATTAACATCAAATAAAAAATATAGCTGGTTTGCTTTGGCTGCTTTGGCCCCTGAACAAATAGAAAATAAATCAACACAAGAAATCTTTAAAATGTCTAACAATGAAATTAAAATAGCAGCAAGACTCCACAAACTTGTGCTTTGGCCCCCTAATAAATAAAAAATAGATTAACACCACAAGACATTGTTGACATTTAACAAACACTGAAGCCTTTCCTTTTCAGTTGTTTTAGTAGTGTCAGTGCCAGCCTGGTGCACACGCACACAACTGTTTAAACAAGCAATAGTCCATCCATGGCTCCAACTTCACTAATTGTGCCCGACATCGACATTTTTCCATGCAGTCCGATCCGATACCAATGCACGTTTTTTGCTAATATCGGCGGCCGATACCGATCCAAATATCAGATCAGGACATCCCTAGTGTTAACTGCTAAGAAAACAACATGACAGACAGCACTCCGTCATTTGAAATCTGGGTATCAAAAGTGTAATGCCAGTAGTGTTTCTCCTCTGTACCCAGTGAGCAATTATACTAAAGTTAATATGTCAATTAAGGATGCACCAATATGATATGCCAGATCGTTACTTGTGCCTGTGCTGGGCAACAACCTTATTAAGTGAACTGGGTGTAGATCATGATGTGATCCTCATTAAATGCAGTTCCTTCAGTGCAGTATTTCTGCTATCAGTTCCATTCATTCAGGCAAAGTTTTGCTGCCACAGCAGTCCACCAAATAACATAAGTCCAATTAGTTCCACACAGGGAGGTACACAAACTTTAAACTTGGGAAAAGAGAGAGCACTTGTATCAGATCGGTATGGAGAGAAAGTTGGATTGGTGCATCCCAATAGTCAACACACCCTATTTCAAACTGCACCAAAAGACAATTAAGGACTTTAAAAATGGCATCAACACAAGCCAATGACACACCAGTTACTCAGCATTTTCTGACACATACTCTGTTTGATCACAGCTAGAAACCTTTATCACAGGTCACAGTCTAATGCCAGGCCTCACAGGAAACACAAAATTGCCAGAGAAAGAATCTTAAACCTCTAAAATCATTTGTGTGAATATAATAAACATAAATCAATAGTTCTGCATATAGAAATGACACGGTAATTACACAGTGCAGATGACAATGGCCCAATTAACATTATTTAAGATCCTTCATAATGTCAAGAGAATAAGGACTCAAACAATGCGCATGCTAATAATTCCCCAGATTCCCCAAATAATTAAAATACTGTTCAAAGTGTTGGAAGGGGCTTGAGAAGACCAGAAGATCATTGGTGATTTGTGGGTTCTACCAGTCGAGCTCAGCACAAAAAATAATGTGCTGAAACAGGAAAACAGACAAAACACAAATGAAAATTTAACATAGATTATTTAACTGTCGGGGTGTCGGTGGCTTAGTGGTAGAGCAGGCGCCCAAAGTACAAGGCTGTTGCCACAGCGGCCCAGTTTCGAATCCAGCCTGTGGCCCTTTGCTGCATGTCATCCCCTCTCTCTCGCTCCCCCTTTCACACTTAACTGTCCTGTGCATTAAAGGCAAAAAATGCCCCCCAAAAAATATCTTTAAAAAAAATAAATAAAGCTTGAGTCTGCAGCATGCATGAGATCCCACCCCCCTTCTTCTGCACCTGCATCACCTTGACTCCCTGAATTTTGTCTATCCCTCTTCCACCCCCTGGACTTAGCAAAAAGCCAAACAGGATGTGTGAGTGAGGCAGAGAAGAATGAGCAAGGTTACTAAACGGAAAGATCCTAGGGGGTTCCTGCAGGGGAGGGGTGGGCAGCACAATCAGCACTCACAAGATGTGTGTACTGATATGGCAGGGTTCAACGCTAAGGTTTTTTTTTTGCCCGGTCGGGCAAGTTGGTCAGAGATCTACTTGAGTCTCTGCCAGTGATTCAGGCAGAGAGACCGCTGCATCAGAGCCGAAGGAGCGCGTTTTAAAATACATTTATTTTATCAATTAGTTATTAACTTTTACTATTTTTAGCAACTTGCCCAATCGGGCCAGTGAGTTGTTAGTTTACATGCCCGACCTTGAGTTTTACTTGCCCCAGGCAATCGGGCAATCCTTATTGTTGAGCCCTGTATGGATTTAGCTATTTTTACCAGTAAATAATGGAAGCTCAATGAAAACACCAGCACAATAACTGCATGTAAACTATTGAGAATTTTAAGAGGTTAGAAATTGTGTTGACCTACAGTTGAGTGAAAGTGTGGTAACTTTAAACGGGACATGCAAGGTTTTAGGCTGACTGACGGCATACCAATAAAAGGCGGGGAGTTCAGTCAGACGACACTACAGAAGGCAGGACCAAACAATGAGACAACATGCCAGTGAGAATTAGGAGGACTTCAGAATGCACTCACGCTAAACAAGTATCTGCAGTTAAACAAAAAAAAAAAGCACAGATCACTGCCTGAGTCACTGACACTTCCCTGCCCTTATTAGAAAAGCCAGAGATGAAAAGACATAACAGAGACCACAACTTCTCAGTGCCTCACTCTAAAGACCTCTAAAGCCTTTTTAAACTGTTGAAGGTTTTCGAGTCCTTAAACTCAACGCCAGAAAGCTCAATTTGCATGTGAATTTGGGACTCTATTTTTGGAGACGCTGCAGATAAACTTTATAAATAGACACCTCTTTTAAACTTATTATAAAAAGGTTTGACTTGCAAATATGTCCACATTATTATTCATTGCTTCAATAATATAAATTTTATATTAAAAGGAGGCAAAGAATCGCTGCACCAGTGTGTGTGTGTGTTTGTGTGTGTGTGTGTGTGTGTGCTTGAGTCAGTCTGTGTGTGACTGAATGCGACAAAGAATGCTGTTTTATCTGGACTCTGAGCGCACTGGGAGACTGCAGCCTGCTGTGACCCTTCAACACTTCCTGCCATAACCATGTGTCTCTTCATATAGCAAGAGCGTGTTGAGCAGAAGCTGGACATCTCAAATGTTTATCCAATACTTTAAGCTTTTTATTTGAAATGTTTAAATCAATTAATTCAGCCATCCATTTCGACCATTTCACCTTTACTTTCAGCTGACTATTTGGACCTCTCTGCTATCATGATTGCATGAAAATTACTTATCTATCAAGCAATGTGTAGTTCGCATGATATCAGACAGAATCATCAACTCATTACACTTCAGGCTGGGCGATACGGGCAAAAATTCATATCTTGGTATTTTCAGGCTGACTGGCTAAACAGGATATATATCTCGGTATTTTCTACAAAATGAGCTTCATGTTTTCAGCTGCAAGTCAAAGCCACATTTGAGAAGTCACAAGCACTTATATAAAAACAGACTGTGATCAAAAAGAAAATGCAAAGACAGGGATTTTATTCCCTGTTTGAACATGGAAATTAGAAATTATAGAAAATATATAGCAGGGCTGTACATTAATGTTTTTTCACATAGCACTGGAGCTATGAGAGGGTGAGAGGTTTAAAAGTTTGCAGCACAGGACACAAAACTATGACATCAGTCAGGGGTGTCATTTTCCATGGGCTTTCAAATGGATCTAGTGTTCACTATGATTCAAATATTTTTAATTATTTAGGCTATTAATCTTATTTATGCACAGAGCATCAACAGAGAGGCCGAGTGAGGGGAAAAGCAAGTAACACTTTGTTCATGTTACATACGTCTTGTGTATGAAACGTCTGTGTTGTCGCTGCATTTTCTTCACATGCAACATATAGATCGATGCCGTACTGTAGACTAAGTAACAGTAAACACTAAGTAACACTAAATTTATATCTTGCTTGAAAATATATCGATATATCATACATAGTTGTTATATCACCCAGCCTTAGGTATGCTTGACAACAGTGTTAGTCCCACCCATGGGGCTGATTGGATCAATTGCTTTTTTAACTGAGGAACTACTGTTTTATGTCACGATGCCAGACAAATCAGTAAACTCAGTGGAGTGGGTGGATTCAAAGGTCAGGACTCAGGCAAATGTGTTGTAGGATTTACAGCTAGCTCATCATGCCGATGTTTTTTCTTTTTTTTTTTTTTTAAATCAAATAGCAACTCTACTATTGAGTACCCCTGGCAACTCCAAAAGCACAAGTACCCCTGGTTGGAAAGCACTTTAAAGTATTGAAAGTATTTATAGTCATCCATGTCTGTGGCAGAATCTATGACAATCATAATGTGACACTGAGGAAATATCATGGACATCATCATGAACATTCTGTATTGATCGTGCACTCTGATATTCTTACACAAACTACCTCAGAAACATATTAATAAGCTACCAGACTTTATTTATCACTCATACTGGTAACCTGATCCTGTCATTGTATGAGCTGTATATACTGGTTGCACCTATTTGCACCTTCCTGTTAGCTATTTTTGTCATACTTTGCACCTCACTGTTACCTAATTATATTTGCTATATATTGCTTTTTCTACTTTGTTATTTTAGTCCTTGTATATTGCACGCTTTGTATCTGCACTCCTATAACTTTGTACTGCAATTGCTGTACAGCAATTTCCCTTGAAATAAGTTCTATCTTATCTCATTTTATCTTTATCATCTCAGTGACAGAGACACAGAATTTAGTGCTTTGTATTTTATAGGCTCGTTTGGCAACCTGTCACTTACATTCTTTGTCACACTGTTGTTGTTGCTACCTCTGTAAGTACCTGTGAGAACCATCGCTGTTGTGAAAGAGTGTCATGCCAGCAACCAAAAGTCTAGTGCAAGTCTTCGTCCCCCTGTTCACAAAGTGTTGTAATACCTCCATGATGGCCTCCTCATTGGGCAGAAGGTGGCAAAGCAGGGAGACGTAGGTCTGACGAAATGTAGCTTGGTTGGAGATGGAGCTGCATTCAGTGCAAGCTTTGGCCAGCACCACCGCCTTGGCCACTTCGCCCATCTTCTCCAGGTGCTTCACCCGCATCTCCATGAAGCCCTCGCCTTCCAAGCTGATGTATGCGTCAACTAGGGACAGAAGGCAAAAAGGATATGATAGGCAAACTACCATGACAAGGGCAGAGTTATAATAAGTGCTAGGTAAGGTAGAACATGTGCTGGCATGTCCCAATGAAACAACCTAGATAATTTATCTAGATTCTGACCTTCTTCTGTGTTGGTGGGCTGGCCGGTGAGGAGGGATGTAAGGACAGGGTTGTTCCAGGCTCCTCCCTCTCCTGTGATCTGGAGTAAAGCTTGAAGGTCTGTGCTCCCATACTGTAACAAGGTATCATGGGCAATCTGGAATAGACACACACAAAAAAGTTATATATACATACATCTTACAACTATTTGCTCAGCTGCATCTTAAAAATTAGACAATATTTTCTCTTGACAACGGTGCTCCTCCACTACTGTCACGCAATAATGTTGTGATAATGAGTCTTACAAATGGACTACAGTACTTAAAAGTTTAATTAGTTCCCATTAGTACACAGAATATCTTAAAGTACCTCTCCAGGAATGCGTTAAAGTATGTACCTGTAATAATACTTGCTTTGTTTAACGTGGTTTTTCCACATAAGAGTTAAAACAAAACTCTGAAAGGCGCTAAAAGAAGATCTAGATCTGCTGCTTGCTTTTGGTTGACTGCTGAAGAGCAGTGTGCATCAGGATGGCTGGCATTAGCCTAAGAGCAAACACCAGAGAGATTCGACCTGTTAGAGCCTCAATTCAACCCATACTCAGATGAGGAGTCTGTGCCCCAAAATCGATGACTATGAATCAGAATAATTAAGCGTAGTTAGCATCTTTCATTCACACTGACTGTTAGCTTGTTAGTTTGTAGGCTTACTGGCAGTGGCAACATATTATATCTGCTACGATGGGGCTTTTGGTAGATAATAAAAAGAAGGTCCAGGGTCCGGTTTACATCCAAGAACTGCACAGTCCACCCTGTTTTGCTGTCAAAACTTTCACTTTGCTAATGCAATCTCTCACTCTCTGACAAGTCCCCTTTGTGCCAGAGGATTCAGGTTTCTTTGTTGCTGTTGGGTCAAAGTCTGTTCCCGTCGATATGTGTTTCCCATAGTTAGACAGAAATTGGCTTTCATATTAGTGATGTTCCTAATCTAGCTTGCCCAGCGTACATCTGAATCTCAGATTTCAGAGAAGTGCATAGACCCCGCCCCCTTCAGTAGAGGAATGTGGACAAACTTTGCACAGATACAAGTCAATACGGTAATGATCATTCATTTTGGGGGACATAATCAAGAAAATATTTTTTGAGTGGAGGGGACCTTTAATTTATAGGCTGAATGTATTTTCTCTACACAAAGCAAAACCTTTTCTTTAGTTTTTAAAAAACCACTGTCCAGGGGCCTCATTTATACAAGAGTGCTTAGGATTCATACTAAAAGTTGACGTGCGCCCAAAAGCTGAAAATGGCGTGCGCTAAAAAATAATCTGATTTATAAAACTGTGCGCAGGCACACTTGCACACAATGTTTATAAATCACAGACCTCCTGGAGTTGTGCGCACCCAGATCCGCCTCATATTCCACCCTCTACACGCCCTAGTTCAACCATAGATGGTCATGCAAATCACCTAATGAATGCGATCTGCATATAAATAAGCCGTCATGCAAGTGTTGTGTGAGTCACGTCGACGGGTGAGAAACGAACCACAAAACGGAATTTCTTCGAGACTGATCTAGAGACCCTTTAACGGGAGGTGGAAGACTGAAGAAAGATTTTATTTGGTGTCCACAGCAGCGGGATCACTAATAAAAAAAAAGCAAAAAAAAGTGGCAACACATCAACGCTGCTGATGCTGTCAGCTGTGTCTGTGGGACTGCACGGACAGTGACAGAAAAAAAAAAAGTGGTCCGATCTAAAGATAGACCAAATATTTCTACTCCTTTACCAACATGTAGTTAATGTGTTGCGTTTAAATTTGAGGATGTTTGACATTGATGTGCGACATAAAGAATCACATTTATTAAAGGTGGAGGCAAAAAGGAGTATGTGCCAGTGCCATCTTGCGCAATTACGCACAAGGGTCACCGCAGTATTTATATGTTTATGGCAATTAGTCTGATCAGACACCCGGTCTGAATTACAGCATGAACCAGTGGTATCCCTGTCCCAAAATACGACGTGTAATTTGATATACAATTCAAAGATGGAAGTGTAATAGGCGAACACGTTTCTTCATGCCGGTTTTGTCATGAACAGCACGTCTAAGTAGGGCTGATGAAATGAGTGTAACGGTTGTACTTAATGGCTGTATTTTGAGACATGATAAATGCACTGGAAATATTTAGCTAAATAAATAAATATATTCCATGCAGTCACGCCATCCTCTCCCCCTCCTGCGCTCACAGAGTGGACAATGAGACGTTAGAGGCAGTGCAGATTAAATACGTATTTAGAAAGAATTTCAATTCAGGATTAGAGTTGGATTTTACAACGTTTTTATGAAACAATTATCACTCACTCCAAGCGCAAAATAAGGCTGCTGGATTTAATTTCAATGATAACGTGGATCTAAGGTGGATACAGCGTGACATTAAATTTGTGTGAGACATCAATAAAAATCTGACTCCACTTCTCCGTCTGCGTCGCCACTTCCCAGTGTCTTCCAAAATTTTGCGCACACATGACTCAGAGTTTGCTTACAGGTGCGCACATTCTCCCGCCAAGTTCATTTTTATAAATCACAACCTTTGCGTGGTAAGTGGCGCACGCCACTTTCAAGCCCAGTTTTATGCGTGAGCAAGCTTTATAAATGAGGCCCCAGGTCAGGAAATCAAACTTGATCACAGCTCAGGCAGTTTTTATAATTGACTTTTCCTTTGTTGTCCATTTTGCTGACAAAAATGTAACATTCTCATATTTGAAATGAAATCAAACTAGGCTTGGGCAGTATATGGGTACTACAGTATACCGGGGCACTAGGAATCCCAAACTATTATGATCAATACTGTCAACAATACCTACACTCCTCTTTCTATTAAACTGATACTGAGATGCTGTATTGGGGTGATGTAGAGCACAGCACACTCAACCAAAGGTCAGTCTCTACTGGTGAGTTGGGAAAGATGGCGAATGCAAGAGGTGGGGATAGTGTTCTAAGACTAGTAAAAAGAGAAATACTGCTGCCCTTTTTTTTAGGAGTATTACCACATATATGTTTATTTTGAGATAACTTCTTCTGACTGCAAAAGCAGTTTATTTGCAACATGATTTCTAAGGTCCAGACAAACCAAACCATCTCCAAAGAACTAGTGGAGGCAAAAGCCCCCTGCTAAATTGCCTTGCATCACCTGTGTCTCGACCAAAAAGTTGCACATGAACATGCTGCAGTGACTCCAACCAACTGCCAACCATACCGTACATTCTGCACTTGCATGAAAGGAATGCTACACCAGCAGATGGCTGCAGTCTGTAATCATCATTCAAAACGGGAAACCAGAAGACTGTCTTGGTGCTAGTTAGCACATTAAGAACACAATCCAATGCCAAAAGAACAGAGTATATTTACAGTGCACCAGTGATCAATAAAACAAACCATCATGAACCGTGTTTGCTAAAGAGCTCAGTGGCTAAAGAAAAATAATCTTACCTTACATAACAAGTTTGTTTTGGGTTCACTCCCTCTCAACTTTAGCTATTTGTTTACTTTCCTCACTTTAATTTCTCTTCTCATGCACTGAGCTGAACTGCCAATCAGAGTGATGTGATTCACCACCGACACAGACTCAACATGCTGAATCAAGCAGAAGAAAAGCCGACAGGCACTGTCAAGGGTCAACAGTGCAGGAGACACCACAGAAACAAGGGCTATGGGCCCTCACCGACGGCCCAACATCGACCAACAGCTGATCTCTGCATGGTGTGTCAGGGTCCTCACACATCATCTGCCTACAGATGTGTCAGTATCCACCACGGCAAAAAGTGTGATCGAATCTTCCAGCAAGAGGGATGCTTATTTCATATCATTTATTCAATGGGCCATTAAAACTTCTCTCAGTACAGTGACATCTATCATCAGTGGCTCCCCTTTTACTTTTGTTTGTTTGTTTGGTTTTTTAAAACACAAATACCATCATATGCCAGACACCAAGGTGAACTGTCAGGAAGGTATGAAGGTACAAAAAAATAAATACCGCCCTTGCCTATATCAAACAATGTAATTCCTTTATTTGATGATTTTACTGTATGTCAGTGTGGTAACTGGTTCACACAACAGTTTCATTCAGCAAGCATTTATGTGTAACTATCTCCCAATGCTAAGTTATACGTCATAAACACTGGTGGTTTAGACTCAACAATGCAGACAGAAACAAAACATCTACACCAGCTTGGAGCATTCTTTCTCTTCTAGCCTCCTATCAGAGGGCTTTTGATAACGCCTGCTGAGGCACGAACAAACCGAATGGCCTTTTCTTTTCACCATTTCATTTTCCTCTGCAACCTCTCAGCAACAAATGTTTCGAAATAAGGTCCTCTACCTGAACAGAGTCGTGGAATTGAAACCAGGCTTCATGCGGGATTTCATTCTCAGGCACTGACAGCAACAGTTCAAAACAGCTCCTGCAAGAGACGAAAAACAAGATTAGACTGATTTCTGTTCATTATGATAATTCTGGACAGATCTATTCTTAACCAAAAAGAGAAAAACCCAGAAAACAGAGGCTCTGCAAGTATGAAGTCTGGACATATTAATCTCAACGACAGTCTGTGAAACGACCTAAATTAGAGAAAGTACTCTCCAGCTCTGTGTTAATGTTTTAAAAGAGTCAGCTTTACATATTCATACATTAAACCTGTCAAAAAGCTTGTTTGAAAATGAAATGAACAGCAGTGACATGTTTTTGAGGTTGTATCACAATGGCTTTTTACATCTGCCAGTAGATAAATTTAACAATTACAAGCCAACTATTAAAAGATCCTTGATGGAAGCCTTTGTGTTGAGCTGAAAACACTCAAACAACCTCCACTCTTCACGTAAGGACATTTGCAAATGGAGGGAGTGTGATCGGAGCCGCAGTGTGTGGGCTTGGCAATTAACCAAACGACATAATGAATCTCTAGCTAGCCGGCCTAATTTAAGTCATGTCAGTGACTGTTCGGTAAATTCTTTCAGACAGGCTGTCTTCTCAAGCATGAACCCTTTAATGCATCTGTAAAGGGTAACTTCAGTATTTTTCAACTTGGCCCCTATTTTGTCTTGTTTTTATGTCTAAGTGACTAATGGGAACAAAACTTTTTAAATTGGGTGTGATGGCTCCTGCCAGCAGCGGCAAAACAAGCTGCAATGTCACCGTTTGGGGCATGTTCGCACTGTTACTTTGCATCCATTCAAGTGCTTGTTTTTGCCACTGACAGGCTCACACTGTTTTTCTTTCATGGAAAGGATTCCGCCAGAGATAGACCTTTTGTTAAAGAAACATCCTTTTTGTTAAACCAGGAACAGTCCCAAAATGTCTTACACCAAACTCACAAGGGTCTATTTAAATTAAGAGTGATTTTATCATTGTAAGATACACTTCAAGTCGACACACACAAAATAAAACAAGCAAAAAACGTCTTGATTTGTCTTTCCACTGTTCCGACAATCACCAGTTCTGGTTTGGTCAAGACAAACCCCTTCTTTACACAGTTAGATGTGTAAATATGCTGGCTCTATACACACTAAAATTTCTGTGGGTTAGCGACAGCGATTTTGGGCTGTTTCTGGTTAAACAAAAAGGAAAAAGGAAAATCTTACTCTTTAACAAAAAGGTCTGTCTCTGTCAGACACTCAGAATAACAATCTGAGCCTGTCAGGGGGGAAAACAAGCACCTTTAGTGGCCGTACATTCACAACGCCAACATGTCCTGAGTGGTTACATTGCAGGCTGATTTGTGGCAGCCAGCTGCAGTTCCCATAAGTCACTTAGACACAGAAATATAGGACAATAGTGTCCAGGTTGAAAAATACTTTACTTAAAGCAAGAATTACATCTAACCCAAAGTAAAAACCCATCACCGTCAGTCAGTGCATGCTTGTGTCCTTTATGTCAGTTCATTGTAAGTTGAGATATCCGGGTTGGACTAATTACTGTTATTAAAATGTTATCGTACGACTTTGAGAGGAAAAACTAGCAGCTTCTTTCATAACCTGTAACACACCCATCTCATATATACCTAGTGCTTAAAAATGAAAAAAGAAAGGACAGAAAATAACACATTTGACTTTATTATTTATTCAGAAACTTGGTGAGACTTTGTGGATAGGATGGGAGAATCCTGACAACATTGGTCAAATGACAACCTAACTAGCTGTACATTGATCCAGTCAGGTACATGACGGGTGCATATAGATGTCTGAGTGAAGGATAAAAATGTCCGAATCAAATGCCTGAATTAAGACTACATTAGACAAACTAAAAATTGCAGACAAGTGTTGCCAGGCTATTAAAGACTTAATACACAATTAAAGAAGCTGACCTTTTCAACTTTAATCTATAGAGTGAACAATTAAAGTGCTCCACAACACAAACCAAGTGTGCACGTAAGATGTATGGGCCATTTTTGTCAGTACTCACAAAGCTAGTCTTTTTAAAACAAGGGCCACTCTGTCGGACTCTGCAGTGAGGTGGGATCGGGCTGCAGCAAAACAGTTTATGGACAGACAGTAGACCTCCAGAAGAGGAAGACCATGCTCCATGGAGTTCCTGCTCCCAGCATAGTGCATCAGTGCCTAGAAACACACACAAAAATGTCACATGAAGAATAACAGTTATGGGAAAAGTATTCAAAAACAGTGATAAGAAGAGAGAGACATTTGTCAAGATGAACAAGGGGTTTTCCACCTGAGGGAGATACCAGTCTTTACCTGACTGATCCCAGCTGACACCGTCTGGTGTGAGATGCTCCTGATTGGGCCTGAGGGGAGTTGACTGTACGGCTTATGACATCCCTGAGCCAACATGCACTAAAGAAAACCGACTCAAGGAGGGACACATGTGCCCTTGCATCTTGTCACTTTTTTAGGCATTTACTTTAATATTTCAAGGCTACCCCGATGCAAGCTTACTTTCCTTCACTGATTCAAAAAATTCAAACATAAAAATGTATTTCTCTGGATTATACTAACATGAAATGAAAAAATGTTACACATAAAGTACAGAAAACAGTTCTGCTCTCTTACTGTGTCTTTACCTTTAACAGCGAGCGCAATTTTGTTTGTCGTACATATTATCCTAACTGTCAACTGTTCCCAGGCAAAGAGGAGTCAACATTCGGCGTCAAAACCAGTGTGTCACCTGTATGTAGCCCGCTGCTACACACATTGAATCATCATCACTATCAACATCCCAGGAGTCCCATTTGCTCGACAGCGGGATCCTCGCTGGTTGCTGCTCGGGTCTACAGAGGCACTAAATTAATTCCCTTCAGTCTAAATATATGGTGTCTTGTCAAAGGGAGCCAAGAATAAGGTCCCAACCCCAGGGACCCGTATCAGTGTACTAATTACATCCAGACTACTTCCGATTTCAACAGACGATGAATACAACACAAACTTTTTGGTTATAATCAACCAGAAAAACATTCAATGAACACACAGTGGAAATTAAAAGAAAGACTGGGTCGCTCTTGTATCTTCTAGAGTTACACTTTTTAATTTAATATTTCTCTTTTGTCTTAGTTCAGCGACAAGACTCTGCCCAGGAAATCACAAAGCAGGATCTCCATACAGATCAATATCTCTTTCAGTACATCTGGGCATGCCACCATCACTTCAGGCAAACTATCAAGAGTGAGCTGGCTAATGAATTACTCCTCTCTACAATCAGCTTTGGCTGTTAACCAAGTTTTGCTGGTGAATACGTGCTTTCCTTGAGCATAGAAAGTGAAAGTGATAGCTTTTATTTTCTTAAATCAGCCCCCACCCCATGCAAACACTAACATTTGTTTAAACTTGTGCTTACAATTAGGTGATGGTGAGGATGTGGGTTATTCAAATAAGAGTGCATGTCCATTGTTGATAAGAGGACGATTACAACATGGCAGATGCACAACATTGCCAGTCCGGCAGCAGAAGTGCTTTGCTGCGATGTGAGGTGACACTATAACCACAGCTAGAGAATAAAAAATGTGATTACAACTTCTGAAAATGACCAAAAATACCATTTCGCAGTGGCTGTGCGCCGCAGCTGCCATTTGGATAAACATACCGCGACAACGCCCCGCCCCGCACACATGCGATCATGCATGATGTGCAAAATGACATTGTCATGTGCATACAAACATCTGTTAGGTTTCCTGTATTGCCAGTGTGTTCTGAATTACAATACAGCTAAATTAGCTACACCACTTAGCTTACTGTAACGGCAACATGTCACTCATATGCCAATGTAACGTCACATTATCATCAGCGTAATTATATTACGTTAAATAGTTTTAGCATGAAATGATATGCATGTGTGAGCAGGAATAAAAACACACAGTGTGCATTAGCTCCCAGGTTAGGGACCAACCCTAAACTTGACTAGCGGGCCAGCTGCCGTCGCAGATAAGCTAGCTTGCAGGCTGCGAGAAAAACAACCCTGGTTTAAGCTAACGTTAAGCTAACAGTAGCTTCGATGTTGCATGTACACATTACCTGACAGAAGTTGTCGCAGTACTCCGTGGAAGATGCAGTGGATATTTCCTGTTGCCTGAGTACATCCTCGAAGGCTCTCAGCGTGGCCAGCAGGGTTTCCATTGCAACTAGCGTCTCCTCGGCCGTGTCCAGGCTCCATTCGTGCTCTGGTTCGACATTATTCTCCGCCATCTTCGCTCTCCGCCACGGCGCGTATGCAGTGCAGTCTGACGCCGCCTTCAAGTGCTGTCGGAATATTTTAATCTGTCACTTAAACTTCACCTGCATGACCCGAAAATGAAAAAAGGGGGCGTCTTGTAGAGAAGTGATGTCAGGGTTTATTAGTGTTATAACTTGTAGATTGTTGTTACTAACTGCTGTGTTTGCAAACATATCTTTTCCATTTAATCCGTACATGTGTGTGCACAACAATGTAATCAACTAGCCTTGAGGATGCCAATTTATTTATATTCCCTCCCTTCTTCCTTTCCTGCTGTTTCATAATGGCGTGTATATATACAGCGTATAAAACAACAACTACACATTAACTTCTAATACACGTTTCAATTTGCTATATCCATATAATCTATTATTATTTCTGCTCAATACATTAATGACATTGGAAAGTTACGAAGAGCGCTGGAAGGTAACATCATGTCAAGTAGCTTACCTGAGCTCCACTTACCTGCAGGGAGCAGAAATATAGTAGTTGCCCTCTTTGCGCTTTTATCGTTCACTTCTACAATAAATTAAAATACTTTTTGGCTTTTCTCTGTAGTAATCTTATATGTGTTTTATAGTCTGTGACTTATATTGCTGCCTGTCTTGGCCAGGACACTCTTGAAACAGTCATTTCCAATCTCAAGAGGTTTTTCTGGTTAATTTAAAGTTACATAAATAAATAAATAACATAGTACAGGTATGAACTCCAGAATAAGGGCTTTGTCTCAGGACAACATGCTTTCTATTCCTGCATCAGTATTTTGATGGAGTAATATTGTTTCGTGATATTGACTGAAAGAAAGTCTGGTCCTTACCACAAAAACCCCTGCTAATAAATGAGATAGAAGAAGTTTAATTCAAATTGATCTATAAGTTATGTCCAGTGAAACATTTCTTTAAAAAAATTAAAGAGTGCCATAGATGTAAATGTGAATTGTACAATGTGAAGTACATCCTGAAACTCGCTCCTGTTTATTTTGGTTTTGTATTTTTTGTATATGTGCTGTGAAAAAAATATTTCTAAATTTCTAGCTGACAACATTCTCTCAGATTTTTCTAAAGATATTGTATTTGTTTATCATTTTATTTATTGTAATTTATATTGCAATTTCTCTTATTAATCTAATTTTACTTTTGCCAAATTCCACATTCACAAATGTAAATGTACAAAAAAAACTCAATACTTTGTATTTATGAAAGAAATGGACCAAAAAAGAAATCTAAACGATAACTGTCTTCAAATCTTTAACATCTTTAAGTAAAATTAAAGTAAGCTTAAAGAAAGAGAGCATAAAAATGACATTACACTTAATAAACTTGTGCAATCCATTCTGAGCAAACGATTGTGAAATCATTTAAGAATATAATGCTTTTTCCCCCTTAATATGTAATATGTGCTAATATGTGTGTAATCATGTATGGATGAGAGTTTAGTTCAGTAGATACATAAAAACTACAGATTTATACATATGTTTCTTTTAATCATTGCTGCTGTTTACAATTTATATTATCAGGATTTTAATCTACAGCATGACATTATTTTTCTTTTCCATTTTAATTTCTCTTTCGCTAAATAGCGGTGTTTGTCGCCCTCTACAGGTGAGTACGTATATCTTTAACTTTTCTTGACCCGGAAGTGAAATTCATCCTCCTCAGCCACACGTGTAAAGGTAAGCAAAGCTAAAAATTGTTATGCGCAGGGTTTTTTAACCGACTGATTGTCTTAAGCTTCGGATAGATACAAATGTTACCCCACAGGATGTGACTCTGTGTCGCTGCGTAGCTGATTCAATTTAAAACTCAAACGCTGGCTGACATCTGGATTTTCCGCTAACTCGACAGTCAAGTGAGAAAGTGTTCAGCAGATTTTATCCGTATACATCGCCAAATTTTGGTGTAATTTAACCAGACAGCTTAGTTCTCTCCTGACATTCCTTTACATACTATTTATTATCTGTATTGACTCTTTGCTGTGTGTCCTGTCCCTGTCCAGGATCCAGCATGGGGAAGTCCAAACAAACAGGAAACCACAAGAGTGACAAGAAGAAGAACATCGCAAAGACATGGAAGACAAAGCGCAGGACTAAAGACTTGGACCAGATCCACTCGGACATGAAGCCTGACACAGCTGCCAAGCTCCTTCATCAGGAGGTGGACTATGATGTGACAGGATGTGCACAACACTACTGCTTACACTGCGCGTGAGTTCACCCCTGTATGTCTCCAAAGAGAGGTTAAAAAGGGTTTCTTCCTCACTGATATTATGCATTTTTTAATTCGTTAATGCAACAATTGAACTGATTGTTTTCTGTGAGAGGGGAAATAACAAATGATGAGGAGAATATGTCCTGCTACTGGACATTTATAATCATCATTACACATTATAGATGAGCTGAACTGGTCAGAGATTTTACTTAAAGGGGAACTATGACCATTGTTAAACCTCATACATGTTTTTCCTTTGGTAACAACTGTCTCCCAAATCCAAAAGGCAGAGTGCTAAATCTTAAATGTGTGATGTCATAGGGCAGGTAGGTCCAAAGTCCAGCCTTGGAGGGCCAATTCTTTTAAACGATTTGCAGCTTGTTTTTTAAAATATATGATGTGTGGCCCAACATGCAATATTTATATATCAAGCAAGATCATTTTGCATTTTTGTCCAATCTCCTTATGATGGCAGGACTATCATATAGTTTGTTGACATGCCCCAAGTAGAAACTACACAGGCAGAGCTAATGTGTTTCGTGGTCCTAATGGCAACAGCAAAGAAGCATTAATTCCACAGCGAGGGCTGCTGCTTTCAGAAGCGGCGGAAAGTTAAATACCTTGTCACTGAAAGTTGTCTTTGTCTCATCTGTGTATGATTTTTTTTAACCCATGTGATGCGAGAAGCAGGTGGCCCCCAAGTGTTGTCACATTAACTAATCTGGCCCCCATTCAAAAAAAAGTTTGTACACTCCTTTCAAGTCTGGAGCTGCTCCGTCGACAGTTATGTGGGACAGATGTTCTAGATGGCACCCAGGGGAATGCATTCAAACTCATTGGTAACAGTACATAAGTATTAGCATCAAAATATAGTCAGAGTACCAAAAGTAGAGGTGCTCTTTATACAGACTGTCCCATTTCAGAGTATTATCATTATATTCCTGGATTCTTATTAGTGATGCAGTAGTGTTTAAGCATTACTGTTGTTGCAGATGGTAAAGGTGGGGCTGAAGTAATCCATACTTACACATTATAATTGATTAGTTGAAGTGATGTGGGTGACACAGTGGTGCAGTGCTTAGCATTGTGGCCTCCCACAGTTCAAAGACATGCAGGTTAACTGGTGACTCTAAGTTGTCCGTAGGTGTGAATGGTTGTCTGTCTCTATGTGTCAGCCCTGTGATAGTCTGGCGACCTGTCCAGGGTGTACCCTGCCTCTCGGCCAGTGTCAGCTGGGATAGACTCCAGTCTCCCCATGACCCCCGAAATGAATGAATGAATGAATGAATAATGTGAATCTGCCAGGTAACATGTATCAAAAGCTGTCAAATAAATGTAGTACAGCAACACATGCAATATTTTTTATCTCTGGTCATATTTCTTCTGCTGTGCTCGAGTCTCTCATGTAAGAGAGATCTTGAGATTACCTGATCAAATAAAGGTTACGATAAAACGGGATGTTGCAGTTCGCCTTCAACACTGTGGCACTTCATGTCTTGCAGGAGATATTTCGTGGATATGAAAGCCTTGAAGGAGCACTTCAAAAGCAAAGTGCACAAAAAGCGGTAAGGCGTCATACCCTGTTTCTGTCCCCTTTATCTGAGCAGTGATTAAGTATTCCTTAAAGCTTCCGAGCTCACCTCTTCCTCTTTCTCCTTCCAGGTTGAAACAGCTCAGAGAGGAGCCCTACACCCAGGCGGAGGCAGAGAGAGCAGCAGGTATGGGGTCCTACATCCCTCCAAAAATAGTTGAAGTGAAGACACAGACTGTGGAAGAGGACATGAACTGAGAGCCGCCCACACTAACTCATGGACTGATGCATTTACAAACTGGATAATGCTTCTGTTATCCTTTACTGTCACAAATGTTGAGCACATTGTTGTGGCACACTTCATTTGTCTGACCCTTAACAGCTGGTAGACGTCCGGCTATCAGCAGAAAAAGGAAAGCCTTACCTTTACTGGGTAATGTGATGCAACATGTACCTGTGTAAATATTGAGTATGTGCAGAGCTGAGTGGAATGTTAATAAACTTTAACATAGTGTTGCTTTAGATTGCAGATTGCTGTCATTTGTGGCTACACAGTGTGCTTAAAGCAGCGTTTCCCAGCATGAGCATTGTGTTGTTGTTTTTATGTTTTTAAATGAAATAATCTTAAGAAAGAAGAAACACCTTTTGGTTGAACTGCACACATGGTCATAACTTGAAATGAAGGGCCACACATAGACTTAGTTTGCAGGGGTCACAGCAATCCAGACAGCTTGGGACCGACAGGGTTAAAGAGACTGCTGTAGTTGCACGCCCTGGATCCATGTTCCTAATGTAAGAAACATCCAATTTATGCAGATATTGATTGAGAGGTTTCTCTGGCATTAGTCTAACACCCATACCAGATCAGCAGGGAAGCTTCACTGCACATCAGCTCCCTTTGTTTCTGCCCATATCTCCTCTCTATGCAGAATAAAATCATCTAAAAAAAAAATGTATGAAATGAATTTATTGTTACTATAAGATTATAACATGGCCCCATGTTGAAACGAGTAAATTCTAAAGGGTGGTCCAGAACAAACAAAGCCTCCACTTCCTCTCGAGGACATGAAGCTACAAAAATGTAATAACAGTGAGCTTTGGCAGAGAAACCTGTAATTGAAGCTTGTTAGCAGACATTCCTGGGGAGAGCAAGGCTGCACTGCCCCTTTAAGTGTGGCTACTGTGCCAACGCAGAACTTCCGCAAAGTTAGAGAGGCTGTCATTTAAACTTCCGGTTACTGCTTTCAAAATAAAGCACTCGGCGATATAGTTATCTTTACTCCATGACTGGGTGAGTTTTCCCTGGAAAAACCTTACAGGAGTGTTAAGTTATTTTTGCATTTTGGTAGATTATTATTTCCCATGACACCACAAGTGTTAGACTTATCTTTAAGTAGGTTTAAGGGGTGGCACACAAGTGCACGGGATTGATGGAGGGATAAAAAAATAAATAGTTATTTATACATTTTGACTATTTTTCTACGATTTGTGCTGGAGCCGTTATTAGACCGGATCACCTAGTAATGGACAGAGTGCTGAATCCGCACACACAGCTGGCTAAATGACTAGTGCTTTTACTTTGAGTCCCCAAACGCCCAGTATCCGGTTTCAGTCTGGCTATTACTCGCTCACTTGACGCATTTTAACCACATCCATATGGTTCTCGATTAGGTGTGGGAAATAAGAAATCTGTGCTGCTAGCTAAAACGTCCCACAGCTGTTGCCAGCGATCGTAACGGCCGGGAAAGACGCGCGGTCCCCGGCTACAGGAGAACAGAACCGTCGCTAGATTCTGAGCACTTTAAGGAGAAAGTTTCCACTGAACGAGTCCTGCTGGTTACCTTTTTCTGGACGCTATCGGACGAACATGTCCTAGTGTAAATAGCTGTGGTGGAGGTCGAGGATGGCCGCAGACGTGGATAAAACAACCCCCGAGGATAGGAGCGGGATTTCGCAGCAGAATGGGCACCAGGGTCCGAGCCGTGGATCCTGGATCTCCAGGGCGGTGTGGACTCTGCTCATAGTCGGTGCTGTCCCTCTTCTCGCCTTTGGGATCAAGTATTACCAAGATGCACAGCTCCTCAAACGTCATGTGAGATCCACATCTGTTTAAACCTTGCTCGTATTTCATAATGAAGCAGTGATCTTAACTTAGAGGTGATTTTAACTTGGGAACAACACGTGTCAGGTCAGAAAATGCCATTTTACTGCAATATATCTGTGTTACCAGAAAGTTTGCATTGACCTTCTGCTTCGTTTCATGACCTATGATTACTGTAGGCGCATTGTATTGTCATATTTCAACACTGTTCTCCCCCAAAAGGCTGCTCAGAGTCATTGTCAGACGCCACACAACACCACATCTGCAGTTTTTCCACCCCATGGTGTTTTATTAGCGGGGCTGGATCTGTGTCACAGCTGGCAAAACTCAGCCTCCTGTGTAAATCCACTCATGTTTGGCAACACAGGGTCTCCAAGTTGTTCTTGTACTTCCCTCCCCCCTGTCTCCCTCCATTGTACAGGCGCTAGTGGGCACGTCTGAGAGACACATGGTAGGAATCTGTGGGCTGATCTTTATCCAGACAGGACTGCAGAGGTTGAATGAATGCTGTGACACCAACAGAGATGAAATACTAATAAGCATATGAATGCATTTTATTGTAAGATGCATCTGCAATATTAATTTAAGCCATTTTCCAGAGTGTTATGTGATGAGGGGGCTCGCTGTCCTAGTTTTGTTGCTGCATTCAAAACCCCTGAAGCATGTGAAATGACAATCAGGCTCAGTCTAACACATGCGCCTGTCCAATAGGAGGAGAGTGTCCGAACCCTGGGTGCCGAGGGGCTTTTTCTCTTCTCCTCCCTAGATGTCGACCATGATCTTTATCTCAGTCCGGAGGAGTTTAAACCAATTGTTGAGAAGCTCACAGGTACATCACATTATCTTTCTTGCTGAATGTGGCATTTCCTCCCTGGTCACACACACACACACTCTCACCCCACGCTGACTGTGATGCCTACGGCTTCCCTACAGGGATTACACCCCCTGTGGATTACGAGGAGGAGGTGGCTCATGACCCCAATGGCGAGACTTTGACCTTGGAGGCCAAAATGCAGCCCCTGCAGCTCGACTCCATGACAAAAAGCAAGGATGGTTTCCTCGGGGTAAGGAAAGAGACCGAACTACTATTGATAGTAACCGCAGAAGAGCCTGTGTGAAGAGTTTATATAATAATATAATATATGCAAACATTCACTGTGATTTCTAAAAGATTTAAGTCATTACTTATATAAATATTCATTGCAGCGAGATGCTTGAGATAATTTGAATTCATGCATTATTATTCACAAACTCTGCACTGAGCTGACTCAGACATTTCTTCCATCTGAGTCAGTGCAGTTCATTCAGAGTGTGTAAACAACCAATGATTGATTCAACAATGATTTAGCAGAGGATTGACTTGGTTAAGGCGTTTTTAAAAGAAGCACATCCTCTCGTTATGAAGACTACACTACAGGTAAATTGATTTAATCCCTGGTTACCAGGTGACTCACAGCTCTCTGAGTGGGCTGCGCTCATGGAAGAGCCCAGCAGTGCCTTCTTCCTCCTTCTCTGCCAGCCAGTTCAGAGCCTTTTTGCCTCCCAAGAACAAAGTGGAAGTCGGAGACACGTGGTGGGTGATTCCTAGCGAGCTCAACATCTTCACTGGGTACCTGCCCAACAATCGATACCACCCTCCGGCACCAAAGGGCAAAGAGGTACGCTAGAAAAAACTCATCAATGAATCATGTTAAGAGGCTTGTGATTATCAGACTGTTAATTGATTTCTATTTTTATCCTGCTGCAGGTCCTCATCCACTCCATGCTGAGCATGTTCCACCCGCGGCCCTTCATCAAATCACGTTTCGCTCCTCAGGGAGCTGTCGCCTGCATTCGTGCCAGCAACGACTTTTATTATGACATTGTGTTCAGGTGAGGAGCTGATGAGACAGAGACATTACAGGAAGGCCACAGTGGTGCTCCTTCTTCTTCTTTTAGCCCATTAACCGCAGAATTATGTATGCTTTACATTAGTGCTGCCTAATATCCAGAACATACTGTAAATTGTAATGCCCTCTCTGGCAGCCGGCCACTGGTTTCAATTTAAATTCAGCATTCAGAGCCCGAGTCCCCTTCACTTTGTTGTCAGTGTTACATTATTATTGCAGGCTAATGCAGTTTCAAGTGCTTTAATACCTGTTTTAAACACTATCCGTCGCTGGAGTGGAAACACAAATTTGGGATTTCAGAGATGAGTTTGGAGATGTTTTCAAACAGTCCTCAATCACAGCTGCATTTCTGTGTAACGGTAATGTAACATAAGCAAAGAGAAGGCTGTCTGAAGGCCTGTAAGTGCCTGGAGGAGTTAGAATAAATTGCTCTGAAAAATGGTCAGCAGTAATTTAAGGTACACAACATTTTTGATCAAGAGGCTTGTTTTTAAAAGGCTACACCAAACACTTCTGTCACTTATTGACAGAGGACATTTTTTACACGTCTTACGGTACAAACTCAACTCCTTGTGCTTTTCACCTCTGCAGGATTCACGCAGAATTCCAGCTCAACGACGTCCCAGACTTTCCCTTCTGGTTCACCCCGGGGAAGTTCATCGGCAACATCATCATCTCTAAAGACGCAACTCATGTCCGACACTTTCACCTCTACGTCCCCAATGACAGGTAGATCCTTTAAACACACCGTCAACTTTTTGCACGTAGTCCTCACTCAGTATGTTGTAGTTCTGGTGTAATTATTTATCCTATTGCGCGTCAGGTCTCTGAACGTGGACATGGAGTGGCTGTACGGGGCCAGCGAGAGCAGCAACATGGAGGTGGACATCGGATACCTGCCACAGGTACAGCTGTTATATTTCAGCACTTCCTGATGTAGTTTTAGGTCATTAAAGTTGTCTAAGGAAAAGTAGGTGGTATATGGGTGTCTTGCTTCAGGCTTTCTGTCTTTTTGTCTTTTGTCTTTTTTCTGGAGTGCTAATAACTGTATTAATTTCATATCCTTTTTTATTTTTGTTTTCAGTTATGAAACCTGTTAGGGAGCATGTATTGTAACTGCCATTTTCAATTTCTCTGTGTGTATTTCTGCTTGAAACTGATCAAATTTCACTGATGGCTAGTTCACTTATTTCCCCAAGATCACAAAATTACTCTCAAAGATTTTCCCCTGAAAAAAATGTCACAGCTTAAGTATGTGACGCTTTTTTAAAAAAAAATGTATAAAAAGCTGTTAATGTGTCCACAGTTAGAGCTGCAGTCCAAGGGTCCGTCCACTCCCTCCATCATCATGGACGTGGAGGGCAACGTCATCGACAGCCTAGATGGCGACGGCGAGCCGATCCAGTTCGTCTTTGAGGACATCCACTGGACGTCAGAGATCAGCGAGCAAGAAGCCGCCCGTCGCCTGGAGGTCACCCTCTACCCCTTCAAGAAGGTAACCATCCATGAAGCATTTTTTCAACACGCTTTTAGCAAGAATGAAGTGGTTTCACAGCTGTTACAGCTTGTTGTTCTAATCGTTCTCTCTCTCCCAGGTGTCCTACCTGCCTTTTTCAGAAGCCTTTGAGCGAGCTGAAGCAGAGAACAAACTGGTGCATTCCATTCTGCTTTGGGGGGCGTTAGACGACCAGTCCTGCTGAGGTGAGATCATTAACACATTGCTGGTTTCAGAGCAAATGGCTCTTCCTCGGACTTCTAATAAATGAGAGACACAGAGAATTGCATCCAAACAATAGCATTAAACAGGTTTATGAAAGAGGCTGGGCTTTCCCCAATCTGGGAGCCTTTTGGAGAAAAGCTGAGTTACTTTAGTCTTTAGTCAGTAGAAACATCTTATTGTTACTTCGTAGCATCTCAAATCAATTCCATATCAGTTTTGTACGGGTGACGATGAGCTCAATCCTGGCTTATTATGTTTAGATTTGTGCAAAGACTTCAAAAGTGCAGCCACAGTCAATAGATTCATTTTTCAGGCCACTGGGTTTGTATTGGAGCAAAGATGCCTTAAAGCAAGACTATAAAACTTTTAAAAGAACATTCTGCCTTTTTCAAATAAAAAGATGAATTGATCAGCAATAAAACACTTGTTTAGTTCAATACACTCAGCAGCTTCGCGGCTGCGGCCTTATTTGGTCTGGTATGACCTGTAGCCTGTGGAGGCTCATGTCAGAGGGCTTCCAGTAAAGATAGATTGCTGTATAGCGCACATTACTGACTCACTCTGCTGGCATTATGACTCCTCTCCACTTGTGCCGCTGTTACATTAGTTCAGAGTTTTAGCTAAATGTATGTTTCTGAACTTAATCAATATCTCTGTCTCCCCTTCACGCTTCTGTAGGTTCGGGGCGAACTCTCCGGGAGACCGTCCTGGAAAGTTCGCCCGTCCTGGCTCTGCTCAACCAGAGCTTCATCAGCAGCTGGTCTCTGGTCAGAGAGCTGGAGAACATGCAGGTGAGCAGTCAGAGCAGTGCTACAACCCCAAGAAGCTCAGCCAGTAATCAGCAGACTAAAAAAAATGCTTTATGTTACATTTTAAATCTTCTTCTTCTTAAACAGTCTGATGAGCAGAACCCTGTGTTGAGTGAAAAGGCCCGATTACACCTGGAGAAGTACAGCTTCCCTGTGGAGATGATGGTGGCACTGCCCAATGGAACTATTGTAAATATTTAACTCTTTCGTCAGCCTGCAATTTATGAAACATTCAGGGCTCAGTTATAAACACATAATGACTCCTGTTGATATCAGTATTAAAGGGGCAGTTTACCCCCAAATCAAAGATACATATTTGTGTTGGAGATCGCTCTTTAGAGATGTCTGTCTTCTCTAGAATACAATGAAGCTAGATTGCACTCCGCTTGTGGTACTCAACACATCTAAAAATACATTTTTAAAACCTAACAGTCTTGTCTCTTTTCAGAAATACCAAACCGGTTACTCAAGAAATTCCAGATATCATGTTGTGAGCAGTTTCGTGTAGGAACCATTTGCTTTCTACCAGTCTACACCCTCCAGCTGTATCACCACGCAGAAGGAAGCATGCATCTACTCATGGACGAGAGGCTCGTGACAGACAAACCTTAACATCTGCTGAGCTCAAATATTAGCAAGCTCAGTGGTGCTAGATGAGCTAGCAGTAGACGCATGCTTCCGTCTGCGCAGTGATACAGTTGGCAGGTGTAGTTCAGTAGAAAGAAATAGTTCCTACATGAAACTGTTCACAACAAGATCTGTGGATTATCTTGAGTAACCTGGTCATGATTTCTGGAAAGAGACATTGCTGTTGAGTTTTTCAAATGCCTTTTTTTGGGCACTTTAAGCACCAAGTGTCTCTTTATCAAAAACAGCGCGTAGGATCCATACTAAAAATGTGTGTAAGTACAAAAGCCAAAATGCCTTTTGCCAAAAAATATTCAACAATTTCTACAATTGGTCTTCCATCTCACCATCTGTGTTGCCAATTTCCTGTCTCCAAGATGTTCGTAAATGTGGGACAAAGATTCTCCCATCAAATTTGTTTTAATAGATCACAACTTTTCCATGGGAGGTGGCGAACGCCTCTTTCAGGCCTTGTTTTGTGTGTACGCAAAGTTCATAAATGAGACCCTACGTCAGGTGTCAGCTAGTTCCATTTTATTTGAGAGAAGGCAGACTCTCTATGGCTGATATCTCCAACACTTTGCAGCTCACACCAAAACAATCTAGATTGATAAATAGCACTACCAGGTAAGAGAGAAAATGTATTTTTGATTTTGGGGTGAACTGGCCCTTTAAGTCCAGTATTTCTCATAGCATGATATTTATTGGTGTTCATAGTCTTTCATTAAAAAGAAGGAATGGCTTTCTGTTGATAGTTACATTTCCAAATCAACATCGGTATGGAAGAATTTCAGACTAAAAGCCTCATCTCCTTCCTGTGTATGGCTTTAGGTCCACCACATCAATGCCAACTTCTTCCTGGACCAGACGTCCATGAAACCAGAGGACGAAGGAGCGACGTTCAGCTTCTCCGGTGGGTTCGAGGACCCCTCCACATCCACTTACATCAACTTCCTCAAGGAGGGGTTGGAGAAAGCCAAGGAGTACCTAGCACAGTAATTAGTGTGTTTGTGCGATAGAGCCTGAGAGACTAAACACGAGGAAGTGATCATCATTCCTCTGGGTAATGATCCAAGATAAAGAAAAAAAACCTCCAGCAATTATGTAGAGAAGATTCCTCATCAGTGTTGGCAGCTGAAAAACTTCTTTTTCCCTCTTTCTTACTATTTATTTGGGCGTCTCTCTTGGTTAGAAAGTTTTATATACAGTATTTGTATTGTGACAAACAGTACAGGGAAACATTGCCTCTCCAACCTAATGTTACTGTTATATAGCATATTTTAATGAGATGCAAAGCAGTAACAGATATGTAAACACATTAGGATATGCTCTCTCTGTGCTTATCGCTGCTGTCATAACACAACGACCATACAACAACCTATACTTCTTTTATATTGTGGTGTCGCATGTGCAATATTAAACGACTGATTGTGTCTTCCTGCTGCTGAGCGTACCCAGAGACAGGGCCCGTGCAGCTGTTGCCTTCAGCTGTGCTTCAGCAGTTTGTGAAGTCGTCGCCTGAAAGCTCTCTCCGGGCTGGGCAGCGCCTGATGTTATTGCTGAGGCTGCTGGAGGGAACACCCGTCTCTGACTCAGGGGACAAAAGCAGCAGGAAAAATCAAACTGGGCCGTGGCACATAAAATATTAATACAGCTGTTTTCTTGTACTTCTGAGTTTGCAACCAAATGTTGAATATTTTGCAGATGTTTTTTTTTTTTTTTGTTTCTGAGGAAGATGTGACCACACCAAAGAACATTGTTTTTAAAGCGTACAGGAGCTGGTTCGCAGCTAGAGGAGCTGTTGATGTTCATATTTATGTAACTCAATGGAACCAAATGGTCATATGCTTGATTCTTGAACTGAGCGGCACATGATACCGTATCCTGTTGTTTTCCTCTTTTAGGCTCCAGGCTAAAGAATGTATTTGCTTGTGTCTTGAGGGGAAATCCTTGATATTTAAATAGAAAAATGACAATCTGGACCTACTATTAGCTTATTTTCTTCACTATGTTCTAAGATCCTTGTCTAGTGTGTTTTTACCGCAAAACAGAAGAACACGGGGATCAAGAAAACTAATGTCAAGCATTAACAGTGCAATCTGACAAATGAGAATAACATTAAAGGAGCTGTATACGTCAGTCAGAGCGAATCTGTATTTCAGCATCTGAATCAGGTTGTCTGCACACGTCTCTCAACATGGAGGCGGCCGAGCTGGCTAGCAGCATTCCATGCAGCAGTGATATTACGATGGTATTGAGGGCTTAATCGCATCGGAAGAACAAGCTACTTGCGTTTAGATCTGAGGTCTGATGTTTGTAGCAGCCGAATGGTGTAGCTGTTAAGTTAAGTGGTGTAGTTGCAGGCCATGAATCTTTGTAACTGTAGGGAGAGAAACTGGATTTTGGAGCAATGGTTGTTTGCTTTTGGGATAATGTTCTCTGTCTGGGTGGGTTTTTGTTGTGTGGAGTGCACACAGGCACTATTTAGGAGCAAAGTCATTTTTCTTTTCTTGAGGAAAATGGTATACGGCAGCGCGTTGTTTGCTACTGTCTTAATGCTCTGAATGTCATATACAGCACCTTTAACTGTGAAGGTCATACAGGGTCCACTCCGTAAGAAACTGATTCAAGCCTTTAGGAGGAAAACACTAAAACCTATCCGTGCCATTTTTTTCCACATAAGTGAAACAATAAACCTTTTTTTTGTACAATCTGAAGGTGTCCTTTCTGCCAACATCCATCACACACAATCAGTCATACAAAAGTTTTTAGAGTTTAAATATTGTGCTGAATTTTATTAACTAACCTACGATACCGTACAACGTAAGCAAAGTAGATCTGGCTTTTAGAGTGAGAGCATGTTATTACGGATACAGTTGAATTGAGACAAAACTGCATGAATTCAAAGCTTTTTTCTATCCCGTTCAGAAACCACAGTGGCGTATGAGTCAGCACTTGAAGTGAAAGGAGATCAGTATAGTCATGAATGAGAGTAAGATCCATTGCAAGTACAGATGTTCTTCATTTGAGAAGCTTTTCTCAAAAGTCTTCGCACATGATTAGTTCCTGTAGTCATTTAACACTGTCGATGACACTGACGATGATGACGATGAGGTGATGGGTGTCTGATGACTGGAGCTTGTATTCGTGGGACTTGAGGCTGTGTGTGTGTGTGTGTGTGTGTGTAGTTTGGTTTTCAACAGAGACATCTATTCATAGTAAGACTAATGTGTGTTTCATACTTCCAGCACTGACTGTTATATGAGGGCAGGGACATGCATACCTATACAGACAGGTGTACCATCGTGTTCACATGATAAATAATGAGATATCATGAAGTTACTGATTCACATTAAGAGCAAAGTGCAGTTTCTGAGACTTGTAACCAACTCCTTCAAAAACGAGGACTCAAAGAATCCAGTTCAGCTCGACTCAGTTCACAGTTTGGCCGCCAAACCCACAGGAATGACTCAACCATGAATCAGTCCACCATGAAACCCTCGCTTCGGGACATCGAGCTGTTCAAGATCAGCCTTGTTGAGTTCAGTTCAGTTCAGCACTTAATCACACGGATCAATCCAGCAGTTTGTGGCAGGTTTTTTTTTAAACATGGATGTTACCGATGAGTGGTCGTATTTGTCTTTGAATGCTCAGTGATAAATGCTGTCTTGATAAAGCTGATCAGCAGGGACGAGGCGAGTCAAAGAGAAACTCGGCGGACTCTTCAGCCGAATGTCCACACCTCCAGCTCCATCACCCGGAAGTCGTCGGTTTCCGAGAGGCAACAGTTGTTGAAAGTGTAGCAGGGGCTGCTGCGACCCAGGTACAGATTCTCATCCACCCACAGACCGAAGTGACCGCTGCAGGAAAAGAGACAAACGGTAGGGAAGAAAGAGAAATTAGACATCTTGAACTGCCTCCAAGATGTGAAGTCTTGGATGCCATAAACTCTCTTCAATTAAATGATAGTGAGACAGAAGTGGCCTTATTTGGTCCTTTTATTTCCATCAGGGATGTAGTAAACCACCTTGGGGCCAAACCTTAGTGCCAATGCCAGAAATCTTGGTATCATCTTCGATTTAGCCAGAACGCTATTGCGAGACTTCCAATTGGTACCCAGAAAACAGACCACATTACACCTGCACAGGCGTCTCTGCACTGGGTACAGGTCAAGTATAGTTCTAAGTTTAAGGTCCTACTGTTTGTTTTTAAAGCTTTACATGGCCCAGCAGCCCAGTGCATCTCTAAGCTCCTCTGCCTCCTTTCCAACGCAAGATCTCTCAGATCCTCTGACCAGCTGCTGGTGATCGAGCAACTAAAGAGGAAGGGCAGTGGTACTCTTCGATCATACTCCTCTTTTCTTGCCTGAAAAATCTATTAACCGACTCCAGACTGAACAGAATTCAACTGCCAAGAGACGTGATCACATCACTCTAGTTTCAGCCTCTTCACTCTGGCTCCCAGTATGTTTTAGAACAGATTCTAAGATTTTACTGATTACGTCTAAGGCTCTTCATGGTCTCTCTGCCAGCTATATCTCCGACCTCTTAGTGCCGCACACGCCAGGATGCACTTTGAGGTCCTCCAGCAGAGGTCATTTGTTCCAAAGGCCTGGCTGAAAACTAAAGGGGACAGAGGGTTTGCTGTCAGGGCACCGAGGCTCTGGAACAGTCTGCCTGAGGAAATCAGTTCGGCCGAGTCAGTGATTTCTGCCGAACTGAAAGAAGAGCCTTTCCTGATTTTACTTTACGTTTTAAATTCTTTCAAACTGTCTTTTATTTCCTCAGTTTTTATACACCAAATTTTTTTATCAGTTCTTTTAAAAGTTGTTTTCATGTCTTGTCTGTTTTAATTATTGAAATGTAAAGCACTGTGTAACTCTGTTTTTGAAAGCGCTTCATAAATAAAGATTACTATGATTATTACTTTCGCATTCCCCCTCTGTAGACACATTTATAGCTTAGCTGAAGACCCACATGCTTTTTAAGGCCGCTGATTGTCCTTAAGGTTTTCTCTTTCATATTTTATTTTCAGATGTTATTGTTCCGTGCTTTATTTCCTGTCTTGCTCACTTATTTGTGCGGGCTTATTATGGCGTGTTTCTCAGGTTTTTAAACATGCTTTATAATTAAACTTGATTTTATTTGAGATATGTATCCATTTTCTTCTCATATGCTGAATAGATTCCACATAATATAGAGAGGAAGTGGCAAAAATGCATTCATTACCTGCCTCCACCAATGGCAAAGGAGTCCAAGTCTCCTTTAATAAAGAAGGAGTTCTCTCCAGTCCACCTGAAGCACTGCGGAGAGAAGACAGAGTCAGTCACCACAACACTGTTTCTGTGACAACTCTTAAAACTTTTTTTAAGCACTAATCAGAAAGTGAATTGCGAACATTAAGTTGTCATGAATGTTGAAGTTAGCTTATGAGACCAAAACTGTTGTTTGTAGCAGGCTGTAAACATGTTTATTTCTGCTGTTAAGTTGGGCATTTTAAAATTGGTGTCTCGCCGTTGGAGCCAGTTCCAAGTGGCCATTCGAAGTACTGCAGTCTTTGGCACTTTGAGGCACTTTGGCACTTAATTTTGATATTTGCAGCTATTTTACAAATTGGCTTAACAAAGGGAACTACAGCACTCTGTAGGGACGGCTGTTAGGTGGCTTTACCTTGAAGCGAGGATGCAACATGAAGAGGAAAGTTTCTCCTGTGCCATAGAACGTCTCACTGGGCCTCAGAGGGTGAGAGAGGAACGCTCCAAATACCTGATGAAAAAAACAAACAAGAGCAACAAAACATAGTTGAAAAGAATTAAAAGACATCACAACATCTATTATTGATATTAGAGAGAACGTACTGCGAGTTTTACCTCATCAAGTGCGTCCTTGATGACGATAAGCACAGGGGAGTCTGTGGCACTGAGCTTTCTGTACAGTGACTTGAGGCTGGCGCCGTGACGAGACGTGCTGTAAGTCAGCTGCCAGCTGTGGCCAACTGTCCTCGGGGGGAGTTCCTTACATAGCTGAGAGAAGATTAAAGGAAGGGAGGAAAAGTTTAATTACCAAAGGTTAGGGAGGCAGGAGCATAAATATGAACAGAGCCAGATGCTGACATCTCAGTTTTTGCAGTAATGGGTGTACTCTTCTACTCTGGCTCTGAAGCAGGCTGCACCAGCTCTTTTGAATTTAAAGGAATACTTCAATACTTCATACTTCATATAGGAAATCACAATTTTCAAAAATAACGTAACGACCAAATAATGTTTGTTAATTTGTATCGGACACGTCTTTATTTCTCTGTTTATGCATCGATGATTAAAGTCAAATCTATATTTAAAAAACTATTGTCAGTTAAGTTTAACACGTTGCAGTGACTCCCTGTTTGCATATTTGTTTTACTTCTGATTGAAAGGCACTGCAGATGTCTCCTAGCAACCGATTCATACATTACTAAAGTCTCAAAGTCCAGCTGAAGTCACAATTACTCATTTCCTTTGCAGACACAAATTCCTGCCAGTGTGATTGTTCAATTAACATTGTTTCATTGTTGAAATGAGCTGGTGAGACACAGACTTTTAGTGATGCATTAACAAAGAACTGGCGCATGTGTGTGAAGAGTGTGTGTGCGTCACCCACCTCTCTGACATGTGGAGCCTGTAAAATGTGGCTGCTCTCCACGATGTTGTTGAGTCCATCAGGATCCTTGTCGATGACCAGGGTCGGCTTGTCCACGCTCTCTTCCATCAACACCATCTGCAAGAGCAACGCTGATAAGTTCAAAACTAAACAGGCCGGTTTGTTCAAGAACATCAAGAGGAATTCCTGCCTTCATGACATGTCACTCAGTCGTGACGCTCACCTTGAGGCGAAACAAACACACCTGCTCTTTCCCATTATTTGCACCAATGTCCAGCGAGATAAATCTCTCCTCTGAAAGTGAAACGCACACGCACTCACCTCCCAGTCGTCCCCTGTGCTGCGGTGTCTCTGAAACACCTCCTCCTCCTCTTCCTCCTCCTCTTCCTCGTCTTCCTCCTTGTCCTCAATGAGTACAAACTCCTCTTCGTCACGGTCTGCCTCGCCCTCTTCCTCCCCTCCCTCAAGTATGCACAAGTCGGGTCGGCAGTGTGTAAGGTAAGCGTACAGCTCATCAGAGCTGCAGGGGGAATAACAAAAGCAGCCAGTCAGACAAATAACCCCGACAGCTGCGTCAACATGGTGAAAGAGACATGGCAGGAGGAGCTTCAGGATGTGACACGTGCTTTTATTTGCACTTGACCTTTACGTCCATGTGCTATCATATAGAAGTGAAAATATAAACATGAGACATCAAATTGGGTTCTGTTTGTAGAGGCAAAGGCACCCATTTAATCTCACTCTAGCCAACATGCAACCACCCATATGTCAAACCAGATACTTCTTCATATGCCTGTTTGCTTCACACACAACTGCACCTCCATCTACACCTCCAACTCCATTATTAATTTCGTGAACACCAACAATAGCTGGCCTGATTTTAGAGGACGATGACGCTGCCTGCAGGCTGGAGGTGGATCATCTGACTGAGTAAGGACAACAGGCCTTAATACTTTGAAAACAAAAGAGACGATCATAAACTTTCAGATGGACTAAGGGCAGATGAACCCCCCCCCCTCTCCACAAACATGGAGAGGTCACAGAAAGTGTATAAACCCTAAAGTTCCTTGGAGGCGCCTTGTCAAAACAGCTGACATGAACCACCATAACCTCACTGCTGGTCAAAAACACGTCCCAACAAAGACTCTTCCTCCTCAGGATGCTGAAACAGGCCAAACTCCAACAGAAGCGGTTGCTAAACTTCTCCAGGAGCACAGTTAAAACCATCCTGACAAACTGCGCCACAGTCTCAGAGAAAAAGCCCTGCACTGCGTGGTGAAGATGGCCCAGTGCATTGTCTGGATAGAGCTCCCATACCTGGACACCATCGACGCCACCAGGCTTGAAAAGAAGGCAAACAGCGCAATCTTGAACAACACACACTCGGCCACTCCCTGTTTGAAACACTGCCGTCAACAGCTTTTACCTCAGGGCTACGGCCCCCATCAATCACATACTAAGGGCTGTAACACACAAAGCACACACAAACAAGACCAACAGTGTCTGCACAAACACAAAATTGTGCTCTCAGTAGATGTAAAAGTACCAGTGTCGCAACTCAAATAGAAGTAGGGGGAAAACAATCACACGATAAAAATACTCCATTAAAAGAAGTGAGTGATTTAATTCATAAACATGCACAAGTTTTGTAAATTAATTACATGTTTTGGAGATAAGATCTTAATCGACAAAGTAACTAGTAACTGTAGCTGTGAGGTAAAACTAGGGGTGGGAGGAAAAAATCGATACGGCACAGTATCGCAATATTTTTGTGTGGCAATATTGTATCGTCATAGTGCCAAGTATCGATTTCTTAATTATATAAATTCTTAATATTACAATACAAACTTTAGGTACCCAACTAGAATGATATAAGCGGTTGCTCTTTCAGTCCTATAGATACATGTTGCGGCTGCAAAAGTCGACTGAAGTGAGACGAACAGACTGAAAAATTTATTTTATTGGATAAAACGGATGTTGGCAAAGTTTTCCTTTGGGAACATAATTTACAGTTGAAAAATTACAATTAATTGCGATATATTGCAATATATTTTACTGCAATACTCAGCATATCGCAGCATATTTAAAATCGTGATAATATCACATCGTGGATCCTCGGGGTGATTCCCATCCCTAGTTAAAACTACAATATTTCCCTCTGAGATTTGGCTGAGTATAAGTATAAAGTAGCATGAAATATGAATACTAAATACTTGAGTATTAAGTACGTATATATCTTTATACTACTTAAGGACGGCACTTAAGTAATAATATTTAGTTAACTCCCAACACTGTTTAGGTTGAAGCCTAAGAATAGATTCAAATATATCACAACAAATTATTTACAATTATTTAAAGTTGAGCTCAAGAAAAACGGTCATGACGACAGTGACAGCATTCGAGGAGCCAGACTTTGGTGTCACAACTATTGGAGTCAGTGGGGAAGGCACCGCGGATCACACTTGAACCCGTCATATCAGATGAGGAAGAGCTACAACCCTTAATGAACACTAATGGTCAAAGTAGCTGATGTGGGAAACACTCTGCAACACAACCATCAGCTGGCTGGCTTGGCTCCTAGACAGTCTGACAATTTATGTATCAATTTCTTGTTATGCTGACTTTTGGAAGAAAACGTGCTTTTTCTTGCATGCCTCCAGAGCAGTGGTGACGTGGAGAGTATCTGCAGGTATACAGGCTGTACCCTCGTGGATTATACTGCACAAGGTGTGTGAGAGTTTGTAAACGGGTGTTTTTGTTATAGTTTTGCCGTTGTTAAATGTTGGCTTTACAATTCATCAAGAATTTTCTCGGTTTTTGGATTCTTCTGTAACAACAGAGGTATGCAAGAAAAAAACGTTAACTTGATTAATTCAACGAAACCCAGGGTGAGTAATTTGGGGAATGACTTGTCCATATCTTTGCCATTAGTCACTGTACCTCTCTTGTGAAAGGGCGAGCCAGGCATCCCTTCTGGGTAAGGTTTTGGCCGACCCCAGCTGAAGGCCACCTGCACCCTTTTTCTTCCCTGCAGACGGCTGAACCCGCAGCCGCACAAACATCAGACTCCCAGGACTCCCTGCTGATGACCTCCGAGGCACTGAAAGCAAACAAAGAGTGAGGGTTGAGTCATAGTAAGGAAAATTAAAACCAGAAACCATCATTTAGACAGATTCATACCTGCAGTCAGACTCTTCACAGACGACTTCCCTGCTTCATCCATCTGCAGCAGCTCCTTCTTCACTTTACTCGCCACCTCTTGACCTCCACAGCAGAAGGTGGCAGCGCTGCTCAGGACGGCCACGCCCAGGCCGCCAACAGACGCCTCTGACAGCACCTCCAGCGGGCTGCTATCAAGCTCCCCCTCAGCCTCCGCCATGTCTCTGCTCTCGGCCTCCTCCTCCGCAGAAACCTCTCTGGTCAGGCCCAGAGCCAGACTGGACAAATCCGACGGAGCCACAGACACCAGAGCCGGCACCGACTCCCCCTTTGGGTTTGGGAAGCCGCCTGCTCGGCTTTTGGCGCCCCTCAACTTCTGGAAAATTTTCTTTCCTTTTCTCCTTAATAAGAAATGAACAAAAGAATGAGTGTATTGACTTTTCTTGTATTCTGAGTGTGTGTTTAGGAACAGTGAATCATTGCTGACCTCTGCTGGGACGTGCTGAAGTGAACACGTGAGATGTCAGAGAAGAAGGACACAGATGCCAGATTGTCAACGGAGCAAGACAGCAGGTATTCCTCGCAGCCGTGTTCCTTCACCAGAGCGTGCGTCTTACACGGGTCAAAGAAGATCTTGTTAGATGTCACCAGCAGGATGCCTGAAACCACACCCTGACAGACAGAGACACACAGCGTTGATGTTATCCTACAGATGTCTCGCTGATGCCTCTACTGACAGTAGCGCCGATCACACCCACCTTACGGTCTGTGATGTAGCGGCAGAACAGTTTGAGGTACGGCATGGCCTCCGGTCCCTCGCCCTGACAGCACTCCGGTGGCAAAGCCAGTAAGCAGAGCTGTCCATCAGGCATCGGCACCGCCTCCACATCCTGTCAGGATCACATATGGTATCAGCTTTATGATAAATAATAAACTTTATTTATATAAAGCACCTTTAAAAACACAGTTACAAAAAGCTGTACAATAAAACCGAACACATTTAAACGCCAGGAGAATAAAATACAAAACAAATAATATGTCATAAAATGTCAAGGTTAAAACTAAAATCAAGATAATAAATGGGAAATACTGTAACATCAATAACATAGCAAGTATGTTTTTAGGAGAGAATTAAATGAAGTCAGAATCACATATTGTATTGGATTATGATAAAAATAACACCTGGAATGACTAGTCAATGACAGGTTTAATTTATAAACGTATATGTATAGTAAGTTTGCATGTACTCTGCACATATTCATGTGTTGTTTGTTTTGTTCCTCACTTTCCTGGGTGCAAGGTCAGACGAGTAAGAGGTGTTGGGGCAGGTTGGACCGGATGGCAGGTATAAGGGGAGAGCTGCAGGAGGGACGTGTTGGTAAGGTGGAGAGACAGTGTTGTGGGGTTAAGGGGTCCCAGGACATGGGTGGTTGGGTAAATAAACAATGTCTGATGATAAAAGTTTATCATTTTTCTGTTTGTACACAAAATAAATAAAGAGATTTAACCTGGAGTAAACAAATTGCAACATACCAATCAAGCTGGTAATCCCACTGTAGTCCTCAAAAAACCTCCATATATTTCTATGACATGTGTGTCTATATAATTTTCTCTGTGATGACAACACTTTTTGTCTCCATTTATAAAGAGCTCCATAATTTCAAGCAGAAAAAGACATGACACCAAACATGAACTCAACATCATTATATTTTATGCAAATTCAGTCCCTAACATACAATTTTCAAATGTCACAGTTTGATTCTTCTTCTATATAATTTTGGAAACAAAAAGATTTCTGAGTCAGCATTGCAATGTTTTGATGGCTGTGTTGGTAGTGTTGCTGGTTTCCAAGGTTACAAGTTTTGTTCATTTGATGCAATATAAGAGCTCATTTTTCTTCACCACATTTAACAACTGACTAATAAGATGAACAGAATGACACTAATGTGAACACACTGTTTAACTACAAAGACATTTCTGTTGCCATTAAGAGTTTTCCCTCCCTTTTGATGACTTCACCTGTGTGTGATTGTCTGCCCCGCCCTGATTAGCCTCACCTGTGTCTCGTTAGCCTTTTTTTGTTTTTTGGGACTTAGCCTGTTGATTGACTCTGCCTCTGCCTCACCACTGTTGGATTTGTTTGCCTCCACTGATTGACCCTCTGTGTACCAAACCTACATTTCTACCAGTAAAGACTGAGTTATTTTACCAGAAGTGTCTCCACCCTATCCTTGAGTCCACTCTCACCATTTGTTACACTACGCAGATGTGTTATAAAATATGCATATTACATCATATTATATATAAATAAATTACATAATTCTCATATATACTTATTATATAATCTACTATTTGACGATATATACAAATTTATATTGGACTGTATAAATATTCCTCTTCAAATCCTTTATATTTATATTCTATCTATCCTGTGCAATTTCTTATTTGTGCAATAATATTTATATATTTCTATTTTTTCCAATACAAGGCTATACACAATGTGTGTGTTAACGGTTATTCTGTGCAATTCTCCATAATGAACATACAGTATCTGTAGAAGTGAAAGGTGCATAGAGTGTTTATAGCTTTAATAATATTCTATTTTTATTTTATCTTACATGTATTTTGGTTGCGTTTCCATGTGGTTTCATTTCTATTCTTTACACGATTACTTTCTTCCTTTTTCCTTTGCTTTTAACTATCGAGCTGCTGTGCATGTGAATTTCTCTGGTGTGTGATTAATAAAGTTTACGTTGCGTTGCATTGCGCTGTGTTGCCCTGCGTTACCTTACGTTACCTTAGTTTCAGTTACGCTGCGTTACCTTATGTTACGTTACGTTACCTTTTGATACCTTACGTCATGTTACCTTACGTTGCGTTACCTTATGTTACGTTACCTTATGTTACGCTACCTTATGTTACGCTACCTTACATTACCTTATGTTACGTTACGTTACCTTACGTCATGTTACATTACATTACCTCATGATACCTTACCTTATGTTACCTTACGTTACCTTACATTACCTTATGTTACATTACGTTACTTTGCGTTACCTTACCTTATGTTACGTTACCTTACCTTAAGTTTCCTTACGTTACGTTACCTTACGTTACATTATGTAACCTTACCTTACATCACATTACCTTATGCCACGTTGCTTTACCTTACCTTACCTTAACTCGACTCATCTTATCAACGTGTAGGCACCATTTTCTTCCTGTAGCCAGTCTTAGCCATTTAGACAGTTTAGTTTAACTTGTTCCCAAACTAGGGGTGGAGCCCCTCCAAAGAGTTGCAGGGTGATATGAGAGTTCATAAGATAATTTATGGGGTATAATAATTTATCTTCATTCTTTGGTTTCTCTCTAATCTTAAATCTTGTTGTGAAATCGTGGATTAATTTGACCTCTTCAAAGAGTTATTTAAATGAAACCATCTGAGAAGTTTCGAGGGGAAATCACTCCACAAGAGAACTGCTAACAGCTCATAGATATTTTTAATGTGCTCTTCACTTCAGTTACACAGATATATGTTTTTCAAATAATGCAAAACCAGTGCTTTCTAAATTTCATATCATGCAGTAAAGGAAGTTGTCTTTTCTTACCAGTAGTTTGTCATATTCAGCCTCTGGTGAGGGCGGCTGAGGTTGAGCAGCGAGAGTTTCTGAAGAGTCCGGATCAGCCTCGGCCTCTTGCTTCAGTTTAGGATCAGAGTCCAGTTCTGGCTGAGACGTGTTTTTTCCCTTCGGTACGACCAGCTGCTTTAAAATGGAAGCCATGATAAGAATAGCTCTGACACTAAAATAGATACAACTTGGTGTCTGCTGTGACTACTTCCTCTTTCTACATGCCTGTATTCCCCTTGTTCTCTTTGTTTGTATTCACATCTTTGCTCCACACGTCATGTCACACATGAGGGCTGTAGATGAGGGGCTGGAGGAATGTTTTTACAGCTACAATATTTCAGTGCATGGCATTAAAATGACAGAAGAGTACACATTGTGTATTATCAGTCTGGGTTTTCTCACAAGGACAGATTACTTGCTGAGGTTGCCTGAATGGTTTTAGATGGAGCAACACATTTCCTGCCTGAAGCTGAATTCTTGCAGCTGAAGTCATGAGACACACAGGGGGAAAGTTTTGTTTTACAAATGAAGTGAACAACAGCAGGCAAAAAGCATGTAAATTCCTTCCTTTCACACACGCAAGAAACACACTTAAAGAATGCGTCACATGTCAGGTGCATTATCTGCTTACAGTTGACTCTTACCTCTCTGGGGATGAGGGCAACAGATGAGGAGGGTAAAGTTGAAATGGAGGGGCGGTGACCCAATTTACCCTCTTCTGCTGAAGATGTACCGCTACTGCTGAACTGAGAGGAGACGCTGAACACCGTGTCCCCGGGGAGACCCTGAAACACAAACGCAATCTGATCACACGCCAGATCTCAAGAAGATTTTCCTTGTTAATGCATAAAATACTTTTGCATTCATCTTGATGCATCCAGCAGCTGATACTGTCACTCTGGGAATATTTAAGGAACCTTGTTTGCTACTTAACTTACTCAATTTAGAGGACAGGTTTGTGGAGGAAGCTTTAATAACTCAAAAAGGGTTCCTGAAGGTCAGAGTGTAGAATTTAGTAGCATCTAGTGGTGAAGTTGCAGATTGCAGCTTCTCCCTTGTGCCAAGCGTGTAGGAGAGCTGCGGTGGCTGACACATAAACACGAAAATGCAAATGGCCCTGCTAGAGCCAGTGCTTGGTTTGTCTGCTCTGAGCTACTGTAGAAACAACAAGGCAGATGTATAAATGGCTCATTCTGAGGTAATGAAAACACAATGATTAAGAAAACATGTTCAGCTTTTAATTGTTGTTTCTCAAAACTATTCAGACATATAGTCAAAGATAAATTAATGCTCATAAATCTTGACAAAATACAATAATTTGATTCTTATTCCTCATTAAAACTGATGTGAAAGTGACTAAAAAATAACCCTTCATCTAAAAAGAATTGTAGGCTATTATTGTGGGGACAAATCTCTAGCCTCGGCTAAGAACCCAGCGCGTGGCAAATATGAGCCACTATCTATCTATGTAACTGTCCCCAAATTACTACTACAACATTTCATTTCTTTTTCTGCTGTATTTTTGCGTTCGATCGAACTAAATAGACGCCATCTTGGAGTCCAGTATCTAGTTAGTATTATACATCAATGATGTTCACACCGTAGCCACTTTAAGCTGCAGCCAGAAATAGTGTTATGAGTTGATATGATATAATGTAATCTTTAAGTTGTGCAGGAGCAAATAATATTGAGGAGCTCTGCTAACTGCTACTTGAATATAATCACAGACCCAAAGACCCACTGCCATTTATTGTGCAGATCTCACTGCATGTGTCCACTGTAAATCAGTTAAAACAGAGTGGATCTGAACCTGTGAATATGATATATAATACAAAATTATAATTTGCGAGTTGCAGAGTTGAAACAGTGAGAGTGAATCATCAGTTCCACAACTGTCATCCACTGACAGATGGATCCATTGACCTAAATTAGATTACTGGCGCCTGACAGATTATGTGACCACAGGAAAACTGTGTGCTTTGGTGTGGGTGTGAGCATGTGGATGTGTCTGGAGCTGTGTGTGTGTGTGTGTGTGTGTGTATGTGTTTGTATATATACTATATATAAGGACGGACATCTTTTTTCTATCATGTACTCCTGAGAGTACAAACACAACACAAGAGGATATATGAAGTCAGTGTGACAGTTATTCAAACTAACGTTCGCCTCCTCCTTAACTGCCTGTAGGAAAATTTTTCTTCTATGGAAACCCTCATGTAAAGCGTGGCTGCGTGATACGGTTTTACGCCCTTTGAGGCCGTTGATCAGTTACGTTGATCAGCTGACCCCCTGGTGAAGTGTCACTGAAGTGGTTTGCCTTGTGCCTGTCAACATCGGATGCATGCATCGCTGCCTGAATGTGTATGCAAAATTAGTTTTAAATATTACTGCAGTAGGAAATTGTACAGGATGGTGTGTGTGTGTGTGTGTGTGTGTGTGTGTGTAACTGTATGCAAACTGTGACTATACTGGCTTTAACACCGCAGGCCTTGAATAGTCTGGTGTTACAGCCTGGATTTCAGCAACTACTAATTCTTCTGGTTCATTATTATGTTTATTTATATCTATCATTACTCAGATCACTTTTATTAATATTCTTTCTGTGATTATTTAATTTCATTTCATGTCATTTACTGATTCTTACAGTGGATTTCTACTCTTCCATTATCCTTCTGGCTAGTCTCTGTTTATCAAATTAGCTTGATTTATTTTTAAAACATGGGAAGAAGGCAATTAGCAACAAAAGAAGAAACAGCCCCCCCAAAATTGTGAGAAATTAGTAAAAAAGAGAAAATTGAAAAATAAATAAATAAATAGCTAAAAAAAAAGGAGATAAATAGCTAAAAAAAAAAAAGGAGAGAAAGAAAGTTAAAAACAAGGAAATGACCTGGAAAGAGTGCTTAAAAATATAACAATTCTGTAACATATCATTAAAATGTAATAATAATAATAATAATAATAATGATGATGATGATGATGATGATAATAATAATAATAATAATAATAGCGTTTTTCCTGTTCTTTTTTCCCTATTATTTTTTTAAATCTTTTTTTTTTGCAATTTATGGGACATTTCTTATTTCATTTAATTTTAATTAATATATTAATTCTAATTTTCTAAGTTCTTACTGAGTTGCCCATTCAATAATGCTTGTTACAATAAAGGATGTGCCACTAAAATCTACTTTCAATCTCAATGAACATTATAGCTGTTGCATTAGAGTGCATTAGCTTGAGCTCAGTGTACCTAATAAACTGGCAGGTGAATATACTGTATGTGCTTCCTCTTCTGCTCAAAAATGTGAAATATATGTGACAATAAAAATCCACAAATCTTAAAATAGAAGACTTCAGGAAGACGAGAAGGTCAACACAATCACCAGAGCGCTAAGTAACAAGCAGTAACTCCCTTTCCAGATTCATGATAATAGAAAAATCAACCCTTTCTTTCATATTTAACAACTCAGCAGCAAAATTTAAAAACCCAGCTGATAAATACCTTTGAATAAACGTCTGCATATACATTCCTCCGGCTGTATTTGTTGTAGAGGCTCTGAAACAGACTCTGTTTTCCCATGGCGCTCTTGAACGGCTCTGTCATTCACCTCTGAACCTTGGACGCTCTTTATCAACTCTTTCATGACCATAAATTGAAAACATGTTTATGAATGTTATACCAGCCACAAAATGCTTGCTCTAGCATACCTCATCAGATGATACACACAGCAATAAATCCATGATCTATCCGTGGCCTCCCAACTTCCTAAATTTTCTTTAACTTGTTCCCAAGTTGTTTCAAAACAAAAACATGTGACTCACCCTGCTGCTTGTGCTGTCATCTGACAGGCCACTCATATGCTCCTGCTTCACCGCAGTATTGTTCAGATCCCATGAAGTCCCTGTGAGAGGAAAAGAGTCATGAGAAAACATCCTGAGCACAGCACAAGGCCTCTTCCTAACAGGATTAATGCACCACGGCTCATGTGCCTGCCGCGCCTGCCCATATGAAAATAACCTGATGCAAAGACTGCTGACAGGCTCAGTGTGAGAATTACAAAATGTAAATTCAAGCTTGAGTTCATCCCACAATTTGCCTCTGCTTAATGCACCCAGGGGACATTGAACACTGCAGGCGCACCTTGCAGGTAGTACTGCCGCAGTTTGGGGTTTCTGATGTGGGGGGTGTGGTTGAGAGGCCGGCCCACGGCGGCTTGGTGCAGACGCTGGCTGCTGGCTGCGGGCTCCTGCATCACTCGGGCCTGAGGTTGAGTCTCCCAGGGCCGCTTAGCGAACTGTGGAGGCTGAGAGACGCCAGGAGGAAGCTTGGAACCCAGCCTGAGAGAGAAGTAGAAGAAACAGATGAAATTACGCTATATTTAAAGGGACAATTCAACCCAAAAAAACCCTACCTGTAGAGCTATTCATAAAACTAGATTGTGTTAGTGTGAGTTGCAGTGCAGGCACTTGGCTTTTGGTGCCAACAGCAATGTTTCTCTCCAGAAATTATGACCCGGTTACTCAAGATAATCCACAGACCTTGTTGTGAGCAGTTTCATTCAATCATTCATTTATTTTCCGTAACCCCTTGGGCTGCAGCCTATCCCAGCTGACACTGGGTGAGACTATCACCGGGCTGACACATAGAGACAGACAACCATCCACACTCACATTCACACAGTCACCAATTAACCTGCATGTCTTTGGACTGTGGGAGGAAGCCGGAGTACCTGGAGAAACCCACGCTGACATGGGGAGAACATGCAGACCCTGGAATTCGGACGGCTGATATCTAATTACATATCTTTTCAAACCCCCCAAAATATAACAAACTGTCTTTACATGACTGCCTACATGCTAATAAAATTTAGAAGGTTGCTAATTTTCTTCAGCTCAGTGCTGATAAAACAGAGGTTCTTATTTGCGCCTTGTTTCCTTCTCCTCATCTGGAGAAATGTGGGTGTCACATCTGAGCAGGCGCGATCTGTTGAACAGCATGTGAAGTGTTTGTTCCCGCTGAGCTGTGAATAACATTACTAAACTCACTGCATCTTACTGCATGTTAGCAAGACATCCCTGGATGTACCTATTTTATAATATCCCTATATTATGTCACCGTACCACTCTGAGTGCCTTTGCATACTGACCCCAAAGACGTTTACAAGAGGTCCAATACGCAGCTGCAAAGCTCTTAACCGCTCATCTTCATAAAGGTCTCATGTGACTCCTATCTTGATTTCTTTACACTGGCGATAAACAAATAACTTGCAACCTGCCAAAAATCAGGTCACTCTGTGCACAGCTGAGGTGTGTTTTATTACCACTGTATATTGAAACTGAAAGATGTAACTGAAGATGAAAGAATGTGTGAACATTGTGAGCTGAATGAGGTGAAAAATGAAATTAAATCCAGTCTATACTGTCCATCATATCATGCTTTATGACAACTATTGTTTAAAATGGTCAAATTCCTCATTTAAACGTGACAGTTACAGAGGATTGAGCGTTAACTGAAAACCTTTTGATAATGTTTGTGCATCCTCTTGGTTTCTTTTTAGGAGGAGATGACGGATCCCTCTGTCTCTGTTTGCACTGCGGACGATCGGTCTGTGAACAGGATCGAACAGTGTTTGGCACTGATTCAGGAAGGTGTACATTTTGTCCTGTTTGGATTTATGTGTTGTATCTTGTGCCCCGAGGCTGTGCTTGTACTTTGTTTTTCTTTTTGTTCTGGATATCTCTCTGTGCATTGTGTGTGGGAGGTTTATGTCTTTTATGTCCGGATGATATTTATGTATTGTGCTGTTGGATGATGGTGAGTTTGTTTGGTTTGTTATTGGTTAAAGTGTCTGAATAATCTCATGAGGGTCAATGATCATTCAATGACCTAATTAATTAATTCTTGTTTGAGAACATGTTAAATTTCATAGTGCAAAGGCGTAAATTTCCAAATGTCTTCTTAAATCACTGCATGATTTAAAATGACTCACATGGCAGTAGTATCGTAGGATTTATGCCTTAATTCACTGTCTATAAAACAGCTACTAGATGTTTTTATTGATGACATGCTCTCCACAATCTCTGTTGCAGGTTCAAACTCACCAGTGGATACTTGTTTTCTCAAGTCATCAGTCACGTGTTGGTCTATAAAACAAAATGGTCGCAAAATATCAGAGGTGAGACCAAGTCATTGTTTTGCAAGTCACAAGTAAGTCTCAAGTCACTGCTGAAATGTCCCAAGTCAAGTCCCAAATCCTTTCGAGTCCTTGACAAGTCACAATGCACCAAATGTGTTGCATTTCAACAACAAATTAATATATAAAATCAAATCAAAGTATACTTGGGCAAGATGCTGCACCCCAGATTGCTTTCGTTGGCTGTTCCAGGTGTGTGAGTGAGTGTGGATGCTCACTGAGTAGCAGGTGGCACCATGTGTGGTAGCTTCGGCCACCAGTGTGTGAATGTGTGTGTGACGGGGTGAATGTGACGTAGCGTAAAACTGCTTTGAGTGGTCGGAGGAGCCCATTTACCATGCTGCAACTCGTTTCTTGTTGTGCGCTTCATAGTGTTTGTGTGAGAATGAAATTAATTTTGGTGTAATTTTTTGTCAGTGACATAATATTAGTTCTTCATGGTTCTCTCCTGCAGCCTGATTGGATGCTGTCTGATGGATGAAAACAAAGTAGATCTGGGGAATGTGAATGACGAGTGTTTTTAAATACTTAAATACTGTCCACGCTTGAATATGAATCCTACTTAAGGGTTTCTAGCAGGGATTCATTGTTTAGCATATCTGAAGTGTGAATAACTGTATGGAGCAGCGTCACAGTCCGATCAGAGTTATTTATAGGGGGAGTGGGAGTTGTCTGCGTGATGGATAGTTCCTGTTGTAGCTCTCACCCACATGATGCTCTGTGATGGAGCATGGAGTCCTTCTGTGACAGCGGATGAAACCAGCTGATGAAAATACGCATTTTGTGCTAAAAAAACCCCACCTATTTGTGTTGTAGCCATGCATGACACATGCTTAGTGTTATTCTGGACATGTCACCCTTCTTATGAGAATAATGAAAGACCGAATTGTGGCGTTCTTAAATCTGAAAGGCAAATGCCAGCCAAACTCGTCACATGTCTGCCCAGAGCTTTCCCCTTTTGTTTTCCCTCCAGTAATCCATGTATTTAGAGGCCTGACCTGGTCTTGACGTTGCCAAAGTAGCTGGTCCTGGTCTTGTCCCTCTGGGGCTCGTGGTCCATGGCTCCTAGAGTCTCCGGCCTCCTCACGGACTGAGCCATTTTCTGTCTTTTTCTTTAGTCTAACGCTGGCAGCGGGGGCAGTTGCAGAGGGATCAGGGGCTCAGCTGGCATCCTTCCTCCTCCTTTTATTCCCCATGCCTACCTTTTGCCCCAGTTACACCTACACAAAACAGGAAGTCATGAGATGTGTGCTGATTTTAGGGATGGTAAATCTGTAGCCACATGACCCCCATAAGGAAGTGAGCTAGACATGTAGCAGAGTAATGGAGCCAAGTTGTCAGTCAATCAATATAATTAGTGTGTGTGCTTGCAATTAACGTGCCTGAGCTTGTAGTCTTAAGGTTGCTGACCAGGTTCAGCTCCCAGTGGCTTAATATTGCTATAATAATGTGAATTAAAACGTTATTACACATCAGTATGATGCTTCTGAAATGGATCACAGAGCTCTTGGCAGTGTACAGCTTTATTTAGACATGACCTAATACTATGATCATATCAGGGCTCAGGAATGCATCTGGCTACATCCTGGAAAACCCTAATTTCAGCAACTCATACGGCATTACAGCCTCACACACCCCTCCTGGGTGGTGATTTGTCTGTCATCTCTGAATTAACAGCAACGTCAGGGTTAGCCTGGCGTTGCCCTGCACCCTTTAAAGTGCAGTCCTTCCTCATATGCCATTATGATTGAAAGAATGGTCACATTTTGCTTCCTGTAAGTGCTAGGGGATGCAACAATCACCATGGAGGAAGTAAGCATTTCAGGCGACATTACAGAATGATCGAGACTGCTGCTATTGCAGAAAGAAAATGACATCGGCAGCTCCGCAGAGATGAAGCGCTCACGGGAGCATCAGGTAAACTGAGCTGGATCTTTACTGACCTGAGTGTCGCGCAGGGATGGAGACGGGTGGCGGTCATATGAGCGCGTCCTCATATTGCAGTGTTATGATATCACTGCAGACAACACTCACAAGTTCAATATTCAAGCTCCGCCCACTGCTTAAAGGGCCGCGCGCCGCAAGTCAAGATAGTTCCCCCACCAGCCGGCCGGCCGGCTGACGGCAGCGAAGCCGGAAGTACATGTGAGGGAAAATTTCGTGTTGTCAGACATCTTGTCTCATGAAGAACTGAAATACTCCAGTGCACCCTTTCTCTTTTATTTATTTATTCTCCAGTTATTTATTATATACTGGGTACGTGTGTCATTTATACACCTTTATATTTATACTTAAATATTTTTTACAGTAAAAGAATAAAAAAAAGTGCTTCTTGTGCATGCAGAGCTCCAAAAACGACAGGAAATTTAAGGCTTGCTAAGCATAGAAAAATCCAGTATGAACATTACTTGTTTAAAAATTAGGCTTCAGATGATATATCAATTATAAATCATTCATTTGATGTAGCTCCAACAGAAAAAGAGTGAGGTACGGCACCTGGCATACCGACACAACACCACTTTATCCTATTATAAGTTTACTCACAACTTGCATTAATTTTTGTGAAAACCCTTTTGATTCTTTTGATCTGAGGACCCTTAAAGACTAAGGGTATATGAAGGATACAACAAAAATAAATAAATAAACTGCTTGGTAACCAGAGGCCTCTTATTGAGACAGGCATTTATTTGTCAAAATGTGTAGCTACACCGGGTTAGTAAAAGGCACTGGGCAATTAATTGGGACGAGGCTTTTAACTGAAGTTGTACAGTATTTTTTCAGAAGAATTTCATTAGGGTAGGGAATTACCAGAGGCCTCACCATACAATATTATCATAATACTTATGCCATGATACAATCTTGTCATTTGAACATCTTGTGATATGCTGAGTATTTGCAATATCATATATTGCCATACCGTTTTTCAATGGCAAATTATATGTCCTAAAGGAAAACTATCAGTCTTTCATCACACTTCAATCATTTTTATTGCAGCAAAATGTATGTTAGATTGAAATTAATTGTATTATTCTACTAGGCTACCAAAAGTTTAATTTGTATTTGCAATATAAATCATTTATATAATATAGATATTGATACACCTATAGGTAAATTATTGTCACAGAAAATATTACGATGCTGCAAGCTATCGAGTTTTCCCCCAACCCTAGGCCTACATGTTGCTGAAGGGTCAAATGGATATTTATTTTGCTTTGATCAAAACTTAACGGGGAAACTTAGTAGCAGAAACATCCTTTCCTGCACGTCACATTTTTGTCTAAGTTTAAATGCTTTGAATTATCACAATGTAAGGCAGAGGTACTATTGTATTTCTGATTTTACTTAATGTTTGTCATGTTTCTTTTCTTCATTAGTACCCAAGGGCATTTTTTTTGTACCAATGGGACATCACAGCCATACAGATTTAGAGGATATTAAAACATTAAAGGTCCAGTGTGTAGGATTTAATGATGTCTTTAAATCTTTGTTTGGTATTAGCCTATATAACAGAGAGAAGTAGCCCGCCTGCACACTTGAGAAACTGAAAAAAAATGTAGAAACAACATGGTGGACTCTGAGGAAGAGGACCCACTCTGTATGTAGAGAAAAATGCGTCATTCTTATTTTTAGGTGATAATAAACTAATAAAAACATGAGTTTTGCTAGTTGCCTCTAAATCCTACACACTGGACCTTTAATCATCATAGTGTCAAAAATAGTGTCCTAACATAATAAATAAGAAGGTTATGACAAAGTGCACACACACACACACACACACACACACACACACACACACACACACACACACACACACACTCTGACTAACTGGTAACATCATAGGTCTTATCAGTTTTTTGTTGGTACATTTAGCTATGGATAACATACATTGTTTGTAATAACTGATAAGCTCGGAAAAGTTAGGTTTCATGCTTGTAAAATTGAATTTGAGGATATAAATTTGGTCAAAATGACAAAAAATAATTCCTGCTGTACTGAGTGAATCATACCTTTTAACAAAGGGAAGTCAATCAGTTGTTCTGTTGGTATTCTTGATGTAGTGTCCTGTATTCACCAGCACTCACTTCCGCCTCTGGGGGGCGCTCCTGTACAGGTTCTGATAGAGGAAGCTCGTGAGGCTCCCAGCCAATCAAATCACCGGAAAGGGAGGAACAGGTTTCCGGCCTAATGAGAGAAAACACAACTGAAGTCCAAAAGACGAAGAGGAGAAGCTGCTTCTCGTAAATAATTTAACCGCTCAGCTTTCTCCAACACGGCCATAATTTACCGTAAGTTGAAGCCTTGCAGCGTTGGTTGCATTTTGTGAAGGGAAGCGAGACATAGTGAATATTAGGGGGGTTAGTGTACCGGTGAGGGTCAACCGGGGGGCCGTTGTAAGAGCTGCTAAAGCTAACTGACGGTCACTGTGTGTTTGATACCCTTAGCTACCGACTGATGATGAACTGAGAACAAATCACTCCACTAAATCTATCTTTCTGTCGTTCATCGTGTTGCATCACCGGGAACATTAGTCAAAGAAGCCTGTAGCGGCACCGTTAGCATAGTCAACCAAAGCTAGCTGTTTGAAATTCAAGACGTTAGTTAGCTAACGTTAGCCATGTTAGCATTGATTATTGTTACCCCGCTCCTCCATATGTTGTTATAGTCACGGTGATAAAGTAGCACTAACATTAGCTAGCTACAGCCTTTCATTATCAATTAACTAGTTATTAATTTGTTGTAACTGTTTAGCTTTTTACTGTGAACATTATTATAAGTGCAAGGTTTGCACATTTACTGCAATATGTGATCTGTATTTAACACTGTATGTATTGTCTTATGTGTGATAAGCTGTGTTTGTTGTGTAGTCTACTCATGTATTCTCCAGGCCTCTCTCTTGGAAAAACAAGATCCAGATGTCACTGACATTAGCTTTTAGATCATTTCTATTGGGGATAGGTGCAAAGGATAAACATTAGCATTAAACACCATATATTTTACCCCCTTTTCATCCCTCTTACACATCTAATAAACCCCCTCATCCTTGATCTCTTCCCCCAAAACAAACAGTGACATTACCTAATAAATAAAGCTTATATTATATGTTTTGCGGCGCCAAAAGCTCTAATATTTGTAGTTTGTAATGATACAAATTTAGTGAAAACTAATCAGATTTTACCAGATCAGAAGCTGTATCCTCCTCATGCATTTTATGTGAACAGTAACTATAAAACAGTTACTTGCCTAGTTCATCAGTCATCTAAATTCTAATTAGGTTTGTGCCACTTGGCTTTAATTTCTAAACCATTTCTGTTATGTTGGTGAGTGAAATAATGCAATGTTCTCCCCCTGTTTGTGTCCCAACAGATGCTCTAACTAACCACTAATTTATATCCCAAGAGTTGGCAGTGACATGGCATCTGTCCACTAAACTGCTCCATCCTCAGCCACTGCTAGCACCAAGCATTGGTGTGCAACTTCCCAGCGAATGAGACTGACCCATCATCACCATGGAAACAGACACAGTAAGTTTGCTTCCTTTGCTGTTGATAACACTGTTTTACTTAACACTGCCTTTCTCCCACATTACTGTGCAGGAATGCAAATCATTGACTAAGCGCTGACATTAAAGTCTTGTGCTTTGTGTAGAGACTGTGTTTTTTAATATATGCTTTACAGGAAGTTATTCCTATCTGGCAGAATAAGCCTCATGGATCCACCCGTAGTGTTGTGAGAAGAATAGGTTCCACTCTTCCACTCAGACCTCCACAAAGGGCATGTTTTCAGGTAAATATCAGATCCTATAAGTCCTGCATGTCATCTTTTCCCATTCTATTCTCATGTTTCTGCAGTAGAAATACTTGTGTACACAACATGAACTTGTGTCCTTGTGTGCTAGGAACTCCCAGGCCTGCCCTCTCTTCGGCCCATGGATGGCCCTATGGTTCCTACCTTGGCAGACATAGCATGGATTGTTGCAGATGAAGAAGAGACATATGCCAGAGTGCGGTAAATATCCAGTCAAGCCCCAAGACACAACCACTAAGGTTATGGAGCAGTGCCAAGTCCCTCATCTGTAACTGCATTATCCTGGACTCTCTGAGCTTCTATCTTAATAGGTGCACACGTGCATCCTAAAGAAATGCAGTACAGTGATATAATGGCCTGCCTTTGGCAATGCTGCGTCAGAGAGGTGTTGATTCAGCTCTGTGCTTATTTTTGCAGCCGTAGGCAGTGGTGAAAACAGAACATTGTAATTTTAACAAAAATAGGACATATTGTAGTGCTGTTGCATCAGGCTGTACCTGTAATAAACTGCTGGTAAAGTATTAATCAGTATTAGGCATTTTTTTAAGCAGAAGTAAAGGGAAGGAGAGACTTCAGATGACATGCTGCGTACTTCAAAAGCTGGACTTTGATATGATAAAGATTACTGTGCAGTAACATTGATTGCCTAATCATTTCTTTTCAGGAGTGACACCCGTCCTTTGAAACACGAGTGGAGGCCCACGCCTCTCCTGGTGCTCCACAGGAACTCATCTGTACCCAATTTCCGCCGTGAGGGCAAAAGGGTGGAGGGGCTTAGGAAGCCTGGAGTGACGGCACTGAACCGTACTACTGCCCTGCAGGACGAGCTCAGCAGACTCCGCGCACAAATTGCCAAGATTGTTGCAAGTGATACTGGTGGGTAACCAAAGCAAAATCTAAAGTGCACATAATATAATAATGATAATAATAATAATAACAATAACCTTAATTTATAGAGTATTCTCCATTTAAGGGATGCAGCTCAAAGGGCTTTACAACGGAGATGCAACACAAAAACAAAAGGACAACAAGATTAGACAATGAAAAGACAGTTGAGAATAAACTAAATATAAAAGTGAAGGTAAAAAGTATAGAGACCAGTAAAAATAGTAATAATTAGAGAATTAATACAAAATAATAATACTAATAATAAGAACAATTACATTGATTAAAAGCCAGACTTAATATAGGTTTTTAGCTTTTGTTTTAGTATATTCACCGAGCCTGCATCTCTTACAGCTTTTGGAAGGGTACTCCATAATTGTGAAGCACTGTTGACAAAGCTGGGCTGCTTATTTTCTTGTGCATATAATTATGTGTATTTAAAAACCCAGCAGAAGAAGATCTGAGAACTAGTGACGAATTATAAAACAACAGAGACTCTGTAGCATAGGCTGGTCCCAAATCATAAAGTAGCTGTAAAACAACCTTAAACTCTATTCTTAGAGATACTGAGAGCAAGTGGAGGGTAGCTAAAGCTGGGGAAACATGCACATCTTGATTTGGTTAAATGACTATCAGTATAATTGGATAAGTTGAAAATTTTCAGTTGTCTGTGTTGGAAGGCCGATAAAAAGAGCCTTCAGTAATCAAATCATGAGTACACCTTTCAGCATCTTTTTAGAAATGGTTGTACCTTGCTGATGTTTCTTGAATAATAAAAACCTTTTTTCGTCACCCTTTTCATTGTGAAATGAAATGTAGATCTGAATCTTATCAATATAAACGTGTCCACTGTATTACTTGAACTTATAGTTTGAATAGTGATAAAAACGCAGGGACGTGGTGACTGTTAACACACTTAACTTGAAACTCTTTATTGACCCTTCAGACTATGATTCATAAAGCTGCTCAGAGCAGAGTCAATTTAAAATTGCTTGCCAACGTTATACCACCGAGTTAGTGTCTTCATGTGACTGTGATACCTTCGTTGCCAAGTCGGCTGCCCTGGTTCCCCTAAATCTCTTTGGTACTAAGATGTCTTGGCATCAGTTTGTAGGTCAGTGGCAAAAGATAATCTCTGCGGTTCAGCGGCGGTTGTGTGTCACTCGTTGAAAATGTCAACAGGGACCTCATGAGAAAGTGAAGTCACGTGTCATATTCCTACTGATTTTAAACATGCTTTATGATGTTGTCTAAAAGAGCCACACAAGGAACTTCAACTATTAGATTATAACTGAAATGTTAAGCGAGCCTGCTTCCTAGATTCTGTTGATTTTGTGCCATGAGATGGTGGGTGAACTGGGCAAGGAAGGACCTCTTTTAGTCGAGCCTGTATGCCCAGTGAATGTGTCGTGATGTTTTTCAGTACAATCATACAGTTAAGCTGTGAAGTAGGTAATTTGATCCTAAAAGCATTTGGGCTTTTAGTGGAACACTAAATGCTTGTCTCATGGAAATATCATATACTGCTAAGAGAAAATGTGATTGACTAGGGTGTAGACTCTCCTGTAGCACTCCATTAAAGGTTGATAGTGCATGGAGGGAGAGCTACTGAAACCGCAAGAGCAAACCTATGCTCAAACAGTGTGTAATTCACATTAGAAATGGCATTTAAACGCCATATTTAGAGTTGTTTGTTTGTTTATCTCAACACTATCCAACTCAAACCTCATTAAACAAACACAGACTTGCTTCTCTACTCTGTTCCTCTTCTTTCTTTCAGGCTCCAACCCTCTGACCCCTGACCTGCTCTCCCCTGACGACACAAGTATGAGCTTCTCCATGGCGCCTTTCGAGACAGCGCCCTACCAGCCGGCTGCCACGGCTGCCGCTTCCTTTGTCATCAGTGATGTCACAGAGGAGGAAGAAGAAGAAGAGGAGGAGGAGGAAGGAGAGGAAGATGTGGTCTCTGTGGTGTCAGAGCTTGTCCCTGACCCTCTGCCGCCTGTTTCCATGACGGCGTCAGCGACCTTTGACCTGGACAGACCCAGCATGGACTTCCGGGAGGCAGAGGAGGATACAGTGTCACTATCAAAGTCCACCAGCTTCGCTGATGTTATGGACATCCTGAAGGACATGAACCGCATGAAGATGAGCAAAGACAGGTAAGAGATGTCAGCGGGCTGAACACTACAAAGCTCACTATGAGTTTGCTTATTTGTCTTTGACCTATAAAGTCATATTTGCTGAACAGACACAAGAGTGGTCTCAATCTTCTCATCTACATCTTGGCAAGAAAGCAAATGAGCGAATCTATCAAAATGCTGAACTATTCCTTAGCAAGCATAGCAAGAGATAAATAATCAGTTAACACAGGGATGCTGCGTTTTCATATAATGGGGACGTTAATGTGCTAATATTAAGAAGTTAGAATAATTGTATCACAGCAGCAAAGATAAATAAATTAACTGGTAATTCTATCGACAGAAAATGAATCTGCCACAAGTTTCATAATGAATTTGACTTTTAAGTAATTTTTCAGGCTAAATGCCAAAAATGTGTCATTTCCAGGTTTTCAAATGTGAGGATTTGATGCTTTAATTGGTCTTACATGAGGGTGAATTTAATATTTTGGGGTTTCGAAATGTTGGTTGTACAAAACAAGACATTTGATGAAGTGACTTTAGGCTCTGGAATGCTGTAACAAAGTGGTTCCGTACTGGTCCAGCCGGGTCCCCATTTCTCCTCAGTCATTAGTTCAAGGTCCGCACATACTTGCGTTTAGCCATGCTGTTCAGCTAATTTGCTGTCTCTGTCAAGTAGCTGTCTGTTAGTCACTCACGCTACAGCGGGATAAAGCACTTCAAAATATAAGCTCTGTGCCAGAAATCCACTATATTTCAAAATAAATAGTTTTTTTTACAAACTTGACATGTTTGGGAGTCACTTGCAGTCCAATTAATCAATTAAACGAGAAAATAATTTACAGATGAATCGGTAATGAACATAACTGTTAGCTGCAGCTCTCCCATACATAATTTGTATTTTTTGGGTGTCCCTGCAGGTACAACAGAGGCTGTACGTCCCTCAGAGAGGAGGACTCAGCCTCTCTGATCTCAGAAGCTCTGAGGAAAAAGTTTGTCCTGAAGGAGGAAGATACTGCCGCTGTGAAACGGAAGTAGCCTGATCATGTGTTTATCATCAATACCCGATCCTGCTGCTCCATGTAAGTCAGGACAGGAGTGTAGGGAGTGCTTTGTTTTTTAAAATATTTTGTATAATGAGCTCTTGAAGGCATGTGGTAGGTTAACATTTGTATTCAGTGGCAAAAATGTTTTGGCTCACTCGTGGGTTCTTAGTTGTCGTTGTGTTTTTTTCTCTCCCTCATTATTTTTAGGCCTTTGCCTGTGGAATATTTACCCATGGATCCACAACCTCTCTCCTCAGACCCAAGGCAATAGCTGTCTGCCAGAGCTAGAACAAAGAAAACACTTTGTCCCCAGACACTCAGAACCAAATGTGAAGCTCGCAGTACTGGTGCAGTGTCAGAGGGGACAGATAACTCTTGATAACAGTAATAATTTTTTAAGCACTGCATCGCATATTGCATCCAGTTTATTTCTCTCTGAAAACAAACAAGCTTTTATGTTTAAATTTATTTTGAAAAAGGACTCAACAGACTGTTTATTTGATCATGTGGAGAGACTGATATCCAAGCAATTATAAGAACGTTCTTGGACTTAAATAGAGGAATGTCCCTTTAAAAAGCCTTTAAAGAGAATCCTTTGTTCCTTTTGATTTTCCATACAAGAGATGCAAACAAACATTTCCTTTTTCAGTTGAAGTAAAAGCTCTAACATACTTGAAAATATTTTATGTACAAATGAAACGGATCTAGTGTACATGCAGAGATGTAATGTATCTTATCACAGCGTGCGTGTGTGCGTGTGTGTGTGGGAAATATCATTTCAGATCTTTGCTGTTAATATTTGCATCACAGGTCTGAGTTTGCAAATGTGCACAGCATCAAGTAGAGTATCTCGCTTGCTCCACTGCACCTCCTATGCCTGTCCTCTTGTTTGTGATTAACATATAGATTGATTGTCACTGACTGAACCACAGGACACTGATCTTTGAAACCTAAACTGAAAAGAGCGAGAATATGCTGATGATATTTGAGAGTGTGGTGTAAAAAACAACTAAGAAAGCGTGTGAGTGAAATGTGTATGTTTCTGGTAAAGGCAATGACAGATACAAGCTTGTACAGGACTTTAAGACGCACCTCTCCCCCCCTGTGTAGACTGTTTTACTTACTAGCTGAAACCACCTTTAATGAGGTTTCTGAATGACAGAACGTTAAAGAGGTGATCTCAATTTGGGCAGAGACAACTGAGCTATGTGTAAGAGTGCAGAGTTTTGGCAAAGCTTTGGGTGAAATGCTTGTGTGAGTCACGATCATAGAAATAGAACGAGAGTAGAATGGACATTCCGATGCAGATTAACATAGCAGGATGGTCAGAGTGGCGGCCATTTTATGCATACTGCTGCCATTGCAACTGTTGTAGCAGGCTAATATCTGTGTAAACGAACCAACTAACAGAGGTGAGGTTTTGCACGAGACTAAATGAGCAGTAGAGTAGTAACATTCTGTATTCAAATAAGAAGTGCGCTACTTTTTAAGTGTCAGCGTTACTGTTACTTCCCTGTTTATGTTGCCATTCATTTCATGTGTGTTGAAACCTGATGCACCGTAGCTGCCGCCGATAAACAAGAGACAGCCGCTGCTTAGTTGATAACCAAGAGGCAGAGGCTGCAAGGATTAACGGCATGCAGATGAGTGTGTTTTCACATCTAACTTGGTGAATTAAGGGTTTATCTCAAAGAAGAAGGCTAACTAAGACAATTTGGATGAGGGTTTTTTATTGTTTCTGTCAAGTTTGGATTAAGTTAACAAGGCAGTTAATCTGAGTTTGTGAAAGACAGAAACTTGGATTGGTGCACGGTTGTATTTCTCTGTTTGTTAAGGAAAACAGGTGTTAAAAATAGGCCAAAACGGCGGTCTCAAACCACTGACGTCGCCATTTTTTTAACTAGTCAAATGACCACAGCAAACTCTTTAATGTCCATTCTACTTTGGTTGTATTTCTATGGTCCCGATGAATATTCTTGTTGACGCCTTACCACATATCTATTGCCTGTTCCAAAGCCTGATTTTATTCCCATATTAGTTAAAGTGCCATGGGTTTGTTTTACCCCTTCCTGAATGTGCCCTCCACTCTTATCTTTGTTTTCCCACGTTTTCATCTCACAAATACCAGTTGTGTGTGTGTGTGTGTGGAAATTCTGAATGGTTGTTAAAAATATCCCCTCACAAGAAAAAACATGGTGTTTATGTCACTTGTACGTCCACACACGTCACTCTTCCTCTGTTTTCCATCCATGACATTTATGCCTACATGACTGGGAGTTCTTTAGTGTAGTTTTGCAGTGTGACAAGTTATTGGTAAGTTATCTGTTTCAATTGAAACACAATTGTGCCCATGTGTGTGTCAGTGTATGCAGTGAAGTGAAACTCTGTTATGTCTTGCTAGAATTGGCCCTCGGCTTGTCTTTGGTGATCTTCTCAGTAGTTAATTTCCTGATTGGACAGAGTGATGGGGCTGAGAAAATATGCAAGTTTGAATATATTCATTGTGTGTCTGCACTTGAGATGTTGAACCTTACACAGCGTACTCTGCCAACCGCATCACTATTCCTGACGATAAGTTTAAGGAAGAATTTATTTGGGGGTTTTTTCCATAGAGAAGTTATTGATTTTGTTTCTTTTGTCAAGTTTCTCACCGTTGTACCTCTGTATAGGGTCGAGCCTACCACCACCTGTACGTGTAGTTTTTTTTTGTCATGTTAGGACTTGTAAATAAAGATTGGCTGATGTTTTGAACCCGACTTTGTTTTGTCTGTGGGAACAGTTCATTTGTTTTTGCAGTGCAAAGTATCACCACATGGGGGCAGTGCAGGTGAACAAAATTTATCGCAGTAAAGTGCTGGGTAACTTAGTTCCCACTCTAAACCTTTGACATTTATCACACTAATTTCACGTAAACTGCTTTACAGATACATCTGGTTTCATTTAAGCAAAAGTGGTGTATACTGTCACTGTCTTGCATGATTCGGAGCCTCAGAGAAAGTGGGATGGGGATGTAGGCTTCTACATTCAGTCTGATATCCAGCAGTGGTAGAAAAAGTATCAAGATATCTCATCTAGTAAAAGTAGCTGTACCACAGTGTAAAAGAACTCCTTTAGGTGGAAAAAGTCAACACTTTATTTAAGTATTATCCATAAAATGAGCTTTTAAAGTATCACAAGTAAAGGTACTCTTGTAGACTGACATCTTTTAGATCAGGGGTTTCAAATATATGACCTAGCACACCAAATGGTCCAGTCTGTCCCACTGGATGACTTTACACACCTAATATTGAAGCACTTGTTAAGGTGCCAGGGTTTAGGAGCAAGTTGAAGTGTGAGTAGCTGACTTCATCTAAAATGTTGCTTCAGAGGCTTTTCCACCCCAAATAATATAGTTCTCTGAAAAAACAATGAATACCTATTGTGGTCATATTTAATGATACCGAGTGTCAAACTCATTTTAGTTCATGGGCCACATACAGCCCAAATAGATCTCAGATGGGCCGGACCAATAAGACCATTGCGCAATAAACTAACAGTCCCATCAGCTCCAATGTTTTCCCTTTTGTTGTGGAAAGAATTACAAGTACATTCTGTAGATGTTCATCCTTTTACACAACAGATCAACAGCTTGAGATGTCTCAAGAAAAATAAGTGCAATTTCAACAGTGTGTCTCCGTTTTTTCAGTCAGTCTACTTCTCACTGTCATTACATGTGCTTTTATCCTTAAATTTCCTGATGCAGCTTCTTAGTCTAGTCATCCAGTGGGCCAGCTAAGGCACTGCCACAACTTTTGATTTGTAAATGGTTTGTAAAGCAGAGGATAACTTAACCTGCCCACTTAATAGCCGCCACTTAAGTTTGGAGTTGTTCTACCAGAAATACTACACAGGTGTGGAAATGTATAAAAAAAAACACTTGTAATGACAGAGAGTTGTCGACTGACTGACTGTGTGAAAACTGAGACATATTGTAGAAATTGCACTCATTTTTCTTATGACATGTCAGGCTGTTTATATTCTGCTTTGTAAATGTATAAAGGTTTTCAGACTGTATTTCTGTGCACTAAAAGACAGGGAAAATTTGATATTATGGAATCGTCTAATTGGTCCGGCCCACTTGAGGCCAAAATTAATTTGACACTCCTGATTTAGAACATTAGTAAATGGAATAAAAAATACAGTATTATACTCAGAAATATAGTGGAAAGAGTATGTAGCATAAAAACTACAATACTAAAAGTGATGCAAAATAGTACTTGAAGGTCCAGTGTGTAGGATTTAGGTGGATATATCAGGCAGAAATTGAATATAACATAAATAAACGATATTTGCATCAGTGTATTGTCGAGCTTCTGTTGTGTTTCATCCTCAATGCCCGCCTGAACTCGACCCGGCATAGACAACAACAGATGACTCTGGACAACTCCACTGTTTTCTTCATTTATTGAGATGATGATCAGTTTGAATATTAGGTTAATAACCTCAATGAGACAAACATTAATCATGTTAGTTAATTCAGTCAATAAATCCATTCTGTGAATAACTGAAATCACTTACTTTCAATTTTTAATTTCAATTATTAATGATTAAATCAAAACATCATTTTCATGTCGAATACTATCGTTAAGACAATCAATCTAATGCTATGCTAAATATTTATTAAAAATATTTTTGAGGACTTGACTCAGGAACCGGAGAGTCGCAGGTTCCAGCCCACAGATGGACCAAGTATGGAGTGTAGAGAGGTGTCAGGTTGCCCCCTGGGCACTGCTGAGGTGCTCTTGAGCAAAGGCACTGAACTCCAAAACTGCACCAGGTGCGCCGTATTATGGCTGCGCTACCCCTCTGCCGAAACTGCATGAGTGTGTTGTGCGTTATAAGAGGGATATGCGAAAGTCACATTGTAACTGCCAACTGCCTTGTGTGGATTGACAAATAAAGAAATTAGAATTAAATTAAATTAAAATGTTTCTACAGTAGCTCAGGATGGACAAGTCAAACATCAGCTCTAGATAGGGCCATGAGTCTTTTCATATTTTCACATTTTTAAGTTTACGCGCCACCGTGGTTCTTCGTAGATTTCACTTGGTTGCAATCTACAACCTCACCACTAGATGCCACTAAGTCCTACACACTAGACCTTTCAGTACAGAACTTGGGTAAAGGTAGAGCCAACAGTGAAACAAACTCTGATCATTTGGGTCTAGCCCTTACATAGCTGTTACTAGATAAGGTTTATGTCCCTGGAACATGAAATCACATCACTTTTTCAGCTGTGGGAAACCCGACACAGTCACAACATGTAGCACCTCTTCACTTGATCGCACCACGGGGGGCCTGCACTGACTGCCTGTAATTTCCAGGATTATTGTCAACCCACATTCTTTCCCATTTCCTGTTCTTTCCCAAGATGATGCGGCCCCTCGGTGAGTCACAGTCTATTTTCTGTGAGAGTCCTTGGCCTACTTTGTCTCTCTTTACCTTCCACGATGGACTCCCTACCTATTTTAGATACAGGGAGATGTCTGTGGAGAGCTCAATTAATAGGGCTCAGTGTCAAAATGAGGCTCTGTTAAACCTATAAATACAGGCCTTTAGTTCAAAGTGACATTGGCACATTTTCATCACTACGAGACTTGTGCAAAGAATTTCAAAGCAGGTTAATACACGTGTGAATGTAGTTTCTGGAGGTTTCCTGGAGCTGTTGAAAGGTCTCTTGAAACAAGGTGCTAGTATAGGTTTCTTTGAAATATGTGTAACAAAAAAAGTGTAATGAAACTTCATAGTGGTGAAGCAGTCTGCTGTTCAGAGCGAATGTGAATCTGACTGGATTCATGAATCTGATGGGTTTAGACCTGACAAAATCAAAACTAAAACCAGACCTAAAGATTAAAAATCATTGCATTATCTGACATTAAATGTACTTTTCATCAAACAGACAAGTGAGAAACTTTATTGGTGACCCAAAACAGATTGTAACATGCAAAACATTTTGCTCTGAAACCACAAATAAGCCACTGAAATAACACATAATAGTGTATATGGAAGCCCATTTCTGCCAATATACTGAAAGGAAATAGAAATCCCTAAGGTCCTTATAATAACAAACTTTCTCGAAATAAAGATACAATTTCTAAATATAATGTCTTAGTATCTAAAAGTACTGAAAAGTTTCTAAAACTGATTTTTCATATCTCAAAGTAATGAGAAGTTCGCTAAAAAAATAAATGACTTTGAAGCTTGACTTATAATGACTTATGAGAAGCTTATGACGAGAAGCTTTCTCAAAATAGTAATTTAAGTTGCTGAATCCTTATTTTGAGATACTTAGTCATTATTTTGAAAAAGTTTCTCATGATAGTGACTTACAGGGTCTTTTTGTCATCACACTGGCAGGTATAGGCTTCCATAGACACATGATATGAATCAATTTAATAAAATTTGGTGAAGGGCACATAGTGTCCGGTTAAGGACCTGAAACAAACTTTAGGGCGGAGAGTTATTATTATTATTATTATTATTATTATTATTATTATTATTATCATTAATGTCCGCTGATTGAAGTGATTGTTCTGTGTTAGTATTTCTGGACCTCAGTTCTGCATTCAACACAGTGGACCATCAAATCCTCATTAACAGGTTGCGCAACTGCACTGGCATATCAGGCAAAGCATTAGACTGGTTGTCGTCATACCTCTCTGACTGGCATTTCTTTGTCTTTGCAGGTAACTTTGTATCTGATTCCTCTCCACTGTCCTGTGGTATCCCGCAGGGCTCGGTTCTCGAGCCTCTGTTATTTTCTCTAAATTTACCATCATTAGGACAAATAATAAACAGATATAACATTGCATATCATTTCTATGCAGATGATGTAACTTGTGTGTACCAGAGCTGTACTTTTTCAATTTTTTTGTATTATTGTTGTGTACTGTGATTTTGTCTTTTTGTCTTGCGTGTGTGCTAATAGTTTTGATAGCTGTGCACTTTTCACCACATGGCTCACGTACTCGCTTTGTCTTTATGATTTTGTCCTTGTTGTAAAATGCCCTTGTGAAGCACTTTGTGACCTCTGTCTGTGAAAAGCGCTATATAAATACATTTTACTTACTTACTTACTTACTTACTTATTTTGTGACTTGCAAAATGATGACTTTGTCCCACCAGGAGTTTGGCCAACTCAACACCCACCACATGAGGCAGTCGCTCCATGCCAAGTTCCCGCTTTCTGAAAAATGGCAATGAAGCAGAAAACATGCCAACAGGTAGAGTATCTGTCATAGTGACTGCTCAGCATGGCTCCTCCATCTCCCTGAGCCTCAGAGCTTTTTATCAATGTCTCCTTATATTGCTGGAGGCTCTTCATAAAGAGACCTGTCAGTGGAAACAAAAAGTTCCCTCCAATGTCCTCGAGGTGTGGCGCTCAGAGGCTGCCAGTTTTCAAGCCCATTTGTTTCTTTCAGGAACAATATGATCAAAAGAATTGTTTTTTTGGTTTCCCCTCATAGCAGGAGAATTGTCTTGTGTCTTGAAGTTTTACTTTGGACGGAAACATTGTCAGGGTTTTTTGCTTTTGATTAATCTGTCTGACAAATGTGTCGAGCACCACTGCAGCAGAGAAGGTGATTGTGAGCTATAGCTGAGCTGAAGTGTAACCGGGGGAGCACAGATCACTCCAACATCTATCACGCTCACGGAGCAGGTGTTACAGAGAACGTGTCACAGTAGGTTTAGCGCCCTTCTGGGAGTGACAGGAAATGCCTTCATTCACGGGTGACATCTAAAAATGCTGCATTCACACTCCCAATTCAAAATAATGGTTGAAAGTGCAGGGAAATTGTTTCATCATCAAATAGAGGACAGTGTTATCTTGACAGTACAAATGTGTTTTTCCAAGATAAGTTGTAGCTTTCTAGATATCAAATACAAACACTGTCAGGCAGAAGCTTTAAATCTACACTGATGCCTGACATTAAAAATGCATTGGACACGCTCGTTATCTTTAATGCTTTAACACCAGATTTTTAGTCATAACTGACAATGAATAAATACTTATTCACACATTATTCAAAAGGGTGTCTAGGATTGAATTTGCGTTGATGCACTGAATCAATTTAACACTAATTAACTGTAAAGAAACCATACATTTTCACAAAATCCTGTGTTTTTATTTACCCAAAAAATGTAGGAAAAATTGCAAACCAGAATGAACAACTAGGCCTATAAAAGAGGTCAACATAATGGACGGCAACTACATCTAAATACAAAGCAAAACTGAGTAAAGAGTGTGGATTGGTAAAACATTACCATGTGTGGCTCTGACCACCACACCCTTACACAATAGATTTATTTTTCAACATTTAAAAGTGCGCTGAAGAAACATATAAGCGCAACACTTTCCTTTTTGCTCTCATATTTCATGAGTAGACATCCCACAATATGATGCCACGCGCTGCATGTTTTCAGGGAGCATACCGTTGCCATGCTGACTGCAGGAGCATCCACCAGAGCTGTTGCCCACGAACTAAATGTTCATTTCACTGCCATAAGCTGTCTCTGATGTTGTTTCCAAGAATTTGGTAGTAAATCCAGCCAGCCGCACAACTGCAGACCACATGTAACCACACTAGCTCCACATCTGGCGTCCTCACCTGCAAGTTGTCTGAGACCAGCCACCAAGATCACTGAGGAGACTGCACAAACTGTCAGAAACCGTCAGAGGAAGCTCATCTGCATGCTTGTCGTCCTCAGCGGGGTCTTGACCTGACTGCAGTTCGTCATTGTAACTCAACTGAGTGGGCATTGGCTCACCTTTGACGGTGATGATCCATTCACAGATGAATCACGGTTTACACTGTGCCAGGCAGATGGCGTGTATAGTGTCATGTGGGTGTGTGTACATTTTATTGGGAGTATTTTGATTGCACAGATACTGTGAGCATGTTTGGGATGTGCTGGATTGGTGTGTACGACAGCATGTTCCCGTTCCTGCCAATATCCAACAACTTAACCCAGCCATTGAAGAGGAGTGGGCCGACATTCCACAGGCCACAGTAGACCTTTTCACGGCAGACATTTTGACATGCCATAGTATGAAAAGCACAGGTGAATAAAATAACAGTAATGATATTGAGGGCAGGTCCTGGTTCTGTGTGCACTCGCTCACTGGAATACTGGCCCACTTAATGACTTGACAGTGTCACCTGTCATTTCCCTACTGACAAGTCAAAATGTCTGCTGTGAAAAAGGTCTAGCCATAAACAACCTGATCAACTCTATGTGAAGGAGACGTGTCGCACTGCAAGGAGCAAATGGTGTCACACCAGATACTAACAGATTCTTTTGGGTACCTGTGACCAAAAAATGCATTTCTGTAGAGCTAGTCAGGTGAAATCCATATTACCGTCTTTTTTTTTTTTTTCAAGCTAAACCCGCGCATTTTACAGCTGCCTTTTCTTGTGAGGAACTGCAGTCAGGTCATGACCCTGCTGAGGACGACCAGCATGCAGATGAGCTTCCCTGAGACTGATAAACCAAATGTCGCATCAGCTGTCCGAGTTGCTAGTCTCGGACGATCTTGCAGGTGAAGAGCTTGTGTGGTTACATGTGATGTGTGGTTGTCAGGCTGGTTGAATATACTGTCAAGTTCTTGGAAAGACATTGGAGACAATCTATGGCGGTGAAATGAACATTCAGTGTACAGGCAACAACTCTGTTGGGCATTTTAGAGTGGCCGTTTATTGTGACCAGTCCAAGGCACACCTGTGTAGTAATAATGCTGTTTAACACACCTGTCAGGTGGATGGATTATCTTGGCAAAGGTGCTCATTAATACAGATTTTACAATATTTCAGAACAAAATTTGAGCAAAAAACATAAGTGTTTTGTTCAGTGTACATTTAACATGAGTTTAGAAAGTAGTTCCCTCAGTGTGGTTATAAAGTTGTACCTTTTTGCATAAAAATTACAGTTTTCTAGACTGAATGGCCTTCAACTTTAGAAATACCAGAGGAAATACCAGAGGTGGAGTGCACAGAGCTTCATGATGATCAAAACAGCTCCCAAACTCCTGTCCTGTCCTTCTCATTATCCACACGAGGAAGTAAAGCTGAGATCCAAGAGCTCCCAAATACTGTCAAATACTCATCATCCTCTTCATGTGACATACAAAGGCCATCGTAATATACATATCAAACGTGATTTATGTTAACCGCTGCAGCAATGTGTTAAGTGATCACAGCTAAATGATCCTGGTTTGGCTCCACACCAACTTCATGTAGGCAAAGTTCAGTTGTTACAGAGATGTGGGGGGGAAAAAACAGAATGTGTAAAAACGTAACAGCTTTTTTGTGTGTTTGTCTGTGTGTTTAGTTTGAGAGTTTCAGTGCCATCTCCCATGTTGTATCGTAGCAACAACCAGCTGAATGAAGCCGAGACTGAGTGGATGACAAGGGTCTGGGGGAACACAAGCGATGCATCTGCTGCTCCCGCCCGCCCACCCAACCCTCCCCCAGTGTCACCCACGCATCCGCCCGCGTCATCAAGACACAAAACTAACACTTATGACTCACAACAGGAACAGCGCCACAAGAGCGGCTGCAGCTCCATTGAAATCACTCTGTTGTTGCTATTTTTGGGCCTTTGTAGTGTTTCTGTCTTATTAGTGGGTCTGCCCTCTAAGCATGATTGCTTTGTGATGCAGAGTAAATTGCGTCCATAAGTGGAGCTGTTGATGGCACTTAAGTGAGGCGTTGCGCTGCAACTCGCTGTCGCACTGTGGTAAACCTGTTGCTGCTTTTTTAGTGTTGTGTTTAGATCAACGTGTTTCCTGTTAAGTGGTTTAAAATATCTGTAATTTTATAAAACATCAGACATAGCTGAGATTTTTTGAAGTGGTGTTGTGTGGGGTACTGTTCCATATAGACAGTATAGTAGATGTTTGGAGAAGCAGGCTGGAGTCCAACATGTAAGCTAAACTCTGCTTTGGAGGGGTCAGCAACTAAATGTATTTTAGCCACCTAAAAAAGTAACAAAATCCACCAACCAGCAACTCTGAAGTTCCCTAATTATCATTTTCTTATCCTCTTTAGAAACTACAATGTCAAAATGACATATTTTGTTTTTTAGGGACTATTTCTTGGCTGAGACCAATGACTTCCTGGCTGCGTCTCCCTGTTTTTGTTTGTTTATGCTATTCAAAGATAATCGGCTTTGTCTTTATATATTCAACAGATAAACACAAGAGAGGTATCATAATCTAAGGCAAGAAAGCAAGGATGATAGTTTTCCAAATGTTAAAATAATATTTTGTGGCCTCCAAAATGTGGAAGTAGGATACGCAAAGTGATAAGTGGAAAAGCGAAGCAAAAGCGAATGTTGTAACGATGAGGGATTAGAGATGAGGCTGATGAGATCTGTATTAGGACACCATAGCACCCAGATATCTGGGGTGTGTTCATATCCATCATTTTACTCCGTTAATTGGAGCAAGTCATCATCATGGCCTTGTTTCAGACTGCCAGCTCCTCATGGGTGACAACTGGCATTCATCAACTACCTTAGTAGGAAAATATCTCAAAAGCATCTACAGGAAACGGTCGCTGTGTAAAGTAAGACCCTGAATAGCTTCTTTTAAAGAATATTAGCTTAATCGAGAAAAGAAAAATGATCCCAGTTTCCCAAGCAGAGGGAGACACAGAAAATATTCCAATTTTCCTCTTCATCCGCTCGCTCTTATCCCTCAGCTCAGAGTCACGTTTTGATAAGAAATTGATAAGAGACAGTTTGAGTCCCAGATGGTACCCCAGTATCATGGTCTATGTGGCAGCCAATCATATTTGATGCAGTTTCTCAAACAAAAGATGACAGAAGCCAATATGCACTCCAAGTACTGTACACAGATTTGTGATACACTACAGGACTAGTGGTTGAATTACAAAGTGGACTCTGGAATCTTTCACTGCCACTGGTGATTGAATTAACAATTACAGGACCTGTGCTACTTAATTATGCTTATTTGTGATGATTTTTAAGCTGCTAAGATTTCTCTTTATAGAAAAATCTTGAAATATCTTTACCTGTCCCATTTTTTGTGCATAGTAATGCAACCGGATGATGGGGTCTGCAAGCGATGAGCCCAGCCAATCACAAAGTGAATTTAGTGAGGCTAAAGCCCCCTGCTCCCAACAGGATGACTCCTGCCTTAGAGGTCAAAACATATATCCTTTAGTCGCTTCAGTTCTTTTGTTTTTGACTGGTCAGAGTTCTCCAGCTGCTGGATGCTTCTAAGTGTGTCTGTGAGGCTGTACGCCATGTCAGTTTGCTCCGCCACCACCACCTGTGCATGGTTCTGGCGAAGTCTTGAAAACGTGTTGCTGTCTCTGAGTGCATAGCCTCAATGTCTTGCCTCAAAACCGTACAAAGGGCACGGGAGAGCTGAAGTTCTTCCTGGAGGAGCTCAACTGTGAGCTGGCCTCCTTTCGTCATCTTGTGTCACTTGCTAGTCTACGTAGCTAGCCGACTAGCCGACCTTCACTCTGTTGATTGTTTCTTTTTTTCTATGCCAGAGGAAGGTTGGCGAGAGGAAGTCACTACCAGTCCCAATTTGACCAATTTAAGCAGCAACCTTGGGGTCTGAAAAATGAAGCCAATGCGGAAGTGCCAAAAACTGCAGTTCCTCTAATGGCCACTTGAGGCTGACTCCAAATGTGAGTTAATCTCCATAGACACCCATGTTAAAATGCCCAGCTTTACAGTAGAAATAAACATGTTTATAGCCTGGTACAGAAATAGTTTTGGTCTCTGTAGATAATTTCCCCATTCATGACAAGGTCATTAAACAAAGGCTGGGACACATTTTCATATTGCATAATTTCAGTGGGCTACAGTTCATTTGCAGCAAATTGTCTGCACTAATCAACAGCTAAAGCACAATCATAAAACATGGAGATGATTGATTGGTTTCACTGAGGGGTCCACTGTCAGACTATATTTTATACAAAAAATAAAGATATGGTTAAGAATCACAATGCTGTAATTACTGAAAAGATCTTTAATAAACGACCATAAACAAATGCTTTCTATTAGAAAAAAAATAAAATCCAATTGTATATTGGCCTCCATTCATTCAATCATACCCAAGAAATTCTGTCAGGATAAAGGCACTCAACGAGGCTAAAGACAGCCTATCAAAGTTCACCTGAGCAGACCTTGTCCCTTTATTTCTAGTGCCGTCTGCTGTAAGCCTCTAACATCACAGCTCTAGTTACATTGTGTGCATGTGTCATTCTCTTATAGCTCCCATGGGGTCAAAGAGCGTGTCCCAGCCTTCTTTGAATAGCTTTGATTCATGACAACTGTCCGGGAGATGAATTTTTTTTATAAATCACCCATCTGAATTTGTCCAAATATGGCCATTTCTGGTTCCAAAAAACAAGATGAAGCCTAAATGCTGAATGCAGTGCTTCAAAACAGGAGTTCACACACTAATGGGTGGCTACCTCCATTATTTTTAAACAGTCTGTGCAATTTCCCCAAATATGACTGACAAACTATGGAGCTGTGAGCAATCTTTATTATCTCCAGGGCCAGATAAACTTGTGGGAGGGCCCTGGGGAAGACATTAGCTCTCATTATTAACCTGCACCCACCACCCACCACATACAACCTTTACATTTTTTATCGTGCTTTAGCTTTGAATATTACCAGTAAAACACCATTAATCAAATAACCACAATTTGCTTTGAAGGTCTTAACACAAATAAGCCATTTCAAAATTTGAGTTTTGTTACGTTTGTGGTTTAACACAAGATACATCACATTCCAACATTATAAGTAAATCTGGATTGTGGTGCTTGAATAGCTGCAACCAGAGAGGAAACAAATACATAACTAAAACTGCCACAATATAGATAGATGTTATCATGCCTATTTCATTCGAAGGATTGTGGTTATGAGTATTGCATCCCTATTGCATCTGACTAGCAGCACTAAAGAGCTCGTAAATACAGTAAGGAATGTCCCCAGGCGTATGGTAAGTGTCTCCAGAATACTGTAAATATAGTATATATCAAAGACAGCAAACGCACAGACTGCTAACTAGCTCCCTTGTTACCACAGTAATTGGCATAGCAACCAGTACAGCCTAGTTAGCCATGTTTTATGGGGATTAACAGTACGGTCGGATCCCGTCTTTAATAAATCAGATTGCTTGGCTGAACCGACCCATGGTGTAAATAAAACATCTCCCTTCAGGCAAATTGTGTAAAGAAAAGACGGGGGGTTCTACATGAATGGCATGTTTGACGAAGTGTGCAGCCAGTTTATTTTTTTAATATTTATACAACCATATTTTTATTTTAACGAGTAAAGACTTAAAAATGTCTTTTTCAAGAGTGACCTGGTCAAGAGAAGCAGCAGCACATATAACATGGTTGCAGACATAAACATGTCACAACTAAAATGAAAACAAGAACAATTTGAAGAATTAAAAGATATCAAAAGCCATAAAGCATCGACAGGCAGACGTGCCTGCTTCCAAGTCATTCGTATTCACTTGTATTCAAATGTGTCCGATGAGACCAGCTCCTGACCACTCAGGTAATTTTGCAACTGATTCCAAGCCAAGAGAGCAGCATACTTTAACAGCCTTTTCCCCAATGAGGTGCAGACTTCAGGGGAAGTTAGTATGAATAAGTCCAAGGGGGAATACAATAACTTAAACTGATTCATACTTTTCTGTAGGTAACTTGGTAAATTGTAAATTGTAATGATGTATTTTAATGTTAATAAGCATAACAATTGCTATGTTAGAAAATAGAAATAGGCCTATTAAAATTTTCAGTTTTCTCCAGTGCCTCTGGTCATGTTTTTCTACATGAATTATTTGATTAACAGACTGTTGTATTTGAAAACTAAGGGTATATTTTAAAGTAAGAATGTAAGAGTTACAAAAGACTACGAGAATACAAAGCAATTTTTTTTACCAACTTAGACATACAACTCAGTCAACCTAGGAATTTTTGCTTATTTTTAAAAATACATTGTGGCCACAAACAATTGCCAATCATCCAAAAGATATGATTACTGTGAAAAATAAAATGTGCAGTGCAGCATGTTCCAGAAGAAAACTAATAAAAGGGAAACCTCTGTAGCTGTGACACTGGGTCAACCTGCCTGAGATGTGGTGCTCTCAGCGAGGCAGAGGATCAGCTGCTGTTCTGTGCTGTTTTTAGCCTCTGCTGTCTCATTTGCCGTGACCGGCACATCGAGACATAGAAATGACCAGCTGGAGACCAGTTACATGGTTGTAGGGGGGTCAGGAGTGCGTCACTGGAGCAAATACAGTGGTGAGAGAAGGATGCTCCAATCTGAACAGCAGCACTCTCACTTCAATCAGTTTCCAGTGAGGGAAAGGGACAGAGTGTTCAACAGCTCAGTTTGAAGTGTTGAAGGTACATGGATCAGCGGAGACATGCTGAGACAAAGTCACAGGGTTTTAAATCTTTGGAGTGTTAATATCAACCTGCCATGTTCACACACATTTTCATGATGGTGATTAAATTAATAGTTCAACATTTTGGGAAATACATGTATCCACATTTTTGTTTAATGAGAAGATAAATAGCACTCTCATAAGGCAGCAAGTCTCCAGGAGGTATTTTAAGCTCAGCTGCTATTGTAATGAGCTTAAGAGGTGAATATATGGAAACGATCTCACCCCTACTGGTCATATTTTGATGCTTGGGCAGAATAACATCAGCCTTTTGTACTGTATCTTGATGCGATGGGGGTGACGATATACAGGGATGACCCCAAAATGGCAAGACTGCTTCTGTCCAAAGGGGAAAAAGTACACGTCAGCCTGATCTCACTCCCAAGAGGTCAAAATATGCTGCTTAGGCACCCTTTAGTGTCTGTGTGAGACGCACCAGACTTTTAACAAATTCCAATATAGCACTGTGTCATTACTAGATGTTCAGTGTAACGGACGTAGTGTAAAGAGTGCAAAAGTGCACTTAGGTGGAGGGGGCAAACAAGAACAGGACTTTACACCAGGAGACTGGTGTTTGTGTCCTGTGTGAAACTAAAAGTCAGCGTTCCTTATTTTGTCATGAGAGTTCCATGGACAAACAACTAACTAACGACTCACATAACAACTGACTTAACAAAATAAGCAGAGTTGACTTTAAGCCTGTTTAGACCTGGTGTAAACGTGCATTTCAGCAATCCGAACACAAGTCGACTGCCAAGACGCAGATTTTGTTACTGCCCCTCGCACAGTTATTACATCCACACTTTTGCTAGCTGCTCTGAAGCCTATCTGCTAGTCACGTAAAGCCTAGTTCACATTACACGATTTTCACCCTGATTTTGCTTTTATTCACACACGAGGACTCGTTGTGGCAGACTATCTACCGGTGGCTCTCAAGATCCTCTGCGACATCAAAATCGCGGTGAAAATTGTGTAATGTGAACTAGGCTTAAGCAACACAGCTGGAGATATCACTGTCTGCAGAATTCAACATCTCCTACTATAGAGCAAAATGGGGCATGGTCATGCAATACTTTGTCCAACTCGACATAAAATGGGTATGTTGTAGAGCTTTGAGCGCACTGTCACCAAAACATAGTCCTTGTTGGGGACACATCAGGACGTGTTACTGTTTATACTACAAAACATATGTGGTGAAATGTGTCCCAGACCACCACAGCAAGTGGTCTGAGTGATCAGATCACAATACATCTCTGTGGTTGTTTAGTGTTTAGCGCTGTCTGCTTAAGATTGGATCACCAAAAATGCATGTTAATACCAGGTCTAAACAGGCTCTCATTTTCAAGCGGGACACAAAAACTGGTCTCCTGGGTCAGAGTCCTTTGCTTATTGGACCCATCCACCTAAGCAGACTTTTGCACTCTTTATATTATGTTTGTAACTCTGAACATCTAATGATGACATGGATGGGTTTACATTGGGGTGTGCTGAAAGCCTGTTGTGTCTCATACAGACACTGAAGGATGTCCCCAGCATCACTGTAATGATGCCAGGGACACTGCTCAAGCAGTGTACTTTGACACCCTGGGAGTGCAGGGTGACATAGGTGTATTTTTTTCAGACTCTGGACAGGAGCAGGCTGTTTCGAGGTCATCCTAATGACTCCAGGTTCCTACATACCCAGGCTCCTATGTCTCTTGATATAACATTCAGAGATTGGTAAGGGCCAGCTTCACAGTTCAAATTAAAAAAGAGCAAAGGTAATGCAGTTTGAATGGTTAAAATAAGTCACCCACAAATCTGAGGGCATAGGTTTCAAGGACTCTGATATCAGCTGGCTATAAGCTGCAGGTGGACGATTTCAACAGATTGACCCATGGAAGTATCAAACATTCGACCTACTGTGAGGAAAAACATTGCTGAGAACATAAAACCCTTAGAAATGTCTCTTTCATGAGTCGTATTAAGAGGATATTGAGCTCTGCTCTCGCTGTTTTCCCATTTCCAGTCTTTATGACAAGCTAAGCACCTGCTGCTCTGGTTTATGGCATTTACAGGTACAGACACGAGACTGATAGATGAAACAGCTATGGCTCTATGTAAAGGTAATAAAATCTGACTAGCAGCACCTCAAAATCTCATTCTGACTCATTCTGTCTCAGTTGTTTAATCTGCACAAGTTGTTGTTTTATGGGGTTTCATTTGTTTCCCCCTGTATGCAGTCCGTATTCCAAATGGCTGCTGGCTGTAGCCTTATAAACAGACACAGGAGTGGTATTGATTATTGTCTCTAACACTTGGTAAGAATTGAAGTGTGTCTGCCAAAATATTAAACTATTCCTATAAAAGTATAAAACCAAAGTGAAAAACGTTTATGATTCAGTAGGATTATTGAACTAATGCAACAACAGTTAATCAAAGGATGTAGTGTCATTTTGAAATTAAAAAAAAGTCTGAGGCATGAGTGGTTTTACTGTTAAAAAACATTTTTAAGATTGTTTTTTGACTGTTTTGCCTATACCAGACATCTGAAAGTGTAGGTGGGGACAGGAAACATGATATATCGAAAGGTCAAAGGTCACTGGGTATGTTGGGCCACTGGATACCCAATAATTTGACTTTTTAACCATAATTCTTTAAACATTATACATTTGTTAATTCTGACAGCTATATTTCTCTTAAGTGTAATCTTTCTTTTTCTGCAACACACACACACACACACACACACACACACACACACACACACACACACACACACACACACACACCTACACACTCGCTCCTATCCCTCATTACTTGTCATGTACCCTGCAGAGACTATTCCTAGGATGGCTCATAATAAGATGGGCTAATTAGCTTTGGTTCTTAGGGAATCCATTTGCCCATTACTGTAACACATGCTGGGACATATGTGTGTGTGTGTGTGTGTGTGTGTGTGTGTGTGTGTGTGTGTGTGTGTGTGTGTGTGTGTATAATGTCAGGCTGGGTCATTGATAACTGCTAACATTCTCAGTTTTGCTTTGAGCCGAGGACACAGGGAATATATTGATGATGTGCACTTTTAGACGACAGGCGTTAAAGGGCCATTTCAACCACTTAATATCATTTTATTCTCTGTATGCCTTCATTCACTTACAGTGAATACGATCCATTGAGAGCTTTCATTATCATGCCTCCCATATTTGCTGTTTTCTCTGAGATTATTCCATTCATAGACCTCTACAGAAATGTCTCAATGCCTTATGATCCATATAAATTATAGAACTGCTGCAGTGTTTAATTAGAAAGCATTCATGGCAGAGAAGCTGCACCGATACAATGATATTCATAACAACCTCCCAAAGTCACCCCTCCATCAATCTTCCATGGTGTTGTTACAAAGTCACTGTTGTGATACATTTAGAGAAGAGCAATAATGACAAAAATGGATGGGTCATTATTTATACCAGCCCTCTTACTTCCCCCATAAGTGTGAGAACGCTGATGACAGGATTCAGTGCTGATCATGTCCTCTTGGCACCAGAACCCGATGCGAACACCATGTGCGTGAGCAGGAAACTTCACTCCAAGAATAGCTGGCTGACATGTCGAGTCTCCCAGAGAAGCTGAGAACCAACCAGAAAGGAGCAGAATGTGGAGTTTGGCACATCCAAGTGTGACAAAGCTCGAGAGGGGGTTTCATAACCTCACGAGACACAATGAGCGGAAGTGACATGGCTGAATCAGGCTGTGCAGTGTTTACAAGAAGCAGTAACCTCTCTTTACCCGCGTGTTAAGATTTGTTTACAGGAATAAGTTGCCTGCAGAAACAAAAGATGAGTCATAGTTTAAGACAGTGAAAATATGGTTCAGAATTTCAGACATACAGATTATAATAACGTCCTGTCTGTTTTTTGTTTTTCCTAAAATATATGACAGCTTCATAGTTAAGGCTGCCACTGAGCTCTTGCTTTGTGTTTTGGGTGATGTACAAGTACTATAATGAAATATTTTGCTAAGATAATGATAGTGAATGATTAAAGAAGTTACTACTAAGTGTCTGACAACATCATAGAAAGGATTCCTCCAGAGTTTGGCCTTTTAAAGAGTAAGATCCTTTTTGTTTAACTAGTAAGAGCTCTGAAATCATTATCGCCAAAGCCACCAGGCTCCATCTAAATAAACAATAATTTTATCCTTGTAAAACACACTCCATTCAAAGTCAGCAAAAACAATGTAAAACTCACAAAAAGCGTCTTGGTGGTTCCAACAGCAATCACCAGCTCTGGTTTGGTCTAAATAAACTCTTAATTCACCTTGTTTGTTGTAAAATATGCTGACTGTACAGTTTTACTCTACTTCTCCAATGTGCGACCTCCCTCCCTTTTATATTGAATTTGGTGAATTAAAAGTATATTTCAACCAAGCCAGAGTTGATGATTGTTGTTAGACTGGAGAGACGGACCATTTTCGTTAGTCTTATTTTGTTTCTGTTGACTTTTACTGAGGTGTGTTTAACAATTGTGACAAAATTACTGTTCTTCTAAATGGGGTCTGGTGGCTTTTGTGATGACAATTTCAGTGTTGTTTCCAGTTAAACAAAAAGGATCATACTCTAACAAAAAATCCTTTTCATGATGTTGTCAGACAATCTCAGCCTGTCAATGGCAAAAAAAAAAAAAAACACTTTTAGTAGGTGTACGTTGACGGTGCAAACAGTGGTTACATCGCGGCCTGTTCTGCAACTTCTGGCTGAAGTCCTCTCACTAAAAACAGGACCAGTTTCAAAAATGTGTGTATCGAAAAAAAAAAAAGAGATGAAAAAAAAGGAAAAATTGGGGCCATGCTGAGTTACTCTTTAAGGCTCTGACTGTCTTTTGGGTTGGTTGGTGGTGACATTTACATCGAAACTGAAATATCTCAACAACTTTTGGACGGACTGATGAGATGTACAGACAGTCATGACTCAAAATGAATCCTAACGACTTGAGTGTCATGCTCCTGGGTTTTTTTATGTTCTGGTATCCTGTGGACTTCATGTTTGATCTGTTTCCTGTTTTATTTTGAGGAATTCTCTGGACATTTTAAGGAGATTCTCTCCTCATGTGTCTTGTCTGGTTTTACTTCCTGTCTGTTTTCTGTCACACCTGTCGCGTTAGTCCCTCCCTGTTCCCAGAGTCTTTCCTTCACACCTGTTCTGTATTAGTCTTGTTTGCTCCACTCTCGTGTTCCCCACCACACCCTTGTTGTTAGCCAATCCCCATTTACCTCCTTTTGCCTGTGTCCTCCTACTCCAGCTGTGTCTTGTTCTTGTAATTAGTTTCTGTGTATATTAACCTGTGTGTTTCCCTTTGTTCTATGTCAGTTTGTCTGTCTTCTTCCTTGTGTTCTTGATGTTGTTTCCTGCTTTGTTTCCTGCCTAGTCTGCTCTGTTTTTTTCCTATTCCCTTAGCTGTTTTGGATGGTTTTTTTTTATCAGCTTAATTAAAGCCCACATTTTGTTAAACATTCAACCTGCCTGCTGCTTTGCATTTGAGTCCTTCCTGATCTGATTCATGACATGGCTTTTCTCTGGTGGCACTATCATGTCTAAATCTTAGTATGGCCTATACTTTGGTTTATGATCAAATACCTTCAAAACAGCATTCCCATCAGCCTTAACCTTGTGTTCAGGACTAATCAACTGCTGTTAGCATGCTAAAACATTAATTGGTTTGTCATTATAACACTTAATCAATAAAATTGCATGTATTTTTAGACCCTGTTTTAAGTCATGAAGTCCTACGGCAACAACTCTGCTGGAGATCTTTCTAATCTTCAACAGCCAGAAGCTGCGGTGACATTTCCTTTAACCAGTGCATCACATTTACGTGTGAAATCATTACATATGCAGTGAGGTACTCAAACAACCAACCATTTACAAGTCTGTGGAAGCAACCTGCAAACAGCTTGTGAAGCGCAGTTACGGCACGGCATTATTCACACAAGGACATTTCAGCACATCCTAAAATACACATCCTCATCAACGTGTCTGCTGCACGTGGAAATCCAGGTGTGACACTGACGAAGTTATGGTTTACTGCACAAATAGACACTGTGGTTTAATTTTGTTTTTGTACAATACTACATTATTGTTATCAGTATTGGTCAGCTCTGCAATAACATGAAACAAAAACAAGTTTCTGATGAATAAATTTAATCTAAAGATACAATAGACAGCTTCTTCACAGCCTGCACTCGATTCCATTGAAGAAGTCCAGTCGTATCAATGTCTGTTTGGTGTGACTTTTCTGTTGCAATCAGACCTTAAAACAAACCTGCAGGTAATTACATGTTGAGTAATCATATTCCCTGCATGAGGAAGTTAATGGATTTCTAAAAAAAAAAAAATGTATGAAAATGATTAGAGCAGGTTATAAAAACAAAACTGAAAACTAGTGGAAAGTTTGACCACAATCCTCCAGACGGAAATGTCTGCTGGGATGGAATGTACTTTCTGATACGATCTGTTAAACAACTCAAATTTATATTTTACAGGCTTTCTCATCTGGTGGCAGGTAAACAAGAGGAAATACTTCAAGGTCAGAACAAGAGGAGGAGATGGTGTCTTTAAAAACACACATAAAAGAATCTGTTAAAGAGGAGAGCTCTTATATTGTTTGTAAACAGGATTAATAATCATAAGAAAGAAAATCCTTAAAAAAGAACCAGCAACTGTGAGCCATGAAATTGCACAACTTCACAATGCCTCTCCAAAACCTCTCATTTGGAATAATTAACCCCCATTGCTCCAGTCCTTTGTCCTATCCTCCTCCTTCGCTCTGTCTTCCTCTCTCATCTTTTCACTCCCTCCTTCCACTGCGATGGTCCGGCAGCTGAGAGAGGAAATTATAATGTATTATAATGTTCTCTCTCCGTCTCTCATTCCCTCTTTCACACTTACTGTAGCTTCTCTGGCTTCCTGGCACCACTGTCATGCATTTGGCTTTTTCTGCTGACATGATTCACAGTAACCACACACACACACCACATGGACATACATGCACAAATGCAACACTGACTCATATTCTGGTTGTCTGGCTCTCTGACTAACTTGGGGGATTGTCTTGGGCACTCTCCTGGTGGTGAGCTATCGTGTGGAAGCGGACAACCTCAGCTCATATGGGGTCTCAAGTTTCTTCTTGATACTTCCTTAATATAATGAGACAATTCAGAAAGCACCCTGCTCAATTCCATTAGAGCTTGACAAACTCCAATTGCTCATAAAGATCATGCATGGTTACAGTAAGACCTGTAAAAAGGTAGGATTATCCAATTTCACATTTTCATAAATTCAAGTTGCACTTTCTGCTGAAATCAGAGACTCACTACACCAGTCTTTGGGGTCGCCCTGATGTACATTTTTTGGTTGTTCTTGTTCCCTAAAATTCTCACAATCCAGCTGATCCACAGCCTGTCGACTAGGCTTACTTCAGAAGTTTATCGGGTACAAGGACAGGAGGTATAAACACTAAGTCCTATGTGACTAAACTGTCTCAGGATACATTTATATGCATAGATTTTTTTGGATTTCACTCCTTCTTTGGCAGTAATAACCTGTATATCTATATATACACACCACAATCAGCCTGACAGCTATCACATACATCTCTGCGGCGCTTTCTCTGATGCATGGCTCTGAAACAATAAATGCATCATCAGCCCCTGAATACTTGTCATTCAGATGATGCTTTTTGATGATGCTGAAAATTGTAGAGAGCTTGTTTATCACAAGTTGCCAAAAGGCAGTGCTGTCAAAATAACACATTCACAGTTCTTTGGTAACCGGACAAAATTCTAACAGGCCTCACAAAACAAAGCTCAGCTGATTATTCTTGACATTATACCAGCTATAAGTCTAATTTCAGAGGATGAAGCTGAGTTTTGGGGGAGGGAATCCCTTCTGGTCTCTGGCAGAGCTGGATGTGTAGACTCACTCACTCCCTGGGACTGTGTTGGTGTTTGCATTCCTGTCAGAGTGAGGAGGCTGCAGTCTGGCGCCTGCCTCCTTCGTCCTGCAATATAACTTCAAGGACATCACATCACTGGGGAGCCTGGAGGGAGGCAGCGTGATGTATCACTACAGCGGGCATCACACCTATCCCATCTGAGGTCGGTGAGATGCCTCATATTTCACTGGAAAAGCTTAAGTGTCATAATGTTGTTTATTTCCTAAAGAATGGCTTATCGACGTGTTAATATATATGACCGTGTCTTTGTTTTCTTGGCTGACTCGTGTGTATTCTCTTGGAAAAGTGAATTTCAACAGGTACATCCTCCAGTATATTTATCATTTAAATAATAGTTTGACATTTTGGAGAATAGGGTATGCATCTTTTGCTGATAGTTAGCTCGGTGAGAAGACTGATTACACTTTTAAGGTTGTTTGCTACCTTTCAGCCAGCAGGTTAGCTTAACTTTTATACTGTAAGAGAAACACAAAAGATGAATAACAGAAAATAGAAAGTTCTAGCAGGAAACTAAAAGACAGGTCAACACTTGTGAAATAATAATATTACCTGCTGGCTGTCTTGTCAAAAGTTAGGTAACAAGATTGACACCAATATTTAGTCAAAATATGTCTACAGCCAGGAGACGGTTACCTTAGCATAAAGGGATAGTTTTAATTTTTTGAAGTGGGGTTGTATGATGCACTTATCTATAAACAATATTTTACATAAAGTAGATACCAGTCGGCACACCTCTAGTTTGAAAAAGCAGGTTGGAATCCAACATGGAGGTCAAGAAATCTACTGATGTGGAGGGGTCAGAAATAAAATGTATTTAAGCCAACTAAAAAAAGCCAGACCTGAAATAAAATCATCAGTTTAAGTGTACGCTAGGTTAAGAATATTTTCATTGCTTTACCCTACTAACAGAAGGTGATTTCCATTCGGAAAATGAAGTCGTTACATAGGTCTCTTTAAAGCCAGACTCCATTATGAAAAACTGTGATTTAACATCGCAGGAGCTGTTGGTCTACCGCTGCATCTAACTGTCGTTTTGCTTGTGTTATTGTGTGACTGGCATTTAAAAGGGTTTGTTCGTATACACCAAAGTCACACAATAATAAAAACTAACTAAGTAATCCAAGAAGTGGTAGACCAGCAGCTCCTGTGTTCAACGAGCTAAAATGACTGTTTTTGTTAATGGAGTTTGGTGGCTTTGAGGAGTGCATGGATGGAGAGCTGAAGCTGCCTCCCCCTTGGAAAAGCGGTCTGACAAAAATGTAAAGCAATGAAAATACTCTCAATTTAATGTCAGATCTAACTGATAATGATTATTTAGGTGGGACTTTTTACAGAGGCTAAAATACGTTTTGCTGCTGGCCCCCATCCAAAACAGTACACTGTTTAGCCTCCATGTTGGACTCCAGTCTGCTTCTCCAAACTGGACTGATATCTATTGCATAATACACTGACTATGATTAAGTAACTCATACAACCCCACTTCAAAAGAATCCAAACTACCCCTTTAACTTAGCATAAAGACTGGCAATAGAGGGAAACAGCTAGCCTGGCTCTTTACAAAGGTAACAAGCTGCTTACAAGCACCTCTAAAGCTAGCTAGTTAAAGTGTTATCTTGTGTGTTTAATCTGTACTTGGTGTAAAAATGTGAAGTTGTAATTTTATAGGAGGTTGTGTGCAGGTTAGCTGTTTCCCCATGCTTCCGATATTCATGTTAAGCTAAGCTAACCTTTTGCTGGCTGTAGAGGCGTGTCATTAGCAGACTGTTAGCTTAGCTTAGCGTAGTTTAGACTGTAAGCTAGCCTGGCTCTGTCCAACGGCAACAAAATCCACCAGCCACCACCACTAGAGGTAATTGATTAATATTTTATACGTATTTTGTTTGTTTCTTACCAAAAAAACGATGAGTAAAAACAACAATTTGTAGTCTTTCAGACGGGACAGTGACACATTAACTTCCTGGAGTCTCAGCCCGTTGCCTGGCAACCGGTCCCTTCAAGAAAAAAGTCCGGTAGGTAATCCTCCATTAAATTATAATTTTTTGGTATGTGTATGAGTAAAACGTTAATATTAGTGAGCTTTACAGGTGCTGAAAAACAGGTTAAGTTACATTTGGACGGTACCAGCGGCTAGCTATCTGTTTCCCTAGGTTTTTATGCTAAATTAATCTAGCTAACCGTCTGCTCGTTCATGTTTGCTCCCGTTAGCTTGAAGGCTAACAGACAAACACGAAACTTCAGTCTCAAAAAGTGAGTACCAGTATTTTCCAACATGTTTAATTATTCCTTTAACAATTTAGGACGTTGTCATTTTGGCCAAAACAAAGCTTTTTTTAAATGCAAGTCTTTATGCTTTACACCATTAAATGATTAAATCCCCTGCTATCCAAAGCACCTATTTCTTTCGGGAAAATCCCTTTAGTCAATGTCAATTAGACTTAACAAGGAGGATAACCGACTTCCAGAAAATTCTATAAAATAAGTGGCTTTGCCTTGGAAATATGAAGTACGTGAAATAATGTGGGGACCCTGGTAAACATATTTTACCCTTAACATTGATTCAATGTGACCATATGTGTGATTTTCTCTGAGCGTGCCTTCCATCTAAAATTTGGCAGGACGGAGTCGTTGTGTCATATTTCTCCTCCTTCCCCATCCCATCCCTTCCTTCCCTTGGTTGCCTACAGCTCTCCGCCCATCGGAGTATTGGCAGTGTGTGGCGCACGGCGCGCAGCGTGGACTTGGAGATGTCTTGGAAGCATTACGCACGACGACACGATAAATGCTAAAGCCTCCTTTAGAAGGACAGGACACTGTCAAGCTGAACTGGACTGACTGTCAACTTTTGGTTTGCTTAGCACTTCCTTCGCAGCCTCCTTAAGACGCTTTTCCCATCCTTTCCTGACGGCGGATGAAACACGGATCTCCCCCTTTGCAGCAGCAGCAGCGGGTCTGGATGACTTCCCCTCCTCTTATCCTCGGGTCAGGGTGACTATTGAGGAATGGAAACGATGTAAACAGCTTGGGGAGAAAACAAACTCTGCAGAGCAACAGTTTTTTTCAAGAGATCCCAAAAAGAGAGGATGATCCCCCCGGTCAACATGATTCAGGACGAAAGTGGGGGCAAAGAGGACGGACGGGACCAGAATGAGACACCCAAATCCCCGACGGCGAACGCCAGCCAGCAGGAAACCAAGGTAGGACTGTTGTGTTGTTATTTATGATTTACCATCTCCCGGATAGACGGATATACTGTGGGATCCTCACTGTGCATCAGTCCAACTCTTATTAATAGAGCAGGGCAAACAAACTTCTATCAACACAACAATAAAACCGACTCAACGGGGACCAGCTCCCAAAAAAGAACAGCATGCATGTAAACTATGCCACTTTTTGTATCAGGGACTAACAGCCTGATCAGCCTATTAAAACAGCTTCAGCAGCTGACAATGATTTAATTTAAGGAGGAAAGCATACCGATGATAGGGGAGGACTTCAAAACTATCAATCAGCTGTACAAATAGGACAGAAAACACGTTTAAAGTGCCATGAAGAGTCACTACAGGCTTATTTTTAGAGCAGCAGAGCTCATCAGTGTGTGGGAATACCATTTGAATAGCACTATGATATTGTACCTTATGAGAAAACAACCTTTAGGTAAAGATGAGATCAGTTTAAACTCACGATTGAGCATCACACACACTCTCCATGTGACTTATAGTCATGATAATAGAAATGTAGTGTTAGTGTTTCTTCAAGTAAGAGTCTTTATCCCATAACAAATAGGGATTTGAGGTATTTAAATGCATTGTTGCTGGATCAATGATGTTAAAAAGGCTGTTAAAAGCTCCCGATCACCACTAAAACAGTTTCACAGTGTGCTGCCGTAGTAAGAGGAGTATGGTGTTAATATTATGTGTATAAAATAATAAATAAGTGCCATATGGGTTTGTACTTTCCACTTGTGGCTGATGTAGGAAAGTAGGCTGTGTGATAGAGATCCACAGCTGCCTCAGGCGTTTTGCCATCTATGTGGGTCACATGTTGCCCAGACTACTACAATTAGCAGTAAAATATTGGACTAGTCATCATGCAAGTGGATGGCTACATCAGCTCTTCTCTCCTGTCCCTAAAGCGCCTGTACAGCACAGATGAGGCGAATGCTTTCTCTTTATTATTTTCCAAATAACTGTTGGGGAAGCAGTTCGAGCCTTCGCTGGGATCAGAGATATGTCTTCCTCTCTGTGTTGTGTCTTTTAAAGCTTGTGCATGCGAGCTCTTACTTTGGCACATCTGGTCACTGAGTATTTCAAAAGAATCCTGGCTGACATTTCACACAAAGCCGCTGCCAAACAACCACGCTCCCTTCCAATATCTCACGTTATTAGTAGTAGGACACTTCAGAAAGACAAAAAAGTGATTAAAGAAATTGTTTAATCGTCCTTACAGACAGTACAAGCAGAACAAGTTCTCTACCACTGAGTGAAGCTGTGTTTGTGTTTTTATTCTTCCTTTAAGAATACTGTGAGGCCTGAACATCACAAGCGCAAGGTGAGCCTCCACTCTTGTGTAAAACTGTAGCGTACTGCTGATTTAAGTCCATCATAACATAACGGCATACCTGCATGTACATGAAGGTAAAAGTTGTTTTGGGTTACAACTTTTACTGCTTTTTAAGATAGAGCACATAGTGACATCAATGCCACATAAGGTCTCATCCACCATCACCCATATCTCTAGAGGGCACTGTAGCTGAGCTGTATCTGTAAATGTATTTATTGACAATGATTTTATACAAAATCGTATGCGATAACTTGCTTTTTAAGATGTTATTTTGCATTTCCCCATTAACCCTCCCTTCTTCCCGCTCCTCGATGCATGTACACATTGCCTCACATTGCTGATTTAGATCGATTTTTATTTGTTACGGTTGGGTTTTCTTTCTGAGGTGTATAAAACCACCTTGCAGGAAATATGTGAAGTATCCTTTACTATCACAGTCTTTGTAGATAAGTAGAAGACATGCAGAATATTGCTTATCTAATTTAGTTATCTACATTTGTGATATTGTTGTTTTACCACCGTTTTTCTTTTCAGGGTGTGAAAGCTCCATTTAAGTTAAGAAGGAGAAGAGATTGCAGTTGAATACGTGTGTTGTATGTTCATGTCTGTGTGTGCATTCCTGTGTGTGGGTGGTAATGGCAGAGAAAGGGTCTATATTGATTGTTTCCAGAGTGACCCGTAGAATTGATTGATCTTCACCATACCAAAGCTGCAATGATAAGCCCTCTAAACAATTTGTTCAGGCGCCAACACTGTCAACAGCCAGCAATGTATGTATGTTTATTCGCTTAATCGTTTTGTAGTTTAAGTCTGGGATGTCATATGAGTATCTGGGCTCAGAATCAGTGGATTTAAACTGTGTCTGTGTGTGCGTAGCTAACAAACTTAGAAGAGGACGGATCGACCTTTCTCTACCCAGCAGAAAAACAGTCAATCCTCACAGGTGTTTACCTGTTTACAGTGAATACATTCAGGTCTATAGTGAGTGCGAGGATTTAATGAATCATTAAGAGTCCTTCCCCACTCATTAATCACTTAAAACATAATCTATTTCTTCAATCAGAGACCTGCAGCCATGCGCCAGCCAGAAACCAGAGCCTTAAATCACATTACAGTTGCTTAGAGATTCTTTATTGTGTGTTTGAGCCCAGAATTAAGTGGGTTTCACAGAGGAGGAAGCACATACTGAGAGGTTAAATGAGGAGTTGTCAGTGTGGAGTGTTATGAATAGCGTTACTGTAAAAGAGGAGCCTAAGGAGATTGATCGAGGCTGCAGCCAGAAATGGCAGCACAGCGTGTGAGAAATAGTGTTGATGCGATGCATTGCTCTAACCAGGAAATCACATTACCAGCCAGGTAGGGAACCTCGAAGGTTTTCCACTGAGCAGTGATAAGTTGCCCCTCGCAGTAGTCTTTTATCGGCCATCTGACACTGAGACATTGGGCTGAAGGTTTTAGTCTGAGTTTGTAATTTATTTAGGTTATTATAGGAATTGATTTACTTCACTCAGTTCCTCTGAAATCGTTCTCTCTCCTCATTTATTCTCTCATACAGTACAATCTTCCTTTCTCTCTCCCTTGCTCCATTTCTCGTCAACTCTTCTGCTCTCTTTTTCAGCTGCAGAGACTCAAGCGCTCCTTGTCCTTCAAGACCAAGAGCATCCGCAGCAAGAGCGCAGACAACTTCTTCCGAACCAGCAGCGACAACAAGACGGAGCTGTTGTCAGACGTGAGCAGCAGCACGGGCCATCTCTGCAACATCGGGATGGCCCCGCCGCACACCACCAACCTCCCCATTCCTCCAGTCCCTCCGGCCATCCCCTGCGCTCCTCCTCCCACATCACGCTCCCAGACACGCAACCCCATGCAGGTAGACTCGGCAGGACACTGCTTCATGGAGCACATCTTTAAGAAGCCCACGTTCTGTGACGTCTGCAACCACATGATCGTAGGTATGGTTACTGTGCCTCCCTTCCTCATTACAGTGATCAGAATATCAAACAAAGCACAGTGAGAAGATCATAGCAGAAAGCAAGGTAAAAAATCCTTAAAAAAATCCTTAAAAAACAGAGTCAAAGTAGGAGAGTAATAAATATGCAATAATATGCACATATGGTATGGACACAGCAGGATGTTAGAGGTTATAGTCTCCTAAAGCACCTACCTTTGTTTTCCTTAACACCACATTTCTACCCTGTAAGACTGAATACACAAGCCACGTGTAATGAAAAACTCAAGACAGTGACGCACCTGACACTGAGCATCCAGCTTGACCGGCTGACATGTGACCAAAGCATCTCTGTCCTCCTTTCCTCACACACTATGCCAGCTCCCACCATCTGTGTGCTGGGGTGTCAGATAGCCAACAACAGCGCCAGCTCCTCTACCTGTTCTCCCCTCACCAGATGTTCCAGTTTCTCTGGCTGCTGCCCTCCTTGTTACCCATCAGTACTGAGGAACCACTGAGTCTTTTTATCTCAGGCCTCTGCCGCATGATAATGACAAGGGCTGCCCGTACCATCTGCCAAACAAGCCCCTGATATCACATTTGGTCACAGATAAAAGTCCAGTGGCAATGTCAGCAGGTTTTAAAACTTAGATGTATTGGTGTACGTATAATGTATACTGGATTAACACCAATTCTGTATCAGTATGCCAGTAGTTTTTTGCATAGCTAAGAATTTAGTTTTGCTCTGTGTGCAGTTGTCTGAGCTTCAGATTTCCATCTTTTAACCTTACAGAAGCAAAATCAACAGACCTTAACATCAAAGTTCTTTATTGGGAGGTTGAGTCAAAACCAACTTACACACTTGACTTTAAAATAATAATGGCTTCAGACACAGTCAGAAACAATTAGGTTTGAACACTTTATATTTAGAATTGTTCTATATTTAGAACAATTTAGATTTAAGGTATTGTAGGTTGTTTAACCAATTAACATACCAATAAATTAAAGTGCCTTTAGACAATATTTAATGTTTTATGTGTAAGGGATTGCTGATAGTGATAATCCTCTCAGCTTTCTAGCAAGTTTCATCTCACTGTTTTGGTTTTACAGCCTGCAACTTTACTACTTTGGTTTACTCCCACTGCTCTCATCACTGTTGTTTCCAGCCACAGCAGGCAACCACTGTCAACCCAAATGCTCTGACCAAACAGCAGACAGACAAAGTGAACGCCAAGCTGGTGAACATAGTGGAGCTAAAGAGCCAAATAATTCACCTGGCTCTTTCTCCGCAGGAGGTGGTGGACAGCAAAGCAGCACTAAATGAGGTTGAATACTAGGCTCACAGTAACGACTCTAGATTAATGATAATGTTTTCTGTATTTGCTGGATGTGTAAATAAGCATCTGCTTCCCAACAAATTTGCAATATAAACTTCAAAGGTGAGGATATGTCAATGTTGTGTTCACAGCTTGTTTCTGCTGCCCCCAAGTGGCCAACAAATCAGTTATTGCTTGTTAAATGTTAGTTGGTTAAACCTGTGCACTTACAAGTTCACAGTGCTCTTTCGCAGCCAAACAAAGCCAGTACCACAGGTGTCTGTTTCACACCTTTGAAGATCAGATTCTTAGAGGTGTTCATCACATTTGACCTCCCCGCCCATGACTATAAGAAAGAGAAGGCGGGGTACACCCTGGACAGGTTGCTAGACTATCACAAAGCTGACACATAAAAACAGACACCCATTCACGCTCACATTCACACCTACAGACATTTAGAGGCACTGGACTAACCTGCCTGTCTGACTGTGGGAGGAGAACCCAGAGAAAACCCACACTGACACGGGGAGAACATGCGAACTCCGCACAGAACGCCCTCATCCATACTGTCTTTGGACGTGGGACTACTTTAATAAAACCAAAGTTCATCCCACCATAAAACATAGGCCCTGTGTGTACATGTTTACGACCCTTGTTGCTTTCACTGGTCTGTTTTATGTGGCGTGGCCAGTGAGGCGCGTCCAGTGGCCGAAGCCTTGAATGGGCCTCTGGTGGTCTGTTGATAATGAAAGTATGATGTCAGGCATGCCGGGTCCTGTGATAGGTGCTGGGCCCTCTGGTCCACTCATGAAAAAAGATGTTGCCCTCTTGTTCATTTGTCCTGCTTTAATGAGAACACAGTGTGGTCAGCAGAAGAGAGAGAGAGTGGAGGGTGTTTTTCTCTGTTAGTGTGTGTGTATGTGTGCGTTTGTGTGTGCTTAATGAGCTGCGATGGTGCTGTCAAAGTCTGAGACTGTGTCCTAGAGTCAGAGGGCAGTACAGAGAAAGAGAAATACAGGTTGTGGTGGATGGGGCTCAAACTGATAAAACGATCATAGTTTGATTGTTGCCACAAGTTTATAGAGTTAAACAGTGCAGTATTTGTTTGCAAGTGCTTTATATCAATGATACGGGTAGATAAAGTTCTGTGAAGTGGAAAATACTTGTGGTTGAATGAATATTAGTGCACAGGAAACTCACATATATACATTTCTATGTGCACAAAACCACACAGCTGGTTCTCTTAAATGCAAATAAATGTTTTAAGGACAGAATTTTTGACTTTTGTTTCAGTAAAAAGGTTTTTCAGTCTCCATATATTTATGATGCACCCTACACATCCTAACCGCAAATTAATACCAGTATGCTAACAGTGCAGAAGGCAGAAAAATTAAACACCCACCTTCTTCCTAAAGGAGAATCCTTTATTACATAAAAGCCTGAACAAATTAGATGTGTCATCCATAATAGAAATGGCTGAATTTTATTATAGCGCTCACTGACTCATTCATTAGGTTTACCAGATGAAGGTAGAGCAGAACTAGATTATGATGTATTTAATATGGCAATAAACATATTAGGATTTTTCTGTAGGCGTTCTTTTTTGTTTTAAAAACCTCTAATATACAAGAGACTTGCTCATACACTGAGTGCAGTTAAGCAGTGGTGCAAACAGTCAGTATATTTTAAGCTAATGTTAATCCAATTATGACTCACAGAGAAAAAACAATCATACACGGGAATGATAGTACATTTATTTTAACAGTCAACAAGTCAACACTTCATTTGTCATAGGGATCGTCCGTCAGTCTTTCAGGCTGACAGAAGATAGGTAAAGCAGTTACACACCTATACTGCCTGATTACATCTGTTCCCAGGACTGTGTGAGCGACATTGAGACCCTCATTCTCCTGTTAGTTTTCTTGCACCTGTTAGGGCGGGACCTGCACAGTGTCATGATTGTTATAAGTTCATAGAGTTAAGCATAGCTGCACCATACTTCAGCCTGAGTGGAAGTCTCATCAGCCACAGTAATTGAAAACACTTGTGTGGGTGGGCAGAGTCTTCAAAAGGAAGAAGTTAATAGCATTGCAACTTAAGTAAGAAGTGTATTCAGTGTGCACATTTTCCTATAGTTATTCCAAGGTTACTCTTGCTCCTATCGTGTTTCAGCCATGATTTTTTTCTTATTCATTACACGGGCTGAATGCAATGTGCAGTGTGCAGCTTTTGACCATAAAAGCAAGTGTCCTTGTTGTGGAGCTCACAGTGAATTAGTTTCACTGGTACATAAAAAAGTCCCTGATTGAGTACAGGCTGATGCTGAGATATTGATTGTAGGTCCTTGCAGCAAATGGCTTATTAAATAAACATCTACATGAGTGAATGGGAGGGTTATTTGTGGCTGACAGAGGGTGAAATATAATTTACTGGGCAGACTTGAAAAAATGAAATATTCACAGCTTTCTAGTTTGTGATATACATATACATGACAGGGTTGCTTGACCCCAGGGAGAAATTAATCCAGAGGTCAAGGTTGAGAAGCTGACAGATATGACTGTGTTGCTAAATGGGACTTCACTACTCCTCCATGCATGTACACACATGACGTATTGACGGTAGTGTTTGCTCTCTTTGGTGTCGTGACTTTGCTTTTTCACTGATGGTGCATTGATCCATTTTAGTGTCACAATCGACAGCTGACATTGTCTGCCATGTCTTAAAAATCTTTCTCAACATGATAGAATGTCAATCTGCATGTGTGCCGGCAGGGGAAAATGTCAGTTAATGAAAAGTTTAAATAAAGACGTGACATCCTGAATGGAGGAGGGACTGTCATGGCATTTTTACAGACATACATAATCCCCAAAATTAAGCCTACTTTGATGATCCCTTGACCTTTTTATGTTGTCTTTATTGCTAATTAGCATATTTTAGCATGCTTAAATGCTGCATTCACACCAAATCATGCATTGGGTTGAAAACGGCAGTGCTCCCATTAATTTAAATGTGGATAGTGCTTCTAGGCAGTGGGACCCTAGCAGATGGCGAAAAAACCCCCGAAACAACTGCTGGAGAAATTCAACCCAATGTCATGTTGCGGTGGCCAATCATGAAACTGGCAGTAAGACTGGAAGATGCCTGCAGTTCATGGAAAAAAGTAATACAGCCTCTTTCTATCGTTAAATATTATATTTTGTTTTATTTTTCTTGTCCTGAGGACTTAAAGCTAACATAAACAAGCTTACTAATATAGAAAGAAAGACTAAAGAAACTATAGAAGAATCTTACTTTTCTGTAGTTGGTCCCCACCCTCCGCAAATACGCCATTTAGGTGGCACTTCCACACCCCTGTGAACGCCGGATTTGGTGTAAATGCAGCCTAGATGGTCAACATGGACCTGCAGAACATCAACTTGTAGATTCTTAGTCTAATTTCTAAAACAGTTGATGTTACAATTGTACCCTACGCAGTTAATTTCACCCCTGATCACAGAGAGATACACTCCACCTATAGCAATGCATTCAGCATTCTTGGCCTTTATCTTTGATTCTCCAAATGGGTTTTTTGTTGTAAAAAAAAATCAAATGGCCATGGGAGAAACTAATTAAAGTCTGCAAATAAACCAAAGAATGCTGATCAGGTCAGTGTTTTAGAGGAGCTTAAGAAACAGAGGAGGTGGAGGAGTTATTGTCACGATGAAGGTTATTTGCACGGGAAATCAGGAGGCGTGAAGTGAGAACGGTGGCTTAATGGATCAATGTGTGGCTATTGTAAGGAGAGTTGTGCAGCGTGAGAGAGATGCCGCGGGGAGAAAGAGTAGGAAATTGAGGGAGAAGGACTGTGGGAACAAAAATTAGAGGCAAGATGAAGAAAGGATGGAAACTCTTGCAAGAGTCTTGTCCTTTACTGTGTGCAAATGAGGAATGGGCTTTAAAAGCAGAGTAGCCAAGAAAGTGCAAATGCCAGAGAGAGCAGCACTGTCACTCACTTTCCCCACAGCTGTAATGCCTTAAGGCCCTGGACTCTTCTCTGAGCCTGGAGGAAAATGCACCTAAACACACACTAACATCATTATCCAGCCATTACTGAAGGAAGGCGACAGTTTCTTGTATGTTTGTCCTCTTCTTAGCTGTTACGAGTTTACATGGAGGCGTCTCATTATTCCTCCATGTTGGAATGACTCAGCTAAAACAAGCCAATCAACAACTCTGTGACAAGGGCTTCATTTGCTTCCTGCCCCTGTGCATTAAGAGAGACGGACAAGAACTTGAGTCAGGGTGTCTTAAAGACCCCGTAGAGAAGAAGGAGAATTAAACTCCTCCATCATCAGTTGACCTGATTAAGAGTGACCTAAAAAGTGATACAGGTTGCTGCTATCGTCATTGCTGTTGTGGTGATCTGCGGCTGACCATTGACGGGTTCAGGCCAGGATCACATTTCTCGCGTTTTCTGTCTCAGGTTAACTAACTCCACCAGCTCTGTGGCAGCGAGGCTCAGTCAAGCAGCACAAAAGCTTCAAATGGGGAGAACAGATCCAGTTTTCCACCCATTACTGAGCTCCTGTCACTGCTGCCCAGCTCCAGATAGCCGAGACACCAGTTCACATTACAGCACGTGAAGAGCAAGCAGAGATTTTTTTCCCCCTTGTTGGCTAAGTAAACGACACATGAGGGGCTTTGCACCTTAAGTACACAGTATCTCTTGTGTTTGCTTTCTTGTTCGGGGGATCAGGTTTTCTGCTTGGTTTCGTATTTACAGTCCAGTGTTACCTGTGCTCACTCTGTGACCCTCTTCACCCCGGCTTGTAAAACTGAATATGCTGCATTTCTGAGGATAATCTGGACTGAAAATTCTGACAGTCTTCACTCGCCAGAGTGCCCATTTACGATGCACAAAACACTCTAAGGACTTGACAATTGTGAATAAAGTTGTGATGAAACTTATATCCTTCCTGCGCTCTCAGCACCCACTGAAGTTGATTGATGAATTCTTTGCACGTCCATATTTTCACATGCATGCATGCAGTGTGTGGGTCCAGAGCAGAGCACGTGCTCATCGATTAATCAATAAAGAGCTGGAGGTGCATAGTTACCAGACTATTACTAATAACAGCACTAGGACTTGATAAAACAGTCTTCTCTTGTTAATGTAGAGTGACTATCAAATGATACACGACTGCTGGCTCAAAGTGGTGGTTATTGTTATGCTGTGTGTAACACATAGGGGTTTAGAGATAAGCCTTCTTCTCGGGAACCTCTTACTCCTTTTATCTTCTGTGAGGACGAATCATTTGACAGACTCTCCATGTTTCCAGACAGCTGCATTGTGTGTGTTTATGGCATCCTGAATGGTTTTAGTATTCCAGTTCCAGTTTCTGGTTGTGGAGTGATTTAACTGTGGTTCTGGGTACAGATGCTTCTGTTGTTTTACAAATTCAATCCACGGCAGACTCAGTGAATTTATTGATGCCATCAGTGATGTTAGAGGTAGTGTCCCAGAACACGCTCCATACACTGATTGGCCCAATCTCTTGCATCACTCGAGGCATGCAGCGTAGTTTATTTACATAATTGACCTCAACAAGATGGCTGCTTGGCTGCTCCTCTCAAACACAGGCAGCATCCACCTCTCACAGCAGAGATCCAGACTGTTTTGAGCAGGAATGGGACAGCACCTCACACTCCCACCATCTGTTTTTACACAGAGAAATGGCTATAAGGAAGCTACAAAGTCCTTTCTTCACCCAACCTTTGCATTTTTATACAGAACCAAACAACGGCAGCATCATGCTGCCCCAGTGTGTGACGATAGACAGCATGCCAGCACTGCAGAAGCACAAGAGGTGGGACGGGTGTGACATGTAACACAGCTGGTCGGCCTCTAGTGTGACATATAACATATCAGTCAGCAGCGCTTTATAAACAATATTGCATAACATGGCAATAATACTCATTTTCCGTCCCTGTTGTATGGCTGCTGATTTTGTCCTCTGCTTTTAGGGTAAGGAGCTCTTGGACCTCATTGTTTTCCCAATTTGCAAATATTTGCGATTGCTGTTCTTCTTGAAATTAGCTGCTAACTGGTACTAGCTGCTTTTTTGGATTCCCCAGTGGTGGGTCGCGCACATAACTTGTCAAAAAGTTACACCTGTCCCATCCTGCTGGCTATCCCTTTTGCACAGATGTTGATTCGGCGCTGTTACTACCTCCACTGCCAGTTTAAAGGTGAGACAACTCTGTCCTGCCATACTGCGATTGTACCCATTATATCGAAGGGCAAGGTGACATAAAACTCTTAGTTTATGGCCTAGTAGTTGTAGAATATGTGCAAAATTCAGTGCAAAAATCAGGCATTAAAAAGTCCTTTATGGTGACTAATAAGGAGCCAATATGCTACTAATATGCATGCCTAATAAGTGATCAGTTAACGGTAAGTCAGCCAGTCAGCTCAGGCAGCCAAACTTTTATGGCTGCCTTTTATTATGTGATTGCTAAATATTTATTCATATTTTTGCCATGTCACTCCATCCAAGTGTACACAGTCTCAGCAGAGCAGAGACTGGGGAGTAATGATAGCTACCTGCCTAGGGGAACCCCTTAGGTACATGCTGCCAATTTCAGGATTTTTTCTGCCCTGACGAGGAATGTGGTCTGTGATGCTTTAAGGCCTAGACAGTAATATCAGGATCTTTAAAGGTTAGGGAGCCTGAAATTTGAGCTTTTTGTCAGTAAAATCTAGGGACTTCACTTTAAATTAGCAAATAGAAATGTACCTAATTATGTTTGCAAGATGACCAGTGAAAGTTGGATTTCCCATACAGTATTCCCCACTTACTGCATGCTTGCATACCTGCCTATTCATTTTATGCCCTTTTGTTGTATTTCTTTCTGCCTCACAAATGCACACAATGACAGCCACAGCTCAGTGATCCTCATTAAAGGCTGCATTGATACAATCTGTTGTTGTTGCCATGTGAGCTTTATTCCCTGCCAACACCTCTCTCTTCACAATCTCACATCTCCTCCCTGAACAAGACTATCTTTCTCATTTTTGTTCCTCATCCATCTCTCTGCCCGTATTCATTTGTTAACCATTTACACACCTCGATGCACGAATGCGTGCACACATGCTAAATGTTTGCTGTTGCAATGTTGCATAACTTGGGTTCAGAAATAAGTCAGATTAATCTTCATTTATTCCAGCGACTGTGAGTCACATATTAACAAGTGCGGGTGAGTGTGCACACAGGCAGCAGATAGAAATGGTTTCCCATGATGGAGATAGCACTGGCTCAATTACAGTCAGTTTGGTTAAAATGTTTTTGCAGAAGTGCACATCATGTAGTATTTGATAAATTCTGTCCCTGATAAAAGGTTCCACATGCATGCTGGGACCGAAACTCTAGGCTAGGAATAAGTGTGTAAAGACAATGAATATGCGAAAGACAGCGTTCTGAACAATATTTTCCATTTCGTCTGCCTTTTCATGTGTAATTTGCTGTTCACTTTGGAGCAGCATTTGAGTCCAGTTCCTGAACTAGCAGATCTGAACTTGTTGCCTCTTTTCTGTGTGTTTATCAGGTACAACAGCCAAGCATGTGGTGTTCCTGGCAGGAAACACGGCAAAGCATGGCCTCCGCTGCAAAGCCTGCAAGATGAGCCTCCACCACAAATGTGAGAACGGGGTGGGACAGCAACGCTGCATGGGCAAACTGGTAAGAGGCATGATACAGGATAATACAAGACGTGATGTAGACAGTGCATTCGTCTCTTCGCTGTCAACAGTTTGGGAGATTCTGAGCTTATAATTACTGATGTCATTCTGATAGAAATCAAAACAGACATATTAGAAATTGGCTGTCTGACCGTTTCCCACCAGAATGTGCTTATTCAGAAATCACACTTTATGTGTGAGTGAGCTGGTACATCTGTGACCACCATCCATTCTCGTCATCGTCCTCATCATCGTTATATCATCACTCTGTCTGTCTGTGTGTTAGATAATAGTAATGCAGCCCAGTATTTACAAAAACGCTGACCTCCTCCTCACCTCCGTTAAGTTCTGCCGTGCAGCTGTCAACGTGAGCCATTAAATCGGGATCAATACAGTCACCCTGAAGCAGCTTCATAACCACTATCGAAGATGTCACACGTAACACTGTTATGATGTGTTTGGCATTCCACAGTGTCTTTTTTAATATGTAAGTCGAGCCTTGTGAAATCAGGGGGTGTAAAATAATATTTGGAATAATTATCACATCATTTATTATTTAATTTCAGCTTTTACATTGCGAACAGAGGCAATGAGATTGTGGAAACTTTTCAGTGTCACAAAATGGGAAAGTTGGCAATATTGATCAAAGATAATCATACTTAATAAGCTTCTGTTGCTACCTAATGTTTTCATTTAAATCTATCTCTGTATTTTAAGGCAGCCAGAAACACATACTGAACCCTTAAAAGGTGTGAACATTTTTTTAAACCTGAAGGCTTATTAACCCTTTCCAAAAAAGCTAAGTTTCGCAGATTGTAAAAGCTAGAAAGAAAACATTTATGTGATGATATTAAAGATCTAAAAGATTTCAGTCCCAGTTGATTTGACAACACCTGTAGTTACTGTTGTTATTAAGTTTAGTACTACAAGTCACAGAGCTCTGGGGGCAGCAAAACAAACTACTGTCATGTTAATAAAGAAGTCAGCCAATAATTGTGTGCGATATGTAGCCTGTCACCTGCCAATGTATCCTCATACAACGGTTCAGATAATGTGCTACAAATTAAAGTGAGGTTACTATGGTATGGTTCAGGAAAAGAATCATGTTGAGAATGTACCTTTGATGACTCAGAGTTCACTTGAAGTTGACATGGTCAACTGAGCACTGAGCACTGAGCACTGGTCTCCTGGGGAAAGTCCTGTGTTTTTGGACCCATCCACCACCCCAGCCTGCCTCCTAACTAGGCTGCTCAGGATTGCTTCCTTCTTTACTGCCATTGGCATATCAGTCACGTGATGACAGCCTTCCAAAATACATTAGTTTGTATGAATTATTGGCTCAACCTTACGTGGGATATGAACGAATTTCGGTGCATTACTTTACAGTGGAGAACAGCCTGCATCTGCACATGCATTTTTGCATTTCCTGTGACTACTTCATAATAAAGGTCAACTTGTGTTTCACCAGTTTAATGCTTTTAATATGAAGCTGCAGCAGTAGGAAATGTTCCCTTAGCATTAGCATTAACTTACAGTGTGCCAATCTAGTACAAAACTGTGACTCAGTAGCAGAGGAAAACACGAAACACCAAGAACAGTTCATCAAATCCAAATCTGTACTTAGGAGGTCAGGGTTCAGACACAGGAAGGCAGAAAAGTCTATTCAAGGAAATCACACATGAAGCCAAGCTGAGTCAAAAACTAAGGAATAAAACAGAAGGAAAAGGCTGGAAAGTATGAACATTACTTACTACACACAGGGGGGTGGAACAAGACACAGGTGAAACACATGAGGTGATTAACAAGGCGGGAAAACTCAGGAAGTAAAAGAAACACTAAACACAATGAGAACACATTTCAAAATAAAACAGGAAGTGGACACATGAGTATAAATTAGGGCATTAAAGACTTTGATTTTTTTCACGTCGACTTATCTGTCAATAAAGTCGAAGTCGAGTTGACAAGTCATTTGATGACGTCATCACATTGACACAGCGGAGGAAAGTGAAGTATCTCCACACATCTGATGTGTGTCTGTGAAGGCCCAAACATACTCGGGCGGAACGTATGCGGGACGGACTCTGCGGACGTCCTCAGGCCCTGTGCGCGCAAAGCTCAAGGCCCGAACGTACTCGGGCGTACTATAAGCGAAGCGGACTCCGCGAGGAATGTCCGCAGTCATTCAGGCTTCCATAGTGGAGCGCACTTCCGCGTCATAGTTTCCTGTAAAAATGTCTGTGAAAAATCCCCCGATATGAAAAATACATGCCGAGCGTGGTCGTAAAATCTGAGCTTTGCGCGCACAGGGCTTGCGGATGTCCGCTTTGAGTCCGCGCGGACCTCCATGGACTCCGCTCCGCGCACCAGTGACTGCTCCGCATGTATTTTACACATCGGGGGATTTTTCACTGACATTTTTACAGGAAACTACAACGCTGAGTCTGCTCAGCTTATAGTACGCCCGAGTATGTTCATTTAGTCAAGGATAAAGTATCAGCCTAAGCACACAGAGAGAGAGAGAGAGAGAGAGGGAAAAAACACACGACTTGTCGACTCCTCCTGGGGGGGCGTCGACTTGTGCCACCGACGTCGACGCGCAGACAAATCGACTTTTCTGTTAATGCCCTAGTATAAACGTGACAGAATATCACATTAAAGCATTTTTATCCCCGCAGATGTCACTCTTGCCACCCTGTCCATAATACTGCAAATATATAAATATTGCAGTACTTTAATTAGTGGGCAATAGGCTCAGTCACCATTGTGGTACCTCACTCAGCGATAAATAGTGACTTAGCAGACATTTATGTAAATAAAAATCTTTGAGATTATTAAAGAAGTGACGTAATTGGCTTTTTTTCTATAACTTCATATATTGTCTAAAGTCTAAGAAATGCATCTGTGAATTTCTGATCAGCAAATATATCCAGAAGATGCTTTAATTTAAACAACTCCTGTGTTTCTCTGAAAATGAGCTCTAAATGGGAGCCATAATAGAGGCAACAATTTAAGGTAGAGCCGAATGATCAATTTCAAATGTGTTTACGTGTTGACATGAAAAACTAGAGTAAAACTGTCTCACTGAGTAGTATTTATTTGATAATTTTTACAGTCAATAAGTCAGCTTTTTAGTGCTATGACCTTGCACTGTATTAACTTCCAAGCCATGTTAGTGTCATTATATGTAGTCTCCCTCCCAGCAACACACTCTCTGCTGGCCTGTCCTCAGTTTTGTGTGATGATGATGATAATAGAGATTGTGGGCTATTATGTGATTCACAATCATCATCTCCCCTCATCATCTGTGATCCTGCGTTATAACTGGACCATTTGGTTTTTGGAGTCGGTCTGTTGGGGAGGGCTGAATGTTTTTACAGGGGAGGGTTCAGTTACACCAGCAAAAGCCAGCGCCAAGAAACATTTAGCGCTTCTCCTTCCATAGCAGTCCAGCAAACTGGCAGTCAGCACTGAACTCGGACTCTTTAGTCATTCGCACACATCCCACACTGAAGAGAAGGAGACTGTAACACTGTCAGGTCATATTATGTGTGATTTCCTACCTTTTCTTACCTTGTTCCCCACAGTATTTGGCTACACTTAACTTGAGAAACTTTGGCTGGAATTACATGAGGAAATTTGGAATAAGCCGAGTTGAGAGAGAATAAAGTGCATAGATGTCATATGGAAATGATATGGAAGTTGCAGTAAAGGCAGTCTTTCCCCGTAACCGTTGTGACGTCTTTCCACTAGATGTCTGAGGGATGAGGCCTGAAGATATGATCTCTCAGGAGTGGAAAATGAGGTTGAGGGGTCAAGCATAAAAAGGGAAGTTTCCCCAGTGGAATACAGCTCTAAATTCGACTTACTCTAAACTTGGACACTTCTAGCCATGCATGTTTCTCTTGGCTTGAGAACCCTTTAGCAAAGAAATCAAGTTACCTCATACTCTGAGCCTTTATAAACCATGAAACCAGTATGCCACTATATATTTGTTAGGTTTCTGTACTTACTAAAACAGTGACAATGAATTCATGACAAATGTAGATATAAAAAAAATGGTGGTATTTAACAAGCAGGCTTTTGTAGTTCAACTGTTTGGTTATGTAACATGACTTCACCTTCAGCTTTGGCAACAGTCAGCTAAAAATATTATGTTTGTCAGAGGCTGTAATGGAAAAGTTACGTTTTCAGTGACGTGTTGTGAGTTACCTCGAGTCAAACATGCATTGGGCCTCATGCAGCAATATTCTCTTACATTTCTCTCATATTTTCTCCTGTTTTTGTTGAGAGAAAAAAATAAGAGAAGTCGATGCACTCCAGATGCACTAAACATTCTTAACCATCCAAATCTGCTCTTACCCAGGTGTGTTGAATGATGAGTCCCACTTGATCATAAATTGGAGGCGCATGACAGATTGTTTGTTAATGGCATAAATACTGCATAAGGGCAGGTGTTGTGCCATGTGCAAACACTCTGGCACGTGCTCAAGAGTTGGAGAGATGCCACCAAACAAAAGGCTTTAAGAAGACAAAGAACTTGAGCAGGAGTGAAATTCACATATTGTTGAATAAACTCAAAAAAAAGGGGGATTTTCTGGTAGTCTGCATGGGCGTCACAGGAAAGAAATGGCAAAGCATTTGTGATGCTGTAAATGCTGTGTCAGGAGAGGGACACTCAGTAAGTAGTATGTGAGCAATCCAACAGTTTTTACAGTTTGGGATTAATGGACCAATAGTATTTCTCAGGCCCATTAATTTAATTATCCAATCATTATAATTACTCTCAAATATAGAATAATCTAAGAACCGAAGATACCCCAAGCACAGCCGTACTAAACATGTTGTTGGCTCCTTTTTATAAGGTAAGCTGTCAATAAAATAAGTGTCAACCTGAGTATCATGGTGTGGGCTGGAAGTTTGATTTCCTTTTGGTTCAATATAATAATCTACATTTGGTTATATGATAGTCATGCTTTTTTTTTTTTATGTTTGTTGCGTTCAAATTTTTATGACTTTTGAGAAGAGCCATATAAGAAATCATTGGTGAATCCCAGGTATCAACAGGCGCTAACAAAGTAAGAACCAATTGTGGATACAAACAAAACTAAGATAAAATTTGTTTGTATATTAGGCCTAACGTTTTCCTGTTTGAATGGTTGTGTATCGGCCAGTGAACAAAGGCTGACCAGTCACTAAAAAAGCATTGATTTGGCCTCTCCTGACACACACATTTTTTTTATCGAGAATATTTTTATTGAGTTTTAACAGGATTACACAAAGCATGTTTACAGCAGCTATTAAACTTAAAGCATATGTTTGATGTGGAACAAAGCTTGAAATCAAATCACAATCCTCCCCATACCCTAACCCCTAATAATAGCCGGAATATCGTCAGTAGGATGGTCCTCCATCTCCTGAATAGTGAAAAAAAATTTTTTTATTTGAGTTACTAATTGAGTATTGAATCTTTTCAAGATTAAGGCAGAACATAATGTCCCTCAGCCACTGGGCATGGGTGGGTGGGGCAGCATCCCTACATCTGATTAAAACAGCCCAGACACACACAGTTTCTGTTTGAGCTCAGTCTTGGCAACTCTAGTCCAGTTGGAGTTTCTGGGAGTTCTTGGATCACACGATTAATTCTCAATACATGTCAGTTTATGTCTGCTTTAAACCAGGCTAACAATCTCAGTCTGTTACCAGTGAGAGCTGAGGAAATACTACTGTATATATTACACTAGATCTGCTGCAATAACACAATTGAGCTGCAAGTAAAGTATGTACCATTATTTGTGTACATTATCAATAACTACTTAAAGAATAACTTAAGTTTTTTTTTACCTGGAGCTTATTTTCCCATGTTTTTGTGTTAGGTGAATAATGGGAACAACGATTTTTTAAAGTGGTCTAGTATTGAGCGAGACCAGTGGCGAAATGGGCTGCAATGTAATACCTCGGGGCAATTTGCGTCCATTAAAAGTGGTTGTTTTTGCCACTGACTGGCTCAGATTGTCTGTACAAGTGTCTGACCACATGATGGCAAATGGACCTTTTGGTTAAAGAGTAAAATCCTTTTTGTTTAACTAGAAACAGCGCCCAAATCGCCTGTTGCCAAACTCTTTTTGTTTGTATAGAGCCAGTATATTTTCACATCTAACTTGGTGAATGATTCGTTAGTGACAACCAAACCAGAGTTGGCAATTGTTGGTACAATGGAAAGATGAATCACAACAGCTTCTGTGAGTTTTATTTTGTTTCTGTGGACTTTGAATGAAGTGTGTTTTACAATGATAAAATTACTGTTTATGTAAATGGAGTCTGGTGGGTTTGGCGACAGCGATATCAGGGCAGGTTTCTGGTTAAACAAAAAGGATCTTGCTCTTTAACACAAACGTCTGTCTCTGCAGGGATCCTTTCCATAATGTCAGACACTTGTGATGACAATCTGAGCCTGTATCACCATGATGAATAGGAATGTTTAAATAAATGCATAAATAAGTAAACATCCTGGCCTCTTTTATGTGTGGATGGCTGCTAATTCTCAAATTCAAAAATCATGAAAAGGACAGCTCTCTAATTGAATTATTTATTCATGCACAGATGTTTCAGGCAGACGTAGTGTGCAGCAGTGGAGTTTTGTCCTCTTCACAGTGTTTGTTCATTAGAAACAAGCATGTTGTGTGAATTTAGGACACATAATAAAGGCCTCCATGACTTTTTCTCAGATCTCCCTAACCTAACCATGTCAACTATCACTGCTGTCACAACATCAGTGGATTAAATGAAGTTTCAGACAGCATCAGCAAATCGTATCTTATTTTTATATGCAGATGGGTTCCCAACAAGTGGTCCTCTTTTAACCTTTTCCTGAAATAATTTGCCCCTGAAAGTCTGACATCTCAGTTCTTGAAATAAGCCTGAAGAGCTCAAGGGTTACTTATTTTAGCTGTCTCATCATGAGAAGTGTCAAATGAAGAAATTAATCACAACTGATTAGCGTTGCAGATTTCACCACCTGCCACTTGAACACATGAAATGTAAACAAACAGGGAAAAAGTGCAGTCCTCCAACTCTGATCTTCACATCCAGTAAAGAAAATGGATGAATGTTTGTCTAGGATGACTTCCAGAAATCAAAAACAGAGGAATAATGCTGAAAACATGGAACTATACATTAATCATTACTGAGTGTGGTGCAGTTGACTTTGTGTTTGAGGAGAATTTTAATCTTCTGTCATTCTTCTTTACTTAAGAAGGATTTGAAACTGATGGGGAAGTATTGATTGGATAGGACACAGGTAGGTAATGGATATATAAATGATGAATATTTGAGGGCCTTGAGAGATGGGAGGAGGACATGACGGGCAGATAAATCAAGACCCTGACTTTAAGACAGTTTTTTCTGGTCAGATTCATGGCTGCGGACAACCTGACATTGGACACATTTTCGTCTCCTGCATGTTCAGCTCTGTTTGTAACAAAACAGTTATGTATTCATGAAGGTCATCCACAACTGTAGTCTTTAATAGTTTAATGTCTTTGTGCTGGTGGGCTGGTGACATGATGTTTTAGGGTTGTCCGTCCACCTGTCCCATTCCCGGGAGTGTGATATCTTAGGAACGCTTTGAGGGAATTTCTTTAACTTTGGCACAAATTTCCCACAGTAACAAGGATGAACTAATAATGCTTGATTTAAACTTCGGTGAAAAAAGCTTGCACAGAGCTGCTGCAGAGCCACAGAGATGGTTTGCAGGGCTCACAGAATGCTGACTCGCTGCACGTCTCCAAAAAATGGGACTACACGCCAGGCATAGCAGACACCACAGAAGTTAGATTGGACATCAGAGCTGGGTCTGTTACAATGACAAACACAACAAGCACGGACCAGTCTGAAGAAAGGCTAGTGACGCAAGTTAGAAGATATAGCCACTTGTTTGATCCTTCTTTTAAAGATAAAAAAAAAAGTAAATATCAGTTGCTGGAAAGAGATTGCTAAAGAGCTGTAGAGTAATGTTGAAGAGTGTACCCGAAAATGGACGCCTCTGAGAGACAAATTTGTAAGAATGGTAACAAAAGATAGCAAAAAGCAGCAGCAGGAGTGCAGGGGAGAGAAGATACCGGCCTTTCAATTCTACCTCTCATAAAACACAGGGAAACTGAAGGAAATGACGGTAGAGGTAAGTTATGCAAATTTCAAAAGCATGTCCCAACATACATGTGTGGCATTGGTTGCTATGCACAATCCGTCTCAGTACTATATTCAATATGCTTGGCGAACATGGGAGGTGCCTGCACCAGCCTATGCTGAAAGCAAGTGCACAGCCGCAAAAGTATAAGTTAGACTTAAGCATTTGGAGGTCAAAGATAAAGGTCACTGTGACTGTGATCAACCAGCAAAACACAATTTTAGACATAATTTAAAAAAAATCATACGCTAACTATGACAGCATTTCACACAAATGTCGACTAAGATAATATAATTTAAGTAATGACATTTCATTTCTAAAAGGTCAAAGGTCAACTTCACTGTGACATCATAATGTTCTCCAAAAACACTTTTCCAGCCATTATTCAACGTCATAACTCAGAAACAGAAAGGGAGACATTTGGTCAGATACCGAATTAGTGACACTAATCTTTGGTGTCCACGTTGAAAAGGTGCTGATTGTATAGATCCTCTGAGTTGTCGGGTTTAAGACGTGAGAAGCATCCACATTTTAGAATTTGTAGCTTCTTTGCAGCAACATCCATGTTTGAAGCATTGTCTGCTGTCATTGCTACAACTTTGTGTTCTGTCCTGGTCCTCTGATACTCCACAAGGTTTGTGAATATTGAGCTTCTGTGACTGCTGTTGTGCCATGTGATGAAGCTTTCTATCAGTCCTCTGTCCTCCTTTGTCTCTAAGTGAAGACAGCATGATTCTCCCTGGAGGTTATTCTCTGGAATCATACCTGTCAATATGGTGATAATTTACATTTTGCCAAAAAAACAACAACTCTTAATGCCTTTTATTAAATTCCTTCAGAGTCCTCACGACATAAAGAGTCTGGACAGACATGAATGTAATCCGAAACTTGACTGGTTGGTAAAAGCACACAACCGTGAGGCGGTGATTCTAGTTTCATTTGAATAATAGTGTGCTGAAAGTTATTTAAATTGAGTGGAACTAATGTTGCACCTCAGCTGCGGGGTAGTGCAGTGCCGAGTGTGGACCGGGCCTGATGACATTTTGTAAACAATAACAGCCGCTTCAGCATCTGTGGTCCACCCCACCCTCTCTAACTCTCGAGCTATGTACCAGTCTTGTCATTGTTTTTCAATGTTGACGCCTTTTCGGGGCTGTTAGTCAGTGTGTTTTTCATTACATTGCTGCCATTACGTTGCTATGAACACAGTTCCCACCACTCCTAATAAACAGATTCTGTCGGTGCTGATTGATGTCGCCAGATGCTGGGTTCTGGTAAAATTAAGGTCTGAGCTCTTCACATCTTTATGAGTTAAGATAGAGGGACGTACATTGCAAGTCGTGTTTACAGGCTGCAGGTGGCACAATGCTTATAGGTGTGTCACTGGTATAATAGGTAATGCATGAATTTTTTGCATTGCTGCCGGATTGTTTCCAAAATGGTTCATAAAGATGCATAATACTTTAGATTTATTTTTAGAATAATTATAAATAATTTCAAGTTACCATTTTTAAATTAGAGAAATGTTTCATTCACCCAATAAGTTATTTTAATTTTTTTTTTTTAATTATTATTATTTATGTATTTTTAGTGTTTATTTCTAATAGTTATTACAAAAAATTGTGACACACTGTCAAAACTAAAAAAACGTGTGTACAGTAAATATTGACTCATCCTAAAACTGACGTATTATTATGGGCCTTAAATTGCCACATAATTGTCAATTAAATGACAAAATGTGCTTTTAAACTGAACCCTGCAAATATGAAAAAAATATTATTTCAGTTCCCTATCAGTACTAAACAGGTTTGTGATATATTAATTAAAATTAGTTTCTTTATTTCTGTCTATAATATACAAAGTTATATGATGCATCATTATGTATATCATATTATTTACTCTATCTATACTTTTATTTATTTTTGTCCACAGCGTGTTGTCTGTTTTTATTTAGTACGCTATGGACCTTTCTCTGTGTCCATGATAAAGTCATTATTATAATTATAGTCATAAATTCAAATGGATTGTTACTGATGTAGTTCATTATTAATTAATGACTCAGAACTGTTTTTCCCTTTCTTGCATCAACTTGTGCAATTGATGAGGAATGGTGCTTTTTTTGGCATAATGTTTGGGTATGTCAACACTCCAGCGCTTATTGTGTGCTTGGTCTTCATTCATACAGATCACTCAGCCATGAAAATGAGAGCTGTGCACATTCATACACAGCACACTGCTGCAAATTAGACTGTTCCATTGTGTACATTTATCTTAAAATTTAATTAGAGTTCTGTTTCAGGTATTTATCAGAGACTGTCCTGTCTACTCTGTCAGCAAAGCGAAATCAAGTTGTTGTAATTCATCCAAACAGCGATGTCCGACATCCATTGTGGCAGAACTTTATCTCTGTCAGTTGTGCTCAGAAACATCCGACTGAACAGAGTTTCGTGCAGTATTTCAGCGTCAGGGTGCTGTGCTGCCTGTGGTGCTGCATATTGATTTATCTCTAATGTGTGTGTCCCTTCTCTCTCTTTTTCCCCTCTCTGTCTTTCAGCCAAAAGGCTTTCGGCGGTACTACAGCTCTCCATTACTGATCCAGGAACAGTATGGCTGCATCAAAGAAGTCATGCCCATCGGTGAGCAGCTTAAATCTCCATAAGAATTTCACTCGTGTGTGGGAAGCGAAAACTTTACTCCGCTCCTCCAGAACCTCTTTTCCACTTGAGCTGTTTTATAAGATTTGCCAACCTGGTTTTATAGTATTGTGAATCACCACATGGCTATCCTGCAAGCGTAACATTTGTTTGCTATCAGCTTTTCTCATGTTCTGTTCTTTTCCAAAGCTTGTGGCAACAAGGTGGACCCTGTGTATGAGGCCTTGAGGTTTGGGACGTCGCTTGCACAAAAAGCCAAGAGGGCCAGTGGCTCTGAGTCTCCACACAGAAACTCGGTAAGAAAAGGATCATTTTTATGTTGGATAGTGTTTGCTTTTACCCTGTCAACACAAAATACTGCTCTCTAGAGCTTTATCTGTCCTATTTCCTGTCTCAGGTCTGCTCTTCATTAAGCTACAATGTACATACAGGTTATCACAGTTCAGTTTATGTATTATACTTGTTATGTTTTGTCCCACTACAACAGAAACACTGTAGCTGATGGTCTAAATAGATACTGCCACTGCAGGGCTGTAAACACTACCAATAAAGGCAGTCTGGACCAAGCAGTGATGGAGGGAGATGTCCGTGGAAACGCTCACATTACAGCTCTGAAGATGAACCCGACCGATTGTTCTGTACAGCCACAGTCTCAAGCCTCCTCTCCACCTCTGTGTGTCATGCACGGGGAAATCTGTTTTTCATAGCGTATCACTTTTAATGTAAGCTAAACTGTATATGCAGCCTGGATACGTGCCTCTGCGTGACGACATCTGAAAGCTGTTGGGTTCGGGCCATCCTGTCCTGTCCTGTGCAGCTGTTAGTGAATGGGCGGTGGAGGCTCACAGAGACAATGTGATCTCAACAGGGGTTATGATAATAGTTTCCAAATGCAGAGTTAGACACAGCATGTTTGCCACACTACAGTCTTCTCCAAAATAGCTGGTTAGACTGGGAGAGTGGATGCATTTTAACTAGTTGTTGGTTCAGAAATTGAAGTATCTATTTATCTATCTATCTATCTATCTATCTATCTATCTATCTATCTATCTATCTATCTATCTATCTATCTATCTATCTGACAGTATGTTTTGTCTCCCCTCTTTGACCTCTGCAGACGAGTGACTTGGATAAGGTTCCAGAGGAAGTGGTCGCTCACAGCAGTAGGCAGGAGCTGTCGAGAAAACACAGCGATGACGGTGAGTATTTGTTGCGGTACGCTGTGTGCATCTGGATTACAGCCATGTAGTGACAAAGGGAAAAAACACACACTTATTGCTTTTGCCACAAGGGAAGGTTGCAACATCGAATTCTCCTCCTGTGAACCATCAAATAAGCTTCTTTGCTGTTTTTTCACTGAACTGAACTCGCTCTTTTTGCTCTTTGCTGACTGTGACCCCACTACAGAAAACCCTGTAGACCTAAAGAAACATTTAGACCTCTCTTTTTTATCACCTGCATTGTGTGTGGCTCTTGATTTAGCGGTGGCAGGGTACTTTCAGCTGCACAATAGACTCTGTAGTGAAGGGCAAGGCATTGACCCTAAGCAATCTGGAACATTCAGATCAGAGCGACAAGGAGAATGGTGAAGCGCACCCAGGTAGTCCCTGGCATTGGAAAATGTTATTTGGAGCATGGCTACAATGCTGCTGAACAATTTCCTTTAGAGAATAGTATCTGACCCAACAAAAGAAGAAGATAATACATTCTTAGCCTGGGCCATGTGTTGGCCATGACACTGCTCCAGTTTATTCATAGTGCCTGGGTTAATGGAAAAAAGACTGAGTTCAATGGTGGAGATATTTGTGAAGTAGAAGTTGTTTCTGGTGACCAGGCCAATTTTTCCAATTGTAGCCAAGATGTCTCATAATTAAACCGGTTAATTGGTTTGAAATTTGCCCTTTTGTCTTCGCATTAAGTACTCATGGGACCAAATGTGGAATTTGTGCCACTTTTCTGGCAATGTTCTAAAAGTAGCAAAGATATAATATGTTGTGTCCAACATATAATCTGCTAAACATTGCAGATTTTAGGGGCCACAAGCAATGCTTTAGATTTTAATCTTGTTTATCAAAATGGTTGTTGTTTTTTTGTTTTTTCTTTGCAGTTTTCACAGTCATTGAGAACGGGACAGAGCATTACCTGCAGCCAGAGAGAAAACCTAATGATTTGCAGGTAAGAAACAAATCTCCAGGGTGGGGTTTGCATGTTCTCCCTGTGTCAGCGTCGGTTTTCTCCGGGTACTCCAGCTTCCTCCCACAGTCCAAAGACACGCAGGTCAATTGGTAACTCTAAATTGCCATAGGTGTGTATGTGAGTGTGAATGGTTGTCTGTCTCTGTGTGTCAGCCCTGTGATAGTCTGGCAACCTTTCCAGGGTGTACCCTGCCTCTCGCCCAGTGTCAGCTGGGATAGGCTCCACCCCCCTGCGACCTCCAAGAGGACAAGTGGTTACAGAAAATGAATGAATGAATGAAACAAATCCATCTGATTGTTTGACATATTTCATATCTGATGCTGACAAGTGTGTGTGAATGAGGACAGTATTGATATCTGAGCAGTACTGCTCTTCTAACATACAGCTGCATTTTAGTATTGTCCACAAATCAGACTGAATTGAATTTAGAGTAAATACGAATAATTCATAGTCATCTGCTTTGTGTAAGAAAAAAAAGGTTTTTGACATGATTATAAACTGGTAACAGGACTCAACCATTAGGGCTGCCTAGGGCAAGTGAATCTGGCCCTATCTTGCCCCATCAGTCAAGTGGTAAATAAGAATTAAACACATATTTTATCTGGATCTGATGATGGAAGTTGCTAAGGAGTGAGTCAACTGGCTTCGTTCTCATTTCTGTTTAGAGTGGCACATGCACAGTACAGATCAGGCACTTGTGAGAAAATGGTGGCGTGTAAAGACAAAGTTTATGAGCTGAAGTGTAAGCGAGCATTTCAATTATCGTGGACACAAGAGTTTAGTTGAGTGGCATTAGAGGATGTGGATGAAACTCCAACTATGTATGGTGCAGTTTGCTGCAAGCTTGAGAGCAAGGCTGATAAAATGAGGTTGTTTGGCCTAACACAACAGTTTGTATAGAAGCAAGTAAAAATTGACTGCAGGCAAGTAGATTCTGCACAGTTGGGAGGAATAAGAAAACTGAATGATCTGAATGTACTATTTTAGAGGAATGGAAAACTTAAACTGTCCTGTCAGCAACTTTTGAGTTTCACTTTTCGCAGTGATTGTTATTCTGCAGCTCACATACAGTCTTGTGTTATTGGTGCAGTTTGAAAACCTCTGAGAAAAGACTTTGTCCACTGACCAGTGCCTGAACTCTTCTTGGCCAGTCTGAAAACTGATACCCAGCCAGTTTGTTCTGGGTCCATTAAGCATGTTGCACTTTGCCCCTCGCCTCCATCGTCACTGCTGAATTTCCCAGGACTCAGAGGGAAAACTTCTCTTCCTGCTGCAACAAATCATAACCCAGCTGACACAAACACTGGCCTGCACTGATAGAGAGAAGCCTTGACCTTACGTAATGTTTGGATCTGCAGCTCTGGAGTCGCAGCTTCTGTCTTTATCCTCTACAGTGTCGATGCAGTGCTGATGGTGCAAAATTCATGCTAGTGAGAGAAAAAGGTTAAACCTCTGTGAATATCTTGGTACCTCCAGCAGAGTGTCGATGAATATTTTATGGGCAGATTTCAAAACTGCTCTCCTTCTTTTCTATCCTCCATGATGGGGTTTGTGGGAGACGTGCTTTCAGTATCAATGTTCTTTGTACATATTTTCTATGAGCAGCAATCTATCCTGTTTACTTTTATAGTTTAACATGTTTATCTTTGTTGTCAACAGTGGAAAAAGACCACAGATACTTGGACAAACACAAAAATGAACAAATAACCATACAAGGCAAAAAATATAGACATGTACACACACACACACACACACACACACACACAAACACACGCACCTATCCCCTGCAATACAATCTAGCAGTCCAGCCGGTCATTTCGGGGGAAGAGACTTGAAGTGCATTGTACTGTGTTATCAGGCTGGACCGAGCACAGCTGGCAGGGGGCTGTTTGTCTGTCAGCCGACAGGTCCATTAGCTCAGGCTGGCGGACGGACAGATGGAGGCTCTGCAGGGTAATGAGCAGAGAAAAACGCTCGAAAACTGCTTCTTCTCCGCCAGAGAAGAAGCCTCCAATTTGAGATGGGAGGCTCACACGCACAAATGGAGCACACGCTGTCACACACAGGATCCCCATCTGTTCGCACTTTCCAGGTTTAGTGTTAAACTACCCGAGATCAATTGACAGTAAAATAGTCTGGCTAATGCCATGCTCTCTTTATGGTTGGATTCTCTGTTATGAGAAGTTTGATTTTATTCTAGGTGGCGCTCTTTTTGTTTGGCTGTTCTTTTCAGGCAGCTGCTCTGTATCCAAAGTAACTGTTGTCCTTTTGTTCTTGCTGGAAGATAAAGATGTGTCACCGCCAGAAGCCAAATGGCTGTCACTGAAATAAAGATCTATTAATTTAGCTCTTAAAGCTGCTTGAATCAACATTTTTATACAACAATAGATCAAATGAGTGTGTGTAGCAACAAGTTCAGTGTACACATTGAAGCATTTAGCTGCTGTAGTAGGCCTGGGCATCATCTATTATTTTCATGCCTTCATACCTGCCTGACATTTCACTGGGGTTTACAGTAAATGATGGTATTCATGTGAAAACCAAAAAACAGAGCAACTGGCCTGCTTTTTACTCATCCTGTAATGTTACCCCCACCACTCACAGTTGCTGTGTATCTCACCTTAGCCACCTGTTCCACCACTTGAGACGAGAGCTGTGATTAAGCCCAAAAAAATCTGTTCCTACTCTACATAAACCCACATACTTTCTGTCCAATCCGAACCATGGCAGCAGTTTTTAGCCAGAGCCAGATAAAAGCCAGAATTTCCACTGAAAAGAAATATGTACATTATTTATATTAAAACATTTATTACAAGTTAAAGTCATCTCAAGTCTTTTCAGTGCGGAAACAGATGTATGTGACCAACTCCGACATGCACTTTCTCCTACTGAACGTTCGGCTCAGCCCAAAAACTGTCACGTATACTGCCACATATATCAAATAGGGATTATATAACGTTTCCCCTCATTCATGAGAGACAGGAGCACATTGCATTACACAGACTATAAGGTCTGCATTTAAAAAATCAAAGGAACAAAACTACGGGAAATTGGAGCGAACCTAAGCCGATTCAAGCCCAGGGGAAATTACAACCCTAACCCAGGCCAAACCCATCAGGTGGGGTCGGGTCTGGGCAGAGAATCAAAGCCTACTACAGCAAGATTTATTTCTCAGGAGTTGTAGGAGGGAGAGGGAGAGGTACATACAATCGCCAGCTGGCCAGAAACATCCTCCAGATTCAAGCTAATATTAGTCTCTGTTTGCTAGACATGTAAATAGGAAACTGTTGACTAACAGGTTTACCATAAAAAGTTTATAAGGTGATAATATGTCAAAGTTGTGTTCACAGGTTGTTTTACAGCCCTGAGTGGTCAGGAATGCACACTACTCTTTTTTCCCCTCACCACATTGTCCCTCACTTCAAATACTGCCATCTTTTTTGATAACTTAGTTACAGAGGAGGCTGCTATCTTGACCCCCCCGACCTCTCATCCAGTGTTCAGGCTCCCATAGCGTCAAGAGTCTCTCAAGGCCAGCGAGCGGCTCTTAGTTAGCTGTAATGGATTGCCACAGCTTGATGTTGTTGTTTTCACCCAGAGGCCACAGAGGCAGTTTGCCTTGTGGCTGCAGCTAACTCAAGTCATCCATCAGCCACATTGCCCGTCCTCACGGATGATGCTCAGGGAGCCACAAAAGACCAGAAACACTTCTCTTCATTAACTATATAGTGCCTCCAAGATGGCAAATTCTCCTTTTTTTTTCAAAAACAGCCTCAAGTGTGTCTTAAAAAGTGATTCTCATAGCTTTTGGCAAAATTTCTCCCCAGGCATTATACACAAACGGAACAAGTTATCATTTGGAGAGATTTCAGGGACACAGCAGGCATTATTCAGACTCAAGGTATCGGTGATGAAACAAGAAAACACCCACCCATTTGCTGAGCAGGTGTGAAGAGCGTCAGAATGGCGACGCATCTCCCTGCTAATTGTGCTAACACTTCTCCAACAACTTCCTCTCCACCCACAGCCCTGTCCTGTTTAAACTTCCTGAGCGTTCATGAAAACCTGATCCCGCTTCTCCCACTCGTGTTGACGGTGGATTAAAAGGAACAGATTGCAGAACAACTTAAGCGGCTCCCCGGTCTATCAGTGTTCTGTAAACAAGGGCTTCTCCTGCCGATGTGAATGCCAAAAGACTATTTTGAGATACGGCTGTGAGAAAAGTGACAATGGAGAATATGGTGTTGTATTGTGTTTGTGCGACTATGAGCTTGGTTTAACTTAACTCTCTCTTTCCGGAGACTTCTTGAAAATCTGTGTGTTTCTGTGTGTGTCTGTTTTCTAGTTGGAGCAGAGCCAGCTACAGAAAGATGTCCTCAAGCTCAACACATATGTGGCCTTGTTCAGCTTCACGCCTCAAGACAGCCATGACCTGGAGATGAAGTCAGTTTACACATACACACGTCAATATAATCAAGAAATCCCATTATAACACTCACTGTTATTACTGTTGCTACACCCACACTAATACGTTTTCGGTTTAAAAAGCATAACTAGTGCTTCATTTACGCCCAGCTACCACACTTACCCTTCTTGTGTGGGTACTGCCATTGCTTCCTCCAGCAATGGGTAATGCTACCGATACTGCTCTTATATGTCGCAGTGTTAGCTCTGCAACAACTCCCAGTCTATGGCTGTTTTCTCATATAAACTCCAGGCTATGTCCAGAAAATCAGGTCAAGACGTTGTCCTGAGTTTACTTTTCATATATGTAGCACACAACAGGACACTGGTTTTGGGCGAGGATGGAGCGTGCAGGAGGCAGGACATGACACAGATTACTCTGCGGTTTCATAGCTGATTTGTAATTTGTTCATAAACTACAAATCTCTTGCCATTCTTTGACTTTGTCTGACGATTCAGCCTTTACTGACAGTTAAACATTTTCATTGATGTCTTCATGTAAATGACCCCTCTTCTTCCCCCTTGGATGTTTGGTTTCTCCTAATTTCGTGCGATCCACATGATAGAAATATAATCAGGACGCCCACTCATTTGCTGTGAAATTTATTTACACATTGGCTCAGTCGGACATTACATAGACTTGTACTCGGGAGCTGGTAGGATATAGTCACATTTAATGTCCGATCCAACTGATTCAGACATTTGCGCTCTCACATGTAGCTCCTCTGGGTAATGTCTAGAAAATTTGCATTTGCAGTGCATGTGTAGAAGGGATTTAATGTTTTTCACCACCTTCACCACCTTATTATCATATATTGTTGTCATTAACAGTTTTACCTCATCATCGCTCCAAGCAAAGGAATCTCTGGTTTTAATTTTCACCGTCTCTGTAGTGTTTTCTGTAACTAAGCAGCCAACTGCAAATAGACAATCTTCCTCCTGTTTACAGGAAAAAGGTATACACATACTCGATGTATGTAAATTATTATGCGATATGCGTTTTCAGTATGGATGGAGATTAATTCTGAAATGGTGCTTAAATGCTCGAAGGTACAGAGATTGTTTTCATTTTAAACAGCATTACTGTGGATGTTGCCTGAGTCAGCGATGTGATTGACTGTGACATGCTCATAGTGATCTCTTTTGATACATTTTTTGCTGTTCAACAAAAGAAAAGAGAAGGCAAAGTAAACAAAGAGGCCGAGACACAATTCAAGCTCACTGTGAAATTTAATGAAATTTAATTCAAACCCTCTGAAGAAGATCGATTGAATTTAGCACTGATTATACATTCACACACATACATCCCCAAAGGTCACCTGCAGGGTTGGATGTAAATTACAACAAGGTCATGCTGCTTATTTCACCTTTAAGCAAACAAATCTGCACCAGGAGGCGAACAAATCTGTGCTGGGCGGGTATTATCTTGTTTCTGTTTACACTGTACCACTGATTGCATATACACACACAGCATCAGTGACAGAGAAACAGATTCTCTGAGTGACTGGTTTATGAGATTTATTCACTTGACTCCTGTTGCCTTTTGTTGCATTAACAATTAAACTTAATGTATGTTGCACCTGCTGATTGCATTTGACATAAAGTTAACATAAAATTAACTAATAATGGGCAGATGAATCGATAACGTAAATAATTGTTAATTGCATCCCTACTCAGCAGCACAAATATGGGCATGTGAGTCTGCAAATACAAAGAAATACCAGTGAAATGCAATCAAAGTGTACTTTATGCTCGCATACAGTCACATGTACACAAGGTGTTTATTATTACACTTGGAAACATGAAAGCAATCAGAAGAGCTGTCTGCTAGTTGTCTATATTCATCTGCTTTTTAGTGGCAGGAAGTTCTGTTAATTAGTGCTTCTGGGTTTTATCTTATATAACCGCTGCACTGAGAGCACTAGAAGTCAAAATATACAAGAAATTTACAAAAGGAACTAATTAGCATCCTCTTTGTAGCAAATGGTCCTGAAAGATTTATTTCCCTGGAGTGGCCTCAATAATAATACCTGTGTGTGTGTGTGTGCCGTGATGGTTTATTTATATCAGTTACTCTCATGTCTTTTTGGATTTATCCTGAGAGAAAAGTGCAGTCTTTGGAAAGTCCATTTTGAAGTCCTTTTATAGCTCCCATGAGGCGCAGACAGTCTACCAGGGGCTGAGAAGGGACATATTATTTTTGAATTCTGGTTAAAAAAACCATTTTATTTTGGTTAAAAGGATGCTATGTTCGATTTGCATTGGCCAATACATAAAAGCCAGTTTATGTGAGAATATGGAGAGAAAGCAGCAGGAAGTACGTGTCGCTTTTCAGACAAACCTATGAAAGAAAGCTCCCTGTCAGCCTCGTGGTTGTAATCTGTAATTGAAGATATTGGGCACCTTGTATGGCAATGATATTTACAATTTGTTTAAAAGAATTACAGAAATGTCAACAAACCAAATAGCAAAATGACATCAAATCCACCATCACTGGCAGTTACATCTAAATAAAATGAACAATAAATTACATTAATTTACTTTACTTATCAACTTAAGGTAATAATATCAAAGATTTTCATTTGAATAAGTGTCTCTTGAGTCACTATCTATGGCCCAGTGAGGTAACTCGATGGTGATCCACTGATGATGCTATATTTCCAGCATTACGAAGTGAGTGTCTGTGGCGCACAGTTTTCCATCACCCAGCAGCAATTGGTAGGGTAGGCAGAGGCCACAACAGCCAGCAACAGACTCACTCTTCAACTTGTCTGTGAAGCAGCGTACTGGTTATCCCAGTCTCTGCTCGCTTTGCAAGTAAATGGTTGCTGTGGCCTGGAAAGTGAGTTCCAAAAACACACCTGCAATTACAGCTTATGGCCATGGGTGCCACTATAGAGAACAAAAAATATCTTTAAGAGTAACTTCAACACCATAGACTGTATAAAAGAAGTGGACAAGTTGGGTGTGATTCAACCCTCGGTCCACCACAGCATCACCTTCTCATTTAAATATGCTCACTTCTGGCTCCATAAAACCAAGATGGCGATGGCCAAAATGCAAAAACTCATTCAGAGCGGTACTGTACAAACTGATGGGCTCTGTCACAGTAAAGCTTTCCACAGCAGCACATGACTGCTTCACTTCTTCCGTTGTTTACCTTCCACCAATAAAAGACCAACTTAAATTTCTTAGAGCACTTTGCTAAGAAGCAGCTCAACAAAACAGATTACACTAGTCACAAATATATATTTTCAGAACTTACCATGTAGCCCTATGGCTTTGCTCACTTCTCTCCAAGCCCACTGCTTTTTTGTTCTGTCTCTGTCCTTTATATCTGATTCTGATTTATTTCTTGAGGAGAAACTCAACCAGATCTTAATGCTGATAGGCTTTTGTGACACATTTGAAATTCAATCAGTCTTCCCATTGACTTAACTGTATGTAATTGCGCCATGTCAAACCCTCGGTTAGTGTTCGATGTGAATACACCATAACACTAAATAATTCAGTTAATTTAAAAGAAGCTATACACAGTTTGAATTTGGTTTCACTTGTTAACTAATTCCTATAAGTACGTAACTGCAGAAGAAGCTAATTTAGGCTATTAAGTAAATCCGGTTCGACTACAAGGCCAGCAGTGACGATAACCATCTAGCATACATATTCTGTTAATGCAGAGTAGTCTGTTTTATTTCCTCCAACAGATTCTGAAACTCAGACTACAGATTTTATCCCTTCTTTAACCATAATTGATAGGGCATCAGCTGCGACATACTTTGGATGAAACAAGCCCTCTGGTAGAGTGTTCACGATGAGCAGTCCTTCAATATAAGTACCCATTTGCTCCTGGTTCTCTCAGAAATCCTGCGGGGATTTAGGGATATGAGAGTGCACTCGTTCTCTCCCTCTTTTACAACACACACACACACACACACAGATGAATATATCCTCTCTCTTCGGTCGAGAAAAGCCTCACTCGTCAGGCGTAATTTAAAATTCATTGACTTCTTCTGTTGGACTCCACGATACCTTCTGCACGCCACAAAGTTCACCAAGCTTTGTTTCAGTTTTACTCTCCTGTGTGAGCCCACATCAATGTTTTTCTCCTCGGGCTGTGGCTGCAGACAGTAATCAATACATCAAACGTTAACACATAAATCACAAACGGGGAAAAATGGAATCTTTAATGAAAAGGTTCAATTTTCATTTTAAGTGAGAAAATCAGGTTTGATTAGTTTCGGTTGCGGCTACATGCTCTGATTACATGATTACCTTCGACTATGTGATGATTGTAATGATGATGAGTTCGGCACTTTGAGAATACAGAATCAGAAAACCCACTGTTGTAATTTCAAACCTTTTATCCCACTTCTTTTTTTAGTTTTTCATAAGGAACTAAATGCTCAGAGGAGATGCTCATATGGTACACTTCCTGTTATTCTTTCACACAACATGTATCTACTTTGTTTTCATCACTTTAGAAGTTTTAACAACGTCGGGTGCTGTGCTGTTTCTCACCTACAATGAGCAGTGTTTTCTGAGTCATGGCGAGCATTACCAAGCAAAGGACAGCCAGTGTTGTAACCGAACCACAAGAGGAAGAAAAAAAGGGAAATTACGTAAACCAGCATTTGGCTCAACTGTGCTGGTCCTTTTGATTTTTATTGGTCAAATTTAGCCGACGGCTTTGAACAGATGCTAGTAATTATGGTGCATGCGGCGATGGGGTAAAATGATTCATGCGTTTCCTGGACAAAGACGAATTACTCACAGCAAACAGGATTTAGAAAACACAAACACCTTTTTTTTTTTTTTCTCTCGACTTCACAGCATTCATGTATTAGAAGGCCTCTTAAAGAGATCAAGTGCAGAGGTGAAGCTCCTCTAATGTCATCAGCACTTACAATAACTTACAGGTGTTATTTAATTCACCCTGTGATTTACTTTTCAAAATCTGCAGTAACTTGCTTTGTTAATGGATCAACAGCTTCACATAAGAATACAGAACAGCAGGCTACTAATGATGAGGGTTGATTTTGTTAAATAAAATGAAGATTGTCTGTCGCTAGTAGATTTTTATCATTGTTAACTCTGTGCGTTTGTTAAAAACTCCATCTCCATATCACTTTTTAATCTTTCCAGCTGACTACATTCAAAACCAGAATGAACAAAAGACTTCCTTTCATGAAAATCAAGTTTTTAACCTTGTTAACACATCTGCATATATTTGTATATGCTACAAGATATAGTATGAGCAAAATAAGCAGTCAATGCATGGCTTAGCATTTCCGCCTTGGAACAATAACAGTGTTAAAAGCACAGATTCAGACAGCCAGGCTTTGTTACATCACAATCCTAGGAAACCAATGACATGAACGTGAGGGGTGGGGCTTTCAGTATTATTAACATAACACTAAGGGAATGTCAGTTCATGAAGTCTGACCTCCTGTCCTTCCCCTGACTTAGTATATTTGAGCGTAACAGAGTGTCATTGTGCACGCAAGGCGTTGTCCTCTTCTCATTGGCGGTTCCACTTCCTCCTTCACCACACCACGCCCCTGCCTCGTGTTAATCTGACTCCTTCCCGCTGACGGTGGGGGCGTGGATCCTGTTTTGAAAAACAAGAGAACAACACAACTCCCTACACGTGCTGTACCTTACTATCTGTACATCACTTCCTATTCTTTTTACCATATATGAAACTAATTATCTAAGCATTGTGGTATGTGCTCCTCAGCTTTCATGTCTCTTCCTCTCCTGTACTTCTCCACTTCTGCAAAGCAAACACATTCAGATCAGCTGAAATCATCTCAGTATTCTCATTGTTCACACATCTAAAACTTATATAGTGAAACACAACTTATAGTAAAACACATAAAATCATTCTATTCTCAACAGCAACAAGAGGGGTATTGGAGAAGAAACCAGGTGTAGCTACATAGGCCTATCTGTATTGTACCTGAAAATGCAACGTTATGACAACTGGTTCCAGAGGGCAATTTTTTGGAAACAGCACTATCTCCATTGTCATGTAAACTTGTAGTATGCAGTTCCTCTGAAAACGGAGACTTTTCGAACATGTGCATAACGGTTCCAGTCCCTATGCATGTGTGAGAAAGTCGACCATCACAACAATGATGGTGGACTTCCAAGCTCTGTTTGTGCTGCTCACCCTATTGAGTGTATCAACGCTTCTCCAGCAAAGTGTAGATTTACTGTAGCAACTCCACCTCGTCGTCCGTCTAGTCAAACATTTGTGCGGTTGCCATTTTGTTTGTTTATACATCGCCGCTCTGTCGAAGGACGCTCTTGTGCAGAGACATGTGTTGTTTCATTACAAAGTTACACTGCCAACTACTGGACTGGCATGTATACTACAACATTTTTGTACTACGTCATTTTTGCAGATCCGTGTGCATGGTGAATGTTATCAAAATGTTGTCGTCTGAAGGCGAAACTAATATCACAACAAAAATGAAAAGACGATTCGTTTTCAGCGGATCGTTTTCGCATAAACAGGGTTTTATCACGTTATTAGCTGTTTGAAAACACAGTCCAACTGATCAAATCAAATCAAATCAAATTTCTTTTTATATATCACTTTTCATGCATTAAAAATGCAGCACAAAGTGCTTCACAGAATAAAAACATACAACAAAAATAATACATTCATATTGAACCCCCCCCCCAACAACATGTGCGTGCACACACACACACACACACACACACACACACACACACACACACACACACACACACACACACACACACATCACTGGCTTGTGATGGCTTGTGTTAACCTATAACTGTGATGTTTTTAACTTTGTAGAGAGCGATTAGCAATTTTTTCATTGAAAAACTTCAAAATATGTTATTTCGACAACCAGTGATGAGTTTTTAGGGATTTAATCAGTGCCAGGGCAGGGAGTTTGAAGGGGTTCTTTAACAGGCTCTTAATTGGTACATGTAGGCATATTGTGCTAAAAGACCAAGGCTAAAGCTAACAGGCCCCAGGCAAAAAGTCAACATCCTCACTAGTTGATGATCCATGATTTATATCCAGAGATGTAAATACGGAGCATTGACCTTTTATTGTAGGATAGCTGATCAGTAATGAGATTTATTTCAAATTTGTTTGCAGACATGTACCACTAAAGCACAGGGCTAAGGTGGCGTATCAAAATTTACATGGATTTATCCAAACATACAGATTCAAAGAGAACAAAATTGACCTTTTATGAGTAATTTCTTCTTTGTTTTGCTCTATATTGCAGTGCGGGAGACAGAATCTTATTGGCTGATGACTCCAATGAGGACTGGTGGAAGGTAGGTACGAAACCAATCAACGTTCAAAAAGTGCAAAAATTCTAAGATGTTTGTAAGTTTGTTGTCGTCCAGTTTAGGTTTGTTGAGACCTGTGTTTTCCACAAAGCCCCAACAATGCCCACGTGAGACATGAATTGATAAATTACAGGAATTCCAGCTGTAAATTATAGGAGCGAGGCAACAGGCCACCGCAGGACACAACTGCATGACAGATAAATTAGGGAGACAAAAGGGCCAACACGTGACTGTACAGAGGCAGCCGGCTGCCACCAGACCATTGAGAAACTCATCACGCATTTTACCTCTGTTGCTGTTCTCTACAGGCTGTAGATAAACTCAGACATCTGGCCTGTTTGGTCTTTGAACAATGGATACTTCACCTGATGTAACACCTGCATACAGTATATAGTTACTGTAGTGCAGGCATATACAGTACATCTTCTTTATGTCAATGTATCAGGTAGATATCAGTGCGTATGATCTTAAATAAAACTGTCCACAGGTTTTGTGTACTGCAGGCCACAGGACCCCTGTTGTTTTTTCAAGGATTTTATCTAATCACTGGCGTTGTAATCCTCTTATGTACTGTGCAGCTTTTCCATGTGTCAGCTGTTTTCATTGTGTTTCAGGGGGTAATTGAGGACAGGATCGGCTTCTTCCCAGCAGCCTATGCTCATCAGGTGCGATCTGATGACCAAGTGTTCAGATGCAACAGGACGTTCATCGGCTGTAAGGAGCAAGGCCAGATCACCCTGAAGGAGGGACAGGTAGTACAGACCCTTATGAGGATGATGATGATGGTGATGATAGCCAGATGATTGATATTTTAAGTGAAAAGAATTCACTTAAAACCAGGCTGGACAGGATGTTCCCCTTAAAATCCTAAATTATCCTGCCCTGTTGTTATGGGTCATCTGTGTCAGTGTCTGCATCTGCAATGACTCTGCCTACTATTTTCTATTTTTTTTTCTTTTCCTATTGTTCAGGACGTTTCTGTGTTTTGACCTAGGGATGTTTAACAATGCAACAGCAGCAGAGTGCTATCCAGCAAACACCTGCTGTTGCCATTTCTCCAGGCAACCAGGTGCCCAAGTAGCAAAGGACCAAAGGATCTAGTAACTGTTTTGTAGAGCTTTTTCCATAGTTGGTCAAAAGTGCGCCGGTTCACCTTCAAGCGAGTAGCTGTGATCTTTGATGGGTTTTGTCATTGTTATTCAGTGTCAGTATTCAGAGACAATTCAGGGACATATTTGTAGCCTCCACTGCAAGACATAGCAGAAACTCTATCAGTTTCAACCATGTATGAAAAAAAACGAAAGAGAGAGGTGAATGGAAAGAGCCTGGCCTGCAGATGAAACACAAAGGCCCTTTAACTGCCTGGAAAACGCAAGGTCAGGTGCTGTGCACTACTTTTGTGCCTTTTTAATGCCTGCTTTCAAGAGCGCAGCGGCAGGTTGTTTCTGTGGTTGCTAAGCAAACTTAGCAAGCACAGTATCATAGCCTATTTACCTGAAATCCTGAGTGCAAAGCTGATCTCCCTCTAGGTGTTGTATGTAAGTGTGTGGGCCTATCATCCTATACCTGTGGTACAGATGTAAAGCTCTAGCAGCCCTACACCAAAATGATCCACTTCTTCATAGTTACCACAGATGGATATTTACGGAAAGAGGGAAAGATATCTGTCGGCTGTGATTGGTTGGCTGTGACATGCAGTGCACGCTGCTAGGTCCCACAAGTTGAACTTAGTAGCGCAGCTGTCCCGCAAGAAGACCATGCAGGCAGGAGCTGGGCATCTGGTGGATGTTCATACCTGACAACAGTGAAGAAAGTTGTTGAACACAATAACACCAGCAGGGTGGACGAAAAAATGTTTGGTTCACAAGCACAAGTGCGTCATTAGTTAAAGACCCACCATTAAGCAGGTAACCTGTACAGAGATGCAAATCCCAAGTCAAACAGAATCAATCCAAGCCAGCATGTGTGACATTTTGAAAATAAAAATACTTTCACCAGACAGTGATGGTAGGATTGTTGTTAAGGTAAACTGCCTGCCTTTGGAGCCACAAAGACAAAACACATGAAGGATTAATTTAGACCAAACATTAGCAGGGTTGATCACATCGTCCTCATCACACATCGCCATCATCATGGGCTGGAGAAGCAACGACCTTTATCATGGACATAAAAACGTCCACATTACCAGGTGTCTAATTCATGATCACACCCCAGCCATTAGAGCACATCAGATTCACATTATCCTGCAGCTCTTTAGCCATCTTATTACCCTCCTGCTGCTCCCACGTCGCCTCTTACCTCCAGCGACTCTCCCCTCCGCATACGCTTATTCACTGAAAAGCTCGACTGGAGTTGGCTGATAGAGAATCCCTCTTACGAGTTACCATTACATTAGCATTTTGGCATAATGGCTGTACTCAGATTAGGCCCCCTTTTCCCACAATGCTTCCCAGGGCATGTTAGGACTCAGAGGAGACTAAAGTAAGCAACCCCCAGTGGAGATGAAACCACCGAAAACAAGATGAGTCCGTGACCCTCTGCCTTTCTTTTCCAGTTACATAAACCCAGGGGAAGATTTTGTAGAGAACTTAGAGCAAGCATGCAAATACAATGTGTTCTGGCCCATCGTGAGGGTCAATGAGAGACATAAGGAGCTGGAAAGAAGGAAGGAAAATTTTGATCTCAGTACTCATCCTGTAATCATTGCAATGTGATTAACAGGCGTAATTGAAACACCAGTATCAGCATCGTTATTATCTTTCAATATAATTGTAATCAAACAAAGCAATTCAGCTGGACATGTATAGCTCCTCCAGGTGCTTTGCCATGTATTTTGCCATGTGCTGATATGTCTGTCCATCTGTGGACAAAATTTGTCAATGCGCTACTGTAATACTGCAACAGTTTAAGATAGAGACACGAAATGTATGGGTATGTAGTTTAGATCAAAATGAAGGTTGGGTTCAAACATAGGTGTGGTCCAAGCAAGAGGGCCAGAAGTTGGGGGACAGGAAGCAGGGGTATTCAGTGAAGCCTGGGACACGCTCTTTGACCCCATGGGAGCAATGGAGCAATGCAACTGGAGCTGCGATGTTGGAGAGTTATAGCAGCCAGTGCTAGACATAAAGGGACAGTGTCCTCTCAGGTGCTCTTCGGTTGCGCTGTTTTTAGCCTTCCTGGGTGCGCTTTGCCTGACAGAACTTTTGGATGCACTCAATTTGATGGTGGTTGATATTCAAGAAAGTGTTTGCATATAGAAAGCATTTGTTTATAGTCTATCTATCTATGTTAATTCTTCATACAAAAATATAACGACCCAAAGCTGACTGTGGACACCTCAGTGAAACATATCAATCACCCCTTATGTTCTATGATAGTTTATGCATATTAGGGCTGCAACGATTAGCGACTAATGGATGACTAATCGACTATAAGAATAATCTGTGACTATTTTAGTAGTCGGCTAATCGGTTTTCATAGAAAAGTACTATAAAAGTACCCCAAAATACTCATTGCAGCTTCTTACTTTCAAATTGGAGTTTTACACACTCTCCCATGACGGTGAACTTAAACCCTTTGGCGTGAGTACGAAACAAAACATTAGATGACATAATTTTGGGGTTTGGGAGAGACAGACCGAGATTTTTCAACTTTTTAACACATTTTTTGATTCGCCTTTATTCATGGTGTGAACATGAACAAAAACAGCAGATCAAGAAAAAAACATTTGCACCTGCAAATTAATTGCGTGGAAAAAAACACTTCTGCTGTGTAAAGGCCCTAAAAGTATAGAGCCAGAAGTATGTAATATGTTTGTGTGACTGTACTTATCATCTGTACTTTATATTCTTAATAGTTTTCCAAATTAAAGTAAGATTTAATTATTCCCCTCAGATCTGTGTGAGCAGCGAGGGCGAACGCAGCGGCTTCATCAGAGTGGCGAGCGGAAAGAAGAGAGGCTTCGTGCCCTGCGATGTTCTGGAAATCATCTGAGACGAACACTCAGAGAAATGAAGAGAGACAGACAGAGGGAGGGAGGTGGGCTCAGCCGCCTGGAGGTCAGAGGAGGGGGAAACTGAACCTGCAAAATGGCTGCAAGGAACCAGTGAGGAAGTTTGCCTCATCAGAAATTTGGAGTTTGGACGCACAAGTGATGCTGGATGCGGACTTCACTTTGTTGCAGGTCAGAGTCTCTGTACCTTCTTCACTCTCCTCGCAGCACAAAGACAGACACTGAGACGACGGGCCGTTTGTTGTTCGCAGGGAGACAGGAGATCGTTGTTTCTGGATTTGATTTAATTTATAAAGCCGATTTGTGTGTTTTTTTTCTTCCTTTACTTTTATCCTGCTACAAGCTGTTTGTTTTATAAAAGTGAAACTGCCGCTGGGCTGTTTAAGCCAAAGAAAAGGAAACAAACACTTACCACAATGATTATTTTTCAAGGTTTCAGCACATACAGTACAATGGCATTCCTCTTATAGTTTAGTTTCTCATGCTTTTACATTTTGTTCCAAGCTTAAGTTGAGCTTTTACTGCAATGTAGTTTGCAATAGACTCCGATATGTCCTTGATGTCAGAAGATGATGGAACACTTGAGTCGGAATAAACAGCATATACATTAAAATGAGAACATTTACCTTCTTTGAAGTCTCAAATCTCCTTTAAAATCTACCAAAAGAAAGCCTGACTTGGATCATACAGTCACAGTCATGTGACAGAACTGAAAAAGGTTTCAGTTGGAAAGTGGCACATCAGATGCAACAAAGAGATGTGTGGGAGTATTTACAGAGGAGTTTGACACAATCAAAGATTTCACAGATTCTCAATGGTCTTCCAACAATATCGCTCTCATATTCCCCAGGTTTGTAATGTCTTACTCACATTAATCCAAGATTTTACTTCAAGGTGATGGTAATAAAGAATTATATCATCATTAGAACCAGAAACTGTTAAAATCTGTGTTTCTGAGCCTGTTTATACCTCATATGAACATGCCTGTCAGTGATCTGAACATAAATGGACAGCCTGGAGCTGGTCACACAACACTTCAGTGTCACTAAAAGAACCACCACATCTTGGATTGATGACGTAGGTCTTGTTGGGGATGCAACAGGATGCGTAAGTGCTTCACTACAAAAGATAAGTGGTCAAATGCGTCCCAGTCCTTAACACCTGTATTTAACTTATACCAGCCTATGAAGAGGCTCTCAGTGGACACAAAACTTGTCCTTTACGGAGGGATGGGAAACAAGAACTGGTTCCAAATAGTCCGATCCATTGTAATCACAAGCCTCCAGGCTTATAATTCATTTTATTGAACAAGAGGGAGTCATGGCAGAGAAGAAGAAACAATCCAAGGTGTGGCTTCATTTAACGAATTAAGATGAATGCTGCTTGTAATGTCTGTAAAATGATCATTTCAAGTAAGAGTGAAAACCCTAGCAATATACTAAATCATCTTTCCTATCGACATGGGCTTAAACTCCAGGAATGCCACGTACCTGACACTCTATGCACGACCACCGCTTCACAAACAAGCAGCATGTTTGTTATCAAGTTGTCTGTGTAATAACAGCTGATTTTTTCTTTGACTAAGAAAACCTAAATGAAAATGAATGCTGTACAAATATTCAAATATTGTAGGCCTACTTTTATTTCAACACAGTAAATTGATTGGGTTTCGATAAGGGAATCAGTGAAGAATCAGACTGTTAAGCTGAATGAATAATGGCCTTGGTATCAAAAGAATATTATCAGTTTCCATTCCCACACTTACCAGATTTAACATTTTGCATTTTCTCCATGCCGCAGAATCTTTTAGGTGTATCTTTTTTGTTGTTTGTGTTTAATTAACAGATTCAATTTTCTCTCGTTTTAATCATTTTCGTCAAATGTTACAGCTTCATTGCTACAATAATGATTTAATGATCATGTGATGTGCTGGGGACGCCTTGTGAGCACATGAAGGCACCCATGAGACAACTTTTCCAGTTTGCATCTTGACATCAAATGTGATCACTCGTGTGGTTTTCCACTCTTCCAGCACAGGCGGCTCTGAACCGTACTTCTCGTTCAGATTCTAGTGAGGTGCGTTAATGGAGAGCTGCTGCATCACAGTAGATATAGTATATCTCTTTAAAATTGTTCTGCACTGACAGTAGGCTTTATTGGATGTCCAAGAACTCTACTTTGTACATACTGTACATACAAGATTAAAATCTCTTCTTTATCACAGCAAAAACAAAAAAGTGTATGATTAATGATTTTTGTGGTGTCTCACCTCTTCTTTCTGTAAAAACATATGCCCTAATATTTCACACATTTCATCCTAAATGTGCCAGATTCTTCCGTCTGTCAGAGTGATTCCAAAATTCCGTCACGGTTCTCTCTCCTCTCGTGCGCATTAATTTGCTATCAATAATAAGCTCATCATTCGCTCAAGTGGGCCCAACAGAAAAATTATGCATCATGCAATTATGCATATTACGATGTGATTTAGTTGCCAACGAAAACAACTGGATTGTGACTCAGTTATTCAGACTGCATAAAGAACCAAAGCCACAGCAAGAAAGACTGCAGTTGACGGGAAGACACATCCAGCACAGAGATGCTTTTGTTAAGCTTTTTGTTTCACAATTGCTTTGTCTCAGTTTTCACATCAGTCCCAGTCTCTTTGCTAAATGCTCTAATTATCATTATGAGCTAAGAATTATCTCTCTATAAACACTTTGTAGTTTTAAATTCAGGTTCAATTTTTTTACTTTGTATCAAGAATTTTGCTCCCATGCTCTGTTATGTTAAAAAAACAAACTACAAACTGTTGTTTCCGGGACACTTTCTCATCTATCACACAGTTCAGTAAGCATTGCTGATTTCCCCCCCATTTGATCTACGGGACCATCTGACCAGACAATCTGCACACTCTGCAGCCCACCACGGGACAGTCTGCTTCACTGCAGCCTTCAGAGGCTTCAGCAGCTCCATTAAGCAACTGCTCACATGTTTAAATTGTCTCTGGAGGCGAAGACCAACTGCAGAAGTTGAGACCATCACAGACACTTTGCTGTTTCTGGGTCTGCCTGTGTTCCTGCTTTGTGTGTCTGTGTAAGGACACACACCAGGCCGTCACTGCAGGACACCAGCAGGTCTCAGATATTTGACTTTAGCACCACCTGTTGGCGTAAAAGAGTAACAGCAACATCCGGTTACTGATGAACTGATTCTGTTCTGGTGCCTCTGAAGGAGCAACTGTGAGTTTGAAAATTACACTGACACTTTCACTTCATCACTTTCATGAATTCAAAATTTGGGTTTCTGCAGACTCTGAATGCATTAAGCTTCAGACAAGGGAGTGCTCATTCACTCTGAATCACATGATCAGCACAACCTTGTCTTAGTCCACCATTCAAAGTAAGTTTAAGTACTTCTTTCAACATTAAGACCCGAGTTGAAATTACTTTTCTATGTGAAAGATCAACTTAAAGCTGCACTAATTAAACATTTTAAATGAACAACTGATGAAATGATGACTTCCTGTAATGTGAAAGGGGTCGCTCTTTTTGGTGAACCCACATTATGATTATTATGAACCAATTCTGCAGCTCCTCTCAGCTCTACAGTGCTTTATTATTGTAAGGCAGGTTTCTCTCCCCTGTCTTACCTATAAAGTTACTAGTTACCGAATTAACTATCACAGGGCTGTGGGTGAAGCAAGAGCACAGGGACAGATTCTCTGTGTAACTTAATCCACTTTAATGTCCGAAAAAGAATGTAAGACACAACACAACATCGACAACAATAGTGGCATCTCACATCTTATATATATCACTCCTCCAAACCCTAATCATAACTGTCATTACCTGCACTTAAGGTGGGTGATATTAAGTGTGACACCTCTTCCTAACATACAGCAAGCGAGTGAACTCTGACAGATGCGGTGCAAAAAAGTAACAACATTCAGGAAGCCTTCCGAGCACTGAGGGACCCTAAGCAACGGCTGGTTGATGCTCTGAAAATAGGTTTAAAGTGTGCAAAGCTCCACCAAAATGGAGCCAATGTGATCAAACAAGCAACATATCGCTTAGCCTGTTCTCTGACACACAGAGATGACATCAGTGCCTAGTGTTCCTTACTCAACTCTTTAACCATTATAAGCACACACTCTGGGTACTAATAGCACACTGCATTTTGCCATACTTGTCGGTGTGAATGGACTCATGTAGCCACTGGACTCTAGTGTCATCTGCTTTGTGTTGATATAAAGAGGCCCAGACCGTGGATATCTTTGGAGGCAATCTCCATTTACTCCTGACAACTATGACAGGAAGAGCTGAAAACAAAATCCTCTGTCAAATACAACCCTATAAGCTCCAGCCCCTACACAAATTAAGTGACACAGGATTATGTTACCATAAAATGAACTTATAAACATGTCTTATTACGACCAGAAGCAATGTCGCTTACCTCTCCCATGGACTACAACAGCAAAAGGGGAGAGGTAAGGCGGGAAACACCCCTTTATAGGTGGGGTACCCCCAAAGGTGAACGTAGGGGGACAGAAACTGAGTATCAGACGTTCTGCATATTGACTATGGAGGCCTGAGCGTGTCAGGTAAGAACAACTGAAACAAATTTTGTGTAATTATAACACAGAATATTACAAATGTACATTTGACTGCTGTATGATTGACCCTGTCAAACTCAAAAGTACAGAAGAATACAAATTGAGACACAGTAGCAGTTAGCGACTAGCTGGTGAACAGCTTTAAGCAGCAGAGACAGACATTTCTCTCAGAAGCTGAGACCAAAAACAGAGTAAATGTGGGTGTCACATTCGCCAGTTGGCCAGAAACACAATCCCCATGGATGTGTACATAAGTAATTGTTTGATACCACATAACAGCTTCATGAGGTGATAAGGTGTTTGGTTTACAGCTTGTTGCCTTACATTTAGTTAGCGTAGAGGACCCTAGATTTGAAACGTCTTTACATTACACTTTACATTTGACGCATTTTGTATGTTAAAGGGGACATGCAGGTCCTGCCAGCGGTTATAAAACCACATTGTGCGTGTGAAGGAGCATATAGATGAACAATGAGTGTTAAATTGGTGTCAGGTTGGTGTGAAGCAGGAAGCTGGTTTAGTTGCTGGTGGGGGGGGGTGTTTCACACCCAACACAGTAAACGACTAAATCCTAATGAACTCCTGTGTTCATATTTTGCTGAACCCCAGTAAACTGCACATGTAGACAAATATAGCATGTAGGAAGTACTTCAGTTGCAGTTTTCTGGTACCATGTGTTTGATTTGCACTGCTGTAATATTCTTGCGTATGGATCCACAAGCACATTGCGTCCTAAACAACATGTGGGCCAAGTAACGTCTATTGTACAAACCTGGTCAAGTATTGCAGTGGGGCCAAGGTCGGGGGATTTTGCACATGAATCACTTCTTAAGGTGGGCTAAAGCTGAACTCATCTGTGTCTTCCTGTTTCCAGAAAGAAACTAAAGTTTACCAGCAGCATACAAACACACCTCAGTCGTTGCTGCTCATTTAACCACCCAAGGATAATGTAACTTTGACGAAAATGTTTAGTATGACCTCCCTGAAGCAGGTTTCAAGTCCCTGAAAGCTGATTTCATGAAGCAAATTTAATACAGACCAGGAGCTGCTTTAAACAGGCAAAAAGAGGAGGTTCTTTCAAGGGGAAGAGAAAAGGTGATTTGATTGATTATGACTGAAGCCAGACCACCATCTGCACAAAAACATGTCTGCCCTTATAAATGCACTTCACATCGTCCTCAGTACACAGAACCTCCTCAGACCCAGGACCTACCAAAGACAAGGATTACACTAACTCTAACTTTAGTTTCAATTATGTAAACACTCTGACATATTTTCTCATGATGATAAGATGGGATATCCTGGGCAATATATGAATATTATTCTCTCCCCAAAACTTTTTTTATACTCTGTTGTAGGCTACTGTTTGGTGCAGAAGCTCTAAAATGAATGGATGGGTTACTCAGCAGACCCCAAATCACCAGGGGCCACTCTGGCTTTCACCTGAATGTCACTCAATGTCGGTTAACACGTACCAACCTGGGAGAGACTGACCACAAGGAGAAAAAGAAATGCAAACCAAACAAAAGAAAGCACAAAATGGCCACCACAAAGAGCTACACACACACACACACACCAGGAAAAAAAAACGACTACGAAGACACACAAAACACAACAACAAAAGGCAAAACCACTACAAATTCTGTGCTCCTGTGTAGAAGAGGTGGTGGGGCCTTTTGCATGTCTGTGCTCAGGGGCCCATTGTGTCAAAATCCTCCCAGGATCCTCCCCTCTACACACCTGACCTGCATCAGCCTCGTTAGTCCTTCCCTGCTCCAGAGTTTTTACCCAACCCAATCCCAGTCACCTTATTCCTCTCACCTGAGCTTCTCCTCCTTTTTCTCCACCTGCAGGATGGAGAGATCAAAGACAGGCAAAGTGAAGCCACAGCCAACGGATAAGATCCCCTATGTGTGTGTAACAAAAAGTGAAACTCCGCAAAATATCACACCTCCCCATCCACAGATACCACATATAAAGTATCTCTTATGGATTGGGTTTGTTGACTGATATTTACTGTCTTTTATTTTTTAATTTCAATCATAAAATGTCTCCGTGTATGCTGCTCTGTTCTTGCCTTTGCGATTAAGTATTTTAATATCTTTTGTGTCATTTCTGTACATACCCTTATATAGTATTTTTTTCTGAGACATATTTTGTTTTAGCTGTTGTTAATGAGGGAGGTCTCTGAAAGACCAAAGTGACAAGGAGGAGGATTTATTCACTCCAGTTTAATCATGATGCGAGGGAGACAAGCGTACAGACAGAGGAGGTGAGGAAGGGTGACTCACACAACCTGATGAATTTCAAATTTAACCCACTTGGTGTGAAATAGTCCTCCAAAGTCAAGGCTACCCTGTCCTTTATGAGAGATGATAACCTGGACTGAAGGTTAAAATGGGTTCTTGCTTCTTCCACGTGTACCAAAAGTTTATTTTGACAGACCAAACATTTAGCTAGTATGAACTAGCATGGTCTGAGTTCTCGAAATACATCTCCTTATAGGTTAATGTGCTCAGTATGCTAGTTAACTGTCTCTTCAACATACCTGATTACCCCTAAGAACTGTGATGCTGTGAATCGTAACTCATTTATTTATTTTTATTTTATATACAAATATATATGTATATTTTTTTTTTTTTTTATGTGATTACATTCACCCACAGAAAATTCCACTGAAATGGCAAGGCTAGCTGTTTTTACGCTAAGCTAAGCTAACTAGCTGTAGCTTCATATTTATTGTAAAGACATTACAGTGGTAATGGTCTTCTTTATTCTTTTAACTCAAGGTCTACTTACTAGATTTATTACTAGATTTACTAGATGTATTAAGATAGTGGTTGGTCCATCACTTTGGTAAAAATAATTTAAAAAGACAAAAATACTCTCTGTAGGGACTGACATTATGTCACATTTTACGCCTTTAGCCTCATATGGGTCTGACCTTAAGCTCTCTGCATTAAAAAGATGAGCTCAGCTAATTTCTCACATCGTAGCATGCCTCAGGAATGAGTCCTAAAACCCGCAAATGGGTTAGCATTTCACCACTCATCATTTCCTTGTCTCAGAGTCAGTGTGTTTTTAGTGAAATGCCTAAAAATAACATGCCTGTGGTTAACGCGTTTTGTTCTACCACATTAAATGCGTCAGTAAATACCCTACTCATGAACTCTGAAGACAGTTTCAGGGTGCCCAGTAGTTGTCCTGGTTGAGCAAGCACCCCATATACAAAGGCTGTTTTCTTGCCGCAGCGGTTGCAGGCCTGCGTCTTCAACACCAAACCACAGTCCTTTGCTGCATGTCACACCCCCCTTCAAATTATATCTGTACCATCAGATAAACGCAAAAAGCCCCCAAAAACATCTTTAAAAAAGGCAGTTGCTAACAGTGGCTGAATGAGACAACAGAACGTCATCACGCCAAGTCGCACCAAACAAGGCTTTGCAGTCTTGTTGTGGTGGTGACTTTTGGTCCTGCAACCAGTGTAGTTCATTTATGGACAAATGTTAGTTTACTTACGGTGATTGCATTTAGGCTTCAGTGATCACAAAAAAGATGATTTTGATGAACAAGTGTCATAAACGCTGGTTTGCCACAGAGCTTATTTTCTGCAGTAATCCAAAAGCCAATGCAAAAATCCCATAGGTTGTGACAAGGGGAACAGTGCGAAACTAGCTTCCATGTTGGCCAGTCATCAGGATATTCAGGAGTGCATGCTGAGTGCTTTGTGTCAGTCACTGTCATGACCAGTCAAGCTACCTGAGTTCACAATCGTCATCCCCGTGTTTCCTGTTTTATTTTTAAACTCTACCTCGATTAAAGTTAGTTTCTTCTCTTCTCTTCATTCATCAAAATGAGGGAGTAGGGGGAGAGTTCAGTCCGCACAGACGTCTCCCCTTGGCTCTGCCTTCCCTGTGCTCCCTACTTTTCTATCTACCTCGGCTCTTTCCTACTTTTCCCTCTGGCTCCCACTTAGACCCCCAGATGACACTATTTCTCCCACTCATAGTCTCAAGTATGTGCATCGGGGATTGTAACATCTAATCATAAACTGAACTGATTTGTAACCATTGTCTTGTCTCGTTTCAGATCCAACGTCCTGTCAAGTTTCTCTCCTTTGTGATTACTTGCCCTGCCCCAATGTGTCATGTGTCACATTTGTATCTCATTGTCTTCCCCTCCACTGGTGCCAGATCGTCTTTACCTTTGAATGAGAGTTCCAGTATTTTCCTAGTGTTTCTTGTGAGTGTGTTTTTGCCTTTTGACCACCCGTTTTAACTGTCGAATTGGACACCTTTGCCTGTGTTACCCATCACCTGTCCACTGACCTGAGCCTGATGAAAGATCCTGACCTTATATCTGAGTCTGTGAGTCTGCTTTGTGAGTCCTTTGGCAGCCGCAGCTATGAGCACTAACGGAGTGAACAGCCAGTTGACAACCAGTTCTTTCAGTAGACAATAAGACTGGGCATTTAGCAGAGGCCTTTTCAAGAGCGATACATGTCATAATAGTGTGCACTAGGGCCCTTCATAAAAGTTTATTTGTAAGGTACCATGTACAACATAAAGTCTAATGTTACCATTTGATGTGTTGTGCTAGAGTGAGTTTAATCATCTGTAGTCCCTTGGCAACATCAAAATCAATCAAATAATACCAGGTTTTTAGCCCCTCTCTCAAGCTCAACTTCGTCCTCCTCCATTTAAGAGCAACACACATGAACTGCTGAGTGATTTGTATTCTAATTAAAGAAACAAGATTTTAATCACACTGACAGATTAGATTGTAGTGGTTCATGCAGAGTTGTGATGTTCAGATAGTGAAGCTTTATGGTTAAACACTGTTGTTCCAGCATAACATTTCTTTAAACGCCAATGAGTGTATTGATTGGAAAGATGAGTCTAGATGGGGTGGGTGGAGTTGAGGAGGTTGTTTTCTGTGATAATGGTCTTCAAAAAACCACAGTTTGTGACTAGTTTGTGACTAGCCGCTGCTTGTGGTTAGAACTTCCATTTAAGGAGCCGTGCAGGCGAGTTGTGCAGCCCTCCACCTCTTGTATAAAAGGTGTCACAAGATGCACAGACACTTGAGATCACCGCTCTCTGCCAGCATGGAAAAGTCTTTATTCCTCCTTGTGTGCATTCTGGTGGCATGTTCAGGTGTGCTGTGGTGTCTTGATTGTTTATTTATTGTGTTATTTTTCATGGTAACGGTTCTTCAGCATTTTTTGTTTTGTTTTGCATCTTCACAGTCTGGACAGTCGACGGGGGGAGACTCAAGGTCACCATTGACGATCAGGAGCAGGTGGACATGGAAATCTCAGTGGCTGACAAGGAAGGCGTGGAAGTCTCTGTGAAAGCTGGAAAGGTAATATGGCTGCTTCAAACACTGCTAGTCCAGCATTCATCTTCAAATATCAGATGACAGAACTTGCATGATTGCTGTGTCTCTGTCGACTATGCAACCTGAGGTCTGCTGCTATTTGTTTAAGTACTAGAGTGCACTTGTGACACACGTGCATGCATGCACATAAACAATAAAGATGCACTTCCTTTTGAAGGTTTTATAACAACTGTTCATACGGTGGTTAAGTTTACATACGTTAGTCAGCTATAACTGACCACACGATTGTGGTGTCAGCCAAACATCTATCTAAGTAGTATTATATTGTCTCTCTTCCACGACACACTTTGGAGATAATTGGATCTTTAAGTGTGGACCAAAATGTCTATGAATTTCAGTCAGATTATGCAAACTGCAAATATTCTATTTCATCACTTGGAGGTAAAAAAAAAAAAAAGTGGCCGTGCGTAAACCTAAACTTGGCTTTTGCTTGACACCGATCTAATCTTAAATCCTGACTTTATGTCCAGTCACAGCCTAAACCCAACCTGAATAAACTCACTTCTGTGCGCACAGTGATACAGTCGGCAGGTGTACTTCGGTAGAAGAAAATAGTTCTTACGTGAAACTGCTCTCAACAAGGTCTGTGGATTATCTGGGTCATTAGTTCCGGAAAGAAATTTTGCTGTTGCATTTTTCAGATGGTAATCTATTTATTTATTGATGCTTGACGAGCGCTCTCTAGTTCCATTATATTAGAAAGAAGGTATACATCTTTGCAACTCCCACCTAAACATTCCATATTGATAAATAGCACTACAGTTAAGAGGTAAAATATGTATTTGATATTTTGTCCCATCAAAAGCAAGTACTCATTCTCCAGAAAAATGTTATATCATGTTATATTGTATTAGGTTGTCAGTATATTGTTAAGTAGCAATGACAAATATGTTCATTAACACTTAACAAACTTAAAACATTTCTAGTTTATTGTTTATTTAACATTCTTTATCACGTCAAGTATTAATTTCATGACACATCTCTTCACACAGCTTCCCGGTGTGTGCTGGGCGTGCAAGTGGGCTTTGAACAAGGTGAAGAAAGCCATCGGACCCAACACCACTACAGAGGTAAATGAAAATGTTTAAAAGGCTGACAGATCGCCGGTGCATATTGGGAAAGACTGGTAACAATCATAACAATTACACTCTTACAGAAACTGACATCAAAGCTGAAATCCATCTGCAACCAAATTGGCCTCTTGAAAGCTCTGTGTCGCAAGTTTGTGAAGACGCACCTCGCAGAGTTAATCGAGGAGCTCACCACCACTGATGATGTGAGGACCATTTGTGTCAACACCGGAGCCTGCAAGTGAGTCACCAGCCTGCCATTTTAGCATTTGACTAACAACATACCCAGAAATATTGAATCTTTACAAAGTCCTTCAACAATATTCATTATTCTATGGAAGCAGTTAAGAGACGAAAGTATTTGAATTGAATGGAAACTGCACTTGTGCCTTTAGTTAAGCTATGGCGTGTCAAAGGTGACACACACACCCAAGGTTGTTGACCCCTGCTGTTGTGTGTGGTAACGTTTTATGGTACATGCTTATCCCCATACAAATAAACATAAAACAAATGAATATAGATACAAATTAAATTGTAATTATTTTAATCTTTCCCTGTTTCTCTGATGTGCTCTCTTCAGGCCAAAGGAGTTGGACCTGCTGGATTATTCACATGACGAGGATTCAAAGACTGAAGTGATTGAATATGTCCGAGGTCGTATGCGTGCACAATAATCACGCTAGCTGCACTCAGTTTGCTTGTAGCAGTGGCGTACTGACCACCAACTCTGTGCATTACAGTATGTGATAAAGGATTTCTTACAGCTTCTTTCTGTCACTGCTTTTGTGTTGCACTTTATGCCTGTAATGTTATTTTCTATTTTTGCGTCTGCACACAATGATATCAATAAAGGTTTGCATTTCAAATGTTATGAGTATTCTTTGTTGGTCTAGGTTAGAATTGCATCTGCAGTCATTATTTCAACTTAGGTACAAACAAACAAAAGATAAAAAGCTCTTTAACAGTCAGACAGTGACAGCGTGCAGCTATATTTCATGTTCAGAGTGACTGAAAACAAAATTAACTTGACTACAAAGTGGACTACTGCCAGCGCAAAAACACAAATGAAACTGTCGTGGTTTTCGTGACGAAGCTTCTCAGAACATTTTGTCGATTTCTTAACTTGAATTCCACTTTTATAAACAACAGTAACTAAATAAATAGTAAATAGACTGCATTTTATTTTATTAGCAAATTTTAAAAAAATAATAGTGGTGAATATAAACCGCACCTTGTGGCATGCAGAGTGTCTACATATACATATATGTTGCTTTTAAGTAGACAAAAAAAAAGACCAACACTTGAACCAGCAGCAGGATGTTGTGGGCTGTTAATACCCTGTCCTCACCAAAGCAACAAGACAAAAGTGTTACATGCAGTTTTGTGTGAAACGGGTCACACGGGCTTGAAGACGTAAGAATGGCTCACTGCAGAATAGAGCACACCAATGGCTACGTTCAACCCTTTAAGATATAAAGTCTTTTAATCTTTATTGCTCAGATTCAGATATGTGACCGCGTGTAACATGTAGATCTAAAAGGCCACGGACAAAGCGGCACCAATGTGTATTCGATGTTGCCAGATAAATAAGTAAAAGGTTTTGCTTTACAAAACTACAAAGAAAAAATGCACAATGAAAGACCAAATGAGTTTAATTGTTTTTCCCCCCTTAAACATCAAATCATACATCAGTGACTTTCACTGATGCACACACATAAATAAAGACGTACAAAACACATGAAACATAGAAGCTATTTACACACACTGTCCGTAGACGTCATGTCACTGCGTCTTTATTTTTGTGCAGTTTGCTCTTTTTGAAGATTTACCATCTTTATCATCTTGATGATGATTGATGATTTCATATGGCTCAAAGTTTAGTGTCTCTGATGAACAACCTGCCGTCATCTCCGCAGCACATTTAATTTTTCCCCTCTTCATGAGGAGGCCGCAGCAGAGAGCAGGCACCTGCTGTTTCGGTCAATGAAGCGCCCATGTGACCGACCGGCGTCCCAGCTCTGCTTTAGGGCCTGACGGTCCAGCTTGTTGAGTCCCTGTGAGCACAGACGGAGATCCTGGACCAGCTCTGACAAACCATCCAGACCTTCGCTGTCCCAGGGGCCAGACACCGCACAACCTGTGGAAGACGCAACCTGAAGCTTGTTTTATCTGTTTTTGGCTCAACGTTGTATTGGTAATGATACAAGGTTATAATAATACCTCCTTACCCTAACCTTCCCATATAATCAATCTATTGTTTGTTTTTCACAGTAATTAGTAGCTAGCTCCTAAAATGTTCAGGCAGAGGTTCGGTGCAATGCACAAACCGCAAGCAAAGAGCTTCCTTCTCATTAAAAACAATAACAAAAAGGCGCGTTAGTTCAAAGCTAATCACACTAAAAATACTTCTCACATTTACTATAATAGTAATATGCCACCAAAGGCAAAGAAGATGACTGCTAGAAAGCAAACATGTAAACAGTGTAGGTTTTAGATTCTAACCCCTCAAAAATGAGTCTATAAATGTTTCATGTAGAAGACAACACGTTCAGCACATTTATTCGGCCTCAAGGAAACACGAGGTGTGTTTTGTTGAGAAATGGGGACTGTGCATCAAACACAACAGGCTACCTGTAACTTATGACCCCCCCACACACACATACCTTGGAGGTTTAGAAGGGTCAAAGGTCGACAAGCCTCTCTGAGAGAGATCAAGATGCTGTGAAGTCCCGCTGAGGTGACAGATGGATTACCTGACAGGTTCAGATCGACCAGAGTGGGACATGAAGGCAGGCACCTAAAGAGAAACCAAAAAGTTTAAACAGACACAGAGAACTGCAGAGGCAAACACAGGACGACAGATTGGACAACAGAAATCCTTTTGCGTCCTCCTCTTGTATCTGAATTCTGAACACATTCACAGACCTTTGGCTTCGAAGTTATCATTACCCCTTAATTATTATATGAAGAATGTTATAATCATGATTAAATGTATGCATGTTCTCACCTGGCCAAGGTGGCTATACTGCTGTCCGTCAACCCGTTTGCTGCCAGACTCAGGTGGGTCAGTGTGCAGTCGTCCTGTGCCGAAAGACAAAATGTTTTAATTGTCTGCACTGTAATAAGAAGTGCAGTTGGACATGATTTATGTGTGTGTACCTGCGACAGGATTTTGGTGAGGTGTTCCAGGGCCGGGTAATCAGCAGGACCCCTGCGGACAGCAGACAGGTCCAGGTGTGTGAGGCAGTGGAGAGGCAGAGTCTTCAGCACCAACTCAAAGCCAGTGGAGCCCAGTGCATTGTGGGACATACACACTGATTTCAGGTGGCCCGATCCTGAAAGATCACAAGGTTTTTTTTTAATAACCTCTCAAAAAAATACAAGACTTGACTAAGAGAAGACACTCAAGTTGAGAGCTTAATTGGTTCTGTTCAGCTTTAATTTAAAACCTATGAAAGCAAAGACAACTTCAGAGTGTCAGAGACTCACCTATCAGAGCGCTGGCGAGCATCAGTCGATGCTGCTGCAGGAAGCGAGCGGTGAGACCACATGCCTGCAGAGACAGCTTGGCTAACAGAGGGCAGCAGGACAGCAGGCAGGACAGGGACTCAGACACGCCGTCACCCAGCTGGTTCATACTGAGGTCAAGCTCCTCCAGGCACTGTGAGAGGAAAACGACCACAAACAGTTAATGTGCATGTATGACAGAGATTTCTTGATTAAATTCGACTGATATTAAACCGGTGACGTGTCAGTCTCAGACATGATGGAAAAATGTTTGAGACCGTTTCACTCACTGCGGTTTGTGACACAGGGTGGGGGGGGGGGGGGGGGGGGGGGGGGGGGGGGGCAATGTCAGTGGTTCACACTTGGTTAATGTGACTTGACTTCAGCAAACTGTGACGTGTGAACTGCAGTGTGGGGAAAAATAAGCCTCTTCTTTTACGTACTGAAATCAAAACTGAAGTTCAAAGTACCACCACAGCAAGACCATTTATACCACTAGTAGACACTACGTTCAGACTGCAGGCAAAACCAGCCCAAATCTGATTTGTTTTTCTCATATGTGACTCAGATCTGTGTTAACAGCACAAATCATATGGAATGTGATCTTGTCAATTCTGATTAGGGGGGAAATATGGTCCTAAATTGGATACAGGTCTGATTTTTTGCAGTGTGACCTCAGTCTGAGCAGTCATATCGGAATTCATGCGGTTTCGTCACCATTCTGCTCTGGTGGGAGTCATTTTGTGAACACTATCCCACCACTTGCGGCTCAGACTATTCAGTCACACACACGTCTGTGCAGCAGTTGCAGCCATTACGCCACACAAAGCCGTATTTAAAACGTTGGCTCTCTCTCTCCTCATTCTCCTTCTCATCCTCGTTGTCATCTGCTCATGAATTTGCCAGCTTCAACTACACATCAGCTTATAAACTAAACTGTAAACTGACTTCAGCGGCCTCCATGTTTTCTTCCATACATCAGTGTGTTGCGTGTGACGTGTCCAATCCATGACAGATATGGGACCAAACTATCTTTAAAAGAAAACCGTGATGACAGCAGGTGAACTAAAAACACTCTTTACCGGAAACGCAGGATGACTCTGTCCCTTTAAAGCATTCACGGCCTTCTCCAGCCCCTCCCCTGTGATGCTATTGGCAGAAAGGTCCAGCAGCCGAAGCCGAGGCATGGTGACTGTTGTGGCGACCAGCTCGGGCAGAAGGTTGTCATGGAGACGGTTGCCGGAAATACGCAGCTCGGTGAGGCTGGCCTGCAGTTTCAGGGCACGAAGGAGCGGGTTGAGGGAGGAGGGCGCCAAGCCGAGGCCGCACACCGACACGGAGGAGCTCCCATCCTGCACCTCGCACAGCCGGGTGACACGCTTGTTCTCATCTGCAGGGCGACAAAAAGATGCTCCAGGATGGGTTATAGAAATGTGTGTGTCTGTGTTTGTGTGTGTGTTTGTGTGTGTGTTGCTCACCCACTGCCAGGCTGTCACAGGCCTTCTTGTAGCGCTCAGGGAGAGGAGGGAGATCCCAGGAGCAAACTTCAGCGAGAACCTGCAACACATTGCACTAGTGTTAGGTGATGCATGCAGACATCGCTTTAATCGAGCGCCGGATCTAACTCACAAACCGCCAACCACACAAACCAGCACAGCTGTCAGAGCCCTGTGTGTGCAGGAAATGTTTCTATAAGTGATTAATAACTGATATTTATATAACTTTACCCATGAATTTAAAAAATAAACAAAGTAAAAGGACAACGTACCATCTTAATTCTGTCCTGATAAGAAAAGATAAAAGTAATCCTAACACACTCTTCTTGAAGCCCGTCCTCACCTCTTCATTAGTGTGCAGAACAGCCAGCAGCAGGTCCTGCGGGGACAGAAGAGCACCTTCCTTCTGCAGCGAGAGGCGCGGCAGGAGGCCACATTTCTGGTAGTAACGCTGAGCAGCCTGCTCGCACAGCCATGACACAGTGCAGGAGTCGGCCTCACTGGAACAGAGGAATGCGGATACGGATTAACACAGGCAAAAACACAACTGTAAAACCAACGTGGAATCCCTAACATGTACAGAACAAGCATATTAGTGGTGTCATTCGCTACTAGTTACATATATATAAACCTTTGTGGAACTGGGATGAGGAAAACATCTTCCTGAACTCTGACCCTCATTCTGATTGGTGGAGGCAGGGATGTGGGCACTGGAGCAGCCAAAGTTTGAGCTGGAGCCTGAAATAAAATTACAAATTAAGAAAAATAAATACAAGCAAAACACAATGGCTCCTTTAATAACAGAAATAATAATAATACTCTATTTACAGAGTCCTTTTCATAGAAGAGATATAGCTCAAAGTGCTTTACAATAAAAAAATAAAAACGCTACACATTAAGAAGTGCAAAGAAACAATAAAATTAGAGAATAAAGACAGCAGATGTTACAAAATATATAAGTGAAAGTAAAAAACAGAGACAAGTAAGAATAATTAAAATATCAGTTGAAAAAATAAATAAAACAATATTTTAAAAATAATATACACACACACATATATATATATATATATATATATATATATATATATATATATATATATATATATATATATATATATATATATATATATATATATATATATGAGCCTTGCTCAAGGGCACCTAGGCAGTGCCTAGGAGGTGAACTGGCACCTCTCCAGCCACCAGTCCAAGCTCCATATTTGAGCTACAAGTAGCAAGAGCTACTGCCGCTCTTGTGCATATAAGCGTGTGTATTTAAGGACCGAGCAGTAATAGATCTGAGTTTGTAAAGGATTATAGAGTCCGCAGTGTACGACAGTCCTGAAGCATTAAGAGCTTTACGAACAAGAAGAAGACTTACAGTCTAATCCAAAATAAACTGGGAATCAATGGAGTGTAACTAAACCTGGGGTAATATGCTCTCTCTTCCTTGTTATGTTCAAGGTCTTACAGCATAGTTCTGAGTGAGACAGACTTTAAAGGAGAACTTCACAAAATCCTGAAATGAAGTCAAGGCTAAGATGTGCAAATGCTGAAACTGAAACTGTGCAGCGTGACCTCATGCGAAGTTAAGATGTAAACTACAGTCAGTTTAGATCTAAAGGTAAAGCTATGATACGATATGATACAATACGATAGTTTGTTGTCACCATAGGGAAATTTGTCTTGGACTTGGGAGCTGCAACAGTAACCCCTAAGCATCAAGCCACACTATTTAAAATCCAGGTTTGGGTTTTAACTCCACCGTCAGATTCCCACACCTGCTGACATACTGTACCTGACAACACTCCAGAACAGCCTCTGAAAACCCTCTGATCCGCCCCAAACACCTGAAAGCTGACTTTCTTCAATCTGCGGCCGTGTCTTAAAATGGCGCTACCATTGGATCATCCCTGTCTTATTCACCAGCACATTCATCACTGTCTTAAGTTAATCAGGAATAAAGACAGACGCCTGACAAATGATGTTCCACTTATGGCCCCTAGTGATGCTGAAACATTAATAACTGTAAATGAGTAAGTGATGTGAAATCTCTCTTTGAACTTGAAATTAGTCATTTTAGAGGTACACTACCACACGTGTATTGTTTCTAGATTTGACTCCATCTTTAACTCATCAGAAATCTTTTCTCACCTGCATGTGTATTTGTGGGGGTGGTGGCGTCTCTGGTCTCATGTCGTCATCGTCTGTTACCGTGGGGCTGTGCGACCTGTTCACCTCTCGCCTGCCCAGCCGCACCATCCCTGGCATCTGAGTCATTTTGACCTGCTGAGGCCTCTGAGAGCCGTTCTTTCTCTGAGAGAGACTCCTGCTGGAGGAGTAAGGAGCTGCAGATCCTGAAGAGAAGAGGAACACGATGAAGGTAAACTAAGCAAAGAAATGCAGAGTAAAATAAAGTAAGACATAAAAGTTGTTTTATTACCTCTGTAGGCATCAGAGGTTAGATGCCTGTTGTGATTTCTTGCTGCTGAAGCAGAGGCCATGTCCTCCCCTCTCATTTCGTCCTGCTCCACCCGAAGCCTCCTCTTCTTCTTCGGCTGGAATTCCCCCAAATCATCCTCCAGCCACTCATCGGCCAGATACTCCTCCTCGGGAATGAGGGCTGATTTGCTGCTTGATGAAACAGCTGGTGTGCTGGAGAACTGAGACTGAGACAGACGACTTTTGGCGCTGCCCAAGCCTCGAATGGCACTGTGGTACTCCTCGCGTTCAAAGACAGACGGCGCGGGAGGCTCCCTGACGCTTTCTCGACACGAGCTGGGGATCGGGTTGGCTTCCTTGTTTGCGGGGACTTCCTTTTGACTGGGGGCTGCTGGGATGTTGTGTCTGGGGCGTACGGCACGGAGAGGACTGATGGGACGGTCAGAGTCGCTGTCGTCTGAGGAGCTGCTGTTATTCTACGGAATACATATACATGCAAATCACGTACTGTAATTGTAGCTCTGAACAACACAGCTTCAGTGGCAGAATGACAATGAATCTAAAGCCTTTACAAGAAGAAATGATGTAATATCAAGCATTTTTATCTACACACTCTACTAAGAAGCACTTGGCAGACATTACCCCATAGAGAACAGCCGCCTCTGTCCCCCTGGCTCTGTGCCGCTGTGTTGAGCCGTTGCCCTGCCACCGTTTTGGGCTGGCAGGTGCTGCATTCACCTCTGGGTTCCTCTTGGTCCGGAGCCAGTCTTGGCTGGAGGAACAGCCCCCTCCAGAGGACGACAGCGGCTCAGAGTTCTCAGCATCAAACAGCTGGCTGTCCTGCAGGGCATCGAAAGGCTTGGCTGGGGCCGGAGCGGCGGGCACTGTGTTAGACAGAGATAAGTGGAGGGAAAAAACGGCGTCTGAAAGGATGTTTAAAAGGCGAGCCGAGGCTAAACTGTTGTGTTGATGATGTAAAGGCCTCACCTCCCCCTGCAAGCGCCTTCCTCAGCAGCCTCTCTGTAGCCATGCACTCCTGCTTGGTGTCCTGGTCCAACTCTCTGCTGTACGTCCTCTGCCACTGACGGAGGGTGTCCATGGCGGTGTCACCCTGACAGAGAATGATGAAAGCATGAGACATAGATGCAAACATTAAACCCATTTGGATGGATTTAGTTGCCTGGGGGATGTAGGGTGATTTCAGTATTATCAGTCGCTGATTTTAGCCCATCTGGAGTTAAAATGTCTTTGTGTTTTCACGCCTAAAAACAGCCTCATCAGTGTTCAGAAAGATAGACTGAAGTAGTTTGCACTGTCTGAAGAACCAGCTCCTGTAATTTACCAAAATGCCACACACACACCTTGGAGTTGCGCTGAGTGACAGAAGCCCCTCGTTCCACTAGGAGTCTTGCCACTTTCAAATTGCCACAGGCGAGGGCGTCGTGAAGAGGAGTCACTCCCTCGCATAAGGGACCGCCAGGATCATTAACGTTAGCGCCATGCTCCAGCAGCAAAGCCACAATGTCTGCATGACAGAGAGAGTTTGGAAAAGGTTTTTTAGTTTCATGAAACTACTTTTAAACAAGGTTATATACAGTCGATCATAACTTAGTTACCATAGTGACCGTGGTTGCAGGCCTCATGAAGAGGAGTCCAGCCACAATAGTCTCTGGGGTTCACTGGGTGACCCTGACATGAAGACAAGCAGCACATTGTTAAGTATCAAACAATCCAGGTTGTGTTTTATCGTCTTGATTTTGCTTTTATTTGGCCAACATATACATAATAAAACGCAATATTTTTAAAAACAAGAATTACCAGTCTTGTTTTTCTCACCTGTTCCACCAGATACTGCGTCTGCCTCAGGTTTCCGTCTATACACGCTCTGTGCAGAGACGTCTCGCCCTTCTCGTTCCTCTTGTTCCACTAAAGCAGGAAAACACATACAAATAGAGCAGAGTGTTAAAAACTGAAGATGTAACACACGGGATACAAAGACGAGAGCGACGACTGGTACATGACTCACCCTTCCTGCCTTCCTCCTTCCTGACACCATCTTGTCATAACCCTCCAAATCATCATCTAGATATGAAAAGTCACGTGAGACAAACATGACGTAACGTAAGGAAATATTAGGATCTATTTGTGTAGAGATGTCAGTGGGGCGGAATGGGAGTTCTACCTGAGTCTGAGAGAACGACATCACTGTCATACAGAGGTTCACTGTTCTCCATCTCCTCCTCTTCATCCTCCTCACCATCGCTCCCATCTGGATTCCAGCCCTCAGCGGCACACAGCTCCTGCAGCCTCGCCTCGGTGTCATCAGCCTTTGATGAGCCGAGCCGTCTCTGGGACGCCAGCCAGAGCCTCAGCACGCGTTTCTGGAGAAGGCAAAGTGAGCGTTCATACACTCTATCTGCTTATATGTAGACCCTTCCTAGACAAAGAATTATTCTTTTACATAGTAGATGGATTTGCAGATGAATCAACCTTTTAAATCAAGTTTAATTTTTTGTTATGTAACTTTCAGCTGCTCCTTCCAGCTCACCTGTAGTCTGGTCTGCCCAGACTTCTGAGCGCAGTGTGAGGCTCTCGTGTAGCTGCTCTCTATGTCCTCGAAGGCACAGCCGCTCTCCTCCTGAGCTGTTGCGATGTTCAGCCAAGTGCTACACTCCTGACAGACACATATGAGTAATTATTTGTGACTCGGTCCCAACATGATTAACCTACATCCATAAAACCCAGATAATATCACTTGGCCATTTAAAAAGAGAGCACTGTTGGGTGAAGATATGTGTCATGTATACCTCAGTAGAGCTGCCCTGTCGTAGAGCCAGCTCCTGTCTGTAGTGCTCCACCGCCTTGCTGTGCTGTCTCAAGTCTGTGTAGGTCGCAGCCAGGGACACGTGGATGACGGCCAGCTCCCTGGCAGGCTTTCCCAACGCCTCAGCACCCTTTAGCTGCATTACATCGACAACAAGGCTTAATTAATTACCTTATGTGTATGAACTGAAATATAAGTGGAGTTAGAAGGCAGTGAATATTGGATGATCAATATATATCTTACCTGAGCTTGATATGCATCCAGAGCTTTGCTGTAACAGCCAACTTTACAGTACAGGTCCCCCAGCTGCTCTGACAGCCCCACGGCCTGATGGGAGCTTTTGCCCTTATCCTCCCCCAACTTTTCCTCCAATTTACAGCCCTGGTCCGCTGCGAAATTCAAACAAATCACGCCGTCAACTCAGCAACCTCAGTGAAAACAAAAGTCATTTTAATTAAACACAGACTGAGTGGATAAAAGGTCTGTGTCACCATATTTGAAAACTTTCTTCACGGCCTGTCTGTCCAGTGGCTGCTGGGAACCCAGCAAGAGAGCTTTCTTTAGAGATCGTCTAGCCGCGACGAAATCACCCAGAGTCAGCTGCACCTGTGGATAAATGTGACAGAGATGAACTAATTACAAAACCTACAGCCACAATAACATAAAAAGGGTACACTGGTTGAATGCAATTGGGCTATTTTTACTGTAGCTTTTTAAAGAATGAGTTTATACCTTGCCAATGCAGTGAAAGCACTCGCTCTCACTAAACTTGTCTTTGATCTTCTTCGCGGACTCTTTGGCCTGTTCAAGGCAACGCACAGCATTAGACTGCTGACCATGACGGAAGTAGATGTTGCCCAGGTTAAAGTTTGCACGGTAGAGATCCTCCAGTAGCTGACTCTTCCTGTACAGGATTAGAATGATGAAAGCATGATTAGCAACACTTTATGGTAATCTTTTTATGTACAAAGCACACTTGCTGTACACTTTCAGTAAAGAGTAAGACAATAGGACACATCTCTGACAATGTCCCTATCTTCCCACCTGAGCTTTAAGTCAACATGAAGTTAAGTTGAGAATGTTCTTACTCTGCAATGAAAACACTTCGCCTGATAAACTCGCTGCAACGTTTGGGCTCCCCGAGATGATCACAGACCAGGCCAAGATTGAGGAAGAGACGTGCCTTCATCTCACTTATCTCTCGACCCGGCACAGTCCCTGGAGAAGAAGAAGAATGTAAAATGTTACATGCTACAAAAACCAGCACTCATCTTATAATCCCCGAAAAGCATATAGACAAACAGACCTTCTAGGCGATCATTCACAATGGCTAGGCTCTTCTTGAAGGCGTCCTCTGCTTGCTGTAAACTGCTCTTTGATTGGTCTGATTCATACCGGAAGAGGTAGGTACGACCAATAGTGGCTAGCGCTCTTTGCTCCTCAGCGTGATCTCTGACAGAGCGGGCCAGGTCCAGGTGACAGCGCTGGTGCTGTAGAAGAAAAATACATGTTACGCTCTATATTTGTATTATAAGAACTGGTTTAATGGCCACAAAGTCATCATTGCAGGCAGTTTCTATAAAGCAAACAAATCTTCTCACTTTCAAAGCAGCCTCAATGTTTCCCATCTCTGCATAGCACTCTCCTATCTTACGACTGGCCACGGCTCGTCCAATCACGTCGTTCAGCACCTCAGAGAGAGACAACTCCTGCTGGTGCTCACTAATGGCGGCCTCATAATCACCTGAGAGACACAAAAAGCGGGAATGAGGATGGATGAGTAAATCTAGAGCAACACTTTACATTACTGGAAATCATTAGATGGGTTATTGTGACAAGTGTTGAGAGGCGGCAAGAGCATGTACACATAAGAAAAAGGGAAACAGGAATTGATTGCATATATGCAGGGATCAGGACTGTTAAGGAAAGAATATGCGGGAATGGATTGGTGTATGGCGTTTTTGAAGGACGACTGGATTGATTAAAAGACGAGTGACTCGATAAGGAGGCAGCAGCAGCAAAAAAAGACAGTGGTGGGTTTAGTGGCTTGAAGCAATTTGGTTGTATTTCCAAATCTTGGCTGAGTAACAGTTTTGTGTGAAAGGAATTAAAGGCCTTTAATATATATTATTATTATATATATGCCTGTCCCAAAACTCAATGAGAGCTTCTGATCTGTGTCTTTGTATCTGTCTGTCATGTCCTTATTCCTTAAATGTACAATATAAATGCAATCTGCACAGATTTCTTTGTACACACTTCTTCATTTAACAGTAAATTCAACATTATGAATATTAGGAACAACTCACCATTTCTGGACAGCAGCTCTCCCAGCTGATTGCAGATGTTCGCTTCCTCTTTGAGGTTGTTGTTGCTCTGTGCTTTGCTCTTTGCTTTCTGCAGCTCTGCAGGGTGAACACACATTATAGGCTTATATCATATCAGCCTTTAGCAAATCAAAAAAAGTAAGCGAAAGCAGATCAATACTCACGTTTAATCTCCCGTGAAGAGCTCATCTTGATTCAGCACAGATGGGTAACAGCTTTGTTAGCTAACACACAGCTGATAGTAAATGACAACGCAGCGCGCTACACGTTAGCTTAGCGCTAGCTGAACGAAACCCAACTGACACATCGGAAACGATTGAAACAAACCACTCTTTCACCTCATTATCACCGCGACATGTCTTTGCTAGTCCATGTATATCATCGCTGTCATTTATATATCCAATCGTGATCGCTATCTCATCAAAAACGCTGCACTGTAATAATTTCAGTGAGCATATTTTAGCTTTCAGCGCTCAGTAAACTTTGCAATGCCGCGCCAGTGCCGCGCCAGCCAATGACTTCCCTGTTCAGTGTAGGGTAGCATTTCACCCTGGTGTTGGCCTGTCAGGCACAAATCTCGCAGCGCTCGCTGGGATAAAAAGGTCATGAATCCAATCCTGCCCTTAACCCGGATCATCTGCTGTAACGTTGCGCTTAGCCATAAACTATGTGATGTATTAACGTGTCTGTGGACGATGTACAGCATGTGGACAGAGTGTGCCTGCCTGTCTGAGAGACTGCACTCAGGGCACAGTATTAGCTTTAATTAATAGCTGCCGTTCATTGGCTAACGCCAGAGTGTGACGTAGTTCTACATAGAAACAGTATCCATGTGTGGTGGTTTGTCTGAGGAGTAATTAGTGTCTTTATTCTGTTACGATTCAGCAATTAGCGTTGTTTATACGCTCATATTCACACAATGAAAGCTGTAGTACAACATGGTGATGTATTTTAATAGCTTGTGAGTGAAGTCACAAACAGTGAGCAGCTGGTGCCTGTTACCTGGTGTGACTCTGCTGTATGGAGGCCAAGTGATGTCAGTCAAGGTAAAACGGTAAATGAGGTAAGACTCCCTTTTGTAACTGAGCCAGTTTTGAAGAACACGTAGACACATTATTAAGTGTAAAGTGTTTAGCTGTGGCAAGGCTGATAACTGTTTTGGTTTTGGAGTAATTAAAGGTTAAAGCTGGGAGCCCATTTACTTCCTGGAAATTAAAAAGAAAAACTTCAAGACTTGGAATCGCTAAAATTAATTAATCTTGTAATAATGACAGAGCAGCGGGTCAACATGCTAATATCTCATAGTTATTAAACCAATTGATACATCCCAATGGGCAATATTGGCTTTACAGCACTGCCCAGTTTGGCCTCTGGGGAGCACCGACAAGTTTGGGTTTTAAAATGTCACTGTATATGTGTATATCATTTGAAGGTCCAGTGTGTAGGATTTAATAATAATAATAATGCATTTTACTTAAAGGTGCCTTTCAAAGCACCCAAGGACACCTTACAAGAAACAGTTAAAAGAAAAACAAGCAGCAATGTATCCATGGATCATAAAATCAAACTATTCTGTGATAAAATTACGAGATAAAAATTGAAATTATAAAGAGAAAGTATAAAAACATCATCATAAAGTCATCATCAATGTGTGTGTCTCCATTAAATCGGACCAAATATGCGAGCTTGAAAAGGTGTGTTTGTCAGACAGACGGTGATGTGAGTTGGATTGCAGAAGAGGATCTAAGAGTACGGGAGGGTGTGTAGATATGAAGGAGTTTAGACAGGTACGAAGGGGCTTTATTATGGAAGGCCTCAAAGGTCAGTGCACTGTCCAGGATGACACCCAGACTCTTTAGTGGCATCTAGCAGTGAGGTTGCAGAACTGAAGCTTTTCCTGTGTGCCGAGTGTAGGAGAGCTACGGTGGCCAATAAGAAAACGCAAAACACAAAAACACAAATGGCTCTATTTAGAGTCAGTGTTTGGTTTGTCCATCCTGGGCTACTGTTAAAACAAAATGGCAGACTCAGTGGAAGAGGACCCCCTCTGTATGAAGATATAAACGTCTCATTCTAAGGTAACAAAAACAAAATAGTTCTTATTTGCAGATGATTATAAACTAATTAAAACATAATTATGAATAGTATATTTCATTTCTGCCAATACATGCCTCTATTCTCCACACACTGAACCGTTTAAATCCTAAATGTTATTATAAGAAAGAGGACATTCATCTGATTATTTGTTGTCTGTGTTGCTTTGTGCATTTGGTGGCTCCTGAATTTGCTCTGTCAGCAGGACCGCTGTGAAGAAGGATCCACAAATCTGAAACACAAACAATGCCTAACATTACTTACACCAATTTTCAGATTGACGTCCATGGAGCTAACCCAAATTCATGATCTTATAATCCATCTGCTAAAAAAAAAGAGGGGGGACACATGGCCGGTGACGTCGACGCTGAGACGTTTTTTGATTGGCTTATTCAGACGGACAGCAGACCTTGACAGACAAATAGTGGTGCAGCCTCTAGTGAGTTGCTAAACTGAGAATTACAAACATTATTTAGCTTTTTATGAGGTAGATTGATAAGCATGTGACAATCAGACTCTGTTGGGAGCTAATGTACTGTATGTCGTCCTGTATTTTTAATCCATCATCTGACAAAATATAGGACCAAATCATCATTGTCTGTCTTAATATTCCATATTATATGTCCTCTAAAATGATGTAGATTTCTAGGTCTCTTGTTTAAAAAAACTCATCTGGCCTTATTTCTGCTGGATGTGTCAACACATCAACCTGTGTAATCAGTTTTTGGAGCATCCAAAAATATTCCCAAATCTGAATCCCTTGAGAAAACAACAGCAGACGCAGCAGACAGCAAGAAAATAAGAATCACAAATTATTTATTGCCACGTGGGTTTGCACATACAAGGAATTTGGTGATTTGGTGCATAGCAACAACAGCTATCAAAGTCTGAAGACATAATATGAAAAAATATAAATAAAATAAATCAGCAATCATAAAACCCTTCATTCATTATTCAGGTTTACGTTAAACAAAACTAAAATCCTGCAAACGCCAACAGGCAGAAATGCATATCTGTTATTTTGGGTCAGAGATTTTTGACATGCCAGACACGAGACTCCCGCATCAGAAGGAGCTGAGAAGCCTTTTCACATCAGACACAGAGCTCCCTCTCAGCCTCTGTGAGTCTGCATCTCTAAACCGTTGACCTTACAAATGAGCGTGCCGCATCATTGTGAGAATTGGTGTTTCTGGGCGGTGCAAAGTGGAGTAGAGCACATCAGAGTGCAGGATATCTGAGCACAGCAGAGCACAGAGAGGCAGGCACATCCGCCGCTGGAGGGATCAAATCTGTACCATCTGACGCTCAAGGATTTATGGGTTTAGTCAAAATTGCTTTTCCCACTGTGGAGATTAAGCACCGTAGGATGTTTTCCACTCAGGCCGTAGAATAGCTGAGTGTAGCTGCTGCTGCTGCTGCTGCTGTTTTTTCCTCCCCCTTATCGACTCCGGCGGTGGAGACGGGAATGTCTCAGCAAGGCAGAGTGCTCCGAACCCTTGAGGGGAGTAAATTCTGACTGACAGGAGAGGTCCGTCCTCTGGGGAATGTGAACCATGCAGGTGGATGCTGTTCTTGTGCTCTTCTGTGTTTGGCTGGCGGGTGCAGCGGGGAGGATAGCCCAGTCGAGGGGTCACAAGCTGGAGACCTACAAACAGAGCAGGTAACGTGAAAGAAGACACAAATGTCTCAAAGACTAAAACTGTAAATGCTTGTTTTTATGCTGTCACTTAGACGCAGAAACAGTTTTAAATGAAGCTTTAAGTGCAAACGTTAAAGCTCTGTTCGCCATAAGGGCTTTATTATGTTCTTATAGATGTTTTTTGAGGTTTACACGATGTTGTCTGGTGTTTCCTGTGTCACCTGTGCCGCTCCCTCCCCCTCTGAAAACAGACTTATTCAGACAGCAGATTGGAGAGCGGAGAGAGGGAGAGAGAGAGAGCGAGGGAGACCTAAATCCCCACATCTATTTATGCACTACGAGCGAATGCTGTGTTCTCTTGCCCCACAACTGCTGCGGGCCAGTTAATGACTGTTTCCCCCACTGGCAGCAGTTGTAGCCAATGTCATTTCCAGGTGATTATTTAGGCTAATTGCTGCCTTGTTAATGCGTCCGATGGATTAGATGTTTTAGTCGGGGACTGAACTACATCTGGGAGTCGTTAGAGCACCCTCAATTCTACACCGCCACATTATTGATTGAATTGGCTTCAGCGCTGGACGACCTTTAAATGGGAACAGATTGAATTTGTTTATCTGACTGTTTGAAGTTGTGTCACTGCTGTGAAGTGCAGGGAGCAGCGTGTGGAAGGGCAGTACTTGGAGAAAATATCACATTTACACTACAAAAACAAGCTGTTAGCATTTTGGAAATGCTGATAATAATTGTTTTAATGATACACTTATATTTGAGGCACATACTGAAACATGAAAACACTCTGACTTGGTAGCCTATGTAGAGAGCCGAATGCTTAGATAGATATATTGCAAAATTTAATGCGGGTGTGTACAAAGCAGGGCTGCAAGTCACAGTTATTATATTCTTGATTGATTACCTGATTATTTTCTTAATTAATCATTTGGTTTATAAAATTTAGGAACAAAAAACATGCTGTTCATGCCCCCAGAGCCAATGATGACAGCTCACAGTGTCTTCTTTCATCTAAAACACCAAAATACTCAGTTTACTATCATATAAGACAGAATGTTTTTAAAATTTATATAAAAACATATAAGAAAAGCAGCAAAAATTCACATTTAAGAAGCAATAACCAGTGTTTTTTTCCCCAGTTTTGCTTAATAATGACTGATAACAATCAAAATAGTCACAACTTAATGTCAGTCAACTTATTTTATCAGCTTTAATAAGAATATTAGATGTTTTAACACTGCTGTTAAGTGCACTGAACACCATATGGGGAAGCGCAGCCTGGCATACTCGCAGTGGAAGTCTCTGATGCACATTTGAAATGCAAATGCAATCATTATTTCAGCGAGTCAGTTACATTTGGAGCACATTTTGAAGCATAAAAAACAGCTGTAAGGTATTTAAAAAGATGAATGTTTACATGCACAGCGAAAATTGTCTGAATGAATTTAAATTGCATCCTCAGATGGCTTTGAACACCTGTCGAGAGCTGCGAGCAGAGGAATGACTCACAGGGGCTGCAGCTAATGATTATTTTCATTTTCGGTAAATGTAGGGATTTTTTTTGTTTGGTTGATAAAAATGGCAGGAAATTGGGTAAAATAGCCATCACATTTAGCTAAATCCTGTCTTCGGATGTCTTGTTTTATGCGACCAACAGTCTGAAAGCTGAATATATTCAATTTGCAGTCATAAATTACAAAGAAAAGCAGCAAATCTTGTCATTTAAGAAGGCGGATTGAGCAAATATTGGCATTTTTGTTTAAAGGAATTGTCAAAATAGTTGCTGGTTAATTCTGTCAATCGAGTAATTAATTAACCGACTTATCTTTTCAGCCCTAGTACAAAGTCAACCCATTGAGATGGCTCATGGGAATATTCGCATTTTATCTGTGGTGTAAAGAATAAGGAGAAAAATACAAAAATTTCCCTTTAAAAATCCAGGATAGATTGGACTTTATTCCCAGCATTTACATGTACAAATTCAACTATTCTCTTATGAAAATATTAGCATGCATCTCAACTATACCCCGAGGTCTCCAAGTGAGAAGTGTCTTTGCATTAATCTCTGGTGAAGATGATAAGGTTTTCCCAAGCAGCGTATGCCTCATAACGCTATCAGCGTTGATTTATTTGCATGCACTTAATATATTCAACAAACCCTGTCAAATCATATAATCCCCCCTGCCTTTAGATACAGTATCACTTTCCATGCTGTAACTGTTGTTATTTATAGATCAGAGGAGATGTCAAACAGCAATCATCTATTACCCGTCTCATCCATGTGAGTGATATAAATGTGTTTGACATTCTGTACACTGCTGGCTCTGTATGTACATTATGACAAACTGTCAGAGCACATTGATCTCACTGAATATGCGTTAAACAGTTCTTTTTAATTTAAAACAGTTCTTTTTAATTTAAACAATCCTGCGTGAAATTACAGTCGTTTAAAGTGATCATCGGAGCCCCGAGGTGATTAAGATGGTCGTGTAAGAGGAGCACAATCATAATCATCTGTGGAGAATCTTCAAAAGGCAGAAAGCACAAGTGGCTCAAAGCTGCGTCGTAATTTCTAAACACCAGTGTCGCCTTATCAATCAGGTTTTCTTTCCCCCTAACTAGTTAAAAGTCCCCTCACATTGTGTCTTCCCTCTGCTGACACACACACCCACAGTCGGAGAATACAAATCAAATGTAAATCTCTCATTCCTCTTCCAGCAAGGGGAAAAGAAAAACATCTCATGCACTTATGCAGAAGTTGAACCTTTCCTTCCCCGTGTTTCTCATCACTCCACTCCTCCTCTCTCTGAGTGTGAAATTGGGAAAGCGGCTGGATGCTGCTGGCGTGTGTTGTGGGAGTTTTCACTGTATTACTTACATTTTCTTTTCACTCGCTGCCTTGAGGAGGGAAGCGGAGAGGGGGGATAAGTGTAGGACAGCAGAGTCCCACACAGGAAAACATCTGAGGAGAAAACCCTCATGAGGTTTAAAAGATAATTCTGAGTGGTCGCTGGGTGATTATTGAGACAGAAAATCACATTTCGATCGTACAAATGAATCATCCTGCTTCTTTTTTTTCTGTTTTCCTTCTTACTTTTGATTTTTTCACGCCTCCACATAAACATCTAAAGCTTTCTCTCTGTTAAAGTAGCTCATTATTTTTAAAAGAAGCACCCTGCAATATACTGAGTGCATGCTGCTGTAACTAGCAACATTTGCCCCACATTTTCAATACCATAGGAAAGTAACAATGAAATGAATGATAAATATGCAGTTATCCCCACCTGTCGGAGTAGATTTCAGGGGGACACAAGGGACATATCCTCCTCAATATTAAGAGCGTGAGCATTTATCCCTCCCAGTAACAACATAAAAGAAGCAGAAGACTTCTACTTTGACATAATTACATAAATTTACACCGTTAATTGATGCAAAATGCACAAATCGATGCATGAACAATCACCACAATGCGGGAAATTAAGTGTTTGTTGCACAAAATTTTCTGGGTCTCCCAAACCCCCTGTTTCATACAAGTCTTCCTCAGTGTTGTGGCAAAGTCTACACCCTTGCCCCCACCTCCCACCACTATTTCCTATAGTTAAAAAATATCAATTTAGCAGCAAAGTAGCGGTTTAAGCTTTTGACTTCAATGATATCACGATTTAAAGGTCCATTGTGTAGGACTTAGGGGGATATATATAACCTTATAACCTTAGAATAGGCCGGTTATACAGTATCTATATACAGACCAGATCCTCTTCCATGGAGTCAGCCATGTTTCTACAGTAGCCCAGGATGGACAAATCAAACCTTGGCTCCAGATAGGACCATTAGCGTTTTCGCATCAGTTCTGCAACCTGACCACTAGATGCCACTAAATCCCACACATCAGACCTTTAATGTTACTGAATTGTAAATGTATTTTTTTAGATTAATTTCAAAGTAACTCACTTAAGTAGTGTTTTTTGCCTTTAGATAACAGTAAGGGTGTGTGTGCAATGGTGAAGGAAACAGGCTATTCAGATCTTAAAAAGAAGCAATAGAGGATGTGAAGTTGACATCACACCGTTAATGTTTTGGCAGGGAGGCGCCATCTTGTGAGGTTTGCACTCTGTTATCTCTGTCTGCTACAGTGGTCAAGAAACAGTATTTGGACATACTAATCAGGATAAACAACATACATCCATATGACTCGGCTTGATTATGCATCTTCACTCACATTCCTGCACATTGTAAACTTAAAGTAGAGATGAAACACTAAACAATGTGACTGTGATGCGTTTGATTTTTATCTTAGGTCAACATACTACAATCAAACTTGATATTGACCCAGATTTGCTAGAAAACTAGACAGCATATATTTTTTTCACCAGTAGGACGCAGCCATCTTTTAACAAGCTAGTTGGTGACATCATGGGAATGGTTTGTTACTGTGGAGAGCTAAATGCAACTTGTGTCTTTCAGACTAGTTAACTATCTCGTTTTTGGACTGATGGTTTCTTCAAATGTAGTCGTGTGAAGTCGTGAGTCCATGTGAACAACCCCCTCTTGTGGTATTCATGACCTTGTAAATGGAAATTTAAGCATTGGAATTGTATTTGCTGACATTTCCAGGAATGGCGAAACCCATGGACGTTCATTTTTCATTGGATGCCAATGATTGTTGTAATTTTCAATATATCTGAGGAAATTGTTGCTACTCCCAACTGTGTCATCTTTTTCCTCTGTTATGCCTTTGCGTTTCCTGCATACGTTCCCCACACGCTAGCTCACTAAATTGTTAGCCTGGGTGGCTTTTAGACGCAGACAGTGGCATCCATGTCACTGCTGCATATCATTTACAATATTTCCAAAGTTGTAACCACAAGCTCACGAGTTCCATTTGAAGGCAGCATGAGTGCATATATGTTTGTTAAGAGGAGTAACAGAGCACAAACCTCACAAGATCACATCACCGTCCTACACGGCGTGACATACCTCCACCTTCTTTATATCACAGTGTAAAAATACTCTGTCCTGCATGCTTTCAAAATCAAAAGTACTGATGTAAAAGTATTGACTCAAAAAGCACCAAAAGTAAAAATACTCATTGTACAAAATGACACATTTCAGCATGTATATTATATCACTAGATTATGATTAGTGATGCATTCATGTGTGTCACAAATGTTGCAGCTGTTAAGGTGGAGTTGGCAACTGCTTGTTACTTTATTCTATAATAAAACATCATCAATTACTGGTAATGTATCAATAATCTGAATCTGCAAAGTAGACTAGTAACTAATATTGTCAAATAAAAATAGTGGAGTAAAAAGCAGCATGAAATCAAAATGCTCAAAGTACAAGTACCTCAAAATTGTTCTTAAGTACAGAACTGGAGTAAATGTACTTACACTCCACTGCTGTCAATAATTTCTGTTGTAAAAGAAGTCTTAAAATACATAAAATTTAGACATTATACCCCATCCATCTGTTACAGTCAACCCAGGCAGCATGTAAAATTTAATTATGGTTTTCTTAAACTAATTTTTAAGCTGTTGCTGCTCTCTGAGTACTGTTTTGTGTCCATAATGACCTCTGCAGGAATCTGGCCCATTAACCCTGCAGCGCTGCATGCATGCAGGTCTGTGTCTGCAGAGCAGAAACAGTGTGTAGACAGTCGGTCTGCTGTGCGGCGTAGGCAGGCAGAGAGGGGGATTGGAGAGGCATTTCTGCCAAGAGGATTAGGAACCAGCTGCTGGATGGACACAGACAAGTAGCACCCATTGCCCATCACAGCTCTGCAGCTCGCCAGAGAGACCCTCTTCTCGCTGTTTTATTTTGCTCGTTGTGTTTTTCATGTTTCCGTGCAGTCTCTCGCTCTCTCGCCTGCTCTCCCTCTGTCTCTCTCTTCCTCTGTGGTATTTCCTTAATGCATGTCTATGGTTGTCACAGGGATTTGTCCCTGTCTGTCACAGCATGCTCTACTCTAATAATCCATTTTAGGGTTTTTGGAAATCTTTTTTTTTTTCTCCCACTCTCTCTGTCCGTGGCCTGAAGCGGCTGCCTGAAAGACAAGTATACAGACGCAGCCCCCTTGACAAGTGACACCAGAGAAGAGCTGGCTTCCTCTAAATCGGATGTGATGAGGAAATGCTCTTTTGCCCTTTGTGTGATTTGTGGATAAAATGTGCGTGATGTAACCGGATGTACTACATCTTCTTAGCAAGTGAGAAGCATCAAAACAAAACAAAAAAAGGCGAAATTATTGTTCCTACTCTTAAGCTGTGTAGAGTTAGGATCGACGATGACATGTGCATCATCATTTGTTTCAAAGTTAAAGCTGCAGCTCATGATTATTTGAGCTGTTGCTCAATCAGCTATCTGCTGATTGTTTTCTCAGTTAATTGATTAATCTTTTTGACCAGATGTCTTCAGTGGTTTTCAAGCCACAGACCCCTTAGCTCAAAGATACACAGACCAGGGACCACTACATGTATTATATGTGAGATAATGCTCTGAATATTTTCAGGTCTTCTCTCGTTTGCACTTGCCTGTCGCTGCCAAGTCAGCAGCAGTTGTAGCATGTCGAGGTGTGTTAGCTTCACCCTCTGCTATTTTGCTGGTGGTCTCTGAGGTGGACCATGTGTCAGAGTCTCTTGCTCGAAAAGTTGCAAAACGATCCATAGTGGCTCATAAGAATGTCTATACACTTGTAATAATAATACAGCTATCTGACTGATATATTTCAATAGTAAGTAACTGTTAGCGAACTAGTTCACCTCGCCATTATGTTTAAATACCACACAGTGATTAAGCGTTAGCTAGCTCACAAGATTGCACAAGGATTCAAGTGCAACAGTTGGCCTATCATCAATGTTGTGTGCTGTAATTAAATATGATATATTAGGGTTGCACAATAATATCGGCGCATCATCGGTTTTGGCCAATATCGGCTTTAAAATGAATCAGAATCTGCTGACATGCTTTTTCTTAATTGTTCTGAATTAATAGCACATACATTGAAAAGCATTGTATTACATGTCTCCATCTGCTGGTGGGCCATCATGATAAGAGCATGTGTGCATAACATAATGTTAATTCCACTACAGAAGAGGCTTGATGATCACTAAAATTAGGTGGAGAAAAAAAGTGGATATATCAATATTGGTATCGGTATTGGTCAAATGAGTTGTTCCATATCGGCATATCAGATATCGGCAAAAAAATCCAATATCGTGCATCTCTCATATATATTTCTTTCAGAACAGGCCATTTTATCTTTGCTCAAAAGATGTTGAAGTCATGTTAGTGTGTAGCCTATCTTTAGAAATTTTAAATTTAAAATTTTGGAAAAAAAACAGTCCCCCTGTTTTCGACTATTAAATATAGTGACCAACACTGACTCGTATAATTTCACAGAGAACAAGGTCTCCTATTTGAATTGCTTGTTTTTTTTTTTTTGCTTGTATTGTTATTTCCAACCAGCATCCCAAAACCCAAAGATACTCAGATTTACTTTTATATATGACATAATAAATAAAATCTTCACATCTCCATGTTTGAGAAGCTGGCACCAGTAAATGTTTGTCATTTGTGCTAAAAAACAAAACAAAAACAAACAACGTAATACTTCAATCATCATAATAATTGATGATTATTTTTCTGTTTAACGCTAAATAATTAAAATGCTTATTGCTTTGGTTCCAGTCTAAATATAGCATATTTTGAATTTAGGGATGCAACAGATTATAATAATAATAGTAATAATAATAATAACGATAGTAATAATAAAAAAAGAGTTCAAAACAGAGTTACAAAGTGCTTTACATGGCAATACTTAAAAGAAAAGACATGAAAACAACAATTAAAAGAACTGATAAAAACACTTAAGTGTAGAAAAACTGAGGGAAATTAAAAACAGTCTCAATGAACTTAAAACTCTATTATTATTAAAATTGTTTATAAATTGATTACTGTCTTTATCAGTTTATCTATTTTGTTCTTGATTACTTGATGAATCGTTTGTTGATAAAAATTTCTGAAGGTAGAGGAAAGGGCCCGTCATAATTTTCCACAGTCCAAGGGGATGTCTTTGTTTTGACTGACCAACAGTCAGAAACCCAACGATGCTCAGTTTGTCACCATGTATGACATAGACAAGCATCAGATCCTCATTTAAGAAGCTGGAACCAACAAATGTTTAGGGTTTTTTTTTGTTTTTTTGTTTTTTTTGCTTAAGAGATGACTAAAATGAGCTTCTGATTTTCAAATTAATTGACTGAATGTCGCAGCTCTACATACTTTATATAACAGCAGAAATGAAAAGCCATGTAAAGAAAGCTAAAACGGCAGCTTGATTTGACTTTAACATTTCAGCAGTCTCACCTACTTTGCATAATGCTGTGCTGCTTCCACTTGTGACAGATGTTCTCATTCATTTATTTATTTATTACTGTTGTTAACTTATCAGGTCACGAAGAGAGACCAGGATGGATGGGGGTGGAGGCCACAAATCTGGAAGGTGAGTTTTCTAAATCTTTAGTTAAAACAGTATCACAGTAATATTGATTCTTTGGCTAACTGATTTAGACGTTTAAAACAATGCACTACAGTATGTACCCCTGAAGGCTTTATTGTGAGTCATTACGAACATGTCCTCCTTTTTTTGTTTCTCAGCCCTATTTACAAACGAAGTCCAGACATGACGAAATCTCTGATGACAAAATCTGAGCAGCTCCTGAGAATAGACGACCACGACTTCACCATGAGGCCTGCATTTGGAGGTCAGATAAATGAGTTTCAGTTGTGCAGCTCAGACATGGTGGGTGCACGCTGCAGAGGCTGCATGCTCAGCTTTGTTGCAGTGGTTGTTGGTTTCATTTGGGTCTAACAGTCCTGTAAGCATTAAGCTCCTGGAGACATTAATTGTGTTGGAGTTTCCAGTTGCAGTTCTTTACATCACAAGAATGTTAATACACTCGGTTAATACACTCGCTTCAGCGCTGTACATTAGAGGGATTTGCTATCAGACAGGCACACAGGCTTTTGTAATGAAATACAAATATATTTATAATCCTTTTAGCTGTCTTTAAAGGCAAATAACCACAAACACGAGAGCTGTATTTAAAAACAAAAAAAACCCAGCCATGAGGCTTTGAAGAGAGAAACACGTGTTGTTTTTCAGACCGCGACTACTTTTAATCACTCGACAATCTGCTGCTGAGATCACATCAAGTGACCCTCGCCAGACCCTTTAGCTGCTGATGTCAAACGTCAAGTGTGTCTCAGCTGCAAGTGGAAGAGAGAGAGCTGGATTTCACCCACTGCTGCATCAACTTTGATCCATTGTGACCTAATTGTATTTGTGTACTACTATTGGAGGATGATGATGATGATGCAGAGTAGAAAGGCTGAAATAGGTCAAAAGTAGAATCCCAGCCAGACCGGCGCAAGCAGTTGTTCTATATTTGTCTGACTCATTGTTCTTTTTGGACACGTGATATCCAAAACAAAAGGTTCAAACAGTATCGGTTATGGTCACCTTGACTGTTTTACCCAGTGTCGCCCAAAATCAGGCAGAGCTCAACTGGCTTCTGGAAAATATCACATATGCATTTGTTATGCTTTTCTGACATGAGTCCATTTTATCTCAGGTCCTCCAATTCCTGTTGGAGTGGACGTTCAGGTAGAAAGTCTGGACACCATCTCCGAAGTGGATATGGTAAGTATGAAACAGCCTGCTGGTACTTTTTAGAATAATGTGTTACAGATTAAAAATAAAACACCAGTGTTGAGGAAGATACTTAAGTATATTTACTCAAGAGCTGTCTCTTATAAGTATGATATGTATCATTCCCATATTGAAATGTCTAAAAGTGATGAGACCTATGTTATATATTGTGTTGAGTTGTGTACTTAAATCCTCCCAAATGTTTCTGACAATGTTCAAACCAAGATAAATCTGTAATTTTATGCTATACATGCATATACATAAGAATAGCTAAGAATAACTTTATTCATCCTCAAGGGGAAATTCACATCCTCCTAACCGCCTCTAGTTGCTCTAACTTGGGGGCAAACAGGAGAAACAAGGGTTAGCAAGCAAGTTAAGTTTTTGCTTGATTGTGAACCACTGTATTTTATGGCAGACTGACAAAATATGCACGTTTGATGGAACAATATTTTGAAGCTGAGGATGCAGCTGACTGGTAACAGTTTCATTTCATTTTCATTTACTTAAAAGAAATATTGTGTGTTATACTTAAAACTGGCCTGACTCATCTAGAAACTGGTTTTCAACAGGTTCCTGTTATGCAAAAACCACATTACAATACAGGATGAAAACAGAAACAATCAACAGAGGCAAAACAACAAAATGTAGGCAGCTATACAGACAATGCAGAGTAGCAGACTGAAGTGGTGTGAGTAATATTGGATTTAAATCAGTGGTTGCAGGTCTGTCCTTCCATCAGATAGTGTTTATACGCGGGTTTGAAATGTGCAGTAAGGAGTATTGCGCTAATGTAGTGTGGGATCTCTGATTATAATAGTTTCTGTACGGTGGTACAGGGATAAGTGCATGTGAAATTGTCATTTTGGATATGTGGAAAGATAATTACTACAAAACTGATTATCTTGAAGTCACTTTGCATTACAATGGCATCAAGTGGGAGCTGACTGAGGAAGTGCTTGGCACATGTGAATGTGAATAAGCACAAAATGGTGTGTTTATTCATGGGTTGGGTCTTGGGACTCATATTTATGGATGAGGCAGGGTCTGGATTTGAATACAGATTGGTTCAGGTCCTGAGTTTGGTGCGTTTGCCAAACTGGACCCCTTCAGGATTTTGCCTATGACTGTTCCGTTAGAATTAAATAACATAATGTGAATAAAACACGTTTCCTTGTCCATGTCAAATAAATATTCACCAGCAATAGTAGCTGTTTAACAATGAAGACAACTACTCCCATGATCCCATGATTTTGTTATTGTTCTGATTGAGACCCCTTTCAGCAGAAGTTACATGCTGCACATTTAAGAACAGTTTTGTGGTACTTTTCTTGAGTATTTCCATTTTCTGCTTCTTTCCACATCTACTCAGATATGTCATTCATCTCTGTAATAAGTACAATATAACATTTAAACAAATAACAAGTTTATAAAATACAGTGTGTTGTTAAAGATTAAACCTGTGGCTTAGCTGTTGTTGTAGCTTGTGAAAAAATCATTGTCTAGTTGGGACACAAAATGGTTTACATGTTTGTTTGTATCTCGGAGTCTTTATGAATGTTTTTTGTATTGTACATTCAGAGAAATATCAAACGAGCTAGTTTGCAGTTCCACCAAAGATCTCAGTAGTCAAATGATCTAACTGTTCACAAAAACAAGAGAAATAATAGATAATACTCCAACAAACAAATACAAGGCTGTGTATCAGAACCTCATCATCTCTTGACAGCACAGATTTATCCCGAGACCCTTTGCAGGCGTCTGAACCCCAGAGTGGGAAGCTGAACAACCAAACTGTGTATGGTACATAACCTAGCTCCAGCTCAACAAGCTACAACAGCATAAAGCATGTCAGCACCAGTTTCCTGTCTTCCTGTAGGACTTTACCATGACACTGTACCTGCGTCACTACTGGAAAGACGAGCGGCTGTCGTTCCCGAGCACCAACAACCAGAGCATGACCTTCGACAGTCGCCTGGTGAAGAAGATTTGGGTTCCTGACATGTTCTTCGTCCACTCCAAGCGCTCCTTTATCCACGACACCACGACCGATAACGTCATGCTGAGGGTTTACCCCGATGGCAACGTCCTCTACAGTCTCAGGTAAACATGTCGACGGGAGCCCAGAGAGGACAATCAGGTGTCTTTTTAAAAATACTGACAAAATGCTTTCACACGCAGTTTGTATATTTGGAAAAAAAGACAAAGACTGAGGCAAAGAGGCTGGTGATTCATCACTAAAAAGGAGAGAGGTTATTCTCCTGTATTGTAAGAAGAAAAATTAGGAAAAAATCATCATAAAAAAGCTTTTTACAACAGCTGCATAAAAAAATTAAACAATGTCAGTGACCAGAACACGCCACATGTAAAGATCACATAGACGTCACCTCTGATTTCACTGATTCACTTTAATGATTTTGGCAGCAGGTGGTGCATTTTTTGGGACAACATTTCTGTGTCATTTGATCATTTGTAATCAGTGTAGCTGATGAATGTGAAAGTGTCGAGTTTTGAGAGGAGAATGTGAAATGCCTGCGACGTCTGTCACTGCAGGGACTTTTTTTTTATTCAATCATCAGGCAGTTAATTTATGAACATGTTCACATTCACAACGACAGTGTGAAATTAGGCCATCTGATGGGAAATTGGGGGGAAAGAGGGAGAAGAGGGGAAACAAGACTGCAGGAAGAAAATACAGGAAAAGGAAAACTGAAAGAAACATTTGAAGGAACAGATAACCAAATCAATCAAAAATGTATATACAGTATCTTCTTACTGGACATGTGCTGCTACTTATTAATTTCGATTATTTTCCTGTGAGTCGCAGTGTTGGCAATACCGGCAGAAGAGTCTGCCTTTTCTCAAAATACGGAACGTAGGAACTGTTTTCTTTCTACCGAGCTACACCCAGCAACCGTATCACTGCACAGAAGGAAGCACCTACTCATGGACTAGAGGCTTGTTATTGTGACACCTTGAGATGTAAACAGTAATAGCTACCTGTTTTCCCTGCAGAGTCACCGTCACTGCCATGTGCAACATGGACCTCAGCCGCTTCCCTCTGGACACCCAAACCTGCTCGCTGGAGATCGAGAGCTGTGAGTGAATTTAACATGTTGATTTATCCCTACCACCACCAGGTGAAAGTTTCCTCTTGACTCTGTAAAATTAATTTCTGCCTGGTCTTGCTCTGCCTCGAGTCAAGGCCACTGCAGTGCTTTACTCTTTTCATCCCTTAAGAGTAAAACTGAGCGTATGCCGGGACTCCTGCCTGTAGCACTTAACTCATATGGGGACCTTTGTCCTTATCTCTTAGTCCTCTTAGTCTTCTAAACCCCAGTTCCCAATAAAGCAGTGCACCTGAAAATGTTGAAACTCAAATGTGCATGTCCTTCATATCTCTTAATCAATTTACATTTAACTTCAAGGTTCTTTTTGGAGGGATTCTGACACCAGTCACTGCATCTCCTAAAACTCTGGCAAGGTCACACAGTGAATTACAGTTCAAAAGATCTCCTACTGTTTTTTTATGTGCTCCTCGCACAGAGTGAAGAGATGCAGCAAACTGGATGTCGTTCTCAGGGCCATCCTGCCGACAATGCCAAAAATATTTTGTAGCATAAACAAGACTTAAAAAAAGGAGAGGCTCAGACATGGAGTTGCACATGTGAGGGTTTACTCATGAGAAAGCCAAAGAGTCAGTTCATTATGACAATTTATTGTGTCTGACAAACAGTATCAGTTGACACACCTTCAGCTTTAAACACACATTAAAAGGTGTTTCCTGTCACTTAAGCTACTGTTCTCCTGTTATTTAGACAACCAAGAACAGTTGCTTCTCCCCACATGAATAAACACCAGATCATTTAGCTGAAGTCACGTCAGGATAATAAGTTTATGTCAGGGTCACATACACGATAATTCCAACCTCTCTGACTGTTCTTCTCGCACCATCACTGTGTTTCACCTATGCACAAGAAATATCAGCATTTACTAAATACATTTACACCTCTTGTTCATTTCCATTTTGGACACTATACAGGCTTTCCTCTCGTGCTTGCCTCAGGCCGAAGTGTCACATTTGCTCACCAGATATCTCCTCAAATCTCAGATGTATCGTGCCATGATGTGCCTCTAGCATCACCCCATTTAGCTCCTCTGCTAGTGAGGCTCAAAGACATCTTCTTGGACTGCCAGTGCCGCTTCAGAATTGCAGTCTTGTCTTGTGAAATCGTCTGTATCCTGTGTTTTGTTCACATTAACATCCAGCGATGTTTGTGCTAAATCCGTCCTGATGTGGTTCGCTACAGATGTGTTCACTTCTTCGTCTCTCCCCTCCAGATGCATACACAGATGATGACCTGATGCTGTACTGGAAGAAAGGCAACGAATCCCTGAACACGGACGACAGAATATCTCTGTCCCAGTTCCTCATCCAGAAATTTCACACCACCACCAAGCTGGCTTTCTACAGCAGCACAGGTAATCCACGACACAACATGCACTTCTAATACATACGGTAAACTGCACTGATTATGCAAATGAGTCAAATGTGTGAATCATGCATGTAAAAAGTAGATCACAATTGAATTACAACTTCAATGAATCTCATTTTTCTTTATAAGCCCTTTCCGACTAAAGGATGGAGCCTTCCTTACATGCCCTTTGAATGTCACACCAACAAGAATGCACTAATATTTAATCCTTTCAGTGAAACGAAATGAATCAAACTACTGCCAACCACTTGTACGTGGCTGGAAAGCCACTGTGACAGCCCTGCAGCCTTCTTATAACCACATGTCACTTTCTAGCTCTCAAGAGCAACCTGAAGCACAAAAAGGATTTCGCGTCCTATCTCTGCCTGCCACAATAGCTGGGAGTGTTTGTACGGTGTATCGGCAGCTAACACATGACGACGTAATGGTGATGTTTCTCTTTCTCAGGCTGGTACAATCGTTTGTACATCCACTTCACCCTGCGGCGCCACATCTTCTTCTTCCTGCTGCAGACCTACTTCCCTGCTACTCTCATGGTCATGCTGTCATGGGTGTCCTTCTGGATTGACCGCAGGGCCGTCCCCGCCAGGGTGCCACTAGGTAGGACAGAGTTTCCTTCACAGGGCAGAGCCGTAGCAAAGAGCCCCGGCTCTACTAAAAGATTATTTAGTTTGAGTGTGGGGAAGCAGGTTAGCAGAGTGCAGTGGTTTTCATCCTCTTAGCCCAAAGTTTTTGGAAATACACTTATTGTTTTCTTGCTGAGAGTTAAATGAGAAGATCGATACCACTCTCACATCTGTACCATAATTATGTACAGTAGCTGGTGAGAAGGCTTGGCATAAAGACTATAAACAAGAAGAAACAACTAGTCTGGGTCCGTCCAAAGGTAACACAAAATGCTTGTCAAGTTCATTATTACTCTGTCTTGTTTCGTTGCCCAGAAACCAGCAGAGATTCCAGGAAGTCACTGGTCCCAAGCAAAGAAATAGACGGCCCAAACTCTTGTTTGGCACTTGACTTTTTGTATGAATGAGACCAGGGGTCGGCGACCTGCTCTGGAGCCGCATGTGTCTCTTTAGCCTGTCTCCAGTAGCTCCCTGTTGCTTTGACAAAAAATTACATAGTAATTAAGTTTATTTTATTAACATTTAATTTTCATTGTTGACCTAAAGTGATTCTTACATTCTCCAACTGTATAAATATGTGCCCTATACACATTTCGTCATAGGTCATGCAGCCCAGCGTCCTATCCTCTAAATTTTGCTGAGCCTCAATAGCGGTGGTTCTTGAGTTTCCCTAGCCAGGCTAAGTTTGGATTCTAAATCCTAAAAGTGAAAGTCTCAGAAAAATAAAGAATTTAATAGTGTGTGGACAGATTTGTTTGCTCTCACTGCCAACCCTGAAAAATTAAAGTATTAAATAATTAGCCCACTGCTGAGCCTATCATCTTGTGGCAGAGCATGATAATGAAAGTTCACTTCATAGGCTGTGTTACCTTCCTTATAAGGCTCAAATATGTTTTATGGCTCCAGAAATATGTTTTGTTTTTTTCTTGTTTTGTTTTTTGCATGAATCAGGAAGCAGCAAGCTCCTAGGAAGAGCACCAAGCTTTGACACTCATTTGACAGAATGGCTAAACAAAAAGATTTTTCCCTGTAGAGTTAAATTGGGAAAGAGACATCTGTAAATCAATTGATCTTTTTTTTTTTTAGCATCATGAACTCCGCAAAATGACTCGTTTTACCATCTGAATTTAATCCATTTGATCCAATAACACTTCAAATCTGTAGAGGAGCCGCATGATTAAATCATTTTATCCCCATTCAAGTTAGCACAGGGCTTAACCAGAAGTTGCCACACTTGGCTGATGTAAGTTTTTGTTGTGTATGCTCTGTCGGCCCATTGCATAATCTTATACCTGAGAGGTTGAGCTTTTCTGGGCCTCATGCATTCATATAACTTTCATCAATGAACTTGGCCCCTACTCCAACGCTGTATCCAATGCTCTTTATACATCCATGGGACACAGGGTAAATCAGCTAGTCTGGCTCTGCTCGTTCAAAAATAGTCCAGCACATAAAACCACTTGGCATTTTTACACTTTGTTTTTTGTAAGAATTAAACAAATAAGATCTAAAATGTTTATTAATGAGCTTTAGAGGTGCTAGGCTGACTTTTTTGTTTGTTTAATTTTCGACAGAGCCAAGCTGGCGTTGTCCCCGTTTCCAATCATTATGCTAAGCTAAGCTAACCATCTGCTGGCTGTAGCTGTGTATTTACCACACAGATGTGAGAGTGGAATCAATCTTCTCATCCAACTCTCTGCAAGAAAGCGAATCAGTGTTTTTCCCAAAATGTTGAACTATTTCTTCAATTAAAAATAAGTGTCAACTTGTAGCACCTTGTCTCTGTAAGCTCTGAGCAGTTTATCGAGTGATTTCCCATCCCTGGTTAAAGCATTATAATGTTTCTTAAAGAGGTAAATTCAATCGTGCTTTCACAGGGATAAAGTTATGGACAGGAGAGTCTGCAGCTCAGTCGCCAGAAGAAAATGTTGGTATTGTACGTTTCTGCAAACCACAGAAATTTTAATTTGTACGTAGTTTCAGTGGCATATTTCGGATTGTATGTATATCAGCTGACTTAGGCGAGATGGTTGCCAAACTGTAGACCACTGTTCGAGATCAACTAACAACAAAACTTCTATAAGTGAGTCAGCTGCGACATTTCCAGCTGTGATTGAGGCACCAAAAATGGGATATCCGTGTTTTGCATTAACGTATATGCCAACATATTTTCTGGCGATTTGATTAAAATCATAGAAATATGGTATGTTTCTATTGTCTTATTTTATCTGTTAAAACATCTCATGACCCCTCATGTTTTTCCTGTAACCCTTTCAGGGGTTGCCGACCTGCAGGTTGGGTACAGGTGGCAGAAATAGTGAGTAGGGAGTCTGCTCTGCTCTCTCATGGTCTGGATTACATGAAGGCTCTCATATAACGAAGCATTTGCTGAAATATACAGAGGAAGTTATCCAATAAGTCATTCATTTTTTGTTCTGCAGCTGAGACTAACCTCTGACCCTCCTGTGAAGGTGGTAGAGCAGTTACAGAACGTTCCCACAGTGACTTATAAAATATTGTAACAGATTAACAAACAGGTGCACAAGTTAAAATAACTGTAGCCCACAATGACACAATGCTAGTGTCTCATGTTTCTATGATACCTAGCATTTAATTTTAGCTTCCCAGCCCGGTGATACAGTACGTAAGCGCTCTGATGTCACTAAACTGTTTGTGTGTTCCACTCCAGGCATCACCACAGTGCTGACCATGTCCACCATCATCACCGGGGTCAACGCCTCCATGCCGCGGGTCTCCTACATCAAGGCAGTGGACATTTACCTCTGGGTCAGTTTTGTCTTTGTCTTCCTGTCGGTGATAGAGTACGCGGCGGTCAACTACCTCTCCACTGTACAGGAGAGGAAAGAGAGGAAGCTGAGGGAGAGAGTAAGTGTTATTTCATACGACTTTTCTGTACTGCAGTTAAACCATGGTTAACCTATGAAATGTTGATCTTTAAATGATTCACATGGGCACTTTAACATTACCAAACCCGTCTTATAATCTCTCTGCTTTTATTGCACTTAAAAAAGAGTGCTTAAAAATTAAACACCTAAAAATATGTAAATCACAGCAGCTCTTGGAAGCTTGAAAGTACTGATGTCCTGATTTCTCTTAAGTTTAAGTGCAACATTGCCAAGCTTGATTTTAGGGGGAAAATGGTTCAAAGACAAGGTAAATAAACAGCTGTATTTTTATTAAGTGATGAAATCATATTTCTTTTCATACAGGGTTTGAATAATGAATGAGTGACCACCAGCTCATTCTCTTTTTTTTCAGTTTTTTTTTTCATGTTGCAAGTAAAGATGAGGAGGAAAATGCTCTGATGTTTTCATTAATGATTAATTGAGACAGCTTGACTGTGCAGCAAACATTTTCTTCTTGTCTGATGCTGATTTTTTCCTAGTTGTAACCCTGATTTGGATCTGTGCAGAGGACATCACGGCCTTTAGAGTTGTAGTTTAACACCCATCCCACGGCATATGTTTAACCCTTTGTAATCTGGAGCAACATCACTTTTCTTGTGCTGCTTTCAGATGCTTTTCGCAAGTATTTAACCCCTTGAACCTGAAGCAAATTGATGCGATTTTTTTCAGCAACATGGGCAAAAAGAATTGCTGCCTTACAATAATAGTCCAGAAGAAATGAAGCATTCACCTTAAAAAACACAACTTAAAAGCATACTACGTACACATAACAGTATTGCACATCAGCCACTCATGTATTGCACATAACACCAACAGAGCACCATAACAAAACACAACTCAACGCCTAAGCATCAACCGACATTATTGAAAATCTTAATTGAGGTCGGCACAAATGAATATTGAATAATAATAGTAATATTGATAATGACTAATGGGAACAACAATTTTGAAACTGGTACAGTATTAAGCTAAAGGGCTGCAGCCAGCAGCCGCGATACAGGCTGCAATACAGCCAACACTGCTTAAAGGATCCCTACCCAGACAGACCTTTTTGTTATAGAGTACGATCCTATTTGTTTAACCAGAAACAGCCCTGAAGTTGCTATCACCAAACCTGCCAGACTCCATTTAAATAAACAGTAATTTTAATGTGTAGCATATTTTCACATTTAGGTAAGTAAATTAGATGTTTATTTCAACCACACCAGACTTAATGATTGTTGGAGCAGTGGAAGATGAAACAAGATGTTTTTTGTGAACTTTATTTTGTTTATGTTGACTTTAAATGAAGTTTTTTTATGATTATAAAATTACTGTTGATTGAAATGGAGTCTGGTAGGTTCAGCGGTTTGGGGGGTTAAGAAAGGTCTGTTTTTGTAGGAATCCTTTTTATAACGTTCCTGGACAATCATAATATTAATATCATAATATTTAGTGGACATAAATTGATGATGCAAACATGCAACAAGTGGTTACATTGCAGCTTGTATTGCGGCTGACAGCTGCAGCCCCCTTTCTCAGTCCTGGACCAGTTTCAAAAATCTTTCCCATTAGTCACTCAGATACAAAAACATGTAAAATCCAGGTTGTTACCCTTTAAGTTTTAGTTCATATTCCGCCCAGCATTGCACCTGAATTATTTTTCTTGGGAGCTTGTAGATTTCAGTGTGCAGACAGCCTTGTTCTTTTCCTTGAGGATGTTCTTTTGAAACATGACCACCTCATTAAAACGTGTGTCAGTCTAAATTATCGATGTCCAGCAGGTGCAACAGCAGGTGATTAAAGGTTAAAAGTCAAATGAAAATACTAAATTCACAAAAATCAGATCAAACCCACATTTACTCAGAAGCTTAAATAATTTTTAAGCTCTCTGTGGGCTGATTGGAATTGACTGAATGTTAAATGGCCAGCTGATAAAATTCTCATTGCATGCTGCAGATTAAGTTTTTCTCATTAATAGCAAGAAAGAAAAACAGCTGAAATGAAACAGACACATTATTGGATCTCTGTAAGTCAACACAGGAAAAACATGACCTGATTTTATATTAAAAATATTTTACAAATTAAAATATTTCTTAACTGGTAGAAACATAAATTAATACTTTATGTGCATTTTCAATAAACAGATAAATATTTTCGAAATTGGCTCACTTTAAGCTGCTCTCGGGGCTACGGCAAATTATTTCTGGGACTACAGCTTGTGTACTATATTGCTATTCTTCATCTGCCAAATGCTGCAGCATATGGAGCCAAATTGCCCACGTACCCTGAGGAACATTTCCAGCACAAACATCCTTCTATAAATGTTTCATGCCAAAGTTATTTAAAGGCCCTGAGTGTGCAGAAAAAAGATAAACATTTAACAAACTAATGTATTTTTTTCTCGTTTAAGTCAATGACTTCACAGAAAGTTGCATTCACAACAAACAGATTTGTCAAATGACTTTTATGTTAACTTTTTTATCTCTCTAGCTGCCGTGTACGTGCGGCATTGGCAACCCGGACGAGATGATGATTGACCCCCAGATCACTGGCTACGGGTCGATGGATGTCAACACCACAGGAAATTATGGGATGCCAGAGAATGGTGGCCGCCAGGATCGAATGTTGGCCCAGGTGTCACTGAATGACCCGCAGATCGCAAGCCAGGTGAAGCCATCCAGAGGCTACGTGAACATTTGGATAGACACCCACGCCATAGACAAGTACTCGAGGGTTGTGTTTCCTGGAGCGTACATCCTCTTTAACATCATCTATTGGTCCATCTACTCGTAACCCGGGATGCAGAAGTAGATCCTCTTTGGGAGTCGTCCATGATGAGACTCCAGGAGTTTGGCTCCTTTGTGAAGGAGTGGGACAATATTGGCATTTGATGCTTTTCAGGCAGAGAAACTGCACTTAAGATGCATGGGGACCATTGACAGATTGGTGACCATTGCCTTCTCGACCCAGCCACTTAAAACTGAATGAGCTACCGACAAGCAGGACAGTCGTCGTCACTGGTTTTGTCACTCCATCAAATCTATGTGGTTTCATGTTGTAACTATAGTGCTGTTGGTGGAAAGACGTTCTTGTTGTCGCCTGAGGACTTCACTGCGCAGAGAGACGCACAAACACGGACCTGTGTAACTCGGCCACACTTCAGTTCTCGATGCAGTGATTGTTTTTCAAACTGGAAATGTGACCTGGAAACTGACATTGCCAGCATATGGACAGACTCCTTCTGATTTGCATATGAACTAAACTTGACAATCAGTGGCAAACTAAAACTGTTTTAAGGAATAGTTCGGCTCATTTGCTTTCTGGTGGAAAGTTGAATACGAAGCTACAGCCAGGGGATGGTTAGCTTTGCCTAGCATAAACACTGTCAACAAGGGGCACTGTAAACAGCTACCCAGCTCTGTCCCAACTTCAAAAACAACAAGTTATATCTCCTTTGTTTCATCTGTACAAACACAGATGTGTAGAAACAACATTTTTCTATTTATATAAAACCATATACTGAATCACGTTTGTTTACAATTACTTCGGCTAGAAAATCCACACGTCACGTACATAAAATCAAACGGCACCGAGGAGACGCTGCCTCAAGTGGTTATTTTAGTGCCTCAATCAGTTTAGTGTAGTTTCTTAGGATCCCCATTTGCTAATGCCCGGTCTTCCTGGGGTCCAACACATAAATCACACAATTTAACAAAAAATGTCGCACATTATACATACACATTCAAGTATCCAAGTATAGCGTTGCTTGAACTTATACTGATATTTTTAGGTGAGTATTTATAGGTAGCTTAAATATGTTTTGTCCACAGCAGTACAGTAGGGCGGCTTTGGATCAGGCCGTCCACTAATTAGAAGATCAGCCGTCGATCCCTGGCTCCTCCAGTCCGCACGTCTAAGTATCTTTGAGGAGGAAAATGAACCCCTAAATTGCTCCTTATGGCTGTTCCATCGGTGTGTGACTGTGTTCAAACTGTGTGTGAATGCGTGAATGTGACTCGTAGTGTAAAAAGCGCTTTGAGTGGTCAGAAGACTAGAAAGGCGCCATACAAGTGCAGGTCCATTTACATTACTCAGCTTCCATGACGGTAGATGTGGTTAATCAAAGTTGCTAGCAGAACAGCACACCAGCACAACAGCATGTACTTTGCTTTTACACTTCAGTTTTTGTACAGAGTAAACAAACAAAAGTGAATTAGTGAGCTTTAGTGGTGCTGGCAGGCAGACGTTGTCTTTGGACAGAGGCTAGCTGTTTCCCTCTGTTTCCAGTCTTTGTGCTAAGCTAAGCTAACCATCTCCTTGCTGTAATGACTTGAGATTGGTATCAATGTTGTTATCAAACTCTTGGCGAGAAAATGAGTAAGCGCCATTTCCCAAAATGTGGAACTACTTTGCTGAAAGCAAGATAACCTGATTATTCTTAAAGATTTTTCTTTTGCAGCACGTTAGTATGATTCAGTATGTGTTACATTTTCTTGTGATCTTTGTATCGATGCAGCTATTTTGCTGTCGAGCTACTTACTGCGTTGCATTTGTGTAATTTGATAAAGTTTAGTAAAAAGGGCAGAATAATGCAGTCTATTAAAATCACAAATGTAAAAATATATGTTTAGTAAACCCCAAACACAGATCATGGTACTGACTTTTTTTTAAATGTCCTTATTTCTTCTTTTTTTAATACAACTGAAGCTCATCTCCTCTGTTTGGTGTTGTGAGGCTTTGAGGTTCACTGTGACCTGTTAGTTGCTAGTTTTATCGTCTTTTTCAGCTTAAAACAACTTTATACTTTATTAGGCAACAGATATATTAAAGATATCTTCAATTCACTGACCAAACATACAGATATTAAATCAAACTTTGGAAAAAATGTTATATATGAGAAAAAAAATGTTTAATAAATGTTTTGTTTTCTGACATTGTGAAATTATTGGAGCGGAGCTTTGGTGCTGACCCACACAGTCACAATAATGTACATCTTAAATCTCCATGTAATACATTTAGTAGGTACAAATGTGAATGTGAAATGAATATTGCTGTGGCAGACATCAATTAAAAACAGCTAAAAACACATACAACAGACACAGTTGAAGCATTTGGCAACGTTTTTCTGGTGCAACCTCTCAAGTCCCAAATTTTTTATCCTATTTTCCTGCTCTCTTATACAGTATATTTAAACAGTGCTGGAGGATAAGCTTTCACACTTATTAGACATTGGATTGCCACCAGCTGCAGGTCTGATTACTGATGAGCTTTCATACCAAATCATATAAACTGCATATTCTGTAATACTATTAACTGCTCACATGTGACGTAAAGGGATATACTGTATATTTATATTCTCTATTAAGCCAATTTTATGATTTCTTACAGGCAAAAGTGTGGATGTTGAAGAATACTTTTTTTACTCTCCTTTATATCCCAGGGGGCAATTTAACAATTCAAACTCTGTGCCCTGTCATTCCTCAAAAAAAAAAAACTTTAACAAAGGCATCACTGCACCAGAAAGACATGAAAAGAATAAAGCATCAAAAAGATGTAGAGAACCCGATTTGCAAGCACATCTGTGACCACTCAGCCAAGGTTTTGAATCGACCTCTGTGCTGGAGGAAGCATGCCTAGAAATCTAAATGAGTGAATAAGCCATTAGGATTGCTTAAAGATGCAGAACTAAAAGCAGATTCACTTCCTGATCCGGTCAGGGGGTAATATGGTAAACAGAAAAAGTCAGTCCATCAAATTACAAGAACAAAGATGGCAGGAATAATAAAGTGTTCTTTATTGTGGTTCTTGATGTAAGGATAGTAAAGATGTAAGAGTGTAGGCAAATGGGCGACATCATACTATCAACACAATAAATGCCTCTATCATTATCAATAAAATAATTTCTAACTAAAAGTCAGCCAAGGCTAATGATTCTATGAGATTGTAGTAGTATTATACAAAACCAAATTTTGACCAGAAATCCTCCAATAGGTATACGGAGATAAAAACAAAACCATCAAACTGATGGCAGCGCTAGAGAAAGAGTCAGGTGATCACCAGAGACAGATTTCATAATTTGAAAACCATGAATGTTTATACAAAATTCCATGTTAATCTATCCATTAGTTGTTGAAATATTTCAGTCCAGACCAAAGTGGTGGATCAACAAACCAACAGACTTAACCACCCCTAAAGCCATGGCTAAAAACTATGACTGTACAATAAGATGGACGACACGTCTCCACTTCCTCCCACTGAACAAAAATAAAGCCAAAATATCCTGGATACGACGGCTGCCATCTTGCACTGGTGACATCATTTGGAGCCGGAGCCTGTGCTTTAGCCATCTCCGCAGTATTGAGTTCCCGCTGCCCCACCAATCACCAGCAGTGCCATTACTGACGCACACAGCTGTCAATCATGGCGTCAAACCCCCTTTTTATAGAGTCCTCAAGGGATAATGTGATCTATGTTGTGTCTGTAGCCCGACGTGGAAGTTAGCGTCGCCCTGGTTCCCTGGTCAAAAAGCCAATTCTGGATTGTTGCACAAAATAAACTCTGCAGCATGTTTTGTTTAGCAAAATAATCTTTACAAATGAAAAACACTTTTATGATTTTCGAAGCTTCAATGCAATTGCCATAGGTAAAAAGCTAACGTTAGGCTATGAACGAACACCACAGTCACGTGTCTTAGCATCCCTATCACAAGAGACATTTTGGCTTCACCTTTGGAGAGCTGTTGTGCCTTCCTCTTTATGATGCAGTCTATGCTAAAACCTATTAAAAAATACACAAAATTAAATCCAAGAAGTTAGCCGTGCACTTCTAAGTTTCACATAAGCCATACTTTTTCCTTCTACTTAAAACTGTGGTGTTATTCTACTTCTATTTACTTCTTGCTATTTACTTCCCACGCAAAACAAGTTCTAGTCTGGTGGGAATGAGCTCGTCCAACCTAACGAAGGTGGTATTTGAGATACTCATAGGCCCTGTTGTCGTAAATATTATAAACCACACTGCGTATAGCTTTACGTCTCTATCCATCAAAAGGTACAAACTGTTGGAAGTGCTGTTCCCCAACGTCAGCTCTTTAATTCAAGCCCAAAAACCCCTCACTAACTTGTCAGCTATGAAACTGCCCCATAATTACTATTAAAGTAACTTTGTGGAGCCGTCAAAGCTGTATCGCTGCCTTCTTGTAATTTCTCCTTTTTCGGATTGACCAGGCTGAAGTCGTCTCTCACTTGCTTCAGCAGATCAGGGCTGCACACTACATCCACAGCTGTCATAGCCAGGGCTTTGGCTGTCCTCAGGGTGAACAACTGGGCCTTTTCAGCTCCTGGCACAGGGAAAAAAGCAAGAGACGGGAAAATAAAGCATCTCGGCAAATACAAACTGCCAGTGACCTGGAAAGACGCTGATGACTGAAAGCATCTGATCGCAGTGCAGTTCGCTTTCATCACAGGAAACAACATCTGCTCCCGACAGACACGTGCAGCTGTACCTGCTGCTTCGGTGTATTCCTCAGTGTGGTTGGGCGCGTCGGTGCCGATGTAGAAGAAAGGATGGATACCGGGAACTATGAATGATACGTTGCCAAAGTCTGTGGAACCTGCCAGATAATTATGAATACACTGTGATAATGATGCTTTGTTGATAGGGTAAACAACAACAAAGACAATCACTAGATTGCGGTACTGCTGTTACACTTTTTTACATCTCTATTGCACCAACCAGAGAAAGAAAAAGATGATAATGTGTTTTTTTCACATACCAGCGAAGTTGGCCGGCTGCTCCGGGAACTGAATCCCCAAAGCTTTCCCATTGTTTTCATACAGGGTTGCCAGCGTGGCATTAGGCAGAATGTTATAGTAGGCATGATATGGGTAGATCATCTCCACCTGAGGGAAACACAAGCACACCCTATTTCATAAACTGTAGCATACAAAAATAGACATTACTATCATATATCAACAGAATATGGAGACCCATGCATCTGTAATGTGAACTGCCTGAAGCAGGTGCAGATGTAGGAGAGAAGCAGCTTGGAGATAAAGGTGAATTATGTAACAGCAGAACAACACTCGCAGCATAATTATAGAAATATGTTAAAAAGGCCGACGTTATATAACAGTCAACTCCGCCGTTGCATTCCTCAGCAATTATACTCACACACACTGCTCTTAAATCTGTGCCAGAGGGGAGCGAATGGTAGACAACGTTTTTAGGTTAAGCTTACTCGGCAGCCGGTGGCAACAGCAGCTGCCCTGAAGCAAGCCTCAGCTTTGGCCTTTAGGTCATTAAGATCCTTAACCAGGGGCGTGCGCAGATAAAAGTCTAGCTCCGTGTAGGCAGGGATGATGTTGGGCTTCACCCCTCCATGTTTGATGATGCCTGTGGGAGGGGAAATAGACACAGTGGAGGACAGTTCTCATGCATGTCGGCTTAAACATTAAATGGACTTTAAGGTGCGCTTGTTTAAAATTAACTACGAAGCTCAGCTGCTCACAGATTCTTCCTCTTCCTCACCATGAAGCCTCCAGTCTGGTTTGAGTTGCTGCCTGAGTGCAGAGAGGTTGTTGTAGGCCAGCACGGCAGCATCCAGGGCGTTCACTCCCTCCCAAGGGTACGCAGAGGCGTGAGATTCCTTCCCATGGTACTTCACTATCACCCTATTTAACATCAGTATAGCGGGTTAATGGTTATTCGTAATATGTGGAGATCAGAGGACACAGAGGAAGTCGCAGATCCAGAGGGGCTGTGACGGGAACTTACTCATCGAGTGCAACACAGGGCAGGAATGAAGCATCATGCTGCGCCGGGTGAGCCATGAAGACGAGGTCGACGTCAGCGAAGGCTCCCGCATTTATCAGGTCAATCTTTCCTCCTATATCCTCCTCCGCAGGAGTTCCCAGAACTGTTATCTGGTATAAGAAGTGTTTAATTCATTCATTTGACAGCATCATATCAGCTCTGGTCAAATCACTCTTGACCTTTGAAGCAGTGGTTTTAACTCAAGTACACAAATCCAACATTTGAAGTCTCTCTTAATGGATGGAATCTGCTTCATATGCAAAGATGGCCGCCTTTAAACAGAGACAGGGGACACAGATCTTTCCCTCCCTTACAGGACCAGCTTTATGTGCATTGTGATGCAATGTGGAGGCGAAATGTGATGAGTAACATTCTGGATTTTGTTAAGATATTTCCTGTTTCATTTTTGAAGTATTAACCTCTTGTGTCATTGCAGTTTCCTGTGTTTTCCAGCCTTTCATCATCCACACCTGCTGCCACTTACTCACCTGCCCCTGATTACCTTCTTATCCAGCTCTGTGTGTATAAATACCCACCAGCTCCTCATGTCTCTGCCAGATTGTCTTTGTTCCTTTGTTATAGCTTTTTAGCAATCTGTGTTTGATTCCCTGGATTTTTTTTTTTTACTTTGCCTGTTTTGGATTTAAGGATTTTTTTTGCCTACTCCCTGTCTGTTTTGTTAGTTGTTAGCAGTTTTTTTTTTTTTTTTTTTTTTTTTTAACCTGTTGCAAACCTGTGCCCAGCTGCCTATTGTCTCATAATCTGCCCACATTTACTATAAATAAAAAATATTATGATGCAAAATATACTCATGTAATGTAATAATTGATAACTTTTCAGCATAATTATTGGAAGTGCAAACGCTGATTTTTTGCAGACTCGTCAAATTTATAGCTATATCATTGGAGATAATAAAAAAATATATTTAAATCTATTAGCTGATGTCCCTACTGAGAGTCACCATGTTTTGTTATTCTTGGCCATTTTTCCTTACTGTTTATGTAACAGGCTAAATGTTGTGTTTATTTCGGTCAAGTCTGCCTTCTTTTGTTTTGTTGATTTTATTTTATTTTTTAAATGTTTGTGGGTGGAGTATGTTTGTTAGTCTCTACGTATATGTAAAGTTGTTTTAGAGATGAAAATTAAATCAAATATGAAATATTTGAAAATAGCAAATAATCTTAAAAAATAAAGCTCATATTAGATAACACAGCTTATTTTATCTGGTCATCTATGTCATTAAATACATGTGTGTAGTGTGAAAACGTCTCCTGTTGTTGTCTATAAAATGTGATTTTATTTCTTTTATTGGTTGAGTCACATGTTTTACAGAGTGACTCATCAGAAGAGTTGACTGACAGATTTATGGATATGATCATAACAGAGAGCTGTCACTTGATTTGTGGCTGTTTATTCGTTCCTGGTTACCTTCACGGGTCCAGGGAGCCCAGCGTGCCTCTCCAACGCAGCCTTCAGCCCCACAGCGGCAGCAGCTCCCACCTCTGCTATCAGGTTGTGCCCGCACGCGTGCCCGATACCCGGAAGTGCGTCGTACTCGCACAGGAAACCCACATTCACCACCCGTTCGCCGCCACCACCACCGACCGGACCCCAGCTGGCCCGGAATGCCGTCGGTGACTTGTAGTGAGTCTCCACCGTCCATGTCTTGTCCTGGGAAAAGAAGCGCACCAGCCTGTCGTGCGCGTGCGTCTCGTTTCGGGCGAGTTCAGGTCGGCTCCAAATGTCCCGACTCAAACTGTGCAGCTCGTCTTTGTGTGTGTCTATGCACCGCTGCAGGGTGTCCTTCATCTGCTGTGGTGTGTCCATGTCTCCGGACTGTCCTGCTCAGATTTTGCCCCAACCAGACACAAGCCTTTCTCAATATGCGCTCTTGTGCAGACTTGTATCACGTCATCAGTCACAGCCCAAGTACTGTTCCAACTTAAAGTTCACATCCATAGACATATATACATAGACATAGACGCCGCATTGACTGCCTGAGCGTGTCCCAGCCGGCCGCCATCTTGGATAGGTCTCGCTTCGCCTCCACAGTGCATTCACTTCTATTGAGGAAGGAGCTGTTTGCACAAGTAAAAGAGAATAATTCACTGAATTTTCAACTGATTTTAACGCGGTTTGGTTTGTTACAAACGGCACACATGTAGTTATGATGCAGGATGCTTTCGTACATCAAAAATGCGAGATTTCATGCTTTAATACTTTATGCAGATAGCAACAGCATGTTATTTAGGTCACAACACAGTTCTTTTATTGACCTCAACCCCAGAGTGGAATATATATATATATATATATATATATATATATATATAGATATGTATAAACATACTGTATAAACACAGTATACACAATACAAAACATAGTATAGCATATTATGTATGGCACACCTTTGTGCACATATTCACTTTCCCACCAGCTGTGCTGCAAATATCCCCTGCTGCTCATCCTTCTTTACCTTTTTTCAAATTATCTTGACCACAGTCCCGTTTTCATAGTTATAATACAAACACCAAAATTAATTTCAGTGTTTATGTAAATATTGAAAATGGGTTTTTTTTTACTACTTTTGAGGGATCACAGCAGTCAGTGTAATAATAACAAGAAGAACTTTATTAATCCCCAAAGATATTTTAAAGAAGTCTGTAAGATCATCTATTTAACAAAGAATTATGAAGTCTGATGGCTGTGGGTACAAAAGAGAGTGAGTGTGTGTGAGAAATAAACTTAATCAACAATCAAGCATTTTCTTTATTACAATATATTAATAAATGTATTAATATGCTATACTATGTTTTGTATTGGTATATTGTGTTTATACTTTATGTTTATACAGTATATATTTATATATATATACTGTGTACATACACACACAGTATATCTATATACACTGTATGTGTATGTACGTATGTATCCTCATTCTCCGCTGTCTTACTGGGATCTGCCTCCTCAGCTGGGCAGCAGTTTTAAAAGACATTTTATGAAAATATTTTGGCTATTTATATGTTTTTGTATGTCAGTTATATAGCCTATGTTGAAACATATACATATTAATTTCTTACAGTGTCTATGAAAAGACGCAGGGCTGGGCTGTGTTTATATTGTTTTATTCTAAATGCATGTATGTGAACGGAGGTGGTGACATCATCAAGTTCGCTGCTGTTCCAAAAGCAGGAATGACTGTAGCCTACTCCCGTCCTCCCGTTCTTAGGCAGTCCGGACTATCGCGTGAACTTGCCAAGTCCGAACTTGCCAAGTCCACAAGTCCGAACTGCCGAACTTGAGTACTGAGAAAGTGTAAAGTGTAAAATCTAACTTCAGTATATACATCAATCAAATAAACAAGAATAAAAGTAAACAAGTTGTTTGAAATATATTGCACAGTTGTATACTTGCACAGAATATTGCACAGTTTAATAGTTTAATTGCACCCAGTAGATGATAATGAATTGTAAATGCAGAAGGTGAATAAATTCCAGATGCCAGTCTACTGACTCAGAGCAGCTGTACAGGTTGATGGCCACAGGCAGGAATGATTTCCTCTGGCCTTCTGTGGTGCATCTTGGGGGAATGAGTCTGTCACTGAATGTGGATGGGAGACACTGTCGAAGATGACACGTGTCTCAGGCAGCATCCTTCTCTCTGACACTGCCACCACCAGAGAGTCCAGCTCCAGCCCTGCTACGTTACTGGCCTTGCGAATCGGCTTATTGAGTCTGTTGGCGCCTGCTACCCTCAGCCTGCTGCCCCAGCACACAGCAGCAAACAGACTCACAAAACATCCTCAGCATTGTGCGGCAGATGTTGACGGACCTCAGCCTCCTCAGGAAATAGAGGCGGCTCTGGTCCTTCTGGTAGAGAGGTTGTGTGCTTGCACCAGTCCAGTTTATTGTGTATATGCACTCCCAGGTACCTGTCAAAACAGTATTTAAGTACAGCAGAGTAAATGCATGTAGTTACTTTCCACTACTGGCTAAAACGAATGCTCTCTTATACAACAGTGCTGCAGTCAGTGATATTTTTGACTTAAGTAAAAGTAGAAATACCATATTTTAACATGTAAAATTCCTTCATCTAAAGTTTTACTGGAAAGCAGTGGCATAAAATATACTTAAAGTACCAAAAGTAAAAGTTTTCAGAAATGGCTTATTTCAGCGACTATACATTATTTACTGCTGAGTAGTTTAATCCATAATAATAAATCATAATCAATATTTTAACTATATGTTGCATTAATAATCTGAATCTGCGATATAATTAGGAACTGCGGCTTTGAAATCAGTGTAGTGAAGTGCCTCAAAATTGCACAATATAACGGAGTAAATGTGCTGACCAGTATCTACTCTCTACCTCTGGTTAAAAGTTAATTCAGTCTAATACAACAGTTGTACAATAAATCCTTCTCTTCATTAATGTTAAGCTTGCACATCGCTCTGCTTCATACTCTAGCTGGAACAGTTCAGTTAACTGACAATGAAGAGAAGAAAACCTTGACAATTATCAAGAGGGTTTATTCATTTTATCTATTTATGTATTGCCTGTAGCAACTCATTTGACTGTGCACACACTGCAAGCAAACAGTACCGGTTTTAAAACTCTTTTATTTAACTGTGGTCGTTCTGACAGGCTGCAGTTTGTGGTGCTGTTGGACTGACAGGTGTTGCTATTATTTTGTCCACCCTGTTTATATCAGTGGGGCTTATGAGCATTAATGCAGGGCTGCATTAGTTGTAATAAGATAATAAAGTGGCAGGTGAGTGTGTATTTGAGGACACAGATTTACAATTTGACTCTGAACCTGGGAGTGTTTTCCTTAGTAAACATGATACAGCTGAGTGTCAGTCACTTGTAGGAGTTGATTGTACCCTCTGTTGGTATGGTAGGCATGTGCTTCAGTGTGTAGGCTATTGTTTTGCTACACTACAAATCCATCAATGATTTATTAAGGACCACACAGCTGAAGGCAGAATTTGTTTTCAGTACGGCATGGTGGCAACAAAAATGGCTCTCTTTTGAAAGTGTTGCTGACCCCTGACCTATAGCCAGACAGCCATGATGCAGCATATATTTACTGAGTCTGACAAGTAGTAGGCTTTTTGTGTTGAGCTACACCCCCTTTTATTCTTATAAAATCTCGTGAAGTGTTAAAATTGGAAAACGCTATTTAAAAAAAGTTTTTTATCTAAATTACTTTGTCATTTATGTCACATTTTCTGGGATGTAGTTGGCCTCAACGCCTGTTTCTGTTCTTCTTTTCTAGAATATTTTTTCCACAGATGAAGACCATCCTGATGGCTGCACCCACCTTATAGTACCTTCCAGCTTTCTGATAATAGTGATGTGCTGCTGCAGCTCCCGGTTCTACTTTCATCAAACTAAAAAGGAGCCCAGGTAATATATTTTCAAATGGAGAGTATGAGATTGACGCTGCAACACTTTTCTTCCCATTTTGTGACTGAGAAAATATGTTGGCTGTGCAACACTGTGTTTTCCTCTTAAATGCACTGAATTGTGCACAAGAGAAATAGAGAAAATGTATTTTCCCCACAAATATAACATGCCAACATTATTAGCACAAGCCTATGGCATTTTACATTGTATAAATTAGCCTAGCGGACGGCGATCTTTCCCTCTTCTCATGTAACACCAGGGACAACAGCAACATTTAACAAAGGTAACGGCACACAATTCGGCACAGTTAGTTCAAGGTCCACACAGTCTAATATATTCAGCTTCATACTTGTATTTGGCCATGTTGTTGAGCTGCTTTGCTGTCTCTGTCAAACAGCTGTCCATTAGTCACTCACTCTACAGCAGGAAATGCTACCTCTAGATCAAAGCTCTCTGCTGGAAATTCACTTTACTTCAAGATAAAGTGTGTTTTTACAAATGCATGGCTTTCTTTAGACTGCATCTAAATATTAAACGCAGTTTAATTTAAATCTGGAACTTTGCATGGGGCAATCAAATCATATTGTACAAAACAAAGTGCCTGTATATAACACTACGAAGCTCCAGAATCATACTCCCAGACAAACTAATGGATATTTTTGCATGTTAGTGATATACATGCATCAGACTGATGCTTCTCCGCCATGTCTGACTTCATTAAGACACATCACAAGCCCTTCATCAGGCCTTTATGTGCTGTGCTGTATTGAATGACACTAAATGGAGGCTGGGACTAAAATCCTTCTCCCATCTGTCCGTTACCACACTAGAGGGACCCAGAGTGACATACTTAGGTAGCAAGCTCCTTCTGCACATGGCGCTGCATTTCATTAGCAGTGGATATAAATCAGTATTCTGCTGCACTTCGTGTTTTACCTTGAACATTTGAATGGGCCGAGAATGAATAGAGAAACCTTGACAATTATTTAGAGGGTGTTATTAATTAATTTATTTATCGCTTGTAGCACTCAGATGACTGCGCTCAGGCAGCAGGCAAACAATGCTCCCCCTCGCTGAGGATGAACTGAGAGCCCTGTGAAACAAGGTCAATTAGTGCTGAATGAATAAAGACGAAGCTCCACAGCTGTCACACACCCAGCGAGTGTGAGTGTGTGAGTGTGAGAGAGTGAGAGCAGGTGTACTTGTGTATGTTTTCTGTCTGTATTTTGAGTTGGAGGTTAATTGGGGGCGGTTGTCAGTCACGGGAGGAGACATGTTGAACAGCGCTCAGCAAGCTGACATCTGACATGGCCTGTCTGTCAGTTTACTTTACGGCCCACCGGTGACGCAGACACTCTCCATTGTGTATCAATTAAGTGACATGGAGGGGAGGCATCCATGTGTCACCCCATTGTCTTATTCAGGGATTTTTCCCTTGAGCATGTTTAATTTCACATCATTACACGTGTTTTGGCCTCGTGTATTGGCCAGTGCTTCCTTGAAATGAAGGATTTTGTGCGAATCATGATTTTAATTTATTACGAGAATAATTATTTCAAATATCACTCTGGTGATAAAACAGAGGTGCTGCTGATAAAGCCCACATCAGCTCAGAGGAGGATGAAAACCAACTGCACTACAGACAAAAGTAAAAGCATCCATCGAGTGATGCAACAATAAAAACCTCCCATGACACTCTGAACACACACTGTATGTTAACAAGCGCTCAATATTCCAAGCAGCGTTGATATTTCAGGTTGAGCCAGTAGTCATCGCACCCCGCTGGAGTGGTGCACGAGTTGTGATATATGCATACAGGCGTCACAACAGCAGGACTCCCCAGAGGAACGCTGCTTTGACAGCCACAATGAATGGAAGTGCTGCTGATGACAGCGTGTCTCTGAAATGGGAGATGAAACAAACAGAGTTTGCTTGAACGTGTGTTTGTGTGTGTGTACGTGTGTGTCTGTGGTCACAGCGCAGAGTGTGGTCCACATACTAATGTGTTTGTGCCTCTACTCTACTCCAGCCTCAACCTATGGAAGCCCATGAAGACCAGAAAAGAAAGTCATGATGAAGATGAAATTAAAAATTCCATATTTCCAACTTAAACATGCAACCTACATGAATCATGCACATCTGCATGGGGTTGAAATGGAGACCATTTTAGGACATCTACAAGTGCATGAATTTTCTGTATGAAATAAATGTGACTTGACTTGAGCAGCAGAATAATGCGCATTATTTGGTGTAAACATATTAGGTGCACAGATATGTACAAGTTCAGCAAAGTAAATTACATAGTTCTCTGCATCTAAAGCACCAGTGGGTCGGTAAACTCCAGTAAATAGTCTGTGCCATAAAGTGGGATGAATGTCAGCCAGCTAGCTGCCAGACTTAAAATTTGCTACTTGAAAATACACTCTTCAACTTCCCTTGTTACAGCCACCATCATTAACATACGCAAATCCACGTGCCACTGGTGACAGCCAGCCAAATATAATTTCCCCTAAGTCTTGGCATTGTTTGTCACTGTCGTAAAATTAAGCCACAATGAGTGTTTGGGCAATGAAGTATTTCATATGTAAGTAAGTAAAACTGTGCTACTGCATATATATTTATCTTTATGAGAGCGTTGCCCATCTTTTTTCTTGAGCACCTTCCCCCCCAAATGTCTGAGTGCGGCCATGAATGTGCCAGTTGCCCTAAATTGTGCTCTCATGTGAAACCAGGTAAAGATCAAACAAAGCCTAAGTGAGCTTTAACCTCAAATTAAATTTAAAAAGACACAAAATATGAAAAATACAAAATAAAATATGCTTGCAACTCCTTGTAACTTGTTTCATTTTTATAGGCCAGTTGTTGTTTTTTTGTTGTTGTTGTTTTAAGCACACACTAGAGGAAAGTCAGAAAAAAATTATTTTGTATACACTGCAAAAAGAAATCACTTGCAATCATCTGACAACCCCTCTGATTCATCTAATGGCGCCTGTTGGAGGTCTCAAAACCCAGGTTGGGAACCACTGTTGTAGCCAAATGCAAATCACATACGTTTCATCAGAGCCAGAGCTGGGTAGAGACGGATTACATGTAATCAGGATTACGTAATACAGTAAAATTACAAAAAATAGGTAACTATAATCAATCCAGATTACATTTGAAAGTAATCCTTGAACATTTTCAAGGATTACTCGATTACATTTTTGATTATGCCTTTAAAATATGGCAATTTTGAAATTATTGCCTGTATTATTTTTTCATGTTGACCAAAGCTCTGTTAACTCATGAAAAGTGTGTCTGACATACAGGTTTATACAAACTGTAGCCGATTTTGCGGGGGAAAAGAACAGCAGCCTTTGTTTTTGTGGAGCTCAAATTTTTGCGACTGCGACCTGTATAAGGTGCCATGAAATTTGTATTTAGTACTTGAGTACATTTTAAAGTAACCTGACCGAAGTCTGATCAGAGCTGACCAATTTGCAAACCATGCTGCCGTGTTTGAGAAATCTGAATGTATGTCATTTCTTTACAGCTCATTTATTTCGGTATGATTTGATTGACAGACCCTTGAGTCTGTATCATGTGATATTATAGCTTTTGAGCATTTTAACTTTTTTAATAACTACCTTGTCATGATTTATTTTTTCCTTCTCCTGGCACAAATGGGCTTCCATATTATCCTCAACTCCACCAGTTCATTTTTTTCCCAACAGACAAATGTGAACCCTGACAAGTCGTTGATGAGCCTGATTTTAAACATGAGGTTCCAGCTGACTGAAGGAAACTGACAACGTGTCAGTCGTGCTTGCTCTGTCCTGTCAGCATCACTATCAGACAAAATGCACCCTTAGAGGAGTCCCCCGGAAAGCCAGCCTGCAATGTTCGATATCGCACAGCAAGCTGCTTGGTTGTTGGAAAATATCACCCGAGGGCCTCCGAAATGTGACTGTGCATGTGTGTGTGTGTGTGTGGGTGCATGTGCAACTTGACGGTCCTGTCTCTGTCATTAATGTCACATCAGTGCACACAGTGTGCCTCTGCGTTCTCTGAGCTGGAATACATTAACACCTCGGTTTATCAAGTCGTCCTGCATCTTCAGGCGGTGGAGTGGGGGTGGGATGGCGCTGTACAACATTTGTTCATGTTTTTGTGATGGTTTACGACGGAGCAGAGCCTCAGCCTGGTTTCTAAATAATGTAAATCCACAAAACCAACATTTTTTAAGCTGTCAGGAACGATGTTTGTGAATTCTGTTAAACATAATCCACATTTTACATTAGTGTCTTTGCACCACTGATTGAAATTGGACACTTTATCGCTTCTTTAAGTGATTTCCAGTAAATGAAAGCTTTCACATTTGCTGTTCCTAACACCCTTGTAAAAAAAAAAAAAAAAATCCTCTGGCACACAGATAGTGACATATTTTCTCATCTCGGGTTGCTGCAGACAGGAAATGATTTGGTTGTAATGGATAGAAGAAGAACTTGATAGTCTGCACATACACGGAAAGCCATTACTGCTGTGCAGAAACAAAATAGAACGACAGATACGGGAACAGAGATGTCATGGTAATATTCACACGGTGCAAAATGAGAATGTCTCACCGAACTACAAAACCTAAATTGCTGTTTGAACACAACACATTTTCTTGTCCTCGGTCTGTATATTTCCTTGTCTGTCCGCACAGCTGCCCTCGCTGCTTCGGAGGCAGTCCTGCCGTAGCAGTGCCCTTTCTTTGTTTGACACGCTGAAAAGGCTGCTGTCTGCACCCATAACATCACCCTTTGTGGGCAGTGTGTTGAACAGTGGGAGTACGAGTAGTCCCTCCAACCACAGGCGAGCTGCACTCAGCGGGGTGTGTGCAAAGTGGAGGTGAAGTGCAGTTCTGAACTCTCACTGAGTTGTTGTGCTGGATGATCTTTTATGATTACCACAACAAATTCATCTGTGTATGATAACAAAAGGTAGCTAAGAAAGCTGAAACACTTTGTTCCTCACATGTACCATCCCATTGTTCACCACTAATAATGAAGCTGATAACACTATATAAGTTTTCTTGTAGGTTACACCTCTTTTTTAGCCGCAGCTGAAAAGGAGGAGACTTGTTCAAAACAATTGCTAAGCCCAGAGACAGCTGACACATTGATTGTGCAAAACAGACCACAGCTTAGCCTGATTTTAATACGACCCACGTGTATTGCAACTGAAAGGTTGATACTCTCCTTGGTGCACTGTAAGCTTAATTTGTAGTCTTCAAAATTCACTGGGTGAGTTCCTGAAGGGGCAGGATTAATTTCGGTTTTCTGCTCCAGAGGAGGGAAGAAACACCTCCTTCTCTACAGAGGATCTCCCAGCTCTGATAATTGCCACAAGCAGAAACCGTTTAAATAAAACATAGCATGGGGTGATGTCAGGCGGCTGGGGAGGGGGGCAGAAGTCTGCAGAGAGAACTGAGGGATCAATTAGGGATCAGTGTTTGTCTCTAATAGTGGAAAGATCTGAGGAGACAACACAAGAGAAATGTCAGTGTTAAGTTTTTCAATAGGGCAGTGGGAGAAATTGCTGCGTCAGAATAAACCTGCCAAACATTAGTCAGTCTGTGTAACCTGAAAACACAAGAGGGGCTGCTGTTGATTAGATAAAACTACATATATCAGCCATTATACAACACTTAGTTCATTTTTATACATTTTAACTGTCTTGTTTGTCATGAGTACAAACGCACAGAGCACAAATAATAGTCAACACTGCGAATAACTTAGTTTCACACCGCAAGTAAAGGCATCAACCAGTAACACTGTGTGGAACAGACAACGCAAATTTGCCTCGCTGCCGGTATGAATAGTTTTGATGTGGAATATTTGCAGACAAGGAGCCTATTTTGCATTTTCGTGTTGTTTATTTATCATGGCCCCAGTGTGTAAAGTTAAAGAAGTAGAAAGCAAAATACCAGAATGCACTGCGCCACATTACACCAATAAACACCCCTGGTGGGTGACATAATGCAAGCTTGTCTGTTTTAAACCAGGAAACAATATGGCGGCTTGCTGGTAAAAACAATTTTGAATTACAGTTAAACAGTAAGCCAAAATATGTCTCTGAAATCAATTAAAGCAAGAAATAGGCAACACAGTAACAGAATCTTGGTTCATATTTGTTTTTATCTGTTTTTTCAGCCTCTGTCTTTACAATACAGGAAACATATGGCGCCCACTTGCTGTTAACACATGCTCATATTACAGCCAAACAGTGCACTAAAATATGTTTCTGAAGACATTTCAGGCCTTTAGACATTTTTCTCAATCTGCAAGTAATACAGGGCCAGAATCACTGATATCGATTATGATACAATATGATACGATACGATACGATACGATGTGGTGCGGTGCGGTGCAATACACTACTTTTTTAAATTTGAAATGGCTTATATGCTTTTTGTGTAGGGTAAAGCAGTGTGTCATGATTTATGAGGTGAATAATCGTTCTGCTAGTTTGGAAATGTGACATTAACCAATGCCAAAGATCTGATTTGGCTAAAATAATAATTTCACCATTAAATACCTGGATATTCCTCGTCTGAGCCTCTATAAATACACTGCGGTGAACTCTGTTTCTGTGTCAGGGGTCTGGATGCTGAGGCATTTCCCTCCTCCTCACTTCTTTTCAGCTGCAGCTCCAAGCTCTCGTTCTTGTGTTTTTTTTTCCTTCTTTTATGAAGCCATCACTGCTATTATGGCTCAGCTTAGGGTGCACGCAGTGGTGTGTTGTGCATGTTTGACACACACATTGTTTGAGTGCAGATAGCACAAAGGCAGTGGAGAAGCAAACAGCACCTGCACTAGATGTGTTCGTGACAGGTGTGATGTGGGAGAAAGAAAGTCGTCCTTCTTGGTATCGAGCCTATCGACCCTAAGATTGATCTTCAAAACAAAAATGTAGTATCTATAGTGTTGATATTTTGGTATCGATCTGCCCAACCCTACTCTTTGTGTCTGTGGTGGCATACGAAAATGCAGAAGCGCAAGCTGTAGTTATAGCAGCAGTACAGGGGAGTGAGGTTTACCACATTTGCACATACTACCTTCATTATTAAGGTACAAAGCCAGTTGAAAATCAGCAGTATTCCTCATCAATAGTTCATCCTGAGGGGTTGTGACACATTCATGCATGTATAATATTTCATGACAATCACTTAAAACCACAAATGTCAACCGGATGATTGCACCAGAGGAAAAATCGAATTAAAAAACGAGAAAAAAGCCTGCAAACGTAAAAACAGTAACTGGGATTTACTATCTAATGTGTGTACAAAATTTTCATTGCAATCCATCCAATAGTTGTTGACATATTTCAGTCTGCACCAAAGTGGTGGGCAGACATTGCCATCCCCAGAGCCATGCTGCTAGCAAGGCTAAAGACTGGGAAAAAAACCTATAAAATAAATTTAAAAGGGTAATCAAACCATGTAATTAGTTGTTGTTTATTTCAAAGCGAAAAGATTAAATTCACAATGTCTTCGTGCCTTTACTTTGTACATAAATACCACAATTCTCACATAGTTCACATGTTTCACCTTTAGAAATGAACGCTTTCTCCTCCCTGTGTATGTTTGTGCACTCTCTCCCTCTCCCTGCCTGTCCTTCCATCTCCTCACATCCTCGAGCCTGCCGTCATGTCAGGGAGAGAGCTTGAGTGTTAATTGGAAGCTCTCCCACGGGAACTCGTAGGCGTCTTCCTTGTCCTCTGTGTTTATCGGCTAATGTGATTGCCACGGCTCTCTCGGATTCATAGCTACTCCTGAATAATGAACATGCTTAGTATTCCTTTCAGACTCTTGTGACCTGTTGTGCGTGAATGATACTTTAAGCGTTCAAAAAATTAAACCCCAGCTGACACAACTGGATTTATTGTAGTACAACAGACGCTGTGGTGTGTTGTGTTTCTGATGGTCGCTGTGTTGCAGGGTTAAATGGAGCCAGCTTTGATGTATGACTTCTTCTGACACTTGTAGAGTAAAGATTATTTAGGATTATCTGTAGTGGGGTTAAGTGATAATGTGGCATTCTGGGAGATATTATAAAAGATGACACCACACCCAGTTGGTTTTTTGACCTGAGTGTCATAGATTAAGCTCTTCTCCTCAGCTCAGTGGTGTGATTTCCATTTGTCTTTCACTAATTTCACCCTACAAAGATTTAACTTACAACATATCCAGCTTCTGCTACGCTGCCTGCAGCCCCAGAGGTCACGTTTCTGAAGCCGAGAAGTGAAATCTTTGCGTGAGCGAGATAATGCGCGCTCATGAAATTACTTTTGTCTAATTTGATTTCATCGAAGATAGTCTCACAAGAAGCTAATCCTCCTCGTAAGGCTTTTCTATTTGTTTTGATATTATGTTTGATAGAGATTAAACACGGCCTAATGTGTCTGAGTGATATTGTGTTTCAACTTAGAAACTAATCTCATTATTATTCCTCAGCCAGCTGTTCATTCAAACATCATGAATCAATAATTTTTAATATGCGCTCCACACCGCTGCCATTGATTCTCACTTTACATGCATACACTGAATAAGATTACAATTACGTAATTTCAGCTGGTCAGAGAATTAGTCGGCATCATAATGGCCTCAAATTGTTAATAATTCTGTTTCAATAGCAATAAATTACCTGTGTCAGTGTAATAAAGATGAATACAATGATAATTAAAGTTACCACAGCTGTAATTTTTACACAAAGACTCAACAGCCATTTGATTACTATCATAGATTCAGCCTTAAACAATCAGACAATCATCAGACAGGATGTGAAGACAGGTTTACTCACCGCGGGGCGCCATTCACAGCCTGATTAAAATGGGAAGCAGCAGTGTCAGATGTGGAGCCTATTGTGAAAAATGTTTCCTGCTCATCCCTGCAAAAAAAAAAAAAAAAAAAAGTAGAGTTATAACAGCTTGATTAAAAAAAAAAAAAAAAGTGTCCAGTGAAGACCGTCAGCTTTGTATCTAATTTCTTCTTGGCTCGTTTATCGTCCTGGTAGTTCCTTTTTATGTTCTCGCTGTGTTTATTCATATCTGCTTTGTTCTAGTGGGATTTTCTGACAGTTTTTCTTGGTAGTTTTCCTGTATTATTTATGGATGTGTGCAAAGTCAGGGAATTATGCGCACTCCAGACACCTTTTTTGTTGTGACACATACGTTTTCTTGGTATGTGTGTGTAGACATCAGTAATTGAAGCATTAGTATGTGTGATAGTGCCTGAAATGTGCTTTAATTGCAACAGTTTTCCATTGTTTTTAGTAGTTCACGGTGAAATATAATAACAACTGCTGTCAGATTCACATGAAACCTGACACTGATATTCATAACTTGTAATTATTTCAGTGACCTTCTTAATCTTTTGTGTAACTCAACTGTGAGATCATATTTCCCCCTCGACCAAAACTCTTATTAAAGGTACATTCATTACAACAGCTGGTTAGATTCTCATGAAACTTGGCACTGATGTTTATGAATTTCAGATAATGATTTGATAATGCTTTTTAGGGAAAAGTTCACCCCTAAATCCAAAATACATATTTTTTTTTACTCCTGTTGTGCTGTTTATCAGTTTAGATTGTTTTGGTGTGAGTTGCTGAGTGCTGGAGATATCGGCCGAAGAGACGACTGCCTTTTCTCCAATATAATGGAACTAAACAATCCAGTCTCACTCATAAGTCATCAAAATGCGATGCTTGGGCAGGTGACTACCGGCGTCAGACACCAACTAGAAAAGATGTCCTTTAACGTCGGCACGTTACGTAGCCAGTAACCATTATAGTTTGTGGTGGATGGGTCCAACAAACAAGTGACTTTCACCTAGGAGAGCGGTGTTTGCCTTCTGAAAGATTCTAAAGCCTTTTTTTCCGAAGCCCAACCATTTGCTTTTGTTGCCTGAACCAAATTTTTGAAGGAAAAAAAATTTGTGGTGTTGTACCCACGTAGTGCCTTATTTTGAAAGAGACTGTATGTAAACGTTAGATTTCCTGTGAAAAAAGACAATGCATGTCGCAGTACTTAACTTGGCGTCCCAGAATGTCAATAACCAACGCACCCAGGGTACCTTTCACGTCATGTATGGACGTGGAGAGTCCATGACCAAACGTAGATATGTTACAAGGTCGGAGTGAGAATGTTTTAAACTAGATGGCACACACACCATTTGAAAAACTCAACAGCAATGTCTCATTCTTGGTTACTCAAGATAATCCACAGACCTTTCTTTCTACCGAACTACACTGTGCAGAAGGAAACATGCATCTACTCATGGAGTCTGGCTCAGGCTCATGACAGCACAAGATTGAACCTAACATTAGCTAGCTCAGTGGTGCTAGCTGAGTTAGCAGTAGATGCATGCTTCCTCCTGTGCAATGATACAGTTGGCGGGCATTGTTTGGTAGAAAGAAAGTAGTTCCTACATGAAATTGGAGTTTTTTAAGAGAGAAGGCATTCATCTCTACAGCCAGCATCTCCAACACTCTGCAACTCACACCAAAACAATCTAAATTGATAAACAGCACTACAGGTAGGAGGAAAAAAAATGTTTTATGATTTTAGGGTGAACTATCCCTTTAATGATACCACAGTGTTACACCAGGCTCGGTATAAACCTCTCAATCTGAGCCTGTCACAGCTTGTATAATAGAAAAATCATGTTCTCTTTGTATTCAGGTGTGGAATGAACAGCCTTGTGTGGTTTATTTTGTCTTGTTGTTCAAAACAATTGCCTGCATTTTTTGCATTTTTAGGATGCTGTCACGCTTCTCTTGTTTGCTTTCAGCTTCAAGGTAAAACAACTTAGAAGACAAAAGAGAGACAAACAGAACAAAACGGCGATGCTTTCAAACTCTATTACATTCAGCCACTACATCCAACCTCCTGCCACTCTGTTTCCAGCTCCCCTGTATTTATCTCTTTTCACCAACGCTGCGGCGATTTTTCAGGACTGAGAGATAGGTGTCCTCCTTTTTGGAGGTCATGCTGTTGGCATCTCTGTTGGTTTTTAGCTGACACACAAAAAAACCTCTCTGGGAATAAATAAAATGTAATTTTGATACGAATAGAGCGCTGATGTTAGTAGACGGAGTATAAAATGCCTCAGATAAAATTACAGGAATTTTTAAAGCTTTTTTGTAGATGCAATAATCATGCCTCTGGTATTTGATAAAAAAAAAAATGAAAGGCATACTTTAGCCTTCACTTTGTAAACAGTGCTAATGCAAGCTTTATGAAACAGACCCAGATGGCTGTCCGGACAGTAATGACACCTCAAAGACAAGATGAAGAACAAATCCCGGATAATACATTTACAGCATTCATGAAGGAGGCACATGAATTCCTTGTTCTAATGATTATAGCCAAAACCTGTCGGCTTTAATAATGTAATATTAGGCTGTGTGTCCCAAACTCCCAGGGCTCATACATCAGAGACATAATTTAGACACCTCCTCTGACGCCATAGACCTCCTAACACTTACTCTCACGCACACACTTAGCAAAGCAAACTGTGAAACGCACAGAAAGCTTCACATTCAGTGAATCTGATTTAGAGAACCATTAAAAGATTAAATAAAATGCTGATTTCATCGTAGGAACAGGTGTTGTCGCGTGACACGTCATTAATCAATCAGAACTTAACAATGAACTCCTGACTCTGGCGGTCACGACCTTTGACCTCAAACACAAACATGTATTTGAGAGAGACGGATGAGGGTTGAACCTGCGTGAACCCAAAACTGGGTTAAACCACTGAGCCGAAACTGATATAGCACACATCTCCTAACATGACTCATGCTGTGCAGAGGCTGAAACAACCTGCAGATACAACAGGACTGCAGTGTATTTATATTTGTGTTGTGACTTATAACAAAAATGAATAAATGTCTGGGGAGGTCTCACATTGTTTTTATCAACAAATACCACAAAAAGGCCAACAAAACCAACAATGACTTCATCCTCCAAACAAATACTGACTGTGTCCCCATAACTGATCGCCTGTAACTTACCTCTCTGTGCCATAAAGCACCATTGTTGATCATTGTTGTCTAACTCACCAGTCGTCTGTCTGAGATTTGGTGTTGAGCAAATAGTGTACAGTGTGTTTTATCATTGAAAAAGTTTTGTCATTGAAAACATGCCACTATTAGAGCGTAAAGTTGTGGGCCAGAAGTTAAAGCTAGGGTAGGCAGAAATCTGGTAAAGGCATAAAACAACAGAATTTGAAAACACACCCTCCTCCTGCTCTCCCCTCTCTGTCCTAAGCCCCTCCTACCAGATAACCACAGCAGGGATTCAGGGCTGTCCTGTCCGCTGCTATGCTAAACCTGGCTTGTGAAACCTCATGAACTAAGGCTTGTAAGCACGTAACTTAGGCCCAATCCCAAACCCCCCCTTGCCCACTACCCCTTGGCCCTCGAAAGGAAGCAACGGGGGTTAGTGGTTGAAATCTTTCCCTAGGAATTGAGACACCACTCACTACGTCACTGCATCGGTTACATTCACGCATACGTAACTATTTTAAACAGGAAGCTGCGAGCCATCTACATTTCCAACCAGCATCTACAACATAACGGTAAGGTTAGTGCCAGTGTTAGCTACACATACGTAAACTTGAAGCCACAGCTGTGAGCTTTTAGCTCCGGTTCGCAGAGGGTTAAACTATAAGCAGCATTTTCCCTTCATATCTGAAAAGCTTCTTTGATATTGACATCAGACTCTCTTTTTGAAGTTCGTCTTCCTTTTTAGGCACTTGTTGCCATGCTGAAATAGCAGTTTTTCTCCACACTATTTTCCACCATTTAATCAGGCTTTCACCATCTGAAGGGACGCACATGCGCACATCTGCATTTGTAGAACAGCCAATAGGAATGCCTGCTCTCTGAAATGGCCTGTGATTGGCCAAAGACTTATATCACGAGCTAGATTATCTAAAGCCTGAACTCGGAGCCAAGAGGACGGGCAGACGTTTGCACTCAGACCACTTGAATTACACGTTTGTTAAAGTTTATGATGGGATTTTTCAGCAAAATAAAACTATCTTACTCCAGTTATTAAACAGTAAACTGCAGAGTTGTACAATAACGCTCTGTGGTTTGTCAGTTTGTGCGAGTATGTCCACTGTAATTCAATCCAGTGTTAGTGTGAAATAAATTGTAGCATCTTAAAAAATGACAAGCTGGAGAGTAGTGAGACAAGGATGAGCATATTATTGGTTTTGTTCTGTTTTTCTCAAGAGATTTGTTGACAACAACAAAAGTAGGCTGTCACCCGCATTATCTTAAAGTGTAAATGTCATCTGAAACAAAGAACAATTTAAATGCAAACCAGACTCAACTATTTTCCCCAGAAGTTCACACTGAGGTATCGGGGTACATTTCTATGCGAGCACGTTTTTTAAAGCAGTGGGTCACCATGACCTTGAACAGTGACCCTTTGATGAAACAGGCGATGCAGTGGCAAGCATAATAATTTGCTCTGTCACTCTGGTGTGTACCTTAAAAGAGTGCTGGCAACTGGCACACTGCATAAATGAGCAAAGAAAAAGCGATGTTGCCCGAGAGATCACAACAGTCCTGCCGTGATGATAGACCCAAATAATAACAGAACCTGAACGCCACATATTCAATACGCCATCATCAAACCCGACTGTGGATTACTTCTTTTGTGGCGTCTCGGAGTCTCTGCAGAGTTAAACACACACTCAGAAGCACACACACACACACACACACACACATACACTTGTGTAAGCCAGGTGACCTTGTGCAGCAGTGTCTCCATGGTGATGCACCTGAAATCCTTACTAAGACATGGTGCAGCTTTTGTTATAGTCTCAGCTTGTAAATCAGAAATAAGATTGATAATTGTTCAAGACGAACAGTTTTCTGTTTTTCTTCTGAGGGTTGGATGAAAAATAAATACAAATAGTGATGCAAGCAACAAAGAAATCAGCAAGAAGGAAGAGAAAACGTTTAATTTAAAACAGCCTGAAAATATTTATTTCATTTGGCAAAATTCACAGCAGTAAAAAGTACAAAAAAAGAGACTTCTAAAACACACACAGGAGTTTCTTTACTTTATTTTATACACTGCCACTTGCTCGGTAATACAGTGCTGTCTGAGTGAGTAATATCTCCACAGATGATTCGAAGTTTAGCCCACATACGTGTAAGCCTGAAGTCAATTAGGCCGCAAGCTGTGAAGTGATAAGTGGGGGGGTTATAGGTATAAAGTGAAGGAATCGTCTCTGCACGCCAAGTTCAGCATGATGGCTGGTGGCTGGCTGCCAGCAGGCTTGTTTATGCTCTGTAGCTATCAATCTATTTTCCAGCCCAGATGGCAGTGATTGCTGTAGGAGGGGGAGATATGAGCTCTACCTGACGAGGATTATAATCAAATCTGTCTTTATGTGCTGTCACTTCTCAAAATCGACTTCTTCACGGACACTCTGCCGATGTACACTGATAGCGTGTATTGGTCATTATCAGCTTGTGTCCAACTGGTGACCCTGTGATACGCCGGGATGTGTGAAGATGACAACAATGCACAATAAACAATCTTACATCAGCGATCTTACAGTTCTGCGTGTGTCAGCTGCACCGGTGACACTTGCAGTGAAAAACACACAATGAATCAAACACAGCCTGGTTTGTATTCAAAGCATTGGCCTACTACAAACATGTTTCTTTCTTTTTCCTTTTTTTTATTTGGGAGAGGAACCAAGAGCCTCCCACGATTCTCCTGGTTTATTTGTGAACGTTGATGATCTTGTGGGCAACAACAAAACAGCACAAAAGTTTATTTCAAGGGTGCATAATATCCTAATAATTTACTTGAAAGTTTCCTGGAGAGAACTACACGCAGTGATAGAGGATGCAGTAGACACCACAAATAATACCACACTGTACCAACAGGTTTATAAGCAGCCCTACTTTATATATCAGCTATACTGCTGACTTGTTTTCATCACTGTATGTATGGGATTGCACCTTTTTTTTAAAGATTTTTTTTGGGGCATTTTGAAGCCTTTAATTGACAGGACAGATGAGCGTGAAAGGGGGAGAGAGAGTGACTGACATGCAGCAAAGGGCCACAGGCTGGGGTCGAGCCCTGCTCTACCACTAAGCCACGATGCCCCATGGGATTGCACCTTATTTGAACCTTGCTATTGTCTAGTTGTCTAGTCTTGCTAGATGGTCTGTATTTTGTTATATTTGCAATGTATTTGCTTTTACTGCTTTTTTATTCCTTGTATAGTTCACTTTTTGTATCTGCTCTCCTCAAGGTTTGTATTGCAGAGCAATTTCACTTTACATGAATAAAGTTCTACCTTATCTTATCTCGAAAATTCATCTCGCCTCACCTCACCTCACCTCACCTCATCTTATCTTACCATATCTTTTTAAAAAATACTCTGTTACTAAAGGCCCTGCATTGAAAATGTTACTTAAGTATAATCAAGAAAATAAAAATTAAAGTCCTCAGTGCAGAAAAAAATAATTAAATTCAGACAGAACTTGTGTGTGCCCATGGCACAATAAAATAAATTAAAATTAAATTACATTTAAATAAAAATAAATTTAAAAAAAAAAAAGATAAAATAAAATAAAATTTAAATAAAATGTAATTAAATTAAATAATAAAAGAATAAAATTAAATTAAATTAAATTAAGTTTTAAAAAGATCAATAAAAGTAAGTACAGAAAGGACATTTCCCAATGATTCTACATTTACATACAGGTTGTAACATCAGCGGTTCCACATTAATCAATGTAATAAATCAAAATAATTGAATTTTTTTTAATCAAATTCTCATATTTGAGAAGCTGGAACCATGAAATGTTTTTGCATGAAACATGATTATCAAGACAGTTGCCAGATACTTTTCTAATGAATCGATAGTTTCAGTTGCACTTGTATATTTTTATATGATGTGTGTGTGTGCGTGTGTGTGTGTGTGTGTGTGTGTGTGTGTGTGTGTAAAAGTCTTTATTTGTAAAGCAACTAGAACTGAAGTTATCAAATAATTGTAGTAGTGGATATGTCATGAGATTAAAATACTCAGGTAAAGTTTAAGTACCTCAAATTTGATCTTCGGTACAGTACAGAAATGTACTAAATTACATAGTGTGAAATAGAAAAAATAATACACTTCTAATTAATGTATTACAATGCAATATGTTTATTACTATTTTAGCAGGTCAGCTGAATGCCCAACAATTTGGCAACAGGCAAACACAAAAATTAACATAGCTAAGATTGAGGTTTTCGGTAATGATTAAAAATATGATGAATAAAACATTTTGGGGGGTTTAAGTGCAGCAGCCCTTTCCTCTGGAAATCAGTGATGTTTAAAAATCAACACATTTAACAAAAATGACAGTCTCTCAGGTTCGTCTCTATATTTCCTCTACATTTAGCAGCCCATTACATTTTACATCATAATTTACTCTTATAATTACACTTAATTATCCACTTCATGCATTTACAGAAGTTCACTCTGGTTTAAAAACCAGAAAGCTGCATAATTCACACTCTGCTTACAAAATGAGAAAGACAAATCAGTTAGTAAGATTTGCTGCAGTTGTTCTGTGATTGTGTACCAGATATTCTTCTGACCTGGTTTGAATGACTTGACTCGCACAAGACGTCACAGCGGTTCAGTGTCATCGGGAGTTTAAATGTCATCTGCCATTAAAGTTCATCTTTGACCCCGGCCTTTTATTAAGAAGGTCTTGGTATGCAGTGTATGTGATATCATGACCCTGAGACTTTATTCTATGTCCTGTGGCTCTGCTGCACTGCCCAGAAGGCTGTGCTTGAATAAAGTATTCATAGACTATTGGATCAAGGAGTTTTCTCATAATTGAGTGCACGATAAATCTAAATTTATCTGTTTGCCAGACATGCTTTTATCCACCAACGTGGGGAGACGTTAATAGAGAGTCCAAAGGAAAATGACAAATATTAAAAGGAGAGAAGACAAACTTTTATCAGCATCAGATGGAGCTCTTTTTTCCTTTCATGAGTCAATTTCGGTTTTGTTCTCTTAACGCTGATGAGTTCACACACAACCCACATCTGACCAACAGTCAAGACTAATGCTTCATGAGCAGCTGAAGGCAAAACACTTGCCAAGAAAGACCAGCGAAGTCAAGCTGCTCTTTACTGCTTACCACAAATGCATTTAGACTGATGGACAATACGAGACTTGGAATATTTTGCTCTCCCTGCAGTATGCAAGTGAGTGCATGATTGCAGCAGTGCAGAGGCACATTTTGTACAGTTTTATGTGACAAACCTTTACGTTGCATGTAAATTCCCTATATAAAAATAAATTTAAATAAATGCAAGTATGGACTTGAGTTACTCAAACTTTCTGCAATGACCAAGAAAGACAAGACACATATCTCTGATCAATCTGACACTCTTTGTTCTTTAATGATCTTTAATGTTAGCTTATTTATTCTCTTCATCTTGTGATAAAGCTAAAAGCTGATGCACAAAGTATCTCCGTGATGAAAGCACCTCCTCTGGGGTGTGAGCACGCTCTGAAATTGTTTGCTGGATGCATTTGCCAGTAATGGGTGAATAAACGTGATGGAGTGAGCAGAATGAGAATGGATGAGTGCTGCGGTGGGTATGAAATATTTTCAAGGACATGCTAGGTGGGAATCAAGCTCAAGCTGTGAATATGATGCAAAATATGAGCGTTAGCTAACCACTGCACTGCAGTGTGCGCTGCCACATAACTCAGCCTCGGTTACTCTTTCAAAATACATATGCTCTTCAGCACGTTTTTCATTTTTGTACAATAAATCTTTAACTGTAATTTTTTTGTAATAGTTTCACTGAGGCTGGATCAGCAGTGTTTTGTAATGCGTCCATGTTCTCTTTCACAATACTGTATCTCTCCATTTTAACAGGAGCCAATAATCAAAGGTCTGCTTTTTTATTTATTCTTTTTTTAATTTTTTATAGCCTATATAAAGCCTACCACAGGTGGCTTTGTAGGTTAGTATGGCAGGTAAAGCGTGTACGAGCACCGGTGCAACAGATGGCCTCATCATGCATGGGTGACGGACAGGTCACACTTTTTTTTTTTTTTTTACTTCTCACACATCACACCAGAAAGCCAAGGCAATGGTTATATCACCACACAGGTTTGAATTGTAATTTTAAATAAAATAAAATAAAATACAAAACACTATGGACACAAAATAGAACTGTTTCATAAAAGTCATAGGATTGTAAAACTATAAATCATAAAATCAAATATGATTTAAAGAGTTGCAGCAGTGTGAAGCGTATTTAGCGAGCTAGCTTTTCTGATATCTGCAGGTAGTGTGTTCCATAACTTTGGCAAAGGCTGCATCCCCGATTTTCGTCTGGCTGTTGTTGGGAACCCCCAGTAAACCAGCAGCAGATGATCGCAGTGTTCTTGGAGGCAAATAGTTAGCAATGTAGCTTGGTTTCCGCTTTGTATACAGGGAGAAGGAGCTTAAAATTAATTCTTAGCTTGAGTGTAGTGAAGCTCCATTTTGATGTAGAGTAACTGATACCATATTTTGGAAAAAGTACCAAAACTCAAAAGTTTGAAAGCATTTTAAGGTGCTTTAACACATGCCCTGTTTGGTTCAGTTCAATGGAACTCAAGTTCGTTTGCCCCCTAAGTGCGGTTCCTTTGGGCAGGTGTGGACACAGCAATCACACTCAGTTGTGCACCAAAACATCCAGATTTAACCCTAACCCTAACCTTCTTGAAGAGGTGGTCTTGGTCCAGTTACAAACGCGTGTACTCTTCTTCAACGTTTTGTTTACTTCCTGTTTTGTCTCCTGCATGGAAACAAAAGTCGTCCCTGATTTGGACCAAAGCAAGACAACCTGATTGTCATGATCCTGGGTTTTCTGTTTATGTTCCTTGTTTCATGCTGTTTAGCTCATATTTAATGTGCTTCCTGTTTTATTTTGTAGATCCTCCCCTCATGTGTCATGTCTGGTTTTACTTCCTGCCTTTGTGTGTTTTTCCCGCCTGTTTTCTGCCACACCTGTTGCGTTAAGTCTTGCCTGTTCCCTGACTCTTCCCTTCACACCTGTTCTGTATTAGTCTTGTCTGCTACACCCTTGTTGTCAGCCAATCCCTGTTTCACTCCTTTTGCCCACGTCTTCCTTCTTCAGCTGTGTCTCATCCTTGTGATTAGTCTTCTGTGTATACATACCTGTGTGTTTCCCTTTGTCTTTTGTCAGTCTGTCTGCGTATCTTCTCTGTCCCTGGTCTTCATGTCTTTTCCTGGTTGTTTTTTATTGTTTGGATTTTGAGTTGCCTGCCTTTTTGGAAAACCTTGAACAGCTACGTTAAAGCTTGCCTTTTGTTGAAAACTGCAAACCTGTCTGTTTGATCTGCTCTTCTGAACTGTAACTGTAACACTGATGGTGTTTAAAGAACCAGTCGGACAGAAGATCAGTTATTGCAGCTTTAAAGACTTTTTACGCTGCTGCTGTTAAAAAACTGCAAACACTCAATGCTAGAACCAAAGTGAGACATGTATAAAAAGGTTAACAGCTAAAAATAAATTCAATTTCACAACTCTCCTTCCTCCTGACAGATACGGGCCATGTGATTACAGGTGACTGTTAGTCTCATGGCAGTCAGGTCCATTCGTGGTTCTTGTCAGTCTGTGCAGCTCTGCAGCTGGGTGTGGGGCAAATGAATTATTCTCTGGCTCTGAATCAGCCAATGGCGCTGAAAGCCGACTCCAGATCATGCTCTTGCTGTTCTGGGTTGCGGTTTCCTCTGGAGCCGCGGGGCTACTACTGTAGGTACTGAATCACTCTTCCTCCTCAAAACCACGAGAAACAACACAGAGAGAAACGGCTCATCTGAGCTGTGATATGAAGCTCTGCTGCCTGAGTAATTCATCTGTGCCTGTAGCATTCATTTGCATAGTGTTTGCGCAAGTGAGCACTCACTGAACCACCTGCTAAATCTTTGTGATTACCACTGTGTTCCAGTGAGATAAAAAAAGGTCTTTATGTGACTAAATGGTGCATGAAGGGGATTCTACCCACTGACCATTATGCTGTTAGTCTGTCTCTTCTGCAGAAAGAAAAATAACCACTTCTGCGACACAAGTTCGTGCGTTGCAACTGATAAAACTGTTGAATTACATTGAAAACTTACATTTGTTTACTGTCTGTTTGTACTGGTATTTTTTGGTTTTCAGACAGTTGAGAGAAATTCGGTCACAGAAGGCATTAAGTCACAACTTTCTCATCCTCTCTGCTGTGCTGTCATCCCCTGCGAGGAAGATCTGTCCTGAAAATCTGATGCAGGAGAGAAACATGATGGGGAACTTCCGCACTCCACTTACTCCCTGTTTACTTCTCTGATGTTGTTTCCTGGGTTGGGGAGTCGTTTGAATTAATCAGTTTGGGGGGGGGAAAAATGCATCAACAAACACCTTTGATTTGCCTAATGAAGCCAGGTTGACACATATAATTGTTTAATGAAGTGATTAATGAGGATGCAGACGGCTGATGATAGGTGATGACACGTGAAACATGTCCATGTGACACAACGTTGAATGCATTTATTATGTTTGGGTCTTTTTTTATTTGCTGAATGATTTGAATCGAACGCCGTTTCATTCTGCTGTGCCACCGTGGCTACAGCATGAAGTGTCTCCAGCTGGGGAGGAACACAATACAGAAGTGGCAGATTAGGAAACTGTTAAGAGCTGTCAGTGTTCAGCCACAACCTCCTCCCCTTCTCTATTTATGCATCTTTTCCTCCTCACCCTCCCTCCCGCCCGCCCGCCCTCCCTCTTTCTCTCCCCACTCTTGCCCATTTTCCAACCCCTCCACACAAACACATCAGAGACAGACAGCCTGCTTTACAGTCTGCAACATACTGTGTGTGTAAAATGCTCCTCTGGTTTCACAAAATTTTCCCCTCAGAACCATCTTGCGCAATAAAGAAAATCAGTAAAAATGTGCTTTAATTCACATGTTTCTGCACATGTTTCTTCTCTAAGTGTGTTGTTAGAATGTGTCGGAGGATCCGAGCCAGTGTGGACTAAAAGTAATGACTTCATAACGTAGGCAGCCACTAAAATAACAATTGACTGTAAATGGAGGAGGATCAATATGAAATGAGACGCATTATGGTGCTTTTCGTGAGGAATCCTGCGAAAAATCAATCACTGTAAATCACTGGCAATATCCTCTACCAAAGACAGATGGACGTGAAACAATAGCAGCAGCAGCCTCCCATAACTGCACGGCCCACATGGTGGAAGAGGATTTAGAAAAATTGAACTTCTACAAATCGCTGTTACAGTCATGTTGAAGCCTTTTGTCATTGCAGACAGCTTTGTCTTTGAAAATCCCTCCCTCGCTCGCCGATGCTTTGGTGAGAATGACACTGAAATATTGATGATAATTATTATGATGGATGTGGATTGCAATACCCTCCCCCTTGCTTCGAGAGATAATAGATGCTGCTTTCAAGCCAAAATCACATTAAAACTTCAACCTGATGAAAAGGAAAACACCATGAGCAATGGAACACAAGCCGCTTTACATATATTTAAATTAATTATAGCCGAATTCCACAATCAGCAGTCATTAACAAGATGTTTCACTTACACTGACTGTGTATACTGGATATACTGTTCTGCCACAAGTGATCAATAGCTGCTTGAATCTGCTTCAAGCGCAGCATAACAAGTGTTCAGTAATTAGTTGGATGACTCCTCAGCCTCTTCTGTTCTGCCAAAACTGGAAGCACTGGCATCATGTGCACAGTCTTTCATTGTTTTCCCATGATGTTGCATCGCCAAATGTCATGTATTTTCCACAACAAGATACATGTAATTTGGGAGATAGCTCTGCTGGGAGTGCATAGTGGAAATAATTGCGCAGCTGCGCAGGACAGGAAAAGGACTCTTAATAGTGTGTGCATGTGACCCCCCAACTGCAGTAAATAAATAGATAAATAGTGGAGGATATTCAGAATGGACTTTTAGTAGCACTGTGGCTGTAAAGGACATTAAAATAGCTCTGTATGGTGTCCTTTTTTAATTTTACTCTCAGCATGAGATTACAGTAACATTCATACTACAACAACAGTAGCGGAAGAAACATTAACATCTTTTACTTTGCCTAATTAAAGGTCCAGTGTGCAGGATTTAGGGGGGTCTATTGGCAGAAAAGACCTGGAGCTAAGAATCATTGTTTTTTTGTTACCTTAAAATAAGGCATTTACACACACCAGCCACTTAATTAGGTACACCTGTTGAACTGCTTGTTAACACCAATTACGTGGCAGCAACTCAGAGCATTTAGGTATGAAGACATGGTGAAGACGACCTGCTGAAGCTCAAACCGAGTATCAGAATGGGGAAGAAAGGTGATTTGAGTGACTTTGAACGTAGCATGGTTGTTGGTGCCAGACGGGCTGGTCTGAGTATTTCAGAAATTGCTGATCTACTAGGATATTCACACACAACCATCTCTAGGGTTTACAGAGGATGGCCCGAAAAAGGGAAAATATCCAGTGAGCAGCAGTTGATGCCAGAGGTCAGAGGAGAATGGGCAGACTGGTTCAAGATGATAGAAAGGCAACAGTAACTCAAACAACCACTGGTTACAACCAAGGTCAGCAGAAGACCATCTCTGAACCAACAACACGTCCAACCTTGAAGCAGATGTGCTACAGCAGCAGACCACACCAGGTGCCACTCCTGTCAGCTAACAACAGGAAACTGAGGCTTCAATTCACACAGGCTCACCAAAACTGGACAATAGAAGATCCACAGCCTACCTGAGTATTGTTGCTGACCGTGTCCATCCCTTTATGACCACAGTGTACCCATCTTCTGATGGCTACTTCCAGCAGGATAACGCACCATGTCACAAAGCTCAAATCATCTCAAACTGGTGTCTTGAACATGATGATGAGTTCACTCCACAGTCACCAGATCTCAATCCAATAGAGCACCTTTGGGATGTGGTGGAACGGTAGAGTCACATCATGGATGTGCAGCCGACAAATCTGCAGCAACTGTGTGATGCTGTCATGTCAATATGGACCAAAAAGGTAGTTCTGAGGGCAAAAGGGGTCCAACCTGGTACTACGAAGGTGTACCTAATAAAGTGGCCTGTGAGTGTATATCTACATATGGAGCAGGTCCTCTTCCGCAGAGTTCATCATGTTGTTTATACAGTAGCCCAGAACGAACAAACCAAACACTGGCTCTAGCTAGGGCCGTTTGTGTTTTTGCATCAGCCACTAGTTCTTATACACCAGGGGTCAGCAACCTTTACTGTCAAAAACCTATTGACTTCAAGACAAGGGGACCAGGTGTGCTTAAATGCTAACTCATTTCATGGGTTTGAGGGCCCATTCTTGCAGCACTCTATGGCATGTCACATAAATATAGTGGAGTAGCATAAAATGGAAATACTCAAGTTAAATTAAAGTACCTCAAATTTATACCTAAATGCCTGGTGTGTATGATTTCCAGCAGTAAGGTTGCAGAACTGAAATTTCTCTTGTGTGCCAAGCATATAGGAGAATTACAGTAGCCAACCAAACTCTGTCTCACTCTGAAAATGTCGACTACCGGTGCTGTCCTTTCACATCAGCATGATACACAGCTGTATCAAAACGTGGCGGGACAACAACGTAAATTAAGGGGGCAACAGTCTGAGTAGGGTGAGAGGGATGTTGGATGGGTCCAGCAACCACCACCTTTCACCCGAGAGGCTGGTGTTCGCTTTCCATATGATCGTAAAGCCAAACCCTGTTACTTCTTTCTAAACTCTACCTCATGCTTTTGTTGCCTAAACCCAACCCTGTGCATGTGTTGGCTAAACCTAACCATGGCTGTTGTTGAAGGGGAAAAAAAGGTCAATCTGTGGTGTTGGCTGTTGGAAAGTCCATGACTAAGCGTCGATATGTGACGAGATTGGAGTGAGAATCTGTTGGGCCGACATTTTAACACATGTCCTTATCTAGAGCAAGTGTTTGGTTTGTCCGATCTGGGCTACTGTAGAAACAACATGGTGCACTCTGTGGAAGAGGACCCACTCTGTATGCTGATACTAGCAGCTTATTATGAGGCAACAAAAACACAATGATTCTTATTTTTAGGTGATTATAAGCTAATGAAAACATCGTTATGAATATTATACTCCATTTCTGCCAATATATCCCCCTAAATCCTACACACTGGACCTTTAAGTACACACTTGATTAAATGTCCTTAATTGGGTCCACCATTGTCCAAAATCGGATTGACGTTTTGCTGTATTATTTGTGTAATATATTTGAAGTTATTGCAATTTTATCATCATAATTTCTTGTTTCACAGCCGTTGAGTCTTTGAACAGAAAGTCCCGCTCACTGCTCTTGCTCAGCTTCACAATTTATTAGTCACACTAACGCTACTAGACCTTCGTCAAGAGTGTCTTCGTCAATGGAACACTCCTGACCAAGGTCCAGTAGGACTAAAATGTTAGTGGCACTAATGAATTGTGAAGCTGAGCAAGAGCAGTGAGTGAGGTTTTCTGCTCAAAGACTCAAATAGCCTATTCCAACGCACCTGCATCTGAGACAGATGGATGTGTGAATACCGTTCTTCAAACTTGTTTTACAGCCCATAAAATACTTAGCATTGTATTATCATAGCGACATTGTCATTTTTATTTCTGTTTGTGACTCCAGCTGTAAAACAAGATTAAAAACAACCGCTTTTCAATAGCTCTCCATCTGCGGTTGATGCCGACAGAAAGTTTATTTGTATCTTTGTCACTGGCGTTTGGTAAGTTTGTTCACAAGAGATCTGACGGAGAGTTAAACTGTATTTCTTCGTCTGTCACTTTTTCAGAACATCTCACCAAAGGACTGCAGTTGAAAAGGAACCAGCTGGCTAACACTGGCACACTTACAGGAATGTTGACTCATGTGTGATGTCCTTCTCGATGAAAAGATGCGATGAAACTGACGTCTGATTGACCCAAAACATTAATAATGTGACTGTGTGGGATAACATACTGTACATCTCTTTGACTGAGGATGACAAAATGGGTATATATTTCATCATGCATCGCCTGTTTAACATAAATGTAAAAGGTGTTCTTATTTATTGTAAAAATATTGATTTATGTGACAAATAGAAGGGTTACTACTTGAATACTTTGCTGCACACTGACAGAATACATGCAAAAAAAAAAACATTTAAAGAGAATAAATGAATATAGCAGCGATGATTATTATAATTAGACTGTTATTGTGATTATAATTGGGACACTGAACGATAAAAACACACGGGTTAAAGGCTGGTTTTCATGTCTTGCCTGCAGCAGCTGTTTTGCTCTTGTATAAATAGGTGTGGATGATGCTCAGAGATAAACTTCCTCCTGCGCTCAAACACCTCAGACCACGTGACCAGCAGGCGCACAAAAAGGAGCCTTAACGCCGCCCGCTCCTACAAACACACACACACACGCGCGCATACACACTCACTCACACACTCTGTCTCCACCGGCTGCCTGCCCGGCTTTACTGTATTTGACATTGACAGTATCTGGGGAGTCAACACACGACAATTCCCCCGGCGCATCATCCAAACAACAACACTTGTAATTTTACACTGGCTTCCAGTTCTTTGTGGAGTTGCTGCAACTGTTGGAGAAGAAAGTGAAGACAGCAGACTGGTTTACTCCCAGTTTAGTTAGATTCATATTTTTTTGCGTTATGGATCGGGACAAGATGTTTGTGCTGAGAAAATCAAGGTACGTTTTCTTTATTATTATTAATTTCTGTGTTAGTTAAATAATTTACGCGTGCGTAATTCCTTCTTATTGCTCATTATCTTTGCGCAGCTTTGATCCAGATTTTCTTTTAATATATTTCCCTCGCAGCGGGTCATGTCATGTTTAATTGGCAACACTGTTCCTGCTCTTTAAGGAACATCTTATTCCAAAACCTTCATGCAAACTTAACTGTACATAATTAATATCATCATTACTGGCATCAAAACGTAAATGGATCATTGGACAGATCTGTGCACTCTTTATCTTGTTTCCCTCCCTTGATGCCTAATTAATCCAATGATTATTGAGGAAAAAAAACAAGCTTAATGCCTAATGACCTGCTTTAATTAATAAGAAAGCCTGTCTGTCCTACATACTTAATGCCATGATTTCCCCCGAGGCTGCACAGGTTTGTCATCAACTGTTCAGTTTCCCACTATTGTCTGGGATGCATCTGCTCTGGAGTCAGCTGGCCGATGCACAAATTCCCCCAATATCTCCCAGCAACAAATTCATGTTCTGCTGTGTTAACCATTCATGTTTCTGCATGTATTTAAATATTTTAAGAGACAAATGCAATAGATAATTTTTTAAATAAAATTATTGCATTCTTTATGTTAAAAAAATCTCCTTTTTTTCTCCATAGATGTCTTTTTGCATGGATTTAATGCGGTTACATCACACTCCTCTCCACTGAGCATCTCCACAACCACAAACCAGCCATGAAGTTGGCTCTGCACAGGATAGCAGGCACCACGATGAGCACACTAACGACAGGTGTCCAGTATCTCGGCTCCAACGACGCCAGCTACGATGACCCCTCCATTGACTCGACTCTTATCAAGAACCGATTCCACTTCGAGAAGCCACACTCTGCCTCCATTAGCAACTCCCTTCCCGGACTTGTCCCTGGAAATAAGGAGGTCATTTATGGCGGCCTCTCGCCCATTTTCCCCACCAATATTTCAGACTTTTTGCTGAGTAATGGCACCTCTGTGGAGAGCGGAGGGGCGCCGCAGTGTGGGGAGGACTTTGTGGACAACATGGAGTGTTTTATGATCCTCACTCCTGCTCAGCAGCTCGCAGTTGCCATCTTGGCGCTCACCCTGGGTACATTTACAGTGCTGGAGAACCTCATGGTGCTGTGTGTGATCCTACACTCCCAGACGCTTCGATCTCGACCTTCCTACCACTTCATAGGCAGCCTGGCTGTGGCCGATCTGATAGGCAGCATCATTTTTGTCTACAGCTTTCTGGATTTCCATGTCCTCCACAGGAAGGACAGCCCTAATGTTTTCCTATTCAAGCTGGCAGGGGTCATCGCCTCCTTCACAGCCTCTGTGGGCAGCCTGTTTCTCACCGCAATCGACCGCTACATCTCCATCCACAGGCCCATGGCGTACAAAAGCATCGTCACAAAGACGAAAGCGGTCATTGCCTTCAGTTTGATGTGGACCATCTCTATTGTCTTCTCGCTGCTGCCGCTGCTGGGGTGGAACTGCAAACGTCTCAACTCTGTCTGCTCGGACATTTTTCCTCTAATCGACCAGAAGTACCTGATGTTCTGGATCGGGATGACAAGCATCCTGGTCCTGTTCATCATCTACGCCTACATGTTCATTCTCTGGAAGTCCCACAACCATGCTGTCCGGATGCTGAGCCGCAGCTCCCAGAGGAGCGTGATCGTCTACACAGCAGAGGGGACCAAAGTGCAGACGGTGAGGCCCGAGCAGGCCCGCATGGACCTCCGCCTGGCCAAAACCCTGGTTCTGATCCTGGTGGCCCTCATCATCTGCTGGGGCCCGCTTCTAGCCATCATGGTTTACGACCTCTTTGGGAAGGTGAACGACTTCATCAAGACTGTGTTTGCCTTTTGCAGCATGCTCACTCTGCTCAACTCCACCGTGAACCCTGTGATCTACGCCATGAGGAGCAAAGACCTGCGCAGGGCCTTCCTCAATATCTGCCATATGTGCTGGGGAGCGTCGCAGTCTCCGGACAACAGCGGTGAGGCTGACTGGCTCAGGAGGAGTGTGAGAGCCGCAGCAGGCAGGGCGGGGAGAAACGGTGCCAGCTGTGGAAAGACTCGAATAAAAGTAGCCCAGGTTACCGTTTCTGGAGTGACTGAGAGTTCTACTGCCGAGCCGGTCTAAAAAACAAGCTCTGGTACAACTGTGAAGTTATTGTAGAATAGCCCCTCCTAGTGCACTGCTCTGTTACTGTGAAGTGTGCCAAAAAATGACTTAGATCCACAACTGAAGAACAAGCTTTTGTTACTTTTGAGCTGAAATCTGTAACATTTATATAATATTATAGCCACCTGTATGATGGAGTATGACTGTTCATTATATCTCTACTCTCTCATTGGTTTGTCAGGTTGCACATGTCTGATCGACTAAATGTAATTCAGTACAAACCCAACACTCTGCTCTGTCACCTTTGCTGTGGTTCGAATGTGCGTAACGTTACAGATTTCAGCTTCAAGGTAGAAAACTATGACGTTCCCTTTTGTTCCTTCTGTTTTCACATCACATCATAGCAATATTGTGGCAGTAATGCGAGGTGAAACTGTGTCTACCTTCATGCAACATGTCAGTTTTGAACGACAGCACACTGCTTGTAAGTAAAAACTCAGCAACCCATCAGTGATTTGAACTCAGCTATCGTTGATCTTGTAAGACCATGATATTGTGAACTTTGGCACTATAATGTAATTTGACTTTATTTATTGTATATTTTTTTAAACTTGTACTTTGCAAAGCAACATGGTGAGTCATTCTTTGAAACATGAACGGCTTTTTGATCAAATCAAAACTTTAGTCTGTAGTGATTTGGGAATGTTACATAGCTGCTTATTACACATGTGCTTATGGAACAGTTAGAGCATTTTGTGAGAAGCTACACTTTGGTATTTCTGTGACGCATCCATTGTGCCATGGTGTCTCATGATGGTGTGTGTAAGCAAGGACATGAGTTCAATAAAGATATGAAATTTGTCTATTTTTATCATAATTTTGTCAACATACCTGGTGTCTTTTTTTCCTGAATAAAACAATGGAATCTCAGCAAACCGTCACATCAGCACCTGCGGCTTATAGTGTATGTGATGAGGTTAGGTTAAACTTAACTGTCATTGCACAGAGGTGGTTTTACATTTGCATATGTATAGTGGTAAGCAGATATAAATACACTATGATAAGTATTAATAGTATGGACAGTATGCAGACGTGGAGCAGTTACAGGCAAAATATACAGTGCATGTTTGAGTACAAGTAATGGCAATTACTTGTGACCCCCTGAGGCAATGTCTACTTGTCATAGGTGTATTACTGAACAGGCCTATTGGGCCCAAGGGCAAATGGCACCCCTAAGAAAGAGCATTTGTGTGAAGTCACTGTGAATAACTTTTCATTTCTTGTCAGAGGGCTCAGTCGTCATGTCAGTGTCAGAGCCCCAGAAGTCCTAAGAAAAGAAAAACTGAAGGAATAGCCTAACATTCACTTTGAAGATGTCATAAAAAAGAAACTTTTATTATACAGTTTAAATTAGTGTTTTTATCCCCACAGTTTTCCTACAGGACTTGACATGTGCCGAACTGGCCTCTAAGCAATATGGGATATTCAACTCTGTGGGGATAAAAACAACAGCATGTCGACGCCAAGGGGTCCACTGTGTCACAATTCACTACTTGTAACCCCTCCTCACAGGCCACTGTCTTAATTCAGACATCAATAATGAGCAGTTTGAGCAGAGAAGGAATTTTTAAGATGAGGACTTTAGGGCCTTACTAGATGAAAATATTTCCTACAACATTAAAACATAAGTTGAGAAAGGTTTGGCAGGGGATACAAATAGATTTTTAAGTATTCCTGCATCCTGTGACCCTTAGACTTTTTGGGAGGCCACTGCTCCATAAAGCGAAGTTAATTGTTGAAGTGTGAGTTTGTGTTTCTCAACACATTATGCATGTTAGAGAATGTGAAGAGTAAACTAAATAGTACTGAACTGTGGAGTTGGACTGGTCAGGTCTGTGGTTTTTTTTTTGTATAACACTGCCCTCCTGTGTAGATAAGAGGGATAATCTATTTATTGTCTGTTATTTTCCATGGATTGATCATACTGGTGAATTGAGTTGTGGTTCATTAAAAAGCAGAAAGGGGCTATGATGTGAATAAATTAAATGGGGAAAAAATCGGATGATATTGGCTGTTTTAGGGCGTTATCATGCTTTTATTGCTCACCCTTTGCTGTGTTTCACTACACGACCCAGAATGCATTGCGGCGCAGTTCGCACGTGACGTCACGAGCCGGAGAAGCCGACAGCCCCGTATCAAAAACAAGCAGCTAAGTTGCGTTAGCTAGCTCCCTGTCTAACAGCAGACAGTTGGCCCGCAGCCGGCTGGTCGTCACTTCAACTTTTGGGAAGCAACTTTCAGAGCAACACGAGTTGTTGACCGCAGTTGGACAAACCGACACCCACCTCAAAAGGTAAGAAACTGTTTTATTGAAACGTGCACGCGAGCGCACTGTTCTACCAACGACAGCCAAAGCTAACGTTAGCTTTGTTTTCTTTTTGATTATTGGCTAGCAAGCGCGGCTAGCGTTAGCTTGCTAGCAAATATTTAAAGCCTCAGCTGCGCAGTATGCTTAGCGTGTATCCCTCAGCGCAGGAAGCTGGTTTTAGCAGAACAAGTCACACTGTAATGAGCAAGTCGTGTTGAAGGATGCTGTGGTTAGCTGTTATCTGAAATAACTGATGTTATCGCTTCATTATTGTCTTGTTTCGGCATTTTTGCACCCCCCCCCCCCCCTCCTCCTTTTCCTTTAACTAACTGAAGTCATGGCGTGTGGAGCCACCCTGAAGAGGACCATGGATTTCGATCCGCTGATGAGCCCTACTTCCCCTAAAAGACGAAGATGCATCCCCGTGTCCCCATCGTCCTCATCCTCATCCCCTAGGAAGTATCTTAGCATGGAGCCCTCGCCATTTGGGGAGTCGTCGTCAAGGCTTAGTGCAGGTAATGTTGGCCAAGTTGGCCTGCTTGGTGACCAGCCAGGGGCTTGGGAGGCATTAGCAACACCTTGAACCACACTGTGATAAACAGGAAAACAAATATGCTTATCAGTGTGGGGCCCTGACATGGCAGCAGTTTTGTCTTCACCAACAAACCTCTCACTGTTTTTTTACTTTCTTTTGTCCCCCCAGAACAAATCCTCAACAGCATTAAGCAGGAGTACAAACGCATTCAAAAGAGGAAGCATCTAGATGGAGGCTACCAACAGTCAGAGTGCTGCTATTCTCCAGAGTCCCCATCCCAGTCGTCTACTATGAATGTTTCCAGCATGCCAGGTTGGTTGAGTAACACACTGCCTACAGGAGAGACTGCTCCAGAATTACCCTGACAGGCACCCAGAAATACCACACGCGCCTCAATTCTTAGGTTTTTCTTTTTTGATTTGTGCAGGAACGTCTTCCGGAGGCGTTTCTCCCACTAGAAAAGAACAGCCATTATTCACCCTCAGACAAGTTGGAATGATCTGTGAACGCCTGCTGACAGAAAGGGAAGAGAAGGTGCGGGAGGAGTATGAGGAGACTATGACTTCAAAACTGGCAGGTTGGTACACATTGAGGGAGTTGTTGTGACTCAGAGGAACACAAATCAACCTGAACGTGGAGGTATCCAGTTGCAAATCATGGCATTTGAGAAGCAGATCATGTTGATGATTGAATGTAGGTCAGTGTTAATGCACTTATCTTTGCAGTACTAATATAGTCATTGTTTTATTTTGACTGCCAATAATGAGTTGCGTACTGAATTTCTTAGTTTCCCTAAGTTCCCAAGGTACCAGAGCCCAAATATTCTGCCCTGAAGTGTCTGACCAGCTGTCAAAAACAAGTTATGAAATTAAATGATTATATAAAATGAACATCGCAAAGAAATCCTCAAAATTGTGACACTGTAGCAGCATGTGTTTGGTCTATTTTTTACTTCACAAAGCAAGATTGACTCATTCCTGACCACCGTAAATATTATCAGTGACTAAAAGTGATCTATACCACATGCATAGATTTCGGGAGGGATGCATTGGACACGTTTCTGCCAATATTTAGAACATGTACATTTGTCTTCCCACCCTAATAAAAAATTAAAGTAGTAGAGGACTTGTATTTTGACAAAAATGTAGACATTTTCACCGTAAATCGATGCAGAAAAGTTACAAATTCGTGCATAAAAATCCCCCAGATTCCTGTTGGAGAACCCCAAACCCCCAGTTTCATATGTCCCTCCTTCCCCGTGTCGAAATGAAACCTACACCCTTGATCTGCACCATAGCCAAAAGTCTGTAGGAAATGATAACATAGAAGACAAGTTCCAATAATGCACACAAGGCTTCACATTAAGTTGTACAATACTAATCCTCTTTTCCTGTCCTGTACATTTCAGAACAATACGACACCTTTGTGAAGTTCACACACGATCAGCTAATGCGACGATTCGGGGAGCAACCTGCAAGCTGTGAGTTCCTTCATCTCATCTTAAATTATTTCCACATTCCTGTCTCAAACGCTGGATGTGAGAAAGCCTTGGATCTTGGCTGGAGCTCCGCCTTTTGAAGTTTAAAGTAACAAGACTGGTTTCTGTATTTTGTTTCATCTCTCCCTCTTCTCCAGATGTTTCCTGAGTGTGGCCCAGAAATCTTTGCAAGACGGCCTTCTCTTGCTGCAAGCTATCATGTGATATCTCGAGTGAGGAGAAGACGACGAAAACTAAAAAAGCTCATCATTGTAAGAGATTCAGTTTAGCAAGTTTAAATGAAACTTTTCTTACTGTGCCATATTTCTGTCTTTGGGCAAAAGGTTTATATGAAGCTGTTGTCGGTTGTTACCACTCTGTTGTAAGCAACTAGGTGCTTCCTTATGTAAATGAATGGACCCTATCTCTACCAGTGGCCTATGTTCCTCCTGCTGTACGTGTATCTACAGTTATCTCACTTTTGTAATGATTCCCAGCATTCCAGGCTTTGTCACTTGTTTTCTGTTTGTTACATGTAAATAAGATAAAGCGGCGCAAGAGTTTTACTTAAGGTTTGCTGGTCAATCTGAGAGGAAGTGGAAGAAACGCAGCAGAACAGAGAGGATGTGTTTGCAGTTTGTCCTCTGTTCATTGCTTTTTAAAATTGAGCATAAAGTGGGCAAGTTTTTTTGTTTTGTTTTTTTGTTCTCCCTACCAGTGTTTTATTTATTTTGACTTTTGTTTTGCTGGTATCACTTTGAAACCAATGTACTTATTGGACAAAAACAATAAAAAGTCTTTTAAAGAGTTGAGAATTGTTGCGCTATATGTTAGACATTTCTGTGGCTATATTAAATGAAGAAATCCTTCTCATATAAAGATATCAGAATCAGGCTTTTTCCAACACAGTGTGTCCACCCTTGTAATCTTTATTCATAGCCTTTATGAAAGAGAACTCCTTTCTTTTAATTACCTACACTATGCTTTGGGTCTAGCAATATCAGCTCTCTGATACCAAGTTAAGTTTCAACACTCTAAGCAGTAAGTTCTTGGCACACCCAGTACCTGGTGATAGAGTGGCACTACGTGTTTTGCTTAGCCCAACTATGAATACAAAATAAACACGCACAGCACCATGATTATCAGAAACTACTCCCATATGTTTTATTAGAGGGAAAAATACAAAATGTAAATCCATTACGAGTTGATGAGAACTTAAGTGAGGTTCGACAGCAGCGACAGATAAGGTATATGCAAAAAGGTGCGTGTGGCTTTTCTGGGTGTTTGGTCAGCAGCCTCCCCAGGTGAGTCGAGCCACGTGGTCAGTCTTCTGCCTGGTTGACTTTATGAAGCCCAAAAATTCGAGCTCAGACACAGCTCGGATGAAACGAGCGCTGGAGAACAAGCTAAGGAACAACATTTCTCCATTAGGGCTATACTTGTTTCACTGTCATTCACACTGATCGGCCGCAACATTAAAACCACTGAGAGGTGAAGTGAGTAACATCGATCGTGTCGTTACAGTGCCGAAAAACCACTGGTGCTGGCGTTCACGTGGATGCCACTTGACAACACTGGTCCAGACCAAGTATGCCCCTTCATAGCGACGACTCCCTAGTGGCAGTGGCCCCCCAGCAGGACAATGCGCCATGCCACATTGCAGAAACTGTTCAGGAATGGTCTGAGGAATGTGACAAAGAGATCAAGGCATCGTCAAGGCCTCTAAGTTCCCCACATCCCAATCCGATCGAGCATCCATGGGACGTGCCAGTACCCCAGAGGTCCTGTGTCCGTGCCCCTGCTTCTGGGCGTCAAGCACCAGGGCGCTGGTGGTGGATCTTCTGAGTCCTGTAGGCTGTGAGGTGGAATGCCAGTACATCCCATGAATGCTTGATCTAATTGGAATCTGGGGAATTTAGAGGCCGGGTTGATACCTTGAGCTCTTTGTCACATTCCTCGAGCCATTCTTGCGCAGTATTTGCAGTGTGGTATGATGCATTATCCTGCTGGAGGGGCCACTGTCATCAGGGAGGCCGATGGGTGGGTGGCGCATGTCAAGTGGCATTCACATGAAGGCCAGGACCTAAGGTTTCCAAACAGAACATTGCACTGCAACGAGATGTTCAGTGTTATTCACTTTACCTGCGGTTATAATGTTATGGCCGACCATCTCGTATATCATAAACCATCATCATAAGAACTAACTTGTGTTACATGTCCTTAAAAAATTAAGATAGTGTTCTCTTGTCAAAAAATCATCACAACATTAAGTAAGTATAAAATGGTGGGATAGCATGATGTGGGAAAAACATGTTTGCAGATAAAGGATACTGTTTGACTTCATCCACTTTCCCGTAATTGTCAGAATCTGGGTTGTTACCCTCAGCCGCGGAGACAACAGTGGCATAGGCCTAAAAACACATAAACACAGGTTTCATGTCAGTATCAGGTCCATTCTGGGCTATTTGATTTTCAGATCAATAAGGTGACACATTGATCCGATCTGGAGAAGAAAAACAAACTTCCAACCATCAAACTTTGCAGAGCAAAGGTGCTGTTATTGTAGAGAGTTAAAATCGTACGCTGTGTAAACATCATCTTGTTTTCCCTTAAAGACACAGGTTGGTGTAGTGGCATTACACTATCAAATTATTAAATATATAAACTCACTTCCAGCCAGTCGTAGAGGTTAATCAGCCTGCCGCACTCCAGATGGAGTTTGTATGCGATGCAGATATCAGGAGCAGCGTTAGAGACGGTCCCGTCCTCCGTCTTTAGGCTTTCGTTCTGGAAGAGGAGTCAAAGAGGGAAGAGGCTCCAGTGAAGGCCTGAGTACTTTCATTGCTTTCAGTTTCTCTCAGGGGTCCTACACAGTTTACATTCGAAAACTCTGCACAGTTACACACTCTATAAGATGAAGAACAGGCACATGTACCTGGAGATAATAGTAGGGGCTGTTAAGTGCAGCCTGGATGGAGGTGCGAGGTGTTGCGTTAAGGTGGCGTCTCACAGTGGCAGAGGAAGTGTAGTAGCAAACTTCATACAGTGTCTGAGACTCTGGGGGAGACAGGTGACTCCTGGGTGGGAGAGAGGTATCAGTCAAAGAGGAGTTTCTACAATATTCATGTAATTAATTGCATAAGAAAGGGAATGTGCCTCACTTCACTAAACTGCCGATAAACTCGAGAGCTTCGTTTCGTAGAGCCTCGAATGGACTCAGCTTCTTGGACCTCCGAGTCTCGTTCATCTCCAGCAGTGTCTAGATTAAATGAAAATTATCTGAGGATTCTTGGCTCAAACACATCAGCAAGGGGGAGAGTCTCTTCACAGAAATGCTGTAAAGATTTAATTCTTCACAAAACTACAAAAACCTTCTGCAGCTGGAACAGGTCGGTTTTCTTTTGAAGATGTTTCACTGGAGAGGTGAGACTCTCTTCCACGCTGGGGGGAGGTTCTGCAGCTACTGCTGTTGAGAACAAGATGAAAGAATGTCAAGGAGTGTTGCATATTTAACACCTACAATTATAATTATTTGAGAAAGGGGGTGAACACACAGTTAAGGAAAGTAAGCATCTCTAAACAAAATAATATCATGTGTGTGCTCTCCTTCATTTTTTACTACTCACTGTCCAACTGCTTAAATTTGGCGAGCATGTCCTCCAGCTGGACAAGAGCGCTCTTCATCTTCTTTGCTTTGGCAGCCTGCAGAATCTCCACACACTTCTGTAGCGAAGCGATGAGCTCGTCTTTAGCCAGCATCCTGCAGGGAGAGCACAGGAGCTTTACAGCTGAGCATGGTGACTTCAGACTGGGTTGTTTTTGACTAACGTGTGGTCTGCTAACTATGATAACCTAGTGTCAAACAATAATACAGACAATGCCGCTTTACTGTATACTAAAGGCTACTTGGCCACCAGGAGGAGCAGTAATCATCGAAATACCCTTTAATATGCTGCCATCTAGTGGTGAAATGTGTCAATAAGGTTGGCTGGGAGGGAAGTAAGACATGTTCAAGACAAGACATCAAAACTAGAGGACGTCAGGAGTGTCTTCGAACACATTTGTTGGTCTCACTTGTTAACAGGTTTATTTTTGTGCCATGCACACCAACTTTCCAACTCTCATGGGTCTACCTGACACCCAAAGTACAGTTGCAGTGGTCGTTGCATAATTACAGCTTATTTAACAGCTCGGTCTTAAAGAAAATAGTCTGCCTTCTCTCCCGAGCTTGGCAAATAAAATCTGCTATAAAATGTTCCCTCCCTGGACCACAATTTTTTTTATAGTCATCCAGCCAAAAGAGATCAACATAAATGGATGTCATTTTACTAAAAAAAAAAAAAAGACATCCCTTATGTCCTTGTAGACAGGACAGTAAAACAAAAAACAGAGCGCGTTCCCAGTTTCACCAGATATCCCAATTAAATATCTCTTTACGGTCAAACATCCACACTTACTTCACCAGTTTCATGGCTGACTGGTAATCCTCGTTCTCCCATACGTTCTTCTCAAGACATATTAAATGCAGCTCTCTGATCTGTCACACACAAGTAATTCAGTGTTAAATCAAACCAGGAACAAAAAGCTGACACCATTAATTCAACAGTTATTTTGCACAATTACACAGCAGCACTTTCTTGCCTGTTTTCCGAGGGGGTAACGAGGTAACGATGATGTCAGAGTGTGGAGACACCTCAGGATGGGATAATAGCACTTGTGGTATTTGTGAAGGTCTTTTATCAGCCTCTGACACACCTCCTAATAACAGAAGAAACCTGAAGCATGAGATTCTGTCCGAGTATGTGCACTCATTGTTGGCTACTGCCTCAGGTGAAGAGATAAAACAGAGAATGTACCTTTAAATGAGCGTCATCTGTGAACAGATTTACTTGTTCCTGAGCTTCCTGCTTCCCTGCATACCTACAAAACATATCAAAACAAAAAAACACAGGTTAGACTTGATTTAAAGGCTTAGTGTCACGTTTGAAAAGGTGAAAAAAAAACCTACAGGAAGCTACTAAACCACATGAAATAACACACAAGTCACCTGTGTGTTCACTGCTTGAGTTATTGCACATGTGAAAAACTAAACTGTGCGTACCTTTTGAACGACGGCAGCTGCCTGATCCTCTCCAAGTCGAGGTGACTGAGCTGCATCACATTAAGCTGAGCCTCCTTCTTCTTACAGCACAGTACGCTGAGAGGCTGACTGTGAAAGTGCTCCAGCAGGGCCAGCTGCACCCAGACAAAGCACAAAGTTTGTTAACTATATGTGCACATCTGAATTAAACCCACAAACAGACAACTGGTAGGATGACACTGATAACACACATTCTGGATAGAGTATTTCGAAGCTACTCTCTACCTGGATGCCTTTGATGAAGTTCCTCACTGAGAAGTCGTGGTAGAGGAAGATGCTGATCAGCACCTGCATCACTTTACCGTTGAGCTTGAAAGGGAACTGAGACGTCAGGATCAACTGGAAACAAAGACAACATAAAAAATGCAATGAACCCCCTGGGATTTCATTTAAAAGCTGACACAACAAGAATTTCACTAAAAAGAAACGTGCAATATAGCGATGGATTAAATTTTATGATGTTGGTGATAGTGTTATTGTGTCTATCGCTTGTATATGCCCAAGTAGCTAAATCTGTCCCTCACATGTTTAAAGACTTACTGAAAAATGTAAGCATCTGTGATCAATAATACAGTTGAGAATTCAGTTTAAAATATTCTTTACAGGGTGTATTGTTCTTCATTTGGCTGCTGAACACAGATCTAAACACTGAAAGAATCTTAATATTGCAGATGCTTTATTAAGTAAAAAAAAAAAGTTAAAAACCTGCACAAGTAGGGAGTTCTCTTTCAAAAATTAGACATAAGAAACTCAGCTGAAACTGTTTTACTTGTTATAACGTCTTCATGACTTAAAAGTTGTGCAATGTCCAGTATTTTACAAAACAATACACGCAAATCTGACAGATTTTAACACTTCTATAGAACAAATTTAGACGGAAGATTGGCAGATTTAAATAAAGGTATATGTAACCCCCCCAAATTAGATTTTTATATACTTTATTAATCCCCCTGAGGGGAAATTCAATTTTTTCACTCTGTTGTCATTAACACACAGGTCTGAAATACACACACATGCACAAACAGGACCTGTACATGTACAAAGTGGAGAGATGTCAGAGTGTGGGGGGCTGCCTTGGTCAAAGGCACCTTGGCAATGAACAGGCGACCCTCCAGTTCCCAACCCAAGTCCCTATGGACTGAGCTACTGCCGCCCTAATTATCATTAGTCTATTCATTATCATTGAAGTCATGTTCATAACTTAATCCAAAAACTCAATAATTCTTCATGAACTGAAGTCACAGCCAGCATTTCACAACACTACAACAAAACATCAGTGTATAAACTTTTACACAACTTATGCAGTATAATTCAAGTCCATGAACAAAATCAGTAACATTACCTTGCCAAGCATGGGGGCTGCTGGTCTACCGCTGCCTCGATTGGTAGTTTGTTTGTGTTATTGTGTGACTGGTGAATCCAAACTAACCGATAACGCAAACCAACTAACTGATCGAGGCAGTTGTAGACCAGCAGCTCCTGTGTTCAGTTGCTGTTTTTGTCAGTGGAGTCTGGCTTTAAAGAGAGCATCAATAAGTTTCACTTTCAGGTCAGCTCCCTGTCAGAAAGGTCTGTCTGTTTGGGAAGTACTGAGCATAATGCACGACAGTTGGTTATATTAGTTTTGCTGTTGTTAAACGCCAACCCCATTTAATTTAACTCATCATGAATTTTCTCAGGTTTTTGGATTCTTCGTTCACTGGAGGCACGCTAGGAAGGTTTTATCCTAAAGTCAACATAACTAACTGGTAAACAAATGGTCATTTGAGGGGTGAAGTATTCATTTAGGAATAAAACTAGTGTGATCTAAAAGTTAACACAAAGTTCTGGAAGCTTCTAACATGATATGACTGCTCTGTATGTGAGAGTGACAAAATACCTTGTCAATGACTGTGGCCAGGTGCTGTGTACAGGAGAGGGACTGGAAGAGCTCTATACACAGCAGGGAGGACACAGAGTGGGGCAGCATGTGTTGGATGGTGCTGGGTGATGTGGCGATACCAAAGATGAACATCAGCGGAAGATGTTCAATGTACCGGCTGTGGAGGGGAGAACATGTCCATGGAGATGCTGTTGTTACAGCTTAACAAGGTGATAGATGAACTTTTTCCTTCTCCAAAGTTTGTAATTACCTGCAGATGAGTATGAAGTCCTGAAGAACTCGTGGGTTGAAAGCCTCCAAATCTTTGAAAATAATCACAACGGGAGGCTGCTGAAGATCATCTCCATCAGAGGAGCTCCGCTTTTTTCCAGGAGTACCAAATTTCTGAAATACAGAGAGAAACTCCTTCAGGTGTTTGAACTCTTTTTACGCACCAAACTGCAAATGTAAAATAATGTACACTAGTTATGCGTTAATGGTCCAACTCACCTTTGTTTTGGTATTGTACCAATCACAAAGTGTACTGAGGGAGCAGTGCACGCTCTTGTGAAGCTGAGCGCTGCTCGGCTCAGCCTCCTCCTCTTCCTCATCGTCCACACTCACAACAGTGTCCATTAACCTCTCCAGGACCCTCTTCATCAAATGCTTCAGTGCTGAAATGATGAAGCAAACAATATAAAAACTACAAAATAATAATTAAGCTGCTTCTGTTACTACTCTAAGATAAGAAGATGTGTGAGTCCCTCACCTCCGCACTCTTTGGCCTGCACAGAGGCCACATGAGGAGTGACAGACTGCTGAAGCAGCTCAGACAGACTCTGAAAGGTCATGTCATGATCTGGGACATTCACACCTGCGGAGAATATCAAAGGAGAAGAAAAAATGTGTGACTCTATGTTAGACTGGGCGTCAAGAAACCCTCAAAAGTGACACCACTAGACTGGTGAAAATAGAGAGTGTGGGAGTGATTATTTTCCATTATATTCTAAATTGCCTGTTGTTTAGATAATCAGTCAGCTAATGTCATATGTGACCGCCTCGTCAACAACATACCGAGCACAAGCGCCGCTGTGGGAATCTCACTCGCCCTCATCTGTGATGCCCAGTCACTGTGTAGGCGAGTGGAAGAGCACTTCCTCGTGAAGTTGAGCAAGCTGTCCAAGATGTTCCTGTTGAGCTCATCCTGTAAAACCTTACAGGCAGCAGAAAAAAAATTGTTTTAGTTCCAGTGTGCAGGATTGAGTGGCATGTTACGGTGAGGCTGCAGGACTGAAATTTCACCAGTGTGCCAAGCCTGTAAGAGAACTACAGTTGCCTTATCTAGAGTCAGTGTTTGATTTGTTAGTTCTGGGCTACTATACAGTAACATGGCTGACTCTGTGGGAGAGTACCCACTCCGTATGTGGATGTAACACAATGATTTTTAGTTCCAGGTGCTTATTTACAAATAAAAACATAGTTTTGTCAATATATGCCTCCAAATCCTACACACTGAACCTTTAAATGTTTTGTTTTGTGAGCAAAATCAAATGCATAAATTAATTATGAGACCCTGAGTGGGTCTAATATTTTAAGGCCGTGTTTACCATCTCCATTAGAAGGTATTGTTTAAAAAAAATGATGCACTGTTCAGGTTGCTTCTCCTGTTTCTGTTACGTTTGGTTATTAGACCCTGCGTCCTCATACTAGGACATCAGATTTTGGCTTTGCTGCTGCACTTTATAATCCATTCTGCTTAACTCAGACCTGTTGTCCTTGTTTGTGGACACTTTTTAAATGCAAGTGGCAGTAAGCGCACAATACACTAATACATGTAAAAACAAGATGGCTGATCCTGAAAAAAAAGTGGAAAAGGTCCAAAACCTGATCACATTTTATGGTTGAAACTTGTTTATTTACATTTAATAATGTTTGTAGTTTGATATTGCATAAAGATTTGACCAATTTTAGCAGCAGAAACAAGCCAACACACTTGTTAATTAGGAAGTATTTGTTTGAGGACATTGGGACTTGATTGTTGCAGCATTTCACACAGGCCAATTCGGTGTGACAGACTGTTCCTATAGATAAAAACGACGTTACTAGCTTGGAGTCTGGAGCAAGGAAAATACATACAGAGTCACAAAATGAACAAATCACACTTTAGTTTTTGCGCAACAATGTTCGGGCATGGAAATAGCTTTGAAACAGCTTTATACTTTATTACACAGTTGTAGCTATTAAAAACAAACCCAGTGTCCCCATATGAGGACATCATTTAGTTCAAAGACTACTTTCTGTTCAAAGACAAGGCTTAGTTTTTCAAACATATCAGATCCTACTAATCCAAAATAGCTAGAAGAAAAATGCATATCAGCCATGCTGCTGAGACACAACTAATGGGTTTTGCAAAGCTGCAAAACATTTGCCATCAGTTAAATGTTTCTAATGTATAAAACTGTACCAAATCATGTGAAACAAAATGCTGTTCAGGTTGAATATTCTTACCTCTGTGTTTGTTTTGATTTTGTCCCACAGATCCTGACAAAGCTTGAATCGCAGGTCACTGTTGTCAGCAGCTTCACAGCCATGGCTGAAATGATCCTCTGTCGAGAAATGACACACAGGGGAGTGTAAGGTGAGGACACCTGACAGCTGACAGCTCCAGTGAGGATACTCTCCTATAAACATGAGCACAACTCACCTAAACTGAGCGTCTTTTTCTTCTTAGCACTTGGCTTGAACACAAAGCAGCCCTGAAATATCAACAGTAACAGTAGCAGTTAACGTTGACTATGAACAAAAACAAAGAAACTTACCGTGGCCATGTTGTGTCAACTGCCAAGCTAACGTTAGTTTCATGAGGTTTATCGTAACATAATATTAAAATATGACGTTACCTTGGACACAGATGAAGTAGACATCTTAGCTTTAGCAACACGCAACGACTGTTTAATATTAAGGATAGTTCAGTCGGTAACTTTGGCTGCTGTCTGGATAAAAGTAAAATATTTCTTTAAAATGCCGGTTATGCTGTATTTAACAAACTAGCTACTACTTCCCGCCAATGTGACGTTTACGGAAACGGTTGTGTTCAGCTAACAAACGGTTACGCGCCTGTTCATAGCCGTGACAGGTTTTATGTAATCGAGCATGATAAAAACGGTCATAATAACCACAATTAAAACAAATGCAAATGCAAACAAATACCCTCACTTCAGTTTGATAACGTTATTCCTCTCCCTAGGTATAAAGGCGCAGGGCTTTTTGCAACATTGCTGATCTTGAACGCCCCCGACCCTTCGCAGCATCCCTGTTGTCCCTGCCTCTCTGCAGCTCCAGGTCAACTTCCTGTTGCAGTGTTCATGTAAAGATGATGCTGCTTATACTGTTATTATGATAGATATACAATACCAGTCATTTAAGTAACGGTATTAAGGTTTTGTTTTTTAATATAAGTATTAGTTAACTTTTCAAATGTAATAATTCGGGGACTGTTCGTTACCTCGAGGGTGGTACAAAATGGAGGTTTTTTAAAAAACCACTGAGGAGGGACACACGTTTTGTTTTTTGGCTAAAGGGAGGGGCATGCAAATGTAAATGGCTGTGTTAGTATTACCACTGATTTTTTAAAGAAAATTTACCTGCTGAGGCATGTTTTCTTTAAAAAAAAAAAAAGACAAATTACATCATTTATCATAACCAAAAACTTTAAAAACAAGTATTATAATTGGATGTTCAAATTTCTGTTGGTCCCTGGGTATTTCATGTGCAATTAAATGCTTCTGTCAGAAAAAAACACATCACCAAATCTGAGTTTAAAATATGCTTTTCAAGGCCTTTCATCAAAATTACTTTATCCCAGGTCTCATTCAAATTTATCTGAAAATAAAGAGTGAAAAGCCAAAGCTTTTTTCAGCTCCAGGATTTTATCCTCAACTTTTCACTTTAGCTTTAACTAAGTTTTTAAAGTCTGCTCTGTAATTTATGGTGGAGGGAGGGTCATGCCTTTGTACAAGCTTGCTAGAACATGTGGTACAATCATTTCTTAGAGTAAATTTCTGCTGGTTACAATGCAGATGACATTAGAAATAAACTTTAACTTAAGCTAGACTACTGCAGGAAGTTATAAAAAAGTGTAAATGTGTAACTTGTGTGGTAAGAGACCAGTAGACATGAGGATTATTTTAAGTGATATAGTTTCAGTGTTTTATCAGAAATTCAACAATGGTCAACTAAATATAAAACATACTGTCTATAACTCTTCTGTTTTCCATATGAAAAGCTGTGGTTTAATCTAGGAAGCCTGAGGAACAAATGTATTCTATGCTTAAATAATACTGTAAACAAGCAAAATATCAGAAAAGAAAAAGTGCCACACAAAAAGATCTGCAGACAATATTTTACAAAAAGAACCAGTAACATTTTATTGAACACTTTGTGGAAGACATGTAAATATTACAGATAGGTCTACTAGTGTTTAAAAAGGATGAAATAAATACAAACAGAACTTGAAATCCCATAGGGATATATAAAAACATAGTTTTTCTTTAAAAGTCTCCATTTAGCAAAAGAAAAAAAAACATCTTCAGTACTAAGCATAAATACAAACATGTTTCTAAAATCTATGCCCTATGGATTACCTGGTTATTATAACTAACATACATACTTAAAATCATCCAAGACATTTTTTCATTAGGTACAAAATAGGCCATTTCATCGTTAACTGTGACCATTAATGTTAACAGTTGGAAATCTGATGCATTAACAAACAAACCATTCTGCAGCATAACTTCTCAAATCCTGAGTGAGGTCGAGTTGAAAACAAAATATCGGGCTATGATCCGCTATAAAGCCACTTTTTTATTATGACCATGGGCTTCATGTCTTGTAGCTGCTTTAGCAAAAGATCAGCACCGTCTGAAAATGTTTTATCCATGACAATCTTGACATTGCTCACCGATTTGAGATTTAGTGGATTTCTGAAGTCTACCAGATTTTCACATCCTTTGATTTCATCTTTTAATTTACCTTTTGTTGCAGATTTCTGTTTTTGAGTTTGTTGTCTCTTGGACGGCAGTTCAGCACTAGATTTTTCATTTAGTTTGCGTTTGGAAGTGTGGGTCGACTCTGAGGTTTCCAAGAACTTAAGGAAAGAGTCCTCAAGTCCTAAAGGCTTGAAAGACCCTGGCGTGACTGCATCGTCACGTTGTTCTTGGGCTGTGGGGGTACCAGGATTTGAGTTCTCTCTTGAACTGTTAACAGTCGTACGATTCCTAAGGGTCTGCATCCTCTCCGGACAAGCTGGTGTGGGTTGTGCAGGCTTTCTGGGACGGCCTCTTTTAATTCCTGCTTCGGTCCCGGTGGAAGCTTGAGATTCTGCACTATCGTCGTTGGACAGCTTGCTGTCTTCTTGGCCTACTATTCGTTCCTCCAACTCATCTGTTTTCTGATCGCTGGGCTTTTCACCCTCATCTGGCTCCATCTCCTCAGAAGAGCTGGACGCATCCTCTGTTTTGCCTGTCTCTTTGAATCGGGCGCGTGAGTACTTTTTGCAGAAAATGAACTGGCTCCTGTGGTCTTCAATGTATCTTTCTGTGAGGCCATGAGTGGTGTAATGCTTAAATATACTTCTCTCAGCCCGCTCCACTGCATCACAGCCTATTATCATGCATGGGTACTGCAGTGCGGACTTCTTGGTGCACATGGCCGATGCCTCATCATGTGATTTTAGTGTAGGCTTTCCAAAACTGGTCCAGTGTTCCATGGACTTCCCGTCTTTCTTTTTAGTGTTTTTCTTCTTCACTTTGAGTTTGTTTTCAACATTCTCTTTCCCGTTAATTCCCGGGAAGAGCCCTACTGATTTAGTCCGTCTTCCGTCGCTTGCTTTGGGATCATAAACATATTCGTGCTTTTTTATCAGGTGACGGAGGAGGTTCGATTTAGTAGTGTAAACGCGATCACATCCCTCATACTCGCACCTGAAAGTCGGATCAACTGAGCCACTCTCAGAGATGGCGATTTCCTTGTGGAAATTTTTGATGTGCTCGATGTACTTTTCCACAGAGTTGAAGGGGAGCGCGCACTCCGGCCGGTCACAGTTGAAAGTCCCCATGGTCATGCTGGCCATCATGGCGGTGGCTTTGTCACGGGTGAACTTGTGAAGTAAGAGGTAATGCTGCACTAACCTTGTGATTCCCATGAACACCCTGGAACAGTTTTTCACTTGACACCTGACTTCATCACCTTTGTCTATCCTCTGATGGATCTCCGGTGCATTTTTAACACTGGTCTTTTCAGCCTCCGGTTCAGTTTTGCTGGGAGGCAGAGATGCCTGATGCATGGCCCTGTAATGGAGAATCAAGTTCTGCTGGATGGTGAATGCGGCAGTGCATCCTTCATGAACACAGCGATATGGTCTATATGGACTGTAGGCGTTGTCTGTATCACACATTTTGAGACTCAACTTTTTCTCTTTTCTTTCCCGTTTCTCTTTCCTCTGGTGTTCGTCCTTTGTTGGTGTGCTTTTGGAGCTGCCTGGTTTCTCTGGGGAAGATGAAGCAGATGCAGTAGGGCTGTACATCGGCTCCTTTACTTTGCTAAACGATGCATCTGATCGTCCTTGCTGCTCCTTTGCTTTGCCAACCGGACTGAGCTTCTCTTGTAAACTGGATTTCTGTTTCACATCTGGACTCTTGTTTACAACAGCTACTTGAGGTCGCTCTGGGGCTTTTTCAGTAACTGACATTACCACCTCACCTGATAACCTATCCGTCACATAGTTTTGAGGTGGTGGTGGTAGTGGTGGTGGTGGTGGTAGTTGTGCGACAATTGATACCTCAGGCATGGAGCCCTGTTTAACTGCATCTCCTGGTGAAGTGATTTCAGTAACTTGCGGATTGTTCTCATTGTCTGTTTGAGGTGCAATTGCAATGTCAAGCGGTTCTTGTTTTATGGCAGGTAATACAGCTGCAGATTGAGCTGCAGATTGTGTCGTGCGGTTGGAGTCAGCAGCTGCACGGCCAATCAAACCGTCATCCTTGTTCAGTCTAAATGCACGCCTGTTTCGAGCACTGATCCTCAGCTTCTGCATTTCTGCCTTTGATAATCTGTGGACTTTTTCGTAGTGAATTCTCAAACCTGTCGTTCTTGTGAATGTTTTGGGGCAAATCTGACAAGGATATGGAGACAGCTTGGATGGGGTCTTTTTAAGCTCTTCGATCATCTCATTGGAGTAATCGTGCATTTTACTCAAGTGTTTGAATAATGCTTCCTTTGTCATGAATGAGTACTCGCACTCATCCTGGTCACATTTAAAAGGTTTCGGTACCTTTTCAGTGGGCTTGTCATCACTTTTACTCAGTGTTTTACTAGTTTCGATGTCACGGGCTGTTTCACAATGACTAACATTTTGCTCTAATGCCAGAGCACTCCGCATCTTCCCTTGTGCAGCCTCAATCAAATCTAACCTTTGGAAGGCATGTGATATTTCCATCAAATGATCCTCTTGATAGGGTACAGCAAGGGCTGGATTGGCCAGCTCTCCGGCCTTTTGTTGCTGGTTTTCAGGGGGAAAAGGTACGGAGTCTGAATAGTCCATTATATTTGTATACTGGGGCTCCTGTTTCAACACCATGGGTGACGTTAAAGTGGTCAAGCTACAAGATTCCTGTGAGAAATCACCATTTGACATGTTGAATACTGCTCCGTTAGTATCAGGGACATGGGGATCATTGAGAAAATCAAGGAAAGATGTTGGCAAATCAGCCGTTAGGTCGATTTCATCTACAGGCCTGCACTGTGAGCGTTTAGACAAGTGACCTCCGAGAGACTTGGTGCTTGTAAACTCTCTAAAGCATCTCCTGCAGATGACTTTACCATCCTTAATAATAGCTGGCCATTTGGTTCTCTTGCTCAACCTGCTGCGTTTTCCTTTCTGCGAGTCAGGGTCAGAAGGGGTGGCCTCACAGTCAGCATTTGGACAGTCCTCTTCGTAAGGGAAATCTGTGTGAATGCCGCTGTTTGGGCTAATCATGCCATCCACGGCGTTGTCCATCTGTTCGTAACACGGAGTGGACACATTCTCTGTTTTAATTATTTCATGTGTAGCTTTTAATGCAACCTGAGCCTCTGGGCTCAAACATTTCATGGGAACATCGACTAACGAGCCTTGAGTGAGACAAGAGTTTTCACTATGAGCATATGGAGTGTGGTAACTTCCCTCAGGGAGGCTATCAATTGTTGAGATACTGTTTCGTTTATCCAACTGGCCTGTCATACTTGCACTGCTTTTTCCCACATCTACGCTGTCTGCACTATCCTCTGGATGCATTAGTCCATACTGATGCCCTCCGTTATGCATCTGCCCTCCATTATCAAGCATCAGAGAACTGGACACATACTGAGACATCAAACTTGAATCTGAAGGAGGTTGTGACATAGAGGGACCATGTATAGCTGCCATTGAATGATCTCTGTCAGACGGGAGTGACGCTGTGGTTTGATAAGGGTCTGCCTGCCATTGAGGATAACCTCGAGGGGGATACTCGTTCATGTTGAAGGCATCAGGATAACAGTTATTCATGGGAGGTGAGGACCAGGACTGAGACATGTCTGACTGCATCATTCCACTAGGATTATTTCCCCATGACGGGTACAGTGTCGGGTTCACCATTGGAGTGATGGGCACAGGCTCCATTGATCCAGGATAACACTGGGCAGGTGAGGTTGAAGATCCCATTGGGTAATCCATTTGCTGCATCCCAGGTTTGTTGCATAGTATTCCTGGCTGATATGGCCTGTTCCCTTGGTTCTGAGGCTGATTAGGTGAGGCTGGCCCACTCGGAACCTTTTTTGCTGTAATTTTGGCCACTTTGTTGTATTTCTTTGCCAATTTCCAATCTTCAAATATTTCAGGGTGCTGCTTCTTCACATGCCTGGACAGACTTTTGTTTGTACTGTATGCCCTTGTGCAGTCACTATACGGGCAGCAATGCAGGTTCTCCTCACTGCCAGCAGTAACAGCAGGCGTGCTGGAAGGATATCCTTGCAGCGAACAAGGAATTTCTACCTTTATTTGATTTGGAGAGATTATTTGTGGAACTGCTTTTGGAAGTTCATTGCCTTGTACATTATTGAGCTCTTCTCCCTGTTGAGTTGCCACAGGGTTTGTTGCAAGTGGTACAGGATTTGCGGGAGGGATCTCACTTTGCCCAGCCACATAATGGTGTGCATGATGAGCCTCAGGTGCTGGTGCTGGTGCTGGCGCTGGTGCCGGCGCTGGCACCGGCGCTGGCGCTGGAGTGGGGTTTGTCAGCGGAGTGTAGCATTTCTCTGGTTCTTTCATTTCAGGATCTCCTGCAGAATTCAACATGCTTTCAATCGAGTGTTTCACTCTCACAGGGATGGGTTCTTTAGCAAACTCTGGTAATCTGCATGGTGATGTGTTTGCCCTTGACGCCTCCTTCATATACACGTCTGTACTAATCCTTTCAATACAGACTTCATTGCTCTGGGTGCTCTCTGGTGGTGGCTCTACTTTTGGAGTCTCACAAGGGTTTTGATTTGTAATGGGCAAACTGATTACTGCATCATTTGTGCCATGATTCTCTTGGTGAGACACGAATTGAGACTGAGAGTAGAATATTTTGCCACAGTTATCAGTTTGGCAGGTGTACGTAAGGTAATGCTGAGCCTCGTGATCGTACAACAGGTAGGCCTCACTGAAAACTTGGCCACAGTTGGGGAACATGCACTGGGCCTTGAATTCAGGATGCGTTTTTCTATGCATGAGAAGCTCAGAATTGGAGTTAAAGTTGGCCTTGCAATCCAGCTGTATGCAGATGTATGGTTTGCTGCCACAGTGCATCTGCAAATGATCATTAAGATGTCTGACATTAACAAACTGCCGTCTGCAATACTGGCACACCACTTTCTGTTTTTGTATCTCTAAAAACCTCATGGCCTCTTCGTCGTTCTTGTGAGATCTGACATGAGCCATGAGGTTGCGGAAAAACTTGAAAGCCTTGGAACAGTTTTTGACAGGACAGAAACAGTCTTGACTTAAATGTGTGTCTGATGTGGTTTGTTCTGTCTTAACAGGAGACGCCAGCTGGTCGCCAATTTGAGAGTCAATTTTAACAGGACTAATGCTCACCTTGGCAGCAACTTTTGAATTTTTTGATGGACTTTTAGGGGACTGAGGTGGTTTGGTTACCTTCCTAGCAGCTTTCATTGCAGCTAGTCTCTCTTTGCAAGATTGCTTTACATGTGATGCTACATGTGGCTCTAAAACCTCTCTACTTTCGAAACTGTCAGCACAAATTGGACAAAGATACACTCCGTCTTTGAAGTGCTTCTGAGCATGCCGAACAATTCTGTGACCCAGGAACTCCTTGTCACACAAAACACAATACTGCATGTAGGCTCGCCAATTTCTGAACCGAGCAGACACAAAACCCTGCTCCCGAAGTTTCTTAGCCTCTCTGTTTTTCTCTCTTTCGTCCGTGATTTCATTGAGTTCATTCGTAGTGGTTAACAGAAAATCCTCCAGGTCTCTGTATTCAGGGAGTTTGCCAAGAGCACTTTCCACCTCCTGTTCGTCTGTGTCGTTGAGTGTGTCAATAGATGACACAATAGCTGCCTCCTCGCCCATCAGTGCCAAGCAGTTGCGTTTCAGTGTTTTCCAGTCCCAGAACTCTGGATCAAAAGGCCACTGTGTCTTGAAGGCCAGCAGTAACTCGCAGCGTAAAGAATTGGGCACTGGCAGACTCCCGTCCTCCTCAGGCTTTTGGTCGGGCTCGTTGTACAGTGACTCCACAGCATAATACGAGTCAACAGTAGGCTGGAGGAGGAACTCTGTCAGCTGGCATGCACGCTTAACTTCTAGATCAGTTGGCAAGAGGCAGGAAATTGTCTTGCAGATGGTGGACTTGCTATCTTTATGGTCACTGGATGTCATTTTCAGAGCTTGAATGCACATTTCCACACACACTGGAAGCCCCACCTCTCCAACCTACGGAAATAAAAAATTAACATAAATACCAAGCGTTTCCTTTTGAGCCCCCTTTAACAGATGTAGTATCATATGGGTCATTGTTGGTGTGAATGGTTGTATGGAATGGTTCTGCTATCAGCAACAAAATTTGCAGACCATTTCTCTTTTCTTACCTCGTTTTGGATTACTTTGATCAGAAACAGAATATGACAGACGCTCCTACAGAGAAGAGCCATCTCTTTGCTCTGTCCAAGAAATGCATCAGCGGACGACTCTAAACGCATGAGTAGCTTACTCCAGAACAGTGTGAGTTCCCTGCAAAACATCACAAACACAACTCTTAAAACCAACCAACAATTACTTTACATATATTCAGATTACAGATGACCCCAAATCTACAAGTGAACAGCATTGGTTTAACTTCAACTGTTGCTGAGTCATTCATTCACAGTTGGCCTATCTTCCCTCAAGTACTACGCCAGGTTGTCCAAACATTTTTGAATGGGCGCCAGATTAGATAATATGAAAATAGCTGCTTCTCGCATCATCTGGGTTACAAAGTAAAATCATGTACAAATGAAACAAACGTAACTGTTCCATCTTCCCTCAAGTGAAAACATATTATAGTTTCTGACACTCTTGAAAGCTTCATCCCTCGCTGTCAACTTCACACTTCTTTGCTGTGGCCATGTCTGATACCTAGCAGGAAATCTTTACTTTTAGATAACCGTTCTACTTGGTGCATGCCTACAAACCATATGATAGTCCTGCTACCATGAATGGAAAAAATGCAAAGTGATCTTGCTTGATTAACCAATATTGTGTGAAGGGGCTATTGTGATATTCTAAAAGACAAGCCACTGGCCGCTTAGGACTTTGGGCACGCCTGTATTAAGCTATTAAAAGACACGGACCTTCAGACACACAGTCACTGAGGGTATCTTTGTGCACAATATTACAGAGATTGCTTCAGGCTGGATAAAAGTCAATTTCATAATATGTTTGTTCCATGGCTGCTGTATTCCTGAGAGTAATTTTGTAAGTGATCTCAGAGTATTTATCTGAGACAAACAGCAACACTTACCAGGCACAATAAACGTCTCCTTGGAGAAGCTGTCGCTTGAGAAAGGCAGAACATAAGCACAGAGCTCCTTTCTCATCTCCCTCCGACTCCAAGTTGCAGATCATTTCAAGAGCATCTTTACAGTCTATTGACGCAATCTGTTAGAAGGAAAGAGAGAAATAATCGAAGAAACAGTTTAATTAAATTGGGCCTTACTATATGTCATACTTGACAACACTGTTGGAACATTTTGTTATTACATCAAACAAGTGCTTAATGATGAGTTTTGCTTGTTAGATTTTATTTCATTTGTTGAGCACTTGTTCGAGTATTTAATGTAATGTCTTTGGACCCTATCTTACACCAAAGCAGCGCAAAGCAGCACACAGTACAGCACAACCGTCATTGCTAGTTTCAGACCAACGCAGCTGACATTTTCACGGTTGAGTAAGTAGCATATGTGCTTGCACCCATCCGCGTAGGTCTTAAAATGAGGTGTGGTCAAGTGCACTGTTGGTGTATTGATATTTTGAGGCAGCAGAAAGTGATCACGCCACTGACCAACAAAAATGCGTTGGCCAGTGGCATATACAATGCATACAATGCACCTACACTGGAGCGTTCACATCGCACGTACACTCTGCTTGTCACACACACAGTAACACGTGGATGGGTCATGATTAATGAGGAAAATATTAATTACATTCTCTAAAATGTGAACAAAGCAGAGAGCAGTGCTGCACAGCTGCTATCCGACTCCCCATTAAGAGAGACATTGTGCGCATTTATGTATGAGGAGCAGTGTTATTTCAGAAGCTAGAAGTTTAGTTCAGTTTCCTCTTTCAAGTTTAAAACTACAGTTTTTAGTTTGCTGCTTAAATGTCTCATGATACTTGCTGCAGTAACGTTACTGCTCTTACTTCATTACTCTCAGCAGAAAAAAAGCTTCTTCAGTTTGCCAAAACCACCAAGCAAAAAGCAACAACACCTGGCTTAAAAGCGAATGGGAGATGACACTCCGATTGGTTGAATTCATTTTATCCTCAATATCAGTTGCTCCATTCTCAAAAATTTTATCCATCAGATTTTGCGCCCAGATTTTGCACCAGTTAACTTGCAAAAGTGGAGCTGAACATGCCCTAAATACACTTGTGCCATGCATTTAGGGCATTAACACTTGGGCACTTGAAAATGACAAGGTGGTACAAAATGTAAGCCAGCCTTTAAATCAACGGACTGCGTTGCTGTGTGTCATTTCTTACCTCCTCCATTAGCTGCTCTTGACTTTTTGTCATGCAGATGCAAAGCAAGTAGGTTTGTTTGAAGTTTCCTTTTCCTTCATATCCCGGATACTCCGAGCACATCTTGGCGAGAACAGCAGCTTTATCAACGCTGTCCACTTTGATCAGGTGCTTTATTCTCATGTTCAGAAGCGTGGCACCTTCCAACTCAAGAAACTCATGAACTGAGAAACAAAAAGAAGATAGGGAGAAAAGGTAAGGAGCTGCAGATGAGATAAAATTCAGACACTTTTATGCAGTAACAACTGTACAAATCAGCTGTGGTGCATCTTCAAGCCCTGTGCGAACTTACCTTGCTCAGTTTGAGGGGTCTGATTGGACAGGATGCTGCTTAGTGTGGTGTTGGACCAGACGCCATCCTGTTGCGCCAGAACTGAGAGCAGGCGAAGCTGTGTGCTCCCACTTTCTTGCAAAAGGCTGTGTGCCAACTGCAGCAGAAGATAAATAAAGATGTAGTAACCCAATTACTAAAACTTCAGTGAGTCACACTTAAAATGTTAGACAGTCAGGAGTCTAAAATAAGTATTATGACAATGCTACTGTGGGGAATGTGTCACCGTTCAACAGTTTACATTTCTTCAAAAGCAGCGGCGAACAGAACGTTTCATGAAAGGTCGTACTTTTAAAAAGGACCCACACATTCAACCTCACATGTATTTATTTCTTTCCAATGATGAGCTAAACCAAATGTATTCTAATTACTAACAACTTCTCATAGCTTATCACCGCAAAGATAAGCCTCAGAAAAAGTCCCTGGGAGCACTGACCTTCATGGAGGACTGGAACTCCTCCCATAAGGCACCAGGGACATGCTGGGGCAGTAAGAGCAGCAGCTCCGCACAGCTCCTGTGAATCCAACACAGTCATTTGTTAAAGCCACATTTAGGTCAAGGCTGTGCACACACTCTCCACAAATTAAGGGTACCAGAATAACTATTCACAAAGTATGGCGCTGTAAAGTCAGTGTGGCATTTGGGCAATATAATAAAGATGACAAAGAGGACAAACGGGGCGTGTAAAGTGAGATGCTTTCGCTACGTGGATCAATATAGGTGTACATGTCGGTGTTATTAAATAGTCCCTGTTGTTTTTCATATGGTAGAAATGAAAAACAGCTCAGAGTGGCACTATCAGTAACTGTGATCGAGGGTTTACAGAAAAAAAAAACCAATATCTTAAACATTAATAACTCTCTGATTCTCTTCATCTGTGTGTGCACTGTGCCTCCATGTGCAAAGTATACTCGGCAGCTCATCCCAAATATGTCGAAGCTCCCCAAGAGGTAGCCTACATTTTTATTCCGACTACAGCCTCAAGGACTTTCCCTTCATGGGTACTTCAAGAGCACATAATAGTTCCTCAATACTGTTTGCAAAGTATTTCAAAACTTTTCATATCTAAATTTCCTCTGGGATTTAGGAGTGTTTGGTTTCATTCTTATTGTCAAATACTTAGCATCTTTCATGTAAGATCACTGCCTGCCTCTGCAATCACGACTGCTGAGCCAGCAAGAGACAAAACTACACCAGGGAAACTGCAAAGTGAACTTATGTTGGGTCTAATGTAGAGCTGCAACAATTATTCTATCAACCGAAAAATGAAAACTTAATAATTTAAATCATTTTCAAGCCCAAAATGCCCAAAATGTGATGCTTCCAGGTTCTCCGATGTGAGGATTTGCTGTTTTTCTTGGTATTACATTATAGTAACTTTAATATTTTAGGTTTGGAAATGCCAGTGGTGACAAAACAAGACATTTGATGAAGTGACTTCAGGATCTAGGATATAGCAACAGGCTTTTCTCACTGTTTTCTAATGTTTTGTAGACTGAGTGATTAATTGATTTTACAAGAAAACAATCTACAAATTAATCTGAAACAAACATTATCATTATTTGCAGCCCTATTCTTATGTCATGTGCACATCCAACACCTGTAACCCATTCTTTACTACATCGACTTTACACAATTATACAAAAGTTAAGACTCAATGAAGATGCTTTCCCCAGTGTATAATGTATAATGTATAACACAGATTACGGATCAAGTTCATGAGGAAAATGCTGTTAGAAAGAAGAAGAAAAGCAAAATGAGAAATCTTATTTTCTGCGACACCTGTGTCAGAGTTTCTACTCACAGTGCTAACTTTTCAAGTAGGAGTGGCACGTTTTCACATTCGGCGGAGAGACAGGAGGCGGCCTTGGCGAAGTTGAGGATGGCCACAGTGTAGACCTCGAGCAAAGGCAGTGGATCCTCATCGGTTTTCCAACGGCCGGCATGCTCCACAAGGACCTGAAAGAAACATAAAAATAGAGCAGTTAGAATAAAAAACGCAGTTGGATCGGTTGTTTTTAAGGCACCCTAAAAATGCATGTTACCAAGAACAAACAGTGTGTATTAATAACTAATACATTCTTTAGCACAAAACCAATCAGTCCTTTTTCAGGCAAAAATGCATTCTCAGTTTCAAAGTTCTCAAATGTGAGGATTTGCGTTTTTTCTCTGAATTACTGTAAATGTGTTTTTAACTGCCTTAATAGAAAAAAATAAAACCTATCATACTGGCATTTTACACAATTTTCTGTCATTTTATTAACTTAACTTTAAAACTAAAGTGGCTGATAATTGAGGGAAACTATGAAGTGCTGCACTGGGGCAAGAAACCAGGTGTTGACTCAGTAAAATATCTGGTGCTCTTTGGGGACAGGGGACGCATTCAAATACGAATAAGAAACAATGACTGAGAGTAAAAATCCTAAACTTATTATATGGAAACTTCATAAATACTGTGAAACTTTACTTAATAGCCCATCCTATTATTTACTTAAATCACTGAAAAATTCTTCTGATTATTTTGATCTGAGGACCCTTACAGACTAAAGGAATATGAATAACTTACAGGGTAATCAAGGAACGGACACATAATTTGAAGTAGCCAGCTACCTGGTTTTATACATCCAAAAAACTTCTATTATAAAAATAAACTACTTGGCAACCAGACCAGCGTCTAATTGAGACAGGCCTTTATTTATCAAAATGTGTAGCTACAGCAGGCTAGTAGTTGTGACTAGGCTTTTCACTGAAGTTTTATGGTACATATAAAAACTTTTTAAACCCTGATGAAGACTGTTTGAGTCAAAATGTGTCATCTGTGTCTTAAAATAAATAAATAAAGAACTTTTACTTGCATTCAAATCAAGTTTATTTATGAAGCACACTTATGTTATTTTACTTTATTTTACAGCACTTACGTCAGCTCTGGTTGTTCATATCAATCACAGTGCCATGGATGCTTTTCAGACTGCCAAACTATACCATGTACTTATACACTCTTAATCCTAAAACCGACAGATTAATCAATAATGGAAATAACAGTAATGTATTCAGACTTATTTTTCCCTTATTGGAAATTTCTGTGCTCTTTTTTTTTTTTAGCTCAACAGTTGTATAGGTGTTATTAAATACAGGCAAAATAAGCTTAGTGATGCTCCTTCGACTATAGTATGAGCCAGGAAAAGTTTCGCCTTGGTAGTAAAAGACAAAAAGTGAGCTTTGTAATTACCACAGTATTTTTGGTGAGAAAATAAACTCAATCCGCTGTTCTAGGACTGAATATAAAGATGTGATCTCAATTTGGATTCAGTGTAAACAGTAAAACTTTTACTTTGTGGTTTGCTTTGATTTAAAAAAAAAACTTTTAGATGAATAAAAAAGTCATGCTCTCATTACATATCAAAAACAGGATAAAAATACACATGGATCCATATTTATTTATACCATACCGATCACATAATTCAGCCCAGATGTAGACACCTAATTCAACAAAGCACCAAAGTTATGTGGCCCTGCAGAAAAAAAAAATCCTCCTTCTTTTTCCCCCTCATCACACAGCTACAGTAACGCCTAACCTTCATCAATGAATTTCTTCAGCACACACACACACACACACATATTCAAACAGATCCATTTCATCCTGAATGACTCCATTATCCCTGTAGTTGTACTCTTAGCAGATAAACCTCCATCATGCCTGAACTGCACACAGCTCCAGCTCCAGCCTGCAGCCCGGAGGCTCGTCCCCCCTCTTTTTCTCAAATAACTTTAAAGTTGAATGAATCCCTCTCCACACAAAACAAACAAACCCAATGATCAAAACTCATTTGGTGCACTGACAGCAATCCGTGCAGCATCGGTGGGCATATCAGCTAAATGGAGACCTCGCATCATATTTTCGTGGTCAGGGCAAATTAATGAGGAGGGATGTGTAATGGAGTCAGTGACCACTGCCACACTTTCCCCTTTTAAATCACAGTCTGAGCCAGCTGCAGGCACATCGGCTGCTTTAACATTGACATCAATCTAACATCTTTATCTGGGGCTGGCTATAAGGCTGTAATAAACACCTCCGCTGGTGTGGGTAGCTGGATTAATTAGTGCAAAAGGCCTGGGCTAGCACCTTGGAAAAAATCATTGATCTTTCCGTACAATACAACAGCTTCACAAAAAGTAGCCTCTTTTTACACCAAGCTAAACCCAGCGTGGAGATGCAGCGTTATTACGCGTGAATGGTATTTTCCACGGGGGACACAAGCGCACATTTCAGTGCATATCAATGCAATCGCTGGGTAAAATCTCGCTAACGTAGCTACCCATTTTTTGCACAGCATGACCACTGCACAGGACAGGGGGACCCTGCATACCAGCTAGCAGCATTCATCTGCTATTAGCTATCTGGCCTGGAAAATACGAGTAATACATGCACGGCGCGCACACACTGCTGTGACTTCTCGCCGCATGGATGGTCAGACTTTGCGTGTAAGCCCACGCCACGGACACACATCATTGAGAGAATAGCAGAAACCCGCCGAGGAGTTTTTTTCCCCATCTTGAAATGCCAGGCTGCTAGCTAGGCAGCATAGCTCCTTAGCTACATTGTTGTAGCAAACGTAGACGCGCATCCTCGGCCAGGAAGCCAGAGGGGCTGCAGGCTGCCCGGGATGAGCAGCAGGAGGACGGGCTAACCTGGCAAAACTCCTGGCAGAAATGCAGCGAGGCCTCCAGCGGAGACTGCGAGCTCTCTCTCAAAGCTGTGGTCAAACCCTGGAACCGCTCTCGGAGCTCCTCGATAGCTTTCCGTGTGTCATATTCCTTCTCTGTCTCCCCCTCCGCCATCTTCACAACAATCACGACCGCGTACGCACAGATGTTACGCTGCCAGACTGGCACACGCACGCGCACGCAGAGGGGGGAAGGGAGAGCACACAGTGTGCTCCACATACACACATACCCCTGATGTCAACAAAGCGGTGACACAAAATTACACTCTGCACACAGACTGGACGTGAAATGTTTGCTCATCAGCTAATCTCAGAGTGATTGGACTGCTGGATTCCCCTGATGCTATTATCATCCCTGCAAAGATACTGCAGGTCAGCGATGACCTCCAGGCGCTGTGCATCATTACACAAACAACCTCCAACATGAAGGAAAATCTATTGTATTTTCACTAACGTTTTAATCAACCTTCAGAATCCACCAGGCAAGATATTTGTGTTGTTCTTGTCCCTCCACAGCGTGGATAGATTACAGAATGGGCCTGCTGGGCACAGGCTCAGGGGCCCAACGTGTCAGGGTCCCCCGGGCCTTCACCTGCAAAATCTCGCTCAAGATAACATGTACTGACATGGAAAAGACTCAAAATGACCACAAAGAGACACAGAGAGACCACAAAGACATGCAAAGGGTCCGCAAAGAGACTCAAATATGGGCAATGCAACCACAAAGAGACACAAAAAGGAGTACAAAGAGATCCAAACAACCACAAGGAGCCGCAAATTAGCTAAAAAGCAACACAAAACAACCAAAAAAGACACAAAATTATCTCAAAGAGATACTAAACAACCACAAAAAGACACGGAATTAGGCCTACATCAAAAAAAGACACAAAAGTACGTCAAAGAGACAAAATAATGACAAAAACTGGCAATACAACCACAAAGAGACACAAAACAACCACAAAGACACAAAAAATAACAAAAAGATGCAAAGAATCTGCAAAGAGACACCAAAAAAACTATAAAAACCGACTACAAAGACACAAAACTATGCCTTACGTCTAAGACATGCAAAGGATCTGCAAAGAGGTGCAAGACACCTACAAAAATGGGCAATGCGACCACACAGACACAAAAAAGATGACAAAGAGATGCAAAGGATCTGCAAAGAGACACAAAACAACCAAAAAAGACACAAAGCTAAGTCAAAGAGACACAAAAAAGATGCAAAGGATCTGTAGACACAAAATAACAACGAAAACAGGCAAAACAACCACAAAGAGACACAAATAGATTAATAGGGACGCAAAGAGACACAACAAAACTACAAAAATGGGCAATACAACCACAATGAGACAAAAAATGACTACAAAGACACACAGAACAACCACAGGGAGACACAAAATGACTACAATGCAACACAAAATGGCCACAAAACAATCACAAGGAGAAACAAAATGGTTGCAAAATGAAACCAAACAACCAAGAGACACATAATTACATCAAAGAAACACGAACTAGACAGAATGAGACACAAAAGGACTACAAGGCGACACAAAACAACCACAAAATGACTACAAAGAGACACACAGCCACAGAAAGATGCATAACGACTGCAAACAGACACAAATCCACCACAAAGTCTGTGTGTCTTGCTCCTCTGTAGGAGCGCTGATGGGGCCTTTTGCATATCTGAACCCAGGGGCCCACTGTCTCATAATCCACCCATGCTCCAGAATAGTGAGAGTGCACACTAGGGTCAGCTCCAGCAACATCCCTGATCCAGTGTGAAATGGTTGGGACACATCAGCAGGGCTCATATTCACTAACAGGGGTCAGTCATGTTAATATAAGTGTTATGTTTGCGGTTGTATATTATGAGGAGCATTACAAAACTAAAAAAGAGTGACTCCAAAATATTACTGGTCATTGTATAGTTCTTATGACTTCTTGAAATTTTGTATAACCCACAAAATGAAGCTAAATTAATATCCACAAATAAACTGATGGATTTATTCTAAATTTCCACACACCACCATTGACACAAACTTAAAATTAAATAAACTTTTAATGTTGCTGTTCTAGAGTTGTTGTTTTTTTTAATCGTATTAAGCCATTTTTATCAGCAAATAAAGTTTGCTCAGTTGTCATATAATTGTAGAGCATGATATTACCATAATTTTCCCCTTTTTTGAGCATTATAATGACTTCTCTCTGATGCTGGCTTCTATTTCAATTTGGTTGTTTATTGGGTATTTATATTTGGCTGCCAGTTGTGATTGGAGTCATATTTGTCCTGGTACAAACCTGTTATTAACCTCAAAGTCCATTTTCACTTTCACACAGTTACTTTTGTACTTATTACCTACGTTGGTCATTTATCCAAAGCAATTTGGTGATTTGCAACATTCACAAAACAATTGCTCCCAGCACACTCACACTACAATCCCATGCATTTCAGTTTCAGACACAATCATGACAATATAACATCTGGGTTGCACATTTTAATTGCTTTTCAGTCTACACTTACTCCTGTACTACATCTATCCAAATGTAGGCTAAGTACACAGACACATAACTGACACAAAAATATCATCTGGCAACACATGAACATAAACTTTAAAACAGAGTGCTTGTGCAAATTAAAAGAAGCACAGTTTGCCGCCAAGCCGAGCGTTGCAGAATGGTCCTCCGGTTTCTCGTCTTCATATCTTGTGGAAATAGCAGGTGCTGCAGTGGCAGTCTGTGTGGTTTCTCACCCTTATGCCGGCCACCTCTGTCTGAAAGAGGCACAGGTGAGGAGGAAGACACATGAGTGGTTACTGATATAGTCACATCAGTGTGCAGCAGCACATGCTGTATGGTCAAATGCTGTTTTTAGAAGTGTGAGCATTTGAGTATCTTCAGCTAAATGTTCATCGTAATAACAAACAGCAATCTGTCCGGTATGGCCAGTATGAACAGGAGTGAGGACTGCAGAAAGCAAAACCTGTTTCAGTGATCACTTGGGCACCTGGATATTGTTTTTAAGACAGATTTAGGCAGTTGTGACTTCTTTAACGTATCAAAACTAAAATTACTCATCCTGCAGAACACTGGCCCCTGTGACTGACCAGATGATTCCCAGTCTAGAGGTTGGGCCCCTCCAAGAGGCGCCTGTGAGACGATCGATGCAGAGAAGAAAAACCAAAGTTCTCTCACACAAATCTGTATGGTTGCTTTTTTTTTAAATATTGAGAAATTTCACCTCTTTGGACCTTGAATAGTCACTTAAATGAAACCATCTGAGAAGTTTGAGGGGAACTTTGGTGGAACTGCAAACAACTAATGGATATCTGAAACATATGAAGGACCTCCAAGTAGACACTGATTTTCTGTAACCAAAAAGGGTGGGGAACCACTGTTTAATTTTTAACAGTGCATTGTAAGCATGTCTGTTATGTTGCACAATATTTTCCTCAGAACTGCAGTGAAGTCGAAGTATAAAGCAGCATAACATTGGATTATTTAAAGGTCCAGTGTGTAGGATTTAGGCCCATCTACTGGCAGAAATGGATTTGAATATTCCTAACTATATGTTCATTGGTTTTCGTTACCTTGAAATGATCTACATATAGAGCAGCTCCTCCTCCACAGAGTCTGCCATGTTCTACAGCAGCCCAGAGGGTACAAATGAAACACTGCTCTAGACAGGGTCATAGGGTCATAGACAGGGTCAGCCACTGTAGCTCTCCTACACATTTGGCACATGGGAGAGGAGTCCATTCCTCCCATTTTCTTTCTAGTTGTGCATCTTGTAGTCTCAGTATGTGTGTCAATATCTCCATTAAAATAATTTCTTCCACACCTGTTAGCCATTGGTCCTTCATTGGTGTTGTTTCTCTACCCCAGTTCCTAGTGATAGCTTTCCTGCTTGCTAGTAGCAATATGTATTCAAATATATATCACTAGCAGTAACAATTTCTTGAGAGAAAATACTATGTAGTGTACTATGTATAGTTTCTTACATAGATAAAGCACCAAACAACTGCTAGGGAACCTCATATCATAGTATGTGCTAAAGTTCTATACGTACCATTTCCCAAAATACAGTAATTTGACCTTTATGTGTAGTATAAGGACCTAAAAATTGTACTTAAGTAAATGAACTTCGTTTATTTAGTCAATCTCTATTCCAACACACACACACACACACACACACACACACACACACACACACACACACAAATAAATATCATTATTATTATCAGTAGTAGTAGTTGTAGACATGTCGTTGTTTTCCTGTACCTCATAGCTGTGTTTGGCGACACAGCACGTGGCCTCCGAGGTGATGTTCTTCGGGATCGTCATTGTCTTCATGGCCTTGAGAGGCGTTGGATATGCTCTGGAGAAGCAGCAGCCCATACACTGGTAGACCGGACGATCCCTTGAGAAAACACTGTTCTTCCTCAGTGTGCACTCCTCGCAGCCGACTGGAGGAAAGACGATACTATTGATCATGGACAGCTTGTGATACAGTGCCAGGGACATCTGAGATCTTGAGATTGAGATTAAAAGCACAGCGTATAATCTTTGTGAGTAGAGACAAATAGAAGCAGATGAGAGCACTTAACAATCTTACTGTTTGGTAAGTCAATGTTGGGGTAAGAATCAGCTATGTAAAGTAGAAAAGACAACAGGAGAAGGTTCAGTCCAGCTGATCTCACTGAGCCCATCGTGGTTGCAGCAGTTACCTAATAAAACAGAAAATGGTCAGTCAGAAATCTGTTGGATCAAAGCGTGAGTAAGTCTGAGATAGAAACAGAGTATTACCATGTTGAGAGAGAGTTGACTCTTCATTGTGCCTCTGTGCAGGACAGCTTTTTATTGAGGACTTCTGTCCCGTCATGTCGTTTTATACCCATGGCCCTCAGTCTGTGGCCTCTTCCTGAATTAGTTGGAGCCTACCAACTTTATCAGTGATCTCAGCGACTATCTGGCCACTTTGTTACCTTTCCCATAATCCCTTTGAAGGGCAGAATGATCAGAATAAATCCCGGAAAGTCAAAACATACTTCTACAAACATCATTCTTTCATCCTGACTACGGATGCTACGTTTAATCCCTGGGTTTTTGTTACTTGGTAACTGGAGGTTGTTATTATTTGTCATGTCACAGCAAAGGGAGGGTCATTGGTGTTTTTCTGGGACATTTGTTTCATAGCAGAAAGACCATTTGTGGACTGTAAGTGGCCTTGAAGTGTTTTTAGAAATTAGGAAGAGTGTCAATATGTGATGCTGAAATTTCACTTTTAAAACAATGTCTTCACTCTAGGTAGGGAAGAGCATTCAGGACAAAAAAATGAGAGAAGGAAGTTTTTTTGATGTTTTGAATTACGGGAATAAAGTTGAAATGTCGAGAAAAAAGTTGAACTACAACTACTCGCTTTAGCACATGGCTGCCTCCACAAAATGCATTGTGCAGATGAACTGGTGAAATTGTACAGAATTGGTTTTAATGACAAGGCTCTTATTTCTTTTTTAGGAATGGGCTGAAATTGCATCTGTTCAAAGGGACAAACCACAAAAACTTTTTGCTGAAATTGGTAAAGGACGATGCAATGGTATCCATTGCTACACCTGTGGAGGATTGTATCACAAGACACAATTTGATGAACCAGATGAGTTGACTTTATTCTTGACATATCAACTTTATTTTCAAAATGCAAAATAATAATTTAAAAAAAACTTCCCACACCCCCCTATTTTTTTCTTTATGCCTTTTTTAAATATCCTTGATATTATTCAGCATTTAAACCCATGGACTTGAAATGTTTTCCCTTGACAATGACAAGATCTGTTTGTTTTCTTTCCAAAACCTGTAAAATCAAATGTAATTGGGGTAAAATTCCATTGATTTCCAGTCAGAAATACCAAATTTGTGAAGGCTCTGACCCTCCTATCTATTTTGACCATTGATAAATCATTTTAACATGTTTTGAAATTTAATTAAAAAGAGGTGAAAAATGCAAACCTTCTGTTGTTCAAGCTTCGTAAATGCACAATTTGCTGATTGCCTTTGTCATATATGGATTGATGATGGATTTTACATCAGACAAAACCAGTCAATTAATGATGTAATGGCCTCTTTTTTTCCACTATTATTTTGATATTTCATAGACTACTACATAACTACATTTCAGAGTCCAAGTCGGAATTGCCTGCACACAGCTCACAGCATCGAAGTGACTGAGCAAACAGCTGGCAGCTAACGTTGCTAACAGCGTGAACAGTTGCTACCTATAGCAACAGTGCTGACAGAACTAACAGTGTTAACCCAAAGGGGGAATTACAGGGTGATCATTACGCCTCTGGGACAACGCTTTTCTGCCACTGTGTCAGAAGGGAGTTATCAGCGGATCGTGGCGATTGGCTAGTCAGTGGGATATACGTGTAGCAGCCAAATTATTTGCAAAACTCCCTACTGAAATGCTGCTGTATGTCTTTGCTTTAAAGAACAAATTTCAATTACAAAAAATAATGATAACCCCAACTAAACAAAAATAACAATTAAACATTACAGCAATCATTTATTTTTGGTGTAGTCTTTTTACCCATAATTTTACACTACAGTATATCGAGGCAAAGCTCATTTCAGTGCCGTGGCTTCTTGAAAACTGGGGACTTGATGGATGGAAGAAGCTATGAATAATTGGGGATATCTGATCGTTGTTAAGGAGTATCCATCTGCCCGCCTCCGACATCCGAAATGTCAAGGATGAATATGAATTTATTTTGCTTTTCATCTGTCTGTTTACCTAAGCAGCCATGTCCTGTGTCCTTGGTTGTGATGGTGATAAATCCTTGGCCTAAGACTCGCAATTCACTAAGTGTGGAAGATGTTTTAAATCACCCAGATGTTTACATGCTATTTATTTGGCTTTTATCACAGTACTTGTAACATATTAATCCTATTATAAGTGGTACTACATGTCATTCCTGCTGATAATATTGGCTGTGGCATTGTGTGCTATTGCTTTGGCTGTATGGAACATGCAATATCCTGGACATTAAGCAAAATGTCCTCTAAAATAAAAAGATTTAACACACAGATATTATTTTACTACACTGGCCTTCTCTCTATATTTGTGTTCTCTCATTAACCTGCTTAACAGCCTCCTGATTTGTGAAATAAGGAGCGGTGCTGAGTTTCTTATGTTCTGCAGGGAGCTCAGATTCTCTCTTTGTATGCTACATTGATCCGTCTGGATGAGAATGAGAACCACAGAGATGTGGAAAAGCCCCAGGTGCAGAGTAAATTGTGTGGCCTACACGGTCACGCTCGGTGAAACACTAGTCAGATATATTTTCAGGGGCTCCGGTGTCGGCACTGCCACTGTTGCTATAGAGGAGAGAGCACGGAGAGGTTAGCAGGTCATGTCTGCACTCAGCCAAGTTCAGTTTAAAGCCAAGGTGCTCTGGGTGGCATCCATATGTCAGTGACATCAGACAACAAATGGAGTGATTAGATGAGCTTTGTATTTTTCTTGGCTGTGAAGCTAATGAGAATATTTAGAGACGCATAAAAGAGAACGATGATTGAAAATGAACATGAAACCCATCAAGTCAGAGCATATTTATAATCCTGGCTCCAGTGGCGACCTCAGAGAGTTATCATAGGGGTGGCCATCTGGGGAAAATCTTGGGCTTAACTTGTCCTTCACTCAGAGGGTAAGGGGCTCCCAGATGTCATTGTTTTCCCAATATACGGACATTTTCAGCTGCTGTTCTTCCTTGAGTTAGCTGCTAACTGGTATAGGCTACTTTTTGAATCTGCCGTGGTGGGTTGCATGCATAACATGTCGTCAAAATGATGGCTGTCTCATTTATACAGATGCCGTTTCAGCAGTGTTACTACCACCGTTCCCAGCTCAGAGGCGAGGCAACTCTGTCCTCCCATTCCACAGTCACACCTTTTACACAGGACGGTGAGGCGTTATAATGACACAATATTGCCGCCTTGAACAGGCAGTGAAGCCCTGTGATAGTCTGGCGTCCTGTCCAAGGTGTACTCCTCCTCTCGCCCAATGACAGCTGGGAATGGCTCCAGCGCCCCAGTGACCATGAACAGCATAAGCAGTTACAGATAATGAATGAATGAATGAATGAATTTTCAGTGAAGACAGGGCCAAAAATTGCATCAGTGTGGCCTTGGCCCCCCTTGCGATCCCTTGGCACCACCACTGCCTGGCTCAATCCCCAAATTAAAGACTGACTTTAAACAATCATTAAATTTAAGTGTTTTAACTATCCGACATCTCACAGCAGAATGATTTTTGCTTATTTAACATGTATTCAATATGACAAATTTATTTTAACGATCCATCTTATATGATGGATCAACACAAACACTTTTTCTTTAAATTCTTCTTTAATATATATATTTGTTTCTTTAAAGCAAAGCACCATTTTGATGGGATACCGCAGTAACACTTCATGTAAGTAATTTGACATCATGCATGCAGGCATACACTTCTCTTGTATCTTAGACAATAGTACAACAATGGTGCATTGGAAAAAGTGACATTGTTCAGGAACCATGTAGTTTTGCTTAGGTTGATGAGTAGTACACAGCGGCACTATCTCCCCACAGTGGCATGAGAGGTTCTTAAACCTAAAATCATGTCCTGGAGCTCTTTCTCCCTGATTATCTTGGAAATAGCTCTACAAACATGATGCTGATTTCAGAACCTGGATCGTCATTTGACTTTTTATGGCCAAAAAGAGTTTTGTTTCATAGTTCTAGCAGTTCAAAATCACAAATTCTGCAGACAGGGCTTTGGCTAATACCTGAAAACTCGCATACAACCTCTTTTACAGTCTTGGCACCTGCTGCCTATTAGTTTTACAGCGGAATGCAAAACTTTCTGAACCGATTGCTTTGTACTTGAAGATCTGTCTTAGCTGCTAAACGTTTGTTCTCTGAGGAGCATTCACAGTCATAAGCAACAGACTTATTGTAGCTGCATAAATTCCAAACAGACATCATTATGAACTCCACCTGTAGAGTTTGTGGGGGCTCCAACAGTCTGGGGATGATTAGAAAAGGAAGACAAAGCTTACTGCAAAGCTTTTACTAAGCTGGAAGTATTTGTTTAGATAACATCCATTGATTGGTTTTGATAATATTTAATTCTGGTATATTCTTCCTTAATCCTTATGTTACGCTTCGCCATTGTTTGTTTTTGTCCTGTGTCATTAAGATGTTTGTGTTTGCTACATTTCTTTGTGAAACATTAAAATCATCCTGTTGCTCTATTCCTCAACAGCTGCGCAAGTTCTTCCTCAAAATTATTCCAGCTGTCATCATCCAGCTGTTAGTGCTGTATACCTGTGGGGATTGTTGGAGTCAGTTACCTGCTAAAGTTTTATTATTTCAGCCATGAGCCAAACATTCAGCCCATCAGTCATTCTGGCTGTGATGAAAATAGCAGATAGCTCAATTCAGAATTCATACTGTGCATTTTATTGTCACTGCAACACTTGTATTTTAAAGTTGACACATGTAATTTTCACATGATGATACTGATAATGAGTCATGTGTTCACCTTGGACTGTCCAAATATGTGAACCCAGAAACTGTAATTTATAAAGATACCACCAAGTTTGGGTGTAGTTTTTTGACTTGGAATTTTGCAGTGACACTCAATTTCAACTCAAGGTGACATATTGAGAACAAATTTATTTTAATTAACCCTTATTTAACCAGGAGAAAAAGCAAGGCCACAGCTATGGTGTCACTAATGGGAGGGAACAAGCTTTGACTAACATGTTGTGTTATATTATATCATATTGCATTTATCAATGCAACACTATACTATATAAATGCAATAAATGACAGCTACTAGGCCTACTGTCTACATTAATTACACATGTAGTGCAACATGAATGACTGAAACTTTACCCAGGGCTATCTGACAAATGTAACATAGGCTAATTAAGACATTAATGTTAGTTGAATATGCCTGTGAGCACCATTGTTGGTTGCTGGGTGAATGTGTGGCTACTTAACTGCAGGTCACTTAGCTGTGATAGCTAAAATTAGTGGTGATTGATTGATCAGTTTGACCAAAAACATTTGTTTCCACTTGCAATTAGTGACTCTTAATAGCAAAATATTGCTCTGCACGTTTTTTTACAAATGCAACGTCACTTACTCATCACTGCAGCCTTTATGATTTGGTGCTCAGACAACAGCACTGGTATACGTTTTTATCTATAAAGCAATATTGAGCAAACGTCCAGCCTACCTCTGCACCCTTCTGAGTGTCAGCTCTGGTAGTTACCAGCTACACTCCTTGAGGTTGTTGCTTTTTAAAGCACCCCTGATTTCAGCAGATCTGGGGAAAAGTTTTCATTTTCCTACTGTGCACCATGGACATGGAACAATCTTCAAAAGATCCAAAATTAGAAGCACTTATATCCATGAATGAAGTTAAGGGCATCATAAAGAGCATGGTGACAGAGACATGTGCTTGTTTTTCTTGAGAGGTCACTATGTTTGAATAGTTTAATTGTGGCTTTTTGTGTTATATGTTGTATTTGTTGCATTTTTAATGTGTTCTGATTGGCTGCTACCTCGGTCAGGTCTCTCTTGTAAAAGAGATTTAAATAAAGGTTAAATTAATACAAATCTATTTCGACAAATTGTATTCGTGTATGTGTGTGTGTGTGTGTGTGTGTGTCCAGTATATATTGCTGCCTTGTCTTGAGAAAAACACACATTGAGATTAAAAATCAATCAGGAGTATGCTGACCAACACAGCAGCACATACAGACATGAGGTTGCAAACAAGATAACAACAAATAATCTAGTAAAAAATGAACCAGATTTGAAATGCATAGATGATAACTACAACTTTTCTTGCCTAATGTTTCCTAATATTGAAAAAAAAACCTTCACAAAATCAGCAAAAATTGCTATAGTTATGCAACACATATACAGAACTCTTCAAAAGTGCAAACCTTTGCCTCTTGTGTGTCTGTATCTGTTTGTTGTATCAAATAAACAATCATAAAGGCCTATATGCTCTCTATACACACACTTTGACCTGTGTTCTTTTGTTCAGGCAGTGGATTAATGTTAAACCAATGAGAAGAGTGACACCGTGTGGTGGAAAGTGGGACCTGCATCACTGCTTCCAGTCAAGCTCTCTGCTCTCTAATACTGTAAAGTACAAGCGTTGGTCTGTTTAGCTCCCACATACTGTACCTAGTTTTACATTTGAATATGTGGGCTGAAATATAATAGCATTTTGTCTGAGACTATCTTTAAAATGATGCTATTTATATGATTATGGGTGGTGGTTGATTGTGAGTAAATTATTCATAATAGGCTAATTTATGTCATTGTTATTCTAGCTTATTTTAATTCATTATTGTTTACTTTATATTTAGGTTTAGCTCTGGTTTTTGGTCTTTTCTGCCTCTGTGCCGAGTGACTGACTGCTCTATTAGCCAGCATTTGTTTCCGCCACATGAACGGTGCTGTTGTTGTGAAATTACTCATCGATAGTAATTATGATGGATGCTTTGAATGACCTGCTGCTCCTCTGTAAAATGCATACAAGGCAAGCCCGTGCAGGGCTGTCCAAGAAACCCCATCGACGAGACAAAACTCGAGGCGTGAACGTGGCAGCCATTTTACATCATCAAGAGTGAATGACTGAAGCCGGATCAGTGCCGGGAGTTTTACACTTTTTCTGTCTTTTAAATATCACATTTATCTTCCTAAATAATCAACACCATACACGTTGGTGATCCAGCGGCAGGTAGGGCGAATGCTACTGTTTGGTCACGTGATTGTTGCTTAATTGATTGCTAAAAAGTCTGAATCGTGCGGTGCTGTTTCAAACAATGTGGAAACTGGTGGTGGTTGGGAACGAGTTCTCCAGACCGGCTTTTTGAAAATGGACTCTTCCTATATGGCGGCACGTTGACAAACCACGCATCTAGCAGGCTAAAGCTCTAGCTCTCAAGGCCTCGGTGAAGCTAATTAATTTTAAAAGCCATACTTTGTGAATTGGCGAAGCCCTTACCGACAGATGACGTTGTAACAATGGCCTCACTGAAATTCCGTCCGAATTAGCATGCTAGCTTGAGCTAGCCTATTTTGACAGATCATGGAATTGACATGCTCATTGTCATCGTATGCTAACAGCAGCTAGCTGGTAAAACCCAGCTATCTAGCAACAATTTACGGCCATGCGTTACTGCTATATAAACTGACACACGCTTCGCCGTCTACAATACTAAATGCAGACGCATTCGTAGGAAATGCACACCAGCGCGTCATGTTATTGTCCCGATGAAGGTCCCAAGTTGGCTTGCTGGCTGTAACATTAGCTGTGCAAACTAGCCCGCTAGCTAGCTAGCCTCAACGTGTGCGAGTCAGACTCTCCCCGCTAAATCTAGCGTTACCATTAACATCGGTTAAAAATGAATTATTGCCCCAGATTTGTCAACATCACATATTTTAAATCCAAAATGGGTTCGCACGAGGGCTTTCCAGTTACTTTGATGGTTGCAGAAATGTTTTTAATCTCAGAGAAAGCACGTGCTTACCGATATAATGGTATTGATTAACAGACCTATAAAGATATCGGCTGCATGGTGTATTGGAGCTAATATTAGCGAAGGGTAACGCCGGCTAAGTTAACGTTAGGCCAAAACACAAGATTGTCGTCCACGTTTTGCTCAGTCCAGCGGTGCCGGATACAGTAATGTGATCATGGAGCACTTAGATTGCTGTTTGCACAAGTTCGTGCACCAGTACGTGTCTATACAAACTACTGGGAGTAATGGTTGGTTACTTAGGTGACGATTGGGAGTACTTTCCGTAGTGACACAATATGTGCTGCCAAGGTGTCAAAATCAAAATGTAGTAGGGTGCATACTTGTTCATTGGTCAGCTACCGGAAACCGGGGCTCACTCTCTGATGGAACACGTGTATCGGCTATCTAGCCTGTGCTGAAGTCAGCAGTGAGAAGGTAAGTTAACATGTAATTTAGAGACCAAAGCGGACAAGGCGTTTACACCAGCAGCCACCAAGAGGACTGTGATACAGGCGTTAGGCACCATTTGCACAAACTTCTCAACCCAGGACAAACTAGGCTGGAAAATACTGCCACATGGACACACACCCAGAAGCTTTTACACGATATCAGTCGATTGATTTCTGTGGGGGATTTGGTATGTGCATTATCTGTCTTGCGTGCAATGTTGAAACATCTGTCAACTGCCTATATACAGGTTTCTGGGCTTCTACCTCATGCAAGCTGAGAGCTGCGAGTGTTATGTCAGGATAGTGAAAAGTCTCCAGACTGTGCAGGAACGCATAACAGTGATAACTTGTTTTGCACACAGTGACAGCCCCTGTTTATTGATAATCTGCGCATATATGAATACAAAAGTCACTCTGTATCCAAGATCAGAAATGGTCAAACCATTTTAAATGCTTTTTTGAATTATTTTCCTGTCAAGCCTGAGACTTTGCACTCTCCTGAATACATCCCAAGTCTTGCCCTTGACCCAGGATTAATTTGGCTCATTGCATTTACACAGATTTCTGGAGACATGGCCACAGAACATATTAATGGAAATGGTCCAGAAGAACCAATGGACACCTCTGCTGCAGTTACCCATTCTGAGCACTTCCAGACTTTATTAGAAGCTGGTTTACCACAGAAAGTTGCTGAAAAACTAGATGAAATTTACATAGCAGGTAAGGCACAATGAATATACTTGCATATTCAAATATGCAATTTTTTTATGTTTATCAACTTCTTGCATGTACTGTCATTTTATCACCTTTTTGAATGGGGGAATTGGGATCATGAAGCAACTTTTTGTGGTTTCCTACCAAAATGGGTACTGCAGTGCTACAAAATATTAAATTACACATTACCAATGTGAAAATGTGTAAATGATTGCAGCATTTGCATTCCCAACATGGTTGCATGATCACTGGTGTCAGGGCGAATGAATTGTCCTCTCCCTGGGAGTGTCTTGGTTAGCCTGTCCAGTCTCTCCATTCATTTCTATTAAGTTTCCCCACATCCCATGAAATTATTGCAGTAAGGATGAGCCGGTGTAAGTATGATATCAGGCACAGCTTAGGTTATCTGTTGCTTTGGTCACATCTTTATCAGTTTGTGTGGAGGGAGCTGCAGTGACAAAGTCTGGGGGTCATTTTAGGACTTGTTTGGTCAGTCAGATCTACAAAAGTACTGCTCTGGCCTTTTCAGCCAGATGGGGCCGAGACAGAAACAATGGCAGCAGCTGTCTGGTGTGTGGCTGCCTGGGACAGGTGACGGCCCCTCCATAGAGGAGAATGCAGCCCGGCTCATTAGAAACTCCCAGCCACAGTATAGAGGGGCACTGGCATATCGAGTTGCACTGTCACATCTGTTGTGATTAGTTCTGCAAAAAAACTTGCCGGTTTGGAGAGCAAAGTGCAGCCTGACCACTGAATACAGCTCCATTAGATTAGGCTGGTCCCACTCCTTCCTCCAAATTGCAGTGCTCATTACATATCCATTACACAACTTGAAAATATATTTGTCATGCTAAGTGACTCGCATGCAAATGTTTCAGTTGTACTTAAATTTCTGTGCCTGAATGGTGATGTAGTAATGCAAAATTTATCAGTCTTCTTTATTAGTATTTCATTGTTTCTCTCTCTGTCTTTCCCCCTCCTCCTCCAACAGGTTTGGTGTCACACAGTGACTTAGATGATCGAGCGATCGAGGCTCTGAAAGAATTCAACGAAGAAGGTGCTCTGCAAGTCCTTTTGCAATTTAAGGACAGCGACCTCTCACATGTTCAGGTATGCCTGTGGCACTGTTGGTGTATTATTTAGATAACTTAGAGGTTTCATTTCTGATGCCTTGATATAAAGTGGATGATTGTCCTGTAATGTGCAGTGTGATGTAAAGTGGCAATGTAGAGTTGAATTGTAGTTACACAATAGCTCTTTGCTGTTACTGATTTTATCTTGAAAGACAGACTTTTTCTATCTTGTGTAACAGCTTACTCATTTTGTGTGAACTCAAGAATCAAACGTTGGCCTATTGATACGTTTTATTTACATAATTATTGTTCGATAGTACTTAGTCGTTTGGTTTTTTTTCCCTTTCAGAACAAAAGTGCCTTTCTTTGTGGCGTGATGAAGACGTACAGACAGAGAGAGAAACAAGGGACCAAAGTGTCAGACACCAATAAAGGACCAGATGAAGCCAAAATCAAAGTGAGAACTAATTCTCTGTCCAGAAAGTTGTAACTAATTTCATGCTCGGGACAAAATGTGTGAATGCTGATGCGATGCTTTTGAGTGTGAAAATATTTCATCTCTGTAACCAGGACGCTGTTTGAATGTGATGCACATTCAAATAAGATTTTTGTTGTCCTTTTTTGCACACTTTTAATGTGCTTTCTCATTTTTAAAAAATTACCTGTAGTTTTTTTTTGGGGGGGGGGGGGGGACAAAACTGGTGTAAAGAAATTTCTCCCACATTTTACACAGATGTCAATTCAGATTCTGTTACTACCTCCACTGCCAGCTTAACAGCAGAACAGCACTGCTTCTCCGTTCCTTGTGTGTTTTAGTGGCAGAATAATGGTGCAAAATTCCCCTCTTAAACAGACTGTGAAATGTGCTTGTGACTGTCAATTAAACCAGTGGTTCCCCACTGGTCCAGTCACAGGGTCCAGATTTCCCTTTAGTCATAAGTTCAAGATCCACACAGTTTGATATATTCAGCATCATACTTGAGTTTGATGTTATCGAGCTGGTTTGCTGTCTGTCAAGTAGCTGTCTGTTAGTCACTCACTGTACAGCAGGAAGTGGCATTTTAGAATAAAACATCTGTGCCGGAAGTTCATTGTGCTTCAAAATAGTGTTTTTACAAACTTGACATGTTCATGAGTCACTTGGAATTCATTCAGAATCGACTTGCAACTGACTTTTGGACCGTGACCCACCAGTTAGGAACCATTAAATTAAACTGTATGCTTCTTTCTTTTCCATGTTTTCTTGTGATCAGGCTTTGCTGGAGAGGACTGGCTACACACTTGATGTGACAACAGGCCAGAGGAAGTATGGAGGTCCCCCGCCAGAGTCTGCTCACTCAGGGGCACAGCCCACCATCGGTACAGAGGTACAGAACATGCCACCTTGAAGTTGTACTACTCATTGAGCCTGGAGATGCAAGAACGGTGCTCTTTTACTTACTCACTCTGTTGAGTTGGTTGTTCTAAGCTGCGGGCTGAGTGCATTCAGGTTTCATGCGGTGTCCAAATGATGAAACTTTTATTGTCATGCTGTAGTAACCATGGTTACACTGATAGTTTACCGCTAAGAGCTGACTGGATACCTTTTTTCCCTAAGTGCCATCTATGCCTTGTCTTTCCCACTGATGTCAAGTTAAAGAGCTGCTCTCAAGAACCATATTTTCCTCTCCTCTCAACCTGGCAGATATTTGTAGGCAAAATCCCCAGAGATCTCTTTGAGGACGAGCTGGTTCCGCTGTTTGAGAAAGCTGGCCCCATCTGGGACTTGCGTCTGATGATGGATCCTCTCAGTGGCCTGAACAGAGGCTACGCCTTTGTCACTTTCTGCACTAAAGAAGCTGCACAGCAGGCTGTCAAATTGGTAGGTTCATTGTGCTGCAAGTATGCCTGGATAAAGAGAGGCTCTGATTGAATTGTTAGTTAAAATGCAGACAGTAGAATGAGTCAACAAGCAAGCTATGTTTTTTTTCCTCTCACTTCCAATCTCCTACATCCTTCTGCAGTGCAACAACAATGAAATTCGACCGGGTAAACACATCGGCGTGTGCATCTCTGTGGCCAATAATAGACTGTTTGTTGGCTCCATCCCCAAGAGTAAAACAAAAGAGCAGATTGTTGAAGAATTTGCAAAAGTCACAGGTGAGTCAGTAGCATCCTTTGATTTCTCTTTATGTATAATAGGCAGTGTAACATTAATTCAGCAGCTTCATTCCCACATGTTCGTAATATTTATGTTTTGCTTGTTGGACAATTGTGATGAGATTAACTCTGCATTTAAGGTTTGTAATTAAGAATCAGTGGGTGAAGCTTTTGACAGTCTGTCTGTGTCCAAATGATGACCTCATTACTATGTCGGAGTGACTCACGTTACCATGATGGCTTACCGCTAAGATCTGACTGGGCACTTAATGTAGTTAATTCTCTTTTTGACTTCAGACATTTCCTGCACTCAAGGTTAAAGTGAAAGTGAAAATCCTCTTTTCACACTTTTTATAATTAGTTTTTTTAATCAAGCTTTTAAATTAGAGTTTTTTTTGTTTCTTAATGCAGGTTTGTTTGTAGGCCATTGATTTAATGGTGATTTCTGTCAAATAAATCCATTTAACTCCCTGTTGCCTTTTCTCCTCCTCTCTCTCCTGTTACAGAGGGTCTAAATGATGTCATATTGTACCACCAGCCAGACGACAAGAAGAAAAATCGAGGCTTTTGCTTCCTGGAGTATGAAGACCACAAGACGGCAGCTCAGGCCCGCCGCCGGCTCATGAGCGGCAAGGTGAAGGTGTGGGGCAATGTGGTCACCGTGGAGTGGGCTGATCCCATCGAGGACCCAGACCCAGAGGTTATGGCCAAGGTAAGGCAAGAGCCACAAAGTTTCTTTCGGACTGTCTCCTGCTGTTGTGTTTGTTCCTTTTTCTGCAAACCCCCAAAGAAACCTGAAATCCGTGTTTTCATCACCAGGTCAAGGTGCTGTTTGTGAGGAACTTGGCGAGCACTGTTACAGAAGAGATACTTGAAAAGGCCTTCAGTCAGTTTGGCAAGCTGGAGCGGGTGAAAAAATTGAAAGACTATGCCTTCATCCACTTCGAGGAAAGAGATGGTGCTGTGAAGGTATGGATGAAAAAAGTCCTTGACGCTGTACTTCTAAAGAAGATGTTTATCATGAGATTTAAAAAGTTTGTTTTGATTTCAGTGGAAACATTTACTTTCATTTTGAATTTACAGGCTTTGGCTGATCTCAACGGCAAAGACCTGGAGGGTGAGCACATTGAAATCGTCTTCGCCAAACCCCCCGACCAGAAGAGGAAAGAGCGCAAAGCCCAGAGACAAGCCGCTAAAACACAAATGTAAGCGCAAACAATGCAGCTCAAACATGTGACCTTTTAGTCTTGCGGTTATCAAATCTTGATATAAATCAGGATGTTAATGTTGAGTCTGTATCGTCTTTCAGGTATGATGAATACTATTATTACGGGCCTCCCCACATGCCACCACCCACAAGAGGCAGAGGCCGAGGTGGGCGGGGAGGCTATTCGTACCCCCCCGACTATTACGGCTATGAAGACTATTACGATTACTATGGATACGACTACCACAACTACCGGGGCGGCTACGAGGACCCGTACTACGGCTATGACGACTTCCAGGGGTCCGGAAGAGTACGAGGAGCGAGGGGAGGAGTCCGTGGAGGTGCCAGTCAGACCAGGGGCCGCGGTGGCGTCACACCAAGGGGCCGAGTGGGCTTCTCCCAGCGAGGGGGCCCTGGAACAAGCAGAGGTAAATTAGATTTGTCTGTGAGATGCTGTTAGTTTCAAAGTGGGTGACATCATCGTCGGTGCTCTATAGGGGTCTTTTAATATAAGAGAAAATACGACTCGTGAGCTCGGTCTTGGTGTCTGCATATTTACTGTCTGTGCACAGCTATCAAAACATCCACTTAAGCAAACGACAGGGATGGAAGGGGTGTAGCAGATTAGCAAATGAGTGCAGCTGTAGAGAGGGAAAATTGAGTTGAGTGCAGGTATTGATTGCCTTAAAATGCAGTTTGTAATAATTATAAGGCTGCACTTAAAGTGAAGTTACACCTGCTTATTGGCCTCATAACTAATCCCTGACAGGTGTCATCTTTCAGAGCAGCCAGTCAGTTTGTTTGGCAGCAGACAAAGGTCATTGACAACGTACTGTATTTTTAAGAACGTCAGCCTCGTGGCAAACACTGTCCTCAATCTGAATTTTGTGCAATTTTATTCGTGTGTCAGCATGCTGATTGATGGGGAATGTTTGCAACACGAGTGTTGGAGTGAAAGAGTCAAAATTCTGTACTAATTTTATGTGTCCTCTCATTGGTCCAGCAGGGAAACGGGGCCGAGGGCGGTCCTGACCTGTCACAGTGGATACTGACTTGATGTGTGGGGTTACACCGTAAGCTGCAATGGATGTTGAAACAAAAAAAAGAAAAAAAGAGCACGACAAAAAGGTCCAATGATATTCCAGCCTTACAGAAGAAGCATCTTCCCCCTCCCCCCATGTTTTTTTTATTTTTATTTGTTTCTGAAACTGCCACCTTAAAAAAAAAGAAAAAAAAAGAAAAAAGATGACCGGAGGATTTTAAATACTCGCCACAGCCTCTTTGCCCCAGCCCTGAATTACAGGGCTCTATGTATTGCCCTTACAATCTCCCCCTTCCCTGTCCCTGAACATGCCATTTTTAAATAATTATTGAAAAATTGCACTTTTTAAGTTCGTGGGTTTGAAGTGGCTCAAAGGAGCTTGATGCTATTGTATATTTTTGTGCTAATCGCAATTTTTATTGTCGGAATATCCATGTTCTTAATCGTTTGATCTGGATGTTTGACAGAGAACATTTGCAGGTTTTTAGGGTGTACCCACCTGGCATGGATAAGTCAGGCATTCCAGGAAAGTGGTTCTTTTCAGAACTTGTCTTTAAAGGGTTGGTTGACTACCTCAGTACAGAGGACTAAACTACCCGGCCTGTACTGTAAATAGGGAAACTATATTGATGAAAGCAGGGCTTGTTTTCATACAAAATATGCACAAGAGCTGCAGCGCAAAAACAATGTACTTAATGTAATATAGTCATTTTAGCTGCAGCTCTGACACTGCAAACAGTCAAACTGGGCATGCAAAACAATCTCATATGATGAGTCTGAACAAGCCCTGCTTTTATCCTATTTTGAACTGAATTAGCCGCCTTGCTTCTTCAGAGTATGTAGTTACTGGTTGTATAGTTTTTCGAATAAAATGTTACTTTTGTAAAGGCTTCAACGTCAGAGGCATCCAACTGCCTTTGATTAAAAAAATAAAAAACAAAAATAAAGCCCTGCAGTGTCCCTTTTGTGCCACTGAATTATTCCAGTGGGTTTGTTTTTATATTGATACCAATACATTTTCAAACATCAGAATCATGTAAAACAACCTAATCCAATCCTTCATCATGTAAGATCATATTAATCTTGAGTGATCCCTTCCCAGCTCCCAAGACAGCAACTATGAGAACGATTTTTTTCCGAGTTAATCTTGTACGGATGACTGAATTGCCATATTGCCCAGCCAGTGAGCATGTGTGCCTAACGTTAGCTGCTATGATTTGGTGAGGGATCATAGTCATATAGTGGTAGAAGGGATACTGCAGTGAAGGATTTCTATTTCCGGGTATAGCAAAAAGGAAACTGCTCTTCAATCCCAGTTTTCTATACAGTTAACTCCCTCAATAAAATCATAACAACCACCTTTTGAAAAAAAGATGTTAGCAGTTTTAAACTATTGTTGGTGGCCAACAACGTTTTTTGCATTCCTGCAAATAAATTGTTTTATACTGTAAAATGGAGGTGAGTGTAACTTATTTTTGTAATAAAGTTTTTGATTTCTATCTGTGTCTTAGTCTTTGGATAAAATCTTCATGCGGTGCAAACGCTCTGCTTGTAATTGGCTGGTGTTTGATTTAATTTGACTACAGGTAGGTTTTTGAAACTGTCAGTGATGTGTTTCTCTTCATGTGATGGTAATGTCTCAATCTCATTAGTTGAAAATGATGCACTTTGTGTTTCTATTTAAGCCTGACAGATAAAGGCCTGCAAACGCATCATTGAGAAGTCAAGAATAAAATACAAAACATAATGATCGTTTAATCCAATAAAGGGACAGCTGTGTGTTCCCTTAATACCTTAATTAAATGTTACAGATCTAACAGCATTTAAAACTGGCTTAGCTCTATAGTGAGTGTTCCGGGAACAGTGATGTGTAATATTGGGTCAATTGTTAGGCTCCCATTTGCATATTAAGTAATGTGTGTGAAACACCACTGCCCGAAATAATACAGTTTGGACCTTTTAAATGTTTTTTTATCCATGGAGCTAAGAGAAACTTGGGTCTCCAAGGACTCAGGGTTCTTGAGTGTGTCTGCAGGTCCTTAAAAAGTCATAAATTTTACAATTGTTAGGCCTTAAATGTCTTTGAATAATCATCCATCTGAATGTGTGAGGTGTTCATCGCCACAGACATTTAATTTAATTTATCCGTCTTGTCTTTGTGCCAATATGCATTAAACCTAGCACTGAACCTCATACTCTCCCCCACTTCACTGTATACTTGCACTTGAATAAGAAAAAGATGATTTGTCCAAAAATGAGTCTTAAATTTGGTTATAAATAGTCCCTTAAAGTGTCTTAAATAACAGTTTGATTCCTGTAGACACCCTGAAACCACACAAGTGAACAATTCTGCACAGTACTGGGCCCCTGAAACTAGCTAAACCAAATTGAGTATTGCTAGTAATGAAACATTTCCTGTCATGACGTATTTTAAAAAGACTGCACTGAAAAGGTCTATGTAAAGAAACTAAAGTCAGTACATGTAGGTCAGCTGTTGGTTGCTGGGACTCCGTTTATCTGCTGAAGCGATGAGTGGGAGGTATGGCTGCCCTAAATGTAACAGTTAGGACCTTTAAAATTATTCGCTATTCTCTTAATACATTCATGGAGCGGAGAGCAAGCTGGGCCTTCTTCAGGCACCTGCAGAGGGAGGAGGGTGCTCAGGCACCTGACCCTTTGCCCCTTGATGTCTAAAACCAAGGCTTGGATAATAAATTAAATCCCATTATGATATACTTCTGGACTGTTTTTTTTATTTTAAAAAATTGAGTTCTAAAGTTTAAATATCACCAAATAATCATGTTTGACCTGTCACAAAAACCTTTCCATCATAAATTGTTAATGTTCTGTACAACTTTTGAGAAATATAAAAAGGAAAGACCGCTTCCCTTTTTATATTTATCAAAAAAGGAAAGTCCTCTATTTTACAGACTTGGAGAGAACTGATGAGATATTATTTGACCATAGAGACGACACTGTCTGAGGACAACAATACAACAAAGCAATTTAATGAGGCCCTAAAAGACTAATAAAAAAAATAAAAATACAGAAAAGTTTATATAATAATAAAAAAAAAGAAGCAGTATACACAACAAGGTGCCCCAGTTTAAGAAAATAGGTCGAGGTGGGGGGATGTATTCTATGTACAAATGAACGCATGTGGTGTGAATGTATATGTAACTTTTGTCTTGTACTGTATGAGATATACTGATGTTTTCATGTTAGCCGAACACCTCCCAGAGTTGGTAAATTACATATAATCTTATACACCAAAGTACCAAATACATGATTGTCATATTGAAATTGTAAGTGAAACCTAATGGCGGAAAGCATGAAATCAAATAAAGATAATCATCCACATGAAAAAAAAGGAAACTCCCTTCAGATTATATTAAAACACATTCATATTTTTAAAGTATTAGATATTTCATTGAAAAAATCCTCACAGGGTTATATAAAAATGTCAAAATGTGATTTTACTGTACAGTTTTGGGGAAATTTTAAGCAAAAATCAGCTCAAATGACATTAAAGTATTCATAATTTCCTCATTTATTTATCATAATCAGCCTCTGATTCCATCAGGTGGGGGACAAGAGTATACTAATCCAGTTTCTATTACAGTATGGGTTAGTATAGCAGGTAATGCTTTAAATTATGCTGGTGTATCATGTTTTAAAATATTATTCCATGTGCCCCCTTTTTAACTTGGAGCACCTGGCCCCCTAAAGGTCTCTGCACGGCCCTGGCTCCATTCAAGGACTTCAGTCTCTTCCACGTCACTGTAAATTTAGGCCTTTTCTAACCATAATTATAATTACTGACCATAATTTTGATGTTTAGTTTAATCCGAACAGGCCTCTAGTGTTAGTTAAGTCTATTAGATTGGTATATTGTGTAAAGATATGACAATTAAAGACATAATTACTGGACACTGGTGTCGCTGAAATTGTCCTCCTGGACTCTTTGAACACACCAGGTGCAGTGTCGGTTAATCAGGTAACCATAGCAACAACACTGATGGGGCTGCCACAGCGGAACTAATTAGCTCACCTTAGCTAAAGCTAGCTAATTGGCGGTTAACCCTGTTGTTTCCAGGTAGAAAATGACTCTTCAGTTTTCGTTTGTCGTTTTCACGCGTATATTGTCGTGGTTAATTATTAACCACACGGTGATACTGACGCTAACGCACCTCAAATCCGTTATTTAAGGACATGTTTGATAAATATCGACATGACAGAGGGACGTCACCGCGGCATCGACCTCGTTTCTCAACCTGGGGCACCTCGTGTTGTATTCTGCTTGTTTATTTGAGGTAATATGAAGCTAATACACATGTTTTTGTGAAAACTACAGTAGCCAGTGTGCTACGAGCTGCTGCTGTGAGCGCAGCGGAGGTGACATCACGCGTCTCCAGCGCTGACAACTAGGCAGCACCCGTTGCCCCCTCAATGGACAGTAATGACAGCCGGAGCACCGCAGCCATTAGCCAAACAGCATCGGAGTTTCGGGACAGTCTCTGCACAGATCATGCTGTGTAATTACCTCTAATCCCGCTGTGGCTCACAGCTGTGTGCGGCTGTCTCGCCTCTGCTTCGCTGATCCTATAAACAGGCAACCTGCGCATTTATTCTGCAAATTCATGATGGTGTCGCAGCTGGACTACAGTGAAAAATGGCCCTTAACATCCACCGTACTGTTGCAGTAAGTGCTGGAGTCGATAATTAAAAAAATCACTGCAACCTGCTTGATATATAAAGTCAAGAAGCAGCTAAGATTAAATGATTTCCAAGTGAAGCTGTTGTGTGTCGCTGCTGCACGCCCTTGTTTATTCCCACACAGCTGCTCCAACATGTCTTATTTATTCCACAGCAATATGCAATAGGCTACATGTAAACAAGCTCTCCAAAGCGGTCAAGATGGGATGCATCAGGGCTTGTCTGCAGAAAATCAGACGCACGGTGAAGCTGAACCGGTTCAGAGAGCTGGGCCGACAGTATCCAGTCTTCTGCTTTCTGCTTCTGCTCCTGCTGCTGTCCACTGTGCTTTTAAACAGGTAACTACACAGTTATAACTCCCATCAATGCTACTTCGTGTATGGCATCTATTCTGTTTATATGCTTAAATGTTTTTACTTAGTTAATGGTCATTTATTTGTTGTATTTTGACAGATATATTCATATTATGATGGTGTTTTGGTCCTTCCTGGCTGGAGTCGTCACTTTCTACTGCTCCTTGGGGCCTGAGTCTCTGCTGCCCAATGTCTTAGTCTCCATCAAACCAAAAACAAAGGTACCTTAGAAAGCAAGAATTGATTAATAGAGTTGTCTGATACTTGCAGTATTAAACTTCACAGAATTTGGGAGTCTGTGCCCTGATCATTTTCGATTCGATGACATTTTTGTAATGTCTTCATGCTTTTTACATAACATTTAACGTCTGTAGTGATTTCTGCACCTCTGCATTTGCAGCAAATGGTGGGTAGGATTTCCATAAAATCTGTTTATCCACAATATGTTAACTTCCTTTTGCAGTTGTACCAACAGGAGCTGTTTCCACTGGGCCACAGCTGTGCCGTTTGTGGCAAAATCAAATGCAAAAGGCACAGGTGAGACCCCTGGTTATGTCGTGGTGCAGTTGCCATTGAGGACATGGTTGTATTGTTGTATATCACGGCCTTATCATGTGTGTGTTAACACTAGTTATGCTGATAAGGTGAACTCTCAATGCCAGCAGACACAGGAGGGCACTCCATAGACCTGGATATCCACTGTGACTGTGTATATTACATACTGTGCTTGGAAAAGACAGGGTAAAAATCAAACAAAGTGAGTGGTAAGCTGGAGAAGAGAGTTATTTGGAGATTTAACATAATTCTGCTTTGCTTATTGTACTGGATTTGTCAGCATGCATTTAATGTGCTCTGTAACACACAGTTGTTTATCTAGTTATGGGAGATGTTGCACTGCCCTCTAGTGGTCAAAATGGATTCCTTTGATTTTCTCTTTGTGTAAGACTAAGATAGTTTTGTTTTTACTGATAGACCGACTTTATTACTGGAAAACTATCAGCCATGGCTTGACCTGAAAATTCCCTCTAAGGTGGATGCTTCTCTTTCAGAGGTAATACACACATAGATGAAACATATTTCTAAAGTTATAATTAAATAAATAGACCAAATTATCTCATCGTCCAGGTCTGTTTTTCCCCCCCAGATTCTGGAGCTGGTTCTGGAAAATTTTGTGTATCCTTGGTACAGGTAAGCCTTTTTTTTTGGTGTTGTTTACATGTCATAATTCAAAGTGAGGTGGTACAATGTGATATATGAAGTGACATATGTGATTGTAAGGTGTCTCTTTTCAGGAACATCACAGATGATGAGGCGTTTGTTGACGAGCTGAGAGTGACTTTGCGCTTTTTTGCAGCTGTGTTGGTCCGCCGAACTCAGAAGGTGACAAATAAGACTATATGGAATGTTGGGATGCTGATTGACCCAACGTGACTTTTTTTTTTAAACCATTTTTTTCCGTCTCAGGTTGATGTAGCATCTCTCATCACACAAAAGCTTCTAAAAGTTTCCATGAAGCACATTGAGATAATAAGCAAAGCAAGACAGAAAGGTATTGCTGATATACATCACCCACCGAGTCTTTTCTTTTTGTTCACCATATAAAACAAACAACAAACCTCTCTTACTCTCCTCTGTAGTAAAGAACGCAGAGTATCTTCAACAAGCTGCCCTGGACGAATACGGTCCTGACCTCCACGTAGCCCTTCGCAGTCGCAGAGATGAGCTCCTCTACCTCAGGAAGCTGACTGAGATGCTCTTCCCCTACATCCTGCCACCTAAGGCAACAGACTGCAGGTAACTCAGCACCGTGACAATAAAGACAGTGCCTCTATATATTTGTCAAAGTGCTGCTCGAAACATCATAGCATCGCTGCACTTTATTGTCCCTCGAGTAGAAAGTCTGACAGCAGTGACGCTATACAACAGTAGATAAGGATCATTCTTCACTCTCTTATTTCTTATTTCCTGCCACCTTATCTCTTCACTCCTCTCAGATCTCTTACTCTCCTGATAAGAGAAGTCTTGGCTGGTTCTGTCTTCCTTCCTTCAATGGACTACTTGGCTGATCCTGTGAGTGTAGACACATTAAGGACAGATTTTCTGAATCCAAACAGGTGTCACTTGAGGCCCTCTGCTGATAATTTGTCAATCTAAACACTGATTTGTATTTAGTAATGTAGCATGCCAATAAATGTTATTTACCATGAGCATGCCAATGGAGGACAAATGTTTATCTTTCAGAACATCTATGCGAGTTTAATGATTTTACTGACCGCTGTTTTTTTTAATTCCAGGACACAGTCAATCATTTACTTTTGATATTCATCGACAACTCCCCTGTAAGTATATACCGAACTTGAACCTTATGTGTACAAACAGTTCAATGTACACTGTGTTTTTTTAAAAATATTGCTGCAGAGTGTATGTAGTTCATGAGTTTTCCATCTATTTCTGCCCCTTCAGCCTGAAGAAGCCACAGAGCCCACTTCAACATTGGTCCCTTTCTTGCAAAAGTACTCTGACATTCGCAACAAAAAGCCCTCTGTGAGTGTTTCCTCAAATAAAAACATACAAGTACCATCTCCACATGCCAGCAGATACTTTATGTTATGATATTTATGCAGACAAAGTGTGTTTTAGCAGTATATCAGGTCTTATCGATCTTAACAAGAAGGTGAAAGAATATATTTTTGAACTTTTTAAAGAGTGCTGTCTTTGTTAACTCTGATCTTAGTTCTTTCTTTCACTACTCTTTTCTGTCCGCAGGTGCTGAAGCTGGAGCTGAAGGAAATCAGAGAACAGCAAGACCTTCTCTTCCGTTTTATGAACTTCCTGAAGCAAGAAGGGGCCGTCCATGTGCTCCAGTTCTGCCTTGCAGTCGGTAAGCGAGTCCTGAACGCATCAGATGGTTTCAAAAGCATGGATTAACCAAGCTATCAGCCAGTCAAGCCGACATCGCTGGGACAAATATTACATAAGTTCCAGGTTTTAAATTCTAAATTTCAAATGCACAGTTCACCCCCAAATTAAAAATACATACTTTTCCTCCTACCTGTAGTGCTGTTTATCAATCTGGATTGTTTTGGTGTGAGTTGCCAAGTGTTAGGCTGTAGAGATGTCTGCCTTCTCTGAAATATAATGGAACTAGATGGCACTCAGCTTGTGGTGCTCAAAGTGCCAAAATATACAGTAAGTATCCTGTTTATCTCTTTTTGGTTTAATTGCTTGAAATCTGTAGTAGTTGTAATATTAAGCATTGACTCTATGAAAGAGAACTTGACTAGAGGCAACCGCTCTCTGACCTCTCGGCCACACACAGTCAGTCTGAAAGCATCACCAAAACTCACTAAAGACTGTCCCTAATCCTGACACTCATGAACACCACAGTGATGCATTCTTAAACGTCCTTACACAATGAGACTGAGCTGTCTGACTCTTTTAACTTCTCAGAGGAGTTCAACGACAAGATACTGTGCCCGGAGCTGTCTGACTCGGAGAAGATGATGCTTCATGAGGAGGTGAAGAAGATCTACGAGACGTACTGTTTGGACGAGAGCGTTGACAAGATCCGCTTCGACCCCTTTATAGTGGAGGAAATACGCAACAGTATGTCAGTCACTGAAATTACAGTGTCTCAGAGAACTGTGTGTAATTACCTTCTTGGACAAGTCTGTTTCTGTTTCCCAGTTGCAGAGGGCCCGTATGCAGAGGTGGTGAAACTGCAGACCATGAGGTGTTTGTTTGAAGCCTACGAGCACGTTCTGTCCCTGCTGGAGAATGTTTTCACCCCCATGTTCTGTCACAGTGATGAGGTTAGTGTCCACACCACCAAATGAATCACTCAGCTTGCTGTCACCCGGCTTGACAACACATGCCTGAGGCTCAACCCAATTAATGAATCCCATTCTTTATAGCTGCATCTGTCTGTCATGCTCGGATTTTCTAAATATGGTTGTTTGAGCCCAGACTGATTTTAATATCTATCATTTGAGTTGTGTTTGTATCAGATTTAACAAAACTCTATCTGCCAAATGCTGGAATTAGAGTTGATTTAGAATTCACTGACTCTCTCGCGCTGCCCTCTTCCGATCTCTCAGCCACCAACCACTATCGGCCGTGTCATCAATACCAGACGCGCAACTGGCCAATGAGCCGACACTGGAATTATGCCAAGCTGCCAAGCCGAATTTCACCCCTCAGAGGCTGTTTCATTGAATACAGCTGGGTGGACCAGTGCTCAGCCATTGTCCACAGCAGGCCACTGCCCTGCATGAATAATGTGTCTGGAAAATAATATTATTATTCGAATTTTTTTTTGCCACTCCTGTTGCTGCTCCAAAATGAACAGTGCAGTCATGATTATTATTATCAAGGCATAAAGAGGTCAATTGATATGTATAGCAGTATGTCGCTTTAATGTTGCTTGTATCCTGTCACAGAATTTGCACATTAACCTGAAATTTACATACCATTATTTGCTCTTTCCATGTTGTTCTCCAGTACTTTCGCCAGCTTCTGAGAGGGGCAGAGTCCCCTGCAAGGAACTCCAGGATGAGCAGGTAGGATTCACTTTACCAGTTTTTGTGTACAATATAAGCTTGACAGTAACGTAAACCAGGATATAGATTTATTAGTTATTATTTGACAGATGGTACAGGCGACTTAAAACACAGAGTGCCTCACTGATTGTTATTCAATTGCTGATCTGCAACCCAAGTTTCTTTAATCTGTTTAAATTTCTCTGATAATTTATCTAACTTTTTCTAATGTTCACAACTCTCTGTATTGCGGTAGCCACTACAGTGTCAGGGCAGAGAATAGTATGTGCCAGCTGCGTCAAATACAAATCAAATATATAAATTCACTCAAAGTTTTGTCATTGGCTCAAAAACGCTTCTGGTTTATGAACCAGGAAGGCCTCTCGCATCCTCAGGTTCCTCTTTTTGAGTTCTTTTAGTTGTTTAACAAAACAAAACATAATTTGGTGATGCTGCTTTCAGCCATTACACTCCAAGCCACTGGAACAGCCTTCTAGAGGATTTGAGAGGAGCCGAAAATATTAATATTTTTAGACTTAAACTAAAAAAAAAAAGATCTATTTAGTCAGGCCTTTTTTGTTGTGTTTTATAATTTTGTGGTTTTATTGTTTTTAATTTTTCTATGATAATCATTATTAATTTTGTGTTTTGGTTTTATCAAAATGTTATCGTTGATCATTGTGTTTTATTTTATTTGTTCAACATATTACTATTTTTAGCATCCTAAGTTGCTTGCAAAGCACTTTGAAGAGCATTTGATTCATTTGAAAGGTGCTACATAAATAATGTTTGATTGCTTAATTAATTAAAATGCCTAAAATAAGCTGTAAATCAGCAAAAACAAGCAGTATAATGAAGCTTAAGTGAGACGTGCAGGAATCAACTGTCATGTTTCTATCACGGGGTGTGGTGTGTATGCGGCCATGGGGCCCTGCCACTAACTCCTTGTGCATATTGTTCCAGAAATAGCCTCAGTTTGGATGACATTCGGTGAGTATAAGGCATCAGTGTGCTGATCAAAACAGTGGCTGGCTGAGCAGTGCTGCTGCACGCAAGATACAAACGACACTTCATTTTTGCCTGACTGGTCTACAGTGAAACATGTGCTGCCTTTTTAACAAATTCACTGTGCTCCGGGCCCGCTGCAATCAGGGCTTCACTTCAGTGAGCACTAGCCAATGATATGATAATGATATATAATTTTTTATTGCTAATCTAATTGCACACATAAATACATGTTTTATTTGGTGCCTGTGCTATAAACACAAATGAAAGAAGAGTGAGGAAAGTGATCTTAAGCAGCTAATCGTGTTAATCATAGCATGAGTCATCATAATCATATGTTGATCAAGCCAACCCAGAGTGATGCTGCTGAACACATGCAATATAATATCTTAGTTTGGGAAGTTTAAGGTTGGATTTATAATGATTTGCTTACTAAATTTTTCAAACTTAATTTTGCTCGCTTCAAAAATGAAATAATTAACCACCCAGTCATCAGAATAAAATGTTGGCATTGTACATTTATGCAGACAACAGATATGTTACACTGGTATGTTTCATATGCATCATATGAACATTGTAAATGAGATGTCGAGACATTTCCAGCCATGTTTGTGGTGACCAGACAGGGTATCTTTGATGAGACATCAGGGCAATTTCAGCCGTGTTTGTGGTGACCAAACAGGGCATTTTCAACAAGATGTAGGGACATTTCCAGCCGTGTTTGTGTTAACCAGACAGGGTATCTTTAATGAGACATCGGCACATTTCCAGCTGTGTTTGTGATGACCAAACTGGTTTATTTTCAACAAGATGTAGGGATATTTCCAGCAGTGTTTGTGGCGACCAAACAGGATATTTTTAACAAGAAGTCGGGACATTTCTAGCTGTTTGTGGTGACCATTCCTGGTATTTTTAGCAAGAAGTTGGGACATTTCCAGGTACGGAAATGTGTCTACATATGAAACTGACAGATTTACACATGGAACATACTAATTTAACATATCCATGGTGTGCAGAAATGTACAATAACAGCACTTATTTTGGCAATTGGGTTGGAATAAATCATCAAGGGAACTTCGGGAGGGATGTTGGTTAATTTTATGCTTCAGTTTTTCCACCCAGTTAAGAAAGCAATATTGTTATGAAGGCAGTTTTCAAAAGCAGCATGAATTATACCACTCAGAGGAGATAGATGAGATAGCAGATAATGGCTCTCACTGGCACTCCATTCGTAAACGCTGACCAACTACGAGCCTCAACTCCCTCCATGTCTGCAATTCAGTAACCCTCCCTTCCACTCTGCCCATCTGTCCGCCTGTTACTCCATATTATGTATTGCCACCACCGTGCTGTGTCTGTGACTGTATGTCCACTCTGATTCTGTAACCACTACACTGCCTGCCCTGGTATGATCCACGGTCCTCTCCCTCCTCTTGCCCGTGGGGACGTGACCCTGTTCTGCTTATAGTTCCTGGGACTGGAGCCCCGAGTCCCCGTCCTCACTGTTCACCGCCTCTGGCAGCTCTTCACCTGCATCTTTTAACTCCCTCCATGCCCAGTCCACGTTCACAACTTTCCCATACGGCTCGCTATCCCACCGCCACTCATCACCCAAGTAAGTCAGGGTCCATCTGTGTGTCACAGGTCGCTCAGTGTGATGTCATGCTGTCCACTTCCCCCTTACGTGACCCCGGTCCCAGCCAGACGCCTGCATGGTGGGGCCTGTGCATGGGATCCTGTTTTTATTTGTCATGTGTCTTTCCTCTAACGTTGTTGTGTTGTTCAGGCTGAAGACTCGCCTGTTGTTTTGACAGTGCAGTGACTTTTCAATGTTCAGTTTCTCGTATATTTGGTTTGTCACCATGTGTATTATGGTGAGTTTTATTTCACTTATTCTAATAGGCACACACACAGAGCACCTGTGATGTTGTGAGCCCTTTCTGGTCGACTGGTAACTGATCATACAATTGTTTTGCAATCATTAAAATTTGTAGACATCTGTTCATGAAATCACTGCTGTGTGTTGTGTGTGCTTTTGGCCCCGCAGCGCTTTAAGAACAAACCAGGCATTTCATTGAGAGATGGCTGTGAAGTGACATTTTGGCTTTGGGTTTGGCTACCTTAGCTTTTTTTCTCCCCATTGTACAGTCACAATACCGATGCAGTACGCTGCTCCTTGCTTCCCCTCTTGTCCTCCGCGGTTCCTTCCTTGTCACTTCTCTCAAGCTGCATGCGCTTTGCCAAAGCCATGCGCATCTCCTCCATTACGCATTGTTTAATAATCTCCCTGTTTGGCCTGCAGGAACACGTCAAAGAGGGGCGAGTCCTTTGGGATCAGCCGCATTGGCAGTAAGATCAAAGGAGTGTTCAAGAGCACAACCATGGAGGGAGCCATGCTGCCATCCTATGGGCTGGTGGAGGGGGAGGATGATATGGTGAGGCTGAGCTAAAAATATAACAAATAGGCTACTAATTTTTAGATGATTCAGTACAGTAGTTCCCAACTGGTCCAGCCACGGGGTCCAGATTTCTCTTTAGCCATTACTTCAAGGTCCACACAGTTTAATACATTTAGCATCACATTTGTGTTTGGCCATGCTGTCAAGCTAGTTTCTGTCTCTCTTAATTAGCTGTCAGTTAGTCGCTCAGCCTACAGTGGGAAACAGCACTTCAAAATAAAAGCTCTGTGCCAGAAATTCACTGTACTTTAAAATAAAGTGTTTCCTTACAACACTTCAGAATGGACCCATGACCCACTTTTGGACCACGACCCACCAGATGGGAACCACTGATTTAAAGTGTTTGTCATATTGCAAATAGGGCAATAGTTTCCTTTAGAGCAGTGGTACTCAACTTCCGGCCTAAATCTGGCCATCGATAGGATGCCAGGTGGCTGCCGTTCCATTTTCTAATCACAATGACAATAAATGAATTCACAGTGGGATTTTTTGTACTGTAAATGTATATAAGGTGCCAGAGTGCATTAAAAGCATTAAAATAGAGCTTGTTTATAAAAACTAAAGTGCCAGGGGAGGATCCCTCTGACCCTCTGACAGAGGTCCTCATATCCTAGGAATGCCCCTCTGTACACCTGACCTGCATGGGGCTGCTGTGACTGGATTTGCCTCTTGGCAAAGATGAGTGAGAGCAGCAAACATTGACAGGAAAACATTTTGTTTATTAACTGTCCCTGGCCTCCTGCCATTTTGCAAAGGCACCTTGTGTTTCTCTGCCTCAGAGTCTAGATTTAAAACACAAATCAAGTTGTCCTGTGTGTGTTTCTCATTCTAACAAACATCTCTGACTCATTTAAATGTCAAATTAATTACAAAAAGTAAAGACAAAGTAAAACTCAAAGTCCTTTACACTATGACTGTAGTTGCCACTTGGCGGCGTTGGTGAGTAAAGAAAGGAAAGCTTCACTGTTCACCAGATCTGTGTCCCATGTGTACACTCCACAGATTTCCGTTTTGATGATATCACAGTTTGTAGTCTTAGATCACTGATGTCTGGATTCCCTAAAATGAATCCCATGATGCCAGGGTGTAATTGTGCTGTTCCAAAGAACCAGTTGAACTTTAATATTCCCAGCAATTCCCAGATTTTATAAAATCCATGTCCGTGTTTGACCTAATCTGGCAAACATTTTCTCCTCATAATCAAATACATGAGGTATGACTTGTTGTCCAAAGCTCCACTGAAGCTTTTTATTATGCTCTGTCCAATATTAAAATTAATTTTGTATGGTTGCACAGTTACATCTAACAGAAAACAAATGACAAAAAAAAAGTTTTCTATTTTAGCAGTGCTCATCTGTGTAATGTGAGGCATGTGTGTGTTGCATATGAAAACACATGAGGCTCTTAAACATGAGTAAACATCTGCTGCTGTGGCCGAGAGCAGTGTAACTCGTGTGCTTCCTGACTTTATGACTTTTTCTTTTTCTTTACAGAAGTGTTTGGGATTGTTTTACAAACTTTGTGTGTGGGAAAATAAATCATATGTGCAGATATAGTGACCTGTCTCCCATAGTTGCCGCAATAAATCCTGTTAGCTAAATGTTTTTTTAATTGCCCTTCCTGTATCAAGTGCAGAGGGATATGCTTTGTTTGCTTTTGCGTTTCCCTTGTTTGAGTCTTAGACGGCCTTTTTGTAAGACTTAATTCCTCCTCAGTACATTTGATAGATGTGCACTGTATTTTAGATAAGTTACAGAGATGAGACAGATGAACACGCTTGAATTGTAATGCAGTACAAACTAAACCGAACTCAAAGAACAGAAGAAATCCAAGAATTAAAGAGTCAGCCCTGCAGCCAGTACTGCCCTTGAGATTGTACCTTAATAGCAGCAGTTTTGAAAGTGACCTATTTCTTCTGAGGAGTTGTGCCCCACTTCACCTTATCCTCTCTCACTTCCTTCCATTCAAGGTGGAGGAAGCCATGATGGTGCTGGAGGACGACTCGCCCATGGAGGCAGCCTCCACCCCGAGCACCCCCCGAAACCTCTCAGCCTGGAACATCACCATCCCGTACATTGATTTCTATGACGACGATGTGAAGAGGGAGAGGATTCCTGTGTTCTGCATTGATGTGGAGCGCAATGACCGGAAGGCAGGTGAGACTGCACAGTCCCTCCTTCTGTTTCACTTACTGTCATCTCAGAGAGGTCATTCTGCTTTGCTGCATGATGTTATGGAGTTATATAAGTTCTTGCTCACGTAATTGTTTAAAGCCTCTTAAATATTTATGTCTAACTAAATTACAATCAAAAGTCAAGTTTGGATTAAAAGAAAACCTCCTTATAACTTTATATAACTCTGAATGTCTTATATACGTCCTTTAAGATTTTAAGGAGCAGTAAAATCACGACTTGTTTTACACTTTTTATACTCACTGGTTTCTTATGTATTAAGCAAACCACATGCTTATAGGGAGTTTTAGAGGTATTGGAAACTAAGATTATGTTTTCCTTGGACCGAGCTGTTTGGTGGTGTCAGTCTTCTCATCTAAGTCTCAGCAAGATAGGAAATAAGCATGCTTCCAAAAATATATGACTCAATGCAATGAAAAAACGTAGAGCTTTGACAGTCAAGAGTGTCCTACTGCCAATTAACCCTTTAAAACCCAAGCAGTGATGAACAATGAATCAAGAAATGACCGCAAAAATGAGCAGGAAATTAATGAAAAGAGAAAATTAAGAATAAGAAAATTTGTAACATAAAATAGGAAAAAAAGTTAAAAACGAGCTTAAAAATTATAATAATTCTGTAACATAATTTCAAACTAAAAATAATGATAATTAGAAATGTAGTTTTTCCCTATTTAAAAAAAAAAAGAAAAATTCTAAATGTATTATTTTTTTGCAATTTGGGGAGTATTTCTTACCAAGTTGCTCACTGCTTTTTCCCCCATGTTTTTAAAAAAGAAATGGCATAATCTGCTTAGGGTTCAAAGGTTTAAATACTTGAAAAAGGCATCTGAAAGCAGCATAAGAAAATTAATGTCGCTCCAGGTTTCAAATGGTTAATGAGACTTCATAGAATCAAATTTAGAATAATTCTTTACTGTCCTCTATAGACAAAATTTGCTTCCAGTCTGCACACTATCAAACAGTTAAAACAAGTAACACTGAAAAACATCTTAACTGGGGCGTCAGTGGCTTAGTGGATAGAGCAGGTGCCCCATGTACAAGGCTGTTGCTGCAGTGGTTGGGTTCGACTCCAGCCTGTGGCCCTTTGCTGCATGTCTCTCCCTCTCTCTCTCCCCCTTTCACACTTCTCTATCCTATCAATTATGAAAAAAATGCCCTGAAATATCTTTAAAAAAATCCAAAACATCTTCACAACACAACACGAGTGACATTCTGGGGCTAAAAACAGTCACATTCTACTCTAATAAATTGACACATATAAGTAACAGTTACTTCTTTCTGCTCGTCTAACTTATGAATTGTCTTGTATGTCGTCCCTGTCTGTGTTTGTCTGCAGTGGGACATGAGACTGAGCACTGGTCTGTGTACAGAAGATATCTGGAGTTCTATGTCCTTGAATCAAAGCTCACTGAGTTCCATGGTAAGGTTTCTGTTTGCATTACAGGGCCTGTGCCTGGTCCTTTTTTAATTTATTGTCATATGGAAAGAATTTCCCACCAAAACAGTCTCACAGATTCCAGCGGATTCACGGAACATTACTTTCCAGTGAACCTTAGCGTCAAATGTTGCCTAATTTTGGAGTCGTTTTGGAAACTGTGCAGTTCGTTATTTTCCAGTCAACTTGACAGGAAGTTTGTTTGTTTTTTTCAGTTATTTTATTTCTTGTATATTTTTGTAGGCTCGTTTCCAGATGCGCAGTTGCCTTCAAAGAGAATCATCGGTCCCAAGAACTACGAGTTCCTCACATCAAAGCGGGAGGAGTTTCAGGAGTACCTTCAGGTACATGTCTGAGAAGATACTTGAGGCCCTGTCTACATGTATACAGATATATATTTTTAAAAAAGGATATTTTTGTTATGTGTAAACAGGAGGCCAAAGTGTAAAGAAAAATGACCATTTTCAAAAATATCTGCTTACGTGTAGACAGTCTTTTCTGCTGAATTATTATTAGACGCATACACTCAATACATGTTGATGGATTTGGAGATGAGCCAGATTTCACAACAAACCTCTGGTAATGTGCAGGCAGATGAAGATTATTAAAACACACAGCTGTGACAGTAATCTCTGTGTAATGGTGTATGATTGTCAAGCAATGTATTAGACACATTAGAATGTGTGCCATTTCTTACACTGAACTCCGGTCAATTCAAATGTGAAACAAGTCTTAAGTCTTCTGCATATGTAAGTAGAATATGTGCCTACGAACTAAAGTCTATGTAGAGGCTAGCACTTTGATCAGAGTGACATTTTGTCGTTTCTGTATTGACATAACACTGTAACAGTGAAGGTTAAGTGTGGATTCACTTCTGTAATTTGTCTTATTTTCACTTTTTGTCAGGCCCAGAGCGAGCACACACACACGTACTCACACCCACAAACCCACACAGTGCTTCATATAAATCTTTCCACTTCATGCATCTGGCTGTAACAGGCAGCACTCGAAGCACCATCAAGATTAAATTGGAACGCTCTCAGTTGTGGAGTTTTTCAACAGGAACACACTGCGTCCACTTTCAGACAATAACCTTTTTAAAGTGGTCATGATTAAATTGTGGAGAACAAATGTCAGGTCAGGTTAAAGGTTTTCAAAACACAGTTCAGCAGTTGTGTTTCAGGTCCACCTTTTCTTTTTTTCAGCAGTGCACTCAAGGATCCTCTAACAAGGTTTGAGACTTGTCTGTCGAACATTACCGCAGAAAAATGACCAAAGTCACATCCTTTGATTGTTTGTCTTCCGAGATTTATCATTCGAAACATGACTCATGAAGTCATGGAAGTTTTGGCAGACTCAGAAATCCCAGACGTATAGGAACTGGAACGCCCTTGAGCGCAACAGCAAGATATATTCTTAAACGGTCCCTGCTCAGGGGTGCATCACCACACAATGATAAATGACAAAATAACACGACAAACTTCAATTTATTTTAAAGTCCACATCACCCAGAGAGTCTCTGTATGTTTTATAAGTCAGTAAACAAACAAAAAACACATGAACACAGATAATAATGTTAATATGACAACAAGTCTATATGCTAACATCAGAATGCTAACAATATCAATTATAATGCGAACAGTCTGATGTTTAGCAGGTAATGTTTACTATGTTTAGCATCTAAGCTTAGTGTATTAGCATGCTTATTAGCACAAAACCCAAAGTGCAGCTGAGGTTAATGGGAATGTTATTAGTTTTGCAGCAATTTAGTTATTAACCAAAGTATTAATTCAAATTAAAAGTTTTGACCCCATAGTGGCCCTTGATGTTAAAAAAAAAAAAGAAGTGGATTGCCAAAGTAATTATAACTCATCCTGAGGGGCGACATGAATGTTTAAATTTAATGACAGTACATCCAATAATTGTTGAGACAGACAGACAGAAGTTTTTGCATGTTGATTTCAGCCTGCTGAAATTAAGGGACAGAAATCCCACTTTGAAGGTTGGAAATAAATTGAAAAATGTGTTATGTTCCATGGAATATGGTCAGCAATAATTTAATTCTGTTAATAGGCTATAAAACATACAAAACCACTGGTGTGGTTGTTGAAAAACTAGTCTGTTTCTTTCCAAAAGGAATAAAACATCTGTAATTGAATGTGTCCACACGGCAACCCGAGTCATACGCTGTTCTGCTTTTACTCAGTATCACTTAATGTCTAATATATTTAAAAGCCACAGCAATTATTTGTTCCACTATAGAAAAACATCACTTACAACAGAGTATATTTAGTTTTTTTAAAAATACTTCTTAATAATTTAAGTAACTTTCCAGGGAAAAAAAGGAAAATTAAAGTATTAATGTCTTCTTATTCCAATAGTAATAGAAGCAATGATAATAAAATAAAACAAAATAAATAAAATTAAATAATAATTGGTAACAATATTAAAAATAAGTAAGTAGTAAGTAAATTAAAATAGTTTTCCCCCTTTTTTCAACTTTTTTTTTGATAATTTATGAACAAAGTCTGTTTACATTTGTTTTCTATACAGAGACTTCTACAGCATCCAGAGCTGAGCAACAGTCAGCTCCTCGCCGACTTCCTGTCTCCTCACAGCATGGAGTCCCAGTTCCTGGACAAGATGTTACCCGACGTAAACCTGGGTACAGTATGACTGTGACAATGACCAGTGAGACAGATCATGTTTGAACAGCAGAGCATGTCAAACACACTGTGAAAATGTTTGAACAGCCTGACCTTGGCCTGCCGTGGAGAGATATTTGTGTTTCAGAGGCAAAAATGTGACAGAGCCATACATCACTGAGATAAAGTGTTTATGTTTCACAGGGAAAATCATTAAGTCGGTTCCCAGCAAACTGATAAAGGAGGTAAGACATGCCTTCTTAGTGATGTGTGTGTGTGTGTGTGTGTGTGTGTGTGGGTGTGGGTGGTCTGGTTTATTTCTCTCAGTTTCGTCTTTGTCTTTTTGATATCACAAAGACATCTGTAAGAGAAATAATACAGTCATTGTCACTTATACATATTCTGTCTTGTGCCTTCTCTGTTAGAAAGGGCAGCATCTGGAGCCCTTCATCCAGTCCTTCTTCAACTCCTGTGAATCTCCCAAACCCAAACCCAGCCGTCCTGAGCTCACCATCCTGAGCCCCACCTCGGAAAACGACAAAAAGGTTGGGGAATCAAATTATATAACTCCCGAAGTTGAGCATGCCAAGGCATGTGATCCTATGAGTACAGTTGGAATCCTCTCTGAAGTTGTTTACACTGAAGTGTTGCCAGTTACCACTTCCTGCTCCAAAAACCCACAATCCAACCGAGCTTTAAGGTTTAATGTTTTAGAAATAGTCCTCAGAGCAAAGTTATAGTTTGCATCTACGGGGAGTTGTTTTTGTGTTGTGCTTTAAATGCATTCCAGCCATTCAGCTGTCTCTTAAAATAAAAGACTCAACTGTAAAGACATTTCAACATCACAGCCAGTGGTTGTTTCAGACATCTTGCCACTTGAGCTTAACACACTTGGTTTTCTGTTCTATTTACACTGTGTGGGGAAAAATCATGTCAATGCATACAGTTTCTGGGTCGCCAAATTTTGACCCATCTATTTAAAATAGTTTGCAAACATTGTTATGCGCATTTACCTGAGCAGAGTTCTGTCAGTCACTCAGATTAGAAAAGGTTGTTGAAGCAGAAGAGTGGTGTTTTGGTTTTAAATAGGCCTCAGTCTGATGTAAATCCTTCTCTCCTAGCTCTTCAACGAGCTCTTCAAAAACAACGGCAACCGATCGGAGATGACTGAGAAGAGACACAATCAGAACTACTTCATGGAAATGATCAATGTTGAAGGGCTGTATGATTACCTAATGTATGTGGGTAAGTGAGTTCTCCTCTCCCAGAGTTTGTTCATCACAGCCTGTTATTTATCACATTGGTGTTATTATACATATGATGGTACACCCTGGACAGGTCGCCAGACTATCACAGGGCTGACACATACAGACAGACAACCATTCACACTCACATACACACACTAATTTAGAGTCACCAATTAACCTGCATGTCTTTGGACTGTGGGAGGAAGCCAGAGTACCCGGAGAAAACCCACGCTGACACGGGGAGAACATGCAAACTCCACACAAAAGGGGCTCCCCCACCCTGAGTTTGAACCAGGAACCCTCTTGCTGTCAGGCAACAATGCTAACCACTGCACTACTGTGCTGCCATTAATCATTGTGTGCAAACAAAATAGAAAATATCGCCTTACTAGAATGGAGGGGCTCTGTACCATTATATAGACTTCCTTCAGATTTACACTCTGTCCTGCTCCCTGCCGTCATCATCAGTGGGTCTATTAGCACCACCAGCCATCAGCCTCAGCACAGTAGGTGCTAGGGCCTTCTTCTGTACCATTACAGAATCCAAAACTGCTCTTAAACGTGCTGTAAGAAAATCACGACACTTGGGGTTGGTGCCTCGGTTAGTGTTTGACTACCTGGGAAGGAGACTTAACAGCCAGCTGTCTTTCTCCAGAGTTTCATACAACACTTTTAAAGCTGAGCTCACTCACTTTAACTGCAGCAATTGCATCTAATTTATACTGAATTTAACTTATTGTTGACCTTTGCGCTGTTGCTCAGTGTAAGTTTTATTGTTGATTTCATTGAGGTTTTATTACTGGTGCTTTGTTGCTTATTGTATGTTTTATTACTGATCTTATGAGATGTAAGGTGACTGAGTAAAAAAGTGACATTAAATAAAATGTATTTTTATTTATTATTACTATGGCGGCTGTGTGCATATGAAGTTGGTATAGATGTATATGAATTTATAGACCATTTCATTGGCATTGCATTGCTAGGCAACAGCTTAATGCAGTTCCTGCGAGGAAGTTGACATTAACGTTTACATCTCGCCCTGTCACGGGCCTCTTGTGTATAAGCAGATGCACACTTCCTTCTGCATGATGATTAGGTTGGTGGGTGTGGGTTAGTAGAAAGAAACTAGATCCTATATGAAACTGCTCACAACAAGGTCTGTGGATTATCTTGAGTAACTGAGTCATAATTTCCGAAAAGACAAATAAACAGCACTATAGGTAAAAGAAAAAGATATGTTTTTTAATTTTGGATGACCTTTGCTCTGTTGCTCATTGTAAGTTTTATTGTTGATTTCATTAATATTTTATTGCTGGTGCTTTATTGCCTATTATATGTTTTATTACTGATCTTATGTGACCTTGAGTACCATGAACAGTGTCATTAAATAAAGTGTATTATTATTATTTATTTTTATTATAATAGTCGCAGTGTGCTTCTGAGGTCGTAAGAGTCGTACATGAATTTATAATAAAATATCCTGTGTGCACAAGATAAAAAAAAATCACCTTCCAGGACTGTAGGGACTCTGTATCAATCTGTAATGAGCAGCTTGAACAGTTTAGTATGGCAATATATAGCTGTTAGACACCATTACAGCAAAAACAAAAGCAGATGTCACACAGACAGTGCTATGTAACAATAGCTAGGTGCAACTAAAGCAAACCCCTTTGAATTTATGGGACATCTGCACTGGGATTATGTTTGAAAGGTGCGGTTTCATTGTTGATATGAAAAATTTCAGTTAATTTAAGTATCCAGACTGTTTTAATCTCGTAATAACAACTTCTAACACAAGGAAAAAATAAGTAAATAAAATACAGAATATAAAAGATATTTAAAAAGACAGTAACAAGGCACTGCTGCAGAGATGTCCTGACAGTAGGGGTTTGGTATTCCCTCATGAATCACCACCATGACAAGTACATCGCTGGACCACTGACACTGAGTCCATTACTCACCCACACACTCTCTCTTTCTTCCTCTTTCTCTCGCTGTCCTCATGGTTGTCAGGCCGAGTTGTCTTCCACATCCCCGACTGGCTTCACCACCTGCTAATGGGTGGCAGGATCCTGTTCAAGAACACCTTGGAAGCCTACACAGATTACTACCTGCGATGCAAACTGAACCAGGTGGTCCAGGAGCACCGACTCGTCTCGCTCATCACCCTGCTCAGAGGTATGTAGGGGAAATAAAGGAGACTCCCAGAACGTGGAGCTATTCCTTTAAACATTTTAATTTAATGAGGTGAAATGATCTTTGCCCTTCTAGACACAGTTTTCTGTGAGAGCAGCGTGCCCCGTTCGGCTCAAGACAAGCAGAGGAGGGCGAAGAAGACGTTTGAGGAGATGATGGCCTACATTCCAGGTATTCATTTGGTTCTTTTAGTTGGTGTTTCGTAATTTGTATTTTAACAGACTGCTGACATTTCCAGTTACTGTACAAGACAAGATCAGTGCAGACTTGAGAACAAGTGGATTCAAAAGAAATTTATGAACTGCCTCTCCTTAGATTTTCTAGGGAAATGTATCGGAGAAGAAGCCAAGTATGAGGGTGTACGTCTCCTCTTCGATGGACTGCAACAGCCAGTGCTCAACAAACAGGTCCAGACACACACACACGCAATGTCGAACACATTCATGGAAAACGTACTCTATTTTGTCAGGACCTGGGTGTTACTAAGCACCATAACATGGTGATCTAAAATCTTTTGAGTGTTTTGTGCAGGTTTGTTGCAGTGTCAAATTTTCCTTCAGCTCAGCATTTATGTATTGCTGCCATTGCCAAGGAGGTTATGTTTTCAGACTGTTTGTTTTTCTGTTTTTGAGCAGGATTACAGAAAAACTACTGGCTCAATTTAATTTTGGTGTAGATCCGAACCACAGGGCGAAAACACAAATTATTTTTCACTTTTGTTAACTTTGCAGGATAGGGCATTTGGCTTTGGCGGTATAAATGCCATACATCTTGAAATCCAGTCGATAGAGCTCAAGTTCACTGATAACAGAACAGCTAATTGGAGAAATATAATGACTCCATATCCACTCCTTTGGTTTGACATTATTGTGATAGTTTAAGAAGTATAACCAGACATAGTGGTTGTGCTTGGAGGTTTGCATGTCCTTTAAGACTGGACTGTCGGCCGTAGTGAAGTCTGAGCTCTGAGTGCCTTTCTAGTTTCAAAATGTGTTTGCTGTTTGTATTTAAAGATCACTGCTATCAAAACGTTTCCTCCTCTCTCTGCGTTTTGCTTTCCTCAGCTGACGTATGTGCTGCTGGACATTGCCATTCAAGAGCTTTTCCCTGAGCTAAACAAGGTAAACAGGTGCTTTGTGTCTAAAGAAAAAGTTTGAACATCCACTTATTCATCCTTTATCTATACCGGCTTATCCTCTACAGGGGAATCTGGATACATTTGGACACATTTTAAAAATGTATTAATCTGTATCATATCTGTAAAGGTCATTATTATACCTACAAATGAAACCTATGACTGTATAATAATAATAATGATAGTAATAATAATGCATTTTATTTATAGAAGCCTTTCAGAACACTTAAGGACACCCTACAAGACACAGTAAAAAACAAGCAGCAATGTATCCATAGATCATAAAATCAAACTATTCACCAGTGCAAGTCACCATATGTGTGCCACGATTAAATCAGACTGAATATGCTAGCTCCAAAGGTGTGTTTTCAGACGGTATGATCATGTCTGAATGATAGATGAGTAAAAGTAGATAGTGTTGGTGCTGTATCATGCTGAACTCTTTATAACCCATTTTTAGTGAATGGCACTCACTGCATTTAATCACTGCTACTGGACTCTTTAAAGTGTGCCCATGATTATCTTTTACAAGGTCTTATGTTGTAATCATCATGTAATCTCAATTTAACATTTCAGGGTTTTGTAAGTGGAGAGCCATCTGTAGTTCTTAGGCAATTACAAAGCCAAGATTGGCTGTAGTGACGTCACCTTGAAAAGTGGGGAAAAAAAGTTTAGTTTTCTGCATATTTTTGCCAGAATACTTAGATGGAGTTTTCGTTTTTACCCAGACACATGAGTTATATGCTTAAGGTGTCTTACTGCTGTATAAATCAGAATCAGAATCAGAAACACTAAATGAGGAAGAAATGACAAGCTCATAGGAAACCTCAATAGTTTCTAATTCCAAAGATTAAAATCTGATCTTTAATATTTGATTTTCTCTGTGCTTTTGTAATACATCAGGGATAAACTGCAGTTTTTGAGGGTTATCATTAAGGAAGCCCAGTATATGTATGTTATTTGGATGTATTTTGGGCTATTATCTGTACATATAAGAGACCAGTATATAATGAAACACCAATTTGACAACAAAAAAGATCTGTTAAAGTGCTCACGCTGTGTTTTTGTTTCCTCAGCAGGTACAGAAGGAAACCTCTGTGATGGCACCGTGGATGTAAAATGAACACGTTAATGGACATGAACTGACATGCTTTCTCAGCATGAAGCCGAGACACCTGCACAGACGGTTGCCAGCTCGGTATGAAAGCGAACGTGAAGATCACATGTACAGTATCTGACCTGGATACATGCCACAGCAACAAGAGGAAACGCAAAGCTTCTCCTGCTGTGTGTGTTGTCTGCTCTGCAGAATAAATTATATAAATAAATAACACTGGTCCTTTTGTAATAAGTCCTAACTATAAAAGCCAGCATCGTGCATCTGTTCGACAGCTGCAGTCGATTGTAGTAAAACTTAAGAATTACTTGTCTCTACTTTTTCACACATTGATACAGTTGAGCTCACTGTGGTGCTGCAACAGATGTGAACTGCTATAAACATATCACCTCACATTAACACCTCTGGCTTGAAAAGTGGCCCCTGTGGAGCCAGTTTAACAGAATCAAAATGGGAAACTACGATTCTGACTGCAGCCAAAAGTCCAGTGAAAATATTTGATTGTTAATGATTTTAAGTTTTGAAAAGAAGAATGTGGACGCTCAAATCAAACTGCCCTCATGATGTAAAGCAGTCAGTTTTCATTGGGATTAGGCTGACGTGTACCCCTTCCTCCCAGCAGCTGTTGGTGTGCTGGTGCTGGAGTGTAGCTACATGTTGCAGAGCTATCCAAGCAATAGTAAAGGGACTATTTCATATTTAAAATGGAAATGCAAGATCAAAAATTAGTCAAGTATAAGTACATGAATTTTACTTAAAGTATGCTAAGTTTTATGAATATAACAGGAACTTATTGTGTAAATTGTTTTTAGAAACATTCCAAAAAACTGAAAATATTTTAAACAAGTAACTGAAAAACATGGCTATTTTTCAACTAATAATCTGTTACAACTGGTATTATCATGCGTCATGGGTGATCCGATCACAAGAGGACAGCTGTATGTCTGTTCGTTCACAACGCATGCGTCTCAAGTGACCACTTGTGATTGGATCTCAGTTCCCCACTCTATATGCAAATAAACATATGAATCATTTCCGTTTGCAAACACCAAATATGTTGCTGTTTTTAGGGTTGAGACGAGCAGTCATCATCTGTACTTGTGATAAAGGAAAATCCTCATTTGGGTAGCTATGTTTCATCTATTACTCGTGATAAAAAACAATCTGAAGCTCCATTCTGACGCTGTTCTCATATGTCTTAAATACTGCATCTTCTGATTAATCCATATAAATTCAGGCTTAAAATAACAACCTATGATTAGGTCCAGCCCACTTTAGATGCAGGTCCATTTACCATTTATCTAATTGCAGGGCTGCAGGCAGAGTATTAACAGCCCCTTCTTGCCTCCCTGTCTCTCTTGCTCCGGCTCCAGAGATGGTCCGTCAGCTTAGTATCCGGTGGGACGTCAGATAAACAAGGACGTCAGCTGAGTAAGCAGTCGTTTAATGTGGCCCAGGACACATAGCGTTCACACTGCTGAAAAAAATGTTGCCACAAACCACCCAAGACCACTTCTGAATCCACTTCTGACCCGATCACCTGGGACACATGTACATACCAGGTGTAAATGGCCTAAGATTAAATGAGTAATGGAGACAAACCTTTTACAATTGTACATAAAATTCGAGACTCGTTTGTATTTATTATTGTCTGTGCTTTATTTCTTCACATAAAAAAACTGAAAATATTTCCACTTTAATTTTTTTCCAACAAGTTGACAAAAGTGCTTCATAAAGGTGACTTTGGAGTAAACAAAATATACAATCAGATGTTATAAGAAAAACAAAAGTATTCGACAGATTTTAAACAATATTTGATTCTCTCTCTCTCTCTCTCTCTCTCTCTCTCATACATACACACACACACAACCACACACACACACACACAATGAATATTTGGTATGTATAATCTGAGTAGGAGCTGTTAAAAGATTTAAGCAAAATATTAATATTTAATATTTTTATGGTTGTTTTTCAACAAGGACGAAAAAAACGTCCCGAAGGGGAAAGGTGTCAGTGTTTATTGAAAAATTTAAACTGCACAAAAAAATAATAATGCATCAAAATTTGTGTTGTTATTAATCATTCACATATCTCAGACTGATAATTTGGAAAAAAAAAATCCATCCAACATTTTGTATATAACATTTATTATATAGAAAGTAATTCATAATTCATGTTTCTTTCATAAAAGTAATGTATGTTCATAATGTTCATGTAAAGAAAATGGCATATAAATGGTTAAAAATCCTCAAAATGAATGAATATTTGGTATGTATAATCTGAGTAGGGGTTGGTTAAAAGATTTAAGCAAAAAAAAAAAAAAAAATTTTATGGTTGTTTTTCAACAAGGACGAAAAACGTCTCGAAGGGTACACGTGTGATTTTTTTTATAAGGGGGACCGGAGGGTTAAACGAGGGAGGGCATGATATCGCCGCCAGGCAGCTTTCTATCTGTTCATTATCTCACTTTCTCTCACTTGCAGTCTTTGGGCTCAGACATTCATAACACAAGCAACCGACACAAGTCAGCAGTGTTAGTAATATCCAATACATATTTACCACTTCCATACTGAAGTTAATCTTTTTACACGTGTGACAGATGTTCTTAAAGAACTCCCCTTGTCCTTATAATCAGCTGTTTAAATCACTGACTGAATCTACTCTCAGACTGAACCTGCAATCCTGTTGTCTTCCAGTTATCCCTGGAGGCAGTGAAATGGAAAGGCCGTTAACTAAGTCCCAGAGGAATTCACAGGCAGCCCAAAGTGCCCTTCAGTCTGTCACAGTTTCTCAAAGTATACAAAGCCAATCAGAGGGTCAGGGACAGCCATAAACCCATCAGCATCAAACCCAGGCTGTGGGCTGCGAAGACAGCCGAGTTCCTGAACGTGATCCGGCCTTCCACTGTGGGGTAAACACGCTTCATGTCTGAGATGTATTTGGAGAAGACAGCAATGTCCATGTCACCTGCGAGAGGCGGGAAAATGACAGCTTGGTTAGTGTTTGATTGGTATTTTATATTTTCCCTGTAAACCTGTATCTCCTTGCTGCCCATGCTTAAAACCACCTGTTCTGTGTTTTTACAGTGTTGTAAGATCTGTGGGAGACAGCTGCACAGCAGTTTTAAAAAAAGTTTTAAAATGAGGCACGTGATCACTGATGGACAAACTTCACCCTGCAGAGTCGTGCTTATGGGACAGCTGCAGTCATTATGTCTTTGCATTAATTTCAAGAGTACTTTGAGCTAATGCTAACATGCTACAATGATATGCTAATGTTAAGCAGGTGTGTACCATGCTCACTTGGTGTTTCTCAAAGTCAAGATCCTTCCTTGGTAGGACGAGTGAGCTTCCAAGCACTCAGTGAACACACATTGGCACAAGCTAACGAGTGCCCCCAGGTGTGCGTCATTAACCCTCAGCAGACTGAGGGGGTTTCAGGGTACTGTGATGATTTTGGCACTCTCTGATGTTGTTGTACAATTCGAACAAATATAAGCAGTATTTTCAGAGTCACGTGACTTCTAGGGAGGATATATCTCTGGATTATACTTAAAAAAAACAAACAGGAAGGCTAAATGAAACTTCTGTGGCACTTAGCTCTCCATCACTGCTGTAGATGATTGATTTAAAAACTTTAATGTTTTATCTAAATCACAGTATTTCAAAAATCTCATTATTTGGCAGTGGACACATTGGAAAGCGTAAATTATGAGGTTTCTGTCCATATATTTTTATGCTTGTGTGACAAAAACTGCTGGAGATACTAATCTAAATAAATGACATTTATCTAAATCATTGAAGATGATCTCACCTTCACTTCCAGTAAATCGTGAAGAATTGTGGGTACTTTATACCCGCTGAGGATACACACATGCATCCTTGAAAATTCTCTGAAAGAAGGACTCGGTCCTCATAGAATTTGAATAATAATAATAATAATAATAGCTTAGATTTATATAGCGCCTTTCAAAACACCCAAGGACGCTTTACAAAACAGCAGCAAACCAAACGAAAACAACAGACAAAAGGACAAACAACACAAGCTACAGAGAAACCAGCCTAGCTAATCGAGACCAAATGCCAGAGTAAACAGATGTTTTTTGAGAGATGATTTGAATGAGTCCAGGGTTGGGGCGTGGCGTATCTCAGAGGGAAGAGAGTTCCAAAGGGTGGGGGCAGCCACGTTGAAGGATTCTTGACATTGGAACAGTCCTGACGTGGGATTTGGTGACGTAGCATCCTTGAAATTCAGCCATTTAGGGATCCTTCCTTGACTTTGAGAAACACCCACTGTCTTTGATTAGCATGTTAGCATGCTAACGTTTGCTAAATAGACTTAAACCCCAAAATACAGCTTAGGCTAGTGGTGACGTCATTTTGCAAGTATTTACTCTTAAAGCAAATTAAAAAATTGGGAAAAACGTTCAACAGTTTAGACATTTCCGTCAGGAGCAAAGTGGTAGGTCGCCTGACCCACCAACCAACAAATCATCATCACAATCTATTGAGCCATGTATAAAATAGAAATAAATAATTGAGCCATAGGTTGGAGCTTAAACTGCTTGGGTGCAGGTTTCAAGGTTGGTGCCTCTCCTAAAGCAACATCCTGCCTTTCATAAATGTTCTGCGTCGAGCAGCTTCCTGTCTTTCGTCTGTTTGCTCTCGCTAATCTGTTTTTGAAACCTTACTTTTCCACTGTTGGACATTTGAATGCGACATCAAGTGCCAAGTTTGAGAAATCTGAGAACTGACTCATTGCAGACAAAACAAAAAGCAAAACAATGAAAGATCAGAGGTTAAACAGAGCTGGCAGAGTTCATTCAATGCTGCTGGAGTTTCCCACATGTTCTCCAGATGTTTCACAGGCAACTGAAAGTGGGAAGAATTCATTCTAGACTCACATCTGGCACTCATGCTGCCTCTAAAACTTGTACATCATATATGACACACTGATGTTTGAACTTGGTGTCATGCTTCAAATATGCTTCAAGGGAGTCCATTCAGAGACATTCAGAAGTTGCCAGTGAGCACCACCCTACATGTTACTCCATTATATAGAAACATTAAAGGACAGGGCTTACTTAGGGTGCAGTCCAACAGGAAGGAAAAGTAGGGGAAGAAAGACTTTGAGACATCAGAGACCTGGACTGAGCTTTTGTGCACTCAGCCAACTCTAAGAGAATTATTTTAATCAGAAACAGTGGTCGGTAGATGCCACCTCTTATAGATTTTACTTGTGAGTATTAAATGTTGAAACTAACTGACAAGTGCACCATGCTCATCTTATCTCATACACAGTTATTGAGTTACACTGCTGCCCACCTGTGTTATGGTTCAGTAACTCGTCCTTGATCATGTTGAAGCCATCCCCTCCGCCCACCATGTACGAAGGCATGGCCACAGTGTACATCTTCTCCAGGTCTAACGGTTCATACTTGGGCACACGGCACTCAGTGCAGCGCATCGAAATGGACACTGCACGCTGGTTCACTGGTTTGGAGAGGTCGTACTGAATGTGAATACCTGGAAATGTCCGAGAGAAAATGAGGAAATATTATGTTTGCTTAAAGGAATACTTTATATATTACTCAACCCGTGTTACCTTAAATTTGTGAAGAAAGCATTGATGCCCCTGGTGAATGAAGAATCCAAAAACCAGAAAATTCTCGACGAATTGAAGTCATAGGGGTCTGCTTTTAACAACAGCAAACTATATCATATATATATAGATATATATCATATCATATATCCAAGTCTCATTTATCCACAGTACTTCCCACACAGACAGCCCCTTTCCAACATCTAACTGAACTAAGATTATCCTCTCTTCACGACTGCAGCATGTCCTACTGATGTCAGTAATTTTCTGTTAAAATGTTGTTGTGTTGAAGTTTGTTATACAAGTCAGTCATGTAATGACTTGTGAATGTATTGTATAACATTAGGCATTAAGCCATTACGGCACAGCTTGTAGCAGCCCGGCTCGCTGACATTATTATTTATCTCTTCAGGGGCCGACAACTATATATTAAACTGACAGTTTATTACAGGGCAAAGAAAAACTAACTTCAACATGTCACTGTAAGTTAAACGTGTACAACAGGTTGTAATCGAGCTGCTCTCTCTTCTCTCGTCCAGCCATTCCTTTGGCGCAACGCATGATGGGATATATTGCTCGGTGAGTGACCGTCGGTTGTACACTACTTTTCACGGTGCATTGTGGGATACTTTGAGTCCACTATATGGGGTATAATAATTCCCACTAAACATTCGGACATCATTACAAAATGGTGACCTCACTATATAGTGGGCTATAGAGTGAGTAGTGAGTGATTTCAGACACAGCCCAGGACTTAATACAAACTAGTCTGACGAGGGGATGAAGTGCAGGTGGAGGAAAAAGGGCAGTGACGCTAAGGTAAGGAGAGCTAAGTGATGAGGCTGATGCAGGGCAGGTGTGTTGCTGTGTAAATGAGGGAAAAGGCACTAACTGGGGAAGAACAGGTGAGTGGATTTAAACATGAATGAACATGAAACAAGGGAAAAAATCGTAACAAATAAAATCCAAGAGATAAGACTACAAATGAAAAAACCTTGGATCGTGACAGAGAGCTGCTGGTCTACCAATGCCTCGATCAGTTTGTGTTATTGTGTGACGTTCTGCAAAACGGTAATTTCAGATTCAGCAAAGTCACACAATGACACAAACTGCAGATCAAGGTTCGAGATTCAGCACCTTTAAACAACTGTTTTTGTCAATGGAGTCTGGCTTTGAAGAGACTATAGATACATTTTACTTTTAGTTCAGTTCAGTTTTTTGCTGTTGTCAAATGTGGTACCCTATCACTTTAATTCATCAAGAATTTTCTTTGTTTTTGGATTCTTTGTTCACCTGAGGCATGCAAGAAAAACAAAGTTTACTTCACAAATTCAACACCAGGTGAGTAATTGGTGTACAAATAATCATTTGGGGGTGAAGTATTCCTTTGAAGGAATAGTGTGATATTTTGGTAAAGACACAAGTGTGGTATCGATCTTCTCATCCAACTCTCGGCAAGAAAGTGAGTACGCATATTTACCAACATGTTAAATTATTCCTTCAATGCTGCCTGCTAAACCTGACCAGTTACTATGATTCCAGGGGATTCAAAAGGTGTTGATGGAGGAGCACAGAGGCCAGAAAACTGACCTGAGACTTGTAGAAACTCTCCAGACATGCTCCCATATCTGTGGACGGAATGTTCAAATGCCTTTTTCACTGTCGATCCCTTTATCCCGACCAAGTCAAAGGTCTCTCCGAACGGTAAGACGGTGAGGATCTCCTCCATAGTTATGGTACCTTAAAGTAAGGGCAAATATTGGTACATTTAAAAAAAAAAAAAGAAACAACTGCAGCCAGTGCAAAGTGGCCTCTGTAATGAAGCATTCAGATAAGTACCATTCCTGTAGCGCTCGCTTATAGCTGACCGTATGGTCCCACTGTTCATCATACATATCCCCACGTGATTCCACTGCAGCTCACTTGAATACTTGATGTTGTGATAGATCTGGCAACACAAAAGGGACAGAACATGTCACACAGCAGTCAGACTCTACCTCTACCTCTTAACAATCCTGTGGTAGAGAAAATTGCCCTCCTCATCGTGTCTTGAGACTGAATAAATGGTGTTTACTGTCAGCGCCCTGTAAACCCCTGCAGCTCTTTTAATTCCATGGAATCACATCCAATGCTTAACCTGCACGGTCATGATCTGAGGTTATAGACACAATGAAGCTGGAGATCAGTTTGTGGGAAATAAGGTTTAACTTTTATGAAAACAACTGTCTTATTTCCTGAAACTGTCACAATATTTAGTAGAAGTACACGAGACAGATCGTGTGTGAACATAATCATGTCCCTCCTCCTCCTCCTCCTGTGCTCACTTATTAATCAAGACTGGGTGACACCCCCTGCCAGGCTTATAAAATGTTTGCTTGACTCCTGAAGTTCATTTCTCCTTCCCATGTGCTGATCCTTTTCCTCAAACGCACCTATGTTTTTTTTCTTGAGTATCATATGATAAAGACAGTCCTCGAGCACGCTACTATCTCATTCTTCAAAGCTGTGAATCATGTCACTGCTCGGGAACTGTAGTCAAACTGTAAAACTAGTCAGCTCTGATGAGGTGTGATTCAAGATTCTGTCACTGCTTTGCCTGTTTGTCACCTCAGGTGTTTTCAGAAGCATATTTTAGTGCAGTGGTTCCCAACTGGTGGCTCATGGTCCAAAAATGGGTTGCAGGTCCATTCTGAATGGACTGCAAGTGACTTGTGAATGTGTCAAGTTTGTAGAAAACACACTTTATGTTAAAGTGCAGTGACTTTCCGGCGCAGAGCTTTTATTTTGTAGTGCTGTTTCCTGCTGTAGAGTGAGTGACTAACAGACAGCTACTTAACAGAGACAGCAAACTAGCTCAACTACATGAAGAAATGCAAGTACGACGCTGAGTTTATTCAACTCTGTGGACCTTGAACTAATGACTAAGGAGAAATCTGGACCCTGTGGCTGGACCAGTTGGGAAACTATGTTTAGTCTACTGTTTAGCTGTAAAATGAGAGTTTGTGATCTGGCCGCCATGTTGGAAACAGTTGTTCGAAGTACCAAAAACTGCCCACCGGCTGGACCAACTTTCTAAATATAGTGACAGTGTCAGCAAATATGAAAACTAATAACAAAGCAAATATGGTTGCCTGAATAATAAGCCATATATTTACCATAGCATCACAGATCAGATTTCCGAGGTTACACTCCCGAAATCGGCACTCCTCAAACGTCCCGTTGAGGTAGACTAAGGTCTGTCCGACATACTTCGAGGAGTACTGAGCCAAACCTTTCTTCCACTCCTCAATGTCAGCAAGGATGTCTGGGTCTGTCAGAAAACACGTAAAGCTTGTATAAAAGAAGGGTTTATGATTTTGAATGAACCCTTGAAAAAGGAAAATAGATTATGTTTGCGTTAAACTCTTACAGAACATAATCAGAAGTAATCTAGATGCATTCAGATGAATCATCTCCGAGTAGTAGTCCAAGCTTTTGTTTCAACAGTTGTGTAAACACCAAAGCTATTCCTAAAATTATTCCAAGATGTACACTGATTATTGCTAATCATACAATTTTGGTGAACCCATTATTGATTCTGGTTATCAGTATGATCATTTATACTTGTAGATTCCCAACTTAATTCCTGATCAGTTTTCTGTGTGGGAAAAAAATAGGCCTACACAGGTTTTCTGCATCAACTCTGAGTCTGAACACAGTGTAGAAACAGGCTAGAAATAAGGCCATATAAGGCTTGCGTACGCAAGAGAGAAAGGTGCTTTTAAAAGACTGTGCGTTCAGCTCTCAGTACTTCTGTAGCTTTTAACTGAATCTCTGTGGTTTGGGGTTTAGTTTCTCTTCTGTGTCCTGTTTTTAGATACCTGCCTTTTTTTTTTTTTACTGTTTCATGTTCGCTATCAGCCGTATTAGGAGTTGTGTGAAGCTGCTGCTCGAAACCTTGACGTTTCCTTATTTTGGTGCTTCGCAATAAAAGGTTATACAAAATAACGGGGGACTTATATTGTAAAGAATCTATAGGAAGTTAATTGTCTTAGCAGAACTAAAAGCAGAAACAGCCACAGTGAGATGTTGATGAACAGCTGCAGACAACAGGCTCTTACTCTGCAAACAGCTCACCTCCAACAGGTAAACTTCTTTTACCTGCCCTGCTGTGTAATGGAAAAACACACGCAGCAAAAATAACGGGACTTGAGCCGTGGATCAGCACTCTGCTTTCACATGTCATCACACAAGACAAGCCATCATGAGTTTAAGACACACCTTCAAGACGGTAGCCCTGTTGTAATGATGGCTGATGGCCAAAGACAAGACAAGCCAACCCACGTCACAACAAGCCAGCCCATGCCTGTCGAAAAGGGGCAGATGTGACTCAGGTGTGCAGAGGCTTCACTCTTTAGCTGTTCTTTTAGTCAACAAGAAAAAAAAAGAAAATCCTGCTAAGCCTGCCTGGCTAAATCACATCATACCACAGTGTATTTACCCTCGGTAACAGACATGCTCTGTTGGGGAGCTGTGGCACGCGTGCCTTGAGTGTCAGATACATGGCATCCATGTTAAGTCCATGTTGATAAGATGTTTCAGTATACAGCTGGTGTTTCCACTCTCACTTGAAATTATCATTTTACAGATTACAAGCAGCACTGTTGACATCTTTCTTTGAGAAATGAAGCCACTGTTTCTTCCTCCCATGAGTTACACATGAGTGAAACGTCATTGTTTAATCTGCCAAAGAAACCTGCTGCATCTGCCAAGGAAACTTGCTGGCATCGACCAAAAGAATTAATAAACCCAGAGGCAAATAATTCCAATGGATGGGACAATCTGGAACCGGTTTTCAGCTGGAATCATTTCTCGATTCCCACCCCTTCTGAAACTAGAAAAGTACACCCAGCAGAATGCAGATCTCCCGCAGACGGCCGCCCCAGCTCCAGACAATTCTTGTAATTTCAGTAGACGCATTGCAGCACATTTCAGAAGGTGATAAAAATACACACCTTGTATATTCATGACGAAGCCACAGAGCAGATCAGGGTTTCCTGGTTAAAGGCACTGTATGTGAAATGTAAATATGATAATGAGGATGAATGTATTTTCAATAACTAAAACACAGCCAGTTAATAGAAACCATAAACTGCCTACTTGCTTACTAATGAGACATAAATATCAAAGAAAAATGTCCAAAACATCAAACTCTGCAAGTCAAAGTGCTGCTTCTGAAACACTCCCGGTGTGGTTTGACGCCGTGCAGTGGACGGTGTAAGACCTCTAAAGCTAGGCCCGGTGGAATTGTCCCTCCTGGCTCCCTTACAGTCAAAATGGCAGCGAAGATAACAAAAAAAGGACTTGGGCCCTGATCACACAAAGAGCGTTTTGCAGGTTGCAAACGCGAGCCGCACTGCGCTGCCTTTTTTTTTTTTTCATTTTAATGCCACCAGTAAAAAAAAGCTTGTTTCCCATCACCTCGTTTTCCTAACCTTCCCGTGTAATCGATCTACCTTTTTTTGAGAGATGACGTGAGGCACGTTTCTGCTCTGAGTTTAAGTTTTTTTTAGCTTGAGGAGTTTAGGGGGCTTCGCCAAAAACACCAGATACCTAGACCGCAGAAATGCAAGAGGTGTCGCAACAGAAAAACAGCGAATGAATAGCTTCATTCTCTTTAAAAACAATTACAAAAAACTGCCTCCAGCTGCTAAAGTGTTTTCTGTGTGGTCGGGGCATTAGTCATCTCATATCATGCCTAATTTTGGGTAGACGAAGGCGAACTTGTGGCCTGCAATAGACTAGGTTCAGCTTGCTGTTTTTAGCTGAGCTGATTTCCTATTGGCCGGTTAAGAGGACTGAGGAGTCATCAGTTAATGATGGTATAAAAAAGGTGTTTGAACAACTGTGAATCACCACAACCACAGAAGATCCTTGGGCATACAGTTATACTTGTGCATGCAAAATATGAGGCTGATTGGTCCAGTAGTTTGCAAGATTAGCTGCGGCTAGACGGATTTACAGACAAACACTTATTCACTCATGCAAACACATGACTAAATGCATGACTAACAACAACTGTAAAGACAAACAGGGGCTGTTAGGCTGTCATTTACCTTGAGGTATGCTGCTGTCCATCAGGATGGGGTTCCCAACAGCCTTCACCACATTCCCGGCCTTGTCAAAGGTAACTTTCAAGTATCCCAGGTACTTCCCAAAGGCAAAGGCCTGGACCACCGGCACATCTCTCCCATCGTTAGACCTCACCATAAAAGGGTACGGACCTGCAGGTACTTCAGTGGATGGAGGTTTTCCTGTAGAGAAAGTTTGCACCGCGGTGCACCGTTTCTCACTTCCTGTTACAGTGGCAGTAAAACCATGTTTTTTGTTCATGCGGTTTTGAACTCGTACCTCGCATCTACAGAGCACAGTTTACGTATCTGAGCATCATGGGAATGCCAAAAAAAAGACTTCCTGTTAAAAGATACAAGAGAGCTGATCTTTTGTAAACCTTATTGAACCTGAATGTGATACAACAGGATAAAAATACCAGTGTAGAGGAAAGTGTTGGTGTGTCCTCCGATAACGACGTCAACTCCTCTCACACGCTTGGCAATGTCTTGATCTACGTTAAAGCCAGAGTGGCCCAGGGCGATGATCTTATTATAACCCAGGCTTCTCAGCTTATCGACCTGGATCTGAAGTGCCTGCACCTCATCCTCAAACTGTAGGTGTGGGCCTAACAAAGGAAAAAACAGTGAGAGTGAAAGTGAAACGTCTGCAGTGCATGGGAAAACAGAAGAAGACACACTAAATATTGAAGCTCCAGAGAGTGTTTTGAATGCAGGGTTTGGCAAGTCCATGTGGAGAAATAACAAAAGCTTTAAGTCACTTTACACATGATTTGCTGCAAACAACATTACACACTTTAATTTAATACCTGGCTGGGATAAGAGGGGGGTTTCTGCAGTGGTGTAGCCGACCACAGCCACTTTCTCTGAGCCAACATCTAGGAGTGTGTAGGGCTGGTAGTGGATGCCAAAGGTTGCATCTAGAGTCTGGTCAGGTTTTATGTTGGCACTCACCACAGCGCAACTCACATTTTGGAGAAAGGGCTTTATCAGACCCTCCACTCCATTGTCAAACTCATGGTTTCCAAAGGCCTTTAAACAAAAGCACACTGATTGGTATCAACAAAAAGCTCCAGTGAGTTTATCTATTAAAAAAACTAACTCCACAATTCAACTATCAGAGCAGCTGCTCTTAGGCAAACGCCGACAAACACCCAGCTGTGTGGTTTCAATAAAAACACAAGCATTTACCATTGCGTCATAGCCGAGTTTATTCATGAAGTATGCTGCCTCGGCGCCTTTATAGTAGTTGAACCAGACAGTTCCCTGAAACTGGTCCCCAGCATCCAGAAACAGCACGTTCTTCTCCTTTTTGCGGATCTCCGACACTTTGGTGAACCTCCTGGCGACCCCAGCGAAGCACGGACCCCCGTCTGGACACTTCCCTGAGTCCTCGCTGGTCTCCTCGATCCGTGCATGGTTGTCGTTGGTGTGAAGCAGCGTTACCTCGAAAGTCGACTCAGCACCTGAGCAGTGCAAAAGCAGAAAGAGGCAGAGGGAGGTCAGGAGAGCGCGAGGAGACGTCCAGCCGCTCATCGTGTCGCTGTGCGTAAAAGCGCGCCAGTGACCAAGAATGTACAGTGCATAAAAAAAGGCGTGGGCTTGTCCTCAGTAGTAGGATGTGTTATAGCACAGGGGGAGATACTCGGGTCACAATATTTAGGTGAATAAGAATTAAATAAAAGAGAGGAGGAAAAGTTAAACCACTTGATACAAAGGGTTTTTAATAAGCTGCAACAAATGAGCGTAAAAATGGATATTAAAAAGACTTCCTGAAATCACGACTGCTTTACAGGTTATTTATTATTGATTGAATTTTTTTTTTTTTTGCTTCATCCTTACCAAAAAGAAAAGATAAACACAAGTCAATTTTTCACAACCCTTCAAATTAGTTTTTATTAGGGACTGGATGGATCAAACTTTTTTTAAATTTATTTATAAGGAAGACCCTTCCCCAGAGTCATTAATATTTGGTTGGATCCTCTCAAATATCTCAACTTGACCATGTTTCTTATGGAACAATTTACTATGATGCAACTATGCAACTATTTTACAGTAAATCTTGCAAGAAAAGGTTGAAATGACACAGTGAGACTACCCTCCTCTCCTCTCACTTATATATACATATATATATATATATATATATATATTTTTTTTTTAAATTTAAAAAACACTAATGTACTGTACAAAAGAGGACAGAGCAGACTCTATCTGCTTAAGAAACTCAGGTCTTTTGGAGTACAGGGGGACAGGAAGAGACTCAGCAGACTGATAAAGAAGACCAGCTCTGTCCTGGGATGCTCCCTCAACCCTGTGGAGGTGGTGGCACCCACTGTGAGGGTCTGAGGACAGAGGGTGTCACATGCTGTACAGATTGTAAAGCATTCATAGGCAAATTGTGACTTGTGATACTGGGCTATATGAATAATCTTGACTTGACATTGTTAGGATTAAGTACATGAACATGCCTTGACACCCTGGTTATTAATCTGTGCAATGCTGATTGGTGTGTTGACAGTTTTGAGGCTTTATTTTGCACCTGGAGGAAGGTGTGGTATCTCAGTTTATCTTGTTATGACTTGAGTTAATTATATAGAGAGCATGTGTCAGCTGAGTGAACACACAGCGCAATGAATGATTTATTTGAAGACTTTTGCGTATGGTTTTGCAGAAATAATTTTACATATGAAATGTGTGGAAACAGGTGAATAGCTGTGAAGAGAAATTGCGGGACTTCTGGGCTCTGCAGAGAGTTGAGCATGTCTTCAATCGCCGTCGCTTGCTTCAGTACATTACACAACAAATTAAAAAAAGAGAGACCAGAAAGACCGGAGGTGTTAGATTTGAGCAAACTAAAACAATTCAAGCATCAGCAATGAAATTTCGGATTTTCACACTGTTTAACTACACCACCACAAGTAACAGTCCTGCATTTAAAACCTCATTTAAAGCTCCAGTGTGCAGGAGTTTTTCTTCAGTGTAATCACCTAAAAATAAGAATCGTGTTTTGGTTGCCTTGGAATGAGCCACTCATATCTACATAGGGAGCGGGTCCTCTTCCATGGAGTCCGCCATGTTGCCCCACCATGTTCCTACAGTAGCCCAGAATGGACAAGCCAAACACTGGCTTGTAGTTATAGCACCCCTCCACAGCAAAAGCATCAGTCTGCGGATAATTCGGCTCCTGGTAAAAACCTCCAGAACGTCTGGATCTTAATTTACGAGAGAAAAAAGGTGAGCACGCTTTAATAGGTGGTGGGCAAGCTTATCATATGTTTGAAGTGTCGCAGCCCTGTTAGAACCACATATTTCTAAAAATTCCACTTTACATCATGTCAGAAAAACAGCCCTGTTCTCACCTTTGTGATGATGAATTTTCAAGTACCTCAAATTTGCAGTGTGGGCGGGCTGATCCTGACACTAGTTATACGAAAAATAAGTCACAGTTTTGACTTAATGAGTCTGAATATTGGTGTCTCAGAAGTTTTCAGTGATGTTGAAAGGTGAACTCCAGACTAAACAGACTTCTCAGTGTCACTTTGAGATCTTTAAACACCTGCATGAAATCACATTAAGTAGTTTGTTTATTTTAGAAAAAACACAAATAGATAAAGTACAAATTACATAATCATAATCATAATAACAGGTCACACACAATATATCAACTTTTTACAGCTCCTCAGCATCTGAATTTCTATGTGCTGCATTCACTGAGGGAGTTTTACCTGTGTTGCAGACTTTCCTCTTTTTCCTGAATAAATGAATCACTGCACTGTATCTTTCCAGAGCAAAACGAGCCGCACTGATCTGTCTGCTCTGTTGAGTAGTGACCTTCACCCAGCAGCACCCCTTAGTGGAGACATTGAGACTAGAACACTGAAAGGTAATCAAAGCTTGCTCAAACAGGATCACTGTGGCCCAAACATTATTTTCTTCATAAATTAAATACTGCAAAAGATATATAAGTTATAACGTACGAGTATCAGTCCACTAATTCAGTAAGGACTGAAATATCCTCATTAATACTGATGGGTGGATTATGAGACAATGGGCCCCTGGGCACAGACATGCATTAGGCCCAACCACCTCTCTTACATAGGAGCAAACCACACAGGCCTCTTTTTGTTGTTGGTTTGCTTGTTGTTGTTGTTGTGCATCTGTCTGTGGATTTATGTCTTTAAAGGAGCAATAAGTGAAATTCATCATTTCTAGGTTGAAGGAATCAAAAAATTGCTATGTGAAGACAGAGAGGTGTAATTTCACGTGGAGTATAGCATGACCTCACACACCCTCTCTCTGTGTTGATCTCAAGCCCATTGTTTACAAGCCGGTGTGAGCATGTAGCATGTGAGCCTGGCGGAGAAGCGTCGGCTGCCATGCTAACATTACAACTCTTCTCCGTGAGACGGGCTCCCAGCTCAGTTGGAGTAGGAGCGTTAGTGTGGCAGCCGAGTAGTGCTTACGCTAACAGGAAGGCAGGGAAATAGCTAAACACAGCAGAGACCGAGAGTGAGCTAACTGCTAACTGCTAAACTAAGCCAAACTAAGTTGGTCTCTGTATTGTGTCTCTGTAGTCATATTGTGTCTCTGTAGTCATATTGTGTCTCTTTGTAGTCATATTGTGTCTCTTTGTAGTCATATTGTGTCTCTGTAGTCATATTGTGTCTCTTTGTAGTCATATTGTGTCTTAATAACAACAATAATTCCTGTCACTTTGTACGTTTAATTTCAGTTTCCCATAAGCTGCTGTACAAATGCAGACCATCTGGGCCCGGGAGCATCTACCCACAGACATTTCCTGTAGAGGAGATGCAGCTGAAAATGTCTTACGTGTGAGAGACAGAGTGAGAAACAAAAACTGACAGTTCTCAGTGATCAGTGGGCGAAATCAGCATCAACAAAACTTGACACAATATGAAAGAACCCAGTGAGCCATGAAAACTGAAAATACCTCTCTAAACTAGAAATGCCCGAGCATGATTGAAATTGGCGGGCATGATTGCACAAAGGCTTGAGCTTTAATTCAGTAACAAATCTCTCCCAACCAGTGTTCACACAGAGGCTGCGGACCAGGACCACCAGCTACTACCAGCTTTATCTGTGCTGATACTTTACAGCACCAAAATTCATGCACACATTACGTAATCATACACACATTGCGTATGTCTTGTGGCACAAAAAACAGTCATTTTATCCTGTTTTATTTTTGAAACTCACTTGGTACCTTACTTTCTGCCACCTGTGTGATTACCTTCCCCGCCCTGATTAGTTTCACCTGTCCCTCATTATTCTGCCTCCCTTGAGTATTTAATCCATGTGCTCACCTTTGTCTGTGCCTGTTTGTCTAGTATCTAATGAGTGTCCCAGCAATTCTCCTTTTGTGTTCCTATACTTGACCTGTCCTCTGTATTTTTTAGTCTCTGTCCAGTGTATTTTGCAAAGCTTTGCCTTAGTGTTTTGGACTGATTCCTGTGTGCTGAACTCTGATTCCACCAAGTATAGACTTTAACTTCTCATTGAGTTTATCGTGCCATTGTTCTGACAGTCCAAAATTCCAAAGCCCCATTAGTCTTAAAAATGTCCTATTAGACTGAAAGCCCATTTCTCAAACAGCCTGGTATCCTCCTCCCCAAAAAACAAAACAAAACAAATAAAAAATAAATTGCTCTGAAGTACTGTTTCTCCAATACACACACTCCCTGCAGTTAGTTTCAGTTTCCCAGCTGCATTTGAGCCACGAAACCTGAGTGTTTTTCAAAGACCTGTCCCTGCTTTTCGAGCGACTTTGTGCCACCAAACGTGGGTGTTTTTAACCAAAGCATCATCTTTTCCAAACCATAACCAACTGCTTTTCTGCCTAAACCTAACCACACCTTCACCACAGCAATGTTGGCAAATATATTGTATCAGTGGTTTATGGAAATGTACAATGCAAACATTTCTTTCTGGCGATTCATTGTCTAAGTGCTGGGAGTGTGTGACCTTGGAGCAATAGACGTTTGTTTTTGGGGTAACAGGTTCTCTGAAAAATGGCCTTTTGGTCCAATGGGACATTTCTCAGACTAACAAGGCTTTGGGATTTCAGAACAACTTCGGCACAACGGACAGTCTCGCAGTTGAGTCCCTCCTTTGTTGTTGCCTGTACTTCCTGATATTAATAAGTTGAGTTATCTATGGTGGAGTGAAAGGTACACTATTTACCTCTAAAGTGTTGCGAGGTTAACAGTTAAATTGGAAGTTAATTACAAGTACTGCTAATTTATGTATGTAACATTCAGAGCATATTTATGATTCACAGTCCGGGGCAGGATCGTCTGCACATAGTTCTCACCATGGAGGTGGCTGAAGTCCAAAACACACCAGCGGCGTCACATGACGGTGGCGTCACAGCCCCCAACACACACAAAAAGCTTCGCGCTGCAGGGCGTCAACTGAATTTCTATTGCACACTCCACTCCGCGAGATGGCAGTAATGTGACTAGATGGTTGCCTCCTGCCAATTAGAACAAAAGACGAGGAAGAAGATGCAGGAAGAGAAAGAAAACACACAACGCAGGACGACCACAACAACCTGACCAGATCAAACAACGACAGTAAAACAAACAATAGATAGCGCCAAAGTTCTTCTTCTCTGCTCTTCAACAGAGCTGCTACTACGGGAGCTGGGAAGGACAAAATAGGTTTTTCTCTGAAAAACAAGTGCTTTTTCAAGGGCGGCAACGCTGGAAAAATAGGACAATAGCGAGAAGTGCCGCAGCGCATCACGTCGACGCACATCGATACACCGCCGGTGTGGGTTTGTAAATAGAGAATAACGGGGGTGTCTGTTTTGACGCGTGTTGTATGGCGCCGGTGTGTTTTGGCCTTGAGCCGGCAGCTAGTAATTAACAGTGCTAACAGCACCGACTATAGCAACAGTGCTGACAGAGCTAATGGTGTTAACTTGGGGATGAACCTGAGAGTGGGCACTATGCTTCTGCAATGATGCCATCAGTGGTAACCGCCACATGAGCGCAGTGCAGAGTGGCAGTGATGAGTTTATCAGTGGTACGCACAGACAAGGACACGGCCGGACCGAGAGGCAGTGTGACTTTATTCTCTGCTCAGGACGCCATTGCTCCACCTTATCTTTACATAACAAACAGTTATTTGTAAATTTTGCTTTCCAAGTATAAGTTTACTTGTTAGCATAGCCAACATAGTCAGCAAGCTAACTTGCTAACCCTGCAATAGCTTGTGAGGTTCAATTATACTAACTTCAATTTGGAAAGCTCGCCTAGCTCTGAAGAAGCACAGAGTATTTTTTTTAAGAAGCACAGGAACAGCATGCTGATGATGTCAGAGGGCTGTGATTGGTTGACTGCAATGTTTGTCCTGGCATGCAAAGTGGGATGTTGATCCAGGAGCATGTCCGACTTGGTAAAATCACGGCGTGCATGTAAACTGTAAGTGTAATTTGATTGGTTGTCGGAGGCGTGTAAGCACGAGGCAGTAATTCTAGTTTTTGAACACATGAAACATGCATTAGAGGAGATGCATATGTGGTTGTACTTGTTTTTGACCTTATAAAATACTTAAATGGTAATAATTATTGTCATCACATACACAAGAGCAGCACACATCAACTAGCTCAGGAGTCTCCACAGTCCTCGGTGTAGTTTGGCTTGTGCCACCATCAGAAGGCCAGCAGCTCACTAAGTGGGTAGCCTTGATGTGCAACAGCTTGCACTGTCTGGCGTGTAACAGTCCAAGAAACCGCTAAAGGTTGCATCTGGTGCAGTTTGACACAGGAGTTGACACAGTTAGACAGATGGCATCGTACTTGTGAAGCTAAAGTGTAAACACACACACACACACACACACACACACACACACACACACACACACACACACACACACACACACACACACATATGCACGGTGATATTGGGTTTCTCTGAACGCTGAGTCCCTCTGTCCCCTTCCTCCCATGTTTACTACTCCTCTGGGGCCTAACAGCACTTTATTGCACACAACAAGAAAATCTTTCCCGTTGAATAAACTTTGAGCAAATGCAGCTGTGATGAAGTGGGTGAACGTTCTTATATCCTTGATAGAAGTCCTCATGGGTAGTTAGGTGAGAAGTGTTTACCCAATAAATCATCTGTTCCTGCACCCTCTTGCACGCTGCTCTTTAAATGAAGCGGCAGCTGCGACCACAACCCTGCATTTCTAACATTTACATGTACGTTACATACTGTACATGACGATATATTATGTTTCTCCACGGCCTTGATTTTCACATATCGCTGACAGGGTGATGAATTCCAGTGACGCTTGCTCCTGACTTCCACCCCGTGCCCGTCCTGCTCAATAACCTGTCCTTTTCACGCTCCACGAGCCATCACCCACACCAGCACTGATGTGTGCTATTAGCACTTGTCTGCCCACTCAGGATTAGGCTGGTTGCCTCCTCCCGCTATCACCCTCTGTCTCCGTCTGCACTCAAACCTCACACATACAGTATATAAGCAAACATACACACATGCAGTCTGACAGTTTATATCTCCAGGAGGCGTTAAATCAATCTCATGGTCATGTAATAAAGTCCTATTCTCCTCATGTCTCAGAGCAGCATGTCAATTACAGTGTTTGCGATCTATACCGCTGGGCAATCTTGCTTTAATTGTTAAAATGAGGCCATCTGTGATACTGTAGCTGCATGCTGTGAATGTTTAGAGAGAGAGATATGCATTATGCAACTAAACCTCAGTGACTGACACAATGGTATCACTGCAGCATCATTGCCGTGGCTTAATAAATCAATTCTACGCTTCCTTTTCTCATCCTCAAAGTGTGGACTGATCCCAGCTCTTAAAAGTGCTGATAAAACTCATAAGCGCCTGCAGTCTGTCTCCCATCTGACCGCGCAGTCTCCAAATGGACTCGGCCACTTCCCATCAGGCCAAAATGAATCTGACCGCAGTAAAACAGGCCCGTTATCAATCCGTCAGTCATCACCACCACTTAGCTCATTTCCTGTCACATGCTCTCCTCCAGGGAACATAATTCTGCCCTATATAGTGCATTTAAGGCCACACTTCCTCCCCGCTCCCTCCTGCTAGCTGTGTGCTGAAATGCTCCACAAGCGAGCAGCCCTTTACTTAAATGGCCCACACAATATTCACAGTGAGGGTCTCCCAAAAAATGGGGCACAAGCCCTCCAAAGACCCCTGCGTGGTGGCACCAGCCCCTTTATATGATCATCAGATTCGGAAAGTTTGAACTCCAAAAGGCCTCCAGTTGTAAATAGATGCCCACATCTCTCCTGATACATTTTTAGCAGGGGGCCTTGGAGGGCTGATTGGCAGAGCAGAAGGCGCCATATGCCATCAGACCAGGCTGGGGCGCACTGCAACTCAACATGTGTCCTATATTTGATTCTGTCATTGTACTCAGACTTCAGATTTTACACAGTGGGGGAGGAAGTGTTCAGATCCTGAATTGAAGTAAAAGATACTCCAAGACAAGTAAAAGTCCTGCATTAAAAATTCACTCAGTTAGTTCGAAAGAATAAACAGCATTTACGTCCAGAAAGTAAAAGTAGTAGTGTATTACTTAATCGTCATTACAGTGTATTAAGTTGTAAGCGGCAGTTTCAAAGAGTACTCCACTGATTTAGCCTAGTTCACCTTTAGGCTAGTGGTGTCCCAAAACAGAACTGAGGTAGTGGAAGTGGTTTCCAGCACTTAAAACCCACCCTAGATTCCAAGGGAGCCCGGACCTGCACTTTCAACGAAGTGGAAGATGAGATTCCCCAGAACACCTTGCGAAGTCAGCAACTTCGGCAAGCTTTGCAAAACAATTTGTTACTGTACGATCAGAATGTAGGCTATATAAACAACAGATGGTTGGAAGAAATGTAGAAATGGGAGTGGGCCTTAATGTGGCGTGCACTTTGCGTGAATGCGGAAAGGAAGTGGATAGGGAGAGGGTGTAGGGGGTGGTTTGGGAAAGGCCCTGGAGGTATGTAGCTCTCGGTGGGAGCTCCTCAGTTGGCATTTCCCCTCAGGGAGTACCTAAAACGATTTGGTCTGAAAACGCATTATTTGACTCAAGATGGAGCTCCTGTTTGTGTAAGAGCTGGGACTGGGCCCCGCCTGCTGCCAAACACCACACACCATCAACAAAAATGCAGTATGAGACACTAAGTGTTAACTTTCTTTGGCCAGTGTCAAGCAGCTAAACTGTACTGTATATCCACTGTTATCCTACAATGGGAAAATACTGTGAGAGAAAGTATATTGTGAATAAATTAAGAAGTGTTTAATTTTTTTTTATTTAAGTGTAAATGACCTCAAACTGAGTGAAATGTTTCATATGCAGCTTTCAGGTGCACCTCCTCATGTGACAAACATCAAACTGATTCTGTATGTCAGGCTCAATGCTTTATAAATGCAGACTTCCTAGGAAAGACATGGCTGACCCAGCTGCTCAGCTCGGTCATTTTCTCATCTCATAAACACTTGGATAAGAAGGAGCCGTTCCCTACACAGTGGTTCTGGGTAGGTGGAGAGAGAGGGTTGAATCTCAGAACAACAAGGGATCTGCCCTGATTTGGGTTTGTCCTATTTGGTCTCAGTCTCTACAGCTGTCAGTTAAGGATAGAAATAGATGACCACAATAACTAAAAGGTCACCCCCGAAAAAATGTGTCGAAAGTGCTCTTGATTAAACTTCAGTCGAAGAAAGTGTGACAGTGTAGAAGTGTCTGAAGTGTGTGTAGAGATGCGGTCCACTCTTAAAGGGATAGTTAGCATGTTTGGAAGAAGGGTTGTGTGAGGAACTCATCCAGAGCTAGTGTATTACGTACAGTAGATGTCTGTCAGCCTGCCCCAAGTTTTGAGAAGCAGACAGGAGTACTGCCACGGAAGCTAGGCAATGTACTGCTGTGGATAGGGGCAGCAAAACATATTTTAGGCAACTAAAACATCAATATCAGCTTAAGTTTAAGCTATATTAAGAATATTTTCACTGCTTTACCTTGCTGTCAGACAGTCCTGTCCGACAGGGAGCTGAACTGAAAGTAAAACTTATCTATTCTGTCTTCAAAGCCAGACTCCATTGACAAAAACAGTGATTTAAAATTGCTGAACACAGAAGCTGCTGGTCTACCGCTGCCTTTATCAGTTAGTTTATTTGTGTTATTGTGTGACTTTTGTAATTTAAAGGGTTAGTTTGGAGTCAGTAAAATAAAATACAATAATACAAACTAACCAATAGAGGCAGCAGTCGACCAGCAGCTCCTGTGTTCAGCAAGGTAAAATTACTGTTTTTGTTAATGGAGTCTGGTGGCTTTGAAGAGTGCAATATAACAGCTTCAGTTTCCTTTTTGAAAAGGCTGTCCAATGGCAAGGTTAAGTAGCAAACATGTTTTAAATATAGTGTGTACTTAGACCATCATGGGCCTTTCTTAGGTGGCTAAAATATGTTTTGCTGCTGCCCTCATCCACAGCAGTACATCGCTTAGCTTCCTCCTGCCATCATCTCTGGCTGGCCATCATCTATCATAGGTAATACACTGACAATGGATAAATACCTCATACAACCCAGTCTCAAAAAATGAAAACTATCCCTTTAATATTTTTTTAATGTCAATTTATCATTGTGATTTGTTACTGTCACTTTAAAAATGCACTAATCATTTTTCAATGAGACAAAGGGCATTTTGATGACGTGTAAGGTCAAATATTTCAGCCTGGAACATGATGCACTTTACCAACCTCAAACATCCTGTAGAGCGGACCTACTACAGCAGATATTCAACACCAACTATTCTCCAGTGGAAGCTTCTTGGCACGAACTTGATCCATTTATTAACCAACTTACTCAGGATCATCACAATACTGTTTTCATTTGAACAATCATGAACTCATGCCAGAACCCACATGGCAATTTTCTTGTTAGAAGTCTATTATTTACAATAAAAACTGTACAGAGATCAATAGTTTTATTTTTAATTTAATTTAATTGTATTTTATTTTGTTTTGTTTTGTTTTATTTTATTTTTCAGTTTATTTGATTTCTTTTTTTTTTCAGTATATTTTTTTCAGTCTTAAATTACACCCAGTTGTTTTTCTTTTTAATTTTTTTTTTTCAAAAATATGTATGCTAGTATGGTATTATTACTTTTTGTGCCATTATTATTATTGTCATATTTATGATACTATCATCATTATTGATACTATTATTTCACTTTATTTCTTTAATTAATAATTCATTTTTTAATATTGGTTTTACTTTTCCACACAAACACAATCACACACACATAAACATGAATGCCATATTTGACTTTTTTTTTCTCCAAATTTTACTCCTTTTGCAAGATATCATTATTGAAATTATTGGACCACTATTTTACCCTTCTTTCATTCTTTATCTTTTAAATAAATTTATTTATTCATTTATTTTTTGGTTCTTATGTCACCTTGTTTTTCCACCACTATTAAACACTTTTTTGCACAAATAAATTAGATTTTTAAAATAAAAAAAAACATTTATAATGTAAATCAATTCAAGGCAATGAATTCAAATAAAAATAAGCTGCTGAAAACATTTATTATTTATGACAAGTTATCATGAAAAGAAAATTTCACTTCAAACATAAATTATTTTTTTTCAGTGCACTACATTGTTGGTTTTAATATTCATTTAACATTCATCATGTTGTAAAGAGAAAGCTCTTTGAAAATCCACCATGTCCCGAGCTTGTATGTGGTATAATGTATCGACTTTAAGGCTCGCTGGATGCCTTATTACCTGACTAAAAATAGGACTCTCAGGGCCACTGTGAGATTGGATGTATCTGTGCTGTGCTGCAATGTGTTTGGAGATGAGGCGAGATAACAGAGGGAGAGTCACAGAGATTGCCCCGTGCTGCCGCTGCTGCCACTGAACTGGGTCACTCACACTGAAGCCTTTTCACACACAAAACTCCAACTCTGAAAGCAAAACAAAGTATCACATCAGGATGACAGTAAAGAGCATGTGTTTTTGTGTAAACGGTGGTAATGGTGGCTGTGCGGTGCCCAGTTCTCGTGCATTAGCAGTGCCATGTGGTCGTGGTCGGTCGAGGGGTGCAATCATGAACTCACAGCAGGGTCTGTTTCACTGAGTACTGCCTCCTGACACTCTCTGCTGGGCTCGGATACAGAGAAATGACAGTTGTTTGTCGCTGCCTGCAGGGGAATTCAAGTGCGAAACAACAGTCATAGAAATCACTGAGGATGCAGAGTGACTTTACCGACGTGTATGTTGACTTCACCGTAAAGTAAACAATGTATTATGAACAACGGGAGCAGAATATACAGTTTAATCAAGTTTTACAACAAAGTTAACGACAGATCTCTGCAGCAGATGCAGTCTCCCCAGAGAGGGTTCATTAAAGCCCAAAGCAATTAAACAGGATTTGAGAAAAAGCACATTGCTAATGTGATTTTCAAAGGTGTCAAAGGTATTTATGTATCCCTTATGGATTGCTTTAGTGCTTGAGTCAATAAAATAGATATATGAGAGAACACTCTGTAATATTCTCTCCCCCCAGATAAGTATCACCAACCTAATATCTCCTGCTCATTAAGATGTGAAAGGCTTTTGAAGCTTCAAAGTCTTTCCATGTTCCAAAGATTATACAGGAATTGTTATACATGAATGCAACTCAAACTCAACTACATGCATCTGGCTTTAGTCAAACAACCTTTGGTACTGTAAAGGTGACATCTACTACGTCCACCCAGCAGCACTTGCTGTTCAGAGACCTTGATGGTCTGTTCGTCTTTTCCTGCTGTAAATTATTTTACGAGTTTAATTCATTAAAAGTCAGAGTTCAGGTGAATGCATTGTTAATTTGCACCTCAGTGAGATACCTTCATGCTACATCAAGCTCTAAATGACGCTCAGCTGTTTGACACAAATGCTCTTGCCAGTTTTCTTGTTAATGGATGTGTCTCAAGTTTTTTTCACGACAAAGGTCGACGTAACTGCTGGAGACACCAGTGGGCAAAGCCATAGCCAAGAGTGGTTTGTTGGGCATTATATTATTACTGCAGTATTTTTTCAGACTCTATATATTTAGATTTAACTACTTTTTTTGTATTTCCTGCAACAGAATTGCATCCGTGGCAGTTTTTAGAAGGCTTTAAAGCATATCTGGGTCTCGCCCAATCGCCTGAAGTCATAGAAATCTGGCGTTTGGGCAGTGACTTGCCGCATCAGACACTGATGAAAAAAGCTCTCCTTTAATGTCGGCATAACAGGTCGGTTGCTGTTATAGTTTGACAGCCCTCAGCGACGTCAAGGGGAAACACCGTAGGTGAGCAGTGTTCGCATCCAGTAAGATTATAAAACCAAACCCTGTTCTTTTCCCCCAAACCTAACCACGTGTTTTTATCGCCTAAACACAACCACGTGTGTTCATTGTTGGAGGGAAAAAAATGTCAATTTGCATTGTTGTACTGATGTAGTGCTTTTATTTTGAAAGAGACTGTATGTAAACTGTAAATTTCCTGTGAATATGGAAGTGTATTTTGAAAGAAGACAATGCATGTAACAGGCAGAAGACACGACGTCCCAGAACATGAACAACCAACGCACCCAGGGTACCTTTCTGGTCGTACCTAGATGTAGAAGGCCCAGGATCAAATGTCAATCTGTAACGAGGTCGAAGTGAGAATGTGTTGAATTGCCAGAAAAAACTGTGTGCATTGATCATTTCTGCAAACCAAAGATACATTACCGTACATCTGCACATTAATTTAAAACGAATACATCGAAACTTCACATTTTTTAACAACACTGCTGTGTTGAAGGTGTGGTTAGGTTTGGGCACAAAAACCACTTGGATATGGTTTGGACAAGATCATGTTTGGGCTCAAAACACTCTTGTTTGGTGGCTCAAAAGCTTCTGGAAAAGCAGGGATGGGTTGATGAAATACACCAAACGCCGCTGGGAAACACTGCAGCATGTTGGTTAAAAAAAAAAAAAGCAGCCAGGTTTGGTGGCACAGGGCCATAATGTGCGCACAGGGTCACCAAAAGACAACCAGTGTTGTTGGTTTCCAGCAGCTTGGCAGGCGTCCGCCCGTAACCGCCACCTCCCAATGACAAAGTCAGCTTACGTCACTTTAGAAACATTGTTATGAGACATGCAAATGTGATGTATTCACGGTCTGCAGAAATGTACAGTACAAACATTTTCCTCAGGCGACTGAGCTCACTGCCCTGTTAACTACATAAACAAAGTTTAAAAAACTAAGTCATTCATTTGTTGGAGAGTATTTATTTTTGGTGTCCAGCCAGAGCTTCCCTGAGGTAGGGTGGTGACCTGCAACTCGTGATCTCATTATTTGGCTGCGGCCCTGCCAGCAAGGACGAGGTAATGACTGGAATTAATTGTTGGGGTCTTTGGTTGGAGGAAAGAGATCACGATGTCTGAGTGGAAGTGGGATTTAAACAGACTCACATCCACAGTGACCTATCTCCATTTATCAAAAATAACAGACCTTAGCTCCAACTTGTCCATTGTTGTATAATATCTTTATAATGTGTCATCGTCATTACAGCATGACAGTGACAGGGGTTAGATTTTAAGAGGAGGAGAATACAGTGTTATAGCTCTGGTACACACGTGCTGTGGACATGAGGTCGAGTAGAAGACCTACTGACCTAAGGACGGCCTACTGACGTAAAGATCTGTAGAAAACACCTGAGGCATGTTCAAATGCACCCACATGATTTCACAAGACCCACACGGCTATGACATAGGACTGGCCACGATATTTGGATAAGATGCAAGTCATTTAGGCTTTGAATGCGAGAATTATGTGTAACAAGATAGACACAATAAATGAAGATGATTCTTATTCAGCTCCAGCAGGTGTTACATTCAGAATATGGGTGAAGGAAAAAAGAGTAGGAGCTGTCCGTGGTCCTGATATAGAAGTTGTTGTCTGTATGACACTGGAAACTGAAGTCTTCAGCTGTCACGGATTTGTGTAAAAACGAGGATCGTTCAAGCACTCAAACTCATCACTTTCTGGGGTAAAGTGCTTTCAAAAGACGTATTAATTTGGACTGATGTGATGACGATAATCATGGGTTAGATTTTCAGAGTGTTTCCCAAACTACAATTTAAAATTTCAATAAATATTCTTCTGTCAAGTAGACGTTGTCCCACACTGAAACCATCATTGCATTGAATCATGATCACTCACATCATGTTTATGGGCAAAAATATGTTTAAATCCTTACTTTGAATTACAAACTTTAAGTTAAAGTTTTACGACTGAAAGGTCGAGGCCCACAAACATCATCTAAAACAATGCCTCATAACAATGTATCCCAGCTGTTAACAAAGCCAGCTGAGCGCCGCAGATGTGGACAGTTTAAGTGTGATTCTTGAGAAAACTGGCCGCACTGTAAGTGACAAGTCAATTTTAATTAAAAGTTTCAGATGAGGACATGACTAAAAGCAGAAGGGGAGATATGATTGCTGCGGCCGCTTGAGATGAGAAAAGAATATATTGCAGCAGATTCATTACTGGGAGTCATTTCAGTTACTCAGTGTGGGAAATGGACATTGTCCTGGTGTGTGTGTGTGTGTGTGTGTGTGTGATTTCTTTTTCTTTTTATCAGAGTCGGATAGCATGATTTATATATTTCCTGACAAGACTAGAAATTCATTTCACAAAATTCATCAGGGTATGGAACAGATTATTGGTCCATTGTTGCCTCAGTGAAGGCAATGATAGCCCTTTTCCACCAATGTGGAGCCAGTTCCGTTCAGGTTCCTAAACCTTATTTTGAACTGTTCAGAGCTTGACCTGAATTGCGAACTGTGATGACATCAGTGGGCGTGTCACATTCTACAGGTTGGAAAGCGCGGATGGAGAAGTCAAGTGAAAATGTCGTTTTTGGTACAAATACCTGTGATAATGGAACAAACGTTTGCAAGTAATCAGTGTAATACACTGTTTTGCTGTTTGCTTCTGTCATGCATTGTGTTGCGTCCTCCATGATAACACATCCTGGTGGAAACGTGGGCTGATGCGCAAAACAGCACCAGTGTTCCAAGAATCCTGAACAGAATCGTTCAAGAACCGGAGCTAATTTGGTGGAAAGGGACTACGGGTGAACTCGAGAACTGGCACAGAACACTGGACGAGAGTGAGAGGTTCACAGTTTCATGTGTAACTGTCAGTGACCCAATGTCAATATCCATGACAGCTGTTTTCACACATCAGAAGTGCCAAAAATGGCAGGATTCAATGTGTGTGAACTCCTCACACTGAAACTTACATCCATGAAATATCAAAGAAGCCCCATTACATAACATTTCTATTTAAAATAATGCTACAACATGCACATACAATGAATGAAACATAGTGGCACCACTTCCTAATAAAGCACTCATTACAGGGGCTTTATAAGTTGTAATTTATGGCTCTATTCATCATTGACAAATGGCCGATCATATTCTGTGTTATGACTTTAATTAATGGAAAAACTGAAGCATAGACCTGTATCAACTGTGTGAGCTTTAATAAAAATATAGCAACACTTTAATTTGTCCTATCTAGCATTTATAGACTCATAAAAATGTTTACATACAGCTTATAATTGCAAAATTAGGAGACTTAAAATTTTATCAAAAGGCATCTGACAAAGTAAATGCTGACGTGGTGTTTATATCCCTTATTAATGCCTTATTAACATTAAGTCTGAAGTTTTGACGCTTTATTAATGACTCTACAGCCAAGTCGCCAGAAGAAATTGTTGGCATTGTGTGTTTCTGCAAATCAGGGATATGTTTCATATGTGTTATATCAATGTCTCTACAATGACGTAGTATATAGGATAGTATATCCTCAGGAGGTGGAAGGGATGGTGGATGGCATGAATCCTTTGTCAGATGGACAACAAAACCATTTGTTTTTTAGAGATTCATTACTGCATTTCCAGCAGATTTTTAATGACCAAACGACGACCCGTCACTGTGTTTCCACCGGGGATAGCTGCTGAAAAGCAATTGTTTTTACTGAGCCATCAATCCATTTTCTGCTGGTATAATGCCATGAAAAGTGGCTCTTCGTTAGAAAGCCATCGTTCCACATATTGACTATGGAGGCCTGAGCGTGCCAGGTTATAACATCTGAAACAAAGTTTGATTAATTATAATACTTAATGTTACAAATGTGGATTTGACTTGCAAAGCATTGGTGCTGGTAAAAAAAAGCCAACTTGTAAACCCATTATAAATAGTGCATTATTAGAAACTGGTGCCAGGTGTTATGATAACAGTGACAGCCTAAGATTTTTATTCTCTAATATAAAAGTATTTTTTCCCATTTCAAATCACAATCTTGATATGGTGCACAACGTGTGACAAATGAGACACACTGGGCACTATGACCCAGCAGATAGCCTACTCTTCATAGAGAGAGAGAAAAAACAAGGCTGTGATCAGTGGTGCTTGTTTGATGTCAGAGTCTGTATAAAACTGAGACTTTGGGTTGGCTCACCATTCAACCACAGGGGGCCTGAGGAAACACAGCTCTGGAGAACTTCTGCCCTACATGCGGATTATCTGTGACATTCTCCCAGATGTTGGGACACCGGGACGCACTGCTCTCCAATCACGCGCACACACTCTTCTTCTTCTGTCTTGTATGTTGTCCGCAGCAGTTGAGAAGTTTTCTTTTATGGCTACAAAACGGAAAACTTTGAAAAGCGGGGAATGGATATTTGCTTCTACAATTTGGCACCTGCATGTTAAAACCTGATGTAGCAGAAGAAAATGAGGAAGGAAGGAATCCATGTTTATGCTGGAGACTGATGAGGCCGTTTATCTGACCGGATGGCACGGATAAGGCCACGTCCATCAAGAGAAAGGGCACCTTAAATGTCAGACATCTCAGAGAGTGACATAAAATATGAGAACAAGTGACTAAAAGTTATGGAGAGCTCCGGTCAAGTCGAGCCAACTCAGCCGGTGAACACCACAAACGACAGTTTTATAACAGAGACATCCGCTGTGGATGTGGGCGAAGAGAGTCTCGCCTATCAGATCAGTCTGGCGGTGATTCTCTCCGTTATCACACTCGCCACCACTTCATCCAACGCATTCGTCATCGCAACTATCTCCCAGTCCAAGAAACTACAAACTCCTGCGAACTTTCTGATCGCCTCCCTGGCCGTCACCGACCTGCTGGTGTCCATCCTGGTGATGCCCATCTGCGTCCTGTACACCGTCATCCACACCTGGACGCTGGGGCAAATCGTGTGCGACATCTGGCTCTCCTCGGACATAACGTGTTGCACGGCGTCTATCCTCCACCTGTGCGTAATCGCTCTGGATAGGTACTGGGCCATCACGGACGCGGTGGAGTACTCCAAAAAGCGCACGCCGGGGCGCGCCGCCGGGATGGTGGCCACAGCCTGGGTCATCGCCATCTCCATCTCCCTGCCGCCTCTCTTCTGGAGGCAGGTGAAGGCGGAGGAGCTGACCAGCTGCAGCGTCAACACGGATCATATTTTCTACACCATCTACTCCACCTTCGGGGCTTTCTACATCCCCACCTTGCTGCTTATTGTCCTCTACGGACGGATATACGTCGAGGCTCGGAAACGCATCCTGAAGCAGTCCCCAAAGAAGGTGGGGAAGAGACTCACCTCGGCGCACCTGGCCACCAACTCCCCTGGATCCGTGGCGTCCACTACCTCTCTGCAGTGCGGGAGACACGACACTCCGTCCAGCGACACCGGCTCCTCAACAAGCGAGAACCAGGTGAAAGTGACCGTGTCGGACGCGCTTTTGGAGAAAAAGCGCATCTCAGCAGCCAGAGAGAGAAAAGCCACCAAGACTTTGGGGATAATCCTCGGCGCTTACATCGTTTGCTGGCTGCCGTTTTTCATTTACACACTGGTGGTGGCCACGTGCGAGACGTGTTTTAACCCCGAGTTATTTGACTTTTTCACCTGGCTGGGATATCTGAACTCCCTCATCAACCCCATCATATACACAATGTCCAACGAGGACTTCAAGAAAGCTTTCCAGAAACTTGTGCGCTTCAGATGCTGCAGGTCGTGAACGAATGTTACCTTCAGTCTCCAATAAGATTTATTTATGTATTTATTTTTGGATATGAAGTGTGGGAATATAGAATAGCGAGAATGCCATAAACATTTCTGGGACTCATAGACATTACAAGATGTGCATGCAAAAGAAAAAAAAGTCATTTGGTGCAGTGTGGAGATTAAAATGCCAAAAAATGTGGAGTGAAATTGTTTCCATCATTTCCATAGATTTAAAGCGCTCACCAATGCGCTGCAAACTTCTCTAAAAAAATTTGTTTTAATTAAAAAACAAGATTTAATATTGAGAGAGTGGAATCCAACTTTACGCACCGCAAAAAAAATCACTTAAACGCGTCTTGGAGCTCCTCTTTATGAGGAAATTTGCTTATATGATAAATTCGGTGATGGATTTTAAGTATCCTGTATGGATTAAGATGGTGCAGTGTGTTAAACAGCAGAGATCAGAGTCAAAATTATATTTAAAAAATGACTACCCAGGATCCTTTTTGCATTATGTGTACAAATATGGTAATTTGTAAAACTACATCCACAATATGTCTATGTATTCTGAGAAATGACAACAGTGGTATATATTTTTATTATGGTCATGGACTGCTGGCTGCTACACTGTATGGCTATCCTTTGTCATTTAGACAGGCTCACCAATGCAGCAGAAAAAAAAGGAAAAGATTCATATCAGTGTCAAACAAAGAAACTGTAGCTGATATTTACCCAGCAGAGCTGAAAGCTGATCATAAGTTCAATTTTGCTGAACAAACACCATCTTGTTTTACTGTGTGTGTGTGTGTGTGTGTGTGTGTGTGTGTGTGTGTGTGTGTGTGTGTGTGCGTGGGTCTGTTTGCTGCTACATTAAATCTGTATCTACAGTATGTTATGTTCATGTGTGAAATGGTTTGCCATCTTCCGGCTATAAAGAGTGATTTAAACCGTAGGGCTGCAGAGCTACAAAAATAACGCAGAGGATTTGTGAAATAAAAGTATGTTGTTCTAGGATTTTATCTGTTCTCATTCAGAGATGCTGTGCAATAAAGGCTTTAAAGTATTTGGTACAAGTGTTCAATGAGTGGGAGTTTTAATGCAGTTTTAAATCAAGACTCAAATAGGTTTCTTTCATTATTGTTGGCATGTTGAAAGCAGCACAGATACTCTCACAGATGACTTGTGGTTTTGTTGTTACCTTGAAACGAAATGAGAGATTAGAGCACTGGCCCCGGCGTCTCACCACCATGTCAAAATGAAATCCGACAGCCTTTTGAGGCTCTCCCAGAACGTGGCAGAGCATTCAACAGCACAGATCAATTTAGATGAATGTGCGTCATTTCACATTAGCCCCTCTTGACGTTCCTCTCCAATGTCACGATGAGGGAGTCTGCTGTTGCTGAGATTCTCACTGAGGTTTCAGCTCGCCTTCGTCCTCCTGCCCTTTCCCATCTCTCCGCTGCCTTCCTGCAGCCGGAGGAGGACACGATCTGTCACAGTTCAATAAGTCATGAGAGTGACAGTGGGCTATGCTCTTCTGGTGTGCTTCACACACACAGGAAGGGGGGCACTCATATTGTCGACACCCGAGTGGAAACACACACACACGCACACATGCTTTACATATATGAATTTTCATATGGCTTGTCATGCATGAAAGATGAGTGCACCTGAGCAGACATTTGCAGCGTTTCCTGGATTACGGTGGTTAATGGCATGTTGAGAGACTGACAAAAGTGTATCTTATGATATATAGTATACACATATACCTTTCCTCGCTGCATTGGACATAATTAAAGAAACCTCTGCTGGATAATGAGCAATAGCAAGCCCTTACATGCTTGTAGATCATCCATGTACATCAACAAGAGCTCTTAGAACATAATTATTAAGTCTATGTTTAATTATGAGCCTCGTTAGAAATAGATTTTTCCTACGTCACACCAAGAAAAAGTAAGCAATATAAGCTTATAAAAGCACCTCAAATTACAGTCACCTGAGGCTCAAAAGACCAAGTGCTAGTCAACAGGGTCTCTGAACAACACTAGTGCATGATTCACAGCTGCGGTTGACCTTATTCATAAGAAGTTTTTTTAAAAATCAGTGAGAAGGTTGATACTGTGCACATCCAAATTTTCAAGCTCAAGGCCAAGGTCTTGGTCAGACAAACATCCATCTGAGCAAAAAACGGATTCACAATACATAATGTAACATGATACCAAACTGATACAAACACGCCATATGTGATGTACACGCGTAATTTTTCTGGCAGACCCAGGACACGCCGGAGGGATTACATATCTCATCTGGCCTGAGAACTCTTTGGGGTCCCCCAGGAGGGGCTGGAAAGCGTGCTGCGGAGCGGGATGTCTGGGGTGCTTTGCGTGACCTGCTGCTTTGATGACCCCCGACCCCACCCTGGATAAGTGGTTGAAAATGGATGGATATGTGGACTACTTAAAAAAAGAGGAGGACATATTGGGTTCAATGTGAGGTTATACACAAGAAGACACACATCAGAATGTGGTCTACGTTGCATTCCTTTTTGTCGTTTTAAAAACCACATGCTAAGACTTCACTTCACCTACTTATGCCCACAGCCACAGGAGGAAGTACAGCTGTTCACAAATACATTAATAAACACTTACTCCTGCATTATAGTGTGCTATAAAGCAAGTCTTAAAAGTTTTATAGTGCCCATAAATAGTAAATGAATGTACAGCACAGAGTAACTTATGTCCTGTGTGGTCTGCAGTCTTTTCTTTGGGACATTATGTGTTTTATTGGTGCATGGTAGATTGTTTTAAGGTGGTGGGTGTTGTGTTTTTAATTCACATGGATGTTTACCTGACAAAGACGTTGTGGGTCCAAATGTTGCATTAAATGAGTACTTTCGGATAACAATGCCAGATTCACAATGCACAGAAAAAAAGATCAGAATCGATATTGCCCCACCTCCCCATTGTTTTAACCGACTTCGTTTCCAGATATACAAATTTAAAACATTAGGCTGGCCAGTGATGAGACTCACCAGTGCAGGGCAGACGCAGCAGCAGCTCAGACGTGTATCAGTTCAGTGAGTCAGACTAGATACACAGTCAGGGCTCCTCCCGCCAAGCACTGAACGATTCAGGATTTTTTTTTTTTTTCATTTTCAAACTTAAAGCCCACAGACTCATCTGACACTGACTAAAGTTCTTCCTGGAGCGACAAAGCCTTCATACAACTTATTCTGCGTCTAGAACCAGCCGAGACCTGTAAATGAAGTTCCCTTTTAAAATGTTGTGAGCTTGATTATTCTATTCCATGTCGTTACACAAACAGGACAGCACAGGTGCTCACACTGTCGATGTCACACAGTCTTCTGAGTGCATGCCGAGGTTGACACAGAGCAGAGCTGATCCATTGTGGATCAGATAAATCTTTCATGCTGAGAGATTATTGATGTTTAGCAAACAGGGTTTATGATTCTGTGTATTCAAAGAAGTATTGCATGGCTCATGTAGGTGCCACTGCTGTACCTCCAGAACAGTACACATTATCCTTTTGTTGACACGGGGTGATTGCATTGTGCAAGCAAATATATTAATTATACAGCCCTGTTTTTTTTCTCCCCCTCGAGCTGTATATGCTGCATTACTGGTTTGGTACAGGTCTGCTGTGGAGTGAAGGACGTTGCTGATGTAACAGCTAGCGAGGCTGAACACATGGATAATGAACCTATAAAATATTCTTGCGCTGGATGTAGTTTTGTTTAACAGCTTTATTGTTTCACCCTTTCTGGTCAAAGACGGTTCGCAGCATCCATCACCTGAAAAATGGAGGCGTAGGGCCCCATCTGCTATTAATAAATTACCTATCCAAGGTGATTACAATTGACCTTGACAGGAAGGAGAAGGAGTCAGCATGGGAAGGTGAGGAGAGGGTGAAAAACAATTAGATGTCAGTTTTCATCCAGGTTCATGCTGCCGCCGATGGTGACCAATCCTGCAGCTCGCAAGGCATCAAGATGCATCTTTTTATCATTTACATCTACTCTTAAAATGGTATGAAAACATGAGCCAGGTTTACCTGTAAAAATATACCCTGAATCACAGCTACAGTCCATCAGGATCAGCCCTGTATGGTTACACCTGCTCACTTGCATCGTAATTGCACAAATATAACAGCCCCTACAGTGTAGGAATGCATCATATTAAAACAATTGTAATCAATACCTATTGGCAGAACCATAAATCTATGGTCTACTCTCATCAATGCCTGGTGATAACAAGATGAAAATTGGACAGTGGAGTCGAAGGTGGAGCAATTCGCCGCCTTATTTATGCCCACTAAACACACCTCAGCTCATGTGTGAACGAGGCTTTCACCGAGAAGTGCACACTGTGCGTTATTGTGCACGTGTGTGTGTTCAAGCCAGACCCCTCAGTCAAGCGTGTTTTTTCCGTGCTTCACTGCAGATCCATCGCCACAAGCTGTTTCAACAAAGTGAGTTAGTTTAAAGGCTCGCAGCACTTTGAATTAGCTTCTCCTCCAGCTCACCTACAGTGCACGTCTGCTGATATGTTCCTCTGAATCATACTGAAAAAATGGGATTCCCCTGCAGTCTAAAATTGAAGGGAAGGAAGAAACATGCTGTATTTTGTTGCCTTTAGCTGGAGAATTCTGGAAACTGAGTGAATAATCTCACCATACTGGTGATCCAAATGACTGGCTGCGTTTACACCTGTGGGACTGTCACTAGTGGAGCTGGGTGAATCTATCACACTTAACATCCACTCTGGCCTGACAAGCAATATATCAGCAAATTAGGCAGTCATATGTAGTGGTGGTGGAGGAGGTGGGCATGCTGCTATTGCTATATGATCCATTAGGTTATACTGCATGAGCGTCACTGATAACAGGCTCTCAGTGGATCACCAGTAATGTGTAATAAGGGTGTCCTCTGTTTACCTGCATATTCTGCATATAAAAATTCATAACTCAGATAACGGTGTCTTTTTTGTGTGTGCGTTTAATCAGGAATCAGCACTTGAATTTGTTAAACCTTTTCACTCTCTGCTGTTGCGCAGCCACCTGTCAGCAGTCCATTCTCACCGTTCTCACCAGAAGCACATCTCTCCACGCCAGCCAGCAAGCTTGCTCCTCTGCTCTTTTCTAATCACACAGAGTTCTGTCTCTGTCTGCTTGTGTGTGTGTGTGTGTGTGTGTGTGTGTGTGTGTGTGTGTGTGTGTGTGTGTGTGTGTGTGTGTGTGTGTGTGTGTGTGTGTGTGTACTCGTCTCTCACTTGCTCTCTGTGTAGACAAAGCTGACAAATACATGGAAGCACTGGCTGCATATTTTATCATTTCAAGCATATCTGATATATATCGTTTATATCGTTAAAATAGATTATCAGGGGGTTTTCTGGCCAGATTCACTCACGGCACACAGAAAAAAAATCGATGTGACGCCAAACTATTGCTCAGGATTGCAAATCAGCCGATGAGCTCAAGGCCAGGGCGCAAGTGAGCCTGTGTGAACAGCCCAACTGGTCAACATGGGGACCGAAATAGAAGCAGATAGCGCTTCCCGGCATCCAGTGTGAACCTGGCTTTAGTTTTGTTGAGTTGTGCACCACATCCCAACATAGCTACCCACCTACAGATTTACATGCAGCTGTCGATGATAAAGTCAATACGACTCTCATGCCTGTGTCATAGACTGCATATGAAGACAGATGGCATGATAGCGCATCAAAAGTGAAGCCAAAATATCTCAGTCGCCCCCTGGTGGCTGGCTGCAGTATAGGTCATAAACCCCGCTCCCTCCATGTTAGCCGAACAGACATGGGCCAAATTAAAAGATCAAAGTACACATCAAATTTATTTTTCCCAGAGATGGTTTTTGTCATCTTAGGTAGTTCTTATCACGCTGATGTGTGTTCAAGAGTTCATTTTCCTGGTAAGTTTTGTTTTAGTGGTTATTTGATGCTATGAAATGGGATCTGACACCATTAACAGATGTGTGTGTCAATCAGCGTGCTCATGATCAAAGGTGCTGCTCACCATTGGGTCAGATGGGTGCTGACTACTACTGCACAGACTCTGGCTCCAAATGACGTTACCAGCACATGACAGCCTTTGTACCTGGGAAATTTTGGCTTCATTTTTGTACAGTGGGAGGAAGTGGTCATTGGTCTGTGCATGTGGTTAGCCTAGCTTAGCATAAAGACAGGAAATGGAGGAAACAACTGGCCTACCCCTTGTTGAAGTTAAAAAATACTACCACCAATTTCTTTAAAGCTTACTACAGTAATTGATTTAGTAATAAAATAATGGATAGATATGACAGTGGCATCAGTCTTTTCCATTAATTCTTGACAAAGCGAATAAACTCAGTTTCCAAAAATGTCAAACTATTAATTTGCAAGGAAATGCTACTGTTTCTTCACCTGGATTTTTTCCTCAGAATTGTGTCCAATCTGGTTATGAGTGATGCCAACTTCACACTCATCAACATTGTTTTTGATATTCAGGAAATGTGACTCAGCAGTGTATAGAAGCGCAAGTCTTCTAAATCTCTCCCAATAAGCTTCAGCTTTACATAAATCCTTTTAGATGCTCGTCTTTGAGACGGAGGACAGAACACAGAAAGTAGCCCTCTGGGTTTGGCTAGCTCTTGTGGTCAAAAATCACCACTTGGGCAGGCCGCTTTTGTGTCTGTGAGAGATACACCCTGAGGTCCTCATCAAGGTCATGCTTCCTTATTTTCAGTTTTGTCAGTATTTCCTGTTTTATTTTGACACTTACCCTTGTCTCTCATTTCAGGTACTTCACTTCCTGCTCCTGTGTGTGATTACCTGCCTCGCCCTGATTGGTTTCACCTGTCCCTCATTACCCCTCCTCCCTTGTGTATTTAGTCCACCTGCTGCCCTTTGTCTGTGCCAGTTTGGTCTCAGTTTTCTTGAGCACATGTTCTAGCTGTCTTTTCCCACTCTTCTCTAGGTTTTTGATCAGATATTTTGCATTTTTGCATTCTGCTTAAGCCCCTAGCCTTTGAAAAAAATTGTTTGTATTTTTGGACTGTTTTTCTGTGCACCGACCTTTAATAAAGACCTTGTGTTTTTGATTCCTGCAACTGAGTCCTCTCTTTGTTGGTACCAGTCTGATACAGGGTTTCAACCAGCTCCAGTGTAAAATCATCTGTGTCATTATTAGACTTATGGACTTAGTATAAAGAGCAAGAAAGTCTGGAGGAAGGTGCAGAACTTTTACCCTGGAGAGGTGTTTGTGTCCTATGTGAAACTTTAAGTCAGCATTGAGTAATTTTGCTATGTGAGTCCTCGTCACGTGAGTAGACTGATGTGACTAATGTCAACCATGATCTTTTCCTAACCCTAACCAAGTAGTTTTGTTGCCTAATCTAACAGCTGACCCCTTCATCAATATACAGTGCAAAAATGCTGCCTGCCCAAGAGTCAAAATATGACTACCTGGGGTGTACCCCACCTCTCGCCCAATGTCAGCTGGGATAGGCTCCAGCACCCCCGCGACCCCCAACAGGATAAGCAGTTACGGAAAATGAATGAAAGGGAATTTTCCATTGAGAGAGAAATTAAAGTCCTTAAATCAAGGCATCTGAAAATAGGAGTGCGTAATTGTTCTGTGCATCCTTCCTGAGCTTATGTTGCTACCATTAACGAATATGCTGCTAATTGAGCTTTCTATTACTGAGACTCTCAAGGCACAAAGTTAAAAGTAGGAGAGAAAACTAAAGTGTTGTCGAATGAGGAGCTGGTGAGAGTTGGTTGTCTTGTTCGTAGCTGACATTTGTGCTGAACTTGAGATGCCCCCGCTCGGAGGTCAAGCACACTAAACTTTATTCAGTCCTCGTTAAAAGGCAGAGAGCAGAGACTGCTACAGCAGAGAAGATGGCATTTCAACACAAGAGGTCATTTCATTCCTCTGTATATATCTCACCTTCTCCTTCTCCAGCACTGTGTCTCAGATACATTTGCATCCAGTCATACATTAATCTGGCATGAAAGGAGCTTTCTAAGTGATCGTTGCAAACATTTAAAATCCTGGCACACAGTCAAACACAAGTCATTTATGTGTTGTAACTATTTGACCATTATGTCACAGGTACAATTCCTGTGGTAATAAAGCAACATATTAATGATAAAAACCTCACGCATAGATGGATTTTTCTTTCATCAAGAGCCTTGAAGAATATAAATGAGGATTTTTTTTTCCTCACCTCAGGGATAATTTACATATTGTCTATTAACCTTTTGATATTAAGCATGAGAAGGTGCATTGAGATGGAAACATGACTAGCATGTTTGTAATTTCCCATTTCACAAGCAATAACAACACAAAATGTCACTGAAGCTATTAGCATGAAATTTGCCTGACACAACCTAATTCAGCCTTTTTCCTCCTCTGCAACCCCCCGAGCTTCTTGTCAGTCTAATAAGCAACTTTCTCCTCACATGCCCCTTCCCTCTACCTCGCTTTTAAACAAGTTTTCAGCTCACGTCACACAGTTTAACACAGGTTTGGTGTTTAAGTTCGGGATCAAGAGTCATTTACCCTGAAGATGCTCATATCAACCTTAAAGGTTCACCGCCAAGCTTATGGTTCTTTATCTGCTTCCACAACAGGCAGCCCAGACACCAGAGGAAAATGTTGGCATCGTACGTTTTTTTCAAACCCCAGTTGCCTTACATTTGTACATTATGTCAATGTTTCTGAAGTGACGTAGTTCTGATTACATGTACAAGAGCTGGCTGGCTTTGTCATTGGGAGATAAAGGGATGGTGGATGGTGTGCCGCCTAAGTGAGATGGCTGCCAAGCTGCAGACTTCAGTTTGACTCTACTACCAACAACACTGGTTGTTTTAACAGCAAAAATTGACGCAAAAATGGAAATTGTGTTACTGAAACTGGGCCTTTAAAGCAAGACATTGTCGCATTTCCAGCGGTGATTGTAAGACCAACCAACGCGTTCTCATCCCAGGTCCTCACATATCACCGCTTTGTCATTGGACTTTCAAGTCTACATATTACGTGCTACATATTACAAAAGACATGGTTGGGTTTAGGCAACAAAAGCATGTGGTTAGGTTGGGGGAAAAAACATCATGGTATGGCTCAACATTCATATTGGAAGTGAACACCAGGCTCCCAGGTGAAAGTCCAGGGTTTGTTGGACCCATCCACCACCACCCCGGAATGAGAACGTGCTGAACAACTATACGTTTTAAGCCGAAACATGGTCTTTTCCCACTACATAATAATGTACAGTGTTGCCATTTTAGCAACTTCCTTGCCAGATTTGGCAGCTTTAAAGACCCCTTTAGCAACTTTTTTTTTTTCAAAGCGGCTAGTGACATATCTGGTCATGTCTTGGACAGACCTTAGTTCCTCTCCTTGGAGGGAACCACCGGTATTTCTCTGTGAATGCGGACTAAAGGAGTTCTCTGTAAAGTAAAGTGTAAAGTGGGTGGTACGGAGCAGCAGCACCTTCAGTCAACCAATCATCAGCCTGACAGAGACATAAATCTCCTGTGAATGTGCGACCAATCAGTGATCCCCCTTGTTTTTATTCTAAATGCTTTAACATTACTATTTTAGTTTGACTTTGTTTTGACAAAATAGACAAATAGAGTTTACAATAATGAATTTATTCCAGGTCATGATCATCTCTGTATTGATGATAGCCTACTGTAGTTACAGAGTCGATACAACAGCCTGCATAAAACTGTTTCTTGCTTCTTGCGACTAAAATAGTTGGCAACACTGTCACACAGTTCATTGGATGAAAGAGTGACATTTAATTATTTTTCCGCTCGGTACAAGATAAGCTGAGAAACATGCCTACGTTTTTCAAAGCAATGCTTCAAGTTGACCTTTGCCAAGCATATCTTCATCTTCTCCTACAGGAACATCCAATCTCCAACAGCTCAGGCAGAAATCAACTGTACTGCCATACAAAGCCAAAATGCAGCAACACATTCAATCAAAATTTAGTGGCTGATATTTATTTTGCCATTTGAAAGAAAACATGTTAAATGTGTAGATGCAACAAATACAGCTAAAACCCAAACTAATCACAGCCAAAGCTACAGAGCTAGCATCGGAAGATAAATGATGATTTTAATCTCTTTCCCCCTCAAAGTAGTTAAACTAAAACCTTGGTAATTAGAAACAAGGCAGCAGCTAAATCCAGGCACAGGGAAGAGAAAATCACAAACTATTACTTTGTCTTTTCTTAGTTCTGCTAAAAAGGCAATTAGCCTAGCTTAGCCTCTGCCTCTTATGAAATTCAAATTTAATGTGGTTAAGCTTACTTTAATTAAAAAACAAAATTACAAATATTTTAAAATGTAAATTCATTTATATGAACGCCTTAAACTTGTTTCTCTCAACTTCAGCTTTTCTGTAGCTGTCTGCTTTTGTGGGACAGATTACAAGAAAACTACAATTTCATAGCCTGGGCTTTCATTTGCTTATATCATTGAAATCAACTCGCATATATTTGCGACAGGTCTTTAATTCCTTTCACACAAAACTGTTGCTCAGCAAATATCAGGAAAATATAATCACATTGTTTATTTAAACCAGTATGAATATTGCTTCTTTAAATATTAGGCCTCATTCATTTGATCTAGCTTCAACAAACCTGTTAAAACAATACTCACAACTTGGATTAATTTTAATGAAAAACCCTTTTTATTATTTTGATCTGAAGACCCTTACAGACTAAAGGAATATGAATATCTTACAGGATGATCAAGGAGTGTATACGCATGATTTGAGGTAGCCAAAAACCCACTTTTATACAGCCGAAGAACTTCTGTAAAAAAAACAAAAAACAACAACAACCAGGCAACCAGGCCTGGCATCTTAATGAGACAGACGTTTATTTGTCAAAATGTGTAGCCACACCGGACTAGTAAAAGTGACTGGGCGTTTAGTTGGGACTATGGTTTTAAATTAGGTTTTACGATAGTTCAATATGGTTAATAATGGCTAGCAGTTAGCCAATAAGCTAGTTCTTTTTAAAACGGTAGGCTAATAAATAGGCTCATTCTTAAAACCACAAACTGTACCTCTAATCGGTTACTCTAATGGATTTGATAGTTTTCAGTTACTGCAATAATGCTTTTATTGAAGTGAGCTGCTCTGTGGCAACCTTTTTCATTAAAAGCGACTTGTCAAAAGAAAAAATTAAATATTTTACAGCAGCTGATGAAGTTTTGCATTTGATTCATCATGTTATACATGTCTCTGTCAAAAAAACAACAACACATTTCTGAGAATTTGGAATATATAAAGGCTACACTATTACTATTTTTCTTTTTCTTTTGTAGTTTACATGTTGCTAAAAAGTAACGACAATAAAAGTATGTTAAAAAGCACATCACTGTTTGGCATTACAGATGCAGCTGTAATAGGAACATGCAATATTGACACTTTTGTGACTGATATTATCCATTTCTTGCGACCTGAATCAAATCATACAAATCAAGTTGAACTGTTTTCCTGCAGCTATGCCATAAGAAATGAACAGGCTCTTGGGAAATCATTAAATGAAGCATCTGTCAGTGTGAGATCAGATGAAAACAAAGCATCTATTGAGGCAGCTGCACGGACTCACAGCCCCATTAAATGTGGAGTTCAAACAGTGGTGACTGTGGCTGAACCAGAGACTCTGCAACCTACCAATGACCAAGTTTCCTTCATTCTAATAGAAATTAATAAATAAATAAAATCATGGTCTCAGTGTCCTTGGAGGATATGGATAAAATGCAGTCTGGCTTATTTACCATCCATGTGCAGCTGCGTATCCAGGTCAACCTCCTCTCGTTCCTGAGGTCCACAAGTTCATCTCTACCAGATGCCACACCATCTTAAATTGTGTGCCTCACTTTGGAGGTGCAGGTCACTCGTATTAGAGTGAGGCGATCTCACCCTGCAGAGGAAACTCATTTCAGCCCAATTTACTTGCAGGGGTGGTGTCCTGGGGGGTCGGAGGTGTTACCAGCCTCACTGCAATCTGAACTGGCCAAGCCTGGCCTTCATAATGCGTTTCCTGACTATAAATGGTAAGTAGGTAGTTGATTTGTCATTACTAAAGAAAGAAGATGCTGGCAGATAAGAAATTATGTGAAATGGAGTCGAAGCAGAGGTTAACATGTGACTCCATCTGTGACGCCTGATTGAATGGTTCTGGTCACGATCTAAACCTCATGACTGTCAGATCAGGGCTGTAGATCGACCAGTTAAAACTTTGACTACCAAAAATGCACAAGACCAAGATCAAAAGATCAAAAGGTCAACTTAGCCCACAGGTAATTTTGAAAAGGTCTTTTTTGGTCACAAAGCCCGAGGCTCTCTGTGGATAATCAGCATGCTGTGATGCGGTGTAAATGCTCAGTGAGAGGTTACGACACGGGGCACCCTTATTTTTGCGCTCTGACAGGTACGTGTGTTCTCTTACTTATCTGAAAATTTCCATAAATGTGGAACACCACGTTGGCCGTTTCATCATTCAGAATTTAAATGCAGTGAGAAAGCTGAGCATCTCCAGACAAAGGGAGAGCTCTCGACTCCCCAGTAAAGCCTCGCTGACATGATTAAAAACGTCTGATCCACTTAATCTCAAAGACAAACACACAAACAGGCAAATGCACACATGGACAAGAGCGCAGATAACCTTCATGGCATTCTTAGATCGGGTTCTGCATTGTCTGCCTTGACTGGTGTAAAAATATGAGGGTATCACGTCAGTCAGGAACACTGCAGTTATACATGTGTCGACCTGGTGTTGATGCAGTCCTGACAGGTTTATATCTGCAGTGGATTTAGCCATGGTTTCCATGTTGCCTCTGTCATGCTGCTGTGGGCTGTAAGCAGGTGTGGATTAATATGTCGGGACACAAATGCATCCCTGATGGGATGTCAACTGACCTGACCTCCTTCTCCACTTCTCACCCTCTCTGTTCCCCTGCCATGCAGCGCTGTTTCTCCATGTTCATCCCACTACTACTCTATCCTCTGCCTCCCCTCCATCTCTTTTCCTCCCACTCCGCCCTCACTATCACTGTCTTTCCTGCTGCTTTCCTCCATTCCTACCTGATACAATGAATCCTGCCCATGAGGGACATGATAAACAGGCTCTGTTTCACTGGATACTTTGAGTCACAGTTCTATCTTCTCTCCACCAGCATGGGAACGCCGCCTTTTAACTCCTCTTCAGCTCGGACAGCTGGAGGAAACCCTCCTGGGCATCTACCTCTCTGTCTTATTCAGAACAAAGACACGGGCGATTAATCTTTAGACATCCGCCTGTCAAGTGTAGAGAGCTTTGGATATAATTCCACATGAGACCACGAGCCTTTTTAAGCTCTGATTGCATGTGACGTCTTTAATAGGTCATTTAAAGATATTAATCTTAAAGCCGCCTCAATCTGATATCTCATCATATGTATGACACGCAGATAGCATTAAAGGAGAGTGGTCCCTGTTGTTCGACTTGATTTCATCAGTGTCTTTTCAGAACTGCGGCTTCTTTTAATATTTAATCAAATCAGTGATTAATATTGTCTAGCTGGAAGATTGAAGTGTCCCCCTATATAATTTGTCCAGCGTAATCATTCGAGCGCTTATCTCGACTTCCTGGGTGTTGAAAAGGCTGATGCTGTATGTCTCTTGATAGAAGTTTGATGTGATTTTGAGGCCTATAAGTAAATTAAGATAAGCCTGTCGTATGTTATATAAGATGCACACGGATGCATTTGAATAAAATTAGTCTTAAGTGAGACTAATTCAAACTGACGGGGTATTTGGCTAAGAAATTAAATTATTTAGTTTATGTTTTCTCTGTTGTTTCCCCTCCTCCCTGTATTTCACTCTTGCCCAGATGAAGATAATCTTTCTTCTCCTGATTTGGTTTACTCGTCACGAGTTTGTATTCACAGTTTTGCAGATTTCTCCGAGGACAATCTGAATAACTGATATTGTTATTTATTGAACCCTGCTATGTGAATGTTAAGTGCATGTTTTTCCGATAAAAAATGCCCCAGCTTGATTTGTCTTTAATGGAAAAACACAGTTCATTTCAACTTGGGTTTTGTTTTTGTGGCTTCCATTGGTTATGAAAGCATTACCAAAGTACTTGCAAATGCAGCAAAGGTGGAATCGAACGGGGGACACTGCAATCAGATATCGGTTTTGAACCTAATGCTTCTTTGTGCAACTCTTGTGTGGATCTGTGAACAGAATGTGGAAAACATATGTTTGTGAGAAAGTGTTGTGAGTGGCAGGACACTCACAGTTGTCACAGTTTGAGTTTATTAGCTCCACACAGGACAGAATATTGCGCTCATAAATTTACACTGCGACTTCCTCCACATAGAGTCGTTTTCAGCTACTTTCCATTAAAGTTTGAGCATTTCAAGTGCATTTTAGGAGGGAACTGACTATTTACTGAGTCAGGCAGTCATTTAAAGGGCAGGTTTAAGAGTGTTTACTACTCCTATCTTATTGAGGACTGTTGTCAAAATCAAAGCCTGCTGTTTATTACACATTACAGAGAACATTTGGTTTCCTTACATTTATGTTCTGGATAAAAATCAGCTTTTAGACTTTCAAGTTGTACATCTGACAATCAATCACATTCACCAACATTTTTTCATGCTGCACAGATTGTTCACACTTCTATAACAATCTAACACTGATCAAATATTTACTTGAAACTTAAGCATGTTAAAGTCTCACACTGTTTGACCCACCATAGACTTATTTTTGTCCTTTTTGAGGAAAAAAAATAGATCATCAAAACATCAAGATCTTTAAAACACCATTGAAAAATCAATACTGTGTTTTGGTGTCAAAAACCACACTGACATGTGGAGATTTCTGTAAGAACTGCATTTTCCTGGCATTGCATGGCGAGCACTTCTGCTCTGGAAACTTTTCAGAAACGCCCTTATTGTCAATAGACAAAAGTCACACATCCTCCAAATCCCTGAGGTCTCTACTTTGTGACCTCCAAAGTGTCATGAGGCTGTTATTATTCAAGAGGTCACAATGGCCTGTTTTATACAGTGATGTCTGTCTAAAAAAATGGTGTCACTACAATGAAATGGCTACTGTAGGGGCTAACATCATCTGACATGAATAAAAGTATGTTTTTTGAGTCCACAAGAGTCTCAGCTTTCCAGTCATACTCAGTGTATACAATTACAAGACTGTTTAGGGGCCACAGTATGCAGACATATTTAAATACAGTAGGTGGAAATAGCACATTTGTATTATATGCATGTTTTTTGCCCAAAACTGCATTCAGATATCTTACGGTAACAACAAGGCACTTTGAAAATGCCCATGTCAGTTTTTCCTTGTGAAATTTAGCCTGGCTTTGAGGTGTTATTTAGCCACATTCCTGACAAGCTAACATGTCAAGGTTGGTACTAGGGGATTCCTTGAGTCTTTAATTTCCATATGATAATCTTACTGAAATTAACAAATAGACCTGCCCATCAGGAAGAGACCCAAAGAGACACAAAAGGACCACAAAAAGATGCAAAGGAACTGCAAAGAGACACAAAATAACTACAAAAAAGGCAAAACAACCCAAAAAAAGACGCAAAATAACTTCAAAGAGACACAAAATTACTACAAAGTGGCACAAAATGATCAAAAAAAGAGACAAAATGACCTCAAAAATACCCAAACCACTACAAAAAAGACACAAAACAACCACAAAGAGACACAAAACAAAATAAAAAAGACACGAAATTATCTAAAAGAGACATAAACAACCACAGAAAGACACACAATGAGCAGAAAGAGACATAAAACCACAAAAAGACAAATAACGACTGCAAAGAGATGCAAACCACCAACCAAGTCTGTGTGCCTTGTGGGGCCCTTTGCAAATCTGTAACCAGGGGCCCATTCTCTCATATGCCACAGTCCCACAAGTATCTTGTTTTTAACACCTCAGTGGAATAAACGGAAGCTAGCAGCTGCCTGGAAAGTGGGAAAAACACATTTTGAAGTTTAAATGCTACAGCGCGTCTTGTGAAATGGTGATCCTTTGAGTTTGAATCAGACTGAATCCATCCATAAATAGCTTTTACCAACACCTGTGACCATCATAAGACCATCGCAATGGAAACATTGCTGGGTGTGCAGCAGGTGTCTGAGGGGTTTCAGGCGCTGAATATGTTGAGTCCAGACCTTAGCTGCATGTACTGTAATTCTCCTGCTCTCTCTTAACTCATTTTCTCTCGGCTAACTCTCTAAGAAAGGCAAAAGGACCAGTATATTTCACTCATATATGCATCATTAACCATCAGATTTATATGAGAAATCTACTTTACAGTGAGAAGGAAATACTGGAATGCACTGCTCTAGCTTCCTAACAACTTCATCCCTTCACACACTTCCACTTCACATAATCCATCCACTGAAATTCATTTATGCACCAGAAGTAATTGATTTCCACATTTTCCAAAAATATGCCCTTTATCGAGTGTTTTGAAAAGAGAGTGGGTCATGAGTTTTAGTCAAAAGTAGCTTGGGAAATAAGAGGTTTATTTCTGAATGAGTTATTTGTGTATCTGCAGAGCCTGAACATACTTTTCCTCCTCACTGACTTCAAACAGTTATGGTTTTACCTCCTTCTGGGACAGTCCAACGTGCTGCCCTCTGTTGGTGTGTTTTTTGGCAGACCGGGACTCACCAGCGCACAAAATCATGAATGGGAAGCAATTAAACTCTCTGATACACTTAGGCTTACAGCAGCACTCTGTTAGCATGAGATTCACTCTCACCACCTTAATTGCTTTAATGTTTAGTAGTACATTTATTTACTCAACTGTAAGTTAAATTTATTCCCTGTAAATATGAAGGCGGAGATGTTGTTCAAACCCTACTCTGAACAGACATAAATAAAATTCAGGTGTAGAAACTGAGAGTATCCTTTATGGGTTGGGTGTTAAACTTCAGTATTCACAGTTTTTTTCAGTGCTGGCTGAAATGTATTCATGAAATCAAAATATCACAAAGTGTCGAGTATCAAAGGTTGGTGTCAAAGGTAAATTAAACCAGGAATATAACTTTAGACTTTAGAATTTTATTCAAACACAGCTTTTTCATTTAACACTGATGCACTGAGACATTTTTTGATTGGGGGAAAAAGGTGTCAAACCCCATTAGCCCACCTGGTCGTGGTGCAGATTGTGTTAATTTACATGGTTGCAGCATGGTTGAGTTTAGGTACCAAAATTACTTGATTGAAATAATTCAGTTTGATATGTACGGAACAAATGTCATAAAGGGACCTCAGTACATCACAAAATGTGACATAACTACTGAAGGAAGTGAGTACATTAAGTTAAAAGAAGTCAACATTAACTCTTAACTACACATGGGAAACAAAGAAAAGTCGTCTGGGTTAAAGTCTCTGAGCAATCCACTACCCTGACCTCCTCTGTGTGTGGATGTTCTTGTTCTTTATACTATCTATGGCGTCCTAACATTAACCACTGCCCACTGCTTTATGTCGTTGAACTAGGGAATATGTGTGTCCACTGCAACCAAGAATCCTAAATGACTTTTCACCGGCAGTGCTCCTGTGGTGCTTGCAAGTAATTTCAACACAATATGTGCCACCCCCACATAATGAGGTGTTTAGAGACTGTGGTTACTTTACAAATTTCTGTGAGACCAGGTTGGTCAAAACATGTTTCTAATCCATAAAGTATCAAATTTTGAGTTTTAAATTTGATTTTGTTTGTGCAAAGGACACTAGGACACTATTTCAGCATCCACATTTCAGATGTGTTACTGCCACTGCACACATCCTGATGGTTATCAATGAATACATTTAGCCAGACTCGACCTTTTACGTGCCCACACAGCAGTGTGTCTTCAAAGGCATCACAAATTCAGCTGCATTAATCTCAAGGCTACTACACTTATGAACTCTTCATTACAGATTATGGGTGACTGAAACGTCCTCATCCACTCCACTAGTCTATAGGTCACAGAGTTCACGTTGGCACAGGCACACAGGCAATGGCACTTTCACTGCTGCAGGTCTAGTAGAGTGGATCACACCGATAATCAGCCCAGAGTGGATTTTCCCAAAGAGGAGTGCCACGACAAACATGACTCTAATATTAGACTGTAGCCCTGAGGCACTCGTCTTTCTCAGCTCTACAAGGGAAGGTTAAAAGTTGGGACTGCACTGGAAATTAATTTCAGAGGTTTTTCTATGTTATCTTGAAAATGTTTGAGGCATATAGATCTTATACAGTCTTCAGGGGAAAATACAGTATCTACAAACAAAATTCATTTCATATTAAAAAACAACAACTTTATTTTGGTATTTACAGTCATAGTTAGGCTATAGGAGCTAAATTAGCTCTGTCTACCTGTCTGTCCACTAATATTTACAGTTTATTTAAATAACTTGATGCATCTAAACAGTAGGGCAGCTTGCATTTTTGATGTATTTGTAGAACACAATTACAAATCACCACAGAAGTGGTAATTACTGACTTTACAGAGATTCATGTTCAACTGTCTGTTCACTATTCTAAATTAATGCACCGGCTATGTAATAGTACCAGCATCTGTAATGTGTTCACAATTAATTTACAACCATAAACTGTAAAAATAACGGACGTAGTTTGTGGACTGCCGTTGTGAAGCCTCGAGTTTGGCGTTATGGCCGTTGCCATCTTGGATTTCTGGAGCCAGATATGTAAATCTATGCAAATTTTGGAGTGGGGGGCGGGGCCATTGAGGAGTGCGGAGGACACTGCGCATGCCCACCTACACCGGCAACCTGACTGAACGCTGCACTCTGCTTGCCGGTGCCAAACCGCTGCTAACAAAGTTAGCTTCCATAATTCGAGGTAAACTTTATGGGTAAGTATTAAAATAATGTTAGTAACGTTAGCCAATTGCATACAAGTCTACATTTGTCGAATATTATATACAAGAGGAGTGACGTTAACCTGGTAACCTTATTGTAGCGGTACGTTAATGTTAGTGTGTGGTGTGTAGTGAGCATAACTGCAATAATATGGTGGTCTCTTTCATAAACGGTAACAGTTGAGAGTAGTCATTCGGTGTCTTATCCTCTGAACACCACAGGAGGGAGACAGCAACACACCCTGCAGGTACTACACAAGCCCCAACCGCCGGTGGAGACGAGTGAGGCCAATGCGGAAGTGCCAAAAACTGCAGTTCACTGCCTGTCCACTTGAGGCTGGCTCCGGAAGTGAGTCAATTCCATGGTACTGCACCGGCCCTCTGAACTTCAGCAATCATCTTACATCCCATCCGCTATTCAATCAACTCGACAGCTGACAGTAACGTCACACACGGCGTATCCCTATTTGCTAACAGTGACACGGCTGGATAGCTAGCCGGTCTTATTGTTAAACATGCTGTCAAATTATATCTACTGTTTGTCAACTATATGCAGTGTTGTTGCTTCCATGACATGAGCAGGTTGGACTAGAGTTGTAACGTTGCTAGGTCGTAACTAAGGTTCGTCCTATTAAGTGGAGAGGTGAATAATGTTTCCATTGCATAAGAACTTTATGGGGCGGCAATGATTGTTCCAGGTATTAGGTAATCCCTCAGGTGTTACCAAGAAAATTGAGTTAAAACTGTTACGATTTTGACTTTAAAAAAGCATAAAAATATGAATTAATAGTCTTGCTTTTTATTTCTTTGGCAAGTGACCATGGTACCAGCGGGATAATGCCCTTGGAGGTGTCCATTAGCTCTTTTTAACGGCCTTCCTGAGGCAGACGGTTCACGCCTCCAAGTCAGCCATTAAAAAGTTATAATTGACACTTTGTCCATTATCCCTTACACTTATAATACAACTCAGTCAATATAATAGTTTTAAAATTATAGTTGAAATCACTTGGCTTGAGAGTCACACTGGCAATGACAAGTGCATCCAGTGAGGGGTAACACTGTGGGCATGCCCAAGGGCTTTGGCAAGAAAAGCGAACAATTTTGATGCCACTTGCACTGATTGTCTGTTGTCCCTCTGCAACTTCACCGACTTGTTTGACAAGCGCTGATGTAGTCAATGATTGGCTCATAGTTGGCACAATTATGCAGCCTCGGATGGTCCCATTTCCTGAGTTGGGGGAAAGGTTTTTCCCACAGCCGTAAATTTGATCTAAACAGCTCTGGTTTTTCTGAATTTGGTGTGTTCATGAGCTTTGAGTCACGATGTGGAAACGACACGGTAGCTACAAAACATGTTACATTTTATTATTCAGAGAATTTAAAGAACACATGATAATGAGGTGATTTTGTCCCAGACTTGCTGTTGCACCAGTGTGTCCCCCTAAAACTACTACTACTAAAAATATTGCTTTACCTGACAGATGCTAATAAAAAACTTCTCTAACTATGTAGGACAATCTACACAGACAGCCACTGGTTACAAAATACCATAATACAAATTACATATGAGCAAAAAATTAACATGCAATTATATATGAATTAATAAAAAGTTTCTTAAAGTTTTAATTAGTAATCAGTGTGCAGGTAAAAATATTTAGATTTAATGTGGAGTGGTTCTCCAGTAAAAAAAGGGCTAGCTGCTATTTTTTTTCTCCTCGTGTTTTATTCAGAGGGGATGGTTCCTGGTCAAGAGCAACCTTTCAGGATCTCAAACATCCTTCTGAGAGGATTACTAAACATGAAAGCAGCGGTAAAAGTGGGCTCAAACTGACAGCGCATACAAACAGGGAACTGAGCAGCACCTTGATGAGAGCAGGTATGTTCCCAGTCTGAATATCACCTGTGGTAACTAAACTGCGTGGGAAACATGAAATTGTGCTTAAAATATTGATTAGTAAAATGTGTAATTCTGTCTAAAGTCATTGTAGCCCCACCTAAAAACCCCACCACACACAAACACGCTCTAACAGCTACAGATTGTGGATATAACAGCAGAGGTGTCTTGTGCTGTGCCAGACTCTGCCAACCAGAGACACCTAGGCTCTGTCCCTAATGAAATAACCCCTTCTGACAGATGGCAAGTACCACTTTCCCTTTGTTGCATAATTAAAACGGACCACTCTAATTGGACAATGATTCAAGTCATCAGGCAGTGGGAGAAGGTCAAGCTTGTCCGAGCAAGATCCTGGTCGAGACTGACAAGGATTTGTTTATTTTGGGAAAAATATCAAAGTGAATATACAGTGGATTTAAGAATGCATTATTAATCTTCAAGACTCAGATACAAGATTAGACTGCTTTTATGCATAAGTGATGCTAAAATTCAACAATGATGTTGCATTAGTGTCAGGTTATTTCAGGCTTAAACTTGATAGTAATGCTTAGGGCTGAATGTCAAAGTTTTTTCTTAATCCTCACTCTGAAGCAAAAATCTATGACTTAAGCTTGACCAAGACCGACCTGTGACCCTGACTCTAATCCTGAAGGATATGGGTCAGGGTCACGTATCGCAAAGATCAGGTTTGATTGATTATACAACTGCAAAACATATGCAAAAGTGTGCAAGCGCAGACACTGCAATCAACACTTTGTTGATACATATATAGTTTAATAGTTAGTTAGTTTAAATTACCTGGGGAGGAGAAGTGTTGTATGTAAATTTGAAAAGGAGTCCTCTTGAAAAAGACAGTCCTCACAAATGTCAGCGTGGGTGTACTGTGGCCTCTTTCAGTTTATAAATATATGTGAAGATGGTTTTATAATCTAATCAAATGTGCTGTGATGAGAACAGTCAGTACCTGATGTTACCTTGTTGTCAAGTGAAGAAGAGATCAGTGAACATAACTACCTTGTTGTCCAGTGCAGAGAGACATTTATTTCTGTGCTTCAGCAGAGTTCGTCTGCTTTTGCAAAATGCCAGTCGTGCATTAACTCAATAGATTGATCAAAAGAAAATTTGATTCTATTGATTATATTGTGATCACTCCCGTCATGTCAACTGAGATTATTGTCCCAAATAAATAATTTTTTTCAACAGCTATTTTGCATAATGAAATCAAGATTAGCACTGGTGCTGTGGAGTGTCTACCTACCAAGATTCTACCAACTGCAGGAGAGTTTTGACCCTGACCTCAGACAAACCATTAGGAAGGTAAGCAAACTGGATCCCTTATTGTGAAATTAACCATATAATCCAGAATGCAGTGCATGTGTTGGCTTTCTGATTTTAAAGGTACATTTAAGGCACATTTTTTTTAGACTAATAATAAAATAAGTTTCCCAGCATGAATATATTAAATAAGGAGAAAAGCTGCTTGGTGCAAAAACATGCAAAAGTTAATTTGCTCATTTTTTCCTCACACAATAATTCCTTGATGTAAGAGACATGGATACACAAAAAAATTTCAAGCATCTTGAATCTGTGTTGTTGGTCTCCTGGTTTCCCTTTTCAAATGATGAATTCAGACTACTACCACCTGCTGGTGTGGAGAGTTATTTCCTCTCAGGCAGGGGTGGAACGTACCTGCCAGTTCAGTTGGCCGTTGGCTGTAGTCTTTGCATTGTGTTCAAATGCCCTTTTTGGGCTGAGACACAGGCAATGTGAAGCGATGCAAAAGTCAGCCAACATATAATCTGGTTGTGTACATAGGCATTTGTTTGCTAAAATGTTAGCCAATAAAGCTTTTGTCTCCATGTGGCCAAAAAATTGAATAATACAGCTTCAAAATGTGCCACTCTCATTGCAGCCACAATCATTAGTTAAAGGTTCAGATTACTGTGTCAGAACGCAGCCTGGGTGGATTATGTTGCTCTTGAAGAGGCTTATTTACTGCAGCAAATTGTTAACAACCAACAAGCGCAGCTAATCCTCTTCACAGGAAGAGGCAAGGGTGGAGACTAACAACATGGGGCCTTCCCGCCCTGATAGCCATAACAGGAGAGGCCACACATGAATCCACTGTCTCTGCTTACTTCTTCCACCATCTGCAACCATCACCTCCAGCACCTAAAAAATAAACTAAAAGATAAGAGAGGCGATGTAGAGGAACAGACATTTTCCTGATCCTGCTTTTTTCTGCAAAGTCAAATACCTTTGGATGAGACAAATATGGAATAAGTGAGCATCAAAAAGACACCTCAGGAAGTAGAGGTGGGGGAATTTTCCCTCCATTTCACGGAAAACCGTGCAAATAGCAGAGGAGGAGGATCAATCAGGTGCATCTACAACAGCCAAAACACAGGGGAAAGGGGGCAGGGTTACATGTAGACGCTGCCCTTACAGTCAGAAGAGAGGCCTGGACTTGGCTGTGCAGCTCAAATAGGAATTAGACACATTGTTTTTGGTAGCTGGGTGAATAGCACAGAACAACACTGCAACCCTGACCTCACTTGGCACCCAAAATTGCTGGCCTGGGAGGCAGGGATTTGCTGTGAGCACCCAGGAAGGAGGAATCTAAACTGAGAGCAAGAAGAGGATGAGTTAGAGCATTCAAACAGTGACACGTAGAGGCGGATAAGAACACACAGAGTCTGGGTGTCAGTGATCAACTTTGGGGCGACTGTAGGAAGTAGTTATCTGATCTAGGCTGGCTGGCCGATCCCCAAGTTTGTTCAGCTGACAGATGAGGGTCCAGAAGGTGGCTAACAGGATGAGGCCAGGCGACCACGTGGCCCCGCACGGATTACAAGCAGCAAGAAGAAGGTAAAGAGATTAGACTCAAAACGGAGCCTGCTTTTTTAACCTCGTCACTCTTGTCACACTGACAGCATAGAAGGAAACCTCCTGAGCCAAAATTCCACCCGTTCACCGTCTCTCCTTCCTCTACCTCTCTCCTCCCTCCCTCGCTCCCTCTGCTCATCCACCCATGCAGCCACCTCGCTTGTCTACAGGGATCCAACAGCATCCAGGAACTAACTGCTGCTGAAGAACTGAGCTGGAGCACAGATAAGAGTGGACTGGACACCCTCTTTTGGCACAAGCTGAAGACCTTGTCAGCACAGATGAGGACACTGTTGCACCCTCTGCTTATGGACTCGTGATAAAGAGATTGTGGATTTTATTGTTGCTTGCAACAGCCTCTTTACAAATGACAACTCTGGGCTTGAAGACCACATAAATTAGCCCATCATGCTTTTGAAGTCAGGACTTTTCCTCACTTTGTGTCTGTTTACCCTCCAAGCAAGTCGAATCAAAGGTAAGAATCCTGTGGGAGGCTGGTTTTTCTGTCAACATAGTTGAGATTTTTCACCCAGTAATTGCCTTTTATATTATGATTGGCGAACGAGATGTTTGTTTTCACACAGAAGGTTTCAGTAGTTGCATATTTGCAAGTTTGAACAATCTACCTCTTTGAGGCTGCACTTGAAGCAAGGACAGATGTAATTCTGTCATTCTACACGCCTTTTTTTACACACCTGCCTCAAGAAGGACCAAACTTTTAACAATAATTATTTGTATAAGACCTTCCTGCAGGTTTTCTGTCAATGAGGTTCGATTGCATGGCGAGACTTAAAGAACGGGCAATCCACTTCAAGGGCAACAAGGTTTTCCAGTTAAAATTGTGTGTGACTCTGCTATTTGAAGATATCTCCCTGAAAATTGCAAATTGTTTGCTCATGCTCACTTAGAGCTAAGAAAAAATGTCAAGCAGTCAGCAAACCACTTTTGAGGTCATGAATATTCACCGTGAATTAAACGGGCAGAGACATATAATAGATGTTCACTGAGAAAGATAGCATCACTTCACCAGTGATAACATTTGCGACTGCACTGGTTGTCTTGTTCAGTTTGATGTGCCCGGGCGAGCTCATTATCCTGAAGGAAACAAAAGCCATTCTGTTCCCAGTGTCGCAGGACGCTAATCTTTTCTGGCTTGTAATTCTGCTGCGAGGCCTTTTTGTGGCTGCACCGGGCATTAAGGCCCGCTCAAACACTCCCTCCTCTCGCTCAGGCCCTCGTGTCTCTGCATGTGCAAGTCAGGCTTCAAGCTTACCGATTTCCAAAAATGCATTTAAAAGGTTGTCTCGCTGGCGTGACTATTAATGGAGGCATGCATGATTTGGCTAAATTTCAGGCCGCCTTCTGACCCGCTGGAATGGAAGTGGAAGGTTTGTCGGGTGAATGGGTCTGCCTGACAGACACTAAACTGGGGGATATTTGCCCACAAAGCTACAGTCTGTAATGTCAATGCCCACACATTCTTTGCGTGTTCTTGGTGTTGGGCCAAGTTTGGATTTGAGAAAACAATATTGTCCTTTGTAGAGGTTATTATTTAGGTGTAATACAGTGATTAACACACTTTTTAATTGTCTTTCTCCACCATTCATGTGAAGCAAAACATCAATGAATGCCTGTGTTTGGGGCCCTTTTTCAGCTCTTTAATTCTAATTCCCGAATAAAGGCCAGTAGCACAGCAGGTATGCACATTCCTACTACAGCTTAAAGTAGGTGGACACAATGTGATGCAACAACCACCACAAACCTGACCTATAATATTTTATAAGAGTGAACATGCATCTCTGTCCGTCTCGACAAAATCAATTACAAAACTTCACAGAAGTAGTTTGCATGTTTGTTAGCATTCCCAGCTACTCCATCACAACACATATTCAAGAGACAATGATATTATGACAACACAATGTATGAGCGATACCATAGAGAGGCACAATTCCTCGTTTTTCCTTCCTGTTTCCCCCACAGGACATTTCAGAAAAAGATTTGTGCGGTAGTCATTGATTATAGACAAATCATTTTTTGATCCTGTTTGAATTGTGCCATAAATTACACATGAATTTCACAAGTGGTTTGTTGTAGTACAATTTAGTTTAGTGTGAAACCGCTTAGTGAATTACATCTCTTGGCTCGCACAATATAGACTGCTGAAAACATCAGTCAGTTTTAGGTGATGTGTGTTTTGTATTCAGTGGAAACATTTTCCAGTCAAAGGTTCAGTTGTAGTGGGACTTGACATGCCTGACCCATTAACTTCAATAGTGGTGGCACCCAAATCTTGCACCAATGCAAAATTCAAATGCTGCCCCTGATGACCCTTCCGTCTTTTATACTTTGTTTGTCATCTACTGCATTAACAACATTCCAATAGGATCAACACTTGGACCTGTGTCTAGTTTGAAACGATTTATACTTCGCCAACACCAGCTAGTTTGCTAGCTAGCTAGGTGACTTAGCTATTTCCCACACACAAATGTAACCTGACCTGATGTGCTTAATCCAGTGACACCTCCCTGGTCTTTTTATCAGCTGATAATAGAAAAACAAATAAGACATGTTGCTTGAGTTAGTGCATTCCCATAAGAACCACACAGGCATTGTAGCTTCAGTGAGAAAGAAACTACTGACTTCACTTACGCGACATGTAGTCTTCAACAGTTTCAGGGCAAACTGCGACCGTCTTGACTTACAAAATTATGTTTTGAATTGACAAACATCACATGTGTAATTCACGGCACAGTCATAACGGGATCCGAAAATAACTTGTCTGTCGCTTTTAACTATCACACATATTTTTTTACAACCTAAGGTCCCATGGTGGGTCACCAAAAAGGGAGAGACTTCATCCCTCTATGATGTTTCCATGTTTCAGCACTGAGTTAGTACAACAACATGGAACATCTCAAAACAAATACAGCGACACAAACAAACTCTGAGAAAATAAATCTCTTTAAACTGTAGTAATTATTGAAATTCCAGCATATCTTAAACACAATTACTGTTAGTATTTTTAATATTGTCATTATTAAGACCATAACAAATTATTGATTTCATTATTAGTAAAAAAAAAACAAAAACCAACAACTATATATTAGTTAATGTTGCAGGGCTTATGTGTTGCATAAGCTTTTACACATGTTTATGATGTTGTGTCAACTCTTGGAAAATGAGACAACACACAATTGTAGCTCTGACTCCTGAATCTCTGGACTCTCTGGCCATTAAGTTGTGTTAACTATAACATAATCAAGTCCAGCATGGTGAACACGATTATGTTATAGTGAACACAACTTAATGGCTGTCATGGAGATGTGTATTAATGCATGAGACTGTCCTGTTGTCATGTTTATCTTCACAAAAATGCACCATCGCCAACCTAAAGCTCCGTGTCTGATGCCGGTATATCAGTGATTATATTGTTTACACTCAGTTGCTCTTTTCATTTCTCTGTTACCTTCATTCTGCTCCCTAATCCAGAGGAGGCACAGTCTATTATTTGGGTCCGATGACCTGAAGTCTGTTTTTGGGGCTCATAAATCCTGGCTTATTGTCTTAGAAAGTCCTCTGAGGTTTGCCACCTGGCATCACAATGAGTTCCTTTCTTCTAAAATAGCTTTGTTCAATGGTGTGACTGTGTTGGAGAGCGTTGACTGGCACACCGGCTTGTGTTGTGGTGTGGAATTACCCTCCTGTAATGCCTCACCGGGCTGGCTGAGCTTGTTTTCTTTACTAAGGTGATCAGAAAATTAGGGCACTTCTTCTCAGTGTGTGCAGCATCTCAGTGTTATACTTTATGGAAATAGTCCTGTCTGTGTGTCTGTCACTGTTTGAATGTTTTCATGCAACAGAATTGTTTTTGTAAAATCAGCTGGGTATCCACCTGCACCTCATTTGAATCTCTTTAAGGTTTGCTGTGCACGCACATCCCTTTTCAACTGTAATCCTCATGCGTGCATTTCTACACATTCACACCTGGACGCTGCCCAGCACACTGCTGGCCACTGAGCAGCTTCAGCGAAGCCATGTGGGGTCAGGTCGCCCAAGGGCATCTCAGCAACCATTCCTCAGGGAGAAGCAAGTGTTACTCATTTGCTTTCGCCACACATCTGTGCACTTTGCCAGCATTTGAAATGACAACGTTCCAGTCACAAACCAGCTCCTGAAAGCCTCAGGCCCAAAACGTTTTTACACTACAGTGAGTGAATTCAAGAACTCAAATACAACATTGCACCTTAGGGGGACACAAAAATCACACATGCAAAGGATTTATTGACTCTCCGGGACCCTCTGTGTTTAATATACTTTTCACAGCAAAGCCAGATGCTATTTATGGCCAGTGGCAGGGCAAGCAGCAGTTAACTTACAGTAAGAGGGCTGATGCCATTAGGTAACTTGTTGGATTAAGTATCTGTCAAATCAAATACTCCTCAGTGGTTGTTAGTGTTATCTGCCTGATACCTGTGTACACATTACAAGACTACCAAACATGGGCATTTAAAGTTTGTAAATGTTGAATTACGCTTAATAAAATGCTTCCCATGACCCATATGCTGTTACAATCACTCCTGCATGTGTGGGCAGATGTAGAATTTGACATATAGTGTTTAATCAATATTATGTCTCTTGGGGTGCCCAGTAGCTCACCTGGTAGAGCAGGTGCCCCATGTTCAAAGGCGATGTCATTGCCACAGCAGCCGTGGGCTCAATTCCAACCTGTGGCCCTTTGCTGCATGTTAACCCCTCTCTTCCCCCCTCATGCCCCTGTCCGTTCTAATAAAGGCAAAAATGCCACAAAAATAATCTTAATATTATAAACTCTGCAGTCTCTCACCCCTAGAGTTGGTGTCCGTGCATCTGCATTTTGTTAATCTACCTGAAAGCGCTGTCACAAATTGACATTTTATCCAGATTTTAAGCCATAATGTTACCATGCGCTTTATAGATCCTTGTCATTTTTACCCAGATGTTTTAACCAGTTAGAGTTTAGCATTTGGATGCTTGGATCTGAAGTAAACCAAGTGATCGACAACATCTGTGCCTGCCGGACACCATCACTAAAAGCTTGCGACATTGTCATTCATCTCAGTGGGCCCAGTATTTGGGCCTGTGCTAGTAAGTTTGATGCCTTGGAGGACCTTAACCTGCTTTTATCTCTATCAAAGCTAAGATAACGCTGTGAACTCCCGTGTAAGTTTTTACACTGCGTCTCTGCAAATTAGCTCAACCGGGAGTAGCTCTCTGAGCTTCAACACTCACAAGGCCTTTACTGTTGTAGTCGCTTTTTCTGTTTCCCTAGTTACCGTCTGATTCCAGCGTGCCATCACTCACCTCTCAATCCAGGTGTGATCGCTGCCTTCATCTGACCAAAACCATTGCCAGGCTGAAAGAATATATCTCCAATCTCTACACACTTTTCCCAGACTCCTTGGTTACAGTGGGTGCTGCTCCCACCACTGCAGCTGATGCCAAGCCGGACTCCAACGTCCCGGCTGCTCAATCCAACGTGGAGGATCCCTGGCTACAGCAGGCAGCTAAACCAAAGAAAAAGGCTAAGGCCGCATTTACACTAAATCCAAAAATCCACAGGTCCACTTTCAACAGGAGCCTTGGGCCATCGTACATCAGAATAGCAAGGGGAAGATATTACCCCTGCTTCCTTCTTCTCCCTGTGAGCTTCAGCTCCCCAACTGGTTCAACATTCTGGATGAACAGGACTTCTCCCTGTTGAAAGAAAACCTCCGTCCCAACTAGTCCTTGGGACTAGTCAATCCGACTGGTCTGTCAATCTGATTGAAGCTGGCTGTCACTCCCTCAAAACCAAGTGATGGACACGCAGCTACTTAGGCTGTGACCTTATCTTTTTGCCACAAGCCTTCACTGCACACTCCTACATCTCTCGTCATTAGTGATTCCCTCGTAAGACATATTAAATCCAAAACTGCAGTGACCCATCACATACCCAGTGCTATAATCCTGCAGACCATGGCTGCAGTCAGGCTGTCCATCACACAATTTGTCTTTTATTAACGATTTTAATCTCTGTTGGGAAAGAGTTCTCTTTTTCAGCAGTTTCCACGGCTGGAGAAATTCTGTATTTCTGGAGAAATGCAGACGAGAAAGAGCTTGTATACATAAAGATGCCAAGTCAGTTGTGTGGATATAATACAAGACAAAACAAAGCTAAATGTAAACACTGTCAGAAAACAGCAGAGTGTATCGAAGCATTCATTGCAGTGTGTGTGTGTGTGTGGTAAGTGAGGAGAGAAAGACTTGTGTGTCTGATTTTGTGCCTCTTTCAAACGTCCCTTGCTTTGCTTGTGATAATGCAAACCTAGTTTTGTTGCCAGCAAATAATAGTTGCTTTTTTTTTTTTCTGTAAAGGCGAAGGCAACATGTTTTTAATTAATGGCAACATTATTTTGTGTTTGCATCATTTATATAACAAGTAATTACATTGTGAAGCTGTTAATATTGCATTTGCTACAGAAACAAACTCCTACCTAATGCAAATCATTCACCTTAATGTAGGAATACTTCATGTGCTACTGTAAAGAAAAATGATATCTCTTCCTAAACTTCCAACTTCACTGACTGCTCTTGCAGACCTTCATGACCACGGTTTTTCTGGACTCAGGGATGTGAAGTACCGACACTTCCTAGAAGCCTCCCGACCGATCAGACATGCCACAAATGTCAGGGCAGAGCAGGACGGCCATCGGACAAAGAGGTCGGCGCTCCTCACCACGGGGGTCAAAGTGTGTCCCCAGGAGACGATGAAAGCAGTCATCGGCAGCCATCGGGCCTATTACAAGCTCAGAGGTAAACTGTGAGACCGTAGATAGACTTTTTTAAGTTTAACTTTTACCTTACAGTGAAATTAATAAGCCTTTCCTAAAACACTGACTCTGTGTCAGATGAGAATAAAGCTCTTAGGCAAACAGTTGGGTAAACAGCTGTCTGCTTTGATGTTTTTGTGCATGTTTCTTTTAGCAAAGATGCTTAAAAAGATATTCTAATCCTCTCAAATGTGTATGATTCTCTAAATCTTATTAATTAATGTACATACACATGCATGGCTTAATACACTCTAGATGTTTGTTATTTGTCTCAATTGTTTAGAGCCTAGTGAGGCTGACACGATGCCACAGAGCGATGCGCTGAAGCTGTTTTCCTCACTGTAGGGACACACACACACTGAAGCACTTGATATAATGAAGTTATATGCAAATATTCTTTGTCCAAGAGAGATGAATTGTGGATGATTTAGGAGGAAGAGATTGCCACCTTGGCTGTTACAATGGCAGAGTAATACAAATTGTTCCACAACAGCTGCCGTGGCGTACGATGTGGAAATGAGGCAGATTAATTCGGTGTATTGGAGGTAATCGCTTCGCTCCAGAAATGAGTTTGTCAGAGAATAAATTTCCCACAGGCATCAAGATATTGGACACTGTGGAGCTTGTTTCCCCCACAGTGGCAGATAAAACATACTGTGGCTTCAGGGTGTCTTTGTGCTCGTGGTTTTCATATTCACAAAAATGTCATGGACATGCAAAGACTTAAATACGTGGTGTGACATTTACTGAGAAAGGCATTCCTACCTTTTTGCGCTGTCCCAATTATATCATGTTCAATATGTTATGTGATTTATTATAGCACTGTGGCATTGTACGGTGTAATGTGCTGAGTATTCCTATGTGAAGCTGCACTGTTTGTCTGAGCGAGATAATAATCTTGTAGATAAATCGCTGAATCAAAGCAAACTCCCCACATGCAGAGATGCCAAGATCAATACCAACAATCCTCTTTATCCTCAGTCATTTGATTTCCCTGTGCTGTAGCTTCCACCCTGTCTGCCCATATTGCAAATATATATAATGCCAGGTCTATTTTTTTTTAACATAATTATACTTACCTGTGGGGTTGGTGTGTTTTCTTGTTATGATTTCTGAGAACAGTCAAAAGAGCACATCCACAAAATGACCCTACATGTCCTCAGTTTGTCAGGAAGCAATCTGGGAAGCATTTCGGATCTTCTTGGACAGAGTCCCAGACTCAGAGGAGTACAGAGCCTGGCTCTACACCTGCCAACATGAAAACCTCTGCATGGACGACCTGGCCCAGAACTTCAGCAGTTCTCAGGAGCATCTAGACATGGTGGCCAGAGTGAGTTTGCAGCTGAAATACCTTCATAGAGAAGTCCAAATTTATGGCTTTTATATATTCATACTGTTACATTGTCAATCTCTAGTGTAAGTCTGCGTTAATATCTTGCTTCTTATTTCCAGAGAGTAGCCGAGCAAGCTGAAATTGAAGGGTATGTGTGAACTTCTTTCTCAAGTTTTGTGGTAAATGTGAGTTTCCTGTTTTATAATGTGCTTTTAGACCCCAAAAAAATGTTCATAAAAAAAAACACGTCAATTTTAACAGTGCATAAGTGGTAAATAATTGATAAATAATTATCAGTGCTTTTATTTCCAGAGAGGCAATTTCACTAAGCATCAGAGGAGCTATTAACACCTCTGCTCAAAATGTTCAAAAGAGTTGGAGTCAGCTTAACCTTTAGCACCCCAGCCAGAAAAATGAATATTCAGGGTATTATGCAAAATGGTTTTAAAGATCCAGTGTGCAGGATTTAGGGGGATATGTTGGCAGAAATTGATGGAATATTCATCACTGTTTTTTCATCAGTTTATAATAACCTGAAAATAAGAATTGTTGTGTTTTCATTACCTTAGAATGAGCTATTTATAACTACATAGTGAGCGGGTCCTTTTCCACAGAGTCTGCCATGTTGTTTCTACAGTAGCAGAGAATGGACAAACTAAACACTGGCTCTAGATAGGGCCATTCACATTTGCTTGTCGTCTAATGTAGTTCTCCAACATGTTTGGCCCACAGGAGAAGTTTCAGTTTGCGCCAATCTGCAACCTCACATCACTCCTCATGCACACTAGACCTTAAAGCATAAGGCTCATCTTAACAAACTCTAGTTAATGTTCATTGTCGTGTAACCAATTTTTCAAAAACATGTTATTTTGTTTCCAGAGTTATCCCTGAAACCCCAGGACCAGAAAGGGATTGTGAGTTGAGCACTACAGCACCCACACTGTTCAATGAAAGCATCTGAATTTCTTTAGAAACATAGCAGCTATCAATACATCTTCATAACATCATATATTAACTGGTGAGTTCCTGTTTGTCTCAGGCACCTGGACGCCCCCACTGATTCTGCTACCAACCGAGGCGGATGCAGTAAGTTGACCTACAAAGTTTCAGAATTGTATTTTACTGTTTTGAATATTTAAACGTGTATCTAATGGTGGCACTATAGTCAAACAACATAATTTGGCTTTTTCGTCAGCTTGAAGAAAACCCCAACATGATAAAAGAGAACTACGAGGAGTACATTATTGAGTTCAGAGTCACCATTGTGGACCCGGCGTACAGCAAGCTGCTCAGGGACCCGGAGGTAGCACAGTATGATGACATCACACAAGAGCTCACAGACAAGGTGAGGACCAAGTGTGAGTTCACAGACCCACAGTAAATGTTAGCGGTCTGCTTTACCTCTCCACAAACACAGGGAGCCTGATAACAGAGCTGTGAGAGGGATAAAACCCCGGAAGTCTACTGGAAAAGAAGCAAGTGGGATCCATTTGTATTGCCTGTTTTGTCACTTGCAACCTCTTTGCTGAAAAAATCCTTATACAGCAGTGTTGTATTATTATGCACAATGCCTTACAATGAGATCAATGTGAATGCCAGCTTCTGCAGCATTGTATTGTTCAGTGTAAATCTCACCCGATTGATTTAATAGCTTTAAAGTCGCAACCAAAGGACTTTAGGTAAGACTCCTAAATGACCACAAGCCTGAAATAGTAAGATCTAATCATATAGATTATCTCTGACTAAGAAGGCATTGACTGAGGCTCTCAACACTGCACTTAAGAGTGACTGCTGCTGCTGCGAAACCATCAGTATGTCATTTATTTTTTTGAAGAACTAAATGTTGTTTCTAAGAATTGAAAGGTGAAATTTACAGCCATGCTCTGATGTGGTTTTTTTTAACATTGTCACAGCAATGCTCAACTAATGCAAATCTTAAAACTTTTATATCAAGCGTGCACATATAATTAAAGTAATTGCACTATTTAACACCTGTTTAGACATGCACATGTACAGTAGCTGTTGTGGTTACCACGACTGACAATCCTTAATATCACTTGCACATTTCACTGTCAGTTTGCCAGTCGTTAATTCTTCCTGTCATTTCAGAGCCTGCTTCCACCCTGCCCTGCAGTATTTCCACCTTTAGCTGTCATCTGATCTCCACACCTGTTCCCAATCCCCTAATCAGCTCCCTGGCACATATACAGGCCACTTCTCCTCACTTTCTGCTTGTTACGGCCATATGCCTACATCTTTAAATTTATGCTTGCCTGCCTGTCTGTCTTTCTCCTTCTGCTTAGTTTTCCTTTTCAGATTAATTACCTATTATAATAAACCCTTCAAAAAAAAAAAAAAAAAAAATCAATATCCAATAAAAACATATCTTCAAAATGTCAGCTATTTAATCCCTCAGTTGTAAAATAACTTAATACAGAGATACATGTTTTTTTACTGGACAGCAAAGCCCAATAAGGCAAAGCAGAATGATTGAAGAGAAACGGTTCATGTTTCTTACACACTCCTGTTTTTCTTTGCTTCAGATGCTTCATGTGTTTGAAAAAGTTCCAGGATTCAAAGAGATTCGTATTCTAGGATTTCGGTGAGTTTATTGTAATTGTTCTTTGTTATGATGATTGATTCTGACAAAACAACACAGTAAATAAGACAAGAGACTCAAAACATAAATTTCTTATACTTTTCCTCTGAAGTGACTTTAATTGAAGTGTTTAATTCTTCAAGTCTCAAGAGAAACTGTAACATTCCCTAAAATATCCTCTTCTGGGATATGATTCAGAAATGTCCGCCTCAGCTGACATCCATTACCAGTGAGGTCTGTCTGTTAGGAGGGTTTCTGACATGACTTGTTGTGTTAATCAGCTCAGAGGATGTGTCCGTGCGTTACGCCGTGGTTTTTAATGGAGAAACAGAGCTCAGCGATGACCCTGAGGGTCTCGAGAAGCCTGAGACAGACGAGGATGTGAATGCTCCTAAACTGAAGCACATCATCGTAAAGGCCTTAAAACAGGAGCCGTCGCTACCGCTGGACATAAAGACGCTCAGCTTTGAGGCTGGTGAGCATAATATCACTGAATAATAGTATGTTAGTCCTTAGATTTGGGTTTAAAAGCTGTATGAATTTTTTAACTCTTCCTTTTCAGTCACCACAGTTTATCCAGTTGCGGAGCTCGGCATGAACCCTGCTGAGGACATATCTGAGGACGACACCACACAGATGCCGACAGCGGACAGCACTCCTATCCTATCCCACAGTTTCTTCCCCACTGTGCCGGCGATAGAAAACTCTTTGGAGGCTTATACAATCGAACCAGAAACACACACCTTTGTGCCTTTCATCCCAAACATCCTTCCAGAAAGCACCTCTGCTGTCACTGATGAGGCTCCTGTAATGTCAGCAGTAGAGGAGGAATCCACAGAAGGTACTGCTGAGGAGCCCAGTGGCATTTTAACGCCAGAAACAGAAGAGCCGGAAGAAGAAGCAGAGCCAGAGGTGGAGGAGATACCACAGACTGAGCCTGATGCCGGAGGTGAGGCTGAACCTGAACCTGAAGAACAGGTGAAAGACGGTAAGGCTACTTCAGGTTGAATCTTTTTTGTAAAGCAGTATGTTGAAGTTCAATCAGGAGACACAAGTTCAACAATTCAAAGCTTTATTGAGCAGCTAAACTTTAGATTGAGGTTCGGACTCCATTTAGAGGTATTGACAGAAAACAGGATCGAAGCACAACTTAACCCACACTTTGCCATCGTGTTCTGGTTTCTGAGTCTTGATTAGATTGACGATGGGAAAGCAGTGGGAGGATGCTTTTATGGTCTAAAGACTCAAGAGACGGGAACAGCTGATTAAGGTTTATAAAAGGAGCACATCCCCTAGAGAAATACATTTTAATGATATTTGAGGGGACTATACCAAAGAAATTACATAATATCTAAAAGTAATTGGATAAAAGAAAGAAAGCTGAGAGTGGAGGAAAGTATATGAAAAACAATTAAGCATTAAATGAAGCTTACTGATTGAACTTAAACTGTGCTTTTTTTATTTTATTATAATTTAACATCCCTTTATTTGATTAGTCTAGTAATGATCCACAATTACTGGATGGTGAAGAAGTTTTCCCCCTTTTTTCCTACACATCTACACATTATTTAATATTAGTCCCATTTCTACTATTAACCCTGACCCTGAGAGTAACTTCAACTGAGTAGTAAATGTTCAACCTCATTTTACACTATCGAAAATGTCACTTGAAACTCCAGAGTCGTGCTAGTGACACATTCAAGTCACTTGATAGTAAATATCAGCACTGGACTGCCCAATAAAAAGTGACCCATTTTTTTTCTTTTACTAATACTTATCAGCACGGAACACTCACCTCTCATAGGAAATGGAAATTAGACTTGGTGGTTTGGTTTTGTGCATGGAGATGCTCCCTGCTGAGGCAATACACCATATTAAAACCCATTATCAAACAGCGGCCTGCTTGTGGTCGAGTCATTACAAACTCATGCTGTGCTGCCAAACTTTGTTCAAACCTGCAGAACTTCAGCGTTAACTCTTGTATGTATCAGGCTTGTCAAGCTGAATATGAGGTACACGTGTATAAAATGAGGAGCTGCCGAGCAGAAGGCCCGGTCTCCCATGGTGTGGAGTCTGGTCCTGGGGGGTTGAGGAGGTTGGCAGTGCAGCGGGTGTGTGAGGAAGTCTGAGAAATGAGGAGTTCTTTAAGATATAGTGGACCACTGGCGATTTGACCAGCTTAGTTGCAGGTGACACCATCAGCGGGCTTGAGTAGAGCTCAGACGGCCAGTTCACACCTCTGCAACTTTTCTCTGAAACATTCTTAAACGGATTTGTCTTGTCGCAAATCTTTGGTCTGAACTGGGCTTGAAGATGAACTGTTGAATCTTATCTGTTTAATTTGTGCACATACCGTAATGTATAATTACAATTTGTTAGGTGGTTGTAACTGTTTGTGTAGAGACGCTAGTTGCCAGACAGCCTCACTGTGATGACAGTGTAGCTGTTTGCCTGTTTCCAGTCTTGATGACCCCTGACTCTGTTTTAACACACTAACATGAGGGCCTAAAGATGGGTAGAGCACTGAAAAAAACTTGGTTCTGAAGTGGAAATTCTTCTGCAGGAATGAATGCAAAGTGAGCTGTCATATTTTGTAGCGTCAATAGTGGATCAAAATATCCTAAAAAAGATGCATGGCATGCTATGACTCATTCAGTGAATGCTGTATTTGGAGAAAAACACACAATTGATGAAGTAAACTAAAAAATAAAAGGATCAGTCTCAAATCTGAGGCTGAAAACATATTGCCAAGCAGAGAAGAAAGACACTGACCACTGAAGGAGGCAGGGTTGCCCTTGTCACTAAATAGATCTACATGGTTTTGGAAGACGTGCTCCTTCCTCAGGACACGTTCTGCAACAGGCCATTCTGACATACACAAACATATCAGAGCTCAAATATGAGTAAGAGTCAGAGATTCTCTTATTACCTAAGAAGAAATCCCAAATAAGAAAACACTGGTGAATCTTTGTGAAAAAAAGCAGAAGTAGGTTTTAGAAGAAATGTTTTCAGTTGTCAAATGAGGCCCAATCTTATGTGACTTTTGGAAAAATGTTCAAACTCCTAAACTTTTCGTCAAATCATCAAAGTGCTTGAGTGTCCTGCCTGCAATGCCTTTATATAACAACTACTGTACCTGTATCATTATTTTATACACAAAATAACCCTGTGTAGTCCTAACGTGCCTTTTTTGATATACATTTTTTATACAAGAACCTGAACCAGCTGATGGGATCACTGAGGAGCTTCCAGAGCAACAGAACGAGGACCTTCCCTTAGAAACTCCAAACTCCCAGCCAGAAGAAGTCATTACTGATGCACCTGCTGAGCTTAACCTGGACCTGCCAGATCCCATTGTTACTGAGATATCTGTCGTAGAAGCAGCAGAAGCCGTCACTACAGCATCATCTCATGAGGATGTCGTCCAAGGCATTGAACCAGAAACAGATGTGGATCCTTTGCCATCCCCTGCAGAGAGTGGCGAATCCCCCGAGGACGGAGACGAGTCTAGTGGAGGGCACAGTGGAGCTCCGCCAGTCTCAGCAACCCTGCCTCCTGAGAACCCCAACATACAAGAGGATGCAGGGTTAAGTCAGAACAGGACCAGTGTGGAAATGATCGAACCTCTGGAAGAAGACAGCGGGAGTGGATTCCCCTCAGAGTCTGATGAACGTCCGTATGAATCCACGGCTGCACCGGCCATGAGACAAGCAAGCACCCCTCTGATGACTGCAGTGGATAAGGGCAAAGAGTTAGTGGTTTTCTTTAGCTTGAGGGTCACTAACATGATGTTTTCTGATGACCTGTTCAACAAGAGCTCCCCAGAGTATAAATCACTGGAGAATACCTTTCTTGAGCTGGTAGGTACACAAGCTTTTGTGCTGGATATCATGCTTTTGCATGCTTCTTTCTCATATTTGCTTTCATAGTCTGAGCTGAAATGTGTGATAGAAGTACATCTGTGCAATATATACTGTGAATTGTGGTGTTAGATGGTGTTTTAGTAAGAGTGAAAACATATTGCAGTAGCCCTAAGTTGGTGCTTAATCTAAATTTTGTTGTCCTGCGCAAGTGAGGAAGCACTTTAAGCCTTGTCCTCACATTTTTTAATGTTAAAATTAACAGTAAATTATGATAAATATATATTTTTCTTCAACAAATTCTATTTTTTTTTATAAAAGTGTTATAAAGTGTGATAGGGCTTTAATCAGTCGCCAAATTCTTGATCAAATCTGCAGTATGCTGATGCTGTAATTTCAGAGGAGCCTCTGTGTCAACAGTATAAAGAAATGACTCTGTTTCACTTAGACACAGCACTCTGGGTCCAGAAACTCGCCAAACCCTGGAGCTTCCAGTAAATCTGGGCCTGGGAGACAGAAGACTTTAGCCTCCATACCGGTATTTTTTTTTTTTCCATATTGGAACTACATGTCCAATGCCTCAGAGAGAGCATGACCTTTCTATTTCTTAACTAACCTTTTCGAAATGCAGTATCTAACAATCTGAAAGCACCTAACATTTCTGAAGTACTCAGCTTTAGTTTTTAGCTTTGCTTTGTCCTTAAATTAGACATTAGACCTTCCTGCTGCAGCTGCTCATGTCTGTTGGTTTTATCTGTGAGTCTGGTTGTAATGTTGGCGAGCTTGGTTTTGTGTGTTTTGCCTTAATTTTTTGATTTGTACTAAAGTTTTGGCTTTTTCAAGGATTGTTTAGATTCTGTTTGACTTGTATGTCAGCTCGTCATTTTGTACAGTTTGTGTCTGCAAGGGATTTGTCCCAATTATGGGCTGTAAAACTGCTATTAAGTGGAAAGAGGTAAACAAGCAAAACAGTGAGGTAGTGCAGATGAGAATATAGGTAAGGGCTGCACAGTTATCAAAATATTATTGAAATTGCAATATGGCCAAATACAATATTCAATCAGAGGAGTTGCAATTTTCTGATAAAGATAAAATGTGTCACAACATACCATTGTAAATGAAGCATTTTGGTGCTACGAGGATGCTCTGGACTACAAATCATATTCTAGATGTAAGGGAACAGACCACGGCAAAGTCATATCATCATCTTTTATTCTTAGTTTTTTGCAGCCCTTATATTGACACCACTCTCATATCTGTTCCTTCAATACATAGTTGGAGCCAACAGCTGGCTAACTTAGCATAAAGACTGGAGAAAATAGGATACAACTAGCATGGCTCTGTCCAAAGGTAACACAGTCTCTTTGTGGTCCTTGATAGGGTCACAGCTGGTTGCCAGACAACGTAACAGCGAGAACAACACAGCTAAGAAATAGTCTGCTTCATAACCCACTATGAAATCACAAATTGTAACTCTTTGATTTTTTGGAGGTATGATTTGTCACCTTTGGTCAGAGCCAGGCTGGCTGTTTCCCCCTGTTTCCAGTCTTAATGCTAAGCTAAGCTAACTGGCTGCTGACTGTAGCCTTAATTGGGATTTATACTTCTGGGTCAGCTCTATGCAGAGTTTGTGTGAAGTGCTGTAAAGTTTAGTTGATTGAAAACACACATTAAACATGGCTTAAACACAAGCACACAAGTCAGCTTCACTATAACGCAAAGCATTTACAGACAAAGCACTTGTCTTTTGTTGGACACATTTTCCCCACAAATACAACATGCTAGCGTAATTAGCACAAGCCTATGGCATTTTACATTGTATAAATTAGCCTAGCGATGAGCGGAGATTTCCTCTACTCATATGAAGCCAGGATAAATCACACACAGGGCTTAAAATGGTTTGTGGAGGCTTTGCTGTCTTCACAATTTATTGTTTCTTATCTTTTAGAATAAAGTAAATAAAAGGTTCCTTTCCACTGAGGGAAATGGTTTCCAGCATTCAAGAATAGGCAAGAGGTTATATTTCTGGGGAGGTGTATGTCAGGCTAAAGCAGAGGGTACGGCGTAGACCCTATTTCCCCATGTTTTTGTGTCTCGGTGACTAATGAAACCAAAAATGTTTAAAATTTGTGCATTGAGCAAGAGGCTGCAATTTTACCATTCAGGGCAATAGTGCAACATCAGTGTACATCCACTGCTTGTTTTTGCCACTGACTTGCTCAGATTGTTTATTTAAGTGTCTGACAATATGGAAGGGATACTACAGGGAACTGAAATGTTTGTTTCGCCACTGCAGCTGCAGCACTCTCTCAATACTGGACCAGTTTCAAAACTAGCTGTCTCCGTTGGTCACTGAGGTACAAAACATGGGGGGAAAGGGTCCATGTTAAGTACTTCAAGTGGACAGACATGAGAGTGGTATCAATCTTCTCATCTAACTCTTGGCAAGAAAGCAAATGAGCATGTTTCCCCAAAATGTCAAACTATTCCTTTAAAGAAGGGCATTGTAAGCAAAACATCTGTTGTCTTTTGTTTGTACAGACAAGCTCTATGGTGTGATGTACTGCTGCTTGTTGAAGTTGCTTTGTATCCTGATGTAGCATACACTCATTATCTGTCTGTTGTGAGTCTAAAAGTTTGTGTTTATGTGTCCGTCTAGTCAGGCTAGTTAGTTTCTGACCAACAAAATCCAGAATATATTTTTGTACATGTGTTGCTCACATGTGTGTTACAACACTGACCAATATGTTCGTGCATGTTTTGAAGCCTTAAAGATAAACCTGCAGAGTGAGTGAATGAATAAATGAATTAATGTGGAGCACAATAATGTGATAATAGGCTTAGTAATGCAGCTTTATGCATTTTGTGTTGCTTAAACTGTATTGCTTTTGTACATGGTAGAGAGCAAACTAGCCCGGGGTAGTCTGAATCATGAGACCTGGGTCTGCCTTAGTCATTGTAGGACTCACAGGTTTGTGACTTGTGGTAAGAAGCTTTAAGTAATTCTGGTCAGTTCAAGCACCACACACACACACGTTGCTATTAATGGGTCCAATCTGCTTAGTGCGACATCAGTCAGGTTACATCTGTATGGTGCAGCAGTATTACTGTGTTGGCTATCTGGTGTTATAGATAGTATTTGTACAACTGTAGGCGACAAGACGATGAAATAAAATAGCTCACAGATTGGTCGAGGTTGTTTTGGAGCATTTGTGTGTAAATTCATGTTTTTTAATCGATGCTGGAGTGTTTCCTTTTGTTCCATTTTACTACATTTCTAAATTTTTATTGTGTCTCCTAAAACCACCTTATTAGCGTACATCAATGCAAGGAGCATCACTTGACTGCCCTATTTAGTTTCAAGGCTTACCCTGAGGTTGACGGCGGGGACATATTTTTAGGCTTGTGCCCTGTGCTCTGTGTTACGTAAAGGCCTCAGCCTCAAACTGAGGCGGTGCATCGATACAAATTGGATTGTGTGTTTGCTGCAATGCCAAGGAGCAGAGGGAATGTGAAGTTACACAGCTACTATGGGTTGGCTTAGTTTTTTGATGATAAAGCCTCTTGGGTTCAGATAAATAGTTAATGTGTTTCTCATTCATTTTCGCTTATTTATTACTGTAACATACTGTAAAAAGTAGAGGTTTTGATGATTTGCGTTGTGAATTTGATCTGTTTATATTCTGCAATTTTCTCAAGTCCAGTGTGTAAGATTTAAGGGAATTTAGTGGCATCTAGCTGTAAAGATTGCAGATTGCAGTGACTAAATGCACCTTTGCAGATTGCAACCAGCCAAAACTTGTCCTAGTCAGAATTCTTTCAGGTTTTTACCGGGAGCCATATTATCTGCAGAGGTCTCTTTCTTTTTAAAACAAATGGACCCAGTGAGTTAAGCCAGTAAAAGTCAAGTAAATTTTATTTGTACTGCAGCACATTTAATACAAAGGTAAAAGCATAGAAAACATTGAACAATTAGATAGAAAACATAAAATACTCCACATAACCATTCAGCAAACCACACAGTGCACACACTTATACACACAATACAGTTAGCACTCACAGATGGACTACAGGCGCACACAAAGGCACATGTATACACGCATACGCACACGCATGCGCGCGCGCGCACACACACACACACAGACTGCTTTTAATGGATGATACAGTCATAGCAGATCTCAGGTTATCAGGCAGTTTCTATCAGAAAACACCATCATAATGACTAAATGCACCTTTGCCTGATTTAGATTTAATCCGAGATACATTCAGGAGACACATCCTTGATGATCTGGGGGATCTGGTTGAGCTATAGCTAGTGGACAGGTCAGAAATATATTAAGGAGCCATACCATTTAAGGTCTTGTAAACAAGCATTCGATTTTGTGCTGTTCCCATAGCCAGTGGAGAGTTATAGCTGGAGCCTGCCTATTGTCTTTTTGGGAAGTCCAGCAAGAAAGGGCATTACAGTAATCCAATCTGCTGGAGATGAATGCATGGACCAGTTTTTCAGAGTGGTAGGAAGCTGTCTTAGTAATTGTCCTGATACAAAGTTAAGATTGGTATCAATATTAACACACAGATTTATTTTTTTTGCCTAAACCCAACCACATTGGAGGGGGGAAAAAGTCAATTTGTGTTGTTGTACTGACGTAGTGAGTTTATTTTGAAAGAGACTGCATGTAAACATTAAATTTCCTGTGAAAACGGAAGTGTATCTTGAAAGAAGACAAAGCATGTAACAGGCAGAACTTGACACGGCGTCCAAGAACATCAAAAACCAACGCACCCAGGGAACCTTGCATGTCTTATCTGGATGTGGAGAGTCCATGACCAAACGCTGATATGTGACGAGGTCGGAGTGAGAATATGTTGTACTAACATGGCAGTGAAACATGGCAGACTACATGGACAAGGAGACACTCCCTATGTAGATATAAATGGCTTATCTAAGGTAACAAAAACACAGCTATTCTTATTTCAGGTGATTATACACTAAAGAAAACAAACCTATTATATTATGCTGCACTTCTGTCAATATATCCCCCTAAATCCTACACACTGGACCTTCAAGTTTCCAATTAGTTTTCTTGGCATAAATAAAAACAATCAATGTCCGCACTGGGTCAGGGATATGAAGTATTAGGGATACATACACCCAGAGATACATATTATGAGCAAAAGTCCAAAACAATAATGAAACTATCACTCCATCTCCAATCTTTAATGGTTGCCCAAACTGTGGTTACTGCAGCTTTCCTCATTAATCGATGTATTTAGCTTCCTGGCAAAACTAATGTGGTCAGACGTTTGAACTGGTAAGTATTTACCGTATACTCTCTGTTCTCAGTACCCCATTAGGAATAGTCAACATACTCTATCTTCCTTTTAAATGGGCTATTTAGGCACTGAGGGGCACTTTGAAGCAAATATTTCAAACTGGTCTGAGGTTTATAGATCACTGAGCAGTACCAGGAACATCAATGAAAAAAATGTCACATAATACATATTGTGCAGCCCATTTAAATGGACACAGTGTAATGCTCTGTTGGATATTGGACCCCATTTGTGATACTGTACATTTACGATCTCTCATATATATGTATGCATATATATGGACCATTAGTTTGCCCCCATTACTCCTGTACCTACTGGTTTGTGAAGCAACCAATAAAATTGGACATGGAGGTTGGATGACTTTATTTGCTACAGTAAATCATAAAAAAAATGGCGGCATAATATTCCTTGTGACTTTTCTTTTTTTTTCCGACATCAGAGAAGGGATGAGGTTTTCCAAAACAAGAACCAGTAGATACATGTGTAACCTCAGAGAAGCCTATGTGATCGTGCCAAAGACTTAAATTATGGCTGTGTTTGTGTTATGCTGTCTACATTTCTTAGACGACAAAGGACATTATTGTCCTTAGTACAAATACAGACTGCACTGAGGTTTGTTGTGAAAGAACTCGACTTTGACCTTGTGTGGAAGGCAACAGAGCAACAGATCGGTATCTAATCTACAGTGTAGATGTAATACTTGACACTTTGCATTGAGACAAATGGACGACCAAGCAGCAAGCTGTGTGTCCAGTTGTACTGCAGGCTGTCGCCCATTTGTTCAGGATGTCGGACCCTCTCGTACTTTCTCAGAGACTATTAGCTACAGGGAACTAGCCCCCGGTAAACTGTCGGCCAGTGATAAGTGAAGTAACCCGATCAGAGCAGAGCTCCTTAAGGCCTCTTATCTCCCGCTCGGCAGCCAGGCCAGCTAAAGCATCGTAATCTCTCCCTCTCACACCGCGGCTGTTTGACGTTCGCTTCGCCTGTAGTGAACGTGAAGTGGCTGGAAGGAGAGTGGTTCAGATCGATGAACATTGATGCAGGTCCATTACTTGAGCTGGTTGACTTCCTCCCCGCCTAAATATCACCACAGTCATCAGTCTGAGGCCACAGTCTTAAAAGATTGGTTTCTGGGTTATCTGAGCTGCAGGTCTGAGACTGTGGGAATATCTTTCAGTGCAACAATGTGGAAAATTGTAAGATATGAGTTAAAATATGGCTGCGTAGATTTGATTTTACTGCACTGATGTTGTTTTTTTTTTAAATCAGGAGTTGGTGATGCTGTGTATTGTAAGGCAGAGGGCAAACTGTGTGACAGATACAAGTTGTGGGTTAATACATTTAATATATGATTTTAAGGTAGAGTTTGCTCAATCTCAGAACCTGTCAGCTATCTGTCTGACGACGCTGAGCCTCTGGCGGTGAGGGGCAGATCCGGTGTAGCCAGCGGATATCCAAGCCAGTGCTTCCTCTTGCATGAGACAGTCATTTTGGTTAATCTCTATAAACAGATTTTTTTCATTGTTGACTAATCTGTCAATTATTTCTTTGATTAGTCGACTAATCATTTTATCAAAAAATGTGTCAAAATGTTGAAAAATGTTGGTCTGTCTCTCCCAAACCCCAAAATTATGTCATCTAATATCTTGTTTCATACTCATGCCAAAGGGTTTTAGTTCACCATTATGGAGAGTGTGTAAAGCTGCCAATATCTGAATGTACGAAGCTGCAATAAGAGTATTTTGGGGTACTTTTATAGTACTACTTTTCCATGAAAAATGACTCAAACCGATTAGTAGACCACTAAAATAGTCACTGATTATTTTGATAGTCGATTAGTCATCGATTCGTTGACTGACAACAACTCAAAATGTTGTTAATATTACAGTAAACAGGCAGGTTAAATTAGTTAGATTAGCTTTAGCTAAAGCTGCGTCAGAAGCTAGCCTGTAGCTGGAACGTCAGTGCAGTTAATACAGCAGAATGATGATATATGATTGAAGAGATGTCAGAAAGTCAACGATTCTAGTTAATGTCAGCTCTTTAGTCACTGCGTTTTGGCTTTGTAGGGCAGTGTTGGTGGGATTATGCAGAGAGACTTGGCCTGACAATACAGAGTGCTGCAGGAACGAGTCCTAAAACACAGAAATTAATTAGCATTTCTGCACTTTCAGTCACCTTGTATTGAAGTCACTGGGTTTTTCAAATGGGTTTTTGGTTATCTGCCTGAAATAGGTCTGTTAACACAAGCTTAAGAGACCTTTATATTTCGTTTTAAGACATAAATACATCAGTAAATACCCCTATCGTGAATTTTGAAGCTTTTAGGCGTCTTAAAAAGTGGCTAAATGAGACTACAGAACGTCATCATGCAGAGCACAGCTTTACAGCCTTGTGGTGTCGACATTAAGTCGGGCAACAGTGGTGCAGTTTGTTTAAAGCCTAATGTTAGCTTTTTACCTCTTGGGATTGCATACACTTCAAACTATCTATAAATCATACAAGTGGTGCTTATTTGTGAAGATTATCATGCTGAATAAAACATTTGTTTGTTTACTGCAGTAATTCAAAATCAAATGGAATAATACCATTGGCTTTCTACCTAAGGAACCAGGGCATCGCCAGCGTCGCTGTCGGCCTACAAAAAAGCATCATCCCTGCAGCACTCTATAGCATGCATATGTTACTGTTAGGCACTTGAGATAAAAGCTTTCATTAAACAGCATATATTATAGATTTATTTTGGACATGCGATAGCTTTGATGTCATGTGAGTCTTTTCATGTGTTCCCGGGCTCTTCCTCAACTAGAAATAGCACGTTCTGTGTTCTTATACTAATGCTTATAGAGCTAACCCTGATTTTGTTCTACATCTAATTACACAGTCTGCGCAGTAATGGCAGGATTTCATGCTTGCATCAAAATTTAATTATGAACTATTCATAGCATTCACACTGTAAAATGTGACCTGAATAATTCAAAATCAGCCGTGTGACGACGACCTTAGTCCTGTCGTCGTGGAAGTAAAACCACAGGTAAAGGTGGTCTCTGCCGCCCTGGTCTCCTTCTCGGGAGGACTCAGATCTTTACTGAGACTTGACACCAGCATGAATCTGACATCATTTCATTAACCTAAATATTCGAGGGGGAATCTTGGTCCTTGTGAGATTGAGAACAGTTCCCTTTTTTACCTTGTAAGATGAAATCTTGCTTGAGTGTGGCTTTCCAGGAGCATCATATTCTCTCACTGATCACTAACTGCACAGAAAACTGACATTTTAAATGAGGACATTCAGTGCATCCTCTGAAAGTAGTTGCATAAACATTTTAAATTAGAAAAATATTAATTTGCTTTCCTTTTCCTTTCCCTAAGCTTCTGCCATATCTACAATCCAATTTAACCGGATTCAAGCAGCTGGAAATTCTCAACTTCAGGAACGGCAGCGTTGTGGTGAACAGCAGGATGAAACTGGACAAACCGGTACCTTATAATGTCACTGAGGCCGTTCACTGTGTGCTCGAAGACTTCTGCAACGCCGCATCTAAACGGCTCGACATCGAGATTGACAGTCGCTCCTTGGAAGTGGAGCCAGGTGAGATGTCCTTCCTTGTGCGTACCGTCTTGTCCTGTGTGATTACAGGATGCGGACGCCTCATGCAGAAATAAAAAATCTGTTCTCGCAGTGATGTTTATTCATGCTACAAGGTCAGAGCGCCTGTCCGCGCCACACGTCCCCATTCTGCTGTCTTTTTCGGTCTGTAGGTGATGTGCAGTTTAAATGTGATGCTTGGAAGAGTTCACGACAGTATGTGACCTCATTAAACACACCTTAGTGAAAGCAGACACCATCATTCACATCAATCAAAATGCCCTTTAATATCCCCTCTGAATCAGTGAGTGACAGGTGGACACCGCTTTAATGCTAATAAGCTATCACCTCTCTCTGGTCTCTATCCACACCTCTCTTCCCATTCCTCTTCCTCCTCTTCTTCTCTCCCCTCCTCTCTCCTTCTCTGTTGGGTTCAGCTGACCAAGCAGACCCCTGTAAGTTCCTGGCTTGCAATGAGTTTTCACGCTGCGTGGTGAACAGTTGGACCGATGAGGCAGAGTGTCTGTGTGATCCAGGCTACAGCACGGTGGACGGCCTGCCGTGTCAGAGCACCTGCGCTCTGCAGCCGGACTACTGCATGAATGGAGGCCTGTGTGAGATAATCCCGGGGCATGGAGCCACCTGCAGGTACACACAAGCTGACGAATCAAAGAAAGCACAAAAGGCATGACCTTAACTTGTTTAAAGTTCTTCCATTTTTAACTGGAGAATGCGCCAGACTGTGCGTTTCTGCAAAACATTAACACACCTTAAGTCTTGACACATTCTTTGTGTTTGGCAGCCATTATTTTTCATCCATTTCACTGCTGCAGCAATTTTTATTGTGTTGTAGGACAGTTGAATGCACAAGCAGGGACTTGAGTGAAAACCCTTTCTTAGTGAAGCAGTCAAGGACATTCTAGTTTTGGAAGTTGACTGCTGAAAAAGATTGTATTCTAAGTATTTTATCACACCCAGAAGATAAACGTCAAGCAAGTATCACTGCTGTCGAGAGGATTATCACCATCTATTAGTTTCTCACGATTATTATTATTTGTGTTGCGTCTCTCGGATGCTGGTTGCTTATGGTCTGACACCTGGTCGCTACCTTTTTATAAAGCCTTGACCTCACTTGAGTTTGGTGTTCGAACTCGCCAGCTAGCTGAGGCCCTTCTGTGTGGGGTTTGCATGTTCTCCCCGTGTCAGAGTGGACATGCAGGTTAATTGGTGACTCTAAATTGTCCGTAGGTGTGAATGTGAGTGTGAATGGTTGTCTGTCTCTATGTGTCAGTCCTGTGATAATCTGGCGACCTGTCCAGGGTGTACCCCGCCTCTCGGCCAATTTCAGCTGGGATAGTGTCCAACTCCCCTCTGTGACCCTGGACGGGACAAGTGGTTACAGATAATGGTCGGATGGACAAGTGATAACTTGACTGGTTTCATTTGATTGTGTCTTCTTCTCTCTAACCTATATATGTTCTCTTTCAGATGTCCTGTAGGTAAATACTGGCACTACCACGGAGAACGCTGCAACGAGCTGGTGTCAATGCCAGTAGACCCTCCGTTAATTATAACCTGCCTCGTGGGAAGTCTCTGCTTTGTTTGTGCCATCATCGGCATCTTGATATTCATTAACAAGAAATGTATAAAGACCAGAAAGGCTGTAACTTTGGTGTAAGTACCTTTTAATTCTTCATATTTAAACTGCTTTTGTTTCAGGGTGTTGCCTTTGCAGTGATTTGTGATGTTTGGTATTGTGCCTCATCTCCTTTACATTGTAGGCACACCCTTGCTCCCTATGCCTTTGAGAATACTTTGAGGGAGAACCCCGTATTTGAGAACGATGACGGTGTCTTAACTCAAGTGTCCACATTGCCATATCCGTCAAGTTCTGCTTCTTCCCAATCCCAGCAGTCTGAACAGGAACATTTTGCCTCAATCGAAAACATACACCTGAGTATTGAGGTACACTGTGCTGTGTGTGCACAGACGACTAAGCTACTAACCTCAAACCTCCGACTACAGTAAACTAATACACTCTAACAAACTGTCTGCAGATAATTGGCTTGTTTCCCTCGCTCATACGCTTCACAAACTGTCTGATGAATCCTTTAGTGTGACTTAAACACTTCATAGTGTGGCTTTAATGGTAATAAACATAGATCAAGGTCCTTGGGTGCCTTCAGTAGTTGCTCAGAGGCCTTGATCCACACAGTCAATTACATTTTTTATAACTTTTGAGGTGCACACCATCCCCAACTTTAAAGATGTTTTGTGCCAAATCTAACAACGGTGTATCATGTTAACACCAAGCTCTGCAGTAGCAGCTGTAGGTATAATCTCCTGTGGTAGATCTTTCTTCTTGGCAGCTCCTTATATCTGTTATACTACCTGCTTTTGTTCACGATGCCTCGGGTTCTATAATATATTAATGAAGCACACTGTAAACACTGTCTGCTCTCTGTCTCCACAGATCCCCAGACAACTCTACACAACAAGATCAGAAAAGTTAGTCTCAGAAATGGTTGACTTCCATCACTGTATACCACACAATGAGGTGAGGACCACAGGGTGACATCTGATTGTTGATCTTGTACAGACACAAAGATACACTTCTATTGCAAATCCCAAAACATCTTACTAGAAAAGTTCAAGGGAAACTTAAACTCACTTAAAGTGAAACTCACCACCTTTTGTGTGGATGTCCAATCAGTGTTGATGATAAATGTTGTTAAATAAAGCAATAAATTCTGACGTGTGTGCCGTATTGACCTAGAAAGCTGTGTTCTCCTTCTCACGACTACTCACGAGTCGTGCCGGCAGTGCGTATAAGTATGCATTGCACAGGAGCTGCTAGCCTATTGAGGAATATATAGGAATTTAGAAAACACTGGTTCAAGGACTTTATCAACTCAGTGGTGTTCCTGTTCCTTGTCAATCTTTTATATGGAGGCAGTCTGAGCTGCTTTGTATTTCATATATTCATGGTGCGTTCATAACTTTACGCCTTGAACTTTGACCCTCTTGCGCATCTATCCGTTACCATAGAGATAAAACAAAATGCCATTTGTTCAAAATGCCAGAGACGGAGATCAACCCGGACAGCTCTGATTGTTTTTTTTGCAATGTTATAACTGCATACATTGTAGATTCTAATATATTATATTCAGGATAGTTGAAGTACATAGGCTATACTATACATTAATACTTGTGCCCTTTTGTTGGTTATATTTGTGATTATTTTATCCAATTACACAGTTAATATTGCGTTCATTATTAATCGACTGGTCATCAGTCACCTGAATGCGCTGTCATCCATCACTGCGACTTCTGACAGCTGTCAGTCAGCTGTCAGTGAGCTGTTAAGCTGTCGTCTGCGGTGCAGAGGATTGTGGGTCAGAATAGCCAAAAAGCATGCTGGCTTATTCACTGTGACTGGATGTAGTAGAACATCCTGGTATTTTTCGGCACACTGCATTTGACATACTATATATTGGTACATACTAAATCTTTATCTGGTATACTATAAAGTATGGTAGTGTGGGGACTGGAACGCACAGTCGAACAATTGCTCCTTTGTTCTCCAGAGAAAAAGGGCCACTACCTGTGAGCTGTTGCTACATATAGACCTTGTGCTCCGCCCATTCAGGAGGAGAGAGGCAAGTAGGAGTGGTTGGGGATTTTTAATGCAGGTAGATGCAGGCAGGTAGAGGGGTGATTGGTGCTTGAATTTTCCACACCAATAGTTATTACTTTGTTGGACAAAACATAGTGTAGCTGAGGTGTAAAAGGTAACAATATAAAGCACAGGGGCTTCTGTAGCCTGAACCAAAGACGGCAACACACTTTTTTATGTTCACATTGTCCAGGGCAGCACATTACCACCTTACTTTTTCAGGTTTTACCCTTCACAATAAAAGCCCAACTTAAATAGCTCACAGTAGTGATAGCTGTCATAAACACTCACTCAATAGTCATCTGTCCTGTCCACCCTGCTGGTCTTGGTTGTCTTGTCCAGTTTGAAGAATATCTCCAGCCCGCCCATGTCCAAGTGAGAAGTAAAACTTTCCTGCATAGTAACACACACACACAGGCTCCTCCAGTGTTGATGACAGCACCTAACAACACTGCCAATTCATTGCAGCAGAATGATTTAGTTTCTTTTTGCATCAGAGGGCAATTTGAGCAACTGCAACACCCGTCGGTGTTTGCTCTCTCCGCAGCTCAGGTTCTGGAGAGTTCCCGCTGGTCATATCCTCTTGCATGGCAGCTGCAGCCCTGGCTGCTCTCCATTGGATTACTCCTGGCGTATACTCTGGTTCAAATAAGTTCGGCTGAGTATCTGAGGCAGCCAAAACACTAGAAAACGTATCCTCATCCATACTCTGCAGTAGTTTGATCATACAGGCAAAGAGATCAAGGAACGGTTTCGATTGGCATCTGGGGCGTGTTCTCTGGCTACCTGGGATTTTGCAGCTTTCTCTGTCAATACATCACACACTGAGGAATTTATTACTTCACTTGACTACTTCACCACGGACACTGATTGGACAGCCACATAAAAGGTGTCTTCAGAGGCCTCGTACTTTAGACATTCACTTTGAAGTGTTCCTGATATTCAATAACAGTAACCTTTACATCAAATGTCTTACAGCTCTATGATGTGTGCAAAGGTAAAACACCTGAGCGTGTCGTAGCCCTTGTTGATTTCTCACGTTCTCACAAACCAAATCACTATTGACTGTTTTGAGCTAGTTTTAACATGATCTAACAAATAGCGATGAGAAAATGATCAAATATTAACCTTGGGATGATTTTTATGTCGAGAAGTCTCAGTGTTGATGAAAAATAGTCTGTCTTGAGTTTAGGTAAATTGATTCATACAAAGCAAATATCTTGTAGATATAGTTACAAGGGTATTCTGTCATGTATTGTATAATTCCCCCTCAAGCTATTTTTCATCCTCCCTCTTTGTCTCATCTAGACGTGGCGACTGCCAAATGAATACAGAACATGCTGCCTTCTGAGGGCATCAGATAACGAATGTTTTGAAGTAACAGTCCTTTGATGGCACCTCGTTCGTGTGAGGAGCAGCCGACACAGGGAGACGGTGCGAAACACGAGGTAGCAGAGACAGAAGATGCTGTTTAACTGTTTATGGGATGCTGTGGTACAGACGCAGGTACGGTAGACCAGTCACATGGTGTTGTAAGTGTTGAGATTAAGTGTTCATAGTGATCAAAGTGTCTTGTTAGACAGAGAGCTATGGATGTAAGGTGGACTTAGGTTGTCTGAACGTGGAACCTAATATTTATTCTATATATTGAATGGTAGGAACATTTCCTGTATACCCTTGGCAAAGGTTGTTCTTTCCTCACAATGAGGTATTTATTATTTACAAACTGATACACATTGTGGTATCTTTAGACTGTAATATGTTGTATATTGTAATGTTATACTTGTATATACCATATCAGTGTTGTGTCCCAAAAAGAGAATGAATGTATAAGCTGTTGGGTCATGACATATTGTCTGTAGAGTCATCGCCTGCTGAGCTGTATTTATCACTTGGTCCTGTTCAAAACAACTCCTCTCACTAATCGTGTGTTTTGAGATTTGGATTTTTTACACATTTTGCAAGAATAAAATGCTTTTTGCATAAAACTGTGATGTTTTTTTGGTTTGTTGTTGCCGCTACCGGAGCACTTAACGTTTTCGTCAGCGCGGAGCAGCTACCAACAACACAGGACACTCTGCATTTAATTTTCTACAGCTACATAAATTGTTCCACCGGGCGCCAGCTTCGCTACTGAGGATGGTGTCTGCAAAGAACGTGCATTGATACTCTTTGGTTACTGGTGACAGCTACCAAGCAGTTCTGTCCACAAATGGCAGTGACCCTGAGAAGGTCCTGTGAATGTGCCAAAGGGCAAGCCAAAATCTCAAGGCACACCTGCATTAATATCTGTGCACAATAGCTTCTGTAACAGTGTTATCACTCTTATCACAGCATTAGACAATAAAAATAAGAAAAAAAGAAGACAGGCAGCTTTGGTGATACCGTCTATTGACAGTTTTTGTTTTCTTTCGATGGTAGGTTGTCTTTGCTGGTGCTTTTTTGCTCCGTATAATAAAATGATCCATTCTCCCACTCACAGCTCTCTCCTCGTAATTATCATCCCTCACACTGGCTGCAAATCAGGGCTTTTGATGTGTCACACATTTATAATTCCCACATGTGAACAGTGACGAATAGGTTCCCCATGAAGGTTTTTTTAAATGAAAGTGAAATGAATTAATTTAGATTAAATTAAATCCCACTTTTAGCTAGAGCTTGCCACTTTCATAGGAAATGTGTGCACACAACATACTGATACAGTCAATTAAAAATGAATTCATATTTTTTTGTACAGGCTCAGGTAATATTGCAATAATAATGTGTGGTTATCACAAAATCCCAGGGCACACCTGAATCAGCATCATTGCACACCAGTGTGCTGCATCACACCATTTGAGAACCACTGACTTATATCAACCTACCTCTTGGCTCGTAATGTTAGCTGTAATGTTAGCTTTCTGGCTTTAGTTCTTTTCTTTTCAGTCTGGCTGGGAACTAGCTTCCTCGGCAGGAATTGCTGCAGCCTAAGAGCTGGCTTGTAACAAATATTCAGCTGGGCCTATGCATTAAGTTACGAATACTTCATTATTTGACTCTATCAGTATGTTGTGTGTATGCATTTCCTAATAAAGATGCAAAATCTTGCTAAAAATGTAACTTCAATTAATCTAATGAAAAAACCCTTCACGGGGAACCTATTTGTCACCATTCAGGCGTGGAAAATATAAATGTGTGACACATCAAAAGCCCTGATTGGCAGCCAGTGTGAGGGATGATAACAATTACAAGGAGAAAGGCTTGAGCGGGAGATTGAATTGCTTTATTGTACGGAGCACCAAAGCAACAGTGAAGACGACCTACCATTAAAAAAGAAAACAGAAAAAAAGTAGACAGTAAAGCTACCTGTCTTATTGCTTACATTGTGATAAGAGTGATAACAAGTCAAAGAAGCTATTGTGCACAAATATAAATACAGGTGTGCCTTATAAATTGGTTATCAGTGCTTGTGATTATTGCTGGCCTCCATGGGCCCTCCAGTGGCTTGGCCCTAGAAAGGTTTCCCCTTCTACCCCTTTACGTAGCCACTGATAGCTTCTGGGGAAAGCAAGAACGCTTTCCACTACTTGCTTTTGTTGCATAATGGTTGGAAGCACGTCCTGTGTGCCGTAAATCTTACCCCCATTTTCCTGGGAGATGGAATTGCATATTGAAAGCAGGCTTATAGGGAACCAAACTAAACACAGATGGTTTATCTATTATTATTCTGTAGCCATCACATTGTGCAATCATTTACTTCATAATGATAAGTTAAAGAAAAAACTTCTCTATTTCTGTTTCCACTTTACAGGCTGACGTCAGCCAACTTTGTGGGATGAAAGTACGTGCAGTGTTTTCATTAAAATCAAGGACACATCAACTTACTGATTGTTACTGTAAGTTCAGTGGAATAACTAAAAAATACTTAACAATAAATAAACTGTGCACTGAAGAGGCTCCTAACTTCAAAACATGCTCGCAGTCAACTCAAGGTCTGCTTATGGGTCATTAATTTTCTCATACTCGTCACTGTTAATTTGCCACAGAAGCAGAAAGCATACAGAACACATCGACAAAAGAGAACCTGAAGTCAGTTTTAATCCACTTGATCACTTAATGGGAGCGAAGCCTCAGCTCAGTGACGACATCAGCTGCATATTAGCTTCTGCTGTTTAATTAATCTACACACTAATCTTGTTAGCTGCCATTACCGTCAGGATGTCAGATCCTTTTACAGAACACGGCCCACTGCAATAACTCACTCATCAGCTATTTACAGTAACTCAGCGAGAAACAGCACCAGGAGCAGGATGGGGGCATACATTTATTGTCTACAGTGTTCCAGTGCAAAGGCCGACATACAACCAGATCCAACAGGGAGCAATGAAACTGAACAGTAAATAAGTGTGAGCCTAAATAAAGGTACTGCATGATCGTCCGATGAGATGTTCCTGGTCTAACCAACACACGAGTCAAGTAATCAGCTTATTAAAACAATACATGAACACACACAACACACACATTACATTATTGTCTGTAAAACAACCCCAAACCCACAAAACTGCAAACATGAAAACTAACGTCTACATTTCCCTCGTACATAACAAATGAACAATACAAAAAAAAAATCCCTTTTCGAGGATTACAACATTTAAGAGTTTTACACGCAGCAGGAAAATAATGAATGGATAAAAAGAAAAAACTAAGATGGTAATAAACCCAGCACTTCTTTAAATGTATTAAAAAATACATTCTGTGACTATATGGAGTGAAAGTGTTGAGTTTGTTGCTTTATTTTGTCAAAAGTGAGGCAGATGGAGGACTGAAATAGAAATCTGAAGTTCTATACTTGAAATAGAGCGTAATATAACGATAGAAATATGTGTATAAATATAATTTGTTCACTTTCTTTTAGTTGTATGTTACTCCATTTATGATTTAAGTCATTTTCCAGCAAAACCGACACAGAGAAGTGTTTTCTTATCGTCCCTTTGAAGCTGCATGTGTGTGAAAACTTTCATTCTTACTAATCAAATCAAGTGTGGATGAAGAACAGTACTTAAAGCCTTATTATCCACATGACCATAAAGCTTTACTTAAAAGACAAAGGTAATTAGACCCTATTAAAAGCATGTGTCACGGTCTAATTTATTGCAGACCATTAAGGTTTCAGGTTAATAGCTAGATAAGCTACGCACCAATTAAGACTTCCTGGGTGTAGTGCAGTTTATTATTGCAGTTTAAGGCCTCTCAGTGGGATACTCCATTCAAGCACAGATACAGAAGAAGACAAATGCTGACAAACGCTACACCAGTCAGGTGTTACACTGCAAAATAAAGATATAAAAAGTGGTGTTTAAAATGAGATGAAACCGAGTGCCTACGAGCATCGTTCTCTGGTTACTTCCTTTTCCTCCTACAAACAGCAGGCACACCGTGCTGCCCTTGAACATGTACGTTTATGTTCTTGAGTCTTGTGTATTCCATGTTCGAGGATGCTTATCTCGCTGCTGTGGTTCACTTGAGGAGACTCTGAAGCATGGCGGTGGCGTACGTGGGGCGGGCCTGCTTGTTCTCAATGGCTTTCTTGAGGTACTGGATTCCGTCGCAGCGTTCCCAGATTTCTTCGAACTGCCTGGGCAGGATTTCCGCCCCCCTCTTCCTGGTCAGACCAGTCTCCTCCAGACTCAGCTCGCACATCTCCATGTCGTCTTTGCCTGAGTGGTGGACGAGTAAGGACAGAGGTTTACTGAAAGGACATGTACTTGTGCACTTGAGTCTCTCTTTTCTGACATTTTAAAGACTACACCAGGAGTCTGAGGATTGGGAACCCTTGAAAGATGATTAAGGCCACGAATCATCTGCCTAAATGATTAACTGAATAACCAAAGAAATAATGGACATTTTAATAATGAATAAACAGGATTTTCAAGCATTTCTTTCTCAATAAAAACCAGAAGCTGCTGACTAACCTGCGACCAGCACAATGGGTCGTTTGTCTGGGTGAAGCTCCATCTGCCTGGCTATCCAGGGCCCGTCGAAGTGGGCGTACCACCAGCCCTTCTTTTTATTCTGCGGGTCTTTGTACTGGTCCGCAGGCCGGATGAAAGGAATGCGGAAATATCGCTGCTGCCGGTTCATGGCCACTTCCTGATGCTGGGCCGTCATCGGAGGAGCTGGGTTCTGTTCAGCTGTAGTGGGAGTGCGATCATTGAAAGATTAGATTTGTGGGTCAAACAAACACCGACCTTCACCCAGGAGAGCGGTGTTCAAGTCCCCTAAGATTATAAAGCCAGACCCTGTTCGTTTTTCGAAACCATGCTTCTTTTTTTTTTTGCCTAAACCAACCACAGGCGATGTTGTTGAAGGAAAAAAAGTCAATTGGCAGCGCTGTCCTGACGTAGTACATTTATCCTGAAAGAGACATTAAATTTAAGAAGACAATGCATGTGACAGGCAGAACTTGACACGGTGTCCCAGAACGCCAACAACTTCCTTCTTTGTCACGATACGGCAAATGTAGTTCGGTAGAAAGAAAATAGTTCCTACATGAAACTGCTCAAAACAGGGTCTGTGGATTATCTTGAGTTACTGGGTCAGGATTTCTGGAAAGAGACACTGCTGTTGAGTTTTTCAAATGTTTTTTTTTTTTGGAGTACCATTTTGTTCCATTATATTTGAGAGAGAGCAGACATCTCTACGGCTGATATTTCCAACTCTCTGCAACTCACATCAGAACAATGTAGCCTGATAAATAGCACTGCAGATAAGAGGAAAAATGTGTATTTTTGATTTCTAGGTGAACTGTCCCTTTAAGTGGGACAGAAAACAAAATATAAAGCTTTAAAAACCAGCCAGGAAATGCCAAAAAAAGGACCCAGAAAATGCCCAAGTAAATATCACATGGAGAAACCAGGTAAAGCAGCTTTTAGCCTCTTATGAAATGACCTTGATAAGACCCAAGCTGCATCAGCAGAGGCCAAGAACAGGATCCAAATATAAAGCAAACAAAGCACAGCCAGTACAGCTTTCAGGAGCTATCATATCAAAAGAGAGAGGCGAGTTAATATAGTGAAAGCAGGAGCAACAGCGAATCCAATGTTCCCATTCCCCCATCAAACTTAATATTTCTTTAAAAGACGAAAAAGAGGGGAATGCAGAACACCGGTAAGCTTTAAAGCAGCTAAATAACATTTGTGTGTGTGTGTGTGTGTGTGTGTGTGTGTGTGTGTGTGTGTGTGTGTGTGTTTGTGGCGCAGAGCATGCTTGGTTGAGCTGAGAATGAAATGAGCAAAGCAGCGAGCTGTCACGGCAGCGGCTACTGAACCTGACAAGGCATGGCTGGCAGTTACTTGCTAATTACAACAAATATTTCTGACAGAGGCAGACAGAAGGCAGCTGCATTCTCAGGCCTCGCCGTCTCATCGGCTAATTGAATGTTAGGAAACACAGGCAGGTTTATTTGTGTGCAGGTCATTATTTTCTGCCAATGACAGCGGGAGGCGAGAGTGGAGAAACTAAACACTTGTCACCTGTAACTTAATGTGCCTGGGGCGGGGTGTGCATGTGTGAAATAGACGAGATATTCATGTGCTGTGTTTGTGAATGTACAGATTTGTATTGATATCCACAGGTGAAGCATTAAATTAAAGTAATTCAGAGAAAGAGGATGATACAGGGAGTAATATCTCCACTAACCGTAGTCAGTGATAGATTTAGGAGCCCTCTGATCACTTCCGTCATCGTTGCGCTTCTTGTTTTTGGACTTCCATGCATGATAGACCTTCAGACGGCGGTGGAACTCCTCTCTGCAGGCCGCCAGCAGCTCAATGTCTGTCCACACAACACCACAGCAGTTAGTTGTGCTCAAATGTTGACCAATCTCAAGAGACTTTCTCTACATATGTCACTTGTTTTCAAGTCCAAGTCTGGACATGTCAAATGTGATATTACAAACTTGAAAATACATAAGAAAATGTATTATTTAAGGGCAGGTGAATAACTTAACAGATATCATAATGAAACGTTCCAGGTTGAGTCCTTACAAGAAGACAATTATTTTTTGTTATAAAAGTTTTCTGACGTTTTGTGTTTAACTTAGTTAAACATGTGGTTATTTGGACAATACTCCAGAACAGAATTCTGAACACTGAATAAAGCCAGGTTCAAAATTCCTCTTCATTTAGTTGACATGTTAAGAGTCAAAGGATTTTGGATATCTCTTTTTATATTTTTTTCATCCTTTGTTTGGAGTAAAATGTTATATAAATCAGGCTGTGAATGACATATGAACAAACACCTTTGTAAAAAAATATTCAGAATATAAATAGGAATAAAAGTGGAAAGTAGAGATTTATGGCTCATACTATGAGTAATAAAAACTCATTTTAAGTAAATGGCCTTAACATACTGTATGTATTGTAAAATTCCGTACATTTTTCGACAACAAAATAAGACACTACAGGTGAATATGGAAACATTTTTAACTAATTATATATCGCCATGAAACTAAGCTGCGGTTAGCCATTACCTTAATCTTCCAAACCAAAGATAAGCACGAGCAGCAACTTCCAAGGCTGAAAAATGAAGCCAATGTGGAAGTGCCGAAAAACTGCAGGTCCTAACATTGCCACTGGCCATGGGCTGGCTCCAAAAGCAAATCAATCCCAAAAGACCCCCATGTTGCCCAACTTTACAGCAGAAATAAACGTGTTTACAGCCTGGTACAAAAATGACAACTGTATGGGGGTCGAATTTTTTAATTTTGTAACTTCTGGCTGTCTTTGTGTGTTTTCCCGCCTGTTTTCTGTCACACCTGTCTCATTAGTCCTTCCCTGTTCCCAGCATGTTCCCTTCACACCTGTTCTGTGTTAGTCTTGTTTGCTCCACCCTGGTGTTCCCCACCACACCCTTGTTGTTCGCCAAGGACAATGCCATGTCCTCCTACTCCAGCTGTGTCTCGTTCTTGTGATTAGTTTTCTGTGTATATATACCTGTGTGTTTCCCTTTGTTCCTGTTCAGTTTGTCTGTGTTCATGGTGTTGTTTCAAGGATTTCTTCTTTGGCATTAAAGCATGCTTTTTTTTGTTAAACCTTCAATCTGCCACCTGCTCTGCATTTGGGTCCTTGCTGAACTGATTCCTGACATGGAGTTGGTTTTTTTACCCTTTATACCCAGAGGGCCTCCGTATGAAACATTCCCAATTGTTAACTGATATTAAGACAGTTATTTAGTTTTTTACTCTACAAGCTTTCTGAAATTTTCTTAAAATAGACAACGAGACACATAATTAAATATGCGTGTTTTGCATACATTTCCAGAACAAAAACCTGAACTAAAATGTGTATTTTGGACATTTTCTTTCTTTCCACACAAAGTCTTGTTATGGAGGCAAAATAGCCCAAAATCAAAAAAGTATGTTTTCACCTGTAGTGTCAATATGAAGCTGGACTGTTTACAGGTTTAAATAGTCTGGCACATAACCTACATGTATTTAAGCTTAAAATATAACAGTGTAATGAGGAGTATAGGGTCTCGCACTGTGTTTTCTTCCCTACAATGACAAACAAAACATTCACAACATAACAGTGCTTCTCGTGAGCATAAGGCTATAATCAGTTAGACTTCAAACACGGCTTTTTGGTATCACCACCAGCACCACCAAAGCAAATGGGTTCCACAAATTAGCCAGATGTCCTTGGAATCCCACAGGGAATATCAGAGTCCCTAACACTGATCAGAGCACTGTATACAGTGGCAATTAAAAAGGCATCGACAAGTGTGGAAGCAGAAAGGCATCTGCTATTCATGCTGACTGAGGAGAGGGTTGGCTGGGAATGACTAGGAAGGGCAGTAATGGTGATAATTTCCTCTCCCCACCAATAAAACGCATGCTGATGAGCCGCAGCAGCTGTGGGAACATCCTCACATCGCTCCTTTTTCATCTTGTGTGCACACTTTGTACAGCTGCAGCGGCAGTCACTTTGGCTATTCAAAAAAAAAAAAAAAAAAAAAAAAGACGGGGAGAAAAATGACAGAGTGCGCGGATGAAAAACGTTTCTGGGTACCAAAAGTGCCGAAACATGAGCTGCTGCTGAATTATTTAACGTGGGGGCTGAAAACTGTAAATAAAATTGAAGGAGGGAAAATAGTCGAATCACGAGCTCTGCCGCCTTGATCTGCTTGGAACGGCTGGTTCGCTGCACACACACATACACACACACACACACACACGCACACACACACACACACACACACACACACACACACACACACACACACACACACACACACACACACACACACACACACACTGTTTAGTTGATAAAGGCGGCATCATGCTGAACTCGTTCGGGATTTCTCACCACAGGAAGTGTTGATGACATCTCGCAGCTCAGCATACTTCCACTTGCTGAGGTCATACTTTTTCACACCAGCAGCAGCTTTGGTTGCCTGAACTTGAGGACCCCTGTAGCACGGAACAGATGAACGTGGGTGTGTGTGAGAGAGAGAGAGAGAGGGGGAGAAAAGAAAAAGAAGGTGAGTGTGAAGACAGGTGAGGGTGTGACAGCGTGGGAGTAACACGGATTAAGGGTTCTATTTTTTTGACGCTGAATAAAATTTAAGTTTTACAATCAGGGAGGTGTCAGCGTCTAAAAGAACACAGTTGCGAAAAGAGCAACATTTGATCATTACAGTGGGATTTTAGTGTGTGTTTCGTGGAATTTTAACAGCAGACAAAACACATGAATATTAAAAGGATGCAGGATTGATTAAGTTCACCGCCCTTGGTGGGAAATGAAAACAGATGCCCCGCTTCTTTCAAGCCCTCCTCTTTGTCTCAGCCGATTGAACTCACATTAGAGGCCAGGCAGCAGGGGAGCCAAAGAGCAAAGTTTGTCCATATCCATGCAGCCTTTCAACTCCACTTAAAATGATGCAAAGCTCCTCTAATGATACAACTACGCAGGCTTCAATCTGCTGGTATTTCTTTGTTCAGGAATGATGATGCCAAACTGTAATACATGAATCAAACTGGTGCTGCAGAGTTTCAGCTACTGAAACCACTGCTGCAGCAAGTCTGAGCTCGTGTCTCCTGCTCCCCCGCTGAGTTGAGGCTGCTAATTCAATAATGCGAAGGATTTACCTCCTCTATTTACAGTCGGCGTAGCTGCTAATGTCTCCCAGAAGAGGATTAGCGATCTACGAATCATCAGCCAGATTACCACTACCGTTCATAATTCATACTGACTGGAAAGATGATTCGGGATCATCGTCAGTCTGGCTGAGACGTGTGCCAGCGTGTGACTTTGCTTTCGCTGCAGCCAGGACAGAAGGAGTGGAAGCGAGGCCACGGCCAGGGCTTTGCTGTTTGGCAGTAGGTGAACAGGAAATGGATGGTTGAGGCGGTCCTCTGTGCCAGCGATGCCAGCCAGCGTGTATGCTTCTACTGCACGCATGGCTTCATGTGCTTAACCTCTGCGGTGTGCACATGTGACCTTTGGAGCTTCTTTCTTGCATCAGATCTCCTTTTGGTTTCCAGGGGTCAGCTGACTTACAGGGATAGTATGAGACATGCAACATGGCTCCTGGGTGCCCGATCCAACGCTGACAAGATTACAGGCTATTGGATCAAATGAAATTTTGTGCTCGCTGAACCTAGATAAGAGATAAGAGTCCATGCAGGCTCTGAGAGAACTTCTCCTGGCTCTAACACAGAGTGAGGTTATGGAAATTCACTCCTACTGACACCGTGGAGCTCAAATTAAGAGCTATCATATACTGTATTTAAATCTCTCCTTATTCACTACATACTGCACTGCTGAGAGAGTGAACATGGAGTGACTTTAAACACAGCTCATGTGCAAAGTGCGTTAAACTGTAGGAAACCATGGGAACAGATGATGCACCATGTTCCTTTGTTGTCAGGGAATACATATGAAATAACAGCTATCTTCGCTAGTAGCCAAGACTCTAAATACCTGGTAATTAAAGCCACTAATATTAATGAGATTTAAAGGAATACTTCACCACAAAATGATCATTTGTGTTTCAATTTTTCACCTTGTGTTATGTTGAATTCTTGAAGAAAACTGAGTTTTTCTTACATGCTTCCATGGTAAAGAAGGAATCCAAAAACAGGGTTTGCTCTTGATGAATTGAAATCATAGGGGTACACGTTTAAAAACAGCAAAACTATATCAAAACATCCGCTTACAAACTCTCACACAACTGGTGCAGTATAATCTAAGTCTCAGTCCCAAACACCTGCATTTTCACTAAAATCTTACTTGGTAAAACACAGGACCCAAGTTCAAACCTGATGCACTACTTTTACGCACAAGTGTTTTAAATAGTACCATTTTAGTGAAAATGCGTGTGTTTGGGAAAAGCTGAGCATATGACAGGATAAATCACACTTGGCTTATACTTCACGCTGTCATGATCCTGGGTTTTTGTTTATATTCTGGTATCTTGAGGACTTCATTTTGGGGTGTTGTGTTTGTGTTCTTCCTTGTTTCATGTTAGTCCTTCATGTTTAATCTGTTTCCTGTTTTATTTTGTAAATCATTTGTCATGTCCAGTTTGACTTCCTGTCTTTGTGTGTTTTCCCACCTGTTTCTGTCACACCTGTCTCGTTAGTCCTTCCCTGTTCCCAGAGTCTTCCCTTCACACCTGTTCTGTATTAGTCTTGTTTGCTCCACTCTCGTGTTCCCCACCACACCCTTGTTGTTAGCCAATCCCCATTTCCCTCCTTTTGCCTGTGTCCTCCTACTCCAGCTGTGTGTCATTCCTGTGATTAGTTTCTGTGTATATATACCTGTGTGTTTCACTTTGTTCCTGTTCAGTTTGTCTGCATTCATCTCTGTGTTCTTGGTGTCGTTCCCTGCTCTGTTTCCTGCTTGATGTCTTGTGTTCTGTTTGGATTTTTTAATGAGTTCATTGTGTTATCCCGGTTGGTTTTCAGTTTAATTTTTTAATTTCAGTTTACCTGGACTCTCAGTTACCTGCCTGTTCTGGATGGGTTTTATCAGCTTTATTACGAGTTGAGTGACAGTTTTTAAATAGATGTTTTGATATAGGTTTTGCTGTTGTTCAACGTGCCCCCCTTTTACCCCAGTGCATTGAGAATTTTCTCAGTTTTTGGATTCTTTGTTCACCGTGTGGGCGTGTGAGAAAAACAAAGTTGTCTTCATACATTTAATTATGTAAATGATCATTCAGTGGATAAGGATTTCCTTCAAGTTTAAGGGGATTAAGGGAAGTGAGTTCAGACCTACAATGAAACCTCTTGTGTTATGGTCTCATAAATACACATGCATCCAGAAAACATGGCCACCTATGAATCAGGGGAAGCACATAGACAGTCATGATGTTGTGCACCAGCACTGCAAAGGACACAGACAGGCTTCATCCATGGCAGACCCATGCAGAGCCAATTCAGATCAGTGAAACAAAAAGATCACATGCTGCACATTCTGATCCACCTCTCATTTATGATTTGATGTGCCATACCAGACGTCTCAATTTGACTGATGATTTCTGAAATCAAAGGGTTTTTAATCGGCTTTGCAATGCTGGTATAAATCTGTATCTATTTTAAGGTGCTTAGACATTTCTGACTACGACAGAATGAGACAGACAGCGAGGGAGTGACTGATTATCATGATTGGTGTTCGGTACATGTGGACACAGGCAGTTATAGAAACCTGTGCCGATATCTTACATGGCTCTGGCTGAGGATGAGGAGATAGGAAGATCTGAAAAAGGCTCATCGCTGGGAGGAAACACAGCAACAGGAGAAATGCAGTTACACACACATGCTGACAGTTGGTTTACCCTGAAGTGTTGTGCACACTGCTTGTTGACTGTGCACTGCAGTCACATATACAATACCTGCGCAGGCTTGGGTCCATCTGCCCCTCCTCAGTGATGAGCTCTGCCTCGCTCTGAGCGATCCTCATGGCTAACTCTCTGTCTCGTCTCTCCTGCTCCAGCATGGTGCTGCGCTGGACCTGCTCCTCACGCTCCAGAGCCAGCTGAATCTCCAACTCCGCCTGTAAACACACACAAACACACAATAGCTTTTAATGTGACTTTATAAAATCCACATAACCCCAGATCCTGTCTAAATACTGACGCTGCCGTCTGTGCCAGACCTTTCATAACAATTAGAGCTCTGCTGTGAGCCCAAGCCTGATTAGACATATTTATCCAGGGTGTAGAGCTGCTAATGAAGGTTTACTGGTCATTTGTCTAGACACAACAGGGCACACAACAGACAAACACTCAACACCAATCAGTCCTGGCATTTTTAAAGTTTGACCCAGACTAAACTTTTTGTTTTTCACTTTATAGAGCAGAACAGAATCTGTGACTGGCACACACCTCACTGTAACTTGCCAATAGCATCTAGGGGGCTTACTCTACATATTAGAATAAATCAAGAAATATAAATCTATCTGTATGTGTAGGGCTGCAACTAAGGATCGTTCATTGCCGACTCTTGCTAGCCCAGCACCTTTTAATGTGTGCTAACCTTTTCTCTCTGATAACTTAAAGGATAACTCTAGCAGTTTGTTGATTTTTTGTGGAAGCAAATTTCCCTTCGGGGACAATACAGTATATCGTATCGTATTGTATCGTATCGTATCATATGGCATTGTATCGTATCGTATTTTTCAACTTGGACCCTATTTGCCTGTGTAAACTGATCAAAGAGACTGATGTGAACAACATTTTTAAGGGAGCCAGATGTCCATTAAAAGTGGTTATTTTTGCCACAGAGCAGCTGTTATTGTAAGTATATGAAGTGTCTCTTTACCTTTCCTTTGATCCGGTCTGTTTGTTTCTTTGTTTATTTAACCTTTATTTAACCAGGAAGTCCCTTTGAGATTGAAAATCTCTTTCAGAAGAGAGACCTGGCCGAGGTAGCAGCTGATCAAAACACTTTTACAATGCAACATATAATACAAAAATCCACAATAAAATAACAACTATTCAAACACAGTGGCCTCTCAAGAAAAACAAGCACATGTCTCTGTCACCACGTTCTTTGTGATGCCCTTAAATGCACTGATAAATATAAATGTTTCTAATTTTTATGTAGACGTAAACAGCTGATTTTAAGTTAACAAAAGCTGACAAATGTCACTGACAGGTGATTATCTGCTAAAGAAAAATTACTTGGTGTTTCATTTAATAGCTAACAACTGATCGATTAATTGTTACAGCTCTACTATATACTGCATATTCATCCCCTATCACCTTAAAGAAAGCTGCTAATGAAGTCTACAATGGATACTTCTCTCTGAGGAGCTTTAAATATAAATGTCTCTCCAGTTGATAATATATTATTCATACCGTGTGACGGTCCAATCGGCAGCTGGGATACATGGCCAGGGTGAAGCGTGAGAGCCAAAACTTTAAATTGTGACGGCCTCAGTGTGAAAGTTGAGCTGCTTTATAGCAAGTGGAAGCATGTTTAATAGACACCCTTGCATTCTGCTTACAATAAATTCATGGTAAACCCTAAAATCACCACTGTAACTCTGAATTTGACTGTGTTCAGAAAGACAAAAGTCAAATTACTTTAATGATAGGAATAGTGCACCGAAAGTCTTCCATTTTGTGAGGTTCCCCTCTATGGGAGGAAAAAAAGAGACGGGAAGGTGTGCAGTAAATAAGGTTAGGTTGAAAGACACCATGATACAAAGTTTGAAGGGAGGAAGATACAGTGCTAGACTAACCTTTGACACAGCAGAAAATAGCACAGAACACAGAGTAAAATGCCATCTAAGTCACAGCAGACACCCTTAGAAAGTTTACCGCTGCAGCTTTGAGCCTCTGAGCTGCGGATAAACAAACTCTGCAGAGAGTCTCCTGAGACGTGTGGCTTATGACAGCCTGGTGTCAACTGTCTCACTACGAGAAAGGAAAAAAAATGACAGCATGCAAATGTCCAACTGGCCTTGTGTGAATAAAAAGAGCTTTAGATGTACAGAAGGTGCAATGTACGTGTAACAGATGGATGAATGGGCGGTTAAAAAAGGCGAGGCATAATGGGAAAACTGGACGAGCAGGTGTGTGTGTGTGTGGTGATACAACCAGAGGAGAAAGATCAAGGAAAGACGTAGCGGCGTGACAAAAAGGTGACAAATGAAATGTGAGTGAGTGAAACAGGCCGAGATGGATAAAGGTAGTAGTAAAAAGGGCGTGATAATAAAAACAGGGAAGCGCACGGAGGGATAAAGTAGCTTAGTTAGGAGAAACTCGGCAGAAAGTGGAACCATCAATCAAGACCCTGTGGGAAACCCGCTGGGAATCCGACCAATGTCATGACCCAGCTGTTGCTGTGGGAGACCAAATGAACGCTTCAGTTAGAGGAGAGAGCAGGCAGTGTGCCACTGAGAGGAAACATTAGAGCCATAACGGTGGGTTTGTGTGATTTTCCTCTGCTGATTAACCACAATACAAATACTTTAAACTTTAAACCTCATCAGTCACTTGTGTGGAGGACCATTTCAGCCCGTGTCATTTGAAAAAAAGATCCTGTAAGTCGTGCAATTATCATGAGAAACCTTCTTGAAATGATGACTTCATAATTTAAAACAACACTAAGTCATTATTGTAAGATACTTCATCATTATTCTCCAGAACATCTCATGAGTTTTACATACCAACTCATTATTTTAAACTACTAACTAATTATTTTGAGACAGCCTGGCATTATCTTAAATACTAACTCGTCATTTTCAGAAAGGCTACTAATTATCGAGATACTTGCTCATTCTTTTGAGAAAGTTTATCATTATAATCCAGACCCTGATTCCTGTCCCTGTGGGTGGTTGGCCGGGCTGAGGCTGCGTCTGACTGCCCCCCTCCCCCCTCAGCACCTTGATGTCCCCATACCGGGCGAGGTGCTTTAAGTCCAAATATGGCATGTCATCAAGGTCTTCTTTAATCGCTCTTAGTCTGGCACCTCCCCTGAGACCACTACTAGGAGCTATAAGCCCCGGACAACACAGCTCCCAGGTTCACAGGGACACGCAAACCCCTCCACCACATTACGGTGGCGATTCTCGGAAAGGAACCTCATGAGATGTGAAATTTGTTTTAAGTTAAGTTGCTCCAGGGATGACGTTTCTCTGTAGGCCGACGTGGAAGTTAGCACTGACCTGGTTCCGTCGTCAAAAAGCTTATGGGATTTTTCCATCGGATTTTGGATTATTGCAAAAGATAAATTTTGTTCTGATATTTACATGTTTTTAGAAAGATAATCTTCACACCCGTCACCTGGTTCACCAGTTGTTCCACTACAAGGCTGTAAAGCCGTGTTCATCGTGATGATGTTCGGTAGTGTTTTAGCTACTTGTTTGCAGCCACGTTTTTTAAGACACAAAAAAAGCTTCAAAATTCATGAGTGGGGGGTTTACTGACGTGTTTTATGTTGTGGAACAAACCGTGAAAGTCTCTTAAGCTTAACTTAACTGTCAACCACAGAATTATTTTGGCATATAACCAAAAACCTAATCAGAAAACCCACTGACTTTGAGACGAGGCTAACAGTGTGAGTGCTAACTCATTCCTGGGCTTTAGGACTCATTCCTGTGGCACTCTTGGTATGCTCCTCTTAGTCGTGACTGTTTTAAAAACATTTGTGGTGTGTTCAAATGTTTATGGAAAACTTACAGCACATGTTTGACTTCGGAGCCTGATTTTCCAATTTTCTGATTTTCTGTACTGTAGCTCCTGAATGCAGCACTTTATGACAAATGCTTATGAAGATTTAATGCCCCACTCCAGTTTCTTTGTTTGATACCACTTTGGCTGCTACTAATGATTATAATTTATTATCATTGTGCACCAAAAAATAATTAAATTAACCTACAAAAGAAAGTTTAAAGAAGTATTCAGTATACACAACTTGCTATTCAACCTAATACTGTATATGGGTGTTTTCATTTGGAGGTCATTGTCTCACATTTCTGCCCGAGGCTGCAACAGTAGCCCATGGAAAACATTTAAGGACAGTCCAAACCTGTATAGCTTTCTCCTCTTCCTCTCTCTTTTTTCTGTCCTCCTCCTCCTGCTTCCTCTTCATCTCCATCTCTGATTTCCTAAAATATTTGGAAAAAGGAAATCTTTACTTAGACTGGCACACAACTTATAGTTTCAAACCTTTACAGCTGCTTTACTACATTTTCTACTGACAGTCCTCCTCTGCAATCACTCACATTCTTCTCTCCTCTTCCTCCTGTTTGCGCCGTTGCTCTTCCTTCTCCCTCCTCTTCCTCTCCTTCTCCATCTCTTCCTCGATATGTTTCAGCCTCTCGGTCTCTTCCTCCTCCTGCTTCTTCTTTTGCATCGAGGACAGCAGCTGCTCCGAGCGTTTCACCAGCACCTGATACTCTGTGTCAATCTCCTTCCAGGTCATTACTGTGGCCTAGAGGTCAAGAGAAATATCGTAACAGAAGGTCATGGTCACAGAATGAAGACATACTTTTTATTTCTTCTTCTATCAAACTATTCAGTTAATTCTCAGAGCCTTAAGTTGCCTTGAACACCGTTTTTAATCAGTGTTTATGGCAGAAAAACCTGATGAGACTCCTTCAGGGTGACAAACATGCTATCCTGAATTTTGTTTACTTTCAACAAGGCGAGGGGACATTTTTGAGGTGTGACACCGAGTGCACTTATAGCCTGACTCGGCACACACTCCACCGTTACCATGGCGCAACCCTCCCATGTGGCAGCGAGAGAAGACACTGACTGACACCTTGACTGTCACTTGCACACTGCAGCCACAATGCTCAATTCCCCACTATACTTGTCTGACAATCAGCGGGGGGAGAGGAGGTCACCGTATTGTGAAGATTCATTAGACTGAGTCTCTAACAGTGACACGGGGAGGGAAGATGACAAGGTCTTGTCCCCAACGCATAGAGGTCTGAATGACAGCCATCGGCATCTCATGCATTATTCATACAGAGACGCCGCGCCAGGAGCAATTTCTAAGCACTCAGGACGCCATGAGTGTCGACAGTGGGGCTGCTAATATGCTAACAGAGGACGATAGGGGAGTGGGAGAGGCTGATTTGGGGGAGAGGGGAGAGAAAGGTGCTACGGTGTCAATCAAGACACCCAGAGGAACCTATGAGCGCTCTAATCAAACCTGTTGAATGCATACAGGTAACTACACAGCACCAAATCAACACTATTAGGCAGTCAGAGCCCAGATATCATGTGGATGTGTTTGTGATGATCCGCCGTACCTACAGGGTCCAATAAGACGGGTGCTTATTGCACAGGGAGAGCTGGGATTTCACTAACCGAGTTTGATCATTTAGCAAAACAGCCTCTCTAAATTATATTATTGGAGAGGAGAGGACTTCTCCTTCACCTAGCTCTTCTTTTTTATCCCGAGGTGATTGAAAATATTGATTCCGAGAGGAGGAATGAGAAAAGGGCACAGCACACTTAGGAAAGGGCATAGTGTACAACAGAAGACTGGCTGTGCCGCCGAGCTACAGGTGTGAATGCAGACAGCCATATAAGTCTGAGGCAGTCACGCTTAAAGCGGGGAGTGTGCTCGGAAAATTCTTCCGCGGATAAACACGTATAAATACAAACAGCCAAATGTTTCATTGCTCACACTGTATCATGCTCAAAGCACCTGGAAAAACGTGTTGACATGAGCAGCTTTAGAATCAGCAGAGCAATAATTCTGGGGTGATATGAAAGAGGTGAACACAGACTCGCCTTTATCTTTGCTAACAGAGCGTCTATGGAGGCAGCCAGCTCCTGGACCTGTTTGGCCATCTCCTGCTTTCCCTCCTTCAGCCCGCTCACCACCTCGTTGAACCGCTCCATGTGCTTCTTCAGGTTTCGAACCTTCACCATACCATCAATGCTGCGAGAGAAGAGAAAAATGCAAATGTTCATATAAATGTGTCATCAAGGGCTGGTACCTGCTGTTATTCCACAGGCTAGTTAATAACATGTCAGGCAGGAAATCCAAAGTGTGGGATCATTTTGAGAAGGTGAAGGACGAACCCAAGGTGATATGTAAACGCATCTTCATTGGTCGACTACAAACATGACATATCATCTGAAACATGTCAGTAGCTACATGCCCATTAGCCACTTAGCACAATCATTACTGCTTTGCCGACAGCGTCATTAACAGGCGGCTCGCTCAGTGTGTGACGTGCACTTGTAGATAAAATATAGGCCTATATTAATTAAGGTTCATTAGTACAGTTTTGTATTTCTCTGTAATGTAGCACAGTGTTAACAATGTTACTGATACTATTCTTTCTCACATCTTCAACTCAAACCATTGTGTTGCCCTGGCCCTAAATGATGACTACTGTTTGTAGTCAACATTTTTGAAGACATGTTGAACACAGATGCATAAACATGAATTATTTCACTTCATTTTGATTTGGGATGACAACTACAGTTATGATAGTTTTGTATTTTGAATTTTATTTTATTTACTTTTAATTATTTTATTAGAATTTTTGTTTTCAGTTCTTGTGTAGTTTCAGTTAGATTCCAGAGTGAGTTTGCTTGTTTCAATTTATTTTTTATTTTTTGGTTAAAAGTGTGAAGTTGTATTTTAGTCTTTGGTAGTCTCAGTATTAGTTTAATTTTTTAAATTATAATAATGTGGTGTATTTGTCAGGGGCGAGATTCAAGAAGTTCAGTATGGGTATTTCAGTCGACTAAAATGATTTTTTTAAACGTATTTTTAGTTTTTAGTGTAATTTTAGTTAATTATTATAACCTTGGTAAAACAAAAAAATAAAAAAAAATCCAACTTCACTGTTAGCTTGTAGATTACAGTAGCTAGCAGAGCAATATTATGGGTCAGAGGTGTGTGTTTGGATCTCAGTTAGCAAAAACTTTGCTTATATCTTTATATGAGCGCATGGTTGTGTTCTGATTTACCCATTTCCCCCCCATCCTCCACTTCCTGACTGTAATGCAGATGAGGGAGGTGTGGATGGAGGCCAACATTTCTTTACATTACTGTGCCAATCCGTATTCGCCAAGCTGCTCCCAGTATCAAGCACTTTAAATATACCCTTCATAGCTGCATCCTGACCACATATTCTGTTTCACTCTGAAACACAAGTTTTGGTCTTTAACATCTTTGATGCCTTTTTCCTAAAAACTGATAAATAACTAAATGATCTAAATGTGCGTATGCTGCCATAAAACATTCCCTCATATATCTATATACACACACTGCCACTAACAATCAAAATCTGAGTCTAAAAGAAAAAACTTGAAACTCATCATCTGGATGGCTGCTTCCACAAAGGCCATTTTTCCAAATGCAACCCAATACAGCGAGACACGCGGCATTTCCCAAAGCAGTACAGTGAGACATCAGTTCTCCGCAGATGACTTTCTGAGATTGATTTGAACTCTTAAATGCACAATGCGAGTGAAGCCATCAAAACCCGCCAAGCGTGAATCAGTTTAAATAAAAAGCACAAGAGAGTTCAGGGTGAGAGGGAAAAAAAGAAGAGAGCAAAGGGCACAGACAAGCAGGAAGACGGTAAAAATGATGAATGTGTGTGAGCTTGTGCGTGTGCGTGTGTGTGTGTGTGTGCGTGTGTGCATGCGTATGTGCGCACTGGGCACCAGAACCAGGAGGAGACTACTCACCGTGGCTTATGCTTCCTCTTACACAACCACATGCGGACAGTCTTCTGAATCTTAATGCAGGCCTGAGCTCTGTAGCTCATCTTGTTCCGAACTGTGGAAGACGAGGGGAAAAAAAGAGGATTCAAACAGAGATGTAGAAAAATAATTGTTGTAAGAACTTTATTTTTAAAGATGAATATGTACCTGAAAAATTAAAGCTCAAATTATGCCACAGCCAATGTCACAGCCTTGTATAAACTGCTATAATGGGTAATATTGATCAGGCACAAAAACAGGCAGTGCAGAATATCGTACACACACTACATCTCTCTCACACTCTCACACACACACACGCATATGAAAGTACGATAATAAGGTGAGGTGTTGAAGGAAATAAATGACCGGGACCGAGGACATAAATTTCCTCAGGTCATTTATGCAAGAACTGCGTGGTCAAGCAGAGGCGTCGTTCTCTTCTAACTCTAATGTAATTTCATTTGATGCTTTCACACAAATAATCAGAGGCCTGCCTGCACTTTGTTAAATGGTGGAAATCAATAACTTGGCACAGAGTGTAATGGTTCAAGGAACTGCTTTTAGAGTACTATTCCATATTGCTAGAGGCTGCCGCTCTCAATATTCAGAATGAATGGGAAAGCGTGAAATATGATTTAGTGTAGCTATCAGAGCTATATAATAAAACTGTGGGGGAATGACAAAGCATCTTATACATCACGCAGTGGAAAGTGAAATAACTTGACTAACAAAAATAACTTGTGCTTCTGGCCTTTCTTCAATTATTCTTTTTCTCTTTTTTTTTTTAAATCATTTGCAGTTTTTGTGTAGAAGTGTTGAGGGTTGTAGCCTGGGTTTAACCCGTTTAATACCAGTGGTCGCAATAATAACCACCAAAAAAACGTTATCAGTTTTAAAGCTCTAAAAATGTTAAGGAATGATGTGTCAATGCATTTCCAGCAACAAAGGGCCTCAATGAAACACGTGCAGTGTCACATGTTTAGTATATGACCAGAGCCGTTTACTTCCTGGTTGCACCATGAGGCAAGGAAGGCTGCATCAAAGCTCCCAAACAAAAGGTTAGTTAAGTGTGTTAACATAAAGATAGGACAGTACTTATACACATACATAGTTGTTGTTTTAGATCACTTTGAGTAAAATTTCGGATATGTGGGTTCTAGGTAAAAGCCAAGGCAATGCATACAATCTTATAGTCGTCCCTCAAAATAAAAAAAAAGAAGCTGTCTCCAGTGATTGTGACAGCGATGGGTCAGGTATACTATGAGGGGGAGACAGGCCATTTGCTGAACTTGTGCAAACAGTCCATGACAGGAACAACCTTATCAGTGATTATGACCTCCCCCTCCAGACCATTCTCATTAAAAGTCGTCAGATACTACACCTTTGTCAATGATTTGGACATCGAATGCAGGAAAATCAAATGAAGGTGGAAGTTGTTGCGTCTCCAACTTTTTGACCCACACGTTTGTGCATGCTGCTGTGCGTTCTTTTGTTGACGACTGCATAGTTTTTCTATGAAATAAAGTCATCTTTGGTATCATTTTTCCCAACTGGAGCTCAGTAACCTAACGCAAGTTCTTCATGGTTCACTCCTGCAACTTGACTGGATGCTTTAGGATTAGTTCAGACAAAGTGGATGTTTGGGAAATGAGTTGATTTGTGGCACACTTGTTAAATGACATACCCTTTCATCTTTGGGTTCAGGGGAAGGTATCAAGTATTTTCAAGTCAAAAGGTTTAAGTCCAAATGAAGTTACAAGTCATTGGTGTTGAAGTGCAAGTCAAGTTGCAAGTCTGTTTTGATTTTGAAGTCTAAAGTCACCAGATTTGTGACTCCAGTCTGACTGAAGTCCAAGTCAGATGACTCGAGCCCACACCTCTGGCATAATGACAGACACACAAACAGTTCATCAGGCTACACATACGCTAAATTCTTAAAAATGGAAGTTAAATCATGACTTTATAGGAAGTGTCACCACCTAAAACAGACATAACCCAGGCAAAGACCATATTAAATGATTAGATATTTTACTCACGATCCTAAAATACACTAAAGCAGGCATACTAAAGTTGCTGTGCCCGGGGGCCATGTTTGCAAAATGACTGTGGGCCAAGGACAACAAACATGAATATTATTTATCACATAAAGTGAATAAGAGGTAAATCCAGTCACAGCAGCCCTGCATAGGTCAGCTGTCTGCAGGAACATTTCTAGGATGAGGGAAATTCATGGCTTTGCCTGGGGGATCCTCCCCTGGCACTTTTTTTTATATATATATTTATATATATATGTATATATATATATATATATATATATATATATATATATATATATATATATATATATATATATATAAACAAGCTTTAGCTGAAGGCCAAAAAACTTCACAGTGTAAATCAATTTATTTTCACTGTGAATTAGAAAATGGTTGGCTGGACTCCTGGCACTGTAGCCTGGGCCAGATTTGGCCAGCTCAGGATAGGGTGCCTATGTTAAGTTGAGCATAACCACTAAAATTGACCATTAGAGAAAACAGACCATCAGAATCATTCCCTCGCTACCCTGCAGATGCTCGTACCGAGGCTGCTTGAGTTATACATCACAAGATCTGTCCATTAGATTGAACCTACGTTTGATGACAGACAGGCTGCACCACTGGACCTTCTTCCAGCGGCTGCACACCAACCACGTGTTGACTTTCTTCAGTAGCTCTGCGAGGTGGTCTGGATCTGACTTCATGATCTGGTCAAACTCAGCAAACTGATGCACGCACACAGACACAAAATTAACAAGTTAAAATATGATCCATGTAGTTTAAGAAATATTCATAGAGTTCTGTACAATGATCTGAAACATTACTGCGAAATGAGTTCTGTTAACTTCTCTGTACCTTTCCAGGGCGGAAGAACACCCTGGTCAATCCAAACTTGAAGTCATTGTCATTTAGTCCCAGAGCTTTGAACAAAGCCTGCAAAAATACAAATACACACTCAGTGACACAGCAGTATTGTATAAGAGGTAAAAATGTGGGGCACTACACTGTTGACGGGTCAGTGTAGCTATAGGCTTTTTCTTACACAACTAATTTGGCTTTATTTAAACAGATATTAACAATAATCATCTTAAACAATGAGTGCACTTTGTGTTTCTCCAGTGAAGCATAAACATGAGTTTACGTAATCCCACCTTGCAGAAAAGTCGTGGATTCAGGCGTGTGAGCTTGTCAGGCATGTACTGTTTATACATGTTGTAGAGCTCATGGAAGGGGGCTCTGGAGGGAAAACCCCCCTGCATCAGGTCCAACACTGACACCATGCCTGATCAAGACAAACACACAAAGAAAACAGTGGTCTATTGAAGAGAAACTGAAAACAATACAAGTTCAAAGGTAACCAGCCTATCAAAGGAACACTATGAGCCTTAATGCAACCAAGCTCAAACCTGCAACATACATTATTCTGTTAGTACCTCATCAGTGTCTGATGTGTGTTTGTGTGTGCACGCAAGTGTGAATGCAATGCATGAAAGAACAATGTTGCTTTAATGCAATCACAAAGGCGGTGGCAGGGTCATTAACTTCTGCATCAATCACAATAGCAGTATGTAGTGACGTCAGAACACACAATTTAGCACCATTTTATGCGGGTTTTTTTTTGTTTTTTTGAAAGCGAACACGAAGAATGAACAACGTGCCCCAAAGTGAAGGTGCAACATTTACAAAATCCCCATAATTAATCTAACGTGACAAGGAAACCATCTATAAACTTGACAGTGTCAAACAAGGACAAACTGCACTGAAATACATTACAACACACAAAGTCAGATGCCTCCAAAGGTTTTTCCAGTCACCACAGTTGAACACAATTCAACCTTTGTGGGAAGCAGTGGGAGGAAATGTAAATTGTAGTCATTTTATGTCTTTTTGAGGTTTTTTTGCCCCTTTCCGTAGTCATGCTGCATGTCTTTGTGTCTCCTCGCAGTTGTTTTGCATCTCTTTGTGGTCATTTTGTGTCTCTTAGTAGACATTTCTGTCTCTTTGTGGTTGTTTTGCCACTTTTCATAGTCACTGTGCATCTCTTTGTAGTCATTTTGGATCTCTCTGTAGTTCCTTTATGTCTCTTTGTAGTCTCTTTATCTGTCTTTGTGGTTGTTTTGCCCCTTTCTGTAGTCATTTTGCATCTCTTGTTGTCTCTTTGCACCTGTTTTGCATCTCTTTGTAGTCATTTTGTGTCTCTTTGTGGTTGTTTTGTCCCTTTCTGTAGTCATTGTGCATCTCTTGTTGTCTCTTTGCACCTGTTTTGCATCTCTTTGTAGTCATTTTGTGTCTCTTTGTGGTTGTTTGGCCCCTTTCTGTAATCACTGTGTGTCTCTTTGTGTCTCCTTGCAGCTGTTTGCATCTCTTTGTTGTCATTTTGGATCTCTCTGTAGTTGCTTTAGGTCTCTTTGTAGTCTCTCTGTGGTCCTTTGCATTACTTTGAGTGACATTTTGCAGGTGAAGCCGAGGGGGACACTTTGAGCCCCTTGGCTTTCGCCCGGTGGACCTATCCATTAATCCATCAATGATTCAATGAATACACTTCAAGTGGGGTGACCCTGGAATTGCTTCACTTACAGTAGAGCTACTAAGATATCTTTAGTATATTCACTGATCCGAAAGATTATAAATATAACAACTCCTGCTCTAAAATGTCACAGTACATTCTGTACACACTGTCCTTGGTCCTACCTGAGCACTGCAGCTGTGAGAGAATCAAAGCTCCTTCAAACTTGTGGCTGACCATCTTCAGGTTGGGTTTTACACAGCGGATGAAACTTGAGCCCTGTGCACACATAGATTAATAAGGACTGATTGATCCTGAGTAGGAAAGTATATACAACAAAACAGAGATAAAACAGACATATCACTCACTGTACTGCGGAGCTTTTCCAGCAGCAGGTTTAGCTGGGTCTGTGTGTGCAAGCAGACAAAATGAGATGGTTATTGGTTTATTTATAATGTTTCATAAAGATCGCCCAGACAGTAATCTAAATGAGGTAGTAGGGAAGGAAGCAACCAGAGTTAACAGTCATGGAGGGATTAAGGCAAAACAAGCCAAATTATTTGTATATCATCCTTCAACAATGAGGAAAAACAAAGTGCTTTATATAAAAGGCATTAGACTAAATAAAAAAGAAACATAAGGCAATATAGGAGGTAATATAAAAGACACATTCACAGGATATAAAGGATCCAAACAAAGTAAGAGAAGATTACAATTTGATAGAACAGAATAAAGATTAAACAGTAAAATAAACATTACAGTGGAGCTACAGTGCAGTGTGAGACATTAATGAATGGTCCCAAAATAATTTAATAAAATGCAATGGCAAACAGTCTTCTGTCCTGATTTAAAACAACTGAGAGTTGGAGCAGACCTCAAGTTTTCTGGGAGTTTGTTCCAGATATGTGGAGCAGAAAAACTAAATGCTGCTTTTTCTGTGTTCAGTTTTTACTCCGCAGACACTAAGCAGACCTGTCCCAGACGATCTGAATCAGCTGCAGCTGTCTGATCAGCGTTACAGTGGGCGAGCCGACTGAGGATAAATGCATGGAAAAGTTTTTCTAAATCCTGCTGAGGCGTAAGTGCTTTAATTCTTGAGGTATTCTTAAGGTGAAGGTAAGCTGATTTTGTGACTGTCTTAATGTGGAAAATGTGGAAATGTTAAAAAACACAAATTTCTGGCCTGGTTTGTGGATTTAAACGTTCTGAATTTAAAATTAAGCTCAGCACTGACTTTTAAATCATTCTTCTTTGGCTTCAAAAACAATGACTTTAGTTCAGGACCACTTTAAGTCAAAGAAAACTTTATTTCCATTTGCAGTATTATATTTGCTCTGTTCTGGGGCCTCTCTGCCTCTCCTCAGGCCTATGCAGAAAGCCTCTTCTACGCGCCTACATGGAAAGCCTAAGGCAGAGAGAGCACACCTCTCCGCCCTTCCTCATGCAAACAAGTAAAGCCTAAGGCAGAGAGAGCAAACCTCTCTGCCCTTCCATGTGCCTTTTTGTTGTGTGTGTAATTATGATGAGATATTGTGTTGCTTTCTTTTGTTTTTCATGTTAAATAGAAGAGGCCCCAGGAAGGAGCCTTGGGGTTCTCCGCATGTAATTTTTGTGTGCTCAGATACTGTATATACATACAAATCAACACAAAATAGTGTCCTTCAAATAGGATTACCACCAGTTTAGTTGTGTGCCATAAAGTCTGAACTAGTTTTCCTGTCTGTCCAGTGATATGTTGTGGTGAACTGCGTCGAATGCAGCACCGAGATCCAATTCTACCAACATGCAAACTTTTTCGCTGTCTGTGTTTATGTGGATGTTATTACAGACCTTAACAACCGTCTTATATTTCACATTACATTTTACAGACAACTTACTTTGACAGAATGTATCTGTCCTGTTTCCCGGTGAAGAAAATAAAGACCACATTTCCTCTCCATACAACACACTCTAGCTATTAGAGCCTTTTTGAATCACACACACATCATCTTTGTGCTTGAGTCTATATCTGGTGCATTAGTGATAAAAGCAAAGAAGCGACATTAATGGTAAAGAAACCTCAAATCTGAGGATGGAGCTGGATTTTTTTTGGTTGTTGCTGGAGCATGAGACATAACTGAAAGGTGTGTGCTTCTGGCTCACTCAGCACAGTTTCGTGTGTGAGTGTTTCATTCTTTCTTTCTTTTATGTTTTCACTCTCCTGGTTTCCTAACACCTCGCTTTTATACCTCAAGCTGACTTTATCCAGCTTTATCCACCAAGGAAGGTTTTCTCAGAAGAAAGAGGTGGGAGATGGAAGAAATCTAAGAGAGGGGAACCCTGAATACGAAGGAAGGACGGAAGGAGAGTGGAAAGGTTAAAAAGTTACACCAGAGGTTTAGGGATAACAAAAAAGTCTGAGAAGAAGAGTACTGTGAACTATCTTACAAAATTGTACTCCTCTAAATCAGTAGGCAATACGAGACAGCAAATCAGTGTATCTAAAAAAGTACTGTACATCTACATAATTTTGCATGGAAAACCGCATATCAAATTAAATTGTTGTATTTTGCCACACATACAGCTGGGCGAAACCTACAAATATACTGTAAATATACTGTAATCTACATGTCTTTGACAATAAAAGACATTAACACAAAATTGAATTTGGTGAAGTAATCCTTAGTATGAAAAAAACAGAACTGTATTTTCTCAAAATTATTTACTGAAATATAAACTGAAAAGTACAAATGAGCAGGTTTTATTTATTTCTATTTATGGTCAGTGATTAACAATGAAAAATGACCTTGAACTTGTTGCCAACGCTGATGAAGCTGAGTTTGCCCGCCTTCTGTTTGGAGTCCTTGTTGGTGATTGAGTTCTCAAACAGCTCTCGAACAAATTTGTCTTTCGATTCAGACACTAAGCTCTCCAGGGACATGTGGAGGGCATCGTTATTCTTCTCCACAAACCGAGTCTGTGGACAAAAACATGCAAATGCGTACATTTATGTGAGGGGAAGATGCAAAAACGAATGGAGAAAGCCTGAATCCCTGCAGACTACATAACACATCACCAAAGCAACTTATTTAGTTTGTTTTTTTATTTGTTGTTTTTCCTTTGCTGGAAAAATAACATGACAGAAAAAGTGTGACATGTATACATATATACACAAAACATAATAAAGACAGAAGTAATGGACAGACATATTGACAGTAACATTAAGTATGATGGTGTACAGTACATGTGATGATGTGATAAGAAACCAGGTGTAGAGCTAAGATTAGATTGGGTAAAGTGTGTGTGGATGTGAGAGGCAGTGATATGCATATGTGTGAATAGGCTGATGTGTGGAGGAGAAGCAGGCTATGAGATGTGTGATGGAGAGAAAGAAAAAGTCTATCACAACACATTTATGTTTGTGTTTGCTCTTCCTCGTTTCATGTTATTCCTTCATGTTTAATGTGTTTCCTGTTTTATTTTGCAGACTCTCTCCTCATGTATCATGTCTGGTTTTACTTCCTGCCTTTGTGTGTTTTGCCGCCTGTTTTCTGTCACACCTGTCCGTTAGTCCGTCCCTGTTCCCAGAGTCTTCCCTTCACACCTGTTCTGTATTAGTCTTGTTTGCTCCACCCTTGTGTCCCCCACCACACTTGTTGTTAGCCAATCTCCATTTCACTTATCGTCGTTCCTGTGATTAGTTTTCTGTGTATATATACCTGTGTGTTTCCCTTTGTTCTTTGTCAGTTTGTCTGTGTTCATCCCTGATGTTGTTCCCTGCTCTGTTTCCTGCCTGGTGTCTTGCATTCTGTTGGATTTCTTCCCTGAGTTCATTGTATTATACCAGTTGGTTTTCATTTTGGTTTTGGTTGTTCTGTCTTTTGGATTTTGGATGGTTTTTATCAGCTTTATTAAAGCTCACTTTCTGTAAACCTTGAACCTGCCTGCTGCTCTGCATTTAAGTCCTTCCTGTACTGATACATGACAAAAATGGATGTTGCTGCAAAGAAGCTACATAGTCTTAAACATCTTTAATGCACAGCACATAAGATCTATACAATCAGCACAGTTTCAAGTTGGACACCCGAGATGAGTGTCACCATCTCAGTATCTGACCAAATGTATCTTTTTTGTTCCTGAGTTGTGACGTTGAATAATAGCCAGAAAATGATGATGTCACAGTAGAGATGACCTTTGACCTTTTGGATATAAAATGTCATCACATCATCATTTTATTTCGATAGACATTTACATCTTGTCATAATTGGCGTATGAATTCTTGAGTTGTGGCCAAAAACTTTAATCTGTTCATCGCTGAGTCCAGGTGGACGTTTGTGCCAAATGTGAACAAAATTCTCTCAACGCATTAATGACATTAACACCAGGGTATCAAACACACAAGAGCTTTAAGCTAGCTTTAGCTGCTAGTTACTCCACTGTGTTATGTAACTAATCAACATGTAGATGTGTGAATGTGAAAACTACCTGGCCCCAACATCCCTGTATACAGTAATAAGATCTTACTGTTTCATAGCAAACTGCTCCGGCAAAGTGCCTGATGATGAAGCCCTCGTCATCCCGCAGATTCCTGTGAATGGTCAACTTCGACTTCCTGGGAACCTAAGTGGAGAGAGGAAGAAAGCAAATCGAATGTAACGACAGTGCTAAAACACATACATATCGATTTCACTCTAATCCTATCCATCACCATCTCTACAGCAGAATCGTGTTTATCCACACCACTATTGAATGAGGAGGGCCGGGTTGGAGAATGAAACATTAAAATCTATGAAGCACAGTGAAATAAAGCGAAAAAGACAGAAATGATGTAATAAATATGGGCGTATTCTCACAATCTCTGTACAAGGTAATTTGTGGTTATTTAACATGTTTACTTGCAAGGAAATAATAGCGACTTTTTAAAGCTCCATTAATCTTATCTGTCTCAAGTATTATAAAGGACCCAAAAAATCCATTACCAGAAACAATTCAGGATAAAGGAAAGCAGTGGTACCCAGCATTTTAAACTCCATTAGCTTCATCAGTGAGGGGAACCATAATAAATTACCCTTAAAGTGTGAAAACTGTACAGCAGAAATGTTAGCTCATGGCATATGCAGGCACTTTAGATTAAGATTAATGTCTTTCACCCTATTAAATGTACAGAATAGTGCTTATTTGAGTAATAACTCTCCCCGCAGTATAGAGGGTGGCTGCAGCCAGCCAGCTGTAATCTTAAGCCTGAACTGGTGTCAAGGCTACATTTCTAAAAGGATTTCATGCTTGCACAGATACAGGCAGAGTGACGAACAATAGCAACAATGACAGAGACAGAGGGAGGGCTCGGGACTGTGCGTCATCCCCAAAACTGCTGTTAAAAAACAGGCAAAGTAAAAATGATCACAATGACTAAACCGTTGTGCGGTTACGTCACTGCCTCGTCTCACAAAAGAACTTCGTGCACAAAGAAAGAGAATAATAGCAGAATACTGGGGAGAAAGCAATAAGCAGGCGGCGAGAGAGAATAGGAGAGATAGTGGGAGACGAGAGAGGGTGGGAGAGCACGGCTAAGAGGTCTGACCGTCAGTCTGAAGTGGTCTTTATGCTTGCTGTGAACAGCCAGAGTAAAGTGCTGGTCGCTGGGCTGAGGGAGACGGTTCTCCTCATCCAAAATGTCCAGGACTCCCACAAGCTTTGCTTCCACGAGGTCTGGAAACACCAATTACACATGTATCAGCAACATCATTATGATTAATGTTTTAAAATTATTTCACTGCTGGAAAGATTTCTTTACATAAAACTGGACTGTCTATGCAGTAGGAAGATGCAAATTCTTTTGAATTTCGTGCTACACAACTAGAGAAAACAGAAGGGGCTGTGGCATTTGCTTTTTGCGCAAGATGTAGAAAACCTACAACTACCAGAATGCACTGTGCCACATTGCACCAATAAATACTCCAGCTGGTGGGTGATTTAATGCCAAGGGACACTGTGACTTCATGGGAGCTATGGGCTATGACACATGTGCCAAGTAACTGGAGCTAGCTGGCATTAGAAAAAAGGGGTGGTGTCCACTCAGGTGCTCTTTGGGTGCACTCTTTTTAGTGTCTTTGAGTGCGCTCCGTCTGGCAAACATTTTTAGGTATGTGTAGATTTTCAGTGTTCAGAATGTTTTCGATGCCAAGCTCAGCTCACATCCCAGCTACATCAGCTGATGTCAAACAGCCTGATGGAGCAGCTGATTGATGGAAGGGAGTCAGCTGATAGATCACATGATTCCTTTCTATGCAACCAATCAGAAAATCTTATTCAGGGCGCCCTATTTAAACTGCTCTGGCCTGCCTACTGTTGCTGCTTCCTCTGCGAGCCGCTTTGCAACCCAGCTCCACCCCAGCTCCTCCTTTTCATGCGGTGTCTGACTTATCAATGTCATTTCTGTTTGTCACTGATGCTGCTCTGTTCTGTTTCTGGAGGTCTTTGCTGCTGCTCTCCCTGCCTTAGGCTTTCCATGTAGGCACGTGAAAGGGCAGAGAGGTTTGCTCACTCTGCCTCAGGCTTTCCTCATTTGCACGTGGAAGGGCAGAGCGGTGTGCTCTCTCCACCGTAGGCTGTCACCCAGCTATTGAGCCTTCGAGCAACTGGAGACTTAATTTTACTGCACATGTGTTGTACCCCAAGGACACAACCATATGACATCGTGACTTCTCCTCTTTTTAACCTCTTTGCGTGATGCAAGCTTGTCCATTTGGACTTTTGCAATGTGTGTTTGAGAGAAAAGCAACACAGCAACAGAATCTTGGTTCATATCTGATCGGCACTGCTTAGTTTTATAGTTTGATCTCAGTATTTTCAGCCTCCATTTTTACAATACAGGAAACAGTAAGGCACCCACTATCTGATCAAAGTTCTTGTATTACAGCCAAACAGTGCACTAAAATATGTTTCGGAAGACATTTTAGGTGAGATATTGGCAATACAGGAACAGAATGTTGGTTTATATTGATCATCGCTGCCTAGTTGTACAGTTTGATCTGTGTTTGGTCTACAAAAATGCCAAAGTACAGTCTGTACTTCAAGCAACAGCCAAAGCAAGATAAGCAGGGAGATCTGTGTGCTGGTAATATGGAGGGAAGTTTACAAAGTTTACAAATCTGGTTGAAAACTGGCAAAGCAGGGGAGTGCAGGGGAGCTCCAGTATGAAAATACCCAGTACCTAAGATGTTACATGTTAATCGCCAAAACCTGAAATACTTCCTCTTAACATGTCCACACTGTCAGTTTCCAATTTCCAAGCATCAGATGCTGACAGACATATTTAGTGACAACAACAAAAAAGACAAATCCCTACGGAGGTATTTAGGAGGGGGTGAGGTGGGAACCACAGCGGCGATCATTATGCAGGAGTTATAAAAGCACTAAACATTCAGTTTATGACATTTATTGGAAATTTCCACTGTTTACTGTTTCTGGTTGTGAATATTCAAGGCACAAAACGTGTTCATCAGGATGCTCATTTAGCCATATATCTGAATTATTCATGCAGCATGCTGTTTGGAATATAATCTAATAGCCAAGGACCTCTGAAAAAAAAAAAAAATCTGCATGAACAAGCACCTGTGCATAAATCCCGAAGATTGATGAGTGAATTAATGGCCAACCCAAACGGTCATTTGCAAGTCATAAATGTTATTCACGGCTGTCAGTTAACCTCGCACCTGAATAATCGCAGCCTTTGAAATACAAATCAAACTGCTTCACCTTGATACACTGACTACTTCATCCCATTAATTCGAGGATTCACTCGAGGACAGACACAACAAAAACAAGGGGGTGTTATTTCGCCAGGCTTCCCGTTGCACAAAAGAGGCCATAAAACCCACAAATACTCATTACGCCTGCTCCCTTCAGACACACTGATATGCCATCTCCTTGGATAATGAGAAGTCGGTATTTTTGTCCCCCTGACAGGTGTATTTTCGCTGCTCTGACGTGTAGCCCAGAGCACAAGGAATGGCCCAAATGAATGCCATGTGGGTGAGCTGATGTTGCACTTGAACCATCCTCAGTGCACTTGTGGTGTGTGGGCTAAACAGACAGCCACAGTTTGTGCTTGCAGAAGCCCTCAAAGGCCACACTTCATCTTAATGATGTCTCTGAGTGTCACTCGATGTACCTGTTTTCCCTTCCGAAGATCACCCAAGGTGCAGATACATGTAGGTATCAATACAAATACTCCCACATGTGTATACCATTGATATTAGTCATTCGAATCCAGCTCAAGACAGATATCTTATCACTGAGATCATTTGAGTAAGTTCGAGTTTCTTTAGTTTTAGTTTAGTTTTCCAACTTTGTTTATTACTTTTCACATTTAAAGGCGCTGTAGGTGATTGTAAACTAAGGAAAACATACTTATTGTGTTAAATTCCATTTTTGCCAGTAAACCCCCCAAAGTCCTGCACACTGGACCTTCACGTAAAAACATCTATATAAGGAAGAAAAGAAATAAAATCTAGTATAAAATATAAATGGAGTTGGGGTTGGTCTGCTTCCAATTAAGTAATACGAGTCTTCTGGCTAAAAGACTAATGTAAGCAATGCAATTTGACTGCACCTTAGAGAGATGATTGTCCTCACACTGAATACCAAAATGTCTGTAAGAGGATTTAGATATATTGCTCCTCCAAGTGTCTCAGACAGGGCTTCAAAAATGGAGGACCAGTAAGCAGAGAGCCCCGGGCAAGACCAGAATGTATGAGCTCGTTTTGCAGGTGAATTTTAGATATTTCCTATGTTTCAAAGAGGTAGTACATTTTTGAGAAGTGACTGCGCACACAGTGAAGTAGTAAAATTTTAAAGCTGCAGAGTTTGAGGTTCAACAGGGTGCGAGGAGGGAAGTCGATATAAACTTACCTATGCAGTCCTGGTTGTCAACATAATGCACCTCATTGACTCCCAGGCCTTCCCTTTGATACAGCTCTTGCTCCTGCACAGACATGACCAAACATCAATAATGAAAACAGATTCTGAAAATGTCCTGATGTAAAATGAATTTACACCTTTCTCAGCGGCTCAGCATCAGCCACCTCAACAAAGCAAACAAAAATACATCAAACTGACAATACCCATTCAGATGATGAGAAAGAGGCTTAAACCAGAGATGTGACACATTAATTGGAGACCTTGGAAGGGAACAACGTTAAGAGATCACAGGAGAGAAACACGCCTCATTGTGTCCCCTGAGAAATTAGCATTCTAATGAGAGGGCGCAGGAGAGACGGAGGACAAAACAAAAGTGAGAAAGCAGAGACGAGAGAGACAAGAGCGTGCCAACCGCTTCCTCCCGGCTCGTGAAGGAGTCGGCGAGTTCGTCTTGTGAGTGACACGGCAAGGCCGGTTTCCCAGGATAAAGAAGTAAAGCACACCAAATCACGTTAATCCGCACGCTGCTCACCCACCTCTTTGAGAATGCGCTCGTTGAAGAACTGCTGCAGCTTCTCGTTGCAGTAATTGATACAGAACTGCTCAAAGCTGTTGTGCTCAAAATATTCTAAGAGGGGACACAAAACAGGGGAGGCAGAAAAGTCATAAATTTCAATTAATTTTCCAAATTGAACATTTTTGCAAAGCCTGTGTTAATTATGCAGTCGGGGGAAATTAATTCTCAGGCAGGAGCCTTGGTAATGAAGTGTGTGTGTGTGTGTGTGTGTGTGCATTAGGGTACTTATATTAAGAAACATGCTACAAAGACAAGTGTCTCTTTAGTGGGCTGAATGCTAAGCAAAATGAAAAAAATGTGTTGAGCTCAATCTACACGTTCTATTACAGCAAACACTAACTGCATTGTATTACCAAACCCAGCGATGTCCAGCACCCCGATAAAGTTGGAGGAAGTCTCAAAGGGGAAGCACTGGTTCACTCGTTTGACCACATGATCGAAGAGCCGGCTGTACACCGCCTTGGCCAGGGCATCGCGGGCATTGTTTGCTTGTTCAACCTTTAGAGGCACCCTGGGGGGACACACAAAGTGGGGCAGTGAGAAACAGTCCATAACTGGGACATGCTAGCCTCTTATTAAACCTCTCTTTTTTATTTCCCCCCAATCAACCCAATTTTCACGCGGCAGCAAAAGTTTAGCCGTGTTGATGTGACACTTTTTGCCGCATAGTTTCCCTTTTTGATCTCTGCAGTCGAGGTACGCAACCGTTTTCAAATGAGGGTTTCTGTGCCGGAGATGAGGTATTAAAACTAAAATGTGAACCTTGAACTCTTCTAGATTCTCTCATGGCGCTTTAACACAATATATTTTTAAATTATTTACAGGGGTTGACTGTAAGGACAAAGTTCAGTTCCACAGCGACCCAGTGTTCAGCTCACCTGTCCCAGCTGGGAAGGAGGTGAATTTAAAATGAAAAGGTCTGTCTCTTGCTATGACAGATCGTTACCCACTTTTTTCTTTTGATATTCCACCCATCGAGTCCCCAGAAGAAAAAAGAAAAAACTCTCATCCATTACAAGCAGGAATAGCCCATCTATGTTACGACCAAGGCAGCCATATTTTCTCCATTTCACTGTGACACGAGCTAAATGCAGGAGTTTTAAAAAGCCCATGAGATCCTTACATTTCATCTCAATGACAGGCATTTTTATCCAATGTAATGCTCCATATGCACGCTAGTTTGAGACTCAGTCACCACCACCGCCGCCGCCCCTCCTCTGTAACCCTCAACCTCCCGGGGGTATAGGGCGGATCTGTCTGGGGCTTAATGACAAAGCCAGGCCCCCTTCGCTCCACCTGCTCCCCAGACACCAGGCCTTTACTGTACTGCAGCCATGCTTGCCTGCCTCCTCAGATACAGGCTGCATTATTTATGTGGAGAAAACACTTCCAGGCCAGGCCAGCATCTGGCCCTCCTGAAATATTAATCTATCAAACCTGGCCCCATCACTCAAACGCCACATCATCACCAAAGTACACAGGGGCAGCGCCAATAACACTGCACCACATTCTCCTCTCAATCTGCGAGAAGTAACCACACGATCGTGTACAAGTGCAGTTTATCCGAGCAAAAAATCCCTCTACACTTGTGTCCCCTTTCCACTGGAGCTCACTGAGAGTGGTTTAGACAGAGACAGAGGGCACTTGCCTGCAAGGAATAATAACATCTATTATACGCTCTTATTGATAAGATCATAAAATAAAAGGCTTTATTGTGCAGGATAATGAGATTACATCATGACACTGAATTAATACAGGACAGGACAGCACCAATAAGTGCAGCAACTACTGCTTCGCCACTGCCCATGTCGATTAAATTCTACTTGGTTAATCTCTCTCCAGGATTATTTGCTATTTTCAGACCTATGGTGGATTTACTGCCTTCACACACACACAGTTCATCTGCCATTAACTCTGACAGCGACTTCTGGAAGAACTAAGAGGATCATTTCTTTGTCAACAATATCAGAAGAAGTCGCAAAGAGTCGCAGATCTTTTAAGTGCTTTTGAAATGTGCTGTTGTTCTTACTTGATAACTGTTCCTTTGGCGCCCCCTGCTGTCGTGAGCATGACCCTGGTTGTGAGGCTGACACGCAAATCATCCTGGTCCAGACCCAGCAGGTTAGCACAGTACTCCAGAGACTGGCCGGACTGATTCTTCAGGATACAACCGCCTGAAACACACAGCAACACCTTTAAAAAAAAATCTGCTGTTCTGAAAATGTACATCAGCCATACTTTCTCAATACCCACACAATGAAGACACAGCTACAGTAAAGATTCTTAGAACATAAGCAGACGTGTGTCTTGGGTGGGAGAGCAAAGGGTGAAAGATTTTAGCTGTGAATGGGTGACATCAACAGCCTGATACAGAGCTGTTGGGTGTAACGCACAGTGTATGAATGAAGGAGAAACTTCTGAAAACTGCCCTCAAGAAAAGTTTCAAAGTACACTTATATTATCCCCAGAGACTTTGATTGTAGAGAGACAAAGAGAAGGAACGAGCCAGAAAAATAATGAGAGACGAGTCATGGTTACCAGGGTAACAGAGGTTCTCTTTATCATCACTGGAGACTAAACAGTGGCGACATCCAAGGACAGCAGATCTATTCTTCTATATCTTATATTGATCTAATACTGTAACACACATCTGTGGAATTCAATCAAGTGTTGATGCCAACTTCTTTAAAAAATGGATGTATAAAGGATTTTACAATTAATGTTTTAACCCACGTTGTCGAGAGCTTTTCAAGGAGAAATCTGGCACTGAAGTAAAGTTTTTCTTATATCTGGCAGCAGGAGATGCAAACATAAGAGTCCAACACCAACGATCTCACCAGAGCCAAACTATTAAGAATCTCTCTGTCTAACCTGAGGAACTCCCTGTTTCTTCAAAGTCGATGTTGCCCAGGTGCAGGACGCCGGCAACCACCCTGAACAGGTCCAGCTTCTCGGTGTCGTCCAGACCGATCTTCTTCATGGCCACACACATCCTGTTGAAGTCGCCCAGGTCGTCGAGAAGAGGGTCCTTCAGAGCGCCGACCTTTCCGTGCTACAAAACACACGACAGCGTAAAAAAAAATTGGAGATAGGAAGAAAAACAAAATGTGAGAATTCAACTGAAATCATGATTTACTCTGACACTATTCAGAAATGGCTAATTTTTTAATAAACAGTATAAGACACATATTAAAGGACTGTTTCACCCACAAATTGATCATTTGTACCGTAAAACTTCAACTGAACTAAAACAAAAATGAACTGCTTGGCAACCAGACCAGGCTTCTAATTGAGACAGGCCTTCATTTGTCAAAATGTGTAGCTACACCAGGCTAGTGAAGGGACTGGGCCTTTAGTTGAAGTTGATCAGTATATTAATTCCTCACCTAATGTTACACTGAATTTGTGAGGACAATGTTTTTCTCGCATGCCTCAGCAGTGAATGAAGAATCCAGAAATGTCAAAAGTGGGTTGCATTTAACAAAAGCAAAACTATATCAAAACATCCATTTACAAACAACCATAATATTCAAAACACTTCAGCATAAACACTTTCATGCACAGATGGTCACTAATGACCATTTTGTGGGTGAAGTATTCATTTAACAAAGACTTTGCACACCAACAAAAATATTTTACACTCATGAGTTGAAAAAGCCTCCACCGACAGCACACAGCAAACACTATGAACTACTGTAAGGCTGCTCTGCTACAGCAGCTTTGTCTCCAAAGCCTTGACAAGTACTGTATGCATACACTTAAAGAAAAGAGCCTATATAATATCAAGCAATATCTCGGGGATAGAGAAAACAGGCATGCAGTGAAAGACTGAACAGAACACTTTAACATCTATTAGGAATCAATATTAAACAGTGATAATTACCAAGAGCTGCATAATTATCAGTGAACGTATGCTCCTGATTATAGTGTAAAATAAGAGAGCAAAATGCTTTAATTGCACCTTCTTCATGTTTTATTTATGTTTTCAAATGTTGATAATCAAAAAAAAACAACCTTTAACAATCTGTGCACTATGGAAAATATATCGTAATTGTGCAGCCCTTTATAATATGACTGAAAAAGAAAAAACAGCTGAGTAAGCAAACATCCTTTGTATTGTATCGACAGCGCCATCCAGCCCCGACCCCGCCCAAACCTGGCAGACACATGCAGACAAAGAGGAAGCATGCACCCTCATTTCCTGTTTGCACTACAAACAACAGCATGTAAATCCTGAGAGTCTCAGTGTTTACTCAAGGAAAATACAGGATAAGGAGCACACAGCACAAAGCCCTGATAAGAGAGGAAACATCACCTTATTGTCCTACATAACAGACACGTGGAAAGACAGACAGTGACTTAATTAGCAACATGGGAACAACACACAGTGCGTGTACAACCACACAGATTTCACATTTCATCTGTAATCTATAATAAAAGCCCTTTTTTCATTAACAGATATCAAACATGAGAACAAATTTCAATCTGCATGTGGTTTTTGAATATTACTACCAGAGGTGGGACCGAGTCATGGCCCTCGAGTCACAAGTCAAGACAGGTATGCCCCAAAGTCAAGTTCTACGTCAAGATACGTCACCCAATGTCATGCCATTTTCACAACAGAGTAATATCATGAATGCTTTTTAAAATGTGACTGGAAGTTATGGGTTCTTGAAGCAAATTTGTTCCTCATGAGGAGAGACATCTCTGTGCAAAGTTTCATGTCTCTACGACATACGAAAAAAAGTCTTTTCACCAGTGGTAAAGTATCAAGTACTGTCAAGTCAAGAGGCTCAAGTGCAAGTTATCTTTCAAGTCACTGGTGTTAAAGTCCAAACTATTTACCGTTTGTCAAGTCGAGTCTGAAGTCATCAAATCTGTGACTCAAGTCTGACTTGGACTCGAGTCCCCATCTCTGATTAATACATAAAGCAGTAAAAAACCTGGACTTAGGGGGTCACAGTGAAGCCAAAGCACGGCTAATCTCACACCAGCTGCTTCTGAACGTCTAGAAATATAGTGTGATTACAATATTTCAGAGAAAAGGCAGAATACAGAGCAAATTAAATTACATATAAAAATCAAAGAGTCAAAGAGAAACCACTTCCTTTGTTTACCACTATCTCACCTGATCTCCCTGAAACTTAAATCAGCATTAAAGAAGATATTCTATCTTAGAAAACAAGGAGTGAAATGAACATGTATAATTAGTCCCTGAGAGAGAAACATGTCACACTTACTCTCCTAATTGTTTCATGATATTAATTACACATCTCCTGCAGGCCGTGCAGCCACTGCTTCTTTTTCATGTCATACATAATTCATCAAATACACAGACCTGAACTAATTTCTTGGCATGAAATATTCTTATTGACCAATTCCTGCTTGGCGTTTCATGATTTCTTTAAACGTGTGTCTGGGCTTTGCTTTCAGTGCTTACTCATCGTTATTGGGGAAAAGATTAATGCACATGTATCTGAATGATTTATTGCACAGGGGAGAATCAAAAAGTACAGCATTACAATACAACCTCTGCCTTTGCTCCTTAACTGTAACACAAGTGTCCAAACTAATCATGTGTCGTGGGTTGGAGTGATGAGACCAGAACAGAATGTGACATTACCTCGGGGCTCTTGCGGTTCTGCATGATTTGCTTATCAGAGTCCTTACTGGCGAAATATCTGGTGCATCCTCGGTTCAGGTACTGCAACGGAGAAAAACCAGCTTAAAAAACATTTTAACGCAATCAGTGTTTTGATAAATTAAATTCAGACACAGTGTAAATGCATTTCACTGGTGGCGACAAGCCTGCTGGGGATATTTGTATTGATTTCCATCGTCTAAAAGATTTACTTTGTTGTCTTCCTAATATTGCTCCACAGCTGACTAGTGGTGAATCACGTGAAGTAATTGCCTCTGTTGATGTGGGTGTCACCTCGGGGACCTGATATAATGACACTATGATAAACATCTAAAGGAACAGCTTGAGCTGCTTGTTGTTCCGGTAAGTGTTGTTTTGTCGAGCATGTGGAGGAAAATAAAGGCTGCGGTAAACACCTTTATGCTCTCTGACTTCGCCCCCGCTGAGCTGATAATTGCATTCAGAAGGGAAAGAAGTCAATTGAGAAATATTTTGTCACTGAGGGGGATTTTGATTTCACATGGGAGGACGTCTTGACATGATGAAAAGATAAGCTTCTGTGACATCTAGTGGGCTTCCTCAGAACTGCCAACCTATGTATACTGGCCGTGGTTTATACCGCAAGTCACGTTAAATCAGGCAGATGTTGTATTTTCTAACCTAAAACTAGTTGGATGCATCTGCTGTGCCGTCATCAATATTTCCACTTCCTCATACTGTACTTTCCATCAATCTATATTTATTTTCTACTAAACTAAGTTTTATGAACTGTCTGTCCCCACCCCATGGAATATCATTTAAGTCAATATTGAATAAATACATGAATAAATATGGCCATGAAATAAATCCTTAAAAAAAAGGAAAAAAATATATAATCACATAATTAAATATAAATATTAAAATGAGTCACTATATTTTAACATATAAATAATGAAGATTTTCAATAAAACTTTATTAGATATTTAAAGGACTACTTCTATTTATTTCAGGGGATTTAATTTCATAATTCCACATTAATATCCCAGCTCATTTAATTTCCAATTGTTTATATAAACATGAAATATTGGTAGGGTGAATATTAACTGAAATATAAGGTAAAACATCTTTAAATACATACATACATAATTAATATAATTATTTGGGTAGCTTTTATTGGACAGGACAGATCAAGCATGTCAGGAGGAAAGAGAGGGCCTGGAATGAAACCCGTGGCCATGCCGGCTGCGCTACTGGACACGCTTGGTTGTTTTTTCAGATTCTGACTTTCATTTCGATGTATAATTTGCAGGGTTTTGAAAAAAATCCAGCTGCCACACCCGGCTTTTGTCTCGCAACTCATGCACATGGAGCTTCCTCCTCCTCGATGCAACAGTTTCACTGAGTGATAGCCGGGAAAAGTCAGCTCTCAGCCAACTGTGCACTGACTCGGTGGGGGCAAGTACAGAATATAGCGATCAGTTCATCAATAATGTGAAGTACATGAGATGGCTAGTTGGTGAAATTAAAGTCCTATGTCGCGAATAGAATGGACATAGGCCTATTTATCTTGTAGCCTCAATATGAATGACTTGAAGAAACGATGCACAGTCACAGCTTTTTTTCCAAATAATGAGCAACTTAGGTAGAATAAATATCTGTTTCCATCACATTATTTGAGCTTTACTGAATAATGCACATCTGTACAATACAGTAGCCAATAATATGTGTTCTGCTTCTGAGAAACACTGGCACTGCAGACTCTGGGGACTGTCTAAGCCCACTGACCCTGAAGCTGTCTGGAGAGTCCAGGTGCAGCTTCTTCTTTATGTCCTCAGATGCTCCGGCACACAGCCTGTAGAAGATGTGGTAGTTCCTCTCGTCGTTACTCTGCATGCAAATCCTCGACTTCTCCAGCAAGTAATGTGAGACGAATCCACCCACGACTGCATTCTGGTAACGCACGAGAAGATCCAGATCTTAAAAGTCATTTTTCACACACATCAAAGTATAGAGGAGCCTCGAATGTAATCAGTGACCATCTGGTACCTTCTCATTGAAATGGATTTCCACAAACTTCCCAAAGCGACTGCTGTTGTTATTTCGGACTGTCTTTGCATTTCCAAAGGCCTCCAAAAGGGGATTTGCTGAGATTTGAATACAGAAAAACGATGAGGATCACCTTGCCTCCATTTGGTACATACTGTGCTGATAGTTAGTGACTCATTTATTACCTTCTACAATTCTCTCGTCAATATCTTGCCCACTTCCATATGTTGTGGTGAGATATCTACAGGACGGAGATGAAATAAGGATGACATTAACTATGATAAATAGATTTAAAAAAGTAAGACAGAAACACCAAAACCCAAATCACTGTTCTCACATTATAAGACAACAACTTCCCTTTGCGAGGAAGCTACATTTTTGCTACTTTAATTGGCAATTAGATCCAGTTCAGTGTTGTTTTACTACCTCTACAGTTTATCAGTTTTCATTAGATATTTGAAAAGGTATGAGCAGTCAAAAGGTCAAGTCAATGGTGGAATATTTTGGTTTGGACCACTTTACATCCTGTGAAGGGAGGATGAATATAGGAAGCAGGATGATACATGTGGGCTCATACCTGAGAACAAACTTAGTGTTTTCTGTCTTTCCAGCACCAGATTCTCCAGAAACTATGATGGACTGACTCATCTTGAGAACCTTCATGTCCCTGTAGGCTTTGTCGGCTAAAAAAAGAAGACACATTTCCCTTAAAAAAGTAACACCAAAGCTCTTTACAAAGTACTGGTACAAAATATCATCAGTAATGTGTTTCAAATACAACTCTTTCACTCCTTAAGTGCTGTGATAAGTTTGTAGTTCTGTACATTTCCCCCTTATTTAACAGGGATTTTATTCCTCTCAATTGTTATTGAAAAACATTCAAATATACAAACATTGCAGACGTGCTCATCATAATGCTACAAATAAACAAGAGCATGAATTTAAATAAATAAAAATTAAATAATAATAAAAATAATTACAAAAAACAGAATTGGGAACTTTAACATATTCAAATTATAATAAGAAATAAAACATGTTATTCTGCTTTAAAGAGCTCCCTGTACAGATTGACAGTTTTGCATTGTTTTTTTCTTGATTTTAAGAGTCTTAAATATTCTTTAAATTCGCATTAAATCCAGTGAAATTAGAGGTACGTTTTTTTTTAATTTATGATACAATATGATACGATAGGATGAGAAATACTTGATCGTGCCCGTAGGGAAATTTGTCTTGGATTCAGGAGCTGCACAAGTATTGCTGCCTTGCAATAATAGTCCAGAAGAAATGAAAAGTATATACCATATAAAATCACATAAAAACACTACTGCATAACAGTTTTGCACATCAGCCACTCATATATTGCACATAATACCAGAACCAGCACATTTATGTATCTGAAATTAACCATGTATGATCAATAAGTTTACAATAAATTCATGTCACACTTGTTATACTCAAAATGTATGCTGACACTGACATTTTGAACCAACAAATAATATTTTATTCAAGTCCAAAGACCAATTAAATGTAGGCTATACAATGGTCAAATAAAATCCTTATAGATTTTGGTTCAGTATTGCAAAAATTACATTTGTTTCTAACAATTAAGAATTTGGATCATACTGGTAATACAGGACTGTCTTGTTTATTTATAGCAATACCCTACAAAAATGTTGTTTCTTAGCAGTGGTAAGAAGGTGTGAGCTCTCACCTATAGCGTAGACATGAGGTGGTAGAGTTCCCAGTGACTTCCCCCGGTACGACTTGATGGCATCAGGGCCGTAAAGTTTGGGGATGTCATAGTAAGGATTCACAGCTATCAAGATATTGGCCACATAAGTCTGTAAGAGATATGAAAACATGTATGATTAGAGTCGCTGTATTTAGGTACAGTTGACTAGCTAAAATACACATGAATCATTGAATAATGAGAGACAACAGAGGCGAAAACGAGACACACCTTGTTTCCCTGTCTTGCTTTCCCTGTCTACCAGCTGTTTCTCATTTCCTAAGTGAGTGACTGGGATCAGGATTGGGTTTGCCAGTCTGACTCTGTGACCCTTCTTTAGCTTCCCTCCCCTCTTTACCACCTGGTGCTTTCCCCCCAGGGAAACAAGGATAGGGATCCTCTCTCCTGCTGTCTCCCAACATGTCACTGTATCTCCTTGTGATGCAGCTGGATAGAAGTGACTTTAAAGGGACAGTTCACCCCAAAATCAAAAACACATATTTATCCTCTTACCTGTAGTGCTATTTATCAGTCTAGATTGTTTTGGTGTGAGTTGCCCAGTGTTGGAGATATCAGCCGTAGAGATGTCTGCCTTCTCTTTAATATAATGGAACTAGATGGCTCAAAGCACCAAAAATCTTGTTGTGCACAGTTTCATGTAGGAATTCATTCATCAATACATTTAGCAGGTGCAGTTTGGTAGAAAGAAAATAGTTCCTACATGAAACTGCTCACAGCAAAGTCTGTGGATTATCTTGAGTAATCATGCTACGATCTCTGGAGAGAGACATTGTTGTCGAGTTTTTTTGAATTCACATTTTCGTTCTAGCACACTTCACCTGCATCTACTGCTAGATCACCTAGTACCACTGAGCAAGCTAACGTTACATCCATGAGTAAACGCACGCTGGTCTGTGGATTATCTTGACCAGGTCATGATTTCTGGAAAGAGACATTGCTGTTGAGCTTTCTAAACATATGTTTTTGGTGCTTTGAGCAACACAAGCCGAGTGCCATATAGTTCCACTATAATCGAGAGAAGGCAGACATCTCCACGGCCGATATCTCCAACATTCGGCAACTCACATCAAAACAATCCAGATCGATAAATAGCTCAGAGGATAACAGCAATAATATGCAATTTTAATTTGAAGGTGAACTGTGCCTTTAAGCTATTGCAAGAGCACTTGTGCAGAAACTTGTGCTAATATGCAGACAAGTATAGACGGAGAAGAAAACATACATAGATGTGGTCTTTATTGTACCGCACTCTGACGTTGTTCAGAAGAGTGGCTTCATTCAAGTACATAAGAGAACCTGAAAACAGAGGACACAAACAACAAACAAGACAAATAAAATGAAGCTATTCATAAAATGTGTTAAGATTAACAACATGATTGTAAAAGCCACATGTGTTGACTTACAGTTGTCATCTACGTGTTTGTTGACATCATCCTCTGCTGGGAAGACTTGGCTCATCGGAGCAAGGAAAGTCTGCAACAAAACAGTTTCCATTATTACAACATTCACATGATGTAATCTCCAGAAGAGACAGACATGCAACAGGTGGCACTGTCTCTATTCATCCCTCTCTATTTATCTTTGATATGACACAAAACAAGTGTTTATAAGCATCCCCAAAAAAATAAAAAGCGTGGGGGGAATATTAGGCGTAACAACAAAGCTAAGCAAGAATGCATAAACATGAATCATTCATCATGGTTAAAGATCACAGTAATGATGTTTGGTGCGACATGTTCCCAGGCTGAATTAGTTACTGATATTCTCACTCTATTGTTTAAGAGTCTGAGTTAATGGAAATAAACTCAATGGAACAAGCCGGCTGTGAGAGAAACAAGGGGAGACATGGCAGGATAATGAATAATTTGGTGGGAGAGCAACCGGATCCGAACACCTGAGTGAGTAAGTGAGTGTATGCTGTGTGTGTGTGTGTGTGTGTGTGTGGTTGAGACAAGATGACGGCAGGGCTCTGTGCTGATCTTGTAGGAGCCAATCAAGTCACAAACTCCACCCTCGACATGTAAACAGGGCGTGCACTGCACCTTTAAGAAGGTAAGACCACGTGACGTGATTACAGCAGAACTATAACTGTGTCTGGCCCTTGCCTGTACAATATATATTTCAATAACAAACACTCTTTCGTTTACAAGTTCATAACACTCCCTATATCAATACCACTGCTTGTGTGTGTGTGTGTGTGTGTGTGTGTGTGTGTGTGTGTGTGTGTGTGAGTGTGAGTGTGCCACAGTCTGTGCTGTGATGCATGGTTTATTACCGCAAACAGGCTGTAAGCAAAAACAGAATCTGCTTTGTGTGCATGCCTCAGTACTTTGGCTCAGTCTGGACATCCACAATAATAACCATGTGAGAAATGTCTAACCGATAAAACTGACAAAGAAGAAGAGGCGGGCGTGCTGAGGGCCGTGCACTGAGCTGAGCCCCTAATGAGCTCCACACAGCAGTAAAAAAAAAAAAAAAGAGACACTCAATGGGCCTTTCATTCCCTCACTGAATGGGGAACTACTACCATGAACTACCCCAGCTCAGTGTAGCAGAACATGAAAATATTTATGCATTTATGCAGAGTCTTAATACACTCCTTTCCAATGTGACTTCGATTCAGAGGGTCTCTGGTATCTGGTGACATCTTGATATTAAAATAAAGTTCCGTGTCAATTATGATCCCTCAGACAAATTTTAAAGTGATTCTCAAAATAGCTGAGGTACTGCAGTGCAAAGGTTTTCTGACAACTTTTCTAGTATTACAGTACTTTAACTGGCTGTTCTCGCGCACTCACAAGCTCTCTCACAAGCCAGTAATTCGTGTGTAACCCACATAATTTGGAAAGCTGTAATCACATCAGAAATACTTTACTGATCTCCGAGAGGAAATTGTGATTAGCTGCAGTCGCTCCCATGTGACGAACAGGGAATTATAATAAGTAAGAAAAAAGATTTTGAAATAGAAGTAAGTAGAAAAAGAGTATTATAATAACATGGAAATAAAAATGTGCATTATGCTACAACATAATACAACACTAGTACTAGTACTTAAGATATTAAGAATAAAAAAATAAATAAAAAATATATAATATACTTTATTGTGCTGAGTCTGTAAGGAAGTAGTGCCACGAGATAAAGCCTGTGAAAAGAGGCAAGTTGGGGTTGTGGATGGGTCAGACAAACAAAGGACTTTCACCCAGGAGACCAGTGTTTGGGACTGGGTAAAACCAAATGAACTTTGAGACACGTCGTCACCATGTCCTTTTCCTAAACCATATCTATCTAACTTTACACTAGCTACTAAACTTTACTCTAACTACGTAACTTTACTTCAGGTAACGTCATTCATAGGGTGTTAATTCGTTAGATATCATACAGACCATTGTATGAGGTTACGATGACTTTAACAAGGATAGACATTTTTGGAATACAAATTTCCAGAATAAAAGTAACATAAAACTATCAAACTTAGTTTGGCAAAGTAGCCTTCATATATGCAGCTCCATATATATGTGAAATCTTTGCAAAGGGATTTAAAGTTGCACTCATTAGTTCCTCTAGGCCGTTACAAAGTAGAACGCTGCTTGGGCCACATTTTCCTGACCGAACCCGACCCGATTCCGAGACAGTTGTAACCAGGCCAGACCCCAACATACTTTTTGATTTTTGAGTCCAAACCCGACCTGAGCCCAACGCAGTTTGTTCCCTGATGTAGTTATTGTTATGGACAGTGTGTAAATGACCATCAAAAGACTGCTGTTATACACATTCAAATAACACCGCTCTCACAGCAGCACAGCACTGTACACACACTCAGTTGGAGAGGAGCCTGTGTTGCGTTTCAGCGTTGTCACGTAAATAACAAATTGCAGCACTTGAATAGGCCATAGCACAACACAGCAGCATGTTAAGTGGGCCGAACCCAAACCGAACCCGGGGAAAAATTCTGATTTGTTATCTGGACCCAGCCCAATCCGTCGGGCTCTGACGGGTCCCATCAGGCTTGAGTCGGGTATCCACACTCTGTTTCAAAGCACTGTTGCAGAAATTACGTTTGCCATCATTAATATGCCAATGTCAGGGTGTATTTTAGCTTGACTTTTGTATGGTTTAAAGTTGCCCATTGTCTTGTTTGTCTTATGGTTTGCTTATGGCATTCATCAATTTACTTCAATTTTCTTCGTAATAATGTCATTTGATGTTTTATATTGTTCACTTTTATGTTGCATATTCAATGATATATTTTTGTTCTATGTAATCTATGTTGCTGCCTGTCAATAGATTTAATCTGGTTGAATAAAGGTTAAAACAAGACTGTTCTTCTAGAGGGCATTTTGGCCCTTGCAGCTAATAATGATAGCATTCCAATGTAGGTGTTCCAGTACCAGGGCCCTGGCTCACTTTAACAAGTCAAAATGTCTGAGGCTAGAATGGTCTGTAGCTGTGGTGAAGCATTAGACGAAACCAACGCAGAGGCAACTGCTCTAGTCCATGCCTGTTGTAAACATCAGAGGCCTGCTTGCTGGGGACACGTGACGGCTCAGGTGTAACAGGTGGCCTTTACCTCCTAATGAGCAGCTCTCCCTCTAGGCAACACTATCAGCGCACCTGCTGCTGCACTCTTCATTTATTCATGCCTCTGTACATGTGGTCTCTCGTGTTTCTCACATTTTACACATTGTTGTGCTGACGCCTCTCTGATCGCACCTTAGACAGATGGCGACAAAACTACAGAAAATAGTTCAATTCTCACACACTGCATCGTAATTCTCCGTGAAAGTCTTGCACATGAGTTTATGAATGTGTGTGTTTGTGTATAGTGTGAGCATCCTCCTGAGATTATAACACCTAGTTTATGTGCGCCACTTAATGAATGAGCAATTCTTACATCGACTGAGCCACATGAAAGAACAACAAGCCTCTCACACATATCCCCAGCTGGACTTTCTTTGCTTGCAAATGCAGAGCCAAGCTTGTGTGCATGTGTCTGTGTGTGATGACCCACCTTGCCCTTCTGGTTCAGTGGTTCTATGGTGAGCGTGTCGGCTCCTATGTCAACGATCATCCCCAGCTGGAACCCGTCGGCGGGGTGGGGCGCCCACACTGGCTTCCCATCCTCCATGGCTTACCTCCAGTCCAGCACGGCCACACAACTTAAGAGACAGAAAGGGCAAGAAAGAAAGAAAGGAGAGCACACGTGTGGCTTAAAATGAATATGCAAAGTACAGTATGCAGTTTTGCATTTTGACTTAGGTGCTTCAAAATGGATTTGCGTCTGAGCCGGTCCCAAGGCTTGCATTGCTACACAATACACATTTCACCTTTTCTTCACAGCTGACAAACAAAAGTGGATGTCGACACTGCTGATTTAACCACTACGAAAACATTAATCCCCCGTGAGGGCAATTTCTCAGTGTTCCATTTTATTGCTGAGCACCTGATCCTCATTTGCATGGCAGCATTTTCCTACATCCCTTCATACCCCACAGACTCCTTACTAGTATCAAAAGTAACTAATAGAAACACTATGTTTTTACTTGGATACTTGGATTTACATGGAGACTAATATCAAAGTTCAATGGCTAGGTATGACTGAAAGAAGCTTAAAAAAAAACAAATATGAGAATGAATCCATTGTCAAACTGACCTACAGTGTTAATCTTCACAGCATGACTGGGACCTGACCCACTGATGCAGTCTGCTTCGCCTTCCTTTAACATGCTATTCTTCCTACTGATATTTTAAGAAAGGATTTTCCACTGGGACACGACTGGAGGGAGTCCTGCAATCTCTTGTGAGGACAACACTACCCTGAGTGACCTGACGTAAACTGCCTGGCCAAAGAATCCAGTTCGGAGTATCTCAGGTTTGTAGGTGCATGTTAGGACTGTGCAGAGTCCATGCTAAAGCAGGTAATCCTGAGACAATGCTATTAAACTATGACGTGTTGTCGTACTTTGTGCATACTATCTTTTTGGCAACTAACCAATCAACCGGTTATAGAGCTTAAAATTGTGACGGTATTTTTAGTCCTCAACCATCTGTGTTTAAATTGGACGTCAAGCTAGAACAGACTCTTTTAAAGGGACGGTTTACCTCAAAATCAAAAATACATATTTTTCCTCTTACCTGTAGTGCTGTTTATCAGTCTGGATTGTTCTGGTGTGAGCTGCTGAGTTTTGGAGATATCGGCCAAAGAGAAGTCTCCCTTCTCTTAAATATTATAGAACTAGATGGCACTCGGCTTGTGGTGCTCTAAGTGCCAAAAATACATTTCACAATCTCAACAGCAATGTCTCTTTCCAGAAATCATGACCCGGTTACTCAAGATAATCCACAGACCCTGCTGTGAGCAGTTTCATGTAGGAACTATTTTTTTTCTATCAAACTTCACAGACCAACCGTATCAATTTGCAGAAGGTAGCGTGCATCTACTGCTAGCTTACCCACGTAGCACCACTGGGCTTGCTAATGCTACAGCACAGTCGAGGAGGGCGCCATGAATGTTTACATCTCGTGCTGTCACAAGCACAAGCCTCTCGTTCATGAGTAGATGCACACTTCCTTCTGTGCAATGCTATGATTGGAAGGTGTAGTTCAGTGGAAAGAAAATAGTTCCGAGTGCCATGTGGTTCTATTATATTTGATAGAAGGCATACATCTCTACAGCCCATATCTCCAACACCAAAACAATCTAGACAGCACTAAAGGTGAGAGGAAATTTCAATTGTAAATTAAAACTGTGCAACTTTATTCTGTAGCTGACAGCAGCACTTGGACCTTGGAAGACGCAGAGTACAAAGTGGATAATTTATGTCCTAATCTTGCGCCCACAATATCCAAGCATCTTTGATCAAATGTGAAAGCTTGTCTTTTCACATGCGTGTGATTAATGGTTCTTAATCCTACAACCACAGAGTTCTTCAAAGCAAAAGTGCTGACGTTATGCTTGATATCCCATTAGCCTCAGGGATTGAGGTCAAATGTCAGACAGAATAGGTGCTGGAAAGTGCTGATGCAGCCCTTCAACGAGACTCAAAGTTCAGCAGGTGCATCGTCTCAGCATAATGGCGGATCCAACCGAGGGAAAGACTCGAGATGGTAGTGACTATCTCTATTGCTTTTCTACCTTTGTTTTGGACCTTGATGAGGCTGGATCACAAATGATCTTGCATTATTCAACATTTTATTACATAATATTTGTGACCGAACATCATATTCCTTTGTGTTGCATCATAACTTTGTTGCAAGAGCAGTCAACCATTTCTTTGTTACTAAACAAATGATAGGCCCTTGCATGTTAGTGCTTAATAACCACAATCAAACTTTTACAGCTTCTTTATCAAGCACACGTCACGTCTTTGGCTTTTCTCAATATATGCTATGGAACCTTCCAGGCACTCACTCACTCTGAGGACTTTGTAACATAAGGCTCAGATGTTAAACCCATTAAAATTAAGATTTAAGCTACAGTAGCTGTACATCCTGTTGCAAACCATGAGACTGAATGTCCTTTATGATTTTGAGAATGTCTGCGAAGCTGTGCTAAGAAGTGGTAGGCCTAAGTATGAATGAATGAAAGCCTAGTTTGCGTCCAAAGTAAAGCAGTGCCGAATGTTATCACTGCTTCCACTGAAAGTGAATGCAACATGAGACACACGGCGTGCTGTTATCTTTATTATTAGAGCAGTAACCTTTGTTTTCAATAGATGTCTTTGCCCTGGGTGGGAAAACAGCCGAGTAGGAGGAGGATTTTACACATCAAGGGGCCGACCCACCGCCAAGGCCAAAACTAGAACAAAAAACTCAAACAATGTGCTGAGAGGCTAAGTTATGAATGCATTCTGTTGCAAAATTTTATTGTCTTCACATTGGCAGGATGCAAGCTACAATCACTTAAGGCTGCAACAAGTGAAAAGGACCTGTCTGTAACTTTAGGAACTGTTTGTACAATAAATGGAGGCCATATCCAAATTAGCAGTGGTGATAATTTGATTATTAAGCTCTAAAAGACATCCAAACATAAGCAGGAGTGCAAGAAAATCACACCATAAGGAGGGAGGACAAAGATGACTTTCCCAGTCTGTTATCTCGAACCTTCAAGTGTGAGATCAAGGCTAGGGGGATCTTCAAGACTGATAACCACAAAGCTTTCCCACAGTTCTAGTTTAATTATAGTGCGTCCACTAAGGAAATACGCTCAGTTCAGGAAAACCTAAATGTCTACACACATCTTGCTATGACTGACAATTCGTGCTTACCACCTTTGTCATACACTAAGAGCAGTCTGCCGCAAACTCCACAGACAACACATCTGTCTTTGTAATACAGCACTGCTCAATGCACCAAGAGCTTTGAAATTCTCATGCTACCGTCAATGCAAACCTCCAAACACTCTGGTATATCACTCACAGAGAGATGTCCTTGAGCCTAAAAGTCTACACCACTGACTCCTCTCAACAAAACAGACACCGGCCCATCATGAGTAACTTTGACTCTGCAGCCCTAAATCCTCTTAGTATCTGACCCTAATCCAGACCATGAGGTGAAACGCTTCAAGTGACATCTAAGCCTCACAAATAAAAGTCTGTGATCGGTTGTTGTGAGACGCATCAGAAGGGAAGCAAGGAGACAGAGGAGAAGGAGAAATAAACGTGCACACAAATGAATGGACTCCGGCTCAGAGCAAAAGCAGGACACACAAACACGCCTCTTGTTTCCTGCCTCTTGTTTCCTGTTCTCTACCAGGCAAAGGGGACATGGAGAATGCTTTGGAAATAGACAACAGGGCAACATGATGAAGACACATGTAGAGACGGATCACACATGGACAACATAGAGTTTTGGTTTAAGAGGGATTTAAAGGGGGGGGGGGGGACAGAAATGAAAGAATTAAGAAGATTAGACAGTCAAATAAAATAGGTTCAAGACAACCTCATAATTAAATGGATTTAAATATATCAGCACCTTCTGTACACTGAGCTCCTTATGAATAAACCATTATGACTACTTCAGGTGTCACACTGCACCAATGCAGGCAATGCTTGTTAATAATTACACAATATTATAGGTATTATCAAACGCAATACACTACAACAACTGCACAAACCCCATCTATGTACCTGGAAAGACAATATAAAACACCTCAGGCTGTTTCTGACTCTGACTATCAGCTATAAAAGTGTAAAAGTTAGACACACACTTACGTTCAGGGGGTTAAATTTAGTATCAGGACGACAGGAAAGAGTTTTAAGTCCCTCATACGGATGTGTAGTGCAGCAGTAGTCCAGCTCTCTCACTCTTCTCCTCAGGACAGGACAACACAACACAGCACAGGACGGACGGAGCAGCGGGCTGTGTGGATGACAGGCTGTGCTCGGTGCCCCGGTGAGCCCAGGTGACGTCACTCCGACTGTACACTGCTGAAGGTGCGTTGAAGTGCTGCTCGGAAGATCCTGTCTCAAGTCGTTTTCACTGACTGTGTTTTCACACCATGCAAATCCAGGTGTGCCGTGGGATTTTGTGATAACCTCACATTATTACTGCAATATTCAGCTGAGCCTAAACAAAAAGTTATGAATGAAATTTTAATTCTTTTTTTTTTATTCAATTGTCTTTCTTTTTAATCACCCATTTCTTAATAAAGAGGCAAATTCTCCGTAAAATATGTAATTTAATTTAATTTAATTCAATTTAAAAAAAAAAAAAAAGACTTCACAGGGAAATGATGTGTTATCGGTGCTTTGATGTAATTTTAAAACATTTAAAATTAATTCTTAAATCATTTTGGTAATGAATATTTCATGAGTAATAGCTGGCTGTCAATTGTTATTTGATATCAGTAAATAAAAACAAAACTTAATGCTGTGAGTCAAAACATGTTATTGAGGATATTGTTCACAAATAGAAATACATGTGTGCCTTGAGACTTTGGCTTTCCTTTGGTGTGCCTTGGGCACATAAAATTTGAAAACCAATTTTTACTTTTTTATGCTGATGAGAAAAAAATATATATAATATATGTGTATATATATATATAATATTATATATATATATATATATTCTACTTTACTTAGACCTGTTGTCCTTGTTCATGGACACTTTTTTGTGCCATCTAGTGGTAGTGAGACCACAATACACTAATCCATGTAAAAAAAGATGGCTGCCATGTCTGCCAAGTCAGTCTGCAGCCGATCCAACACAAAATGGGCAAGGTCCAAAACCTGATCACATTTTATGGTTGAAACTAGTTTATTTATGATTGATTGATATGTTTGTAGTTTCATATGGAAACAAATTTGACCAATATTAGCAACAGTAACAAGAAAAACATTAGGATGTCTTGTTTGAAGACATTGGGACTTTATTTTGGTCAGACTGTCTCCACAGACAAAAGGACATCCCTTGCTTGAAGTATGGCACAAAGAAAACTGTTGCAGAGGTTTTAAAAGAACAATTCACAGACTTTTATATTAATTTCAATATTTGTAATTTCGTGTTTACACACGAACGTTCAGACATTGAAATAAACAGTTTTATTCTTTATTACACACAGTGATTGTTGAAAATAAACCTATATCTTTTCTTTTCTTCTAAAACTACTTCCTGTTCAAAGACAGTTTTTATTTCTTTATTTATTTCTACCATTAGATCCTACTGATCCCAAACACCTCAGAGACAATAAAAATGTGCACCAAACAGAAGCTGAGGTCTCAGGAGGATACAGCCACATGTCCTTTATGCTTTGTCATTTTCAATATATCATTATGAGGAATATTTCATTTTACTGCCCACAGTCATGTAATACACTGTATTAGTCTTTTTGAGCAGACACCTACACTACTTCACAAGCTGCAATGAAAAGACAGCAAATGTTGCCTTGAAAGTCATGAATATTTCAGAGGCAGGTAATCTAAAACTTTTGGGGGGGATTTTTGAAGGAGACATCCAATCCACCATTGAAAGCCGCCACTGGGTTTGTAAATCTAATTAGGATATCTGATACTCCTGCACTGGACCGTATCTGATTACTGACACTAGATGACAGCATGTAAACACTAACATAACATTTTTTTTGTTGTTCGCAAGTTAAAAGTCCAAGTTGGTATTTGCGTGGCGTCCTAAATAATACACGACAAAGACAGGCACCACTTGATGTCACACTGCGACATATTTTATTTTGGGGATGCTACAGTACATCCTAATGTCCAAGGAAAGAATTGTACAGATATGACCAACATCCATTCACCATCCATTTTGTTTATTTTAAAGTCATCACACTGGTCAAGACTAATAAACACTGGCAAATGCTGTGATTTAAAGTCTTAAAATATATATAAATAGTCATTTTAGTCACTGTAATTCTGACTTCAAGGAAAAAAGGATGAGTGACTGTACATTAAGGATCCAGGCCAGCGGAGGTCAACTCCACTCTGCTGGTATGGACAATGGCTCCCTCATGTGGCCACAAAGGGGAATAGCAAATCTGTGTATCTCAATCCCAAGACTTGCCTACAAGAAGGCAGAGAAGAGTTAAGAGCAGCAGCAGTGGAGAGAGGGGATGCACTGGAGACTTGATCACCACAACAAACACTGCTCTTGACACAATAGTGGCAGAAATGCAATACAAGCAAATAATCTTATTCATGTAAAATACCAAATGTTCAACGTGGACTGACAGAATAACACAACCTTAGACACTGCAAACATGACAAAAACTTTACACTTAACTTGTCATTTAAAATAAACTCTGCAACACAGTAGGTATCATGGGCACATTACAAAATCTGCTTTTCTTCAAGTAAATATCTGATAGAGTTTGAGGCTGAGTCAGTGTATTCATCGGGCCCCTCCGACCGTCAATCACTCGACTACTTTCCCAGCCAATTATCTGCGGGGCCCCAGCTGCCTCGGACTTTATCTGCGAACTGTTTACGAATGTCCTATCACACACATTCTGCCGTGCCTGCGGAGGAACATGAAATGTTTCTGTAGGACCACCAGTGTTCAAAGCTACTGCAAGTCTTTTCAAGCTGGCTACACTTCTCTTCTCCTGTCTGGAAACACCTCTGCAGGTAGGACGTGTAGATTTTAAACGCTGTACTCTGTTAAACCCATGTTTCTCACAGGGGATGTGGGGATTTCTGATGAAGGTGTGGCAAGGTTAAGAACAAGAAAAGATGAATATGTGCTTGGTTTCAGCAGGTTTCAGCAGGGTCAAGCATGAATTCTTCTGGATGATATGTATGAAGAGGTTTTAAACAATCATTTCTTGTATCTGTGATTTCAAATGTGTGGCATTTTATTTTAAAGCTACCAGATATTTCTCAGGATAAACAAATACTGCTTGAGCGTGCTCTCTCTGGAATTCAGTAGCCTGCAAACTGGATGATTTGCAAAACGATTTCCCTTGTGTTAATCTCTCTCATTTCTTCAGAATAGCTCACCAACCAGCCCATGTAAAGGATGATAGGAGACAAGCTGTTATTGCCCATAGTACTGATGTCTGTGTTGAGTTTACTGACACTACAGACATCGTATGGACAGCATTTGACAGAGGAGTCCTGCACTGTTCAGATCCTTGTCCCTGGACTCAAAGGCATACCGTTCTACATATTCTCTCACACCATTCATCATAGATAGAAAACCAAAAAATGGAATTTGTCTTCATGTTTTCATCTTGTTTTTTCTGCCTTGTTGTGCAAAAGGAGAACCAGGGGAGAAAGGACTAAAAGGAGCACCGGGGCGCCCGGGAAGAGTTGGTCCTCCTGGAGAGATGGGTATAGAATATCTAGCTTTCTCAATGCAGACATTAGCCTGCACCCTGTCTTGTGCATCTCGCTAAGCTGTTACAAAAAAAAAAAAAAAAAGAAGAAGCTGGGGTAAAGTTCACATTGCTCAGGCTGATAATGTGCTGTTACATCACTGCCAGGCCATGCAGAGATGGCCAAGTGTTTACATTTGGGTGAGAGGTTGGCGGAGAAATGATCTGAAGAATCCGCAACTGTGGACAAGTGTTTACTGAAGACCTTAATGAGGAGTGGAGGGTGGAGATTACACAGACGCTGCATCCTAATAATATACTTACTTACTGGGAGTAAATAGCAGTTTGCGGTTATTATGTTCAGCAGCTATAATTTGTGGAGAATTATTGTCTAACACCATACATACTCTTTTCAGGTCAAACTGGGCTTAAAGGTCAGAAAGGCGTAATGGGACGTTATGGAAAAGTGGGCCCAAGTGGGATGAAAGGTAATCGGAAAAGGCAGAAGCGTGCTTGCTCTTGTTTAGCAATGGGTTCGGTATACTTCATGTTTAATGAGTAACTCCATTTCATTTCTTAGGGGTAAAGGGAGACATGGGGGATCCAGGTCCAAGGGGCCCTAATGGCGATCCAGGTGAGGTATTACTGCCCTACTAAAGCTAACTATGCTAACACTGAAACAGAAAAACATGGCTAAAAATATATAGGTTATAGATATACCTAAGATGACCTTTGACCTCAGAAATGCACTAAAAATTGTAGTTTCTGTGCTTAGCATTCAAAGGGCAGATTACACCCTGTTATTCAGTTGGTCAAACTGATTATTGCCTTATTCGACTGACACATTTGGTGAAATCTGAGACGAACGTGTGGTAATCCCCCACATTTTTGTCTTATCAGGTGTTCCGTGTGAGTGCACACCCATGAGGAAGATGATCGGAGAGATGGACATTCTCGTGGCGCAGCTTTCGTCTGAACTGAAATTCATTAAGAATGGTATGATCTTAGCATTTCTTGTTTGCAACCCTGTCAGTTCTTGGCTATTGTTTCACCTGTTATCCTCACAGAACTGCAAATGCTGGGCATGTCAATGTGAAATTTATAGAAATACAAGTGCTCATTTTTCAGCACTGCCCTCCCCCGCAGCTGTTGCTGGCATAAAAGAGACAGACAGTAAGGTCTATCTGTTGGTGAAGGAGGAGAAGCGCTACTCGGACGCTGAGGCCTACTGTCAGACGAGGGGAGGGCACCTGGCCATGCCCAAGGATGAGGGAGCCAACGCAGCCATCGCAGGGTACATAACGGAAGCAGGCCTGAACAGAGTCTACATTGGGATTAACGACCTGCAACATGAGGGTGTTTTCACCTACGTGGATCTCTCGCCCATGACCACTTTCAGCAAATGGAGGAAGGGGGAGCCCAACAACGCCTATGATGATGAAGACTGTGCTGAGATGGTGGCCTCTGGGGAGTGGACTGATGTGGCGTGCCACCCTACCATGTATTTTGTTTGTGAATTTGACAAGGACAGTGTCTGAGTTCAGTCTGCCTGTAGAGTGGGTAAATATGATGGGTTTGTGCTACTATCTGTAAATAAGGTGACAAAATGACAAGCAAGTTGTGCAAACTAGTATATTTTCTACTTTCTTTTTACTTCTCCTCATAAGCCTATAAGCTATTTATTTTCTTAACTCACCAAACAGAGTTCTTGTTCTTTTGTGATACTTACTTTAGGTACACAGTTAATCTCATACTCTGTGATTCATTAGTGTTTCAAACAGCATGCCAGGCAATGCATTGTGTTTCTATGTTATGCAAACAATCCACGAAGCAACATTTGTAACAGGGCTATCAGCAAACGAGACAAATAAGAAAATGTAGAGGGCTGTAGATTGTGCATAAAATATGAAATGAAAGAAAGATTTCCAGTTGTTTGCTTTTAATCAGAGAAATGGGATACGATAAGCATTTCATATCCATGTTCACGTGATACGTTATGTGGCGGTTGTTGTAAAATAAAACTCACTGATGATTTAAAAGATAAAGAATTAGTCTGTGCATTGTTTTCTGCCCTGGAGCAAACTACACTTATCTGGTGCAGCAGCTGAACACTGTCCTGTTGTGTACAGCAGTCTCCATCTAGTGGATGGAAATGGTACTGCAATGTAACAAACAATCACCCTGGGATGTAAAGTTAGTGACATTTACATTGAGGATGCCTCGGTTGCATAGAAGGATTATGAGACAGTGGGCCCCTGGGCACAGAGATGCAAAGGGCCCCATCACCTCTCCTGCACTGCAGCAAAACACACAGACTTTGTCTCTGTAGTCATGTTTGTATCTTCTTGTGGTTGTTTGTTTGTTGTGCATAGTATCGTGATACACACAGATACACAGACACTAAGTATTGATCTTTTATTATATACATTATTCACTAACAAAGACCACACCAATAACATAAAGATTTCTAATGGTTTATTGCGTATGATAGATTATGGGTTGGGAGGAAAGCGTGAAGGGGCGAGGATCTAGGGATTTTATAAGAATAAAAGGATGGAGGGATGAAGGGATGAGGGTCAAGGGTCAAATGGATAAAAGGTTCGGGATGATAGGATAAGGATCAAAGGATAAAGAGTGAGGAATGAAGGGATGAGGGTTGTTCCCGAACCTAGTTATATAACTACATTTAATTTTTGCAAGTACACTCTTTAATACAACATTTGGTATTTATGTCAGATGAACAGTCTGAAAACTTAATCTTATGATGTAAAAATGATGCTGACAAAGTTTTCCTTTGGGGAAAAAAGGTAAGAAATTGTTATTATTTTTTATATATATTTATCACAATACTCAGTATAGTGCAATATTACAATCGTATTGTAAGCTAAGTGTGGTGATAATATTGTATAGTGGGTCCTCTTGCGAATTCCACCCCTAGTATCGTTTAGGTAATTTTGTGTCTTTTTGGATTTTTTTGCATCTTTTGTAGTCATTTTGTGTCTCTTAGTGGTTGTTCTTTCTGTTGTTGTAGTTATTTGTGTCTCGCTGCAGTTCCTTTGCATCTCTTTGTGGTTTTTTGTGTCTCCCTGTAGTCATTTTGTGGCTTTCTTATGTCTGTTTGTAGTTGTTTGGGTCTTTTTTTTATGTAATTTTGTGTCTTATTGTGGTGATTTTGTGTCTCTTTTAGTAAATTTTGTGTCTTTTTGGGTTGTTTTGCATCTCTTGCAGTTCCTTTACGTCTCGTTGTGTTTTTTTTGTGTCTCTCTGTGGTCATTTTGAGTCCCCTCCTGGCCACTACTTGTTAATTTCAGTGACATTTTGCAAGTGAAGGCCGGGGGGCACCCTGACATTTTTGGACCCCTGGGCCTGTGCCCGGTTGGCCTGTTCAGTAATACATCCATGGTCAAGCATCCCAGTAAGCCATGATGCAACAGTGTGGCAACATGGACAATAACAGGACCCTGAAACTGAAAAAAAATCAGCCGTCAATAATTTGATTTTGTACACGTGCTTTTCCTGCTGTTAGATGTATTGTGTATAACGGCCTGTGCCCCTGTTTCAAGATGTCAACACATGCTAAAAAAATAACCTTTCTGTTATTTGTTAAGGGATATTTATTTACACTGATTGATGGAGATTTTTTTATATCAACATTTCTTTGGGAAAAATGCTGAAATCCATCTTAAGCAATGAATTAAATGATGACATGGACTACACACATTATACTGAGTTAAATTAGTACTGTCAGCTTGCAGTGACATGTGTATTATTTGAAAAAAATGATGTATCCTCAAAACACAAGAGAGTTTATAATAATAATAATAAATGAATTACTCTTGGTAACAATGTGACAGCACGATATTGGCTGAATGACAAAAACAAGACATTACATACCTCAGGTTAATATGGCATTTTCATCTTTGAAAATCCTCTACGGTTTAGTCGTGTGATTAATAGAAGTTGTCTTACAGCCCTGCTTGCTATTGTTTTTTAGGATGGGCATCCCAGCTGAGATGATATCCTATTGAGTCCCTCTAAGAAGAGGAAAAATTTGAATATGCATGATGCAGTTCTCCTAATAAAGCACACTTCCAGTCCCTTAAGAGATGAATAATTAATGCTGAGATGAATTATGCATTTAATTGACCACGAGTTGTCTGGCATAAACCAATTAGGTGCCATTGTTGGTGCAATCTCTGGTTACCTTTGTGGTAAACAATTTGGGCAGCTCTGTCTGACGGTCGACTGGCACTGGTGAAGAAATGTCCTGTAAATGGTAGATATGGCTACAGCGCATGGAAACAAAGACACACACCCTGCATCTGATGTTTTATCCACTTCTATATCCAACACAGGAATATCATGTTGGTGCTGTAGTAGTGATGTTTTAGCTTGTGCCTGTAATTGTGGACTAAAGTTTAACTTGTCTACCAGTAAAGCCCCCTAACTCCGAACATAAAATCAGGCGTAAAGAATGTAGTCCAGTCTTGTTTTTTACCAGCTGAGCAATATCTCCAAATGCACATCCCTTCTGTCCTTCAATACCACAGACATTCATAAATGCTTTTATATCCTCCCGCCTTGTTCACCTGCCTCGAGCTATAAGTCAGCTCCAAATCATTCAAAATTCAGCAGCTAAACTTTTGACCAAAAGAAAGTGATCCTCACACATCACACCTTCCCTACAGTGGCTTCCAGTCTCTCTTAGAATCCATTTTAAAGTTATTTTAATGTGTATATGTCTGCATACTTATCGATATATATGTGCTTAAGTGTATATGTCGTGTAGGTGTATGTATATGTTTGTGTTTTATACTCTCTGGTCTTTGTCAGGATCGAAACCGGTCAGCAGCAGCCATATTTTGAAATAAAGGCCTTTTAACTTCATTCAAACACATCTGTTCCTGCTCCACGCATGAGTGTCTGAAGTTCATCTTTTGTTCCCAGTAAACTAACATTAGTCAGCATTTCATACAAGGAAAGAAACTAGCAAGCAACAGTTTCCTTGAGGCTGTGTTGTGTCCCTTTGTAGTTGTTCTGTGTCTCTGTGGTTGATTTTACTTGTTTTTGTTGCTATTTTGTGTCTCTTTAGGGTACTTTGTAGTCATTGTCCGTCACTCTGTAGCCATTTTGTGTTTCCTTGTTGTATTGTGTCTTTTTGTAGTCATTTGGTTCTTTTAAAGGTAATTTTGTGTCTTTTTTTGGTTGTTTTGTGTTGCTTTGTGGTTACTTTGCCCTTTCTTTGTTGTTATTTTGTCATAACTTTGCAGTTCCTTCACATCTCTGTGGTCTTTTTGTGTCTCTTTGTGGTCATTTTGTGTGCTTTTGTAATAGTTTGTGTCTCTTTCATGTAAAATTTTGTACTCCTGGTTGGTCTCTGTGGGCTAGTTTGTTGTCATTTTGTGTGTCTGTGGTTGTTTTGTCTGTTTTTGTTGTTATTTTGTGTTTCTTTGAAGAACTTTGGTACTTTTTTGGTCATTGTCACTTTGTAGCCATTTTGTGTCTCCTTGTGGTGACTTCTTGTAGTCATTTGGTTCTTTTTAATGTAATTTCGTGTGTCTTTGAGGTAATTTTGTGTCTTTATTGGTTGTTTTGTGTTACATTGGAGTCATTTTTGGTTTCTTTGTAGTTATTTTGTGTCTCTTTGTGGTTGTCTTGCCCTTTTTTATTTTTTATTTGTAATTTTGTCATTACTTCACAGTTCCTTCACATCTCTGTGGTCTTTTTGTGTCTCTTTGTGGTCAGTAAGCCTACTTACATTTGTGTTGCTCTGAGGTAATTTTGTGTCTTTTTTATTTGTGTCTCTTTGTAGTCATTTGTGTCTCCTTGTGGTTGTTTTGTGTCCTTTTGTAGTCGTTTGTGTCCCTCTCAGGTAATTTTGTGTACTCGTTGGTCGTTGTGTGCTACTTTGTTGTCATTTTGAGTCTCCTTGTGTTTGTGTCTCTTTGTAGTCGTTTTGTGTCACTTTGTAGTCATTTTGTGTCTCTGTGGTTGTTTTGCCTGTTTTTGTTGTTATTTTGTGTTTCTTTGAGGTACTATTGGTACTTTTTTGGTCATTGTCTGTCACTCTATACCAATTTAGTGTCTCCTTGTGGTTGTTTAATGGCTTTTTGTAGTGTTTTGTTTCCTTTTAAAGTCATTTTGTGTCTGTTTTGGTTGTTTTGCGTCACTTTGTAGTCATTTTGTGTCTCTTTGTAATTATTGAATGTCTCTTTATTATTGCTTTGCTCTTTCTGTGTTGTTATCTCATCATAACTTTCAGTTCCTTCACATCTCTGTGGTGTGTTTGTGTCCCTTTGAGGTCATTCCAAGTGACATTTTGCAAGTGATGTCAGGGGCCTCCCTGACATCTTGGGCCCCTGGGCCTGTGCCTGTTAGGCCCATTCACTAATCTATCCATGCCTGTCTTTACAGACCATCTAACTTTAAGTTTCACATGTACAGTACCTGATGCTGGGCTCTGAGTCATTTACATGATTTATTAGTGTCTTCCAGCTATTGTGCGATTACAAGCAAGAAGCCTCAGAATAAGAAAAAAGACCATGTAATACCCTACCTCTATGTGTGTTTGGTCAATAAATAAATAAATAAATAAAATTACAAGAATAATACTGTATCATTTTTGAAGTACTATAATTAAAAATAATAATATAAATAATAAATAATAAATGAAAAAAATTCCTCAGTGGTTGCCATGGAAACGCTGAAGTTTTGGAACCCAATGGTAAATTAACGTCAGTTAACGTTTCATGCAAACGGAAAGTAGCGAACAGCCGCAGCACAGCCGGGAGAGAGGTAGGTTTCTTAATGCTACACCTCTCATGTGGAAGAATTGGTTTCCATATCAGATGCTTTCTCCAGTTACGTCTCCGGAGGCTGCGGACACCTGCCACTGACACATTTTGACACCCAGCGCCATTACTGTTTGTTTGTTTGTTTGTTTTTCTGCTAGCTAACGGTCAGTCAGTATGCCGGGCACAGCAGGGAGAGGTGATTTGCCACCGACCAAGACAATAACTGTCTACAGGAACGGAGACGCTTTCTTTCCCGGAAGAAAAATAGTGGTAAATTTGCGGCATGTGACGACCTTTGACCATCTGTTGACCTTCCTGACGAGACTGATCGAGGCTCCTTTCGGCGCCGTCAGGAGGCTGTACACTCCCAGAGAGGGCCACAGGGTTCAGCACCTGGACGACCTCAAGCACGGGAGTGTGTATGTTGCAGCCGGAAATGAGCAGTTCAAAAGGCTCGAGTAGGTACCAGTGCTGTAAGGTGTGTGTGAGTGAGTGTGTGTGGGTCATAGCAGGGAGGTCAGGTCACTGTAACCGAGGACGAGCTCCACCCTGGGTCACGAGAAGGTGCGTTTATTTAAGCTAATGTTAGCTACATGGTCAGCAGGTGGTGTTAGCATGATGTCTAGAGCACTTTATATTTGACCCTCAGATGTAAAAGCTAAAATTTTATCTGGTATTATCAGGTCTAGAGATGTCCTCCATCTATCATCATGGGCGGACTATGAGACAATGGGCCCCTGGGCACAAATATGAACAGGGCCCCTCCACCTTTCCGAGACAGAAGCAAGACACACAGACTTTGTGCTGGTTTTGTGTCTCTTTTTTGTGTCTATTTGCAGTCATTTTGTGGACTTTCTGGTTGTTTTGTATCTTTTTGTAGTCGTTTTGTGTCTCTTTGTAGTAATCCTGTGTGTCCTTGTGGTTGTTTTGTGTTTTTTTTTTCTTTATCTGTGTCTCTTTGTTGTCATTTTGTGTCTCCTTGTCATAGTTTTGTGTCCTTGTGTAGTTGTTTGCATCCCTTTGAGGTAATTTTGTATACTATTTGGTTGTTAAGTGATGCTTTGTTGTCATTTTGTGTCTCAGTAGTTGCTTTGCCCATTTTTGTTGTTATGTTGTGTCTCAGATTTAATTTTGGGTGCTTTGCAGTCATTGTCTGTCAGTCTGTAGCCAGTTTATGTCTTCTTGTGGTTATTTTGTGTGCTTTTTTTTGGTAATCGTTTATTTTAAGGTAATTTTGTGTGTGAGGTCATTTTTTTGTCTTTTTTTGTTCATTTTGTGTGTCTTTGTAGTTATGTTTGTCTCTTTCTCATTGCCTTGCCCTTTTTGTTGTTATTTGTCATAACTTTACAATTCTTTCACATCTCTTTGTGGTCATTTTGAGTCTGTTACCGATCGACAGACCTACTTGTTAATTTGAGTGACATTTTGAAAGTGATGGCCAGGGGGCTTCCTGACACTTTGGGTACCTGTGCCTGTGCAAATTAGGCCCATTCAGTAATCCATCCATACCTGTCTTTATAGACCATCTAACTGTAGGTTTCACATGTACAGTAACTGAGTCATTTACATGATTTTTTTATGTCTTCCAGCTATTGTGCGATAACAAACAAGAAGCCACAGACTAAGAAAAGAGAACAGGTAATACCTCTTTGTGTGTTTCTTCAGATATACTTGATATGATTTAACTAAGTCTAACCTACATTTCCAGGTGCTTTATTACTTGTGACTATAATATGATAGTGATATGATATGATGAGCCTTAGGAGGTTGCAGGTGGCTGAGACTGAACATAACAATCCTGATATCACTAGAGCTACACACGAAGTTGATCACTTGTCAACTATTAAATCAATCACCAACTAATTTGATAACTGATCAATTGGTCTGAATATTTTTTTTAGGAAATAAAAGTTAGTTATCTGATTCAAGCTTCTTTAAGTTGAGAAGAATTAAAAAGTGCCTTTTTAACCCTTTTAGATTGCATCCCCAGTCAGATCAGGTTTCATGAGGACTTTAAATGTGAATATTTTCTGGTTTCTTTGCTCCTCTGTGATAATATACTAAATACTTTTGGGTTATGGACAAAACAAGACATTTAAGGACATCATCTTGGGCTTTGAGAAACACTAATCAACATTTTTCACCATTTTCTGACATTTTATAGACCAAACAACCAATCCATTATTCTATCTACAGACAGTGAAAATAATCGTTAGTTGCAGCCCCTAATTATCACATAACATCAGAGTTGGAGTCATATACTTAAAATGCCTTCTTTTGTATTTTCCACCAGGTCATGATCATTTTCTAACCCTTAGTTTTGACATTTTCAGATCCGACCTGTTGTTCACAGCAGAATACTAGTTTCTGCTCGCTGGAAGAGAACTGCGGATGAGTCCTGCACAATAAAGTGAGTGTTTATTTTAAGATACAAAGTCATCCTGAATGTAAAAAGGTTCCTGTTTTTTCCAGTTTACTTTTCAGCAATTAAACAATTGTTTGTATCTTTCATTTTCGTTGTGTTTCTTAGTGTCTTGACCAATGGAGAAATCTTGGTTCCTCCAGCTCGAATACGGATCCCAAAGCATACTCTCCGAAGCTGGGAAAATGTTTTAGCCATGGTGACAGAAAAAGTGCGACTGCGCACTGGTGCTGTGTTCAGGTGATGTCCGACACCAACACACTATGAATCCTTACAGTTTAAAATGTACCGTTGAGGGCAAGCAAAGGCATGTTCTTCGTCGTGTTTTTTAATGAAATCAAACCAGTCAACCCATTTTTTAATCAAAAATGGTGTACATTGCAAGAATTTTAAGTTAACTATTCACAATACTGAATCCTGTTTCTCTGCAGAATGTCAGCTTCTGTAATATAGATTGAGGGAAATATGATTAGTGGAGGCTTTCCAGTCTGTTTAAATGCAGCAACATTCAGCAGAGCAGAAGGATTTTTCTAATTAATTAGTGATTTGGACCACGTCAAGTTGTGATAGGCCCACAGGAGTTAATCCAAAACTGCTTGTTAGGCAAACACAGCTTTGATGAATTTTTAAAAAATACGCTTACATTAAGTTTAACCACTCAAACATTATTTAAGACATCTGTGTCTCTTTTATTATCCAAAAACACTGATTGTATAAGAATAGTTGAAACAATCACAAAACATCGCTCCCATTTGTATGATCTCTCTATTTGTGTTCCCAGGCTTTGCACGTTAGATGGACGTCCTCTCTCTGGCCCCAGTGAACTGGAGAACAACCAGTACTACGTCGCAGTTGGTGCAGACAAGTTTAAAGATCTCCCATATGATCGCTGCAGGCCCTACAGGGATTTAATCAGGGAAAACAACATGATCAAAGGGTATGACACCTGTGATTTCAAGTAAGTTGTTATATTCTAAATAAACACTGGATTCTATTCTGATGTGAAAGGAAAAGAGAAAATGTGTCAATTTTGGTTTCCCCTTATATGCCCTGCAGCCAAGACATCCTGCCTGCTATTAGAAAGACAAGACATCCAAAGGATGTGGTGAGTACTATTGCTTCAGAGTTGACTGCAGTTTGCCATCTGGTTGTTCACTTTCTTGCAACATGCTCAATTGTTGTTATTTTTTTTTCTCAGATTCCCTCTGGTTTATTGCCGTAACACCTTGGTACTATCACAGTCGAGAAGCGTGTCTTTGCACACACAGCATTTCAATTAACATTTCCCACGTGTGAGACTTGTTGTGGGGGTGCAATTCGTTATGAAACAGCGCTATCATCAATCACTGTCTGCGGGAGGCATTGAGTTACCTTTGCTTTCCACTTTGATGGGTAATCCCCACAGAGAAAGGCTGGCCCACTTGATCAAGTGCAGTGAGCCTCATAGACAGATCATATGCACCAGGGGGACTTCACCGACTGAAAACAAAAAAAAAAAAAAGAAATCTCTTATTCAAACCAGAACCGGGACAATTTGTATTGTGATTAAGTAGACAGTGAAGTGCTTTGAATCCATATGAGGATTGCGCTGCTGTGGGCCTGAGATGAACACCAAATCACACGGTGAAGATGAGAACATGCCCACTCAGCAAGTTGAGGTGGAGATGGGGGGGCCCCTGTGAGAGATGTGTCTGACATCTGATTTTTCTAACCATGAAAGATGACAATGCTGTGGCAGATGCCAATTTTTTTCAGATGGAGAAAAATGCCCCGTGCCTTATCTGTGGTGGACCACCATTATATTCAGAAATATAATGAATATTTATTAGTAATATATTAGAATATATTAAGATTTCTTCATCTTATTCAAATGTCGCCAATCGTAAAACAATATATGGAGACCACACTGCTCTGTTATCAAACTTTGCTTAACTGAAGCTCAGTCTGTAGGTTGGAAAATCTGAATCAACACTGCTCAGATCATAGCATGTGCCATTCCACTTAAGACCATGAGGTGGAGACAGAGACAGAGCCATGGCTTTGTTTTGCATCCACCAGCTCATTGTAGTATTATTCATTCAATGGACATGATGCTGCCGCATTTTACTCCCTCTGCCTCCATGTCTGAACCCTCATGAATTTGTAAACATGATTTGACCAGTTAATAAGGACCTTTCAGAGAGGAAAGAAACATGTGACAAAAATTGCCCACTCTGTCTTGATCTGTCGCCTGTTTAGCTTACTGATTACACATACATTTATAGGGTCATGTCCGTCATTAATTTCAGTTTGACCTCACAAAACAACAGCAGTCTGGTTTGAAATGCCTGTAAAAAGATCCTTTAAACATGCCCACTGAGGCTGCGTAAAATGTAACCTTGCTCTCGCAACCTCCCCCTGTATGGGATCACTGTCTGTCCTGTCCTGTCTGCACCAGGCTGCAGAGCGTTTCTGCGCCGCTGACTGGGACATCTGGTCTGGAGCAACCACTGAAGTCTAAACTGACGGCTCTGCAGAGTGTAATATTGAATCTCTCCAGCACACCATGTTCCCATCGGGAGCGAGCATATATGCTGAGTTAGGTGTTCGCAGACATGATGAGGTAAAAACTTTTGAGGTAGACGTCGCATAAAGAAAAGATTAATAGGGGGGAGAGAGGAATGCAAAGGGAAAGAGAGAATAATGATGTGCATCAAAGCAAAGTACTTTTGCATGATAGTGATAATAATGAGCGGTGCAATTGTGCTTCACATGTACTTCACACGCAGCATCCTGTGAAAACAGCCAAGAAAGGCTGACTAAACCTTTAATAGCTGCACTCCCTGACATCAGCGATTACTTGCTGCCGCTCTCCATTTCTCTGCTGTTTCTGGATGATGTCATTGGTGAGGGGAAGTAGCAATGCCCCGTGGAAAACTATACCTCCTGGCTGCTGCCAGCATGTCTGCTCGCTGAGGACCCGGCCCAGGGAGTGGCTCCGACTGATACCACAGCCAGCGTGGCTGGAGGCTGCTTGGTCCAATTGGTTGGGACCCCCATTTTCCCCTGGCTATCATATCACAGTGTCCTCTTGTTGACTCCTGTTCTCTGCCACTTGAGAGGGCCACAGATTATTTGCTGCTCGGTCCCCCTGAGCCCCCTTCACACTAACTCCAGCGCTCTCTCTCTCCTGGTCTCTCTTTCTCTGGGGCCTCCTGATACACACAGTTGTCTGCTCCCACAGGACATGGTACTGTAGATATGTAATGCAGAACGAGAGGAGAGATGACCTCAGCTTTTCCACAGCCGTGTTTCCAGTTGCGCTGCTACTTGTACTGTACTCTCCTGGCTCTGCGGCGCCCCTCGTCCTCTGCTTTCCGCTCCCAGAGTGAGACCGTCTTGATTTAACTTTGTTGATTTAAATAAGATCTATTTACATCTCACCACCAGGCTGTAAACACAGAAAACAAGCTGTTCAATATTTGATTGCCCAGATGTATTTGGATTTTGAACTTTTCGGTGACGTTTCCTCACATCATTCACAGACGAATTAATGTTACGGAAATTAGCAGCTTACCACTGCGACAGCGCCACCGCTCCCCCCGTCTTTGATCTGGTGCGGTTGTGTGGACACTGCAGCAATAAGAGTATGAACTCTGTTTCAACTCTCCTTTCGCTGAATATACCAGGCAAACTTCACTCTTCTTTTGTTGTTTTATTTTTCTCCCTCGGCCCACCAACGGCTGTAGAAATTCAAAAGAATATCAACAGACTTTGCCTCTGCATTAAAGAAAGCAAACAAGTGAAGAAACAACGCTGCCGTTCCCCAGAGGCCATGTTAGTGAGCTTGCAAACACCATTGCCAGAAGTGTATTCTGGTGGAAGCCTGAGATCACTACACTATCCCCGGAGCCAGCCCAGGGATCCAGCCAGGCAGCTGCAGTAAAGAGCACTGTAGCTGAAAAGAAACATTAAGTCTGCTCTATCCCACTCTCTGTGTCTGTGTCTCTCATTCTCTGTGAGGGAGACATACCTCACCTTGCTACCTACAGAGGGGATGAGGAGCCTGTGAGGAGAAAATTGCCTTTTGTGGAAGCATTAATTCAGATGTGTACCCTGCTGTCTGAACATCACTCTGAACTCTCCCCACTGCTCTGTCTCTCTTTTTCTCTCTCTTTCCTCCCTCGCTCCTTCACTCTCCCACCATGCAACTAAGTCCCAAGCCTCCCTTTTTTTTCCTCTCCCTCTCCATCAATAACCTTCTGCTGTCTACTGCTGAAGAATAAGTTATTCCCTACGACTCCCTCCCTTTCCCTTTAAGCTTGTTTGGATTTTCATTGTTTGATCTGGCTTGATAAATAAGACAAATGCAGTTAGAAATTCATGGCTGCCCCATTTCATCAATAAATGATTAGTTTGCCACGCTCCCTAGTGATTGATAGGTTGTGCACGGGATGTATTGGAACCAGATGAATTCAATACAGTAGGAGTCACGGGGGAGCTACAAAGCATATCAGCTCATGAAAAATTGAGGCCAATGGAAAATGTAAAAAAGCGTTGAAAAGAGGGGAGAAACAAGTTTTGCCCCGATGCGTTTTGTCTTTTTTCTTCTTCTTCCTTTTTACAAAACAACAGCAAAAAGTCGATGATGAATCACAGAGAAATCTGAGGAAATACGCCTTAATCTGTGCCCCTGTTTTCTCCTCTCTTTTGTCTCTTCATGTAGTTTGCTCACACAGGCTTTAGAGAGGACCTTGAGCACACAGCCAGGGGCCAGATGAAGAAACAAGCCAAACCGGAGAGAACCAAACAACAGAGGCAGGTGTCCAGAAACCCAGTTCTCTTCTCGACAGGGGGTAAGCAGAGCAATTCTATAGAAATATCTTTCTCCATGTCTCTCTCTCTCTCCAGCCCCCCTGTCCTCAGAGCGTTTTTTTTTCTCCCTCCAACACCTCCTTTCTCACCAATAAGAAGAATCCTGTTTGCTTATATGTATATGTGTTACTGTACAGTACTCCTTTGCATTATACATTTGGGCACACATGTAGGCATATACACTGTTGTACATTCTTCTGTGTGTATGTGAGGAGATATGTGTGTGTTGGAGACATAAAAAAAACATTTGGCAGGTGAAGGAGCTTCCTTTGGATTCTCAACCTGTTCTTTTTAAGTCCAAACAGAAGCCAGCTCCCTGCTCTTTTGAAAGAAACACCAGTCTTTTTCTGTGAATATTAAACAGAACAAGACTTCAAACACCGTCGAGGGGGCTTAAATCATAGATGAATTCAATCAGGCCATTTTGTTGAATATGTATCCAGAAAGCCTTGTTAACTATGTGGGGGGAAAACAAAATGCTCTAATTTTCTTCCGATGCAGGGATCAAAATGGTAATAAGTTATTAATCACTAATAGCGCTGACGAAAGAATCATAAAAGTGACAAAAATACTCCTTTAAATTGATGGGCTTGAGCATTGTGGCAGTTGCGCTGTTTGAGAGCGATACCGTGTTTATCATTAATACACAGTAATTGTGTGTTTGCTTCCTCTATCCAATTATTCAGTAGTTGTTTTCATGGGTGTTTGTTTTACCATCTGTGCACAGTAATACAGTGACTTGACTTGAAAGTCTTATCCTGTATTGCATCATATACAATATGGATAGGCTAATTGTCACAAATTAAACCTGCCATCCTTTTGTATCCTTCCATCCATCCATTTTCATCTGCTTATCCAGCCTGGTCTCAGGACAGCAAGCTTAGCAAAGTATTCCAGATGTCCCTCCACCCAGCGGTGTCTTCCAGTCCCTCCTGGGGGATCCCAAGGTGTTCCCAGGCTAAATGAGATATACAATCTCTACAGCATGTCCTGGGTCTGCCCTGGGGATCTCCTACCAGTGGGACTTGGCTGGAAAACCTCTAATGAGGGTCGCCCAGGAGGCATCCTGATCAGATGCCCGAACCAGCTACACTGGCTCCTTTCAATGCGAAGGAGCAGCGGCTCTACCCCGAGCTCCCTCTGTATGTCGTAACTATCCTTATCTTTAAGGCTGAGCCCAGGCAAACTATGGAGGATACTTACTGCAGCCTCTTGTGTCCGCAATCTCAGTCACTACCTAAAGACTGTGGCCACAGGTGAAGGTTGGAATGTAGATGTGTTGGTAAATCCCTTGTGACCATTATGGTCTGGTGTAACACCTGCATGACTGCTGACACCACACCAACTCCCGCCATCTTATGCTCCATTTTAACCTCATGCGTCAACAAGAGCGTCAACAAGACCCCAAGATAGTAGGGATGTTCCTGGCAACTAATTTCCCTGTCGACTAAATGAAAATTTTAATTAAGACTAGCCGACCAGTCTAAAAAAGGAAAACACTCAGAAAACAGTCAAAATTTTGCACAATGTATTGTTGTTTATTGTATTGCCTTTAATCACAATCTTCAACAACCGTGTCTGATTTTAAATGCCGCTGAAGTACAAGACACTTTGCACCCTGCGGTATGAATGTGAACATGACGGCAACTCAGTCAAAAGTTAATCTCTAAAATACCTTGTTTTCATTTTCAATGTTGTTCATGTTCAATGTCAATGTTCTGCCAAAACACAATGCTGGTTTTGCGAGAGGACATTTCTCCACTTTCCCACAGTGCTGTTTTAAAACTCCAGTCGACTCGAGCATTACCGCAAGGAGGGGGACAGCTTACTGACGGCTCTGTAGCACTCACTAGTGGCAGGCGGCTGCATGACAGTTAAGCAGCCTTGTACATGAGTAAAACACTAATTGGTTTAATCGACTGAGGGGGGGGACGTTTAATTGTTTAGACGTCTAATCACGTGCATCCCTACAAGATACTCCTTCACTTGGGGCGGTTACTCACTCCCAACCCAGATGGGGCAATCCACTGTTTGTTGCAACAAGATAGCTGACATTATTAAATAGAAGTGACTTTTTGACTCTTATTGTGCCCTTGATGATGCTGTTGTTTGCAGCCACACGTTGGACACTTGATCATGTCTATAGTAACGGTTTTGTCCCACAAAACCCTTCACTAAAGGCCTTAGAGTTAGAAATCGGAAATTCAGTCTTCAAATCACCTCTTTGAACCCAATCGCTCTGAGTGTTCACAAGCATCATCTGGTACAAGATCAGCTTTTGGCACCAGCTTTCTTCCATCATTCTGCCTTTTCTTAACTAGTGTGAGTTTAGAAAGAGATCCAAAAGTGTAATGCCTGACTGAAAAACATAATGAACTCTACATGTTTTGTAGCTGCATAATTGCCTCTTTGAGCTATTAACCATACATGTTTCTGTACATTGTTCCTTTGTCTTATCACTGATTAATCTACCATGCTTTGTTATTTATTATTTAAATGAAATTACTTAAGGCTATTGAAGTAGATTCAAGCTCAATAGTGTGTTTAATTATTCACATCCCACCCCGTCCAGCAGCCAGAGACAAAAAAAGGAGTTTGTTTACAAGGAAAAACAGTGTGACGTTGCCACATAAGCTATTCCCCACATGCATCAGCAGCAACCTGTCACTGTCAGGAACTAACCCTTGGAACTGAAAGTTCACGCTGGCCGGCCATATTCGTGGCAGGGCAGCTGTGGCTTTCAGTGGCCCTTTCGTCTGTGGGACCACTCTAAATAAATAAATGGCTTGACAGCGACATTGATCTCTTGTGAAGTTGAACAGGAGAGGCAAAGGGAGAGAGGGCAGTGAGGGATGGAGGGGTGTAGAGAAGGGAGAGAATGAGTGTGCAGAAGAATGAGACGGTGGCTGCCAGCCGATGAGGTAATTGTGATTAATCACTTTTCTCAGAGGGCAGCGTGTTCAATGCGCAAAACAAAAGGAGTGAGATGGCAGGAGCGGCGGAGGTGCAGGAAGACGGCCAGTTGAAGGTGGACCTGCCTATTGATCAGGTGAAGCACAACTCCATACTGCAGTGCAACCTGATGAGGTCTTTAGCATACAGTCTTTGAACTGCTTGGTCCTACAGTATTTATCTGACAGGAGGTAAGAATTCATTCCAGTCTAAAAACACTATTATCAACATCACTATAGATAAAAAAAAAGCCACCTGGCCATGTGCTGGGTCCATTTTAGTTCAGTATATGCTACTAAATGAGCTCATCTTAATTTTAGAGCTTAATGACAGTGAAGACAAACATAAATATTAAAGCTGATGAACATCACAACAAGCTTAGTTGGGTTATATGGATAAGTGTCTGCTGCTGTAGCATCCTAGCCCCAGTTTCCTCTTATTAAACTTGAACCTTTCTGTGTTTTTCAGCTTCAAAAAGAATCAAGAATACACTTCTGGTACAGCAGAACATTTTCTGCCCAGAATAAAACTCATGAATGCTCAGTAGAACAAGTTGCATAAATATATAAATATTTAGCAAAATCAATACGGCAGCACAGTACAGTGTAAGCCAAGGGGGATCTTGTTTTCTCCCTCCCCGCAGGTCGAGGCCAAGATAGTTGACGAGGAGTACGAGGATGGGAGTTGTTCTGCGAGTCCCTGCAAGGCCTCCCTCCATGATTCAGACAGCTTGTGTCTGCAGAGGTCTTTGTCTGCAGGTTCCAGAAAGGATGTAAGTACCCTTATTATGAGCTCCATGTAGTTCCTATTTCATGTTGAGTTCATTTTTACTTTATTATTATGTCCAATTGTTTCATTTGCTTTGGGATTAGGTCATAAAAATGGTCTAACCAGCAATTATGGTGATCACCATTTCCATAATTGCAAGAGCGCCACGTAGATGTGCTTCCAGCAACTATACTTTTGTCTCATTTGTGTGCAAGTTGTTTTCCTGTCTCTATGGTGCATTGCATACTGTGCATTTACCACAAGGAGACACAGGATTACAGACACCTGAGCCCCAGGTGCAACTTTACAGTATGTAGTATTATTGAGTTTATAGAGCTCAGCTGTAGCCACAGATACTGCAGCATCCAGCTTAGGAAATACACAGAAGTGTGCATTTGTGATTAGACCAGAGCCTCATAACAGCATGTGGCTGCATTTGATGTCTGCCCTTTACTCTGGTGATTGTGTGCGTTCGCAGTGATGAAGTAGGCCTGAGCTGTGTATACAGATGTTTTTGCATGGATCCGTGGTTCCTAGAAATTACACTCATTTAAATACACTTATTTTTGCTCTAATAATCCTCGAGGGACGGCAATATGAAGCAGTGTAACTGTGATGAATGCGCACAATAGTTGGGTGATATTACTATTCCGAGCAATTTCATTCGGCTTTGAAATGAGAAGATATTGAGTCTTATTTAAGCAATCAATAACCTTGAACATTTTGTTTTAATGAAAACTATAATTTCAAGCAGTGGCAATTACACCATGGGGGAATGTTTTGGTGTGGTGATGGTTATGCTGCCGTATGCACTTTTGTAATAAAGATATTCTTATCGGGGTAATTATTGACTTCTTGGGGCCAGTTATGACCCCGGCTAAAGACCTCATCAATAGCTTAATTCATTGCTTATCACTTTTAGTCATACAGGAATGTTGCTGATTCAGATTGGCTATAGATTGCAGGGAGAGACCATTAGATAATGGAAAATAATAATAATAATCCCTGGTACGAGGTCAGCTACTTTTTGCAATGATCATCTCGCCAAGCAGTTTTTAGATTTGACACTTAACAAAGACTGACATAAGAAGAAGGTAGGTAGAATTGTGTCCTCACTAAATTCAAGGATGTAATCTAACCCTAAACTGGAGAGTTGCAGCAGATTTTAAAGGAAAGCCTTGATCACCACACCTACTTTACCAAAATTTCACTTTGCATAAGAATGAGGCGGTTGTATATTCATAGAAGTTGTCATCAAAACAGAATTAACGATGCTGCAGGTGAGACTTACCGAACTTAAAATATAACACCATTGATGCATGCTCTCCTATTTTCCCTCTGAGGCCAAACAGGCTGTCGCTGTCTCGTTGTCAGCAACCTCATCATTTAAAGGGCTGTGAATAATAACGAGGGATAACTGCACCGCTATGACTCATACTTTGAGCCGAGTTCGGACAGATTTCCTTCCACTCCGGCGCTCATACGTGCTCGCGAAATGCCCCGTGCACTCACTATATGTGCATGTATATAGTAGATATTGATGACCAAATTCAATTACATGATTACATTTTCAGCCGAAGCTTTAAATGATTTATTGCATTGAATTTAAATAGTGAATACATTTACAGACAGCACACCGGTGAGGCAGTCGTGTGCGCGCGTGATATTGACCTGTGCGGTCCAGGCCAAATAAAGAATAACGAGATTCAGCATCTCTGCCAAGTGGAGATGTCCGCTGGGAGTGAAGGCAGGCTATCTCAGTGGAAGAGAGCGAAGGATGGCGGGCTGGAGCCTGATGCACATTTATCAACGCTTTTCTTATAATCACTTGACTGACTTTTGTTGGGCTTTCTGAAGGTTGGGTTTTCCTTTAGAGTGCACTCTGTTAAGGAGTTGATTGATTTCATGAGGGGGGACTCTGTCTATGTTGTGGATGTCATACACTTTGAGGAAATGTGGACAAGGGTAGATTTGTGCTCACCGGTTCGGCATTGTGTTTACAACTATCATTTGTTTTGATTTAACAATATTGGCTGATTTATCAACCAGTGAGCTAGGCATTTTTTCTTAATTAATATTGTTAGAAATGCCAATACGACTAGGGATGTTTGATCAATTGTCTTCCTCTTCTTAAGAATTTTGTGATAAAAAATCGAATCATTATTGAGCGCCGCATTGATCCATTCCTTTCCTTTTCCAATGCCAGTCCATTTCATTTGTCTTTCAGCTGTTTTTCTGTGCTCCTATTCCACGGAGCTTAGGTTAGCCGTTTCAAAGGCCTTATTCTCCCCATGCAAGGTCAACTATAATCAACTGGAGACAATGTCACCGCCTTGCATTTCCAGAGAGAGAGGCAGAGGAAGACGACTCCTCTGGGCTTTTAAGGACCCACTGCATTATACCATTCAATTACTGTTCATTAGACAGTGTACAGCCATTAATCAGACTGAGATGTTCTGCTAGTCCTCAGCGGGGACAATGAACTGGGGAAATTTATTCTGGTTTCCTGTCTGGGCCGCTGTTTAGTGGCAAGGAGAGAGATGACACTTTGGAATGCGCTGAAGCTTTCAGTACAGAGACATCCTAAACTGAGCCACTACTCCAGTGTCTGTGTCTTCTTTCAAGCGAAGTTCTCTGCTTCATGCAGCCTTGTCTTTGAATTTTTAAGAAACATGGGCTTTGTCAGAGATTTATTGCATATGTGGGAGAGTATTACGAATCTGATATATCACTAAAAGGAGAGAAAGCTGACAGATTTACCGATTAGAGCTGCATATGCATTGAATATGACTAGATGATGATATGAGAAACTGATTTATGTTTTCCAGGAGGCTAAAGGCTGGGGTGTGTGTTCCAGGTTCAGCAGAATGCGATCACGGGTGTCCCAGTTTTTCAAGGGTAGGTTCATCAAAGCATAAAGCCTAGTAGTAGCTCACTGGCAGCAGTGGCGGTGGCCCCCACGTTCCCCTCCACGGCACCTAATGCACCCATAAAGAGACCACTAATACACTCTGCATTACCAGTTCCTCCCTCACATTGCATGTCACCGGATCCGCAACCACCTCTCAACATCTGGGAGAGCTTTACGCCATGCTTTATGGAGACCATCTGGTTGAGTGGGTTTTTTTGCCTCCCCAATCTCAGATGACTTATTCTAGTATTAAAGACACCTGCGCATCAAGGTGTGCCATGCTGAGAGCCTGGGATTATTCACTACGCTTTATATTTCCCATGTCGTTTGTAATTTGGAACCACTCAGACAGAATGAGAGGGATATGTACCTTGTTACTATGAAAATCCATTTTTTTCCCTCCCTGACTTCTTATTCGAAGTAGAATTGCATGGTCTGACTTTTATTTGATTGATCTAGAGAAGAACACATCTGACAAAATACAAAATAAGTGTTATACACATTTGATTATGGTGGGGGGGATATAACATAGCGTTAAAACACAAACCAAAGCAATGATGTGAGCTCGACATTCTCTTTTGTTGGGGGAATATGCCTTTCAGCTGGATCGGGCAATTTCATTGTAATTGCCTACAAAACACAGGCTTTGGTAGTGAGACATCCTCAATTGTTCCTTGTGAAAATTCCAAAGCTGGCTAAATGGAACGGGATGTGAATCCCTGCACGTGGTTATCACTGTCTGCCCTTCAATCTGAGGTTTGCCCTGTCAGTGTGACACCGGGAAAATGACTGCATCCTGCGCTAACAGCAGGCTCCCTACCTCTCTCACGTGTCATTCACGCTATCATAAAAGTACACAAATACATGTGCAGGCACATATGCGCAGAGTTACCTAACAGACAGCACTTCACAGCAAGTGTTTTTTTATACACATGTGCATGATTTTTATGTATGTACATGTATTGTCTTTCAATTATCCTTATATTGATAGCACTAGAGGTTGAGATGCAGCTTTATACAATCTAGCACTGGCTCTGATTTCCCTGCAGAATATCAATGGACACTGCGGGGGGCATTTGAAATAAATCACAGCACATTATTGCTTGCAGACTCCAGGCCCACATACTCGTTTTTCTGTCCCTATCACATTATATTGTTGTTGCTGTTTATGAATGGTTCTGCATCATTCATGCCTCACATTCCCTAGCTGTCACAGTGGATCTGCAGATGACACAGATGCAAAGCTTAACGGGAGACTCAGAGCCGTAGAGGAAGGGAAGTGGGATGTGAAAGGAAATGCAAGCGATCTCTAACAGAATCAAACCTGCCTGCCACCTGCTTTGCATCAAAATGTCAATATCTGGGCCAGTTTTTATCCTTGAAAGGAATTTGTCAACTGAGTGAAAAAAGGAAGGCTTTTTTTTTTTTTTGAAAGCAAATCTACCATTAAAGTACTTCCCTTGCCCCCTTCATATACTTTACCAGGGGTATTCCATCTTGACTTCCACGCATAACAGCCAGAGATACCACCGGTTTCAGTTTGGCTGAGATTCTCCTTCAAAAGTTATTGGCACCATGTACAATGGCCTTGTAATTTACGAGAACTGTTAGGGCCTCTGACAGAAGTTGTAAAGCATCTTGACTGATTGGGTAGATATGAGATGTGTGCAGTCATGGCACATCGTCGCCTATACGTGCGCAAGACACGCAGAGAGTTGCATGGCTTGCTCTGTCACAGATAAATTACTCCGCACAGTCAAATTAAGTTGTTGTAAATCACCCTGCGGACCCGAGACTAGTCCTGAGTGACGACCTTTACGCCTATTTGACTTTAAGTCTTATTTATGTTAATCACATCTGTATTATACCGACAGTAAAATTGTGTCATATCCTAAAAGGTCATTGTTTTGCAGAGCAGCATACGACAGGGACAGAAAAAAACACACAGGTTTTGTTTGTTACTGAGTGTAAGAAGTGTTGAGAGGATGGTGTGACTCTCAGTGTTTACATTTTTTTTTATCTTTTCTTTTTTGCAGGGAACATGAAACCTTAACATTCATTGCTTTGTTCTGCATGAAGTCTTTCTGAAGGTATGTACTATTACAAATAATATAATAAAATATCTCATTGATTTAAAGGTATACTATGCAGGATTTTTCTAAAAACAAAACAAATGCATGAACTCATATGTGTTAGGGACGTTCTTGGCCACAGCGTGCAGCTGAGGTCGGGACTTTATAAAATCAGGGTGTCTGCAGGTCCTTAAAAAGTCTTAAAATGCATTAAATTCAATGTTACAACAATAAGGCCTTAAAAGTCATTAAATAGTCCTAAATTTAAATTTGTGAGGTCTTAACTGTGACAAACATTTCACCTAATTTCATTTATACATCTTTTAATTTATTTTTATGAAAATGAGTGAAGCTTTTTTCATGTAAAAGTCCACATTTCTAATGTTACAAAACTTTAAAACTATAATATTATCATTGTACTTAATACTTGCACTTATCTGTTGACAAAATGTCGATCAGCTTAACTCACTCTAATAACCATATTCCTACATAACACTTACCTCTGCACAAGACCACATAAGCTATGTGCTACTACCCTGCAAGTAAAACTTCGTCCAAAAATTTGTCCTAAATTTGGTTAAAAGGTGTCTTGAAAGGGACTTAAAAGCATTGAATTGAACTGTCTGATTGCTGTAGGCACTCTGAAAATGGCAGCGATCAGCAGGCTTCTCAGAGAAAGCTACAAAAATTGCAGACACAACCTAAAAAATGGCAAAAAATATAGCAAGTCGAACTGCCAAGTGAAGTGAATCTACGGTTGTCTTTCACTTACCCTTTTGGTGGCGACACTGTTAACAAACAGTAACCAACAATCCCTACATAGTGTACCTTTAAGACTTAAAATTAAATAAATTCAATGTCACACCAATAAAGTCCTAAAAGCCATTGAATAGTTTTATATTTGAATTTGTGAGGTCTTAACTGCTATAAATATTTTATCTAATTTCATTGATACATCTTTTAATGTATTTTTATGAAAATGAGAGAAGCTATTTTTACGTAAAAGTCCACATTTCTAAACCTTTAAAATACTATAATACTGCCATTTTACCTCATACTTTCACTTACCTGTTGGCAAAATGTAGATTGACTTCACTAATTGGCTATGTACTGCTTACCTGCAATGCTCAGATAAGTGAAACAGATTTTTTCCAAAAATCTGTCCTGAATTTGGTTAACAGGTGTCTTGAAAGGGTATTAAGAAGTATTGAATTTAACTATCTGATACCGGTGTACCCATGAAGTGGTATCAGTCAGATGCCAGACTGTAAGTAGCAGGCATCTCAGAGGAAGCTACGAAAATCGCGCGCACAGCCTAAAAAAAAAATGAAGTGAAATGAATCTGGGGTTGCCTTTCACTTTTGCTTTTGGTGGCCACACTACAAACAATAACTGGCAGTCCCTGCTTAGTGTACCTTTAACTTGTGATCTCAAATGCATGACGCACAATGCAGAGTGTAGCAGGGCTCCATACAGAGCACAGCAGTGTTCAGCAACCATATGGGGATACAGCCTGTGCCCTGTTATTAGTATGAGTACAACTTGTGAGCAGTACAGATGCTTGGTGTGGATATTAAGTGCTTCTGAAATCTCTCCACAAAGAGCTCCGTGGTATTTACAACACTAAAGTAATCACGTGTGCTGTGGATGTTAGTCCTCTGCAGTACATCTTATGATACAGAATACGTATTTATCCTCTGCTTCATTCACCCATCCTCGTGGAGCAAACGGTATCCTTGGGGATGGCTTCGCTGTGGGAGAATGAAAGCCTTTGTTAACTACAGTAAAGTTGGAAAATGTATGCTTTTCTTCTCATTCATGATATACATGTCATGAAAGGGCCTTCAAAAGACAGCAGCTCCCACCAGCAATAAGTTTATTCTTCTTTCTTTTATACATGTACATGGTGAGAAATAATAAGTTCTCAAAGACCGTATGTTGAAAATCAGCCATTGTGATGTGAGAGAGGCGTCTGCGTGTGATCTCCACTGCACTCGACACGACAGGCTCTGTGAAGTGCACCACTGCCCAGTTACACATTAGCTTTGATTGCCAGTTTGTTCTGCGCGTAGCCCGTATAGCTTTGAACTGCGTCTCAAGATGAAAGCCAACCTTGTCCACATAGTGTGTCCACTGTGGACTGCTGCTGTTGCTTATTTGCTTCAGGCACCATCAAGGGCTTCGGGATTCTTTTTTTTTCTATAGTTCTTTACCATGCCGGGATGAGCATTATGTATAATTTATCATACAATACATCCCGAGACAGCACCTCGTCTCGACTCCATTTTGATTTAATGCCACTTCTTTCTTCCTGCATCTTGTGTTGACTGTGGTCAATGTATGATCCCACTAAGGTACGTCTTTGTTGTGTCCTGAAGATAGACTTTGATATTAGTGGTTCCCATGGTGAACGCATCACCACTCAGTGCTTATCTCCTCCTCCTCTTCCGAGCCGCAGAACACAGTGTCAGACTGCTAAAGACCAGACGTCCTCTTTCTCTTCCGTCTCCAGAAGCCAGCTGCTCATGTATAAGATGAAACAGTGTTATAAACCAAATAAAAATGTCTTGCCTCTTGACAGCCCCACCGTGAATATATGGCCTCTTATTTCAGTGAATATATTGCATAATTATGTATGGTTATGAATATTACATGGAGCCTCACACTGAGTGCATGGTAAGATGCCTAATTGCGGAGTTTAATTATTAAGAAGCAAAGGTCCTGAGCGGGTTTTGTGAGAAGCACTTTTGATAAATTATTTTTTGCAGTTTTCTGATGAATTATTTTGGGGGCTTGTGTCTAATCAGCAGGCATAGTGGACGGCGTAACTGCTCTTGAGAGAGACTTATCTTCCCATGGAGAGGAATTACTATGCTGATTAAATCCACTGAAATCAACTAATAACTTAATGATATTGGAGTGGATCAAAAGAATGAATCATCGCCTCTCATAGTGGCGGCTATGAAGAACACAAGGGCACAGTGATGGGTGGAATGAGGGCTGTTGCCGTTGACCTCGGGGCACAGCTTTAATATTTCTGTGTAACATGAGGGAGCGACGGAGAGCGTGTGTGATGGTATGTACTAAAGCAAACCAAAGCACCTCATATTAAACACAGTGTAGTTGCGCTTTACTTTATACTTCATATGAAGCACTTCAAGGAAAAAGTCCAGAGAGGCTGACTAAACAAGGAATAATAAACTAGATCTCCCTCAAGTACTGCCAAAGCCACTAGACACAGCTGCTTGTGTAACTACAGTACTATTGCTACTGCCACTTCTTCCTCTCCAGCATGTACCATAACTGAGGCGCCCACACATAAAAATATGCCTCCCTAGTTATGTATTCAGTTCAAGTGCACTTAGTATGCAGAAAAGTTTAAGGCTTGACCTCGGTTTTGCGTCGAAAGAAATTTGAAAATGAATAAAACAGGCCTCTCTGCGTGTTACTTCAAATATAGAACTTGCGCGCGTGATGTATTCTTCCATAAAAGCTAATGGCTGCAATGCAGACAATAAGAATCATTGACCCACTTAATCGCAGCTCTGTGTCACGCTGTGACAGTGCGAAAGTTAGCTCACCACAACTGTAGGATCAAACACAGGGTAATAGCTGGGCTCCCTCTTACAAAATGCATGTCGGTCTGGCACTTGTGAAACGCGGTCGGGCTGCCTTTTTTCGCCAGCCGGCACAAATATGTGAATAATTGATTGATATCGATGTGAGGATCACCTTGGTGGATCCAGTAGTTGTTTGGTTTAGAAGTCTCCTGTGGAGGGCAGGAAACTGGCCATCTGTCAATAACACGTCGGTCGTCTCACATGGCGGCCTCTGACCGGCTCGAACGCTTCAGTAAGCAGCCGAGCAATTGTTCTCAACGTGGTGTCAAATCAGCTATTCTGCTCTGAGAGGAGTCTTGAAGCTAAAGTGGTTCAGGTCTGTTTCAGTCAGGGGTCCATAAAGTTAGAAATAATGGGCACATGCTAATTCCTTCTCATGCTGTGATATGATTACAGTGATTATTAATGGAATTTACTCTATAGCACTCAAAATAATATGTGAGGCATGCTTTACACAGAGCACATTTCATTTTTATTTTTTATCCAGGTAAACTAATCGCAAACACCTCTTTACAGCATGTACAAGCTGCTTTTGTGCAGTTCAGGTTCGGTGCCTTGCTCAACGGCATGTCCTGGCTGCTATGGAAGTTTTAAAGGGCACTTCAGTTGCAGCCTGAATAGGACAAAAGTGCGTATGAACTTTAGTATGTTGTGTAAGTGAAATGAAAATTGCCATGAAGGTCATTTTATACAGAGGTCTCCACATGCCTAGAGACTTGTATCGAGCCTCCTCGCGGGCGAGATGGACAGGTGGTGTTATAAAAAGACCTTTTTGCCACTGACATCATCCGTAGCCACCAGGAGGCCACTTTTTCCCCTTCTCTCCCTCTCTTTCTGTCTCTCTGTCTCTCTCTCTCTCTCCGTTCCAGGCTGGTAGCTGCCCACTGTCTGAAGCTAATGGCTGGAAGCACAGCTAAAAGCTCTCAGTGTGATAAGGTAATGTGGAGTCAGAGAGAGGGTGAGAGTGAGCGAGGAGGGCAGAAGAGTGCTATATCAGTGAGGCCATATATACTGATTATACAGTGATGAGGAAACAGTCTAAAAATAAAAACAAATGGAGAATGCGAGATGATATCACTGCACCCAGATTGCTGACTGCAGTGTTTGCAGTCATATCCAGATGGTTATGAAGCGGGGATGACGGTGGGAGCCGAGACATACTGCTGTCCTCTCGACTGACCTTGCTGATGTCATGCTTGAAAATAAAGGAGAGGAGCAATCTGTTTTTGCAAATACATAAGGGATTATGAACGAAAGTGTGAATATTAATGAAAACATTCTCATAAGGGTCCCACTTTTATCTGTAGTAGTTTGTAGAATTAAGCCTGAAATGTAGGGGTGGGGGAAAAATCGATACAGCTATATTTTGCATGGAAAATTACACGGACGCCAATTATATAAATTATTTATATTGCAAATAGAAATTAAACTTTTGGTCGCCCTCTAGACTAAATCAATTGTCTTTCAGTCCACTAGATACATTTTGCCACAGTAAAGATGATTAAAGTGAGACGAACAGACTGAAAACTTTTTCTAGGGACATGATTTGCAGTTGAAAAAAGGTCATGAATCGCAATATTTAGCAACGTATGTTATGGTATTCTCATGGCCTGAATGGTGGATGACAGATCCATCATGCAGCACTTGGTGTCCGTAGCCAGGCCAGTGACTTTTACTTATCCCGAGGATGTCCAGGTGATATCGTTTCATCTCATTGAGAACTTATGCTGTCTTGGTGGATTTTGGCCCGAGTAGACCCTCTTTCACGCTCCTGATTTCCTTTTGGCTTATATCAGGAGTGGTCATCCTGCTGCTGTGTTGGTTGCTGGGTTCTACTAAGTGCTTGATGCCAATAGTTTTGCTCATTGCAGTTTCTGTAACAATGTGTTTTTCATGGGGTGGCGTCGTTAGCGCCATGCCCAACCCCAAAGCCTGGAGGGCCAGTGTGCTGACTTTCGTCAGACCAATCTGGTGAGGTTGTTGAGCTTTTATTTGTGATTTTTAAAGGAAGAAATTATCGCTATACACAGTCATTCACCGGCTGCCAGTACACTGCTACATGTAGCTACATGCTTATGTCAGGGAAACATGTTGTCTTGGTCGATGAAGTTGTTAATTTTTTGTCAATTATGGATCATAATCCTGCTTGAACACGGTTGTGTTTTGAAGCTTTTATTTTTTATTTTTAAAGGGAGAAATTGCCAATATACTTAGTCATTCCCTGGTTGCAAGTACACTGCTACATGTAGCTACATGCTTATGTAATGGAAAAATGCAATCTTGGCAGATGATGTTGTTAATTATTCCCTGATTCAGGATCATATTCCTGCTGGAGCATGTAGAAGACCCGGAAACACTGACCAATCAGAGCAGACTGGGCTTTTTCAGGAGGGGGCTTAAAGAGACAGGAGCTAAAAGGGAGAGTCTCAGACAGAAGGGAAACAAATACAGGTGTTCCACCACAGGAAGTAAAAGGAAAATATTTTTTTAACCAGTAAATCTTGTATTTTGGAATTCTGCTACAACATGTTTACAAGTTTGAACCTGAACATGAGCATAACAGGTCCCTTTAATGTCCACTCCAGGCTTTTGTATGCCTGCTAATATCACAGCATCGTGAGAGATAACACTTTCATATTGTGGTTATGTAATTTGTTCAGCCTTCACTGTCTGCAGATGGTGCCACCAGTCTAGATTACTGTTACATCAACTGCTCCCTTCTCTCTGCTCTCACCTTGTCTTCACTCATTTGCTCCTTTGCACCTCCCATCCGCCACCAACACTGTGCACACACACACATATGCAAGTTTTTTTCCCTGTTCCTTCCCTACTGCTTCCTTTCCTCTCCCCCTCTAACTCTCTCTCTCTCCCTCTCTTTCCCTCTCCACCCCCTTGTTTTCCTTTATCTGCTCCCAGACTGGCTTGTCCTTAGTAAGATGGATGTGTGCATTCCCAGGGCAGATGGCCCTGTTGTTACTCTGTGTACCCGGCTCACACTTTAACACCCGGCCTGCTTGTCTGGCCTGACGGGCCATTGCCTGGGGAAAGGAATCTACTTCTACACCGTGCAGCAAACATGTGTGTTGTGCAGCTAACCGCATGGGTGCTCGCACCTTTTTTTTTTTGTAAGGGAGTAGACTCCAGCAGACTGTGTGCCAAATACACAGATGGGTTCTTTCTTTAAGGATCACACATTTTGTTGTAGGAACGCTTCAATATACATACATTAATTTACATAGTGAGTCATTTATTTTGTTAACATTTACCCTGGAAACAGTGGACACATTGTGATATATTCCAGTGTATTTAAATTCAGTGTAGCAGTTGTTGTTTTTTTGTTGTTGTTTTTTTTTTTTAAAAAGGAAACTTCAGCCTTGACAACCATATCTTAGTGTCAATCCTGAGTTCAGGGTCTTGATCTTCTGAAGATTTTTAGACCAAATTAATTATATCAAACCAACAAGATTTGGCCACTTTAAATTCCTCCCATAGTGTATGACGTCATACATCGGTGCATTGTCGAGATGGAGGGCAGGAACTGGAAGCAAAGACTTCTAACACTGTACTTATGCCTATGATTTGCGCTGTTTACACCTGCTCCAATTACACAAATTGGGAAAACACAAGGGCCACTTTAAGTACGGAAAGGACTTAAAAGGGAGATGTTATATTTGAAAAAAGAAATCATTCACCATTGTTCAGTCATTGAGAACAGCTGCAAAATTTCGTCTGCACTCATTTTAAATGTTAAGTTATATAGTAGTGTTGTGTTACTCACGCTTCAAGTTGGATGCAGTTACAATGTGCTGTCACAAATTTGTTATGTTTTTAGCCACAACCCAGATGTTTAACCACACTTCTGGAAACAGTTCACTTAGTAAGTAGAAAATAGTAGCTAAAGTTATCTAAAGTTACTTAGCAATGTTAAGTCTGGTTCAGACCAAAGATTAATGACGAGACCAAACTGTTTTAGAAGTTGCAGAGAAAAGTTGCAGACGGCGTGTTCACTTGCTGTGGCAGGTGCTCCATCCCTGCAGAGCCCTCTGTTTCCATCCTCATGGTGTGGCAGTGCACTGCTTACTGATATTATTGTGGCGTATTTATTATGAATACAGTCCATGTGATGCTTGTCTTGTTTTTGTTTTTGACCGTTTCATCACTATGCAGCCATAGCCAGTATCTCACTATCACTATCCTCATTCATATTTTAAGAAGCTACAAATTATATTCAGCCACAAAATAAGCCTGAATTAGAATGGGAGTACAGAGAGTTGTTCCATTGACACCATCTCATATACGCATGGACTAGACCAAACTAGACTCTTGTACACTTTCATCGGCTCGCCATGTAATGTTTGTATGTTAGCAGGTCTGAAGGACGAGGCAATTTGTAATGACAGTTGTGTTTACGCTGGGAAAACTGGTCAAGTGTTCTTCGTTTTGTATGAATCGCATCCAACGTGAGTTTCAATTTTCTGACCACACCTGCTGCCTGCAGGTTCATCCAACCTTTTTATGTTGTCACTAGTCACTCCAATTCTCACACTGTATGGATTTTTCACTTCCTGCCCTCCATCTGAATTTTGTGAGTCATAATAGTCGTGATCAATCAGATCAAACAATCTATATCGGACAAGAAATGTAACTTTGAGGACTCAACAGTTTCTACCACGTAATGTCATCGCTTCCGGGCCATCCTTTTAACAACTCCTAAAGTCAGGAAATGCAACATGAGAAAGCCATACTTCACTCAGTGGTTAATATATCAGTTTTAATTGCAGAGAAATAAGAGATACATATATATTTACTAGTAACGTAGCACCTAACATGATTTTGTGACTTGAGTAAGTCTCGAGTAAGAAGAAGTTTATCAGTGTGTGAAAAGGATGTGTGTTTTTGAGTCTTGTTTTACTGAGCAGAAGCTTCCAAATTTTTTATCTTTCTTTACTAAGCAGAGACTCATATGAGATTTAGGCTTCCCTTGAATATTGTATGCGCTCTGTTGATATCTTTAATTCCCGTTTCCAACTGCCTTTTACTGCTCACACTGAAACAACAACACTTAACCTCCCATGGTAAAAAATAGTCCACTTGCGTCCCACATAATTAACCTGTTATTGTACATAGTTTCACATGTGGATTCAGTAGAGCACTTAAACTCTTAACAGATCTCTGCTGTTGTTTAGTCTGCTGTTAAGCTGACTGGACTGCTTTGTATGGACATCTTCCATACCAGAACAGTAACATTGTAATTAATTATCAGCACATCTGGGATGCTTCATGAACTGTCAGATTAACTGTTTGAAACTTCCTGTTTAATACTTCCACACCACTTGCCCTTTTCAATTATAAGCATTGTAATTGTTTTTCAACAAAGACTGCTGTAGTTGCTGCATGCATGTGCTGCATGTATTCAGTCTTTTTTTTTTTAACATCCTACCAAATAACTGCCTCTGATTGGGCATCGTTTTGCATGACGGCAACCTGTGCCTTTTTGATGGATTTGTTCCATTTCATTGCCATGATAAACTTTTACAACAGCTATCATTTACCGGCAGCATGCGTGGACCTCTTTAGGAGATCTGTGCTTGATTTCTACACAGTGATCTAAGGATGATAAATCACCGGGCACGCATAAATTATATCAGCAAAATCACATGCAGCATAGGCCTTTTGTGTGGACATATGTAAATCCAGCCAGGGACGTTCGGCTGTGCGAAATTGCAGTCTTTGTCTACCCTCTAACCATACAATTTCTTTCATTTCAATCTCAGCACGCAATTGGAATATTGTCCCTTAGCTGCTCCTATCATATGTAATGAATGTGCTGCCCCAAAGGTGAGAGCCATAATTGATTAAAAACCATAATATTTTTCCATGCCTCAGTGTAGTCAGTGATAAGGATATCTGTGATGTGTGAGGTGTCCCGTATGTGTATGTGCGTGTGTCTGTTTGTGGGTCTGTGTGGACAGGACAGGACATCAAAGTCGTGTGCGCTGTGGCTCTGTTTCATCCTGGCTAATGAAGACGCTGTGAGTGTGCTTCTGGGTCACAGTGGGAACATGCACAGCGAGGTCACTTCAAAGGCGGGATAATGACGGATTAAGTCTAAATCATGGTGGCGCTTTAGTCGCTGTCTCACATCTAGCCTGTCGCTTTGCATTTTATTAACAAATCATCGCAATATGATCTGGTAAAAATGTGCCTGCCTTAATTTCCCTTGTCCATCTTACTCTGGGCAAATCCTCTACATCCAGATTAGTGGATCGTGGTGGGCAGAGTGGTGGGCCTTTTTATAAACCCTTGATGGCGATGAAATATTCTTTCATTAGCGTCCATATATCTGCTCATGTATTCATGTTTTAATGCACTGCTCTCTCTGCAGTTCCTTATTGCTTTGTGTTGTGTCAGTGACAGTGATACAGCTTTTCATTTATGGTCGCCCTACAGCTTGCAAGCACGATATTCTATCCTTGGCTGGTTCTGTTCTGCATTTAAAATTAACCTGCACACCCACGGGCCTCTGCTCACAGTCGATGAACAGGTAAAGCAGAACTTTCTGTATCATAAAGCGAGGAGTCATAATGCGCCAACCCTTCGAACCGTATGTGAAGTAGAAATGGTTTAGAAGGGGGGGCGACACTCCAAGATTATAGAGCTCTTAACACTCTTATGTGTAAGAGGATGGCACATGAATATACTGTTTCACTGCCATTCATCTTGTTCAGTGCATAACCCTCATGATCTTTGACCTCAGACCTGCTGTGCCTGTGAAGTTACAGGTATGTAGGAAGCACTCAGGGAAGTCTAATTGCCGCTGGAGTGATTTATCCTCCCGTAGAGTCTCCAAGAGCACTCGAACGCTCAGATACTCTTGTCAACAACACCTTCCAGCAGTTATAATCACTGGGACCGAGCGCAGGCTCGCCGTCAAAAGGCTTGTTTGTGATGAAGAGGTGCAGTGTCAGGATATATTTGATCAATCTCAGCAGAAGTTCAGGTGAAATGGGTTCGGTGTTGTTCAAGGTTCGAGTAACAGACTGCGCAACACTCCTTCTGTCAGGCTGCTCCCATTCACTGTTCATACCTTTAAAAAAAGGCACTATAATTTGCATATAATGCACTTTATTGTGAGCCAGCAGGCTGTAATCAATTGACTTACTGTATGCGATACAGGCTGTTGTCTGTGATATCACAGGAGCAAAGGAGGAAGTCAGGTCACGCAAGTATAAAGAACAACAAAGTCTGCAAAGGGAAGAAGGTTGGAGTGATTGACAGGCCAAACAAACATAGAACTTTGACCCAAGAGACCGGGGTTCTTGTTCCGTGTGAAACCAGAAGTTAACAGTCCGTTCACATGCAGCTTGAGGAAATGGAATTATTGTCTTAGTCCAACTGAAACCTGACTTTTAAATGCATCTAAGTCCGACTGAAATTGGACTATCCGTAGCTCGAGTAACACACCTAGATAATTAAATTGAAAATTTAACTATTGCTGCATTTATCCACTTAGTACGACTTGAGTAGGGAAATGACGTAGTAGCAGTTCAGTACACAGCAGTGCAGTAACTCCCAGAAAAACAAACAAACAAACACCATGGCAACCGAGAATCAGAAGACGCACCTCTGGATGGACAGGGAAATTACATTCCTGCTCCACCGTCTTCATTCGTCGTTAGCTTTCTCTTCGGGTCAACCGGAACTAGTTCAATACGCACTATATTAAAAAGGACACAGCGCCAACTATCGAGGTGAAGTCAGACGGACTTGGTCAGAAATTCGATTTTCTCTTCTGCATGTAGACTCAGACAAGACGAAAAGTCCGACTTGACTGATTAGCCGAGCTATGAGCCGAGCTCGACTACTGCATGTAAACGTACTGACTGAGGTATTTTAAGTTAAGTAAGAATGTATTGACATGTCACCCAACCATGATTTTTTTCCTAAACCCAACCTAGTGTAACTAAATTGAAATTATATCCTTATGTTTATGGAGAAGTTTCACCAAGTCCTGATTAATATTGAAGAACCTTTGTTTTGTTTTCGTTCAAGGTGTATTTTGTAACCTTTTCAAACTTAAGAGTTAATACATGTACTTTCACTTTCACTTTCAGAGATCGCAGTTTTTGACGTCGGGCAGCACCACTCTCAGTCCGCGCTGCACTAGATGAGAGGAGACACATACAACCACAATACAGAAAACATTAAAGGAGCAACCAGTCGTCACTTGTGGTCTGGGTCCTTCCTTCAATCAGCACAGCTGCAGAACACAACGCAGATCACACAGAAGTTAATAAGTGTGCATCCAGCCAGATATGAGAGTGCCGCAGGACAGGCACTACACTGACTCACTCTGATTGGTTCAGCCAATCTTACCTCTCTTACTTAAATCTAACCAACAAAGACAGCAAGTACTAGCCAATCAGAAGGACAGTGGGGCAAGTCATACCTTTGCCATCCTAGAAACAAAGTCTTATAGCAAAGTGGTAGGGGCGCTAATTTGTAATTCAAATCTTAAGTATGTTGTTCTGGAAAATATTAAATATTCATGACCACTAGGCAACACCCAGAGTAAAAGTTTTTGGTATTTTTCATTTCGAATTTAACACTTTAAAACTCGGTACAGATGAAGCTAATCTACATCATCAGGGCTGCGTGGGTGTAGTTTGCTTAGAGTGACTGCCAGCTGGCAACACAAGAAAACAATTACAATGAGATTTTGCTTCAAATATTGCTAAATCCTAACTGGTTTACAGAAGTACGCGACATCACCATATCCCAACCAAGTTATATCTACTTCAAACTAGTGAGAAGCACAACAATAAAAACACAAATGCAGATAAGCAATTAGGAACCTGGGAAAAAGGATTTTCAGGGACTTTAAGTCATTTAACAAGCAAAATTTGAGGATCTGCAACTTTTCTATATCACTAAAAATTAACACATAACAAATATGTGTTTTGGACTGTTGGTTGGACAAAGACATCATTGCAGTGGGAATTTTCCGCTGCTTTCACACGTTTTTATAGAATAAACATAGGATACTGAAAATAATCATGCGTCACAGGCCTAATCCCGGCTACTCTGGATGTTAATGTACACATTCTTGCTAAGTTAATTTACCCGATACAGACTCATAATCCAGTATACTGTACATACATTAATAAGATACACTGTATAAGTGTTGAAGTGAATACTTAGCAGAGGATTAGCAGAGCTGAAACTGGGTTGTCCAGCTTCTGTCCAGAGAGGAAATCAGCAGGGCCTCATTTGTTGGAGGCTCTGTGGCAGCTCCCATTTCACCTGGGCTCTCCCGTGTTTAATTGGCCTCATTATGTGATTAACTTAGCAAATTTACCCCTTACCCTCAAGGCACAGCTTTCAACACTGGCCGACCACAGACCCTCCCAAAGTCACTCCATCACTTGAAAACACAATGTCAGCGTTTAGGCTGGCCATCTCATTCCTCTGGGAAGTTTTCATTTTCCAGCAGAGATGCCTGTTTGCCTATATTAACCTCAGCACCTTTGACTCAACGCACCGCTTTTAAACATGCAGTAATTCATTCTAGGATGATTAGCAATATATCATTGTTTCCTTAGAAATGCTCAGTATGCATATTATGTTGCTTATCACACTTTATATGCCTAGCATGATTTCTGCAAGCTCTGTAAATTGTTGTATTATGCATGGCCCGTGTTGGTGTTTGCATCCAGACCTTAGCCTCGCGCTTTCAAAAAGTGAGAGGTTTTATATATGAAACATAAATCTATTTTATTCCAGGGTACAAAAAAAGTGCGTGTTGTAATGTGGCAGTCTGTTCGTCAGAATAGATGGATATAGGTGTTGCCATGGAGTGAGTGGAAAGAAACAGTAGATTGTCCAATCCAACACACAAAATCTAATATTTGGAAAGCTCCAGTTGTTTGTTTGAAGGTTCGTAGATATTGGTTTCGTTTTGTTGATGTCCTCGGAGGGTAGTATGGAAAATGAAAGGAAGATGAAAAACAAAGTCCATGATGTTAATCTATTCTGTCATCACTGAAATCTCACAGGTCCTCTGTGGGCTCACTGACAGTCGGATGAAATGGCCAGTAAAGTGCCAATTTTACCAGACCACTTGTTATTTGTCAGCAAAAGTCATGGGTTCGCTTCCTTGTTTAATAACCAGAGAAGGAGAAGGTGATGAAGGGGGGGATGCGTGTGTCCGTGTATGGGGGTAGAGGAGGGGAGGAGGGGGCAAGCAGGGTAGGGGAGAAGTTTACAAATGGGATCCATCATTTTTCATGCACAGGGGTGACATCCCTCCGTCAGCCAATTTCGCTCCGATAGCCCAGTCCCTTGGTTCATTGATATCTGCATTAGGGACCTTTGTTAAAGGTCTCATCTAAATGCATTGAAAAACGCCTTGCTCCTTCTGTGTACCTCTTTCCTTTAAAACTGTGTGCGTGCATGCATGTTGCTTGCGCAAAGATTTGCCGACTTGGCTTTGTCTACATTAAGGTTAGTCTTTGTGGCAGAGCGGCGTCTGAACCTGGAGAGGGGAAGAAAAAAAACAACAGCCGCTGAGAAAACCATCAACAAAGCCACAACAAAAGCCAGCTGCTCAGAGTGTTTTCTCACTCTCTTGTCACCGAGTACGTCTGTAATGTAATGAATAAATCTGTCCAAATTAACAGCAGCGAACGGAACGTGACCTTTGAACTTGTTTCAAGAATAGGCCAGGAGGCATTGTGAAGGAGCACGTTTCAAATTGATATAAATATGACAGTGCCTTGTGTTTGAAGTTGGTTGGAGTAGACCCATTAACCAAAACACTTCACAGCCACTTCATTTTATTCCACTAAAAACACCACCCTTCATGTCGCCGCACTTGTACAGTCCTGCAGGTTCACACCAACCTGACTGTACATCCCTTGCTACCATTAAGAAGATTTAATTTGCTATTCCTGTCCATCTACTTTACAGAGCCATAGTGTGATACAGCAGAGGTGCTGAGGGGCTAATGTCGCTGTCAATCCACCATCCCCTCAGCTACAATCTCATGGCTTAATTTCCACACGGATCCGAGTACCCTCGAGCTTCGAGAGGTCTCATTCACATACTTGAATCAAAATTGCCCCCAAACTCTCTTGTCCAGTAATTTCACAACACTTTGGTTATAAGCAATGTTGCACTTTGAATTTTAGCAGCTGCGCCTCCATTTTTTCTCCACAAACTTTCCGTTGAAAGGCGAGCCACACACACACCCAGCCAATCTCATTAATATGTTTAATGTAAATGTATGTGGAACATTTCATTTGCAGCTTTTAGGTAGTTAGGCGATATCTCCTGGCACTCTTGTAAGATATATTAAGAATAGTAATTAATAAACTTGATAATCTGAAATTGACTAATAATTTGGTGCTTGAGGACATCTCTGCAGTATGGTCCCATAGGGATCCCATGAAAAGTCCTGCTGACTATAATCTATAGTTGCGCTATATGATTCAGCCATGCTGCCCTTGCAACAATATTGAAATCCACTTTCAAATGACTTTGGAATTAATAATTTACGTTAAGTTTATGGACCTTGTGGTACATGACAATAGCTGCTCTGACGTGAATACTAGTGTGTCCCAGAATGTTTACAAAGACAATTGCACTGGGAGCGTCTGTCACTGCCTGTCACCAGTTTGAAGAGAAAATGTGAGTGTTTGACACATGCTATTATGTTGTTGTCCTATTTTCAGATACGCTGCAGGAGAGGACAGGTCTGTGTTAGTGTTCTTTAGTCAGAGCTGTTTGGGCTTTCTAAGGATGAATTAAAATGTGATTAACAGCAGCGAGGCCTTGACCCTGGCTTGAATAATACTCTGTGAATCACAGGGAGTGGCGCGCCATTCTTAATGCTCACGGTGATGCGCTGTCTTTTAAATAAACTTATTGCCGCCATACTCTTTTATCATGTGAGGCGGAAATGTCAGCGCCAACTCAAACAGACCCGGCCAAAGCTCCCGAACATGGTGAGATTGGATGTGATATCAGTGCAAGGGTCACTGACAAAAGAAATTGGGTTTTATGCAGAGCGTGCCTCAATACACAACACTCCCAAACCAAAGGTAAAAGCAAAGCCCTTACCCGCTATTTTCGACCCATCATTATTTCTCATAAATCCCAAACTAGCCAAGACCAGTGCCTTTGACAGCATGACTGATGAGTTTGCCGTCGTGAATGTCAAGAGAAATGGTCTCCCGCACCTTATCTCCCCTATTTCTCATTGTGAGTGAGACTTGGGGTTTTTATGGAGAAAAGCCACGGCCGTTGTGATGAGCATTACCCGGTGATAATGAAGGGCACGCCGCTGTACTGTCAGCCTCTACAGACAGACAGACAGGCAGGGGGAAAAGCAGGCAGGCAGGGACCTGCTGGCTGCTGAGAGACGTTGTCCATTCATGCGTTTATGTGCCCTTATGTCTTTATCTGGAGACCAGGATAAATGAGCATATTTATTTATTTACACTATGTCAGCGCAGTGATTGCCTTATCTGCCGCTGCCTTCATTCATGGAGGGAAATGTCAAGAGGTAATCAAGTCGAATGTGCCTTTTGTCAATGCTATTCTCGGATCTCAAATTGTATATTGAAAATATTGGGGTGATGGGTCTGTAAAATGCTCCTCTCTGACATATTTGATTTAACTGGAGATGTTTCTGTACTGTTTGATTATTCATATCATCCACCTTTAGACCACATATAGCTCCATACAGTGATGGAAAAAATAGAAACCATACATACTTAATGTTTGGGTTTTCACTCTGAAAGTCTTACTGCTCATTGAACAATTATGGTGTGTTTGAGTGCGTTCGAAATTTAACCAAGTCAAGTGGAGGGTTTTTTTTCAACACCGCTTATGTTTTTGAAAAAAAGGGGGGAAAAATGATTTGATGAGCATGTTTTCTAGTCCCAGAAGTGAGCCACATATCCCACTGAGGCTACCGTTAAGGGGCTTTTAGTGATCCTGCCTGTAACTTGGCATGCGCACCTGCCAGTACAGACGAAGGATAATGAGCTCGGACCCAGGTCTGAGCCGTGGCTCTGAGGCAGGAAGCTGCATATTTATGACGGCTTTAAGGAGCATTTATTGCCTAGTTTCCATCAGAACATTGTCTGCAGAGACCTGACAGCTTTCTTTAGAGATTAGTCTCAGATACCCCCTGTTTGGTGGCAGTCTGGCCAGATCTCTCTCCCTGCTGGTCTGCTTTCCTTTCCATCTTTATCGTCTCCTCACCCCCTTCCCTCTATTCCTCTCCTCCCTTGTTGTATTTCTCTCCCCTTTCTCTGCCGCTCCCTGAAGTTTTCCACACTTTGTGTCACTGCATGTCCTCTGGTTACACTGATACAAATCGGGGTTAAAACATTTGTTTACTGTGAGGAAAAGCAGAGAGGGAGAGAGAGGGAGAGAAACAGCGCTGTGCTAAATGTCAAGGATGATGAGGTGGGTCAGGCTGGCAGTGCTGTTGCGATTACGGCTGTCTTCGCACGGCATCATCACAAACCCTGACAACCGCGCATCGACTGCACAATTTATGCTCGGGAGGGCTAAGTCCTTCCAGTTCCGCTGTTTCACCAAGAAATTAAATTCACATGTTATCTTTGAGAACATCCTTCCTCTTTTCCTCTCCAATACCAGTGTCAGGAGTAAAGAAATGTGCGGTGTCAAACTGCGCTGTTCAAACCGAAGAATAATGGATTCTGGCATAAGGAATCATTTCTGTCTTTCTGGGCGAAAGGCACACTCATCTGCTTGCTGTTGATGTGTGCTTCCTTCAATAAATAAACAGATATATAGGCACTAATAGGCTTTCAAAATACGGAAGAAAAGTTTGATATCATTTTTTAACGACTTTTGACCACAGAAAACCAAGCAGGTTGTCAACTATCTGCCGCACGGTATGACAAGCTTGAATGTGCTCACGCCTACACCCCACGCCTGTATGTTTGCCGAGCGCCTTGTGTATGAGCTATATGATTCTTTCATGAGCTGTGTGGTGGCTGGCCTTTCATAGGCGTGCTCTCATTGAGCACTTAATCAATACCTGTCATCTTGAACTCATCCTCTAAAGTAGGCCCCTGTTCTTTGTCTTCCCCCCGTAATCCATCTCCATACAGCTATTTGAATTTGTATTACGCACTAAGAGGACCTTCTTCACTATCAGAAGACTTAACAGATTGTTTAAGGGCCCTCAGTACGTATTTTCATAAGCACAAGACCCGGTTTATAAAAATCTATACAAGGGCCTGAGGACCTGGGGCACTGTGGCAAGCAGGGTAAGCCGGGAACGTGTGGAGAATTTCAGATTTGGAGGAAGGCAATTTCGGTGTCTTGGTTTTTCTGATTGTTTTGTTAAAGCTGGTTTTATTGCTGTTGCTCTGCTCTTCTGTCTGTCTATTTGCTTTGGGTTTAAGGAGTCGCCAAAGGTAATTTATAGTATTTCCCCCTAGGAGAGTATTTGATAAGGCACTTCTAAAGCCGCCCGGCTACAGGCGAAAAACGGGGAGACACGCTTTGGATTCCGTGTGGTTTCTAAATCACTGGCAGCTTCTTGTGATTGTACTTTTGTGAGTCTATCTGTAGTAAAGACTGATCGTACTCTGGGCGCGACGCTCGAGTGATTGTAGTTTGTGAGTTTATCTGAAGTAAACATTGATAGTATTGGAAGACACTACGCATTTAAGTGCTTTTTTTTCCCTCCTCCCTTTACTCAACTTCTATGTTCCAGTCTTGCAGCTCAGCCTTTTCAGAAACAAATGTGCAGTGATCCATGCTCTTAACACAGTTAAGAAAATAGTTTTTCGAAAATTGGACCTTGAAGAATTCAGAGCGGGTGAGTAATTGGAGGTCAATAGAAAGCAATGCTCCACGACAGAGCTGAACCCGCAGAGAGGGAGAGAGATAGGGAGACGCAGAGCGGAAGACAGAGAGAGAGAGAGAGAGAGGAGCCAGCAGAGTGTCAATCAGTCTGCGTTTTGCCCGCATTGCCCCTTAATTTAATCACTGTTTAATTACTGCTGTCCCCTGAGGGGCGCTCTGTTAGGTTCAGTTACTGAGCTTTTTCCCTTCCTCTGCCTCCATCTCTGGGTGCGTATTTAGCCCTTGGACACTCTCTCTAAAGCAGGCCACTCTCTCAGAAGCCTCAGCAGTATTTCAACCTTACCTCGGGGCCCCCTGCACAAATCTGCTGATGATAATGTCAAGGGCAAGCACATATGCATATGTGTGATGAAAGCTGCCTGCAGGAGGAGAGACACCACAAACACACAACTTTATCCAGCGGAGCAAGGGCAGGGGAATACGGGAAACGTCTTGAACTACCCACCCGCTGCCCAGTCCCTTCAGGACTTGCCCGTGTAAGTCTCTGCACACAAGTTTGGGATGTAATGTGAAATCCAGCCCTTCATTTAAAAAATCACTGCTGGAAGGGATGGTCAGGTTTACATAAATGCTCCCTGGCACTGTGCGATGTGTGCTGCCATATCTGTGGCCAAACACAGTGCACATGTTGTGGTTTCTCTGGATTACCAGCAGCCCACCACCACAGATCCTACACAGGGGCCGCGTCGGGGGAATAGCTCACATTTAGCTCTTAAGCTACAGCAATCAATATAAATTTAGCATGGTAATGATCAGGTGCAGGGGGTGTAAGTCTCTCGTGCTTCTCTCTCTCTCTTTTCCCGGTTCATGCCACGGCGCTCCTGCTCCCAGAGGCCTGTGGGTAACACAGCTAAGGCTCCACGCTGCACGTCAAACCTCAACTGAGGATTACAGCGGGGAAACAAACAAACAAGGCTGTCTCAGAGTCTTAGCGACAGGCACAGGCAATAGCCGGCGCTGGTAATGAAGCCACTGACGGCACACACTTATGCACAGACACACACACACACACACACACACACACACACACACACACCTCAACAGCTCTCAACCCTGCACAATTCCCTTCCTGGTGCAGCAGAGGTATTTTAGACTGTGTTAAGGATATAATGGGACAAATAGAGATGATGTGATGAGGGGGCTGTGTGTGTGTGTGACTGATAGATGAGATGCTGTCTCTCAGGAGAGTGTCCGCGATGATGACTATCGCCAGGGGAGGAGAGTTGAGACAGTTGTGGCTCCTGGGTATTCAGATTGGAGTGTTGACAGGTTTATTATTGAAGTTTTTTTCCCATTCTTTCTATCACTGGCTGGGTGGTGTCGGGGTGTGATAGTCACTGTCTTCTTCTGTACTTTCCGTCTTGACAGACAACAAGTGTGCTGTTCCTACACCAGCTGGTCTCTTGCCACTCTGGCAGCCATCTCAAGGCATCCGGAGGAGACAACAATGATGTAGATTAATTCAAACGGCATAACACTTAATGCTTTTCGCCGTCTATTTTTACACCCAAAGTTGTAAAGAATTTTTACACTGCGAAGTGCAGCATTAAGGCCAAAAGCAAATTGGCTGGAGGACGGTGCCAAATGTAATCGCCTCTACGCTGGCTCGCTCTCCTCGTTTGTGTCAAGCAGGATGCCTAGCCAGGGTATCAAGGCCCGTAATGCAATTGACGACCTGCTGCCTCTGACATTAATAAAGATGGAACATGTACAGGAAATTAAACTCTCACTTTCCTATTGTAATGAGATCTTATCCATCATGATACTGTTTACCTCACAATCAGATAAAATGATCAAATTGAAGCTCAATCAGAGCCTCACACAATGCCATCGCTGTAACCTGCTGGCATTACTCTTCTAAATGGATGAAAAAGTGAATGAGATTTAAATAAAGACTCTATATGTTAATGGGCAGGGTTTAGCTCCCCTGGTGATCCACTTTGTACAGAGAAGGGGGGGGAAGTGGGGAGGATGGGGGCATGTAGCCAGCACTGAAGATGAATGTCGGTAGTTGTTGTGTTATACACATTGCTAATCTCCTTCGTCTTGCTTTAAAAAATGCAAGGAGGAAAGTGAACATGGTGACCCGAGCAAGCGTCTCAGGCGTCTCTGTGTCCCGGTTGGCCACAAGAGGGAAGTAGCTAGCTACACAGACAGACCACAGGCCACAGGTCCATAATGGAGAGATGTGAGATATATTAACTAAAGGGTATTATCATCTGCTTTACTTTTACAGATCACTGCATGCTTTTTTTTCATTACATGAGCCTATGCTCTCTGATACAGAAGAGGGGAGAGCGCTATGGACAAGGAGATGAAGCAATGCAGACTTTAATGGTATTGGCTTTTATACGTAATAAGGGGGCACTGATCAAAGGTTCACAATACTCAAAAGCAGCTAGGTTGCACTCAGGAGGGGCACCAAGTGCTCTCCAGCCAGGCTGAGTAAATTGCCAGATCAGCTAATCAGAATTCAACTGGAAGATGTAAGTTAGTGGAGACTAATTGAAGACAGATTTAAGGGGCATCCATCTGGATATGGCAACCCTCTCCCACTCTCCTTAGTAATTTCTGGTGAATATTAATAATGTTTTTTATATAATAGTGTATGTGTGGAGTGGGGAGGGGGAGGGAAGGGTCCTCCAAATGAAGCAACTAAAAAGCCTCAAACGTACAGGGTGAAATTACTCTGAGGATATCTCAAGCAGACTATCCATTTACTTGCCCTCTTGGCTCCTCCTAGGCACAGGGAGGGCGATTGGTGGAGGAGCCACGCACTTATGAAAAACAGCACATGTGGGATGTTATCAGCACCTGCTCAACATGGGTATATGAGCCAATTAAGCAAGTACGGTTGTATGTTGTCCTCAACTACATGATTAGAATCAGAATCTGCGGCTGTGTGGTCCTTCTTGACCCGACTCACGTTAAGATGGAATATTCCCTGGAAAAAGGTTCAGTTAATGAAGAGTATTGAGCCACAGCCTGATCAAGAAGTAGGCAGGATGGATGCAACCGCAGATTAATGAAGTCGTGGAGATAAGAGCGGGTTGAATTTGCATAAGACACTCAACAAGAATTAGTAGCATTATATATGTAACGTAGGCAGTGTAAATGCTGCAGAATAGATGGAGATTTAACCTGTAGATTATAGTGAGACACACTACTGCAACCAGTGGTGGAAAAAGTGCTCAGATCCTTAACTTAAAAGGACAGTACACCCTTATTTTTCCTCTTACCTGTAGTGTTGTTTATGGGTCTAGATTGTTAATATTTTCTTTCTACCAAACTTCTACCAAAATACACCCACCAACGGTGTAACCATGCAGAAGGAAGAGTGCATCTACTCATGGACGAGCTGCTCATGCTAGTGACAGCGCAAAATGTAAATGTTAATGGCGTCCCCCTTGGCTCAGCTGTAACATAAGCTAGCTCAGTGGTGCTATGTAAGCTAGCAGTAGATGCACTCTTCCTTCTGCGCAGTGATACAGTTGGCAGGTGTAGTTCAGTAGAGAGAAAATAGTTCCTACATGAAACTGCTCACAACAAGGTCTGTGGATTATCTTGAGTAACCGGGTCGTGATTTCTGGAAAGAGACGTTGCTGTTGACTTTTTCAGATGTATTCTTTTGTCACTTTGAGCTCCACAAGCCGAGTGCCATTTAGCTCCATTATATTTGAGAAAAGGCAGACATCTCTACGGCCGATATCTCCAACACTCAGCAACTCGCACCAAAACAGTCTACACCGAGAAATAGCACTACAGGTAAGAGGAAATGTGTAGTTTTGATTTTGGAGTGAACTGTCCCTTTAAGTAAAAGTAGAAATACTATAGAGTGCTCCAGGAATGAGTCCTAAAACCCACAAATGAGTTAGCATTTTTGCATTTCTGCTTCCTGGGAGTCAGTTCATTTTTTAATTGGTTTTTAGTTAGATGCCTGAATTAAGGTCTGTAGTTAACAATTTAAGAGACTTTCACGTTTTGTTAGATGCTAACAAGTGGCTAAATGAGACTTCAGAACATCACCATGCTGAACAAAGCTTTGCAGCCTTATTGTGATGGCGACATTAAGTCATATGACCTCAGTGCAATTGCCTAATATTAGCTTTTTATGACTGGAGATTGCATTTACACTTCAAAAATCATAATAGTGGTGTTTATTTGTGAAGTTTATTTTGCTGAACAGTATAAAACTAACTTCTGCGTCTGCCCACAAAAAACTCTATAGTCTATAAATACTCCTTTACAAGTGAAAGCCCTGAATTCACAATGTTACCAAAGTAAAAGTGCAGTGTGAAGCCAGCAGATACGTTGTATACTGCTGGGTAGATCAGTAGTATAGTACTGCGTCATATCATATATTTCAATGTAAAAAATAACTAGTAGCAAAGTGTCAAATAAATGTAGTGGAGTAAAAAGCACATTATTTCCCTCTGAAGTGTTGTGAAGTATAAGGTACTGTAAAATGAAAACACACAAGTAAAGTACAAGTATGACAACATTTTATTTTACTACTTGATTAAATGTACTTAGTTACTTTCCATAACTGACTACAACCCTCAGTTTTAATGGCATGTTTTTCCTTAGCTGATAGTTGTCACATTCAAGTCACAGTGAAACAACATAACAGCATCTTAATCTTCATGGACGACAGCAGGGTTTAGTTATGAGAAAGATTTAAATGAAATTTGATGGCACTGTGAAAAGTGGGTGAATATTGTGAACTGTGGAACTGTTCACATCTAAACCACACCTCCTTCACCTGTGTTGTTAGTTCAGGAGGATGATAAGGTTTAAATGAATAAATTAGACCTCACTAACATTCATTGGCAATGTGAAGAACATATGATGATACTGGCCAAATACAAATCAGTGGTCAAGTGCTGCTCAAGATGAGTCATCAAAAACACTTTTATGTTTAACAGGAAGAGAAAATGGAGAGCTTTTGATATAATCTTTTTTTTTATTTTGCATGTAAAACAAGACAAATGACTACTTTAACTCAGGGACACAGAATTTTTTTTTATTTCACTCTGTCTTGTGTTTCGGAGCGTTCATGCTGTTTAAGCCAGAAAACACATTTTTCTTCACATGGTCTTTGCATGATCCATGTCTTCACTTTTCACGGATTCCATTCTGTGACCCTACGACATCATTTTTTCTTCCTTGTGCTTTGCAGTGGATCCAGATCTCGCAGTGAAAACACCGGGGCAAAGAACATCGTCAATATGGCATTCACAACGGCTGTTATTTCCCCCAGGACGTGGAATCACACATTTGAAACAATCCTCTGGGGAGATATTTAGACAACAGACCGATCCAAACTGCTGGTAACTCAAACCTCGCTGTCACACCGCTGCCTTTAACAGACTTTAAAAAGGGAAAAAAGACAGAGAAATAGGTCAATAGATGTATCAGCTGCCACAATCTGTGATTTTATTTGTCCTTTTTTTTGCACAAAAACATGTAAAAATAGACACAAGAACAATAAAACTGAAAAAAACAATACAATAATGTGAAAGTACTGTATGTTTAAGACCTTAGGGTCATCAGAGAGGTCCTACGTCTCTTAAAGAAAAGCATTGTTCCACAGATCCTCTGTACCTGAAAGGAAAGTGACAGTAACATACTATAAAGGTATTTAGAGAAAATGATAAATCCTAAAAAGCTGTCATCGTGGTGATTCCATTTAGCGTATGATTACTGTCCCAGATGTCAGTGATGATGGAGGCAACAAGAAGGAGTGTTATATTAGTCCCCAAAGCCTGACAACCATAATACCTTTCCTATTTTACAGCCTAACTTTCTCTTACTCCACAAGGAGACATTTTCACTATGCTGCTTTGATATGCCTGGCTGCTTGGTAGCTGTTGTAGAAAAAAGAAGAAAAAAACTCCCACCACATCGACAGGTGTCTGATTTCTATTCCCACGGCAAACGCACGCCACAGCTAGATGCAGATTGCCTGTGGAGATCGCCGTTTGTGCGAAATAATAGTGTATGTTGAAATACTGGCCCGGGGACAGTCTGCAGGCCTTCAGATGAGATGTGTGTTTGAGAAGAAATGATACAACAGTGAGGGAGTGATTGCCGTAATGATAGATCCCTAACCAGACATTTTTCATAAATGGAAACTTGGGTTTGGGCCTGAAAAGAATCAAGAATGGGTATGTCAAAGTGTGAGACAATTTAGGGAAAATGTTTTTGTGCTAAATTGCTGCATCATGGATGCTCGGGACGCTTTAAGGTAATGGAGTTCACGCCTGGGTAGAATCACTCAATCCATGAAAGTTTGGAAAGACTCTTGTTGACAGACGAGAAGAAGTCTGAGCAAGTTTCTCATCTGACTTGCCTTGAATGTTTTCTTTTGATTGATGGGTTTACATTTGACATAATGCACCGCTGAAGTGTGAATAAATGGAATACTTTTTACATATTTTTAACACTTAGGGTATATCCAGGCTCTCTCTCAATGACATTTTCTTCTGGTATGCAAAATGGAAGGTCTAACCTGAGGGTATGACAATATGATTAGAATGGGAAGTCATTCGCCCTCCATCCTCACGGCCACTGTGATAAAAATATAAGAAAGTGATTAGGGGGTAGAGAAAGCTTTAGTTCATTTATATTTTATACCATTTGAAAAAGTAATCTGACCTATAGACGCTGTGGCTCACGCTGGATATGGAAGTAAGGAAGCAGACGTCTGTATAAAACTGCTTAATTTCAATGGAATCACTGCATTATTTACGTCATTAAAAACCAAGACTACTGTATAACCCATATTCAGGGGACAAAGGCACTAATACAAGGTTGGAGATGAAAATAAGGTGACAGCGTGGGCACTCTGCAAAGATATATCTTAAATCAGCCTGATCAGTCTAGCATAATGTGATGGTTATTACATTTAGGCTGTATATATGGATATCTGTCAGGGAATATGGCATGCTGTTAGTGTGGGATCACATCACATATAGCTGGAGAGTTTGACATCAGAGAGACACTGGATGAACTCCATACATTATTACTGCTGCGATGTGTCAGTTTCAATTTTCACTACATTGCCCCTGTGGTTTATAATTAGATGTTTTGCAAACACTTTTTTTTTTTTTTTTTTTGCAGTCAATTAGGAAAGTGTTTTTCACCCACCAATTATTGTTTCAAACATTCAGCAATGAGACTTTGGATTTTTTTTTAACCCTTTATTAACTGATTCTTGGGGCAGCAGAAACATGCTGCAAACACAACCACTGACACTGTATCACCTTTTTGCTCTGTTTTTGGTCTCCACCACCACCTGAGGGAAATTTTGGCTAAATGCTTCATTATGTTCACCAAATTGTAGCTTTGTCTGTCAGCCATTTGGTGCTGTTATTGTTGCGCATATTGGGGTTTTTAAAGGAGGGATGTGACATTCTGGGCTGATACGATACCTGTGTTTAAAATAACAGTTTGGTCGATAGCCGATGCAGATGTTGTTGTTGTTTATTTTTGTTGTTGTTGTTATCTATTCCCCATTTTATGCCAAAGATGCAAAGAAATCTTCATGATAAAAAATAACTGATCTGTTTTAAAGTCATTCAGTCCTTCATTACACTACCGTTGAATGACCACAAATTCAATCATACACAGTTATGAAATAATCTTTAAAATAACCTTCTTTCATGCGGAAAAAAAAAACTGCCTCAGAAGTTTTTTTTCCTTACATATAATATATCATAATTCCCTCTGTAATGTCTATTTTAGATTGGTTTGTTAAACATCAACACATTTCTCCTTCAAACTACTGTATTTATTCAAGTTTCTCGCAAACATTTTACAAGATTACATTTGAACACATCATGAAAAAATTATAACTTACTTTTGCCCAATGCTCATTTTTAATGGGGAGAGTTTGAACGCATCATAATTTAACTCAATCTCCATCAGCAGTTAGTTAGCCAAAATTAGCTTTAACTAGCTCTCCTCCTGCTGATGTCAACATGGATTTGTTGTTCATAACGCAGCATTATCAGGGAAAAAATAGGGTGTGTTCTCTGGGGAAACTTTCTGTTCATCTCAAACATGTTTTATATCATCCCCAGGACGACAGGACACCATTAGGCTCAAGCCCTGCTTTATAAGCTGCGTGAAATTGATGTGACTCAACAGCAAAACATCGGCCACTTGCTAATGGTCAGTGTCATCATTTTTGCTGATACTCTAATGGCAGTTCACACAGCTAATATCGGCCGATGCTGATTTGTGGCAGATAAATTGGTGCATCCCTATTTTCAAGCTTTTTTGCTAAAAAACAAAACAAAATTACTGACAATAAACAGCTGCCAGCTGTGACTGAAACCGATGTTGATGAGAGCCGTGAGAGTGAACCAAAACAGTTAAGTTGTTAGGTGGAAAACCAAAACAGGGAGCAAAATATGCTTAAAGTGAAAATATACAAAGTGCTTTAGTTTTGTGCCTTAGTTATCATTATGAAGTAAATTTTGATTGCATAATTTAATGGCTATATCATTGCCGTTTAGATTGGTTCCCATGAGCCTCACTTTCACTTTACAATGTTTGTTTGCTACAAGGTAAAAAATAAAGGCTTGATTTACATCACAGAGGAAGTGCATTAACCATTGTGCAACCAAAACAGGATGTGGAAAGTGCTTTTGTTTTTTCCCCGGTAGCTATCTATAGCTATCCCTAGTTGCCAAAGAGTGTCAAAAGCCCCTATTACACTAGCTGTTCGAGGAGGGAATGTTGCACCATTATTCCGCCTTGCCAGTCTGTATAATAGGTACGATCATGGAATGGGGGACAGAGTTGTCTCGCCTTTACACCGTAACAGCACCGACATTTGACATGTAAAATGTGAGCTAGTGGGGCAAAAGGAGTGTGATGTTTTGATGACTTATATGTGCAACCCAAAACCAGGAGATTTAAAAAGCAGCAAGCAGCAGTTAGCAGCTAACACAAAGAAGAAGAACAGCAACCAAAAATGTTCTTTGTGGTAGTCTTGCGGGATTTCTGTATAAAAAAGGCTACTGTAGGTGTCCCCAGTTGCAGAATAGTGGACAGTGGAAAAACCGTAGTAACTGTGGAAAGCAAAACGCAGTGTGTCCTGTTAGTAGTTGCTTGACTTGGAGTATAAAGGTCAGTGATACGATTGTTGTAACAATAATACCACTTCGAAACAAAAAGGGGAGAAAAGTTTAAAAAGTTGTCTGTTTCCACTTCAAATGTTTGGAGCTGAAAGAAACTGCAGATTCTGGAGATAATTCATTGTGGGTTTGTCACTGTAGTGGTTCTGTCATGTTTGAGTAGTTATGTTAATATAAACAAACTGATTATTGCTGCTTTATTTTATACCTTAACATATATATGTATTTTTTGCAACTGTTGTTACTGCAAACCAATTTAGCTGTAACAGTGTGGTGCTGTCTTTCATGCAAAAGGCTATTACAGTGTTCAGTATTCTGTTTTAGTGTCACCACCCCCATACACATTCTGCTCTACATCACCAAACCAAGGTGAATCAGGATACTGACATGCATTAACTTTGACCCTGCCCAAACATTTACATACACAAAACACAAACCACGTCTGTTGATGCCCCCATAAACATGACACATATGTGATGTGCCTGTCACACACGGGCCATGTCACTGTGACCGTGTGACATTGTGACAGAGCTCGTATGCCTATGTGCCTATTTGGTATACACATGTGAGATGGGAGCATTAGTGGAAGGGGGGGGGGGGGGGTATATTTTCGGATTTTTGATGAGTGTGATTGTGTGGGTGCATTTATGCTGCCTCACTTTGACAGCGCTGGTCCGGCTCCATCCTGCAGGTCAGCTGGGGTTTAATTGTCAACCTTAAATATTCATGGGCACATTGAGTAGATAAATGAAGGTATAAGCACACTGTAAAATTTTCAATAGGTCAGGTGTCACTGACTTCACCGGATACAATTTACTGTATGATCCGACATTCGCTGCAATGCCAATTAATATGTTAAGAGCATGAAAAGAAACCCTAATGGCATTTTCCATTTATGCATTATGAAGTAATCCACAATGAGATGGATACCGTTAAGACTAAAGGTGCGCCGCAATAAAAAGGAGCGCTTTATGAGGGTGTTTTATATAGGTATGAATCTATATAATTCTAACATAGACTCAAACCTTTGATTCTTGCAGTCATTACTTTTTACCTGAGCATGTGTTCCCTCTTGATAACCCGAGCACACTGGTCAAATTATTTTACAGTTCATCATTGTACTCTTGGACAAAAGTGATCAAAGCATCTGTTCTGCAGGCTCACCAGGAGCCAGCTGCTCCAGCTCTTTGGAAGTTCAATCTTAGCCCAGTTAGCCAAACTGATAATTAAAACCAGTTGTACCACACAAAAAATACTGTAGGCCTTGGACAGAGATTAGATGTTGGTTGATAATTATACCCAGCAACTGCCAGGTCTAACCATTATGTGGCTTACAAAATGCCAGCTTTTAATAGTTATTCTAATTATAATAATATATGACCAGTAGAGATTGAAGGTTGACATGTTAAAGTGACTGTGGTCCACATGTTGGATCATGCTATAAAATGCTGTTTAATAACCAAGTAAATGCTGTTAATGCTGTTTAATAACCAAATAAACTGGGAATATCTCAAATGACATTCAACAGAATTAACAAAACATACCTCTATTTTCAAATTATTATGCTACTGACAATAACGTAGCATCGGGCCGGCTCAGACCAGGGTCCGACAACAACATAGCTGTGCTCCATTGACTCTAATGCAATCGTTTCAGATTTTCTTGATTTTCAGGCTGGTTTTGTGGATTTGGAGCTAAATGTTGTGCCTGGGGCACGTCATGTATTAACAAAATCAGACCCTGAAAGGTGTAGGGTTAGCTAGCTAGCTACTGAAGATATGGCCTACTGAATGTATACACATGCTGCCTTTGCTTTTTAATGAATATAACAGTGAAAAAAAGACTGACCCTGCTGTACAGGAACCAGTGAAGGCAAGCAGGGAAACTTTGCTGATATTCAACCAGCTCTGTGTCATCGCATCTCATCTGCACACACTGTGATGCCACACAGCTGGTTGAATATCAGCAAAGTTTCCCTTTATATTCATTGTCTTGTGTGGTGATCAGCAGTGATGTGGTGGTTCACTTTTACACTGTGATCTGTAGCCTATAGTTCGGCTTTAGCTTCTAACTATCTTTGTCTTTTTAACCTGTTGTTGCTGCTGAGTCAGTTTGACATCCTGGATATATCCTTCAAACACAGACTGTAGACCCCTCTGTCTGCTTCTCTCTGGAATCACTGTTTTATTTTTACCAAAAATATGATAATATTTCTTCAGGGAGTGCCGTTAGTTACAGTGTGGGCTCCATGCTTACTCTGACAGCTTGTTGGACGATCACAAAGGGGCGGGGCTTAGCAAAAGATCCGTTGGAAGGGGCTGTCTGATTGTCTTGTGTCTTGTGACGAATTTACAAATTACTAAAATAATTACTAGCTGAGATATTTCTTTAAGTTTTAATGGTGCAACCTGATTAAGTAAATCACCAGCTTGAAACTAGCTTGTAGTTACTTATTGTAGAAACTTGCCAGCTGGGACAATCACAAAAAACACTGCAGAATGTAGTGCAACATGTTATTCTTCAGTTTTGTCTTGTAAAAGTGGTACATTTTTTGCCAATAATTTTTTGTCACAAACACCACACTTTCCAGGCATTAAATGTTTACACATGACCAAATTAGAATCAGTATCTTAGCAACACAATCAAAGCCAACTTAACCCAACTCAGCCACCCAGCTGTCCCCCTCTTGCCAAGGTTAGCATCCCCTCATCCAGTGTGCATCCATCCTTCTCCTTAATGGCTTATTTGACGATAATTAACCCTGAATCCTACAGAGACAGGCCGGTGAGAGATTGATGGCCTCGTCGGCCCGCTACACCTGTTCTGCCACAAGGCTCACAGTTACCAAACCATGGCCAAATATGACTGCCCTGGAGCCACGCATGTTGATGTCAAAGACAAACACAGGTCCTCCCTAGTGGCCTGGGTGTTCTGTATAGGGCAACATTGTGACCACAACCTCTGATTACACTCATTATTCCACTCAAGGCTGGCTCCTCTAAGGGGCCTCTCCTGCAGTCCCTTTTGTCCCAATTATCTACACTGTCCCTTAAAATGTCTATTCATCTGCAGCTACACATCTTCTTGCATACAGATGCGCCGACTAACCGGAAAGCATATTTCATCAGGCCATCCTTTCGTCAGTGAATCCATTTAGGGAAGGAAACAAGTGCACATTTGGGAGTCTGGCCGCACATGGGGACAGTATAATTGACAGCTGGAGTGAAATGTTGGCGGAAGTTCTTTCATTTTAACAGTTGTTGCTGTTTTGCAGACCCCCCTGTTCTTTCTATATCGAGTTAATATGAACATTCGTTTGCTCTTTTGCCATCTCGCCTCCAAACATGCATGTGAAACCACAGCACAGAGAAATATACTAACACGTGTAGCACACTTGATTCTGTTGTCAGTGTTTATCAAACTGTTTCTTGCTGTGGTAGATTACTGCTGTGAAAGCAGATCATCATGCCAGTGCTGAATGGCATTTCCAGGCTTCACACATGTGCTTACTATTACCATGAACAGATGTTAATTACTTCTTCCCCCCCCTTCACTTTACTTGAGATGTTCCTCACTCCCGTAGGTGGAGGCTCTGGTCTTTTTCTCAGCATGTTTGGGGTGAAGCATGGGCCTCTGTCATGTTTGTTGCAGAGGGGCTTTCGGGAGTGGGGGAATAATCGAATGCAGAAAAGTGTTTAATTTTTCATAAACAGAGGAACCACCGAATGCACACAACTAACAATGTACCCCAAAGCAGATGTAGAGCGTTTTTAATTTATGGAGAACTGAGCGAAATGGGCAGATGGAGCAAGAGGAGGTGGAGGCATGCTGAGGGACTCCACTTTTCTCTCTTCTCACCTCACAAACAAGAGAAGCCTGTGAGCGTGTGCCACAACACACACAAACACACTCCCACACAGCGCTCAAAGACACGAGCGCATGCACAAACGCAGACATGTACCACCCCCACCATTTACATGCACACTTCCCACCGCCTCCATCACTTCCACCACACACAGACACACAAACACACACTTTTTTTTCCCCCCACCGTTTGCAACACAATCCCACTCTCCCCTGTAACCCGCAACAAAACACACATAAATACATCACCCTCCCTCCCACATACACACATACGCAACCAAAAATTATCCCACAACCATCAGCCCCTCACAGACCCACACATTTAAATCCTCAGGGTTCGACTGGACCCGATTGAGAACACTCAGTAATGAACTGCCTCTTGCGCTCTACAGAGTCTGCAGGAAGTAGACAGGCTTCATTCTGGCGGGCCATATGTAGGTATGAATATGCATGGGAATCTGTCATACAGGCAACAAGCACTACATATATATGATGCCAAAGGTCGCCAGTGTGAGGAGTGAAATTAGCTCTCTGCTGGGCATTTGGAGACATGTAAGACTGTGTTTGGAAGCCGTGGGCGGACTGTGAATCATGCTAATGTGCGAATGTAGTCCTTGGCTCACTTTTAGAGGACAACATTGATTGAGAAGTTTGGCCACTTAGTGTTATTATTATTTTTTATTGGAGGTAGAGGAAAAATGTTAAAGTCAAGCGGTGCGTGCTGCAAATGCACCAAGGCCGCACGCGAGACACGGTGGTCCACAGTTTTTGTCTTCCTGACACGATTGTTTGCGTAGACTCATTTGCATTTTTAAAAGCCAAGGTGATGCTGTATGTAGAATTTAAACAGGGGCTTAAACCCGGAAAGTATCTGTTGCATGAAAATCACATTGCTGACAGACTATTTGTAATTTTGGGTGAGCAACACCAGAATTCCCAAAGGCACAGGAGGATGTGTCATAGCAACCGTCTGTTTGGGTGTAACACCACATAAAAATGATCGGAAATTTTAATTTAATTTTAATGTTTTAATGTTTTGTTTTTTTTCCCCTACGTTCTAAGTTTATTTTGAAAAGTAACCGTGTGCATCTATTAACGAGCAGATATTTATCATGATAAGAGACGATGAATGAATGAGCTTAATTGACTCTAGGTAGCCCTACCTAGAGTGCCATAGTTTGACGTTTAGGGCCACTGACCAGGCGTCCATATTTGACGAACTGGGGGTGAGAATGTCTGAGCTGACTGTTGGCATTCTGATTGGCTGGTCAGTTTCAGTTATCAGTCCATAAGAAGAGAAACTGAAGTGAGGAAAGCAAACAAACGACTAAAGTCAAGAGGACACGCACAGAAGGCTCTTTTTCATCTTCATCTCATCCGATCATTCCAATACACAAGTATTTCCACAACAACATGACCATCTGGAATGAAGCAACTGAAGACCAAGTGGTGAGTGAGATGGTGTGAAAATGGTCGGCAAACGCCGCTTTGTTTCATGTATGTATCATAACAACAGTTTGTGTATCAGCAGTCTTAAGTGTTCTGCTTTCCCGTTTTGAATGATGAATACAGACTACCGCCACCTGCTGGTATGGAGAGTTATTTCCTCTCACACAGGTGCAGCTGTCGGCCACAGTCTTTGCCGTGTGTTTAAGTGCAACTTTTTGGCCCAGACACAGGCAACCTGAGGTGACCTAACAGTCCGCCTTTGTTGCTGTCAGTTTATTAGTGTTGGTTTGGTATAAAAATATGAAACAGTGAAACTTTTACAGCTTGTCTTTTAAAACAAATGTGCACAGAGTACAGTATCTGCTCTGTATCGACATGATGCCAGTCAAACTGAAGGAGTCTGAGCAGTTTTGCTTCATCTCAGCATCTTTTTTTTTTTGGTTTTCTTTTATTGCCATTTGATTGAACAACTTCCCCTCGCAGGCTCTGCTGCTTGACATGATTTTGTTAGAGTAAGATTTGGCCCTATTGCAGATGTGTTTCATCTCTCCCAGCTGACTTGTCACTTCATTTCTAAACCCAAATTCTTCTAGTAAAAAAAAACAAACTAAAGAAAGAGGATGTGTTTTTGTGGGCCGGGCTGCAGCTCCAACACACACAACTATCTCCAGCTTGTTAACTATTTATTCGAGGTGACATTAGACCAGCATTATGCTCCACCAAAACACATGTGTCCCCAGGCATGGCCCAGACGGCCTCACTGTCCCGCAGTCTTTCTGCTGTAAATTCCCCACTTAAAATTTCATGATCTCCGCTCTGCAGGATACCACTTCCATCATGAAAGAGTTCTCAAACCTAATAACCGTTACTACTCTGGCGGAGCCATCAAAAACCTATTTGTTTCAACAAAAGCCCTCTCCCCCATGCAATGCTGCTGGGTAATAATGCCAGATAGGTTTTAAGGGCAATGAATTGTGGAATTACCATTTTCTCCTCTCTCTGTCTCTGTCTCTCCCTCTCTCTTTCTTTCCTTTCTCTCTCTCAGATCATTATATTAAACACTTAATTATTCATTGGTAATGCCTGTCATGGTGAAATATTGTCCTCTGCCAATCTGAATGCATCATACTGCCTGGGCCTGCCTCTCTTCCCGAGGTTAATGGCACAGCCCTCACTTGCATTAGCTTGGCTAAATGCAGTGCACCTCATAAGTCAAAGTTCCCTAAGTGAGTGGAGAAGTCATCACCTCGAGCGCTCTCTTTTTCTTTCTCCTTCAGCATGTGGGTCAGTGAGATCATCCCCGCACAGGAACCAGCTCTGAGCGCACGCACACGCGTACACACACGCATGTCCACATCGGATCTTTATTGTTTTATCTGAAGGATGGTTTGGGCTTGACAGAGCGGTTGCAGCAGAATGGGGCTTGCCATAAGGGCTTTTAAAGGTGAGGGGTGAATGGATCACTATTCATGCAGTGCACTCATGGACTGAGCATCCATGGATGGCCTTCTATAGGGTACGGAGTATTATGACTAAATTATGAGACTGACATTAGTCATTCCATACGGCGTGTTCAATTTGGACGGACATAAACAGTATTAAACAGATTACAGGAGATAGTGGTGACAAGATCTCTCAGGTCTGATGCGAAGATGCATGGCGTCCTCTTTGTGTTAATACACTCTGGCGTGCAATATTTCTTCAGCAAATATGCAGTGCTAACAAAAATGATAGTTTTGTGCACTTAAGCAAATTGCATGTTGATTACATCTCCCTGATATTGCTAAAATGAAATTTATTTTATCATCGGTTAACAGGGTATTACACGGAATAAGAAATCCTTCCGGGATAAAGAAAAAAAAAAAGAGCAAACATTTAGTTTTATGCCAATAACGTGGAAATGCTGACATATGGGTAAACATTTCACCAGCATTGCAGCTTTTTCCCTCTATGGCAAATAAAATGAATACCAAAAACAATTAATTTTATTTGAAGGGAGGTCAATCTGCTTTAACCCCCGCTGAATGAAGTGGCAGAGAAAAGGGGGCAAAAGGATGCCGGAGATTAATACCTTGTCTTGAAAGCCAATATGGATCATTATTTTACAGCCTTCTATTACCTGGTTAAACATGTATGACTTTATGTCAGCACATTATTAAAGGTGCCGGTGATGCTTACCTCACCGCTGGGGCGTCCTGGAAAGATCAGAGAAGGAAAAGTTATTGGAAAAGCATGCAGCAGATTGAAGACTCTCATAATGAATACAACATGCCTACATTTATGATTGTTAATTCCTTGTGATCATTTAACACCTTTACAGTCATTATATGTTCTGACTTTGACATGTAGACGGGACAGAATCGATTCCTGAAGTGGAGCACCTCACTTTTTTTACCTTCGTACTTTCAGATGCTCATTAAAACGGAAAGAGGAGAGAGAAAGTCTCAAGGGGCCAACAAAAATACCGTAGCTGCTTCCTTTAAATCATTTGTTTGTTATTAGTTAATGACTCCTGAAGTCCAACAGCACATTTGGATGATGAAATCTCTGACCTTCACTTCACAGTTGACTCTCCTCACTGTAGAGCTCATTAGTGAACCATCTAATCTCATTAGACGACGCTGGGCTAAGGTGGCACGGCGACAAAGTAAGTAACCACACTCTCCCTCTCTCTCTCTGTCTCTCTCTGTGTGTCTCTCTCTCTGTCTCTCTTTGGTTTGGACCAGGAGCAGAAACAGGTGTGGGAGCGGGCGTGCGAGTCTGGGACAGGCGGAGTCCTCCCTAACCCCTTCTCCTCTAATTGCCGCGGATGCCAGTATGCTCTAGCTTCTGCCTTTCATAACAGTTGGTGTTTGGCAAAGAGGCTTTTATGTTTGTTTTAGCTGATGCTTTGCTACTTATTGTGTCTCTGTCAAAGGAATACTTTTGCATCCTTAGTTGAATTGAAATGCACGCCCCCCCCCCCCCCCCCCCCCCCCCCCCCCCCCCCATGGACGTGCATGCCAACTGCTCTGAGACACATTACAGTAACACAGCCACTTTTGAAACTTCTCGCAACAATCTGATGTTGATTTAGTGTCTTTCTGGAACTATTTACAAGGCACTTCTGCACATAGCGGAAGAGACGGAGGCGCTGCAGCACAGCTGTGGGGATTAAACAATGTGTGAGCTCCTTAGGCCTTAAGCATATAGGGCTAGTTGCTTCCATGTTGACAACAAAGATAATCATTTTTTTGCTTGCTTTAACATGTTAGTCTTGCAGGTTTGCCATGTTATGAAGCAAGTCTTAAATCATTCATGTAATTTTCCCTTGCATTACACTTCTGGAGTCTAATCTCACTGCAACAATGAGCTGGTTTTCTGATGCACCTTTGTGATATTTCTCACTCCCCACCTCCGGTAGCCTCGTCTTCAAACTTAGGATTTACTCCTCTGTCTGCACATTTTCTCCGCCAGGCTCATATTCCAGATCATGTGGAGCCGTATTTATTGTCGCAGCTTATTTAAATAATCACCGGCATGTCAGCGCACATTATGGCCCTCTGTCAAGGTAATAACACATTGTCATTGCTGTTGGGAAGCAAATATTAAACCATAGATCAACGTTTAACAATGCATAATGGACTGGATCTGCATGTTTCCGTTTCCATTTCAGTTGGCCCTTGGCTATATTAGAATAATTTAATGCTCCAAATAATATGAAAAAAAGCTGTTGTTATTGCTTTTTTGATAAATAGTTAAGGGAATCAGTGTTACATGTATTATAGAATATGAGGCTGTTTGCATGTGACACTTGTTTGACTGTGATGTTAGTGAGCTGCGCCTTTGTAGGAACAGCAGAGCAAGAGCACATATATCAAAAACTATACATGTATCATTCTCTTTGATTTATATATATATATATATATATATATATATATATGCTTGCGCTGCATATTTAAAATGGCACATTAAGGTTCTTAGTAGTTTTAACTGTTTGTTCTATTGAGTCCATAATGTGGTGTTTTTTGGTAATTTGATATTCTGGGCATTCTGGCAAATGCAGCACCAAAATGAAAGTTAAGGTGATGGAAGTCCAAGTGGGGCGGGTAGGAGGAGCAATAGATGGGTCCAACAAAATTGACTTTCACCCTGCAGAGCGGTGTCCGTGTCCTGTAAGATTATAAAGCCAAAGCCTTTCCTTTCTTCCTAAACCAAACCATGTGCGGTAGGGAAAAAAAGTCAAAGAAGACAATGCATGTGTGAACTTGACACAGCATCCCAGAATGTCAACCAACGCACCTAGGGTACCTTTCACGTCGCCTCTAGACGTGGAAAGTCCATGACCAGATGTCGATATGTGACGAGGTCAGAGTGAGAATGTGTTGGCAGAGTTGGGTTGCAGTTCTCTGTGTGTTCATACAAGTGACCCCTTTCACACACAAGTTCCACTGTGAAGTCCAAAAGTCAAACTGTATTGAAAAAAGTTAGATGTAATCATTTCCAAAATTCACGACATGATTTTATCTAACAAAATAGTTTTGCCTCAATCCATATTTGTTGGCGTTTCAAAAACATTTTCAGTGCAGTCAAAAACAGTTTGCTCTCCTGCTTGCCACACAAACAGGTGGTCTACCAGCAAACTAACAGCACCATAAATTACATTTATCCATGAAAGAAACTAAAAAGACCAACTCATTTAATCCAATAAATAATTTTATCAAAGTACTTTTTAAGGGTGACGGACAATAAAAGCTTCATATGAAAACCTCAACAGAAGCTTTGATTGTAAAAAAAGAAGTACCACAAGTAGTCATGTGATCCATTGCTAATATTAGAATATTAGATACGCTTTCTTCAAAGTAGCCATTCACTTGGAGAAAGCCTGGGGGAAGAGGAAACGTGACACCTGACAAACCTTCTTCAGGTTTGTGAGGAGTCATTGCTTTGTTTGGTGGGAAAACTATACTGTGTAAATGTAAAAATTCATATATGCCACAGAAAGATGTCTGGATGCTAGATGTTTGTTGTTTGAATTACAGCAGGGTCTTGTGATCCCATGTGGGTTGGACCAAACTAACTAACTTTAGTCATTCCAGGTGCATATGTACACGCACACACACACACACACACACACACACACACACACAAACACACACTTCCTTATCAGTGATTCTGCTCGGGGTTCAATGAACCATCAGCTGGAAAATCTCCCCGGCTGATCCTGAGTCAGTGTGTGTTGGGTGCCAGGCCTGCAGCGTTTGCCCCCGGGGATTCCTTCTTGGATCAGCTGTTGCTAGCTGAGCCAGCGGCTAACAGAGCCCCGGGGAGCTCCAGGTGGGCCTGATTAGCTCTCCATGGAAGACAGGGGTCAAGGGAAGGCAGCTCGGGTTACCTTCACAGAGGTGGAGAGGAACAGAGGAAGGGGAGGGAGAGGCGGAAAGCAGTGTGTGGCGGACAGGCAAATGAGTGGTTGCGGAGCACTGAGTGGGGAATTAGACACATGTCGGGCCAAGGTCTCAATTTTCCCGCAATCAGCACGACACCTGGCCTCGTCTTAATTGGTCAGGCTACCTCACCTAATCCATCGCCCGTCCTCCTCAGTGTCTGGAGCCCTCTAAGCTCCATTCGGCGCTGAGGCGAATGGACAAAAGCCAGGGATGAAAAAGGGGCCTCTCTTTGAGACCTAATCCAATTAGATAACTGTTAGAAAACCGTGAGTGGAGTTTCACGTCCCTTAAAAGTAGACACGAACTCTGGCAACCTCTGTGACCTCGGAGAATGCCATCTTGTTAAGAGTCGCAGCAGGAACCCCTATCCCCCTCTCTTGATCTCTCTGACCAGAGGGTGTGTGTTTTGTGTGTGTGTGGGTCTTAGAAACAGACAGAGAGAGGGATAAACGGTCCCGACTCATATAGCAGCTAGTCTACATCTCATCCAAGTCTAAAATAAATCAGTATCTGAAGGGGCTCTCCTGATAGTTGTGCAATGGTGCCTCTGTTTGTTTTTAGTTTAAACTTAATTAACTCTTTAATACTCTTATGTAAACAAAACAAAATAAAACAAAACAACGCAAGAGCCACTCTAGCATATAAAAGTACAGAAACTGCACTACAGGGACCCATCTGATTTATTCATATTTACAGAATCATGATAGCCTTAGGTGATATCTTTGCCAGTAAATACATGAATATGTATCGCTGCTTTTTGAGACATGCTATGACTTACATATTTCCCTCGCACCGCCCATTTGTATTCATGCAAAAAGGTTTCAGGCGCCGCATTAAAAGCCCGGCGTTCTCCCACTTTTGAAACACATCTAAGTATCGTAAACTTGTGATGTGCCCTGTCAGAGTGGCGTGGCCTCGGAGTCTGCCCCTAAATGTTTGCTGAAGGGGGGCACCGGCTGGCCCTCGTAATACCCCATAATGTCCCTGCATAGTGATCAAACAATGAAATTTAATCAGTGGCCTCCAGTCTACTTCCCATAAAAATGTGTTCTCTAATATAAAGTTCATTTCTATGAATATTAAAGCAGCATATCATCTGTTGAATATTTCATTTGATCTCCACCTTTAATAATGCAAAATGAGGAATAGAACATTCACCCCCTTTTTCCTATAGATGATGACTTTGTCCACTTTTGTATATATCACATATTACATTACAAGCCGTAGTGTCTTTAATATATAGGTGTAGTTAAAAATGGCAGTGGATATTATGCCACAGCTTAAGGCGTTTTGGCTGTCATTGAAATATAGAGCATCAGAATGATGAAGGTTTAAGTAAATGTCTAAAGTGAAGCATTGCTTGACACCTGCTCACTTTGAATGAACCTTGAATCAGCCACAGTAGGTGACTTGACAGTGCCGGGCATGGAACATTCAGTGCCCTGGGCAAGCTTCCATTGGTGCCGCCCCCCCCAACAAATGTTTTTTTTATATTTATTGTATTTATTAATAAACACAAACAACAGCTAATTAAAAACAACACAAATACAAGCAAACAGAAAATTATAATAAATATCGAACAACAAAAGAATACAATGTGTGCAAATTTGGATGGCTTTTACCTTTTCATTTTCTCTTACGCTAATGCTCGTCACTCAACCATAAAGGCCAAATCCCAGTTTGTCCGCAAGGGTCCACTTTTTACCGTGTAATGTAAATCTCGTGCCAGCATGGTGGTGCAGCGGTTAGCATTGTCGCCTCACAGCTCGGTTCAAACTCCAGGGTGGGGGAGCCCTTCTGTGCAAAGTTTGCATGTTGTTCCCATGTCAGCGAAGGTTTTCTGTGGGTACTCCGGCTTCCTCCCTCAAGTCACAGACATGCAGGTTAACTGGTGACTCTAAATTGTCCGTAGGTGTGAATGTGAGCATGAATGGTTGTCTGTCTCTATGTGTCAGCCCTGTGATAGTCTGGTGACCTGTCCAGGGTGTACCCTGCCTCTCGCGCAGTGTCAGCTGGGACATTTTGGTCATGGACTTTCCGCATCCACATATGACGTACCCTGGGTGTGTTGGTTGGTGACGTTCTGAGATGCCTTGTCAAGTTCTCTTTTAAGATACACTTCTATTTTTACAGGAAATTTAACATTTGCATACAGTAAAAACATGTGGTTAGGTTCAGGCAACAAAACACGATTAGGTGTAGGCAACGCAAGGAAGTGGTGAGGTTTAGGAAAACAGAACAGGGCTTGGCTTTAGAATCTCTCTCTCTGCTCTCTCGGATGAAGGTCGGTGTTTGTTTGACCTATCCAGCCAACCCTCCTGCCCGTTCTGCTCGGACTTTCGCTGCCTTAACTCTCATCTTTGTCCTGCTGCGTTTCCCCCTGATGCTGCCGGACGCTGTTAAACTATAACAGCAACCGGCCGCATATCATGCCGATGTTAAAGGATGCCTCCTATTCTTTGGATTCTGACGTTGCAAGTCACTGCTCCAAGCGTCGGATTTTGACGACTTCGGAGTGAGACTGTGCTTGTACTTTGTTTTGTTTTTTAATTCCATTGCTTTATATATATATATGTATCTCCTGTAATTTTAGTAACTTGGTGGGGTGGGGGCTGAGGGGTGTTGCCCCCCCATGAGTTGGTCACCCATGTCCCCTATAGGAAGATCTGCCTCTGTGACTGGAGACAGGAAGGAGAAGTCAAGCAGCAGAATCTTTGCAGATACTGAAGGTACCGTCAGACATAAAGATACTAAAGTAGTTATGTAAGGGCCGCACAGACTCCCCACACAGCTTTGGATGCTTATCTAGTATAATTGTGTGACATTATAAGGATGCAAATGAAGTGTGTAGACATGGCAACCCTGTTGGAAAAAGCCTTGAGGCTGTCTCCCCTTTGTTTCCTTCCCCTCTCAGCCATGTTCTAATTGTATTATCCCCGTCATTTTAGTTATTTGCTTCGCTCTCGTTTGCTGTCTCCCTCCTCTGAATGTCTTTGTATAGCACAATCATCAAGGTGATAATTGCATTGCCAGTCCCCAGTAAGAGACATTCTTAATTATTTCAGCATTAGGCGGTAGTTATACAGGCAATTAATGCTTGACTTCACAATTATATACTTTGTTTGATTGCCTTTTATCAGCAGGATACAATGGGCTTATTTGCGGCTGACAAGAGGAGCACCACAGTTTTATACAAAAGATAAGTGATGTGACATTCCCTGTATGGCTCCCATTCACATGCAAACATCGCATGTTGCGTTGAAGTGCTTTTAATCTCACAAACGCCCCACGCATGAAAACAGTTGCATGGAATTGTGTGGACGCTGAATGAGCTGTCAAGCCATGAAAAGCAGTTTGGGTCAGTCTGTGCTTTTGAAGACTTGATGCCTTCTCTGCCAGTCTCACTTGAGATCGGTCTGAATTGTTGACACCTCCTTTGGAACACGCTTTTCTCGCTCATATGGATCGCTCAAGTGCCATGCTTTTATGTGCGGAGGAGTTGTTTGAACCTCTGTGCTTCATTGTTAGCCGGCGAGGTCTCTCGGTATCATTCCTCGAGCATCTGAAATCTTAGTAACAGTAACACACTTAAAGTATGTTGCTAATAAGTGACATTACATTTTATATGCTGCTTTATAATTCGATTCAGGCCTAATTACACTGTGGTGTACACCTGGCACTAGCCCTCACTACCACATTCCTCTGTCTTTAAAGTCTTGGCCCGGGCATCAAAGCCGCCTGGTTTTGATGATATTTTGGCACTGCTCAGTGTTGGCTGCAACTTAAATGGGATTAGAGTGTTGCATGTTTTTAAAAAAAAAACAGGCCGCTGCTCTTCATCTCAGCAGAACAGGATATTATACGTACTTTTCAATGTCAAAACTTATAGGGAAAACTGTAACATATTAAAGGAAACTGCAAAGTAGAAAAAGGTCCACAGAGTCTCTACCAGGCCAATCTGCAGAATTAATGTTGGCATTGTACATTTTGACAAAACATGTATATGTTACATTTTTACATGTAGCACATTTGTATTATATGTAGCAGGTGCAATACACATTACGTTTCTTTAAATTTCAACACTGCTGTGGTTGACATGTGGTTAGGTTTAGGCACAAAAACTGCTTGGTTATGGTTAGGAAAAGATCATGCCTTGGCTTAAAACATCCATTTTTGGCGGCACAATCCTTGGCAGAAATGCAGCTATGTCTCGTTAAAAAACAGCCGCTTTAGGTAGACAGTCTCCTTAGAGAACACAGCGATGTCTTGGTAAAAAGGGGGGAAATAGAGGGGGGACGACATGCAGTAAGGAGCCGTAGGCTATGGGTTGAACCTGCAGCCGCTGCAACAAGGCCATTGCTGCTCTACCAGGTGAGCTAATGGGAGCCCCATGTAGTGATATATTGATAAAAAACAACTGCTTTTGGTGGCAAAGAAGCTGCTAGACCAGCACAGCAGCGGGTCATGAAGAAACAACTGTTTTGTTTGTTGGTTTCAAACAGTGGTCTGCAGTAGTCCGCAGCTTAGCAGCCATCTCACTGAGGTGTCACACCATCCACTACTTCACTTTAGAAACATTGATATGATAATTATGAGATTTACAAATGAAACATATCCAGGGTTTGCAGAAATGTACATGCATAATTATACATTTTCTAATTGCAACTGGCTTCATCACACAGTGACCTACAGCAGGCACTGGTGCGGTCAGGATGAGTCAGCACCTCCAAATCAGACGCCATAGTTCTCTGTTTGAAAACGGTGGATTGCCCCCTCTGGGTTGGGAGAAAGTTACTGCCTCTACCTCAGGGTCTTGTTCAAGAGTGAGGGTAGAATGGAGCATTAGATGGATTGGCAGTTTGGTGCGGCTTCTGCAGTGATGTGGATGCTGCGCTGGACTGTGGTGGTGAAGCGGGAGCTGAGCCGGAAGGCAAGGCTTTCGATTTACTGGTCCGTCTACGTCCCAATGGTCATGAGCTCTGGGTGGTGACTGAAAGAATGTAATCACGGATACAAGCAACCGAAATGAATCTCCCCTGCGGGGTGGCTGGGCTCAGCCTTAGAGATAGGGTGAGGAGCTCGGACATCTAGAGGGAGCTCAGAGTAGAGCCGCTGCTCCTTCATGTCGAAAGAGGTCAGTTGAGGTGGTTCAGGCATCTGATCAGGATGCCTCCTGGGCGCTTCCTGTTAGATGTGTTCTGAGCACGTCCCACTGGTAGCAGGCCCCGGGGCAGATCCAGAACACACTAGAGAGATTACATATCTCATCTGGCCTGGGAACACCTTGGGGTCCCCCAGGAGGAGCTGGAAAGTGTTGCTGGGGAGAGGGACATCTGGGGTGCTTTGCTTGGCCTGCTGCCCCTGCGACCCGGCCCCAGATAAGCAGATAAAAATAGATGGACGGAACTGAGCTGTCTCTACGGTGTATTACCATCAATGTTATTTACCCTCAGCTTTTCTAGTACATAAATATTGTAGACATATGTACCACACTAGATTTAGCACATCTCTTTAAACAGACCAGTCCAGTAAGTGTCCAGTCGACTGCACACTTGTTGGACAGAACCTTACCAGAACATGCCAACATTATCACAAGCTAAATTGGGTAAAGATGCTGCTAGTCAGCACACCAGATGTCGATTCAATAATAATAAAATAAACCTTTCGTGACACCTGATGATATGGGCGGAACTTGCAGAAAAGTGAAGGGTAGAAGCCAGTGTTCAAATAAAGGGGAATTCAGTCCACACTGTTCACAGATATGCATTTACATTGTTCACTAACTGCCTTTTCATGGCTCATTCTGTTCTTAATTATTGTCTGTAACTGCCAAGCTGGGACACTTTCTGGCTGTATTATTGATCCACAGTGAGGCTGGGACAGAGGCAGCATGAACTACTCCATCTGCCTTAACGACTGCAAAAGATTTTTAAAGCTGCATTTGGTCATTTCTGACCACGAGATCACTGGGTAGCAAGACCCTAAAATAAACTCAAAGAAACACAGCTCGATGTAGCTTTGGCTCATCAACTACGTATTGATCTGGGATAAGGCTGGAACAACACTACTGATGCAACATGAGCACACATGCAAGAGCCAGAGAGCAACATGCTGTTGAAGAAACATTTCTAGTCTCCAAACAAATGTAAGCCCATATTCACTGTCTTATACTAGGTACGATTGATTTGTACCATGCCACGAGTATCCCCAGCCGCTCAGCTTTCACATTGGTAATGTTGTTCCAAACCTGAGTACACTTGCTTTATCATGTATGTGACATATTTTTGTTGTGCTACAGTGTAGAAAAGGGTGCTGAAAATGGACACTACCACCCTGGGGACCATACTCTGTGGGTATCGGCAAAGCAGCGAGGCAACACGTTGGACGTGGAGCTCTCCGCCTTCTGTCAGAGCTCTGACTGCAGGTCGAAGACAGCAGCGAAGATGGATGTAGGCAAGCAGGTCTCACTCCTAAGTTGGCAAAATCCAGCACTTGGACAGTGACGTGCCATGTCAGTCACCAACGAAAAATGTTGTCCTTTAATATCGGCATGATATGCGGCTGGCTGTTATAGTTTAATGGCTCTCAGTGTTGTCAGGGGGAAACGCAGCGGGACAAGAACGAAAGTTAAGGCTTTGAAAGTCAGAGTGGGGCGGGCAGGAGGGGTGGTGGATGGGACTTTCACCCGGGAGAGCGGTGTTTGTGTCCCGTAAGATTATGAAGCCAAACCCTGATCTTTTTTTCTGAAACCCAACCACCTGCTTTAGTTGTTGAAGGAAAAAAAACTCAATTGGCATCGTTGTACTGTTGTGGTGCGTTTATTTTGCAAGAGACTGAATGTAAACCATAGATTTCCTGTGAAAACAGAAGTGTATTTTGAAAGGAGATAATGTATGTAATAGTCAGAACCTGACACAGCATCCCAGAAAATCAACAACCAACGCACCTAGGGTATTAATGCACGCCATATCTGGACATAGAAAGTCCATGACCAAACATCGATATGTGACGAGGTCAGAGTGAGAATGTGAACATCTACAGCTGCCATATTGTCTATCCATTGTTTTAACTTATTAGTACTTGCACTGTTGCTTTATTGTTGTTGCTGTTTAGTTGTAATATTTGACATACGTGTCTTCAAGAACAAATTGCTACAATGAATAAATAAGAAATACAGAACCGTTAACAGTAATGATGCTTCTGCTGCACAAGCCAGAGACGAATATGACAGATCCTGTGACTGCACAAATAAAAAAGGCTCCAAGAAAACAATGTGTCTTGTATAATTTATTGCAGTTTCAGTGTGTTTGTTTTTTATATGAGAGGCTCCTGTTTGTGCTGTTTATTTACAAGCATCATTGAGTCTTTCTCGGAGCTGCAGTGATGGAATAAGAGTACAAATAGGCCAATCAGTGTTGAAACGATTTCTCCGCAATTAATATGCAACCCATAGTTTATGTATGCAACAATTAATGTGCTTCATTATTGATAACTAAGATCGACTAGCTTCCTGCTGTGTTTTAGAAGTTCTGTTTTAGAGGCAGAGTGCGGATAAATGGTTATGCTGCAAACATTTCTGATCCTTCTGATATAATTATCACGGAGAGCAAAGTCTTGACTGATCTATAAACATGTCATTCTGAGTGCATTAGTACTTGATATTTTTCCTTTAATTTTTGCAGGGAGTTCAGTTAGTGAGCAAATCTGATCCTCTGAAATGAACAAGGTCAACTGAGTGTGCCCCAAAAACACATATGGAAAGGAGGATGTAAGGTCAAGTAGTGAATGGGGCTGATCTTGTAGTATGGTGGTCGAGTCATGTCGCTACTTCCTAAGTGGAGCTTCGTCATCATGGTCACAGTAATAAGTTACATAATATGAGTGTATGGTAAATGGGCTGCACTTGTGTGCACTTTTCTAGTCTTCCCCAGGTACAGCTGTGGCTCAGAGGTAGAGCAGGTCAGCCTCTAATCTGAAGATCGTCTGTTTGATCCCCGGCTCCTCCAGTCCGCATGTCGAAGTATCCTTGGGCAAGATACCGAACCTATAGCTGTTCCATTGGTGTGTGAGTGTGTGTGTGAATGGCTACAGAATAGCAGTTGGCACAATGCGCCGTAGCCTCGGCCACCAGTGTGTGAATGTGTGGATGTGACGTAGTGTGAAAAAGTGCTTTGAGTGGTTGGAAGACTAGAAAAGCACTATACAAGTGCAGTCCACTTACCATTTACTCATATCGTGTAACTTACTACTGTAACCATGATGACGAAGCTCTACCAAGGAAGTAGTCATTTAAAAAAAAAAGCTCATCCTCTGTAGCTCCAGTGCTTTGTGGTGACAGACTCATTCTAAATCACGAGGTCAAACATACTGCCCGTGGGCCAGAACTGGTCCACTGAAGGGTCCAATCTTTACTGACCGCACCAGCTACCAGATGTTTGGATTAAGCATTGTTAGATAGAGATAGTTAAAGACTAATCCATGTTTGGACCATTGAAAGAATAACTTTAAACTCTTGAGTAAATCACTGAAACTTCTCAAAGACAAGAAAGCTCATCAAACTGTATTCATTACTAGATGTGTTAAAATTAATTTAAGATAGCCCTGTTTTTGTGTTAGTACATGTTTTATTTTTATATATATCTCTTAATTTTTTTTTTCTATCATGTGTCTAGTTTTAATATTTGTTTGAACTTGAGGCAGAAGCTATTTGATGAACAAGACTTGATAATTGTTTGTTTGCGCCCATAAAGTTCAATAAAGAATTTAACTAACTAACTAACTAAGAAAAAAACAAAACAAAACAAAAACTATCTAGAGCCATTGTTTGGATTGTCCATTCAGGGCTACTGTAGAACAACATGGCGGACTTTGAGGAAGAGTTCCAGCTCTGTATAAAATGTGAACGGCTCACTCCAAGCTAGGGCTGCCACTAACCATTATTTTCATTGTCGACTAATCTGTCGATTATTTCTTCGATTAGTCGACTAATCATTTCATCAAAAAATGTGTTAAAATGTTGAAAAATGTCGGACTGTTTCTCCCAAACCCCACAATGATGTCATGTAATGTCTTGTTTCGTACTCACGCCAAAGGGTTTTAGTTCACCGTCATGGGAGAGTGTGTAAAGCTGCCAATATTTGAACATAAGAAGCTGCAATAAGAGTATTTTGGGATACTTTTATATGAAAAATGACTCAAACCGATTAGTCGACAACTAAAATAGTCAACAATTATTTTAATAGTGGATTAGTTGACTAATCCAGCCCTAGTCTAAGGTAATGAAAACACAACAATTCTTATATTCAGGTGATTATAAACTAATGTAAACATAGTTATGAATATTATATTCATAACACCTACATCCAACACACCGTACCTTTAATTTAAAGTTAGTTTGAGGTGCCACCAAACCAGCGGCTGAGTGACCAAAATCAAACACACCTAATGACGTCGCGCGACCAACAGGTGCAGCCGGGCCTGGCTAACATGCTACATGCTAACACGCTCCTTCATGCAGGATCCTTTAGGTGACTTCTGCCTTCACTTGGGAACTTTCACCTTTATTGAGGAGTGTGACACCTTTCTATCTGTGACAGTAAACTCGTGTAGAGTGTGAGGAGCGCGGTGGGAGCACACAGGCTGAGTGGACTGGTTATAAATACACAGAGGATGCAGAGCAGGGATAACTTGAACCTGGAGCTTTACAGAGTATCTTCACACAGGTAAGTGAAACAACACACTGATAGTGTTGTCACCTGTGCAGCTTCGCGTGTTGTGCTTGTGTGCACTGTTACATGTTGTGCAGAAAGTGCGCTGCTTTCTGTTTGCTGTGATGTGTGTGTTTATGGCTGCAGCTTTGGTTTGCCTTTGTTTTACTCTGCTGTGTGTCGCTATTTGATTTCTGCACCCTGATGATGCTCTGCTTCACCCGCCGTGGTGTCAACAGCTGTTTTCATACTGTACTGGTTGTGTTTTGTGAAACTGCCTGAGCTGTGCAGGCCTACTGTTTCCTGTCAGTGAGGCCACACTGAGGGATGCTGCTGTATTGATGATGAGCTGTATGCACAGGCTGCAAAATGCTGTGTAAAGGAATATAAGCTGTCATTGGTCTGGACCATAGACTGTGTCTGTGGTGTGATGTGTAAACTTTGACGTGTTGATCCACCCTTTTGAAGTCTGATCCCTTTCCCTTCTAAGAACAGTAACTTTTACTCAGCGTACACTTTAACTAACTTACTTTTTACTTTTATCTTCCTGTAATTGTGCTTGGACTTGAGTAAATCTTCTTCAGAGTACCACTACTTTTACTTGTTCACATTCATAGTTAAAAGTAGGACTGCAGGATACGCTAAATACATAAATGACAGCTATTGTGACATATATTGCAATGTGAGTGGTAATTCTTGCATTAAATTTTCACTGAAAGTAATAATAAGTGAATTAAGATAACAAAGATGCTGCTGGAATCTGTACCAAACAAGAATGTTCTCTCACATCTGGAGTATGATTTTGCACCACAATGCTTCTTTTAGGGTGTTTTCACATATAGTGCTTTTTAAATAAACTGTACTCAGTCCTCTTAACGTGCACCAAAAGTTGACCCACTGAGAAGGCAAAAGGGACCAAAAAACTCCCTGTCCTGCATTTAAGCAAGCGTTACAGGGCGATGTGGTTTTGTCTGTTTTTTTTCCAAGTGTCCCAGAGCAATAGCATGTGATCTAGAGGACAGTTTACAACAGCAAAAAGCAAAGTGAACCTGGAGCACTTTGTGTTCACAAGGCACAGGTTAAGTGAACTGCACCACAGACTTGAAGCAAACCGAACTCAGACCACCTCCCGAAGTAGTCTGAGAGTGTTTTCACATATAGCCTAGTCCTTTTTAAACTCAGTCCTCAGAAAATGCACCAAAAAGTGGACCTACAGAAAAGGGACTCAATTCTTTTTGGTTTCACATTGTCAGTTCATTTCAAAGAGGACTCAGTTCTCTTTCTGGTCAACTTTAGCTCTGATGGGGCCTCAGTTCTCTTTCTGTCCACACTATTGTACCGTACCATGGACTTGAAGCGAACCATATTCAGACCACCTCCAGAAGCGGTCTGAGAATGTTTTTACATATCGTCCTTTTTAAACAAACCGAACTCAGTCCTCTTAAAGTGGACCAAACTACTCCTCGTCCTGCGTTCTTGCAGGCGTTACAGGCCGGTGTGGTTTTGTCTGTTTTTTCAAGCATCCCAGTGCAACAGCATGTGATTAAGAGGGGTAAATAAAATGGTAACGAGCAGAGCGAACCTGGAGTGCTTGGTGTTCACAAGGCACAGGTTAGGTGAACTGCACCACAAACTTAAAGTGAACTGAACTCAGACCACCTCCCAAAGTAGCCTGAGTACGGTTCGCTTCAGATTTCTCTTGGTGTGTTCACATATTCGCAAAAAATGCTGAGTCACCACTCTGAGTCTGTTTAGAGGGCTAAAAAGGACCAAGTGTGACTTATGGTTTGACACATTTTAGCTTAATCCAAAAATTGCCTGTGATCTGGATATTGCACTGCGATTTGAATAATATTTGAATTAATAGTAATTATTAATTAATAATTAATAATTTAATAATTTAATTAATAATAAAATCAACTTTACAATATAAGCTACTGGTAACTGGTGTTCAGTGCAGTGTAATCATTTCCTCATGATTGCAGAGTTCCTCCTCAGCTCATCCAGTACAAGATTTTTTGAGGTCACTGACAGAAGGAAATGCTGACACAAAGAGCCAGTCATCGCTTGTGGCTCCTTCACAGTCAGACCCTCTGTAACTTTGCTTTTTGCTTACCGAGCTCCCTTTCAATACAGTTAATAATGATTAGAAATATTATTACTGTTTACTCATTCTGCACTAGAGGGGCACTTCAGTCAAAGAGGGCAGCTTGAGCCACAATAGCAGCTATTATCTGCACCTCCCTGCCTGACATCTACCCATACACAGCCCTCGTACACACTGGCATCCACCCGCACACACACACTCGCTGCTGTACAAACACATGCACAGCAGTCATTGCCCATGCAGCAGGACATACATCAAGACCGCCGTGTGGACATCAAAGATCAAATTACACCTCCCAGTATGAGACACATTGATAACCCCGATGTCAGTAGGAATCCAATCAAAATCTAAATTGTGCCCCACTAAAACGGCCCCCTTGATTAGTTCTCCAATAAAATCCATTTCCTGCCCTCGTGCCTATTTTAGGCAGTTTATTTCCCCTGTGGTATCAGGCAATAGGCCCTACCCAGGACTCCCATCTCAGAAGGCCTGGTGTGATGTGTGTCTGTCTGGAGTGCTTTACAGGAGCTTGATGCTTCTGTCCGCCCCCCGACCATTCCCAATGATTATACATGCCCTACCGTTAGCTTTTCCAATATTCACCGCTGGCTCAACCTTTTGTGTCCACCCTGGGCAGAACTAAATGGGCAGTGCTTTCAGAAAATTGTGGCACTTTTTTGTGGCCCCTCTTTTTTTTCTATATTACAGTCCTGAATTGTAGAGCTATCTTGCAGAGAGGCAGAGAGAAACAGCACAAATATCCATTTCGTCTCTCTATCACAGGGATGGTGGCGTGATTCATTCACCCACAAAAAGTCTTATCTCCTATAAGTACTCTTAAATTTCAAACAAGTGAACAGAAGTCATGTCTGGATCTGTATTACCATTATTACATGCTGCAAGTTTTATGTAAATCTAACTGTAGCACTTCCAAGTGATATTTCTCTTTTGGTGTGCTTTCATATTTATTACACTTACCTCTTTGTTATTCCTCTGGAGCCCACATTATGTGTTCCCTGGAGTGTGTATTTGCCATTGATGCTTCTTTTTATTCCCGACTCTATAAATTGCTGTTAAGCACAAATTATGTCTTGAAAATGACCCCAGAGCGCACGACTGATGGTTCAATCAACATTCTTTCTTTTAAAGTGAAAAGGAGACTTTTGGAAAGAAAAGAAATATCTGATTACTGTTTGCAGTGACATGTAGTGTTGATGGTTAACTGTAGGTATGGGAGTTATAGTAGGCTACAGTGTGAATTCAATAGTACTGTATACTTTAAGTTCTCTGCACCATCAGTTACTATACGACTACTGTGGAAACTTCTGTAGCTCTGTAAGTTTCTTAAGTCTTAAAAAATTACCCATGTCATCAGCTCAGCTTGAGATCAAGATGTGGAGTTTGAAAACCAAAAAAAAAAAAAGTAGATGCTTAAGCGGGATTTATACTTCTGCGTTGATTTGATGCACTACCTATGGCACCTCCCCAGAAATGTAACTACATTTCACAGCAATGCAGACCTCTGTCTATTTTTGTGAACTGAAACCATTTCCCTCAGTGGAAAGCTTTTATTTACTTAAATTTCACAGATAATAATTAGGCTAATTAATACAATGTTAAATGCCATAGGCTAGCGCTAATAACGTTAGCATGTTATATTCGTTTGGAAAACATATTTAGTATAAGACAGTTGAACAGTGGACCTTGTGAGTTGTAATGGAGCCAAATTTTGTAACGTTACCTTTGTTAAATGTTACTGTTGTCCTTGGTTTTATATGAGAGGAGGAAAAGTCCGCTAGCCTCTAGGCTAATTTATACAATGTAAAATACCATAGGCTTGTGCTAATAATGTTAGCATGTTGTGTTTGTGGGGAAAATGTGTCCAGCAAAAGACAAATGTTTGTCTGTGAATGCTGCGAGTTATTGTGAAGCTGATTTGTGTACTTGTGATTGAAATTGTCGCTATTAAGCCATGTTTAATGTGTGTTTAATGTGTGTTTTAAATCAACTAAACTTCACAGCACTTCACAGAAACCCCGACACCGACCACACCACTGCACAAGTATAAATGCTCATAATGGCGTAGGCCACGAGTGTAGGCTACGGCGTAGGGTCTACATAAGGCGGACAAGTCTAAATCCCGAATTAGAGGGCTAATGAGTTGCATTGCATTATAGAAATTGAAAGGGCCAGTTTTTTTGGAGCTTGACCGGAACTACGGACTTAGGGCACGGTTTGATTGAATAGTTTGAACATCATAGAGTCTGAGAATTTTTTTTTTTTTTTTAAATCTACATCTGTGATTGGTGATTGGTGTAAGAGGGTGTCAGTGTGGGTTTTCTCCGGGTGCTCCGGTTTTCTTGCACAGTCCAAAGACATGCAGGTTAACTGGTGACTCTAAATTGGCCATATGTGTGAGTGTGAATGGTTGTCTGTCTCTGTGTGTCAGCCCTGTGATAGTCTGGTGACCTGTCCAGGGTGTACCCCGCCTCTAGCCCAGTGTCAGCTGGGATAGGCTCCAGCCCCCGGTTGCAGAAAATTAATGAATTAATGAATAGAGTCCACAGCTGTAAAGCATGGTAAAGATGCTGTATTTTTAATTGCTCTGTATCTGTGACTGAAAAAGAATGTTTTATCTAACAAGAAGCATACATGTATTTGTTCATGCATCGGTCTTATAGCATAAAACTGTGAAACCACAAACAACAAGGAAGTGAAGACAATGCTAAAAAGTTACAAGGATTAAACAATATTTGATGAACTAACAACTAAATACCTCTGAGAACAACATAAATATTAATTTTAAACCTTGAATTCCAATGTTGCTTATGTTCATTTAACCAAAGGGCTGAAATCCAGTGTTTCTGCCCAGCAACACCAAATCTAGTGTCCTATTGACCCTTATCTCTTTTGAGGCAAGGCAGTGAAGGGTTAAGCGCCACTAATCCTCCATCTTCTATAGAGGAGTTATTTATCATTGGACTTGACAAAAGGTGATTTGTTTACGTATAGATCCGCCCCTTTAGATATACATCCTGCCGCCCGCTCCAGACTCAATCTCTCTCCGTCTGGTGAAAGTATGTGACAACTTGACAAGTTGACGCGTGGATGTAATTGTGTGTCACGCATATAAAGTTTACTAAAATGGAAATTGACCATCCAGGGATGTTTTACAGCAGAAGTACCTAATTTACTGTATTGACATTATTGACCCCTTTACAGGCTGGAGAAGGGATTCTGGTGACCTCAGCCAGTAAACACATTGGAGGGGATCAATACGACAAAGTCAGAGTTCACTCGGCTCCCCCGGCCAGGTTGATTGCGGAATGAACTCCATTAAAAGTTTCCAAGGCCCGAAAGTCAAACATCATTTGGCTCAGACGTCAGAAAGCGTCTGCGGGAAAACCAAAAGACACGCCGACGGTAATGGAGTTTGTTTTGGGGGCTTTAATTGCAGGTGCAGCCGTGCCAATAACTCAACGAGTTGTGCACAGGGAGAATTTGTTAAAGGGAGCAACTGTGTCTGAGATTAAAGTCAAAGGACTGAACTTCACTAAGCCCTGTCCAAACCACAGATTTCTGGCCCGGTGACATCTGCGTCACCATTGACAGCTGTCCTCTTAGATCTGTGGCCGTGTCGCTGCAGCAGAGCACAAAGCTCCCAGCGAGTCAGCTCTTCGCAACTCACTGTTTTACTTGTCATAGCCGTCGCGTTTCTCAGAGAAGTTTTTGGGTGACACCTCTTTATGCGAGGACACCTGCCATAGTCATTACTCTAATTGTCCGTTTTGTCTCGTGAATGAAGGGCACGCAGAATGAAATTAGGCACTCGAGTTGCCACCACAGTGTTGATTCGATTCAGTAGTCAGACTTGGGAGGTCTACAGTAATTGCATTCACAAATTGAGCCCCCTCCTCGCACCCTGCCATCGCCTCCTGATGAAGGCGGCATTTCTGGAGCCGTTCCCCCCTCTCTGCTGCCACTCTGTGTATCCTTCCCCCTTTTTTTACCCACACCAGCCACAGCTCCACACACTCCTCATCAGTCACCTCACCCACTTCCTCCCCTCCTCTCCGACTCCTCCGTCATCCCTTCATCCCTCCGTCCGCAGCCAAGACTCACTTTCCCCCCATTTACGAAGATAAAGCCATAATGGCTCTCTTTGTGCCACTGACGGCCACTCAGCCGTGGCAGCCCCCAGTCAACAGATAAATATTTCTTTTCTCCGTTTTTTTCTTTATCGCAAGCTCGCTTCAATTAGCACAAGTTACAGTCGTTTAATGAAATTCCTCTGTGACCTTTGGTCCGCTCGCCTCCTTTCAGGGATTTGACTAATTTAACTTTGTCTGAAAGCTTCGCTCCGCACTGCCGCTGGATGTGTGTGTGGGATTCAGGGATGGAGGGCGTGACATGTTTTGTTTGCTGACTGATAAATGGATGTATAATGCAAGTAGATAAAGGTTTGCAAAGGGGATGGGGCTGAGGCTGGGATAGGAAGAGGCAGAGAGTACATTGCCCCCCCCCTCTCCACTCCACCCCCGCTTCCTCCAAGCTGTCCAAAGCTGTGACATGTGGGCCGACACTCTGTCCCTCTCTCCGTTTCCCTCCCTCCGTCTCCTTCCTCCCTCCTTCCCTCCCCCTCTTTCTGTAGATAGATATTTTTATTCCTTGGCACCTCAGTGCAGATAGGCCATTGGGCTCCTGTCTGCTGGGGCAGCTGGCTGGGGGTTGGAAAGGGATGAAGGATAAGTAGATTCAATCGGGCGTTGCAAATCAACTTTTCCACCAGCATCCTGGGAAGACCTGATAATACAGGTTTCTAATATCTGACCTGTCTGGCAGAAAGAGAGAGTGAGAGGCAGGCAGAGGGAGGGAGGGAGTGAAAAAGGAGGAGAGCAATGGAGGCAAGAGAGAGCAATGAACACATTGATTTGATGCGGCTAATAGTTCTGCAGTTGATAAGCACACCGGCGCCAGTCACAAAAATGAAAGGCTAGCAACAGAGTGAAATAAATTGGGTCTAGCTTCTTTCTTTTTTTTTTTTTGTCTCACTCCCGTCAGAGTTTTGGACATGTATCAGAGGGGTTTGGCAGACAGGGCATCAGCAAGGTTTCCTGTTTGTGTCTCTCCACCTGTCAGCCTTCATCCACTCCCCAATCTGAATACTGTTATCATCGCTGTTTCAAAAACTCAAACACATTCGGGGGCTGCTTATGCGAGTCAGAGTCAGACCTGTGAAGGAGAGAAAACAAGACAGAGGGAGCACAGCGGTGTGAAACATGCAGTATGAGCTGCTGTTGACAATATGGCACCACTGTACTGTATGTACTAATGTGTGAGGGACACTTTGTCAGACTGTGGCGTCATTAACACGCACGCTGTGTTTTACATCCCTGATGCTGATGATGTACTACAAAACAACTATAACATATGTTTGCTCCAATGACAGTCAGTAAGATACTGAGCTTGTGAAGTGGCTTTTAAATATAATTTCAAAGGTTGTATATTATATAATTATTTTTTTTTTTACAGCTTTACAGCAGGTAATATGGAAACCCATTTCTGCCTGTGGGATGAGGAAAAAAAGATCCTGTAAGTCAATAATGAAAAACTTTCTTAAAATAACTTAGTATGTTGAAACAATGACTTACTACCTTAAAATAATGACTTATCTTAAAATGACGTATCTCAAAATAATAAACTTTCTCAAAATAAGGACCTACTTATCTCAAAATAATAACTTGGTATCTCAAACTACTGAGAAACACTTTCAACATAATTGATATTAAGTCAGTATTTTGTGAAAGCTTCTCATATTTTGAATATTAATTTGAATGTTATTATTAATAATATATTGTTTTGAGGCACTTAGTCATTATTTTGAAAGTTTTTCATTATATTGAGATACCAAGTTATAATATATTATTTTGAGACAGATAAGTCTTTATTTTGAGAAAGTTTCTCATTATTTTGAGATAATGAGTCTTTTTTTTAAGTTCATTATTTTTGAAAGTTTCTCATTATTTTTAGATTTCTTATTTTTTGAGTTATGAATATATTATTTTGAGATACTAACTCATTATTTTGAGATACCAAATTATTATTTTGAGATAAGTAGGACATTATTTTGAAAGTTTGTCATTATTTTGAGAAAGTTTGTCATTATTTTGAGAAACCTAATTTGTATTTTGAAAACTTAGTAAGAAAACTTAAAAATAATGACTATGTTGAGATACCAAGTCAATATTTTGAGATATGAAGAAATTATTCGATATGGTGAGTCCTTATTTTTAGAAAGTTTGTCAGTATTTTTGAGATGCCTAATAAGTATTTTGAGAAACTAAGTCATTATTTGAGATACCAAATTATTGTCTTGGAATACTTTGTCATTATTTTTGAAAGTTTCTCATTCTGTTGAGAAAGTTTGTCATTATGTTGAGAAACTTTCTCATTATGCTGAGAAAGTTGTCATTATTTTGAAAGTTTGTCATTATGTTGAGAAAGTTTCACATTATTTTGAAAGATTCTCATTATATTGAGAAAGTTTCTCATTATTTTGAAAGTTTGTCATTATGTTGAGAAAGTTTGTCATTATTTTGAAAGTTTCTCAATATGTTGAGAAAGTTTGTCATTATTTTGAAAGTTTGTCATTATTTTTGAAAGTTTCTCATTATGTTGAGAAAGTTTCACATTATTTTGAAAGGTTCTCATTATGTTGAGAAAGTTTCTCATTATTTTGAGATACTAAATTAATATTTTGAATAAGTTACTATGTGGAAAGTGGTCTTATTTTTAGAATGTTTCTTATTATTTTGAGGTATAAAGATATTATTTCTAGACAGGTAAGTCATTATTTTGAATGTTTCTCATTATTTTAAGAATGTTTCTTATTGCTTTAAGATAGGTACGTCATTATTCTGAAAGTTTGTCATTATTTTGAGAACGTTTCTCATTATTTTCAGTGAGCAAATTAATATTTTGAGATAAGTAGGTCATTATTTTGAGAAGGTTTCTTATTATTTTAAGATACAAAGATATTAGGTGAGATAGGTGAGTAATTATTTTGAGAATGTTTCTCACTTTATTGAGATACCAAACTATTATTTTGAGATACTGAGTCATTATTTTGAAAGTTTGTCATTATTTTGAGAAAGTTTTTCATAATTTAAGATACCAAGTTATTATTTTGAGACATGAAGATATTATTTGAGATGGTTAAGGCATTATTTTGAGAAAGATTCTCATAATTTTGTGATACCAAATTATTATTTTTAGAATGTTTATTATTTTGAGATATGAAGATATTATCTTGAGACAGGTAAGTCATTATTTTAAAAGGTTCTCATTATATTTAGAATGTTTCTTATTACTTTAAGGTAGGTGAGTCATTATTTGAGAAAATGTATCATTATTTTGGGATAACAAGTCATTATTTTGAGATACCAAGTTAATATGTTGAGATAAGTAGGTCATTATTTTTGGAAAGTGTCTTATCATTCTGAGATACCAAAGTATTATTTTGAGATACTAAGTCATTACATTGAAAGTTTGCCATTATTTTTAGAATGTTTGTTTAGTATTTAGAGATATGAAGATATTTTGAGATAGGTAAGTCATTATTTTGAGAATGTTTCTCACTATTTTGAGACACCAAATTATTATTTTGATATAAGTAGGTCAATATTTTGAGACATTTTCTCGTTATTATGACTCACAGGATCTTTTTTTCATCACACTGGTGGCAATGGGCTTCCATAGTTTATTACCTTCTGTAAACCTGTGAAAAAACTCAGATTGTGTCAGTGGTCCAAATCGTAGTACTGTTGTTTGAGCCCAAACATTTGCCATGTTAAAATTTTTTTGACATGTTTACAGCTGACAAGTTGTAACCAAACAGATCGGCTCCTCTCTGAGGTGTCTGTGTAAAACCCTGTATTGATCAGGCCTGCTGAGACAGACGGGGCTGAGCCTGCTGTGTCTGTCCAGCCTGTGCTCGGTGTGACAGTGCAGACACTGCCACTCTGACCTTTCCTGATGCTACCAGGGACGACGGAGCCAATACCAGCGCTAACGAGACAGTAACATAGCTCGACAGCCAGGGGTGGCACGCAATTATTCCACCCAAGAAAACTGCTTGTCTGCGAGCGCGCGCGTAGGTGAGGCATGCGGGCATTTGTGAAGTCAGGGAGAAAGACTCAAAGAGTGCACGCTTGTGTCACCATCTCCCGCGGATCCCTGCGTAGTCAGTCAGCGAAGCCGCATTGTTCTTATTAATGATTGATGTGTCCAAATCTCGGTAGAACTGCCCTGTCAGATCCCACACAGGTGAGTTTCATCAGCATGAACTCGGTCGCCTAGAATGCCTCGCGTTCAGAGAGGGGTCCGTTGTGATCTCAGAATAGCCTGGCCTCGCCTGCTCCCAGGATCGCCTGATGTGACCCATTTATTGACATTGTTGTCAGCTGAGCTGTTTGAAGTCTTTTGGCCATAAGCAATTTACTTTTTTCCTCTCCGCACTACTGGAAAAATCCCCAACCTTGAGGAGAATGATATGTGGGCTCACTGTGTCCGCACGGATGCTCAGAGTTAGCAGGATGTGTGAATGGTCATACAGTGATGTCACACGCCAGCATCCCTATACGAGTCATCAGAATTCATGTTTTGTTGCGCTTTGCTCGCCATTTACATATTTTTTGTCGGAGGATTATCTCATAAATAGATGATTAGATTGATCTTCATCTGATTAACAGCAGTTAATTAGCTGGATAAGCTACTCAAGCGCGGCACTGGTGTTGTTCTTCTGGAACATTTCAGATGAGGTGACTTTGAGAATAGTGTCAGTAAATCAATTAAGTTCTCAGTCAATAAATTAAACTGGCAGAAGATAATAAGAAATACTGTATATATACAGTCGTGGCACCACCTACTCTTGAATTTGACTTTGACAAATTGATTGAATGATTAAATCCATACCTTTTAAACAGATGACAGTATACATGCCAGGCTGTAATGTTTATTTGTATTGTTTGTTTCTAAGTCGCTCTCCACTCAATACATTCAAGGTTATTAAAAGCAACAGCGGATAATTTGTTGTATACATTACTCGACTCGATGTGAGTCAACGTGCTGTAAGCAGCAGTGACTTTGTCCTTTGTATATTTTGTATCCATAAGAATGAAAAAAAGAAAGAAAACAAAGTATTTTTCACAAATCCCTGCAAAGAACGGATGCTCGTATGACAAATCCAAAACACGGATACATTTGACACAAGCTGTCTGTTGCGCTCTCTCATCTGTCAGGTCATTGCTCCATCAAATTCCACACTGGCTACAAGTTGCACATAGTTATTACATCAAAGCAAGTGCATAGAGTATTACAATAATCCAAGGGAGGGGGAGGCGGGCATCAAACATGGAGGAAACTGCAACAGGGAAGTGGGGTCGGGACCTTATGCTGCTGCCTGGATAATAAAAGAAGGATTTGTGCTCAGAACAAAGGGAGAGAGGTGGAGGACTTGGAAGTGACAGCGTCTGAACAACATCCAGCAGTCCGTCCGCCCGAGACGACTAAAATACAACATGTGACAACACATGATTTTAGGAAGACAACAGAGTTAAATTCCCCACTTTTGATACTACATCTGGCAGCACAATTTGGGGCCCCTCATAAGCACGGTCACCACCCATCACCGCCTGCTAAGCGCTGGAAATTATTGTTATCAGTTTGACGGAATTAAAATCAAATGCAAAATGATCTATTCACTAAAGCCCGTCTCGTCTACTTTGATCTGTATCTCTTTGTGAATTAAGGATAACAATTTTGCTTCACATCAAGCACTTCAATCAGATAGTTAGACACTCTTTGGTGGGAATATGTGCCAACTTCCAAGGGCATAAATCAAAGGAATAAGAGGGAGTTGCTATTCCTTTGTTGCAAAGGCCACTTGGCTCAGATACATCAGTGGCTGAGCTTACTGCAATGCCTCGGAGGACTCAGCGCTCAGCGTTGTTATTGATCTGTCTGTGTAAAGTTTCTGCAGAGTGATTCCGTGTATAAAGCAGCTATGCATTTTTAAAGGCAAGCCGGGGTCCAGACGAGACACGTAACATTTATCTATACCTTAAACCCTAATTATAGCAATTCCGCCCTTGACAAATTGTCGTTCTCTGAGCTCACCTAGCACAGTGGTGTTCTCAGATGTCCAATCCTTGATGCTCTTAATTTGTAGTCATGTGTTTGTGATTGATGGAAATTTCAGCTTGTGGAATGGGAAAGTGTTGCAGGACTGATGGGAAGCAGAGGTCACTGCACGAATTGTTATTTCAAATATAGCACGCCATGCTCTTAACGTTCCTCCCTCTCCTCTCTCTATAAGTGCAGTATATTCTTAACAGTGATCCATTGTGGTGCCTATGACAAGAAAATAATGTATTTCTACCAGAGTCTATCAGAGAAATGACTTTGGAGGTAGAGGGAAGAGGAGCTAGATCAATATGTTTCAGGCAGCTGTGAGTGTTTTTGAAACTGAATTTCCACCTTCCTTTGAGTTGTTTTGACCTTGATCTCCAAGAAGATATGTCTCTGCTGCTCCCCAGCTTTCACCACTCCGTGATTATCCTGTACACCATGAAAGATAACCTGTGCGGTGAGCTCCACTTTTCCCCGGCCCCCCTCGCAGCAGCCCTCGCCATTATCTTGCCAATCCGAAAACAGAACAAAAGATGTCACAGCGCGGCCATTGCACACCTTCATCCTGTGCACACCCCTCATTATTATTATTCCCTTGCTGTCTAACTGTTCGCGGTGATAATTGAATTTAAATGAAGAAAAGGCGAAGGAGAATGTTCTTTTTGTGCTGCGTTAACATGCTGTCATTAAAAGCGCTGGTTGTTTTAATGGGCCAGGTCTTAAACTATCAAGACTGTAGAGAACCGGGGAGAGAGGTGGAAAATAGCAACGACAACGAGAGAGAGATTAGAAAATTGGATTATAATTAGTTTACTGCAAATTGCTCAGGTTCTGTAGCACTTTATGGCTCGTGGGGATCTTCAAATCTCCCTGTTTGTGCAACGCTCAGGCCTCCATATGTGCATATTCTATTTTCAGTCTAGTTTACGATGACACGCGGGGCCACTACTCGGACCAAAGGAAATGGGCATGAATGCATGATGGGATTTCTGCCAAAATAAACATCCAGCGTTGTCCCCCAGATGATTGCTCAAAGAGAGGTGCTCGTTGAGGCGTCAGCCGACAGAAACACATGTTGTGACAGCTCACACGGAGCGATTCGATGCATGCAAAAATCAAATGATATGCCACAGCCAGGGAGCCCTCCCAATGAAAACAAAATCAGGGCATTAGCATGTTTCAGCTGTGCCTCAATCAAGGTTGTCTGTGGTCTCTGGTTTTCATGTCCCTCAGTGGGATTGGAGACAGGCAGAGCTAAAAAGCAACACCCGTGTGGATATTAAATGGCTTTTTCGAAAAGAATTCTCTCCCCGTGCTACAGTGCGCGCTCCTTTCAACCTGACTGGTTAGCCAAGCAAAAGGAAACATCTACAGTTCCATATGGTCATGCTGTGCCAAGATACAGGAAAGAGCATTAGTCTGACATGGGCTTTGATCGATGCGTGTCTCACATTGGCCTTGAGGCTGATGGGCATTTGGAATTTAGAGGGTACATCTAGTTTTTCAATTTCAGCCTGAAACTCTGAACAACCAAAATGTATTTACAATAAAAATGTGCACTCAAGATGTAGCTAAGATTGAACCAAGAAGCTCACAAATGGGTTGAATTGATTTTTTTAAGACACCTGGAGAGTCAGTTCATACATAGCAAATGTTGAAATTTTCTGTTTGTATGTGCATCGTTTCTGGGGACAAATTGGGCAAGTTACACAAGTAATATCAACAGTATCGGCTTTGTCTAGTGCGGCAGTGATGGCAGCTGGAACCCAAAATGCATTACATTTTCATTATGACCAGAGCAATGCGGCACATAGTAAGGTGCACTCTTGGTGCACCCCATTTATTCTGAATGAAGAGGTGGCTGCTGCAGTTCAATGACCTCTTATCTGATGGTGTGCCGCTGTCATTGAAGCCATCAGAGTGAAAGGATTAAGCCTGGCTTATATCGATATAAGTCCTGAATGGAGCTAAACACACACACATACACATGCGGCGCACACAAACACACACACACACAGATACACATATGCAATATAGCATGTCCTTCTGAAAAACATTAGAAAGGCATATTAGGTCAGAGCTTCTGGGTAGGAAGATATGTTTTCATCTTGCAAGCAGATGAGGAAAAAAGGAAAGTCAATAGAATTCTCTCAACTAGATATTAAACAAATCAGCCTCAGCCGCCGGTCCATCCCTGGATGTCAATAGTACAATGACATCACATTAAATGTGCACCACAGAGCATTTACATCATGTGTTGGGAAAGAATTGAGGCGGCGCCTGCTTCGCCGCACTGATGGAGAGGTTAGAGGACTGCTAGTATGCATTGATCACTATTTGCAAGGATGCAAATAACTATTATCCTTCTTCAAGTGTGGACACACATACACATACTGTAGATGCATCGTGCATCAGAGCATCTTCACAGTTGTTTAAGAGACAAAGCGACTGTTCTGTCAATACGTTGCCATGTTTGGATTCTATCGGCTTTCCTTTAGAATACTTGACCTGAACGCCCTCCTTTTTCTTTTTGCTTTATTTTCCGTAAACATAAAAATGTGCTGACAACACACTGCAATTTCCTTACACCGGGCTTCTTAGGAACCTTGTGGGGATTTGTTGCAGCAATCAAGACCTGGTCCATCCGACAATTAGATCTGATGACCTTCAGACTGCGTGCTTCTCAAGCACAATGTGGCCCACATGCATCACTCCAGCAGCATATCAAACATTTATGTGCCCTGAAATCCTGAAGCCCTTTGAAAGCAGTTACTCAAATGATGATGGGTTTTAATATTCCATTCAAAACCTGCTTTAATGCTTCACCATTGTCACCTCGTGGCCTGATAACACAAACAGTCCGATTAGAGCCATATACTATAATGTCATCTGAAGTAACAGGGATGCCTCTTTGTTGATCTTTCCAGTTTCAGCGTGCGTGGTCATAGTTGCGTGAAGACCCTCCTTTGAACCTACCTGCTTTAATGTTCACTAATGCAGAATTTCATCAGATAGGACCAAATTACTTCTCTAACATGCATAATGTATTGTTATGTCTTTACACATTTAGCTCAAGATAAAAAAAAACGTAAGGAAAAAGGGTCAACCGCTCCTGCTGAGTTCCCACTGAGTGTAACCTATTGTGCTCTTATCCTTAAGCCAGCGATGTTAAAGGGATTTAAGAGCTGAAAATTTTGTAGCTGGGGGTAATCATGCAGTATTTTGATTTTAATTTGTTACAACTACTGCATACTGGAATTTTGATTTACATACATAACCGCTGTATTTCAGGTAGGGCTGGGCGATATGGAGAAAATCAACTATCACAATATGGTTGACAAAATACCTTGATATAGATACCTTGATGTTGCAATGACAATAAAGGGATATTTAAACAAATTATATTTTTGATAAATAATCATTAGTAATGTGGACATAATGACTAAGTGGGCAAACACAAATAATACAACAGTGAGAACAGTCGTGTAAATTAAAAAAAAATGACACCACTTTAACAGTAATGCAGCCTTTAAACCCAGGAAAAGACAACACTTAAGATTTCATTCAAAATGTAAGATGATATTCTCGTGCGCTTTTTGTATGTATACCTACTAAAAGTAATGCACAGCGTAGTATATATCCCATGTAATCATGAGCCAGTTATTATTGTATATCCCACGTAATCAGGAAGGCTGCGATCATATGAAAAATGGGCTGATGGTTGTAGGAGTGTGCCATATCATCTTGTTTGTGATACTACTGGTATAATTTGTAATATGAAAGATTTATATGGTGATACTTCTAGTATTTTGACTTCAATCAATCAATCAATCAACTTTATTTGTAGAGCGCTTTTCCTGCATGGACATGCAACACAAAGTGCTTTGCAGAATTAAAAACAATTAACACAAGAAACTTCTTCACATATCGATGTCATACTGTTACCCACGGCAACAACAAGCATGGCTGAAAGCGAAATTATTACAGATTCCGCGGTGCTTCCAAAAACAGGAGCAGCTTCAGTAGTGTGGAATAAACTGTGGCGTCCTGAATGTTTTATGAACAGACCCAGACTTCTCAGACTCTTTTAGTGAGTTACCGCTCAGAGGGAGCTCATTCAGCGGCTCCTCTGGCAGCAGCACAGGGTCTCTACAGACAACTCCATATATGTGAATGTGCGATAGTTGTATCATAACAGCCTGTCACAGGTTACAGCGTGATGATTAGAGGAGAAATGGCAGAGCATAAAGGTCCAGGTGGAAAAAAATAACAACTCAATCATTTAGGATTTTGCTAAAAGAAGGAAATCACCTGTTGATTTATATTTATAGATCCCAGGGGACATTTTTTTTGTATTTGGGAGCTGTTTAAATGTGTAATTTGTGGTAGATTTTATTTTGTTGAACTATTAATATTGTATACAGAGTTTACTGTTGTTGTTTGCAAACTAAAGAAATGGGAGATCATTTTTTAGTTTTTACTGGATATTTTTTTTTTTACTAATTTACTATATCGTTAAGAATTTTGTTATCACAAAAACACCTTGAAACAATCGTGATATTATTTTAGGGCCATATTGTCCACTTCTTGACGGTAGTAAAGAAGGATAAAGTATAATGACCTTAAGTCCATGTTAGGAGGCAGGCTGGGGTGGTTGAGGGGTCAAACAACACAGGACTTTCCCCAAGTGTGTCCCATGTACAACAAAGCATATGAAGATACGTTGCCAAATACAATCAATATATTACCAAGCTCCAGTATTCCAGTATTGCAACAATACAATAGTGAACAGACTCCAAGACTTCTATTGTCATCAAGAAAAACAAAATATTATAGACAGGGTTTAAGGCATTCCTGATTTCAGTTAATCAGGTAATACTGTTGGCCTTCAAGCATGTGATCACAGGTTTAAAAAATTAAACTAAACTATTAAAGTGTTTTAAATTGACAATTAAAGCCTTTAGTTTGTGCACAATGACCTAGAACACAAAATAATGTTTAGGTGCTTAAATTGAAACCTAGGGCCAAATTAATTTAACACACTTTTTTTAATAGTTCAAAATATTGAACACTTTTTTTCTCTTTTAAACAGAGACTGCTTTGCTCAGGGCTGTTAGAGGCACCATGTTTGTTCTCACAGATGAGTCCCACAGAGAGAGTTATTGGGCACTGGCCTCGTGGCAAAAAAGGAAGGTAATTTTTCAAAAGAACTTTCAGGGCGTGAGGAAGCCTGAAGTCCACCTGTGTGTCTCTGCGTGAGCTGCTTCTGATATGACCTTCCTCATGGCGAATGGAATCACAGTGGTCTTTCTGGAAATCCTAACATAATGAATTTTTCTTTTTCGCTTTGTTGTGAAACCAGTTTGTTGTATCAATTCAAGTTGACATCAGACACTAATTTCCACTTGGTTTGTCATGCTGATGCCAAGTTTGTGATTCTATTTTTTGGCTGGTCCGCAGAGTGCGAGGCCAGCCCTATACAAGCCAAAGTCTGTCTGTGACTGAGTGAGCTGTGAAGTTACACAATTGGTGTCACTTGAAGTGAGTGATGACTTGAGTGCTGGTGTTTCCCCATTGGCCAATGCTCTTTCAAAACTAGTAGGTACTAACGATTGTTTTATAAATTGCAAACCATTTCCCTCAGTGGGAATTAAGCTTATGAATGAATTTACTTTTATATCACAGATGAGAAACAAGTTGCAAAGACCATAAGGCCCTAATCCCACAAAGAAGCATTTATCCCAGTTTCATATGAGTCGAGGAAGTCTGCTAGCCACTAGGCTAATTTATGCAGCCAGAAATGTAATTTGCTTATACTAATAATGTTACCATATGTTGTATAGACCCTGTTACTGTTGAAGAACAGTACAGTATGACGATTTTGGATGGGGGGCTTAGCTAGAGGTAAAACAGTTCTCAGCAGACATTAGCCAGGGCTAGATAGTGAGTTTTACTGGGTGGTGCATTCAGAAAATATTCATTCTGAGTGCCGGAGTGCACTCTGACACAAACTGGACCGTTCGTAAATCCAGAGGGCTGTTGAAATGTACCCTTAACCATGGTTAAGTGTTGCTGTGTTGCCAGCTTCATGGGAGAAGGGGAAAAGTTTGCTAGTTTCTTAATCAATGTAAAATGTCATCGGCTTTTGCTAATAAAGTTAGCATGTTGTATTTGTGGGGAAAACGTGTTTAGCAAAAGACGATTGTTTTGTCTGTAAATGTTATGCGTTATAATGAAGCCGAATTTTCATTAATGTTGTTGCTGTTAAGCCTATTAAGCCATGTTTTATTTGTGTTTTAGGTATGCTAGTTGAATCAATCAAACACAGAAACTCAACACAGTGGCGTAAAATCCCCACTGCCAGCTAGTGTTTTGGAGATGTAATTGGTAGGGCTGTCCCCTAATAGTCGACCAAATGGTAGTTGACCAGAAAGGTCATTGGACGCTTAGTCGTAGAAAAACCAACCAACCAACCAACCAACCAACCAACCAACCAAACAAACAAATGTGCTGCACCTTATAAAAATAAATCAAAACCTATATGACTGGCCCATGTAGGAATTTAATTTAAATGGACACATACAAGAAGTAGCCATGCTCAGCAGTCAGAGAGGAGTCACGTTAATTTCCAGGGCTGGTACCTGCGGTTATTCCACAGGCTAGTTAATAACATGTCGGGCAGGAAATCCAAAGTGTGGGATCATTCAGAAGGTGAAGGACGAACTCAAGGTGATATGTAAACTCATCTTCATTGGTCGACTACAAACATGAGGTATCATCTGAAACATAGAAGTAGCTACATGCCCATTAGCCACTTAGCACAGTCATCACTGTTTGCCGACAGCGTCATTCAGGCGGCTCGCTCAGTGTGTGACGTGCACTTGTAGATAAAATATAGGCCTATATTAATGAAGGTTCATTAGTACCTAAAATAATGAAAGTAATATCCTAAACATGTGGGCGGCTAGTCGACTAATGGCCCTAAATGACGACTATTAGTCGACTAGGAAAAGTCTTAGTCGGGGCCATCTCTAGTAATTGCAGAGCGAGCCAGACAAACCACCGCACATGTATAAATCATGGTATAAATGCTACAACTGTGTAGGCTATGGTGTACGCTCTGCATAGAGCCTACATATAATAAACCAGCATTTACATCACCGGCTGGAGTTGGAGAGGGGAAGCTTGTGTTAAATCCATCTGTTAAATCTTGCAAAACCTATCTTGGGTACAGCTCCAGAGAAAGCAGGTCCCTTCTGCTGTGTGAGTGTGTCTTGCTCCCTTTAAGCTTTATTTACATGAACTTTTGGCTGGACTGCAACAGCAGGTCCAGGGCTCCTGTGACTGGTTGAATTCACTTCCTGTTTCAAAGTAAAAGCCATCGTTTCAAACAGGGTCAAGCCATATTCTAGGTTGTGACCTAGTCTTGTTGATCTTGCCTGTAGATGATGTGTAAAGTTGTGTTCCTCAAATCAGGATTGCTCACTAGCTTGCTAGCTCAACACTCCCCATATAGGTAATACCAATCTCAAAGAGAGACATATTGACTAAGACAGAACCTCATGGTGTCATAACTAATAACTCAGCGTCTTGATTTACCATCCATAATTCACTCCAGCAAGGCACTTACTGTCTTGGAATAAATTGGAATATTTAAGCAAACAGATATATGCCTTGTGGCATTTAAATAAGTAATACATCTCCCTCCCAAGTGTTCTCAATTCTGAAAAAAATCCAGTATACAAGTTTGATGCCCCGCTCACCGGAACGAGTGTTTTATTTTTCATGCTTTTGCCATCCATTAGCTGTGTTTTTGAACCAGGTTGACACACTTTGAAATACAGTTATTCAAAATGTTGGGAGTCAAATTGAACATTCATTTGCCATGCTGAGATACAGTACGCAACGATGCATATGGATGCGGCGCATCAAGGGCTTTGAGTTTCTCTCCACAGAGCAAGTTGGGTCATGGTTAGATGCTGGAAGTATGCAGTTGTGACAACCACTTGGAAAAGCATATGATAGCATCTTGCAAGTCTGAATGTAGTGCTCTCTGTGAGAATGCCTGATCCAGCTGTATCAACAGAAATGGTTGCAGTTTCTGTGCTGTAGTGTGTTCAGTTCCTCTGACTTTTGCATAATCATCCCTAATCTTAACCAGCGATATTATCGATATGACTCCACAACATGCTCCATTCAACAGACTTCTGCCTAAAGTGGTGCTTAAAGGCATGGGTGTGGGGGGTGTGCGGGGGTGTGCGGGGGTGCTTCCACCTCCTCAAAGCTCTTAAGTCACACTCCTGCTCCGACCCATGAGTTACTCACTGAGCTAGCTCCTTCTTGGCTTTTTCAAATGCTAATGACGAGCAGCGCTGAAAGCCCCAAATTGGGCCGTGCAATTCAGCCTGTGGTGTTTGGTGAGGCCCTGCTCATGTTGGAGACCGTGGTCTTTTCCCCTGCCCCCCCTCCTGGTCTTTTGTGTGCTGCGGTAATAGGCACAGATGTTCCTCTTGCTTCACACAGGGCCACTTTCCCCTAATCGCCACCTTGTATGCGGACGGCTTTCACCTGCCCCAGCAGCTCTCTCCTTTTTACTCTCTCTCTCTCTCTCTCCAATTCTCTTCCTCTCAGCCCCTCCCTTCCTCACCCTCTTTCTGTCTGTGTGTTTTTTCTTTCCCTCACTCCCCAGACCACTGTAAGAAGGCCTTCCCTGATGTGCCCCAAATTTCAGACGCTACTTCTCGGGCGTCTGATTGTTTAAACATCAAATTGTGGAAATGGAGAGGCGAGAATGGGGATGGATGGAGGGTGTAAAAAAGAAGCAGGGGTTATTTTTTTGTAATTTGGGAATGGGTTAAAAAAAAAAAAAAAAAAAAGGAGATGGGCGAGCCTCTCCTCGCTCCAGCTGGAGAGAATTTGGAACATAATACCCTTGTAGCAGCTCAGCCAAACCTCAATGCTGATGGTGCATTTAGGCTGCCTCCCTCTATTGGGCTAGTGGATTGAGGTGCAAGGGGAGGGATGGAGGGGGAGTTGGGGAGGAGGCGGAGGGTTGCAGCCAGGCTTAAAAATTGGACCGAAGTGCAGTTTGCTTCATGGCCCCTGTGGTGTAGTGTGATTTACCGTCCTGCTTTCAAACTGAGTGTGGAAATGTGTCAAAATTTGGTCTCTGTAGGGACCTCAGGAAAAAAAAACATATTCCTTTTACTGATGTTTTTCCAGCGAGATAAATTTGATAAGTATCTTAATCACCTTGAAATGAGACCATGGCAGGTGCCAGTGGAGTGTAATGGCACATTTGCTATGAGTTAGGTTCGAATTCAAAGGAGGGGAAAGACACCTTTTTCACATGATCGCATTACATCACATTTTCTTTTCACTTTCCGTCCGTCTTTCTGACAACCTTCGAGGCCTCGCAAACATTCAGGCTTCGCTCTTCAAAGGTGCGGTTTTATTTTCACAGCTTAATAGCACTGCCTGTATTTATATTACAGTATGTGCGCTACATTAAAAACCAGTTGTTATCCACGGTCTCCAGAAAGAACCACACTCTCCCCAGTTTGGTAGACGATTGGAGCATTAATGCGGCTGAACAGCCAAGGATTAGATCAATGGATTCTCTTTGGTGGCTTAGTACAGTGAGTATCGTCTTCATAGTTTATCGCTGTTAGGGAGGGAGGCTTCTAAGAAACGTCAGTCGGAGGCCAAATAATTGATCATTACTGTGCGTGGCACGATAGCAGCAGAAGATGTTTGAAAATCAGTGTAGTTTTTCTGTCCTCCAACACATATTCATTCAATGCAATATTCAGCCGGTGTCAAGTTGAAGAAGTGATGATTGCTCGGAGAGGAGAGTGAGAGTCTTATTATTTTGGTTGTGATGTTGCGCATGGTGCGTCTGACACATTTGTGATGTATCCTGACAGTTTTATGGTTCAGCAGAGACCTCTTTATTGCGTGTCTTCGCTGAGTGCATCATACAGTAATCATAACTTAACCACGACCTTGCCCCAGCTTGGGTGCGGAAAAGGAAGCCGTAGCATCGCTTATGATGCAACGCGAGGCGAGATAAGAGCTCGCGGAGGTCATTGATTCGCTTTCTCACACAGGCTCGGAGCCTCTTTGCTTTTCTCTCAACTAAAGCCCAAAACAAACACGAACCGAAGACTTTCAACTTGCTCGATTTCATGTGAGCACCGAGATCAGTGTTTATCACCAGACGTATTTAAACCGTGTTACCCTGTTTAACCCAACGCCGCTGCGCTCCCGCCTATAAGGCATCTGACAAATAATGTGAGCTTTACCAAAGTTGATGCACTTACAGTACTCAGCAGCTCCCGCACACACAAACACAGACACACACACACATGTGCTATGCCCAGCACATTCGGTGCAGTGTGATTATTCAGCCTTTCGTCAGCTGTTTGATTGCCTCTCTCAAAGGGCAAAGCCCTGCAGTAGCTTGCATGCAGGATAATTAGTGTTGTGATTGTACTCAATAACCACGGGTGCCTGTCTGCAAGCACCCATAGGCCACTTTGGTCAGTTTTGACTTGATGCGCACCAAAGGAACTGGCGCTCACTGAGCCAATCAAGCGAATTATTGCAGGTTACAAGGGTTTTGATGATATATTTATGCAGCATATGTATGACAAGACTGCTGATTCTGTTACAGCAACAACAGCCGCACCTTCCATCTGCTGAATAGTCTGATTCACATTCTGCCGAGGCCCCAAACTTCCAAAGGTTGTAACACAAAACGTTGTCATCTGATCACTTTTCACGCGTTGAGTTAATTAGATTTACCTCTCTCACACAGCGTTTCAGTTTAATTGCAGCTCATTATTTCGGATCGAATTTTATAAACTTGATTGTTGATGCAATTTGTGAGCTTTTCAGAGAAACGCCGCCTCGTGTGTGCGTCTAGGCGTCCCGTCTCTGCCTGTAGCTACTTTGACCAAACAGCTTCGCTACACACAAGATGTGTGTCAATATTTGACCATGTTTCCCCCGAGGGGAAAACAAAGACTCTTCTTCTCCTTCCTCTGTTGTTTTCTGCTGTCTTGTTCTTCTAAAATGTTGTTTCTTCTTCTTCCTCTTCTTTTTCTTCAGTCTTCATCTCTTCTTTCCCCTCTTGTTCCTTAAAGTCTTTCTTTTCTACTTCTTCTTTGATCTTTTATTTTATTTGTGTGGAAAAAATACTGTTTTTTCTTCTCCTTCTTCTGTCTTTTTCTACTCTCTTTTTCTTCCAAAATACTGTTTCTTCTTCTCTCTCTTCTTCAGTCTTCATCTGTTTTTCCCTCTTGTTCTTCAAAATATTTTATTTTTCTTCTTCTTAGTTTACTTTACTTTAATTTTCTTTGTCTGAAAAATACTGTTTCTTTTTCTTTTCTTTCTTCTGTCATCTTCCATTTTCCTTTTTCTGTCTTCAAAAATATTGATTCTCCCTTTCCTTCTTCCTCGCTCTGTCTTTATCTTCTTTCCTCTTCCTCTGTCTTCCTCTTCGTCTGCATTCTTCTTTCTCTGTCTTTCTCTGCTGTCTTTTTTCAAAAATATTGTTTCTTCTTCTTTTTTCACTGTTCTTTTATTTTGTCAAAAAATACAGTTTCTTCTCCTTCTTTTGTCATCTTCAATTTGTTTCTTCCATCTTCTTAAAAATATCGTATCTCCCTTTCCTTCCGTCTTCCTGTCTTCTTTTTCTTCTTCCTGTCTTTTTCTTTCTTTCTGTCTTCTTCTTCGTCCTCTGTCCTTTTCTGCTTTTTTTCTCAAAAATATTGTTTCTTCTTCTTCTTCTATGTTCTTTTATTTCATTTTGTCTGTCTTTTTCTTCAAAATGATTGATTGTCCCTTTCATTCTTCTTCTTCCTTTATCATCTTCCTTTTCTTCATCTGTCTTCCTCTTCTTCTCCTTCTTGTTTTGTCTTCCTCTTCTTCTGTCTTCTTCTCTTTCCTGTCTTCTTCTTTTTCCTACTCTGTCTTCTTTGTTCTTCCTCTTCCTGTCATCTTCTTTCTTTTTCTGTCTTATCTGTTTTCTTTCTTCCTTCTTCTTTCTTCTGTTTTTCTCCGTCTTCTTCCCGACTCTTCTTCCTCTTCTGTATTTTTCCTTGGGTTTTTTTCTTCTTTAGTCTTTTCTGTCTTCCTCCTTCTTCCTTCTGCTTCTTCACAAATAAGTTTATCGTGATAGAGTTTTCCTTGGAATGTTGAATCATTTTAGTGATCTTTTAAAACATGTCTTATTTAGTGTATTTTTATTATCAATACTCATTTTAAAATGTCCCCAGGAAAAAGATTAGAAAACATGAGAATGGATCAGTGATCTAAAACATGCCAAACTATGTAATCTTTATAAAGTTCATTTATGTTTATCATTAAAAATGAAGGGAACACTGTGTGATGTGTCCACTTGGCTTCACAGGGACAAATTTGCATTGCGTGATTAGGTGATCGACATATTTCTCTGACATCCTTGTGTCAGACAGCACATTTGCAAAGTCTTTGCAGGCCGTAATGAATATTGAGTGTTCTATCTCTTTTGCCTTCCAATTAATGAATAGATGTTGGTAATTATTTGACCAATGCCTCTCTCTCATGACATGTCCCATATCCATCACTAAGTTAAAAATAAATTAAAATCAATACAGCCGGCAGACTCTTAGGACAGTGTCAGAGCTTCCTATGGAGGGACCCATGCAGGTCTGAATAACAACTATTGATCCTCCTTGAGGAATATTCTCTTTTATCACCTCCCCTCCTCTCCATGCACACACATGCACACAAGCACCCACACAAGATAAGTGTTTCTTTTCCCTTTTCTCTCGTAGCTGCGCACATTGGCAGCCGCTGACAAAACCTCATCTTGTTTGTTCTTATCGCCCCATCCCACGATAAAGGATGCAAAAAGATCGGAAAGACGAAAACAAAAAAAAAGGCAGAGCCGTTGCCGATAAAAAGCTGGCAACGCTCGTGATTTATATTTCAAACGGCTCCCTCTCCCGTCCCTCTGCCTCTGTCCCCTGTGTGGTAGGTGGCCATTGTGTAAACAGCTCCTTGAAAAACAAATGGCTCCCTAAATCGTTGTAAAGAGCTGTGGCAGCTCGATCCGACTGGAGGCCCGGGGAGAGAGGGGACGGGAGATAACGTGTGTCAGCAAACATTGACTGGGTTTTATCACAATGAGGTTTCTGTGTTGGAGGAGCTAAGAGGCTGGCCAGCTAATCGTCCTCCGCAGAGAGCACACATTCCTACAGGTCAGGGCTCAGGGTTGTACGTGTTTGTGTGTGTATATGTGTGCCGAAGGACTTTTGGTATGTTTATGCTCGGCCCGATTTGGCGACTCAGAGGAAAAAGCTGCAATTTTGTCAATTTTTTTCTTCCTCACTCCACTCCCCCCTCCTGTCCCTACACCGTCGGTTAACTTTGTATGCTGTGACCTGCGATAAGCCCGACGGAAAAGCGGTGTTTGCAGTTATGACTGTGATGACTATTTGTTTACCCTTATCTAAACTGTGTGATAAATCACAGACGAAAAGTAACATCTGGTGCGTTCGGAGTGAAGAGGAGGGCTGTGTGAGTGTGTGTGTGTCTTTTTTCTTTTAGCGGAGGGGTCACTCTCAGCTGCCGGGTTGAGGGAGAGAGTTTACTGCTCAAGGACAGACCAGGGAATTAAGTTTCACACAAGCATGAAGGGGTTTACTCTCTTAACAAATGACATCCGAGGAGAAAGGCACACTAAAAGCACTCAGGGTGATTCCGCTTCAGCTGTGAGGTTAGCCTGGAGGCATCTTTTCATCTCGGTTCATGACTCGGGGAGTTTTGCCCCCTCGTGTCTCTTTAAGTGTTTTCTGCTCTGTTCTTCTAGGGCACCAGTTCTCAACTGTTTCATACCTCAGTGCAATAACACCGCCACAGTCTGCCCTGCTGGTCCAACCAAGATCCACTCGGCTGCAGTTACGAATCCCGGCCAACAGATGTCAGCCTTTCCAGTTGATTTCCTCTTAAGTGTGGGTTAGGGGGGGAAAAAACAAATCATTCAAATCCACAGCCTCAAACACAGCACTGAGATTTCGAATTAGCAATGCAGAAGACACGCTGGTCCGAGATTTACTTTGATATACATCATGTATGTTAATGTAATTCTTTATTGATCCCCTCAAGGGAAAGTCTCTTTTTGCCTCGCCCCTCTGGGGAGGTCAGAGGTGCGGGGTCGGATGCAGCATAACCCCCCTCACCCGCCCCCTCCTGTGTCACCCAGAGCTTGTGGGGACCAAGTGTCTTGTTCAATGACACTTCATCAGGGTGAATGCGTCCTGACATGGGGGTCTGAACCCTGCTCATGTGACTGAAAATACCCTATATATTACGCCACCTTGCCATCTCACATACAGGGGAATTAAAAAAGGGGGTCAACACTGTCCCATCCTTAGAAAAAACAGCGCTATTCACTCTGCATTGCATAAAGACAACCGTTTAATCCTGTTTAGCCGTCAGGCCTGTGATAACTTCTGGGGAATCGCTGCTACCCTTATCGTATTTATCCAGTGATGACAGATTAGTGGGCGTTAAACGCACTTCACATACAGTAGACATCGCCCTGGATTGGTACAGCTGAGTTTCAAGCGAGGGGGGGGGCTCCAGACGCCGAGTATCTTTTTTGTTGTCAAAAAAAAGATGAATGAAAATCCACTCACCGAGCGAGGCTGCATACTGGAACAAGATAATTCTTGGCAATAAGTCTCAAAGTGAGCGCTGTAATAATTTACCAGCAATGCACACACAGAAAGATGTGACGTACTCTGTGAGTGCTGCATCTGATTGTACCACAGTTTGCAGTATTGCCCCCTGTTTTTTGATGGAGAAATATATCCTATAGCGCATTTGCCATGCACATATTTCAGGGGTTTGCATGGCAGCTGTTGGTTTTGCATGCTGTGAGGGTTTAAAAGGTTCCAGTGTAGAGCTGTGTGCTTATGCTGTTCAATTACTATGAAAAAAAAAAGAAGCTGTTGGGATAATGCTCCCACACACACACACTCTAAGTAGCTGAGTGTGCGGGGTGAGGCTGTTCCTTCCAGGCAAGGGCTTGTCTGTGAATCTTCGAGGCAGGCAGGAAGGCACAAGGTGGGGACCTCTTCAGATCTGGCTGCTATTAACAGTCTTGTGATCTGCTCATGTTTACCTACTCTCACAACACTGGTACTCGGGGCTGTGTGGAGCATGGGACGCGGGGCCCGGCCTCTTTGATGTGAAGTTGATCCCTCAGACTACGCTCTTGGTAATTGCACCTTCTCTCTCTCCCTCTTCCCTGACCCCCCCTCCCTTACCTTCTCTCTTACCCCCCCTCTCCTATTTTCTTTCTCACTGAGATGAGATTTGGAGGATGCAGATGGGGAGCTTTTAATGTGATTGTGTGCCTCTCATCTGAACCAAAAGCAAAATGTATACAGCACTTCTAAATGCTCAAAGGTATTCTGTTAGCAGTTTTAACTGGGAAAAAACCATCTCAGTTATAAATGCAATCCGAGGGATTTTGATGCGAGAGAGCTTATCGGTGTCGCGTATACTGTACTCAATCTCCCGCTTCTTTTTTCCCCTCTGCCGTAGAGCTTAAAAAAATCATGTCTTTCCTTCTATAATTCACTCTACCAGATTTAGATTATCATAATTGAAAAGTGGAAGCAAAGCAACGTGAACAGACGGAGCATAAAATGTCCATGTTAAGCACCAGATGACAAAAAATGCCATTTGTTTGTGCACTTACTGTCTGTCGATAAAGTAGCCGTAATGACACTTGATTTGAATTAGTTTTGGTTTGGTTTTTTTTTGTTTTTTTCCCCAGACATGTTTACTCCATCCACTGTCACTGGCGTGTGCTGTGTTCAGTGGCGTGCAGCGTGGAACACCTGTGTGTTGTTGTAATTACTTTGATTATACCTACTATGGGGTATTACAGCAGTCTGGAGAGAGGGTCCAATTTAACCTGCAGTGAATTTCAATTCTAACTGAAAACAAGAGGGAAAAATTGCTTTCTGGAATACATGATCAGTGGAGAGACATTCATATGGTTGCATGCTGTGTGTGTGTGTGTGTGTGTGTGTGTGTGAATATAATAAGCAACAGGGATGCATATTGGACTGTGAAGTTCAAGGTTTGTACTTTCCTTTGCTTTTGATCAGTTTGCCGTGATGGGTATTGGTCTGCATCCAGACATATGACAGTCCGGGGGGCCTCGTCGGTGAAGCCTGCTCTCCCAAAAGATGCCAGGTGCCTGATTCGGAACAAATGCTCACAAACAGAAACACAAACACACCAGAGGGACCCCTTTTTGTGTGTGTGCGCACTTGTGTGTGTATGTGTGTGTGTGTGTGTGTGTGTGTGTGTGTGTGTGTGTGTTCCTCCCTTTGACGAGGAGAAGGGTGAGGATGGCAGGTATCGAACTGCGTTGAAGTAGAACGAGCAGCCATGGGCATCTCCCGGTTCATGACGCTAGTCAGAAAACTGACAAACCAAAGCTGCTTTTTATTCTGCAGCTACAATGTAAATGGAGCTCCCTCCTGTCCCTCATGCAATCACCCCAGACCCACTAACTGTACAGACAGTGGTTTGGATCCCCTCTCTCTTTCTCTTTTTCCTGTCTGTCTCTACAGCACTCTTTATATATCTCTACCCTCCTGTCTTTCTCTCGCCGCTTTGCTCCCCCTTGTCTAGTTAGAGGGCAGATATACCTTTCTCGCCAGACAGGAGAAACCTATACTTTATCACTGCCACATATGGGGAAAGGTATTTTCTCCCAAAGGGAAAACTGGCATGCAATTATAATGTTCTAGCTGCCCCAAACATCCTTCAGAAAATATATAGCATCCTGTTTTTGACTTACATGAGTTTATGATCTCTTACATGGCACCGCAGTGTTGCACGTCTACCCTGGGTGTTTCCCTTTATGTCTCTTTATGGTTGATTTACTCAAGCGGGCAAAGCACTAAGGCTATTTAAATTGACCTCCAGCTTTTTGTTTTTTCTTCCACCAGCTGTGAAAAGTTTAAGACAAAAAGCAGTGCTTCACATTGACAGTGAGAGTAAGTGTTTTTCTTGGACAAGACGGACTGAACACAGCTCTTGAATTACTTCTAAACAATGTTGTCTGTACTTTTATGTGTGTTTTATCCATATAAATATTCTCAGAGATAGTGCAAACACACCTGCGATTAGTTGTAGTAAAGTGCGGACAAATAAATTGAACAAGTAAATGCGCAGAATTGCAGATGACAGCACTTTGAGATGTCTGGAAGCAGTTTCTAAGCCCCCGCACACTACTGCAGTGTTGCCCGTCACACTAGCTGTCTCTCTACCATCAGAGTGGTAAAGTGGGACAGATGTTGAGGGTTAGAGAGGCCCCAGTGGGATATTGAGAATGATGGTTTGGCAGGGAGTGCGGGACAATAAAGGGAAGAGACGGGAGAGGCCGGGGGTTCTCCTTTCACTACACCTGACCCGATCCTGCCCCGGGACCTGTTCAGCCTCATCTGAAATGAAAGAAAGGTGCCCGTTGTTGACTAATTTACATTTACACGCGGAACAAGGATTCCCCAATACGCCTCGCGAGAGTGAGGAAAGACGAACGCTGGTGAAGCCAAGGAGGAGTGTGGGTTTCAAACATTAAAGAGGCGCGCTTGCGTGGAATAACACCCCCCTAGAAGGATGGGAGTGGAGAGCTTCAAAGTGCGAAGACATAAAAGTGCATTCTGAAGTGTCCACTTATCAATTCCCGATTCATTGAGGGAATGGATCAATAACTGTCCTCCTGAATTTCAGGACAAGCCTTTGAAGTGAGCAGTGGGGTTACAGTGGGCTCCTCAGACTTCATAAACCAAGTATCAAACTTCACAGGTTTTTATATTCCCAGCAGTCCTCCAAACATACCTAATAAATGCAGCATCAGTTACTTGGGTTTGGATGTCTCAGTTTGAACTTCAAATTTCAATATATACATAGTAATAGAAATGGGCGCGCGAGGTTTTACTGATGTATAACTTTTCATTTTGAGAATAAAAAGCGTCCCGTTTCTTTGGTGGAAAGGCACTGTTTTGTCAGATTGGTATTCAAGTTGTCGCCGGATGCTGCATAATTGTAGGCTGCAGCTGCCAGCGCACAGCAGACCTTCCATTGGTTTTACATTTTATGAGAGTTTACATACGCTATGTTTCTTCAAGTGGAAAATTGTTTTCTGCATGATGCCAACAGGTGGACTCATTAGAGAGTCAACATAATCATGGCAATCATTCCTCTCTGCAATTAGAAATATTGATCATTTACATATTATTCCAAACCGCGGTGGAGTTTATTGTTTCGCTCACTCAAGTTTCTAAAGCCAAACATCTGTAGTACACAGCAGTCAGAACTGGTGTTGTAGACTTGGACTGTTTGCGGCCTTTAGAATGAGATTTTGAACACAGAAAAAGGAAGAGGGCTAGATTTATATTTCTCTCTGAAAGTACATTTTAGAAGTGTTTACTCCCAAAGATGTAATCCAATTGAAAACTGTCCAAGTTGTCTATAGATGGAGATACTGCAGCTGAATTTTTCATGTGACTATTCTTCTGTGGTTTGAGCATTGCAGACGAGATTATTTCACCTTTATTTTATAGAGGTGGATATCTCACTTTGACTACTGCTTGAAACCATATCTGTCTGTATGGCGAGATACTGTACCATTAAATAAAAAAACATCTTTATTAATACATGGGGGAGCCAACATTCTAATGATGCCATAATGAACATGTATTAATAGTCTTGACTTAATAAACCTGCTTCAGAATCTTAATTTGAAAGTGTTTTACATCTGTCCACCTCATCAGTCCCAGCAACAAAGAAGTGCATCACTGCAATATTGCTACAGCATGGGTTTTTTTTGTTCTGAAAATTATTAAACTTCAAGTATCCCACTAGAATAATATAATCAATTGCTTTTTCAGTCCACTAGACACATTTTGCTGCTGATATAAAATAGCTGTAGTGAGATGAACATACTGAAGCTTGATCGTATTAGATAAAACAGATGTTGACAAAGTTTTCCTTTGGGGATATAATTTACAGTTAAAAAAAGGTAATGAATCACAATATATTTTATCGCAATACTCAGCATATCGCACATATCTTGGGCGACCAAAGCGACCGGATCGGTCCGGAGGGGAGTTAAAACTCATGTAACTTTATGGTAATGAACGATCAAACGTTCAATATTTCACTTGATGTGCGACCAAAGCTGCCACAAATATTTTTGACAGTCGTGCTTCTTGGGCGTCCGCGAGAGACTTTGCCTCTTTGGAAGCTTCTGGTTTGAACGTACAGTAAGACTATAAGATAACAATATCTTCTCTCTTCTGCTTGGAGGCGGTGAATTTACAGCTCACAAATACTTACTACAACACAGTCTCTGGCTTTTGCATGATAGCTAGTGTCGTTTCACATTTCCGATCTGTCATTAGCGCCTTTAGCTTGTTTACTATATTATATGAAGGCCACTGTCACACTGAACGTCCCGCTGAGCCCGTTCAAACTTTAAAGCTTTATATGGAAAAAGACATATGATTAAACAATAAAATAAAACATACATGATTTGCAGGAACGCGTAATGCCAACACTTTCTTGTGACAACTGGGCTGACATCCAAAAAGTAAGACATCTGCCGGTGTACTTCTTTTCTCCTGTGCTCACCTTTCAAATGGTTTATTGTAGTCGTCATCAAATAATACATTTGTCTGAAATCATTTTTTCATTAAAGGAAATGAATGCAGTTCATGTTCATTCCTCATCCTAGTACATGGAAATGGAAATGATAGTGGCCTGTATCCACAACACAGCTCGATGTAAGGAAGCCAATTGTGGTCTGGACAGCCAAGGGTTGAGTTACCACGTCCACTTCCACCATTTCTGTCTTCCAGCCCCAACGGCTTGCAGATGTTGACCAAGGCTAAAGGTTGGCTCGGGGCATTTTAGTTCACCGCACTTTGTTGTCTACCTCTCACTTTGTGAACCAAACCTCTCCGGCCCGGCCTCCCAGGTCAACCACAACATCGACTCGCTCCCAGCTTGTCAACGTGTCAGGGTGCATGCAGGCGTGCTGGAGAGGATGGAAGGGCTGAGGCGGGGAGAGAGAGACAGACACATGAAAGGCTTGCATGTTGTGAAGATGGTGGTTGAAGATGGCCCTCTAAAACATTGTTCGCATTATGCTCTGCCTAAAGAAAAAAAGGCAGTCCAGTGGAAAAGAAGTGACCCCTCTGGACCTGCTGTCATGTGACATCTTTGTTTCCTGAGCCTGTGATGCAGCCAACATGTAGCTCAAACCAATCCCAGCAGCATGACTCACATTACCCCTCTTAATCTATTTTTGTTTATGGCTTTGGCTTAAAAATTAATTAATTGCAGTACTATACATACTTGACAGCTATGGATCATCATGTAAATGCTCCCACAGCAGCTATGTGAGCTATGCAGTCTACTGCAGCCGTGGTTTAATCTCTACATGTCTCGGCAGACACATTAAAACTGTTCTCATAACAAGTCCTGTCATTCTGCTTCAACCCAAAAACATATTCAGCGTCACATCACATTAGATCAGCGAGCAAAAGAGACACCGCACGCTAAAAACATTCCTTTTTTAACTCTTCTCTTCTTGTGGGCTAAAGCAGGGATTTGAATCAGGAAACATTTAAAGAGGATTTTCACCACAGGGAAACAAATCAGTCTTTCTGAACAGGTCTGTTTAAACTTGTGCTATAATAAGTCCCGGCCTCTCATCTACACCACAGTCACACACAGCACTAACAGATGTTGTCCTGGCCAGTAGGGACAGATGCACTGGTGGACGTAACCAACGTGTCCCCTATTTCCATACAGTTTAAGTCACTGTCCAAACAGGATTAGTGCCAGCTTCCAAGTGTCAAAGCAATTACAACAATGACATCAGCGTGGTTTGGGGGTTATGGCTGATAGAGTGTAAATGTCTGTGGAGATGAACGCCTACCAGCTCTCAGTTGTCACCGCCCACTCTCCACTTCCATCTGCTCCTTTTCCTGATGCATCAGATTGGACTTTTTTTCTGACAAAAGATGCACTGGTCCATCGCAGTCATGGAGTTTGAGCTGCTGGGTCGATTAAAGATAGCCGTTGGTCATCAGCAAACCCTATTCAGTGCTTCATTTCTAAAATTGCAAATGTATTTCTGTGGTGTGAACAGTTGTCTTATCTGATTCAGGGGACAAATAGACACTTGCATTAAACAAATGATATGTGATGCTGTAACCTTTGTAGTATTTTTGGTATAGCTTAACGATGATAAAATGGTCATAAAGTCAATGAAAAATAGTCTTGTTGCTTTTTATTTTAATTTAATTATAAAAGAAAGAAAAACAACAACTATAAACTTAAATATGGTGTAGGGTTTGGCGATATAGAAAAAATCCAGTATCACAATATTTCTGACCATATACCTTAATTCGACATTGAAAACACACCTACAAAATGAGACTTTTAATGAATAATGTGGATATAATGACTAAGTGGGTAAAAGCAAATAATTGTACAGCAAGAACATGCTGGTAACTTTAGAAAATTACATCACTTTACTGTGATATTGCCTTTAAAACCAGAATAAGGCAGTGCACATGATATAAAGAATCCAAAATCCAAGACGGCAGCCATTATTAACTCGGTAAATCAGCCGGTGATAAAGCCAGCCAGTATCTGCCACAGACATTCATAGATATAGAAACGGGCCACAGACGTCACAATGATGTCATTTTATTAGCTGGAGGCAAAACATGACTCACCTCCACAGGGCTGTAGGCTACGAAGGAGTCTTAAAATGTCATCTTGTGTTATTGGGAGCCACAATAGAAGGAGTCATGGCTCAAAACTGCCCATGTGCCCATCAACAAAAACGACTACAACTATGGTTAAATGCGATGTGACGAAACGACTGGACAGAGGTGATCATCAAAAATGCTTGCACGTCATATCAGGTTAAGGAACAAGTACTGTTGCGGGGATGAATAACGTTATGTGTATTAAGGGCTAGCATGTCCACATAATCAGACAGGTAAATGGACTTGCACGTGTATAGCACCTTTCTAGTCTTCCGACCCCTCAAAGTACTTTTACACTACAAAGCCACATTCGCACACTAGTGGCGGAGGTTACCATACAAGGTGCCACCTGCTGTTTTGTTAAACATTCATATCCAATCACACACCATTGGCTGTGGGGCAATTTGGGGTTTAGTGTTGCCAAAGGATACCGCCGATCTTTCGATAAGTAGACAACTCGCTCTACCTCTGAGCCACAGCTGCCCTTCTTGTGAATGTCATTTCGATTAAGTGCAGTGTTTGATTTGAGACAAGACTACCTTGTCAAAATTTGCGCACTAGGCAAATACATACAAAGTGTGCGCAGTGTACTACATGTAAGTATACGAACAGAAGTATCTGATTTGAGACACAGCATAGGTCATATCATGATGTCAATATTGGTACGTTGCCCAGCTCTAACCTGGTGCACATCCAGCAGAGAAAACTTACCCACTTCTACGGATGTACAGTATGTAATGCTATCAGAAACTGCAGAATATGCCTTTTTCCCCCCTCTGTGTTAATCTAACATACTTGAACGTTCCTTGATATATTCTGTGGGGGAAGTAAGTTCATCACTTGATGAAAAATGAATTGATGAAAAAATTTACCTTGAGTGTCCTGGACAAATACATCCATAAGCCACTTACGTAGATAAGCTAAGTGGCAAACCGTACTCACTCCTTTTAATATGCCTCACTGGTGCTCAGAGAAAGAGGGAAAGCAGTACAGATATGACGTACCCTCTTGCTCCCCCTCATTAATCTTAATAAAACAATTGACCCCTGAATAGCTTATTCCTGCCCTGGACCATTAGGCTGCATGACCGAGGCTTTAAATATTAAGCAGGCTTTGAAAAATTTGATAAAATGTTTAGTAAATGGCATAAGGCACAGTGCACTCATGGGCTTTTTTCTCTTACCCTGTGTTGTAAATGATAGATATGTTTTTATTAGACAGAATGCTGTTTTAAGCAGCATTGTGGTATTGATATTTGCCTTCAGCATGCATGATTTAAGATGGCAGATACATTGCAAGCCCGTCCAGCTTTTACCTCCTCTACCTTTCACTACTAACTACTCTGACATAATCTAGCAGCGAATGTTCATGATTTAAAAAGACAGTGAGCATGTGAGCTTCACTCACTGCCTGCGAGGATACTATGCCGTTTCTCGTCTTTGTAAAGCCGCGTTATTTTTGCCCCTTTGCCCCCTCAGACTGCGGCGATGGAGCACAGTACACCACACAATATACAGTAATTTGTCTCTGATTAAAATTTCTGCTGAGCTTTGAAGCCCATACTGGTGTTCTGTGCTGAAGTGGTCTTCCTCGTCTGGTAAAAATTGAAAGCCTTTTCATCTCAGAGGGCTTAAGGGGTCAAAGGAACACCAAATAACCCTCCCTGTTGTGTTTCTTTTTTTTTTTTCTTCCTCAGAAGCTCGTAACAAACTGCACCTTTGTCGGACGCGGCCTCTGTCAGGCCGGGGCTGGGGGGGACTGCCCTCGGGTTCAGGCTTTGGAGACCCTGTCAGCTTCAAAATGGGGTCTGCTTTATTTCACCCTCTGACCCCAGGCCCAAAAAGAGCCACGCAGGAAAAACAGAGAGATATATGATACATCAAGGCCTTGTGAAACTCCACGGCTGGGAAATGAGGAAGCTGCAAACTGCAGAGTGAGCAGAAAATGAAGGAGCTTATTGTAGGGGGATTTTTAACACCACAATTCCTATTTGGGGGTGAATCAAGGTTGCTACATTGTGAGATTGAAGCCCAGAAGTTTTGCCTTCAGATAGTTATTTTCCTGCAACACTGCGATGTATTGATGCAATATATCTACTCTGTAAATAACCTGATGTAAAAGTGAGGTCTGTCACAAGCTTTGCATATCATTTGCACCTTCCCTACTTTCAATCATTCACAAATAAATAAATAGATAACACTGAAACAGAAATGAGGTAAATTCATTAAACACGCCGGGGAAGCTGAGTGGCGTCCAATTTTCTTTAAGTGTAAATTTAAAGATAATGAAGTGCAACATTTGATCAGAGCTACAAAAAAGAAGAGAATGCTTGTTTGCGGCTGAATTGGGATTGACAAAACCATTACATGTAAGATTTTCTATTGTCGGGGTGGAATTGAAATCCATGGATAAATTCTCAAGTTTGACGCATCTGCATTAAATGAATGAAATTGATTGACTTGGAGATGTTGCTGCATAGCCAATCAATCTAAAGAGGGACAACACAGGGGGCGTCCATGGGGATGCAGAGAGGAAGGGCCTCCTATTGTTTTGGGGCCCGATGTCAGCCCAGTCCTTGACCTTGGGGAGGGGGGGGTCCAGGCCTCCGCACTCAGGCCTGGGTGAGAATACTGGGACGGAGGCTTGGGATGCTCAATATGGGAGAGCTGGGCTTTCAAGCTCAGGGTCACGGGGTCAGCATCAATGCTCAGGAGTATTAATGAGTGACCTTCGGAAAATGGTGGAGGAGGACGGAGGGATGGATGGAGGAGGTGAAAAAAAATGAAGGAAGGGGTGGGCGGGGTGAGTGGCAGAGAGAAAACTGTAAAGCCCTGAGAGAATGGAGGCTGAGACCTGTTTCTCCAAGATAACAGAGATTGGCCTATGAAAATGCATCCATCACAAGGCCACTAAGCCGGAGCCTTCTTTTGTGTGTCCATGTCGGCTAAGAGCGAGGGCTGAGGGGCGGGTGGGGTGGGGAGTGGAGCTGGGAGCTATGAGGGGGGGTGGCTCAATCTGTGGAGATGGAAACAGGGGTTAGGGGAGGGGGGACGGGGGGACGGGGGGGAGAAAGGGTAAGGGAGGGAAGGGTCGCTCAGGCCAGCTTGGCGTGGACAAGTGAAGTGGGAACGCTCCATTGCTTATTCAACAGGGAGCAGATCTCTAAGAAGATAGAGGCCCACCAATCTTTTGAATGGTGGTGGCGTCGGGGGGGAGATTTCTAATTTCGGCAGCGAGCCCTCGGCTGAGGGGTTTGTGACAGAGCGGTCCAGATGAGCCGAGGATGGAGCAAGGTGGAGAGGAAGAGCTATTGCCGTAATGCTCTTTAAGGGTAAAGGTTTGGGAACTTCTCTTTGAATAAGAGTATGTTCTGAGGAAAATATTAGCATCAAGTGCATGTAGTAATTAACCTGCTCTTATCCTTGACGCTGAGTAGATTCTTTTTTTATATATGAGGTAGGGATGTCAGGGGTTAACCATTAATCGGTCCAACGGCAGAGAAAATTTTTGACACATGTTGGTTTATAGGTTAATTTTTCTGCTCTTCAGTTTACTGTACCGTGCTGTGCCTGGGTCTGGTGGGAGCTAGCTAGCATTAGCAATACCACTCATTTGGCAGTTACTGCTAGTGATGCCATCCTGACAGTTGCCATGGAAACATTGTGCCCACCGTCCTCTCTCCCCTCAGATTGCCCCAGGAAGTCAGTGGCTTGATATTGAGCCGCAAACCCCCTTAGCGTTGTCAACTTTGTTAGCTCTGTTAGCAGTGTTAGTGAGGCTAGTGGTGCTAACATAGTTAACAGTGCTGAAGTAGTGCTGTGGCTCAAAATGATCTGCTTATTCACTGAGGCCCAGGGGAAGACTGGAGGGGTGCCACCATGTTTCTGTAGCAACGTTGTCCCATGTTACCAGCAGTAATTTTGAATGAGTGGCATGGCAAACTAGCTTGTACCCTCGGGTGGTGCACAGTGCAGAGCTGCTAATGCCCTGTTTTGACCGAGCAGTAAGGTACGGTACGGTACAGTTCAGTTCGGTACGCTTTTTTTCCGTTTCCACCGTGAAAAGTGTTTGGTGGAAACAAGGCCTAAGGCCAAAGTTAGCAGCCTGGGAAGTGGGTACTATGTTTCCATGTGGGCGAAGCTATTCAGCTGTTTGTCAGCAAGGCTAACAAAAAAAAAAAGTCAAAGGAAGACCTTTACAAAAACATACATTAAAATTTCACCACCTTTGAATGGATTGTGCTTTGAAATGTGGTGCTAAAGCTCACTGAGTTAATAAAGCGCTGGACGAAAAGCAAAGGCTTCTTGGATTTCACATCATTTTGCGTTTTTTTTTCTTAAAAATTACGTGGTTAGTTACCGTTTAATGGTTGTTGCACTGTGGAAAGTAAAATGAACAAAACTGACATCCCTAATAAGAGCAGACCCCTAAAGCAGCAGTTTTGATTTTATTTCAAATAATGTTTTTTTTCCACCTCAGTTACAGTAAACTTTAAACTCCACACCTTCCTGCTCTTCTTATGTTTCACCTTTCAAGTGCACTGTTTGCGTCTTTCTAACACTTTTCCTTTACAATGGTGAGCTTGTCATTCAGACTACAGTGCATCTCTATCTCCTTTTACATCACAGATCAATGCTATCTGCGGGAGTGCCGGAACAGGATTGCCTGCTTTATACCGACTTGTGTTTTCCTCCCGTCACCTGCTGCGCTCTCCAAGAAGACATTCTCCCTCCCCTCCATGTCACCGCGTATTCACTTCCTGATGTGAAGTGCAGGTTGACACAGATGAGCAACAGACGAGAGATAGATTGTGTGGAGGAGGGTGGAGCTGCGAGCTCTCTGCCCGCGCTGATGACTTCTATTTTGCATTGGAAGTGGCACATTGACGCATTCAAATTAATGTGACTGCCTACAACTTTTCGCTTTTTCTATCTCTGTCTCTTCTTTACCCTGAGGCTTTTTAATTTTCACCGGTCCCTTCGTCCATCCTGGAGACAGATGCACCATAGGCACTTTAAAGCTCTGTAATGTATACATTATTCATATCACTCCACAAAAGGTGCTCATTAAACTATACATGGCCAATGGAGTAGGCAGCTATAGATTGAAAGTGTTGCCCATATCACAAATGTCACTGTGGATTGACAGAGAAAGGAGCGAGCGTTGCTGGGGGTTTGATTTGAAGATGGCTTTGATTTAACTCCAAGGTTATTTGCATCCGGCTTTATACACCCCCCTCTGTTCAGTTCACTGTCTGGTGTTTTTGAGCACTATGTAGACATCAAGGATACTCGGATATAAATACAAATTTTATGTACAAAAATACACTTTCTGAGGATTATTAGATATAAATGTATGCTTTTACAGAATAATAATACATCGCAGGGAGGAGAGCAGGAGGTTTGTGTATGTATGTATGCATGAACCCTATACGCAGTAATTCAACATCAAATGCATCTCTAAATCTGCGTAAACCCCAGCAGTGTTAGTCACAACACAAACAAGCTGCCACAGAGGGCCCTTTGGGTAAGACCTGCACGCTTTCCTTTTCCTTGGCCGGGGTCTCTGCAGAGCATTCATCCCTTAATAATACAACACTTAACCCTCCTGTATTGTCCATAAAAGGCCGTGCAGGCAGGTACAGTAAGCTGGTGGGACTAACAAAAGCTTGGCGGCGAGCTGAGAAAAACATCCACACAGGGAAATGAGCTGTCATTACAGTAGCAAGGCAGCACTCAGGCACTTCTCTGTATGCGCTCATCTCTTCTGCTTGCTACCCCCAAGGTCCTCTTCCACTCATAAATACATAATTACGCCCACCGCCCGCCATGATGATTTCTGTTTTCATCAGCTGTCAGAAATGACCTGAATTACCCATCACTGTTTGACCCAAATGCAGCCGTCAGATATGTTAATCACAGCTTACATAACCACTCAGCCCTCTCTCCACCGACTTAAACTCTGTGTACGCGTGTGCCTGAAACCCCTTTAAATAGCACCTGTCACCAACAGAGCAAAATAAAGAAAAAAGGAATAACAGAGATTCAAAACTCGAGATGAGGTGTTTTGCATCCATAAATTAACCTTGACTTTGACGTGTCTCGGCGGGAGGCGTGCTGAGCTGTACCTTTTTAATGTTTAACATGACAGAGAAGACAGAAAAACAGTAAAGGCTGATGTCCCTGAAAGCTATGACCTGAACTTATCCAATATGCAGAGTGAGGAGGAGGAAAACAAGACAAATGTTATGTTGACTATTTTTTTTTTTTTTTTTACTTTTCTGCCTTTCAAGAAATGTTTTGACAGCCGTAATTAAATATGTATTTATGTAGAGATTGTCACAATGGTATTTGAAGGATTTAAACAATTCTGTTTTCACTTTAAACTTATTCTATTGAAGCTCTGTATTTCTTTGGCACAAACAATCCTGCCAGCACAATGAACTTGGGAGACTCCTTAAATCCTGCAGCCTCACGGCACAGGATCTGTTCACTTCCATAAGTCTCCTGATGCTTCTTGTCGTGTCTCACACCCCACCATAACCTTACCCCGAGTGCTTTAAAGTCAAGTGTGTTTGACATTTTGGTGTTTGAACTCGTGTAGCCGCGCACAAGAAGGCTGCTCTCTTCAGACAAAACACGGCCAAGGTCACCCTGGGATTTGTAGGTACAATGCTACAGACTGATGGCATTAATATTTCCTTGTAGCACATTTATACAACTAATCTGAACTGCAGCCATGAGGATTTACATCAATATATTATGACAAAATTATGTGCCTTTTTTGAGTCCACATGAATTCATAGCCAGCGGTTATTTGCATTATGTGTAAGATGTTTGCATAGAGTAGCTAACTGATCGTTTTGTAAAAATACCACATTACATTATCTCACTCTTAAATCTGATGTGTGCAGTTGTAATTAGACACGGATTTTTATCAGCTAATCGAGAGGAATATACAAGTAAGAATATTTGCTGTCAGCACAAAAGCGTCACAGCAACAAGTTGCAGTAAGGGCCTTTTTTTTTTTTCTTTTTTTTTTTTTTTTTGCAATGTTATCTCATTAGCGGTAATTATAAGAGATATCATCTTGTATTATTGTGTGAACCAAAATACCCCCAAGCTAAAGTCCTTCCCCCAGCCCAATGCCTGTTTCCACAGAACACTGGATAGGTTTCTCTCTGCCATCTTTTCTTTGCATAAACAGTGCCTGCAGTCAGAGTCTGCTCTGATCAAAGGGACAAATCTATCCAGGAGCAATCAGGTTGCTGTGCTAGCCCGGGCTGCTGACAACTTCAGGCTCTTTGATCAGAAATACATCATCTTCAGCAGGCTGCCTGCCTGGATGCCTTTGTCTGGGGCCAGGAAATAGGGGAAGTGATAGCTCCCTCTTGGTGCTCTTCCTCGCTGCTACGCCTTTTGGCAGGCAAGATGAAAGCTACCCCAATTATAAGTGAAAATACCCCCAATGAACTGAGCTGAGCTTCTGGGGTGCAGCTCGAGCCACCGCCCCCACTATATCATCACTAAATCTCTATACGCTGTCTATGCATGATGGTACAAAAGATATTGTCAATTTCTCTTTTCTCTTCCCGCGTCTTTCTCGGTGAAATGAGACTTTGGTTGAGATAGTGTGCCAGTGCAATTGAGGTCACATCCAAAAGCATCGGTCTCCCTCCTCCCAATTTAGTAACTGCAGTTCTAATAACATGGTCTTGTCGGCAAGGAAAAAGAAAAGTGAATGTCTGGGCCTCTAAGCGCGCCTCCTTCGCTCCCCTCCCCTGCTTTCAACCCCTTGACTGTGAGCTAAAACGATTTTTTTTTTTCTTCCACCCAGCTTCAAGAGGTGGAACAGGAGATGTTGAATGATGGACAGGTGTGCAGGCATTGTGCTGTTCTGCTCTGCACTGAAGGAGATCATTGATTTGCATTACAGTCCCACACATAAAACACAACCCTCCACACACACACACACACACACACACACACATAAAACGCACCCCCATCCACATCTTACTGTTCCACCCGTATGACTGCACCGCCTCCCACATGGCAGCCCACACCCAGGCTCCTAATCAAGGAGCGAATGTTTATCTCACTTCCTGTCTTTTATAGGGGTGGAGTGTTATCTCCAGCTTCTGGTACCACCTCACCTGGGCTGACCTGAGAGGGAAAGCTATCACGCCTCAGCGCTGGCTTTACAAGCCCGCTCAGTTGATGTCAAAACCATACATTACCTCACAGAGAATATACATCTGGATGTATTAAATGAGGGTTACTGCGGGAGACTTAACCTTTCTCACTGTCACGCTTGGCTTATATCTTGGCTCAAACAAATCAGACCAATTGCATTTAGAATAGATTACCCAAACAGTTTTTTCCCCCCGCTCTTGAAGTACACAGGAAAAAAAAAAGCAACAACACACAGGGAAGCCGCTGCTGCTTAAAGGTGTAATCCCCTGCGTCAGTGGCCTCAGGAGCATATCAGGTGTCTTTAAGCTCATCCACCTGTCAGTGAGCTCTTCCAGCAATTACACATCTGTCAAGTGTCACCTATCTCAGCTCTCACTGACAAGGGTTATGTCAAGCAGTCAGCCATTACGGCGGCCCAAATGGAGTCTGCATTGTTTAGAGCCAGCAGGAAGTGACTGTAGCATGGAAGAGTGAGCAGGGTCTCCATAGTGTGACTGTGAAGCCAAGCTAACAGTTAGTTTCGGAGATGGGGTAGAGGAGGTGTGTGTGTGTGTGTGTGTGTGTGTGTGGGGGGGGGGGGGGGGGGGGGGGGGGGGGGGGGGGGGGGGGTTTGCTTCTGTCCAGATCTTTTTTCTCACAAGTCCTCATATTTCTCAGAGCTGGGGTGCACGGGTGTTTTTTGTTAGCAACACCGAGCCTTGAGACTCATCCAGGCTGGTTAAATCTTTGCCCAGGGCAACGGCTTTTATATGCATGAGCTTGATTTGACCTGTCTTCAGGCTGTGAATAGGGTTATGCAAAAGAGAAAATCAGGCAGAATATTAAATATGACATCAGGTTTATCCTCACCACGTGCTTTAATAGTGTCTAACAGTCTTATTATTAGTTTGAAATTAAACTGCGTGTATAATATGTTTTCATTTCCATCTGTGGAGTTTAATTTGCCCCGTGGTGGAGGAAAGAAACCTTCAAGTAAGAAGTTGCCTCAGAGAACAAGTTTTTATCAGGTAGTTGTTAATGACAAACTTGAATCAGTAGTTAAAGGGACATATTATGCTTTTAATTATTTTCTGTCATATGTATAAATTATCTTACAATGTCAGGTGGACATATTAAAAGTGGCCAAAGTTTCAAATGATGAGGTAACTGTATGTAAAAGTAAGTGTTACAAGTACTATTTTCGACAAACTGATGTCAGCTTGTGACTGATTTCTGCTCCAGGGATGATCAGAGCAGACTGGGCTAAAGACAGGTACTAAAATGAAGCGTCTCGGGGTGCTTTCAATCCGGCCCTGTTCGGTTCCATTCAGTCGAACTCAAGTTCGTTTGCCCCCTAAGTGCGGTTCGTTTGGGCAGGTGTTAACACAGCAATCGCACTCAGGTGCGCACCAAAACAACCAGATCGAGACCTTCTTGAAGAGCTGGTCTCGGTCCAGCTCCAACCGAACTCTGGTGCAGTTCGTTTGTGGTGAGAACTTGTTCCGACCTTGATCTGAACCAACTGCAGTCACATGACACATTGTTTTCTAGTTGGAGCTGCGCCTCGTTTTCAAACTGTATGGTTTGACTAAAATGAACAATGACAGCAATATAGTCCACGATGACCAGCGCTAAAATCAACCTGCGTAGTTGTCCCTCCATTGTGACATTAGAAAGTGTCACATTTATCTTGCAAGTGAAGTCTCCTTCTCCTTTGTTTACTTCCTGGATTTTTCCTGCATGGAAATTCTGACCAATCAAGAGCAGCTTTCTCTAATCTGGTCCACTTGTAAATGCTGCCGTGAGAACACGAATCAACTCTAGGCAATTATGCAACTTTGTAACAAAATTAGTCCCTGATTCAGACCAAAGCAGCCTCAGACAGAGGGTGAATGCAGGACTCCAGCACTGACAGTATGAGAATAAAAAATACAGTGTCTCTTGGACATTAAAGCATGTGAACATGTCAATAGAACCTCAAGTATGAACCTAAAAATGAGCATGATAAGTCCCCTTTAAAGCAATAGTTTGACATTTTCGGAAATATGTGTTCTTGTCGAGAGTGAGATGAGAACATCAATGGCACTATCAGATTTTTCTGATAAACATAAGGTTAAAGCCAGCAGCTAGTTAGCTCAGTTTAGCTGTTATCTCAGGGGAAGAGAGCTACCCTGGCTGAAGTAAAAAGATAACATAAAATCTAAACCCTCTAGTGCCGCAAAAGCTCACTTATTGAGATACAGTCAGTCTCTGAGGTACACTAAAACTTCAATTAAAAGCCTAGTCCCAATTAAATGCCCAGTCCCTTTTACTAGCCCGGTGTGGCTACACATTTTGACAAATAAAGGCCTGTCTCAGTTATAGGCCTGGTCTGGTTGCCAAGCAGTTCATTTTTTTTTTTATAAAAGTTCTTCGGATGTATAAAACTGGGTTGTTGACAACTTCAAATTATGTGTCTATTCCTTGATTATCCTGTAATTTATTTATATTTCTTCCTCTGCAAAATGATCCGTAATGAAGAGTTACCATCCCTGATTGGAAACCCTAGAACATTGTTGAATTTAGGCTACATTGCAATGTTGCATGCTGTTAGCTAACACTGTGCATGAGATTGTGACACATATTCTTTAAGGTCTTTAAACACTACCTCTGGACACCTCTCAGCCCTCTTGAATATTTCAGTGCATATTACAGTCTGAGAGGATCATCAGATCGTGTCTCGTTGGCCTGGCCTGTTGTAATGGCTGTTAACACCCCCCCACCCCTTGTCTTTGTTGCTCTCTCAACTGAATTGTGAATCACAGGTGCTATGCTCAGTGCAAAAAGCTTGCAAAGTAAAGAAAGAACGATTGAATCTGGGTCACTTTAATGCTCTCGTCCGTCACACCGCTACATCTCCTCAGGCCTGAGACGCAAGGCACATTGTCAAGTATTAATGAAGAAAACGTCCCTGTAGGGCTGGTGTTTGTCAAACCAAATTACATACATTCAGTTGGAAAGGTGAGGATTAATCTTTCAAATCCCTTCTGGATGTGTAGGATGCGCACTGAAAATAACCCCCCTGACGCTGACGCGAATTGGCTGAGCAGAAGCATTGTGCTGTTATGGTATACGTACTGCAGGGCGTGATGCCAGTAAACTAGTGAATATGCTGACAGCAATACAGTAACTTGTGTAGCTGCAGCAGCTGGTAAATATGCACACACTTAAGCAAAAACTGGGACAGAATACATTCCAGCGGTGTGCCAGCGATTGTTTGGTGTTTTCATGATTTGTGTTTTCCATTTTCGGCTTTTCATCGAATGAATAATTCTGACTGGTGATAGAAAATTCAGAGAGACAAACATAACAGAGGAGCAGCGCTGAATTTGAGGGAGGCTTTAAAATAATAAGAAATAAGAAGGAACCTGCGTGACAATAATGTCTTGCATAGGTGGTCATACAGCTGCAATCCTTTGTGAGAACTTAAAACACATGCAAATGTTGCTTTTATATTTATTATAATCACATGAAGAAGGAGCGCATGACAAAAATACATAGTCAAACCCACTCATGTAAAACTACCAGACAAATAAATAGGCAAAAAACTCTAAACTCCATTCTTGCGTAGCCAACTGTATGTCAGTAGCTCTGTATTTTTACTGGCAGAAATGCTTTACAGTGGTGGTTGGGGCTTTTGTCCCACGTGGCGGTTTTATTTGGATGCGCGGAGAGAAAAATAATTCTCAGTCAATTAAATGCCATTGATAATACAGAGACGTGCTGCTGTGAGAAACGGCAAAGCGATCCACATCCTCGCTCATTTATAGTGGGGATTTGGTCTACCATGGGAAAGAAGCACTGGAGGTGGATCTGCAGAATTCCCCCCTCCATCTCTCCTGCTAGTGTCTTGCTGAGATTTAAATAAGCCTAAAGATTACTTGAGGGCCTTTAAATGCAAATTTTGGTGAGTGTGCAAAGCCCCTCCTGTAAACCTCAGCCTTATCATTTGCCTCCCAGATTAGGGCCCGTCTGAGATGGGAAGCTGGCTCCAGGCCCCCCAATAAGCTGCAGGCCAGGGGCCACTCCAGAGAGAGATGGATGGAGAGGGAAGGGGCTTGCTATGGATATGTGCGCCAAGGTCAGTGGTGGATGTGCTCACAATAATCAGCAAGTATCAAGAGACTTACATCTGGGGGTTTGCTTATCTCCCCGTGTGTCTCTGCATGCATGTGTTTGTGTGTTTGTAGCTACTTCAGACCCGAGCGCAGCTCAGTCACCGGGGCTCTGAGCCAGGATCTTTGACAGATTAGGCAATAATCAATTAACAAATTAAGAAAAAGCAAGCATAACTGCCTTGTATCCCATGCATTATAAAACACTTCGGTGCGCAGCTACAGCGATTGGCCCGGTGTCCTGCACTTTTTGTCGGGGAGGGGGTATAACAGATGTTGGAAATGGCTTTGATAGGTATATTGGCTCTGAGGAAAATCCAAGAGTATTTATGGTTGGAAACATGAAAGGATCCTGGCTTGTGGATGCATTTATATTTGAATGGCACCCACTTCATTACTTAATGATTTGAAAAGGCTGTTAGGGAGCTGAGCTGGAGCCAACGAACCCATGACCCTGCTGAGTCAATGTGCTAAACAGACACAGGCTCGGCTGCAGGCAGCTACACTTCTCACACCATGGAAATATGACACACGAGTATGGAAAAAGGAGGATACATTGGACGAGATTGAAATACACCAGCTTGTGTATGGATTAAATGTAACTTAAGTTGGTGAAAGTAGCCATATTCAATAGTTTTATCATGATGATGGGTCAAATAACAATGTGTTATGTGAAAGTGAATTATCACCAGTTCTGCAGTTCCCTCAGCTCTACAGAGCATTATACCATCTTTGAGTTATTTGTTTTGGTATCCTACCTGCCCAGCATGAAACAGCCCACAGACTGAGGTTATTTTAACAACCTGGAGCAGCTTTTTGTAATTGTTTTCAATGAGAGTAAAGCAGTGAGCAAACTGCTTTTGCGTTGCCGAGCACCTAGTGTTTTCCCACTCGATGCACCTTGCATTTCTGCAGGAGTGCCTTGAACATGTTGAGTTGAAACAAACTTGGAGCACGATGGCGCCCAACATCACTGGCATTTTTTCCCATTTTCCAGTTGGATGAACTGAGAGCTGAACCTTTTGTGGTGATGATGACAAGTGGTAGTGTATACAGTTTGTGGTTTTTAGCCAACGTTCGCTCACTTTAGTGTCGTCCTGGTCAAGCTACGACACATATCTGAACAAATTGTTGTCTTATGTACTTTTACTAACTATTTTACTAAGTATTTTACCAACTCTAATTGACCCTTTGTTAAGTTCCGTCCCCAGACGCAGACTGGTCAATCATAATGTAGCATCAGGCCGTCTCAGATTAGGATCCGACAACAACACAGCTGTGCTCCATTGACTCTAATGCAATCGTTTCAGTTTTCCTTCATGCAGATGAATGTTGTTTGACTTCCCTGGAGATCCCTGCCCATCAGGCAGCGGAGGTCCGGGTGCTGGCAGCATAATGGGGGCGAAACTAAACACTGTTCATCTGCACACACTGTGATGCCACACAGCTGGTTCAATATCAGCAAAGTGTCCCTTTATATTCATTGTCTTGTGTGGCGATCAGCAGTGATGTGGTGGTTCACTTTTACACTGTGATCTGTAGCCTATAGTTCGGCTTTAGCTTCTAACTATCTTTGTCTTTTTAACCTGTTGTGGCTGCTGAGTCAGTTTGACAACCTGGATATATCCTTCAAACACAGACTGTAGACTCCTCTGTCTGCTTCTCTCTGGAATCACTCTTTCATTTTTCCAAAAATATGATAATATTTCTTCAGGGAGTGCAGTTAGTTACAGTGTGGGCTCCATGCTTACTGCGACAGCTTGTCGGACTATCACAAAGGTGCAGGGCTTAACGAAAGGTCAGTTAGCCCTGTTGGTTGACACCAGATTGTCAAATCGTCCCCGACTCATCCTAAAGTTAGTCTTGAACCAACCATCTTCCAGGCGAAGCTCCTGGACCAGCTGGTGGAACTTCCTGTGATCTGTCCTCTGTCTGAGGTTCTCATGAACCCACATAGATCTCTGTTTCTCTGTGTCCAGTGTGCTATTTGGGAACATCCTCTAACCTTCAATCAAAGCCAGAGCCAATGCCCTCTGCTTTATTGTTGCCTAGCAACAATACAAAAAAAGATGAAGCAAACTGCAAAAAACACTGTCTGATTGGGGCAAGCTTCAACAAAAAAGCTCATGAATATTAAGCAGGAAAGTACCAGGAATTTCTTTTAGGAGGTAGTGAAACCGAAAACAGAGCTACAAGCAGACAGAATATTGGACTTACATTTATGAGGTGGCACAATCACAACTGTCTTGGTGCTCAATGGGTTTGGAAAAATTCCTTCAAAAACTGTCCCGGACATACATTAGAAGAGCGGGGCAGAGAGCCTAATTTGAGACTATGATGTATTGACTTCATATTTTCAGGGGAGTTTTTCCTGTTTACTTCAGTATAGACTAAGTATTATAGCTTTCTTGGAGCAGGAACACACCAGCCATTACTTGAACTGCAGCTTCAGGCAATTCTGCATCGGCTTCAGTGGTGAACCGTAATGGTTACTGCTCACTGCTAAGCAGTATGACTCAAGCATTTATGTTGCTCAAGGGCACTACCATAGTAGCTATTTGGGAGTGGGCATTTGCTTTCCCCGCTCTGATGTTTCTAGCTCGGCTCTACATGCCCCCACTTCTCAAACCACTATAGCTACCACTAAAACTCTGCAGAGCTATCCATTTTACCTCATATCAGACTATCTGAAGCGCTGAGGTCAGTGAACTGCACCGCTATCCTTCACTGTGCGTGTACGGTAAAGCACATTATGTCACTCCATCCTTTGATTTTTCAACCTCACCGTAGCCTACATTCTGTGCATCTGGCACAGTGTGTAGGCACAGCTGGTGTCAACAAGGACCTCTGCTGTCGAAAAGCACCAAACGCAGGTCAAGGTCATGGAGGGAAAAGTTAGTGATGTTGGGAGGACGGGTGGTGGCAGTCCTGACTGATGTTGTGGTTGACTGCTCTCTTTCCCTCTACAAACCCCCCCAACAAACACACGCACACACACACACAGGATCCCTTTCATCCCCTTTTTCTTTACTACGTCCCCTTGTCATACAGCCTCCCCTCCTCCCTCCCAGGTGCTCAGAAACGATGTGGATGAGGTCGAGGACATGAGGAGCCCACCGGAGAGAGAACAGATGTCACATGCCTCTTGCACCACGCTCAAGGGATGTGTGTGTGTGGGTGTGTGTGTTCTGTGCTGTGACAGGTAGCGTGTCGTGGTTGAAAGGTAAAGCCGGGCCCTACTCCCAGAAGGAAACGGAATGAAATGGGGGCCAATAAGGGGGGAAGGGGCACCAAGAAATGTATGAAAAATAGTTCCTGAATGTCGACACCTTGTTGTCTGGTGTTGGGTGTGAACTTTACAAAAGGCTGTCAGTCGAAACGCGGACTGTAAAAAGTCACTTCGTATGTGGGATGTTTTCAATCTGAGCACAGAAAAAGACCCAATAATCAATAAATAAACAATAAAATGCGTATTTAATGTAAGTCACCACCCTAGAAGGAGCTGAAGTAAATCACTGAGACAACCATCTCAAAGTGGGAAGTCATTTACTGCTGTTACAGCTGACAAGACGAGGTCTTTTGTCATGGCAGCATGCATGCTTTCATTTATCATTCATGGGTCATATTGTTCTAGATTGGTGATTAGACTGTTGGCAGATTCAGAGCTACATTAATGGCCCCAACATATGCACGTACACAAGCACACGCATTGATTAGAGGTTACCCTGTTTTTTTTAAAAATTTAATGTGTGAGCTTTGTACTTACCAGCTGCACTATTTGAGTGCTGATAAATTTAAAAGTAGTGCATGCTCTTGATCAAGATAGCTTCACCGTTTTGCTAATTACGCTCACACACACACATGGTCTGCTAACTCACCTGTGTATTAACTCATTAGAAATCACGCTGATAACAGACCTGCCATGTCCACCTACCACATGGAAAGTGATCCACTGCGTCCCCTGTGATACCTCCCTCTGTGATAATGTACATATTCATTATTCAACGCGACCTGTCAGATTAACAGAATATTCGGCAGATTAGCTGGTTAGCTGTCTGGTGGTCTCGTCTTTTATCCGGCGACTAGAGTGCCCCTGACTAAGCACATCATAATGGCAGCGGTCCCAGGTGGCGCGCAGTGCAGGAGGAGACCTACTTTTGATCTCGTCTTGAGTTTCTGGAAGGTTTGGACGGATTACGCCGCCTCTATATGTTTGCATTAAACGTTGACTGATCTTAAGTACACTCATCTATGTGTATGAATATTTACATGTCATGTTTTGCCACGAGGGAAAAAGGATTTATCCTTCAGTTGGAGTCAGAGGTATCTGTGAGCCAACATCTCCTATACCTTCCAGGTACCGACGCCTATGTATAAACCGGCAGAGCTTAAGTTTTCAAAGCCACCTTCATGCGGTGGCCGCTGAGTCCTGCATGATAAGCAGGCATCTTTCTCCTGCAGCAAAGGGTCTCTGTTGGATGATGAAGACATCAGAACGGAGCGGGGCCGCCTCCTAGAAATGCTAGCTGGGGTAAATGCATGCATGTGCATTTGTGAATGTGTTTATCCAAGTGTGTTTGTGTGTCCTAACCAAGCTGTTTAATCTGAGCCAGCCATTGAGGTTAGCATGGTTTTGGCAGCTTTTCGTCTTTCGTTTGAAGGTGACATCACTCCGAGGATTCTCTTGAGTGTGCATGCTGTGCGTGTGTGTGTGTGTGTGTGTGTGTGTGTGTGTGTGTGTGTGTGTGTGTGTGTGTGTGTGCGCTATACGAGTGAAGCTACAGAGTGTATATGTTGCACATGTGCTGACAATTATCAGTCAGTTTCCACAGGGAAACCAGTGGGCAGGATGGAAAGTGTATTTGAACCTACATTACATAAGTCTACAATCAGTGGGTATGGGAGTGATTCAAACTATGGTAAACATGTTGGCAAGAACTAATCAGGGAATCTTTCATCTTCTAGTGTTGCAGTTTATTCATCATTCTGGCACAGTATGTATGTTGAGATTTAGAGGGGCTGCGATGGGGTGTAACGTGTGTGTGTGTGTGTGTGTGTGTGTGTGTGTGTGAAAGAGGGAACGAGGGTGAAAGAGTTTGAAGGTGCACAAACGTGTCTATTCTCATGAATAATTAACATTGCCTATTTTACAGCAGCTTTACAGTTTACGGCCTTTTTTTCCAGAGCAGATGAGGCGAGATCCTCGACAACCCACTTATTCCAACAAACACTAGGGTTAGAATCATTAATTTGTGGAACGGATTTCATCGGACAGCCCTTTATTAATGTTTAACAAGCGGATTGCCTCATTCTCAAATTACCGTCGGGGCTGAGTCGCTCATTTGGCCTCTGGTCTGGGTACAGTGGAACCCTCTTCTCAGTCCCATTTGTCGGGCCCCATGAGTGTTTACAGTTGCCTTCCGTTGTAAAAATGGTCTGACTCTCCCTGCGGTTGACTTTTGTTAACTATGAGGTACCATGTCCCTGTTCTGTATATATGGGCGAAGCAGCCAAAAAAGCACCGCGGGGGCATCGTAAAAGAGCCTCGCAGGATATTGAAATAATGACCCCTGTTTGCGAAAAACAGGATAGCCCAACTCAAATCATTTCCTCATGTATTTGTCCGGAGCGATCATAAAATCTTCCGAGAACACTCAAACTTGTCTGCGGTCTGCTAATCCAATATGGAACGGGGCACACAGAAAAGAAACATTGCCTCTAACTACCTAGTTATCTGGCTGAGTCTGCCAAGCAGCCCGACTCTGTTCTGATTTTTGGCCTATCAGTCTGGAGAGTGAGGGAACAGGCAGTGAATTAATGGTCAGGAGATTTATTTGTTTGGTGTAATAAGGACTGTAAAACAGTAAGAGCTCTGTGCAGCCTTGCAGGCCCCCTGCCCCGTGGGTACAATCAAATGTTGCCAGTAAATCAATAGAGCTGGAAGAGGTTTTTATAACCCGAGTTTAACACCAGGCTCTAAGTGCTCCAGGTGGCAGGTCATTTGTTCATTATCCCAACTTATCACAATAAACAATGGCAACTCTGATTGGACTACTCTGCTACCACGAGAGGAAAAATTGGAGGGGAAGAAGACAAAAATCTCAGGTGGGTAAGGGAGGGCTAATAAGGAAGGCAGAGAGTGGGCAGGAGACAGGGGAGAACCACAAGATTAACCACTGTAATTACGCGCAGGAGCACAGAGGAGGACTGGGACAGTACGAGTAACAGATAGCGCGAGAGCTCTACAAGCTGTCAGCCTGTACCGATGACTCCTCTGATGGCAGCGTTATAATCACGCCTTTCCTCTCGGTGCCACCAACAGGTCCGGCCTTTTAATATTACAAATACAAACAGGGCCGCCTGTCCTTCTTTGGGAGGTTGAGACTGCACATCTCACTGTAAAAAGGCAGAAAGAGGGCTGTGTACAGACGGAAGATGAATTGCTTCAATCTTTTTGTGGCCCCCTTAAACGTGTCTCAAGCCGGTCCTGAATTATATTGCAAAAGTGAATGAGAAGTATCTAATGGCCACATATGAAAGCGGATCATTAAAGCCAGTCGTGTTTAAATCACCATCGCCGCAGAGATACAGCTCGGGTACAGGCATCATTTGTGCTCAAACACTTATAAAGTAGAGAGATTTAAACACGATGCCGGAGCAGTAGGTAAAGCAGTAAAACAACAGGCCTACATGCTGTTTGCAGATGGCTTTACCCGAAGGACCTTACAGTAATGCGAGTGCATTTTTGTGACCCCACTGGGAATTGAACTCCTAACCCATGACAACCACATGCTTTATCAAGTAGACTACATCGGACCACATGCTTCCGCACCTTGTAAAGGTGGGCAGTTTGTTTGCAGAAGACGCAGCATATAGGAAGCACATGGATTATCATCGCCATACGGCACAGTGCAAAATTACTCCAATCTTAGTTATTCAAATTTTGTGTGCTTAATTTATGACTCCTGTACAGGAGCGTGGCAGCTGGAGTTTGTAATTATACAACACACTCTTTCTACTCTGCCGCCGACACACTACTGCATAATTTACATGTCTATTAGCTCATCAATTACAGTGTAATTACTTAGATGCACAACTAGCTTTTTACCATATTATAAAGCAAGTCATCAAATGGTTAAGTGAACAAACAAACAAACAAGGCGCTGAAGATGGAGCAAACAAAGAGATGTAAATTGAAAGGCTGGATTTTCACTATGTGACAAGAAGTCACCCCAGTTCCTCCAGCATTGTTTTCCTCCCCTCCTCTCCTCTCTTTTAGTCTGAGAGGGCCTTATCCTCGGCTTATCATCTGCATTTGTTTACTCCTGATTCCACTGTTCTGCAAACCGTCTCATGATTCATTACTGTGATTAATAAGCCTATCATGTGAAACAAAAATACTGTGGCGTTGCATCTCAAGACTCATTGTCTCCCCCATAAGCTTTTTTCAGGGATGCATAATCTAGCAGCATGAATCTGTCCCCTCTTCTCTCTCTCTCTCCATCTCTCTCTGTTGCGTCTCTCTCCGTCCCTCTCTCTGTCACTTTTTGATGAATTAATGACAGAGTGATTTTAGAAATGCATTATGCAGGACTAGAATTGCTTTGTAATGGAAACAAACAGAGACAGTGGTGTAGGTCGGGGTGGCAAATCTATTGACCATCAGCAGTACCTCATCCAGTATGCATTACTTATAGGGAATAGATTTGTTTTTGTGCTGTGAATACTAAAACTCTGGCCAACACTTGATGCTTAAAGTGTTGATGAGCCTTTTGCAATTTGGCAGTACGGTTTGAATTAGGGGTGTCAGTCGGTGAACCACAGAGAATATTTTTGACCAGTTATCCATATCAGTCTATAGCAGGGGTGTCAAACGCATTATTGTTCGGTGGCCACATAAAGCCCAATTTGATGTCAGGTGAGTCAGACCTGTGAAATCATCAATAAAATGCTTGATTATCTGTATGGGTGTAGCGTGTATGTCCTGAGTTCAGGAATTATGGACCCACTTTTTGTTTTTTTTATTTCAAAAAGTGTGTAGTGATGATACCAATAATGAGTAAGTATCACAGCTTTTTTTAAAGAAAGATCTATAGAAGCATTATGACAAACTAAAGACAGTTGATGAAGATTGTGGACAATGAATACGGCCAAGATGCGCACATCTCTTTCATATAGTCATCCAAAGGGCCGGATGAGACTCCCTGGAGGGCTGGTTCTGGCCCACGGACTGTATGTTTGACAACCCTGGTCTACAGGTTAAGTTCTCCTCAGTTTATTGTACTGGGCATCACCTGGGTTTGGTGGGAGCTAGTGAGTATCCTGACTAAGGCTGTGCAATTAATCATCTGGTGATTGCGATTACGATTTTGAGGTCAAACGATTTCAAAATTAACGAAATCGAGTGTAAACGATTTTTGGTCTTGGATGCCTGGAGATGTTATTTTGTCTTCTATGGAAGCCGCGCATGCGCAATACTGCCCCTCCCCTCCTCTCCTCTATTCACTCCACGAGCGAGTCAAGTAGGTGAACTACGAATAATGCGAGGGGCAGGTGAACACGGAAGATTTCAAAAACAGCGTGCGGGAAACGGCAGAGGGAGAGCGAGAGAGGTTGGTCTGTGTGTGTGTGTGTGTGTGTATATGTGTGTGCGTGCGCGCGCATCAAGGCCAAACTTTGCTGTGCGCAATACAGAGAGCAGAGGAGAATTTAAAACGTGTGACCATGAAGCAACAGAAATGACATGCCGTCGTGTAAACAATATAAGTCATCACGTGTGCCGCAAAATCGTTTGCATAATCGTGATTTCAATTTTGACCAAAATAATCGTGATTATGATTTTATCATCAGCCCTAATCCTGACCCAACAGTTTTGCCATGGAAACATTTTGCTTACCCTTCGCTCTCTCCCCAAGGTCACTCTGGTGAGTAAGCACCTCACTTTCAAGCCACAAACCCCCCATAACATTGTTAGCTCTGTTATGACCGCCAGCATCGTCAGTACAGCTTGTGGTGCTAACATAGTCAACAATGCTAAAGGGGTTTTGCAGCTTAAAATGAAGCTTCTTTCTCACAGGCTATCTCAGGGGAGACCAGTGGGTGGCCACCGTGTTTCCGCCACAACTTCGTCCTGTCACTGGGACAGTGTTACCAGCAGTGCAGAGTGACCAAGGCTAACATCAGCTAACCAATGGAGACAGGAGGGTGGGCATCAGGTTCTATGTTTCCACATGTTAACTGTGCATTCCCACCAAAAGCTTCATGAGCAGCATAAGCAGCCGGCAGCCATTCATTTTCAGTGCACGCTGGCGACAAAGGGCGTCAGGGGTGTTGGCTGCAGCGAGCGGTGCTATATCAGCGACCAGAGCGCCAAGTTGAAGTAGAGAGAAGCTGAACTGAGCAAATGAGCAGCGCTGCCGCCGAAGCAGCAGCCAATTGCAGACCGAGATTCTCAAGCCTAGATGGACACATCTGCAGCGCCCGCAAGCAGCCATGAAGCTTTTGGTGGGTATGCACAGTAAGGCAGTCAGCTGGCTGTTTGTCCACAAAGCCAACAGAAAATAAAAGGCAAGGCATTAACATCAAAGATCAGTAAAATTTCACCACCTCTAAATTGATGGCACTTAAAAATGTGTTTTTCTTCCTAAAAATTAACCACGTATCGGTTAGTGGGTGCAGTTTGTGTTCTTGATATTTCAATAATGTTGAGGGATGAAAGACGAGCCTCTCTGAGAGCTTCAAACTGAATCTTCAAACTGGAATGGGGTGTGTGAAGAGTTATGTTGGGAACACATTCTCTTCCTGTTTGTAATTGGTGTGAGTTTCAAACAGCGTGGCTCTTAAATGTCAATGGCAATAACTTGGATGAACCATCAATAACTTTAAATAACTGTGGATGAAGTTAAAAAGAAATAAGTGGCAGTGCTCCCATCATCCATTCACTTGGAGCACAGCCTCAATCAAAGGCATCTTTTCTGCAGCTTTCCCATGTTGCACAGTCATTCTTTCTCCAAACATCTATCCTCATACACAGACAAGACCGTCTAGACTCAGAAACTCTGTACAAAAGGTATCCTTGAAATATACATTTAATAAACAATAGGTCTCATTTCTGTGCAGCTTCGGACTTCCATTGAGCCTAGAATAGCACATTCAGCATTCAGTGCATTCACACTGCTGTTGTTTTGGCTGCTGCAGGTCATAGCTGTGTTACATCTGGGGAAGTTAGCCTTGGTAATGGACTCCAGAAGGGGTCTGGGACTTAAACAGTGATGAGCAATGGAAACTGTGGTCAGCAAGAGAGCAGCTGTAACCCTCTAACAGGCGTGGACAAGATGGGAGGAAGGAAACAGCCAAACGTTCAGAGGCCCAGCGATGGGTCTATTTTAGGAGAAGGCTGGAGGGAGAGGTGGAGGAAGAGGAGGAGGAGGAGGAGGAGGAGGGTGGGTGGGGGGATCCAGCAGAGCAGCAGTTGAGCAGCAGCACATGTGGGTATGCTGCAGGCGGACTGTTGAAGAAGCAGTGAGAGCTCAGCAGGAGAACAAGAGGACTGGAGATGAATTGCTTGTACGGAGGCACTGTTAACTCCAAAAACTAGTTTTTAATGTTGGGTGTGCCTTGAGAGTTTGTGTAAAGGGTAAGCGGAGCTACACAAGTACAGCCCTGGAAAAAGATATGTGGCAAGCCACCGTTGCATAATCCTCTAGAGAGGCATGGTTAGAAACTAGCAAAGGCAAAGAAGCTATAAAGAGAAAGAGAGGAAGACAGAGAGAGTAGCCTGTTGCTTTTTTTGTCATTAAGGTCTGTCAGAAGTGCTCTCTCAGGTTCTCTCCTCTCCCTCTCACCTCTGACCCCAGAATGATCCTCAATTAATGCCATTTGTTGAGCACAACAGATTCTTTGTGAACATGCAAAAGAAATGGCCCAGGTATTGATATGTATATTAGCCCCCATGGGCTGCGTCGTCTCTGCAGCTGAACAGTTCTCACTGACGAGTATTTGCTGCCTCTGCAAGTTATTGCCTAAATAATTGATCTAGTTGATCAGGCTCAATGGAAATCAACATAACCACTGGTTTAATAGGTGAAGACGTTTCTCGGGAATCAATACTGATTATTACGCAGAGGGGACCGGGCTGTTATTGCGAGGTCATCTTTCAGATGGCCTGAGCTGTTTACATTTTAATCTGGCTTTTATTTGTGTTTTGGGTTCCAGAGATTCTTGCCATAAGGCTGAAATCCCCTCGTCTGGCTTATGTCTTGACAAAGTAAATAAATGATTCAGTCCCCTCGCCGGTCGGGTTGGAATGTCAAAGGTCAAGGGGTCAGGAGCTGCGAGCAGACAAATTAGGTTTGAGGACACCATACGCTCAATTCCCCTCTATTTGATTACCGCCTACCCATGTGCCCTAGAACATGGACAAACAGCCCAAGCAAAGCTCACTGGTGAGTTTAATGTTGGAAATTTTGAAGGTGAACACAGGCATATTAAGTCAGTCACCTTCAACATCTAACGCTGAACTTTTCAGCGGAGCAGTCTTGTTTTGATTGAGACCTCATGCAGTTCAAACAAATGCCGGGGCTGAAGAAAAGCAACCGTGTTTAGATGGTGAGGTAAAGCACTTGGCAGCGCGCGGCGCCTCGATGGGGGGGAAAGAAAGAGTTCTATGTGTCTGTTATTGTTGAGAAGTTCGGACTTCTCCTGTGCAATCTGTCATTTGTTTTCAGGGCAGGAGACAACCCACAGGGAATGGATCTCATTTCAAACATTAAAGCGTCCGAGGCACTTGAAGTAAACAAATTAGACTTGGTGGTTCAGATGGCTCAAATGACAATATTTCTCAATAATTGGAAATGGTAAAGAACGTCTTTGATATGTTGGAGGCTTCACCATGTCTAGAAAGCAGTACGAAGGGAAGCCTGCGGTTTCTGCTTCACAATCTCAATCTCATTATAAACCTTCACAGCAATACACTTTATAATGCTGTGTTTGGCTGAATAAACAGTTGTGATTTGGCACAAAACAGACGCCGTGGACGCCTCGACTTCAGCGAGCTGCCAGCCTCTGTGTGTGCACGATGGAAAGCAGGGAGCCAAGGAGCCTCTCCAGTGGAAATTATGAATATAAAGTCATGCATTATAGATTTGCAGGTGAATTTATTTATTCTCCTGCAAAAGTCGGAAATGTAAGCCAGCCAAATCAATGTGGGAGAGTTCATCTCTGTCCACCTAATCATTTGCTAATGGCTACTATCAATTGTCTGCCCACGGCTCCTGCATCCAACCCTGTTGCAATTAAAGTCAACAAGCACATACTGTACTGTCGACTAAAGGTGCTTTAGCGTGGGGATTCCAGGTTAATGTATTGATTATCTTCTGCATGGTAAATTGGATTTATTCCACATCATCAGTCTTGTTTATTTATTTATAATCGCGCCGTAATTTATCAAAAATGAAAGATTTCCTATCTCGCTGATGGGGGAGAGCGTTAGCTGTCAGAGTAATCAAATGTATTGTTTCATTTTGAAGTATAACACCCTTCTTTTGATTTATGCACCGAAGGCTGTTGAACAATAAAGCAAATCTGAGGAAACAGGACATGTGAAAAAGCAAAAAAAAAAAACAAACAACAACAAAGTGAGTCTTAGGAGAAAGAATAACAGACCTAAATGTGCAGTGCTGTGGGAATGCAACACTGGACATAGCTTGTATGTCACACCGACTTAACAACAGCTTGCACTTTTTGAACACGTTACTTATTTATTTATTTGCTCGCCAGCCAGCCAGCCAGCCCTGCACCCACATTCCTGTGCTTCTGCCAGCATCGACAAATACTACACAATACAAAGGAATGCTTGCTTTTGGAGTATTATTATTTATTCATGATGCCCTGGAGTCTTCCTGTCCATTCCAGACATTGTTTTAGTGTTCCTGTCACTGTTTCTCTCACTGTTCCTGCACAGACAGTGACACTGGTCTAACTACATCTCCAGATCACAAAATGAGGCAGGTAGCATTGGCTGTGTGTGGTGTGTGGCACGTGCATTTGTGTCTGCACCTGTGTGTGTGTGTGTGTGTGTGTGTGTGTGCATACATTACCGACACATACTGTATAGTAATATCCGCCTGCATTAGTGTGTGGTCTTTTGTTTTGGCGATGAATTCCTCCAACAGGAATCCATATGATTAACATTCAAGGTGAAAAAAACTGAACAGCCTTTTTGCATTTGTTATCCAGGTCAACTCTGAGGAAATATCCATAATGCATAAGACAAACAGCGACTCATTTTTTTGATATTATTTATACTCTCAGTGTATTGTAGTGATAGGTTTGTTGGTGGGAGTGAAAGCAGGATTCTTAAGTCACTCCAGAGCTCAGGGGAGCGTTCCTGTGAGCATAACACAGTGTGTGGGGGTCCACACTGTAAGCTCTCCACCTCTGGCATTGATGTACACTAATGTACTCCACCTCCCCTTGGGTAGACCTGTCTGGATCATCTCATCAGAATCCCATACATCCGTCCATCCCATCCGTACGCCGGTGTGGTAATAAAATGGTCTTAGCGGAGAGAGGCTGTTTGATTGCTAGTGGCCAGCGAGGCGGCTATTCAGTATAATATAATATTCCCCCTGTAGTCTGCACTTTAAACCTGTCTCACACTGACAAGCGCGCATCACCCTGTGGGGTCAGCAGGGTCTCCCATCACTGTCCAACCACCTAGTCTGACTGACGCAAATCCTATAGAATTGCCCGTTTTGAACGCGAGCACGCGTCCCCTCTTGACACTTCCAGCACGTCTGCAGATCTCCAGTAACAATATCACCTATAGAATCAATCTGGGCGCTATATTTGAGGCCCGTGGAAGCCATTGATCAGCGCTTTGATGTCACAGCCTTTCATAAATTGCGACCTTTTTAGTATTGGCATGCCCCGTCAGTCCTGGAGATGGTCGCGCGCGTGCGAGTCTCTCCAGTGGGCAGAGTGAGAGAGCGGGAGTCAGAGGCAAAGCGGTGTCACAGGTGTCAATGCAGCTGCTCCTTATTGACAATTAGGCTCCTCTGGAACCCCTGAAATGAAATAGGAGATGACAAGACCCTGACTTTGATCCTGATCTTACATCTCATTCCAGAAATATATAATCGCAGCCACGCTGGGGAATTCATTTTTTTTTTTTATTAAGAAATAAAAAACGTCAATGCCGGGGTGGATTTTTAAGGGAGGGTCATGAGAGAAGATTGGTACTATAGTGTCACTCAATAATCATTCCCATATATTTAAAAAGAGATGTCCAACAGACAGCATTATGTCTTTTATGTGCTTGTAGGCCTTTCCAAATGACACCAGGCCATCTTGTGCTATTCTTTTCTCCCCGATGCTCCAAGCAGAATGGGTTTTGAGGAGAAGGCAGCAGTCAGAAGTGCTTTAGCTTGTTAAAATTGACCATAAACAGCTCATTGTTTTAAGAGGGCCAGACACGGTCATTTGATACCAGCACTAGACTGGCTTCTCGCCCCTTAGCTATCCTGTTATTTCACTCTAGTGGTACACATGGGGTTCTACGGATGAAATATTGCCAGTATAAGGCGAGCACACACTGCTCGGGAGAGGATGTGCGCGGAGTATTCTTTTACACTAGGGGAAATGTTAAGAGCTCAGACTCAAAACTCATGGTGGATATTAGTGTTGCAGTGCATTATAACAACTTCATTTTGCTTTCATGTACAAGAATGTCAGTTGTGTCAAAGATATTTTTTTCCCTATTTGCATTTTTCTTTGAAATTGTGCTGGTAAAACAAATGAACTTAAAGCAGCATGCGGCAGAATCACGATCACTAAAAAATAAAATAAACATTTTTTATTGGGGGGGAAAAAAATTGGAGTTGTTTGTTTGGATTAATGCAAAAAAATTCTGTGAAGATAAAAGAGATGGTGCTTTCAGTACCCACCTGTCTCTTTCCACAGTGCTGTCCCTCCACACCTCCCCTCCTCTCCCTGTTTCTCTCTTTCATATTCAGCCCATCATCGGCGCGCCTGACGGCAGTCTGATGTGTTCTCAGCGTGCTCCTTTACATGCACATGTCAGCGCAGTTGAATGAGTCACCCGAACTGACAGCAGATGGTGCTCTTTGGGTACGAGAGGCCTGATCCATCCGCTCAGCCCACTCTCTATGCAATCTATCATCATTCTCCTTCTCTGTCTTCTCCCCCAAGACCACTGAGGGGACTCTGGACCACCATCCTCTGTGCCATCATTTACCTTTGAGCAGGGGAATGTCAGCCCGCTCAGCCTTGGGCTTTTTATCCAGGGAGCTGGCGGCAGCTAGTCGACGTGCAGTTTAGACAGCGATCCATGGGGCACTTCTTAATGATGTGGTTCAGTGATAAACCTGGGAAGACTGACTGACTGAAAATTGTCTCGGTGTGGTAGGAGAAGCGAAAAACAGGCACATTGGAGAGACTGCTGGAGGAAAGCATGGTGAGAGGGTAACTGAAGTTCAATGCTTTAAACTTTCAAACTTGTCTCCGTCTCCAAATGTTTGCATTAAAAAGTGTATGAATGATAGCTTTCGAGCTGTGGGGACGTTATTTCAACAAACCCTAAAGTGCTGTAGGCTAACTACAAGAACATTGTGAAATAAGGAAGCCCTATCGATCAGCATACATTAACTGAAGACACATTTTACTCAGAGGGTGTCTATAGTGTTATATAAAAGCCATAATGAATTCATTTGGGAACCTGATATACAGACAGTGTGTAGGATTTAGTTGTTCACAAGCTCTCTGACCCATTTCTGCAATGCAAATGTTTTAATATGCCAGAGTGTTGCTAGGAGCCAATCAGGTATATTGCAGTGATTAGATTAAAATCCGATTTTTTCCGTCAACTCAGCAAAGCTGTATCGGTAGTCAATTAAGATCTGTCATAATGTGATGAAGGACAGTTTGAAATGATCCCCTGCTCTGCTAAATGTATGACAAGCTACTACTAAAAGGGTCGCTGCCGTGACCTTGATTCACCAGAGGCTTTAAATACACAATCTGCTGGTTTCAGCATATGCAATATTTCTCCTAGTCTCCAAGTGAAACGTCAATGAAGTGTGTCTGCAGGCGCCTGTGCAGACAGTTCCTTATACATTTCCCATTTTCCCACACAATAGAAATCAATGCACAAGTAATTCACATATTCATTAAGAAAATATGTCCGCAGTTTTTAACCTATTTGTGAATTAGCTGACAAATTATTCCCTTTCACATTAGTGCTTTGACTGAGCGGCGGGCGGCGGGATTCAGACTCGGACACTTTTTTTTCCCACTTGGTTAATAGTCCTACTTAATACTCATCAATCATAGCAGTCAAAAAATATTGATTGCTGGCTAGATTAAATCAGAGTTATTCCACTGCGATGGCTATTACAAAGTACAGCTATTACAGTGAAATAGTTCTTGATTTACTGTGAGAGAGGATCTGCTGCCTTGTTGTACCGAGCCGTGTGGGTGCTTGTGTATGCAAGAGTATGATGAAGTGTGTGTAGTTCAATCTAGCTGATTCCATCTTTATGCAGTGTTTGGGAATACATTTTCTTTTACCACAGCGTGTATCTGCATTTCCATTCACCACCTGGAGCTTTATTACAAAGTAAGTATGCATAAGAATCAACTTTGTTTTGTGAATGCAAGTTTTTTTGTTTTTTTCAGGGACCCCATGAGGCGGATGTTGCACTGTATGACTACATCTTTGCATAATGTGGATGACCTATGAGCGTGTGTCAGAGGTGATGTCATCAGAAATACTCATGGTCGCATTAGTAAGCGAGGACTAACACCTGCGATTCTCTGGTTATATCTCCAGTGGCCAGATGGGGCCACTGAAAACCGTGGGTGGGCAAACCAAAACCAAAAGCCATGACTGAATTTTAGGAATTCTGTTCTGCTGTTGTAGAAGCCTTACAGTTAATAATATGAATTATCTGATGTGCATGGACCAATACTGGTACTGTTAACATTTTGAGTTCCACAACAGCCCTGTTTTAATGTGTTGTCCTCCTTTTCCTTAAAAAGACAAATACAGTTTTAATTTGAAGGAGTACATCGATCATAAGGAGCAAAACATTTACTGGGAACAGGCCTACGTTTAGGGAAGACTTGTGGGTACCCACAGTACCCATTATTATTTAGATATCTTGAGGTATGAGTTCAAGGGACCCCTTTGAAAATGGCCATGTAGGTTCTTCTCTTACCAAAATTTAGCCTACTTTGGAGGGTTATTTAGCCAACAAGCTATGTTGGCATGGTTGTTAGCATTTACAAGCGGACCAGATCAAAAGCCTTCCGTAAGAAAGCTGCTCTTGATTGGTCAGAATTTCCATGTGGGAAAAATCCAGGAAGTAAACAAAACATTGAAGAAGAGTACAATTGCAAGATAAATGGGCCTTGATAAAATATAAATGGGTGAGTCATAATAACATTCACCCCCTGTACACTTGTCTTAAATGTTGAATTTAATAGAGAGCAAAATCATTTTTGTACCAGGCTGTAAACATGTTTATGTCTGCTGTACAGTTGGGCATTTTTAGTGGAGGTCTATGGGGATTTACTCTGTTTTGGGGCCAGCCTCAAGTGACCATTTATTGAACTGCATTTTTGGCTTCACTTTTCAGTCTCAGAGATTGCAGCTTGGAATAAACTAATATGTGGCAGTTTGTGTTGAGAAACAATGATATTCTCCATCTGCTGTATTCTGTTCTCTGCCACACTGGCAGTATGGATCCACGCTCTGCTGGAGATGTACTGTCTGCCCCGTTTGACCTCTGTTGGCTCCATCACCAGGGAGTTATGAAAGCCCTGTGAGTAGTGGGCCTGTTCTCGGCTGCAGTTGTGTGAGCTAAAACGCCTTCAGACAGGTGCTGCAGAGTGTGCCTCAGTGCACTGAAACAGCTGGGGCCGGTGATCAGCGCTCACTGGAGATGACATCACCTGACAAGTGTTCATCTGACTCATCTCCCGCTCTCTGGCTTCATCTCAGGCCCCTGACACATGCTTCACCTCGGAGGCACCCGCACAGGAAAAGGAGGGCCGGACAGGACGAGGGCTGGGCCGTAGCTGCAGGCGTTAAGTTCAGTCATGCTGCTGCACTATTTGCCAAGATCATGTAAAAAGGAGGTGAGGTAAGAGGGCAGAGGCAGGTGATGCAGTCTCACTCATCATCACACTTTGACAGGTGCGATGCTTTGCTTCAGTGCACCAATAGCCCTTTAATATCTCAGAGAAGAATGCTGCACTCAATGTATCATATATTAGGGCAGTTAGAAAAGAAATAAGCCGGACACAAAGGGCAATTAAACTAGAGGAGTCAAGAGTAGGAACAAGGCTATTCCACTTTAGTGTGTAGGGTTGTGAATCAGGGAAGGTCCATCCCTGCCTAGGACATAAAACAGTGATCTCTTTAATTACCTAGCATAAAATCCACAGTATAATATTCTCACCCCAGTATTATACAGGACTGGAGTCGTATGATTCTCTGGAGGTGACTGTCTCGTACTGTGGCAAGGGGAAAGATGAAGGTAATGTAAATGGATGGGCTCTTTTGTAGGTTGCTGTAAAAAGCAATCAATTAATTTGGTAATTTATACATTTCGGTAGAAGGTGAACTGGATGGAATATGTGATTTGCCATTAAACTGTCCAACACATCATTCTTAACTTTAGATGCATGCGCCGAGTGTCTGCTGAAGGTGCTCTGCATTTTCACAACACATTTGCAGCTGTGTGACATCGCTGTGGGACCTCCCTGTGATAAATAATAAAGGCGCCCAAAGTGAAATGAAAGAATGTTACATAAGCATACTCTTTAATTTCAACACATCCTGCAGATTAGAAAATAAAAAGATCAGTGTAGCTCAAATTAAATATGGTAAATGTATATAAACAGGATATCTGCCATTCTTTAAAGTCTTAGAATGTCTTTGTTTATTGATTTAAGGCCTTAAAAGTCATTAAATACTCTTAAATTTGAATTTGGAAGGTCCTAATTGCTATAAACATGTTATTGAACTTTATTTATTAGTCTTTTAATGAAATTTTTGTCAAAATTAGCATTAAAGTCGACATATCTGATGTTACAAATCTTTAAACTGTCAGCAAAATATTGGGGCTGCCACTAATAGTCGACCAAACGTTCGTAGACCAGAAAGGTCATTAGTCGGCAAGATTTCATTGGTTGCTTAGTCGCAGAAAAAACCCAAGACAAAACAAAAAAAAACAAACAAATAACGCATTTAAAACAACACATTTCCAGACGGTTAAAGATGTGGCATGTGTACCACCCCTAATTTCCAGGGCTGGTATCTGCGGTTATTTCACAGGCTAGTTAATAACATGTCGGGCAGGAAATCCAAAGTGTGGGATCATTTTGAGAAGGTGAAGGACGAACCCAAGGTGATATGTAAACTCATCTTCATTGGTCGACTACAAACATGACGTATCATCTGAAACATGGAAGTAGCTACATGCCCATTAGCCCACAGTATCATTAACAGATGTGCACTTGTAGATAAAATAAAGGCCTATATTAATGAAGGTTCATTAGTACGGTTTTGTATTTCTCTCTCACACCTTCAACTCAAACCATTGTGTTGCCCCGCCCAAAATATACAATTTAATAATTAAATTATTGTAAACATGTGGGCGACTATTAGACTAATGGCCCTAAATGACAAGTATTGGTCAACGAAGAAAATTCTTAGTCAGGGGCAGCCCTACAAAATACAGATAAAACTGACTCACCCTCATAACCATATTTCTACACCCTACCTCTGCATGGGACTACATATATACCACCTGCAATGCTTGAATAAGAAAACAATGATTTGTCCAAAATTTAGTCTGAAATTTGGTTAAAAATTATTTTGAAAAGCTCTTACAATCATTAAATTCAGTGTCTGATTATATAGAAACTGTACACAAAGTGTATGCTGATGATTAGTACAGTAATCATGCTTACGATAAAGATGATGATGCCTCATAAAATCATAGTGGAGGTGTTATTATTGCATTGGTTCCTCAGCCTCTCTGTTCCATAGCGCATCTGATAAGTGCATGCTGGTGCCGCGCGAACAGCATTACATCATCCTGCTCCTTCCCGGCAAAGTGAGCCGTGGCACGATGAGATCAGAGCCCCCTTGTTATCCCAGTAGCAAAGCAGGCTGCTGCAGGACCTAAAGGATCCTCTCCCTGCAGTCAGGGAAATATGTGAGACGCTGTTTGTCTGTGGCCCACACAACCCCCCCAAAAAACAGAGCTCGGCTCAGGTTCATCCACAGGTGAAGCCTCTATTTCAGGTGCAGAGCAGGGAAAATCTGTAGAAGGCTTTAAATACACGCGCATACAGACAGATAGGCGAGAGCATACACAGACGCTTGGAAACTTGCAAATCCCCCCAAAACACCCCATGGTGTTTGCTGTGTGATCACAGAGCATACAAATCATTTTCTACATCAAAGACTCCTTGTAACATAGAGAGCTTATTCAGTTTAAGTCTTTTTATATCTTTGTGAATTACCCCCAGTTTCACTGCAAACACAAATCCAGACAGAGCACTTTCATTTATTGCTTAGATTCACTTTGTTGTATAACAAAAACAGATTTTAGCCTCATAGCTGGCTCCTAATGAAGATTTAGCTCTATCAGATGGAAGTTAGTCTGGGCTCTGGTCTGTGTCCTTCCCCTCTGGGTCACCAAGTGCTCAGCTGCCATTTGGGATTCAGGCATATGAAGATGAATGGACAGATGATCTGATTCTTGCGGACCTAGGTGACTCCTGCCCCGGCTACGGTTACACAGTCTCCACCCCTCCGACTGTCCTCCCCGCACCCCTTCTCCCATTCTGGTTATCCTGTCGGTGACACCGTAATGATGACAAAGACTAACCAGTAAACAGCAGCATCCAGCACCACAGAGGACCCTTTTATGGCGCAATGAAAGTGAGGGATGAAGCATGGTTGTCATCCAGGGGAGCGCCAGCAAATCACAGCTCAACAGTCAGGCAGTGGAGTGGAGATGACCGCGGCGGCGCTGGCATTGAGTTGAGCTGTTTGTCAACAATCAGTCTATCTGTCAGCGTAATGCAGCGCAACAAATTAGCTCTGCCACCAGTCTCTGTCCGTGGCCAAGTGCTGGGGGAAAAAAAAGAACTGTGTCACGGCTGCTGGGAGCCGAGAGCCTGCTCACACACCGTGGTATGACTTGGTCTTACTAGTGAGGGGCTGATCCTGCTTTAAAGTGGGGTTTGATTTACAGTTTGAACAAGTTTTACACTTGGAAGTGGAACATAAATACCTCATTACATCAAATATATTGTGAAGAAATTTGTTTTGTTCAACATTTTTGGCCTTTGTATGTGAAACAGCGGCTTAATATACATGAATATCAATAACCAGGTTACCAGCAGGTGCATTTTGATATCCTTCCCAGTGATTGATGGAATATCGTGAGAGTTAACATAGAAACTGCATTTGGCACAATCCCCAAAAGCCTATGGTTAACAAGATACATGTCCCAACTATTAGCATCAGGGCTCAACGTTAACGCTTGCAGGGACAAGTAAACTTTATGTTCAGGCAAGTGGAATACCTCATGCAGTTTTCTTACGAGGCAAGTAAACAAAAATGTGTCTGACTTTAATGTAACATTATGTGAGTCCAGTCTTTTTTACTAGCCCAAATTTATTTTGACAAATAAATGCCTCTCAAATTTAGATGCCTGGTCTGGTTGCCAAGCATTTAATGTTTATATAGATGTTCTTCAGATGTTTAAAAGCGGGTTGTTGGCAGCCTCAAATTATGTGTCCATTCCTCGATTACCCTGCAAGCTGTTCACACTCCTTTCGTCGGTAAGGTTCCTCAAATCAAAAGAATCAAAAGGGTTTTTCATAAAAATGAATCCAAGTTGTGAGTATTGTTTAATCAGGATAAAGTGTTGTGTCGGTAACTCATGTTCTCTTTGAAGCACTGTCTATCGGAACTAGATCAAATGATCGATTCATAATTGATATATTTTCTGAAGCCTAATTTTTAAACAAGTAATATTCATATTGGTTTATATAGCTAATTTGATTATATTTCCCCATGTTTACTGAGCACTTTTGTATGAAAGGAATTAAAGGCCTGTCTCATACAGACGCCTGTCCCAAATTTAGGCCCAGGCTACTATTGAAGTTTTACAGTAAATTGCGCATTATAATGCTCAAGTGCAGCTTCTCTATCTGAGCTGTACGCATCTGTCTCAGCACCAAGAGTTGAACACTGATTAGAAAAATCTTACATATTGAACTCAATTGATTTTAACCCTATGGCTGACAATGTCGTCAACTAATCTGGTACGCTGCATGTGAGACTTGCTATTTTTTGCCCAGATACTAACGTTCATGGTTATGCCTTTCCAACTAGGACTCTGTCGCGTTTGTATCCCTTTCGGATCTTTGTAATCGAGGCTTGAACTGCAGTGTCTTTTTGGAGACTTCGAAAATAAATTATTCATTTTCTTGTGATGAAAATCCTTTTTTTTTTTAGCCACCCACTAACTGTCCACTTAGGTTGAGTCTGTCAGCCAATAAAAAGCTGTGTTGAGGACTGTGTGGGGGATATTTAAGGTAGAACTGTCCCAGTGATTCCCAGTGACAAATTCTCCACATCCCTGTTTTCCTGCAAGGCAATATTTAAATACCTATGTGCACTTTTTGCTACAGCCACCAGGGGTGCCAGTGAGCCCCCTGAACCAATTCAAACTATCTCTTTTGTAATTTCCTGATTATCTGGTGCTCTGGACTTGTTGATCTTTTTTCAAAACATTCAGTGAAGAGGATGAATTAAAAAATGCAGCCTGACAGCTTGCGGATAACCAAATGTGTTTTTTTTTTTTTTCTCCTTTCACGCCCCAGTTGCCCATGCACTGATGCCTACTTTTCCCTTTTGTCGCCCGTCCCATGCCAAGTTTCAGCAGCTGTGACAACACAGGGACCAGAGTCTTAAAGAGATATATTGTTAAACACAAACCCGTCACGCACGCTGCCATTCAAACACTCCGTCTAACTAGATTAACATGTTGCCAACACTCTCAACTTGCATACTTCTCTGCTGTGGGCAGAGGGAGCAGGGGGCAGTATAATGACCTCATGCAAAATGACTAGCATGTGCACGCTGTGCTCAGCACTGCGCATGCATGCACACACTCAGTGGCCACGCAGGGACACAGGCACACACGAGCACACACACACACACACACACACACACACTCTGCTTTTTCTTCATGTGCATGAAATCAGTGCTCAGACACTGTGGCCACGCTTGCAGTTGTACCTTTTCAGTGCTTTTACCATTGTTGAGTAAAGCGCCATTGTGAGCCCAAAAAGGATTAGAAAGCAGGGAATAAAGAGCATGCTGCACACATTTCCAAACTCCTTTAAGAAGCTGCCCACAGTGATACAATACACTATTGCCAGTACACAATGTGAGCGAGAGCTTTGGGGGGGAGATGTAATCCCTCAGGTCACCAGTTACACATGGTAAGACATTCTTAAACACACACACACTCAACCTTGTATTTTGTAGCGAGGATGTGTGTGATTTAATCTGTATTGTCAAGTGCGGGGTGGCACATAGTTATCAATATTAATCATCAGCAGAGCATATGGTCCTCAATCACTGCTTGATTAATCAATATATTGACATTATCACACCTGCGTAAGATAAATCACCCATGAACATGAGCTTGTTGTGCAGTTCATTCAATATACATGAGGGAATCATTCAAGAGGCAACATCCCCGCGGTACAACTGAGGACGGCCTGAAGGTGATGCAGCATGTAGGAGGTGTGTGTGTGTGTGCGTGCGCGCGCTCGTTTTACCGATCACCAGAAACACACACATGCACTGGAGGAGACATGCATGCAGCACAGGAGACAGCATGTGGAAATGCATGCTCCGCTCTGATGACATCACCGTCTTGGCTAGGTAGCAGGGGCATTTTCCATAGGCTGTCCTCTGTTGCTGTGGAGAGGCCTGCACCAATCCCCTCCCCTTCATCCTTAATGTATACAACACCGGCTCCATGAATGATCCGTGACATCACTTCCCTGGGCCGATCCAAAGTCAACATTATGCGACCCCCCCCCCACCACCACCACCACCACCACCACCACCATCAAACCCCTTCTTTCAGCTTTTGAATCACCTGATGCGAGGTGTTTAGGGCTATTTGTCGCGTACTGTGTGAGCAGAATACTGAGCGGGCCTCATGGGGCTCCGATATGACATGTGACAGCCCCATCATCTGAGGGTGTTTATGTTAACTAAGCATTTCCATTTAGCTCAATCTCTCAGTCCTGGCTCGTACCTATAATAAAGGTGTTCCGCATGTCAATTTGTTTGGGGATCTTAAGCATGATACAGTAAACATTGAATGCAGCAGCCCGGAAAAGAATTGACCAGCTTTGTATACAGTCTGTGATTTAACACTGAACAGAGCTCATAGGAAAAGCCGGGCAGAGAACTGCTGACAACACTCTCCATTACTCCAGCCTCTCTGCAGTCCATGCACAGTACATGAAGTGTGCATGCTATAAATCCTCGGCTGTTTTGCTCGATACCCATACCTGACACCAGCTGAAGATCTATACCTGTCTTGAAATGTCTCTCGACCCCCCCCCCCCTTGTCTCAATAGCCATGTCCCCTGGTAGACATTTAAAGAGGCGTGGGCAGCTAAAGCATTCTTTCTCCGGGGCTTTCGGAGAAGAAAGAGTTCAAGAGGTCAGAGATATGTGTTATTTTCCCACCGGTGCGACTCTCGGGATGTGTCAGAGCCGTGTGTCAGGGAATGACAGCGAAAAGAAAGACGGCAGGAGAGGTAGATCTGGCAGACAAAGGCCAGACTTCACAGAGAAAGCTTGAGATCAATGGATTGGCAGGCTATGCACCCTGTGCTCGCGTACACACATGTGCACACTCCCAACAAACACTCAGTGCTGCGGTTTGATGCTAAAATTGACCTATCTGGGGCCCGTCAGTGAAAACTTGAGAAAGACGCACAGACAAACATATAAACAGACACACGGAAACACAATCAAATGAAACACTTCCACCTCTATACCTCGCTCAGTACGTTCAGGTTGCTTCTCAGCAGTCCCCCTCCGAAGCTTGTCATCTTGACGAATGGATCTGAGTAACTGTCAATTAAAATGAAATCCCATCTGTGGAGTAGAATGAGGAGGACACATTGAATCAAACACACACAAACACAAACACACACACACACACACACACACACACACACACACACACACACACACACACACACACACACACTACAGTTCTGGAGATCAGTGTAAGCTCCTGCCCAGAGACTGGGGTTGATCCACACGCTGGGCTTCATATGGGCAATACATCAAACAGACAACATTATCCCTGACTACACCTCTGAAAACTTCAACATGATTAATTATAATTAATTAGTAAAATGCAACGTGTTGGCTAATTTATCATATTTGCATTATTCAAAATCCATCATCAAAATGTAGCCAGCAGCAGGCCCTCTTGTTTTTTTCTTTTATTATTATGTTGCAACATAGTGCTAAATCAGCAAGTTGCAATTTGTGCATTTTCACTCACTCCCCAGAGATGACTCCAGACAGTCGTTCGTAAACAATTTAGTTTCAGCCTTTGTGGAATTCCAACTTGGACTAAATGAATCTGTTTATGATGCGCGCGTGTGTGTGGCTGCTAATTCATTTTAAAGCACATTTGTCAGTTATATTGATTACTGATTGACATCCTGTGACCTTGCTGAATAAGGTGCTCTGTGCTGTTTAATAAAGTAAAGCATTTACATGTCTCTAAGACTGTTTCTGATACTGTGTTTTATCAAAGAAAAAGTTGAGCTGCCATCATTAAGCTTCATGAATATTGCCTGAAGTTATCCTATAAGCATTTATAAAGAGTCTGCAGCTGGTTGCACAAAACCCCTTTAGTTAAGATTTGCCTTTAAGTGCAAGTTAAGGTGTCAGAACACAAAACGGTTACTTAAGTATTAAAGGTTTTCTCCCTGTCTTGGTCTTATAGATAAGGACAGTTTGAAGTTGGTTAAACTGTTGGACAAAAGACCTTAGCACCAAAGTAAGGAGAAAAACTCAAGGTACCCCTGACTCTTATCTTAAGCACAACATGGCCAAGTTTATAGCGATAAATGAAGAAAATGTGCGCATCCTGAGAAGATCAGTTGATTTTACACTATAGATGTAACCAGCAGTGAATTCATGATTTGTCTGACCGTCTAGAGTTGGATCACTCTACTTTCCGCAGCTGGGCACTTCCAGCCCCTTTGCACTGTGACTGCGGTACTGCTGTCGACAACAGGAGAATGTTTGGCACTGCGTTGCTTTTCAGCATTAGTACTTTGGTGACACCTATATCCACCTCTATGAGATTGGAGAAGCAATCCTGGGAAAAATGATCATTGTAAACTGCGGCTTCAGGCCAGAGATCACGGTCTGGTACCCCCAGTGCTTGCAACCACTGGCGCCGAAATGTGAGGCCAGCTGGAAAGCGGTGCAGTCCAGAGGTGTTTCTGCAGCTGGGAAAACAACAGTGCCAACCCATTTTGCAAAACTAACTAATAAATACCAAAACTGACCGACCAACTAACCAACCAACAAAGCAACCATCTAACAAACTGTAAGTAAATAACATTAATGCTAGTGGATAATCACAGTCGCTACTCTCAATCCACGTAATCCGCTCAATCTACCACTTGCCACCACTTGGCTGGTGACGAAAAGCGGCCTCTGAAGGTGTACGTCACTTGGCACCAGAACAGCCAATAGCAAATTTAATTTGCAATAGCCAGATTTCAGCCTGTAGAGGGCAGTCACTGTGCGTAGCTTTAACATTATGTGGATGGGTTTCGTTACTCTTTAATAATTGCTTTATGGTTTTATGCTACAAGATCTTTCCAGTCAGTAATAGTAATTTTTCCTCACATGTGCTTGTTTCCTGTTATTTGTGGCTCAAATTAACTTTTTAGTATCCAGAAGTATAATCTTTCCTCCTCTGAACACTTTGGTTTTATTGACTTTTTTCTGCCATTATTTTTGTTTTACGATTTATTGGCAAACTTTGTGAGAAGCAAACAACCTGTCCCCATGGAAACTGCAGAATTTTACTGCTGTAAAATCTCTTTCAGTTCAGTAAATACCCAACATTTTCATAAAAGTAGTTGGTACCTTAAAAATAACTTGTTTCATATTTGCTGAAACTGTCTCTATATTAAATCAAATTTAATTCATTGCCTTGTAGTGACTCTAATGGCCTCACTGCATGTGAACGAAAACAACCAATCTGAGCTGGAGTCTTTAACGCAGCTGTCAATCATGTCGATCACGACCAAAGATCTGTTGTCAAACTGTCAAACCAGACAGCACAGATCAAATATGATTCTAGAGTCTGTAACTGCATTGCCTATTTCTTGCTTCAAGTGTTTACAGAAACATATTTTAGTGTACTGTTTAGCTGTAAAGTGAGAAAGATGGTCCAGCAGGTGGGTGGGTCACAAAGTTTCTCTTTTTGCAGCTAAACAGTACACTAAAATATGTTTCTGAAAACACTGGAGTTGAGAAAAAGGCAATGCGGTTACATATTTGATCGGTGCTGCCTAGTCTGACAGTTTGACCAAAGGTCATGGAGTGATTGACATGACTGACAGCTGTGTCAGAGAATCCTCGACTCCAGCAGGCAGTAGGAAGAGGAAGGGCAACCTTATGTTCCCCCCACAGACTATCTGTTTCATGTACTTCTTTCAGAGTATAGTGAATATACTTTTTTTTTCATATTTCAAAACATTTGATTTAAGGTTTTAAGGTTGGGCAGACACATCCCACAGCACCACATAGTATACATCAGTTACAAACAAACAAACTAGACATAACCCTGAAGTGATTACAGTAATACCTTACATGATACAACAGCTCTTCCCTCCTATCCCCCACCCATCCTCCTATCCCCAATATTTCCTTCCCATAAATATTTCTAAGGCCGGATGTGGGCGGGGCAGCCTCCTTCCATTTGAGCAAGATGCCACACCTCTCCGAGAGCAAAGCAAAAGTCACCCTACGATGCTCTGCACATGTCAGGTTGGGGTTGTCTCCACTAGCAAAGCCAAACAACTAAGGAACACTCCTAAATATGTCCCTCAGCTAAGGGGAAAAAAAGCCTTAAGGGTCATACTGCAGGAGAAAAGTTAAGGTGTTTTGTGCAACCATCCACTGGGGCTGGACAATCTATCAATATTATATTGACATCATGGTATAGGACTAGATATCGTCTGTTGCCTTACTGTGGTTTTAAAGGCTGCATTACAGTAAAATAATGTAATTTTCCGACTGTACTAGCTGTTCTGTTATTTGTTATAGTCAACTCTATAATGTCACTGATAGATATCGAGGTTTTTGCTATGAAATATCGTGATAGTGGATTTGCTCCATATCTCCCAGCACTTGTGGTAAGCTGCTTAAAGTATTCCCTTTTTAAAGTGGAACCAAATGACAACCATACATTACTAATGACTGCAGCTGGGACTCCAGCCAATCCCGTTTATGCAAAATCATCACTATATGATTGAGACCAAAAGTGGTGGTGAAAGTCAGTAGGCAAGCCTCATTACCCCAATTAATGGCAATTCTTATTGCATAAGCAAAACTCATCTGAGGGTAGAAGTCAATACCTTTGTCATGGTTATGATAATGGCCTTAAATGCTCATCTGTAGTGATATGCACAGGGAGAACTTTGGAGCCTGACACTGAAGGACATCAATGCTGCAATATAGGTAATTAAAATGAGTGCATCTCGGCCATTGCAATTAAACAGGGAAAAGTGTGTCAGGGCCTGTGTATGATTTGTGTCATTAATTTTCATTACCAAGTGTTTATTAACCTTTTTATCTTGTGTAGTCCTGACGGTGGTCCGCTCTGTGTACATCACGACCGTGGATGTGTGTGTGTGTGTTTGTGTGTCTCCTGGTATTTCTCACCGCCTACAGAATGTTCCGATCATGGGAAATTTCATGTGCGGTCCAGGGAACTGTAAATGTTCATGTTTTTAATACACAGAGCATTCATCAGCGGCAGGAAACTGCGCGGCATTAGCAGGCGGTCCAATGAAGGAAATATTATGGCTCGTAATTAAATTTGAAATTAAGTGATATTTCATCTCTTCTCATTAATTAGAAAAGAGGTCTTCTGTGATATAATTATTTATTTCCAGCAATGGGAGAGGACAATCGTAATCCTCTTGTGTGAGGTGTTATTAAACAGCAGGTGAAGTGGTGGTGGTTTTTGAAATTTGAGATTTATTTGTCGCACTTTGCCGGTTCTTCGTCTTCTCTTGCGTTGTTTAAGCGAGGTTCCAGAGATTTCCTGAGCTCAGGGCCGTCTATTTTTGGGTATTAACAAACGTCAAGCTGATAACATCCAAGGCGTGATCCTGATTCAATAGACTACAGGACGAAAAACACAATTGAAGGGGATCTGTTAGATGGCACTCGCATTAATCAGGCTATAATGATATTACGCCACTTCCTTTTTGTCCATCTGAGAGGGAAAAAATGTTGCTCAGTGGTGATCACTATCAAAGCTTAAAGCAGCAATCCCTGTTAAAGATGCATAGAGGTATGGATAGTGGCTGGTAAGGGATTAAGAACACAATCTCTCATTCTGGCCCCATACATTCTTGGTAATGTCAAGAGGGGATCTGGGGAATAAATACCTTTGCCCAGATACATGGATACCGATGCCACCCCAGTCACCTGGCCTTAACTTTGATCAGTAATTTTCTAGTAACGAGATTTCTCTGATTTCATTAAATAGTCATTTCGCACCTGGAAGCCCAAGGCTTTGCCGTGAGATCAATGATCTAATCACGTTACCGTTAAGCCAATTGGCTTGAAAGTCCTTTGTGATATCCCTTTACTGTTTTAATGACTTAGTTCAGATTAAACAGGTTTTAGGAGCCAGGGATTAAGGGACACATCCATTGAGGTGGAAAAAGCTTTTTCTGATGCATAATTTATTGCAAAGAAAGGGAAAGGATTAACGAGGGCCATGTGCCCGCCACTCAACATCCACTGGTCAGTGATTAGAAGCGAGGCCTCTGGACGGCAGAGACAGCACTGGCATTAAAATATTTTTAATATTGTCTGTTCTTCCTTTTGTAGTCAAAAATAAAACTTTAATGAAAAATAACTTTTTTGTCATAATTGCTGAAACTGTCACTGTCTCCTGACAATAGTACATGAGGCAGATAATCCTTGAAAAAAATAATATTTCTCTGTCTCCTCCTCCTGCTCATAATGGCATTTGCAGGAATACAGCTCTCTAACGTAGCTGTCAATCATGTCAATCACTGCTCGGTCAAACTAGGCAGCGCTGATCAAAAATGAATCAACATTTTGTTACTACATTGAATATTTCTCACATCAAATGTTTTCAGAAACATAATTTAGCACGCTGTTTTGTAAAATGATAAAGTTTGCTTAATTGTGGCCGGGTCTTAAAAGTTCTCTCTTTACAGCTAAACAGTACACTAAAATATGTTTCTGAAAACACTGGACGCAAGAAATAGGCAATGCAGTAAAGAGTAAAGAAACTCTTATCACCATAGTCAGATGATAAATAACATTTTGAAGCTTGTAAAAGTATTATAATAAGCTAGCAGCTAACACATGTCAGCGGCACTCTGTAACAAATAGGTTACACTAGTAACAAGGTAGAGTCTTGGATTGTGCACGTTTGTCTGATTTTAAATAAATAAAGTCCTGCCTTTCAGAATATTAAATCCTCTTAAAACCCACCGGGTCACAACCGGTGACCCGTTTGAGCTAACATAAGTCTAAGTGGCTGAGCATCCTGCATCAAAATATATGACATTAAATATTCAAACATTTGTCAATATGTACACAATGTTAGCTTAGTTAGATTCTCAACAGTTCAACGGTTCAGTGGCCTTTACGGAAACAAGGAGCACCAAAGTATCATTCATTCAGATGTACCTGCATGGTAAGAGAGACAAAAAAAAAAAAAATCTGACTTCCTAGCTTTGACACGGTCATCAAGTCCGACTGTGGGTCCTCAGATCAAAGTAATCAAAAGGATTTTAAGGAAAGGAAATTAATCCAGTCATGAATTTTGTCATGTGAAGTCCATTGCTAACTGTACGTTAACTTCATCCGTCAAACAAACCACGGTTCTTTCAGCATAGGTTCCTTGTCTTTCTGCAGTGTTGTTGGGTATTTTTCTTTTTGTTCCCGTGCTGGCTACAGAATCAAAATGTCCTCAAGCTTTTCTGTGTGTTGTTGTTTTGTTTCTTTATCCTGGGGCACCTCCTGAAGTACAGTATGCGCTCTCAGTTTGGAGGGCCAATGGGCTCTGTCAAACTTTGCAAATTTTGAAGGTCTTTTTCTTTAGATCATAGCTTTGTGAAAGTTAATATGTAACGGGACGTATTTGGCTTAATATTTAGAGTACAAAAACAATGTTTATATCGTTAGAAAGTTAAAATCTAATTGTTCCAGCAATGCATAGAACTCAATGTATTTAATGGTCATTGTGACTGAAAATGATAGAGCAAGTAATATTTGATCAGCACTGCCTAGTTTAACAGTTCGGCAGCAGGTGATTGACATGATTGAGAGCTCTGTTGGCCTTGATTGGTTGATTCGTTCAGGTGCGAAGGATTCTTGGAAATGCCAGTTGAAGCACTATAAAGAGTCACAGTACATGATCTGTCTCATGTTCTACTGTCAGGATGTAGTGACACTTAATCAAATCTGACAAACACTTTTATTACTAACTACAGCTTTAAAATTGATGCTCCAAGTGTCTCAGAGCTCCCGTTTGCCCCTGTTGGTTCGTGACTCACCACTTCATCTTCACAGAGCAGCAAGAGATGTGTTCAAGCCCTTAATGAGTCAACATCATTAACCAGCAACCCCCAAACAATGATTTACTAACCAGATACAGTAGTGGGTGATGATTGCCTGACTCAGTGAGAGATCCACAACATCTAATTTGCACAATTAGCGTTTTATTAGTCACGTACCTAACTTACCTGATGGCTGCCTGAGGTGTTACAATTAATATGGAAATGGCTCGCTTCATAACATCCTGCTTTTTAGTGCTGCATTCGAATGCGAGAGGCAAACACGGAATAATCCAGACATTGTTTCAGAAATAAAGCACATGATTTTTCTGTCCAAGAAAGCTGCAACTCATCTACCATCCATTTAGTCGTAGAAATGTCTCATATGTGAGGACTGCTGCATTTCTCCCGCAGACAGAGTGTGTGCTTGTTGGCCCGCTGGCAACATGTGTTTCTTCAAACTACCTCATGTACGGTTGGCACCGAGAAAACATGTAAATAAACATAATAAAACGCCGCAGAGTCACATCTGCCAGTGAAAAGGAATAGCTCCGCTGGCACGAGCCCCACTCCCGTAGCTTTGTGAAGGTTCTAAAAAGTTAATTATGAATTGGAGACATGTGGTTGAACACTTTCCAAACATATTTTGTCTCTCGCTGCCACGCTCCTCTCCTCCCTGATTTTTCTGGCGGTTGCTTCATCCTCTTACCAAAAACTGTCTTTTTTCTCTCTCTCTTCCAGCCCTGTTTTATTTCTTCGCTGCGGTAATCTTCCTCAGGCTCCTCAATTATGTGTCCATGGGCAGGAAGAGCCATTTGCTCCTGCTTGAATACCGTGAATAGCAATAACGGCGCTTCAGAAACACATTACCAAACACAATTAGAGCAGACAATGCTTCTGTAACATGCAAGGCCACTAACTCACAGCCCTGTAAACACATATTTAGTCTTAAATGAAGTTTATTCTGTCTCCGCTGATGGGGATCTGTTTTCCATCTCTATCATAAAATGCATGCATTTCCCTCTTAAGACTCATTTTTAATGTATGTTATTGGCTGGAGTGGGAGTGTGGGGGAACGGAGGCTTTATGAAATAAGATACAAAAAAACTATAAACGCCTCTGGTCGGCTCTTTTCATGCACTTGCCGTTTGCAGATGAATTGCCACTCTGTTGGCCTGAGGATACCAAAGCTGAGTTTTTTTTAAAAATTTTATTGGCTCACCTGGTGCCTATAAAAGCCACTGGAAGGCTGTTACTGTGTCAGTGACAAACGGCTGATTCACCATGCACTGACTAATCCAATGCAACCGAGAGAGGGTTGAAAAAGAGAGAGAGAAGGCCTGAGAGCTTCATCTCCTTCAGACACCCTTCTCTAGTAAAACACTCCAAACACGGCCCCGGGCTGTGCAGGAAGTGAGGATTATGAGTATACACTCTGATACTCCTCTCGCTTTGTCTGGAAGTGTGGGAGAGCTGAAGCAAGCGGTGGAAGTGAAACATGATTATGAAAGGAGTGGTAGACTAATTACACATGTTAAATGTGTGGGTCTTTTGTTATTTCTGACACAGAGATGGCAGGTTCACATATCATGACTAAAAATAACAGCTTACACAGAGAACAGGGAGAGCACCATGTTTGGATGAAGATATTTCTCATGCTGAGCATCAGCGTGTAGGAAAACTGAACTTTTCACACTAACTAGTTATTTTACTCTACAGTTACTCCTCTGTGTTTCTTGTGCAGCCTGAGGTTTATGTAACTAGTGAGTTTTCAAGTCTTTAAACAAAGACTTAATTTGTATTACAAGAAGAGAAAACAAAAGGCGTTCTGTATACGACATTCAGAGCATTAATAAAGCAGCAAACCACTATTTGCTATGCGGAGTAATGGCATCCTGAGCAGAGAATGAAGTCACACTCCTTGTTTGTGTGTTGTAATTCGAGCTACTCTGTTTTTTGTTGTGATAAATGGTTCACATGTGTATGCTCATGTATGTCAGTCTCTGTGTGTGTTTACCCAAGTGGCTTGCTTATTGGTGCCACTCTGGACTGTGCACATACGGTGGCTAGCGCTAATATAGCATCCATCCTCCAGTTATTCCCCCCACTTCCTTCGGTTAGCCTGTTAGCTGCTACCTGCCTTCATGACCATTGGGTTTTTGGTTGGAACCCAGGGTGGGGAATTCAAAGCAGTGTGGGTTTTCTCTGGATACTCCGGCTACCTCCCGCAGTCCAAAGACATGCAGGTTAGGTTAAATGGTGACTCTAACTTGGTCGAGGGTGTAAATGTGCATGTAAATGGTTGTCTGTCTCTATGTGTTAAAAGGCTAGTAACCAGTGCCTTTTCCCCCAATGGACAAAAACAATGTCTGTATACATGGCAGCTGTATATGCAAAACCTAGCGGACAGCTGTAGCCTGTAGGTTATAATACAAATTAATAATGCTACTAAATTTCTTCTCAACAAAAATCTCTCTAGGTTTGTAAACTGCCCACATACTTCCATGCGTCCTTCATGTTGGCATTGATACATCCACTTGATCAGTGGTTCACAACTGTTGTAGTGTTTTAGGGTCGTGTTTCGCTTGAACTTCGCGACACTGCCCCCACGATTTTTTGGCGGTACTGCTCTGTTTCATCCGAATATGTAAGCTTTCAGAAAACGTGCATAAATATGGACAAAAATAATGCAGAGTATGTTCTGTCATATCTGTATAGATATCTAACATTTAAGGTAAATGACCCTTTCAACTCAAATGACTATAATTTATGTGCACATGGCAAAGGAGTAAGACTAAATCTAAATCAGATGCCACACTGATTTAGGAAAGTATACAACAATTAAAAATGTAAAGTCTCTTGTTAACACACAAATGTAATGAGTATTAAAAGGTGTTACAAATCAAATCCGGTATGTCTAAGTGTAAAGGTAATTCAAGCTGCTTATTCTCTGAAAACCACGTCTGTTCCCAGTAAAAACATAATTAGTAAAGGCCGGGCTTAATCCACCTCAGGGAACATAGCCCAGGATGTACTATTAATGGAGGTGTTTTTGCTGCAGAGCACACCTGCTAATTCTGTGTTATCATATAGTGCAGGCGATTGTCAAACTGCATTATTACACCTGTCTGAGGAGCAACATACAATAGATGTGTAAGCCGCCGCACATCGCCTTCTGTCTGAGCATGTGAGCGCTTCAGCTTATCATGATTAATTATCATATCCAAACGTCCAAATGTCAGTGTTGACTCTGAGAAACAAATATGAGTGTGTCTTGGTGGTGCAGCAGAGTTTGACTCACGCAGTGAAGTTATTAATCTGTTCTCCCCAACTCATCTCATTGTCCCCTGTATAATGACAGTCTGCGTTAATTGTGACTGTTTATAAAATGGAGCTCGACGCCGGAGCCAAGCTGCGCTAATCTCATCATCCTCGTTTTCTTTCTCTGCACCACTAGGTTTGAAAATCAACTATTGATGTTCCTTATTACATTAGGTGAGCTGCTTGATGGCAACACACAGCTGCAGGCCGTTTGTATGGATATCCTATTGATCTGATTTACATATATAGAGAGTTTGTTGTTTGTTGCTGAGCAGACACTGTGTGTCTGGAAGTGAACTATTGAAAATGTGACATTCTTTGTCACTTTGAAGAGGTTTTCTTTTTTCTTTAATGCAACCGGTGACAAAAGATTTATCACAAAAGCTGCTATATTTTAGAAAAATGTATCTGCAGAGTAGCTTAAAGGGATGCTTCAGCCCACATATGACCATGTGTGTATCAGTTACTCTAGCTGTCTCCCCATGTTGAGTTTGTGAAGAAAACTGTTTTTCTTGCATGCTTCTGGTGAATGAAGAATCCAAAAACGGAGAAAATTCTTGATGAAAGGCTGCTTTCAGACCTAGAGTTGTCTTGCTTTGGTCCGACTCAGGGGCTAATTTTGTTACAAAGATGCATAATTGCTTAGAGTTGGTTTGTTTTCTCACGGCAGCATTTACAAGCGGACCAGATAAAATGCCTTGCGTAAGAAAGCTGCTCTTGATTGGATTAGTGTTTCACATTTGGCAGCAGCAAAACTATATTAAAATCTGTATCTGTTAACAAACTCTCATGTAATATAATCCAGGTCACATATATCCAGTTGTACGTTCAGGACTTCCCAAACAGATGGCCTTTTCCAACGGGGAACTGAACAAAAAGTGAAACTTAATCCATGCTCTCCTTAAAGCCAGACCGCATTGACAAAAACGGTAATTTAACCTTGACCCAATTTTACCTTATCAAACATATTTCAATATTTCAGAAAGACAAATAAAAGCTTTTTAGAGTCAAGCCAATAGAGGGCAGAAATATTGGATTTAAAAAAAAACAAAAAACAGACAGGAAACGGTGAGTGGGAAACTCCAAATCTCCAAACTGTCATTTGACCTGATACACCGAGTATACAACTCTTAACATGTTTACAGACTGATATGGTAATGTCTTTGCCCCGGTTTGCGAACTTGTGTCGAGAAACTGTGTCTTTTCTAGTCTAATGACATCGGTAAGAGAAGAGAATTCTCACATACTGCCCTACTACACTGCTCTAACACTAAACTAAAATCACACATTAGATCTTGACGACCGAATTATTCAAGTTGGAAATCTTTACTAATGTACATTGTATAATTTGTTGAGAACAAAATGATGTGACAACGGTCAATGGAAACAAAAATCATCAGCTCACTGAGGGCTGGATTCAAAATCACGCTGACAATCGAAGTAAGAAATTGAAATCACAGGCTGATCCAACAGGCTGTATGGCCCCAGCGTATGCACTCCTGACAACATCTGGGCATGCTCCTGATGAGTCAGCAGTTGGTGTCCTGGGGGATCTCCTCCCAGACCTGCATCAGGGCATCATTGAGCTCTGACAGTCTGTGGCATTACTTAGCGGTCTTGGATGCGGCAATACTTAACGTCCCATAGGTGCTCAGTTGGATGTAGGTCAGGAGAACCAGTCAACAGAATCTATGCCATCGTCATCCAGGAACAGCTGACATTGTCCTGCACCAGGAGGAACCCAGGGCCCACTGCACCAGCATAAGGTCTGACAGTCGCTCTGAGGATTTCATCCTGGTACCTAACAGAAGTCAGGGTACAGTTGGCTATGACATAGAGGTCTGTGTGACCCTCCAAGGCTGTGCCTCCCCAGACCATCACTGACCCACCGCCAAAACAGTCATACTGGATGATGTTACAGGCAGCATTATGTTCACCTTGTGTGAACATAATGCGTGCAGATGTCCTCTTCTCTTACCTATGGACAGTTTCCTCCTATGTTGCTGTCTACAAGTAATTGAAGGTTTGCATGAGCCTCCACAGTCTCGTCTGATGACAGTCATTTTCTGTACTGCATCTCAAATGTCTCGACAAAGCCATTAAGATGGTTGGATTAAACATAAATCAAACATAAGAAAGCAAGGAAACTAAGAGTGTTTCGCATGTTAAGTTCTCATCAACCACTTGAGTTTAAAGCATTCAAGCGTTAAGACAGTAAAATCCTGCACAATATACTGTATAGACACTTTTAGACGCATATTTAACTTTGCATTAGTTTGCTGCTGTGATCTGTTGCTAGTTGTAAACGATGCTGCCCTAATTTCATGGCTTTCCGGGGCGAGCGGAGGAATCCTGCCTCATTTGTCTCTAATTTGTTCCCAGTGCACATATGAGAGGGGTTATAAATACATTAGTCCTCTCCATAGCGCAGCGCGCTGGGGGGCCGCCGGGCAATCAAGCAGCTTGCTGTACGTATAGTGCTGCTTTTTACCCAGTCCAACAGTGGCGGCGTGGAGATGGGACAGCATGTACCATCTACCTCATGCAGTGACTGTAAGCAGGTTGCGCCGTCCCAGAGGCAGGCTGCCTGCGCTGTGCATTAAAGCCTTGAGCGTTGGACAGATCGGATGCGAGCCGGTGCAATAAAGGGAACTGTGGGCCATGGAGATACAAAACTACTCATATCTCTCATCCCCCTGATGTAATCCACCGGTGGTTTGAGTCAGTGGTGCGGAAACATCAATTAAAACATGACGATTATCACTAAATTTGTCATTAGCCCTGAGGAGCAAGCAGCCACGGCCAGAATTTCTGTCTTTTCTCTTACAGACTCACACAGAGTATTGCCTGCGGGACTTTACAGAGCGAGAGATAGGTCTTAACTTGTTCTCCACTTGGGAGAAAATCAAATCCTGGTGCATTTTCATCAGCTGTCAGTGTCAGACAGATATTTCTGCCGGGCTGGGCAGGAAATTAGGCTATTAAGCTTTTCACAAGGCCCTCGTCATTTTGCCTGCTTTCCTACAGATGTTCTATCAAAGTAAGTCATTGTAACCATCTATCTTTCCCGTAACTAAATATCTTCTTTCAGTCGACCCAAAAAGCTGTCCAGTTCTTCCCTGTCTCTTTTGTTTTCTCTCCTCTCACTCTCTATCTCCCTGTCGCTGTCTGCTGATTTCTTGGCTTAATTTGCGCCTGCTTTGGGTTCAAGCGCAAAATCAATTCCAAAGAGGTCAGCAGGGGTCAGTGGCCAGGCCAGAGCCAGAGCAAAGTGGATTACTGATTATCATGCAGGCAACATGGCTTCCATATTGGGACATCCGCGACCTAGATATCACATCTGTATTATGCACTGAGAACCAATCACGAGATTTGAAATGTGGACAAGGAGTGGGAGCTACTGTAGCATGGAAAACCAAAACACATTCATTCACATGATTCAAACCTTATTTTCAGCCCAAGAAATGGGTGTTGCGGTAATGTTTTTCATTCCAATAAGAAGTAGGAGGCAGAGGTATGAATTCCCAATGCTTGCTTCAGAAGAAGAATGATGATGACTTTTTTTTTTTTCATTTGGAGACAATGCTCAAAACAAAATGTGAGTCTATAAATTCACCATGTTATCAAATATTATGGAATAAAAGCTTCTGGGACTATGACTGTAACTCTCTGAGAAAACTGTCACTACACATTCACACACCCTGCCATTGAATGTGACACTGGAGACAAAGATTATCACACAGCCAACTCATACTTAATACTATACAGTACTTTTAGAAGCATAGTCAATGCCATCAACTTGAGTTATGCTAATGTGCGAAGCTGTTGGACAGTGATGACGGGCTGTGCCAAAGCAGATGTCACCATCAGAAAAGTGAATAATTACAGCATTTCTCAAGAACATAATATTTTACTGTAGCCATTTGCAAAAACACAACAAAAAAGTCATTCAGTAAGATGTGTTGAGAATAATGCTTTAACTCGTCACTGGAGTAAAAGAGACTACAAGTTATGCACACATGCACAGAAGTATTACATCTTACACACACATTGTTCCCAAAAGGCAGTGAACAAAGCGCTTTCTTCTCACTTTAAAGCAGTAGATGAACATTTTGGGTGATGCACTTATTCACTTTCTAGTAGAGTTAAATGAGAAGATTGATACCACTCACATATCTGTATGATAAAAACAAGGCGACAAACAGGAGCTGGTTAGCTAAGCTTAGAACAAAGACAGGAAGCAAGGGGAAACCGCCAGCCTTACTCTGTAACAAAACAGTAACCACCACCTCTAAACGTTGTAGATATAACGTGTTGATTAGTGAGCTTTGAAAGATATTGTAGATTTTGTTAGCTTTAGACTGAGTCAGGCTAGATATCTCTTCCTGTTTCCAGTATTTGTGCTAAGCTAAGCTAACCTCCTGCTGGTTGTAGACTTAAGCAGGATTTATACTTATGCGTCAGTGCAACACAGAGCCTACATTGTAGACTACGCACAAGGACTATACCATTGCGGGCATTTATACTTGTGTGGTGGTGTGTCTGTGTCACTCTGCAGTTACACCTCCAAAACACTAGTCGGCGGCAGAGTGCTGTAAAGTTTAGTTGATTCAAAACACACACTAAACGTGACTTAATAGAGACCATTTCAAACACAAGTACACAAATCAGCTTCACTAAAAACACGAACAAACACAAAAACAACATGCTAATTTTTTCAGCACAAGCCTATGGCATTTTACATTGTATAAATTAGCCTAGTGGCTAGCGGACTTTTCCTCTACTCATATGAAGCCAGGGACAACAGCAACATTTCACAAAGGTAACGTTACAAAATTTCCTTCATTACATCCCACATAAAATGCTATTTTGTGGAGGCTTTATTGTCTCCACGATTTATTGTTTCTTATCTGTGGAATAAAAGTAAATAAAAACTGTGTTTCCGCTGAGGGAAATGGTTTCAGCTCACAAAATTAAACAGGAGGTCTGCATTGCCCCAACGTGTAGTTACATTTCTGGGAAGGTGCACATCAGGCTACAGCGTAGGGTACGGTGTAGTCTCTATGTTGCCGTAGGTACGGCATCGATTCGACGCAATCCCGAATTATATTCAATAGACAGACATGAGAGTGATATCAGTCTTCTTATCTAAATCTCCTCCTCAGTGGAGATTTATATAAGAAGTGCGCAGAAGTTTGACTATTCCTCTAACTTGTTGAAAGTCAATGCCGACATCTACATGCACACTAATATTCTACTATTATTCCATGTATGACAATAATCTGAATTTGATACGGGTTATGTAAACAGCATTTTCAGTTTGGGTATCTCAAATTAGGCCTTATTCTGAATTAAGCATTTTCTGATTAAGATGTCGGCTATGCTGGTATTATATGGGTTTTCAGAATATTCTTTGGACATGTATATAGCATGTATTCGGAACATCGTCTCAATTGGGTTTTTTACCACAGTTTGTGACATATGGCCTCTTGCCTGTTTACAGTCAGCTCTGTGCGTTGTCATGGATACATTGTGCACAAACTAGCCAACACTTTGCAAGGTTGGAGTAGTGATGCATGCCTAAAAGAGAAACACACATGTCTGGTCGGAAGAAACCCACCAACTTTTAAGCATTATGAAAGACACGCATATCAACAAGTTTTTGATGTGTGCACATATCACAACTCCAAAGGTGGTTCAAGGATTGAAAGACAGAGGTTGTGTTCGCAGGGTTGGACAAGTCTGCGTCCGGTGGGAAACTTTGGAAAAAATAAAACTTTGATGCAGAGGAGCAAAATGACACAAGCAGCTCCAGCTGTTCCACTTTTCTATATTTGGATATGATAAATGACATGTTAAGGCATGTTAATCGGAGTGTACACAAGTACATGTAAACAGCTTAGTAGGAATATTGTCTTTTTTGGAATGAGGACAAAAATTGGAATATTTTCTGCATCTAGTCAGAGATTGTGCAGGGATGCTACTTGTACAAAATATGAACTTCTGGAAATGAGACATGCATTATTTAGACAGGTCCTCTCTCTGGACAGTGTCTTTCCCCACTGATGTCATCAGACATCGGGGAGGTTTGATTGGAAGATACAGTGTTTGACACAATCACCCCAAGCATCAACAGCAGATGTGTTTGTATATGTAAATTGTGACATTCTGTGGGCTGATTTATGAGTTTATGAGGGGACAGAGCACACATGATAAAATGTCAATTGCAAGATTTACACACATTCACATGCCCATCACTCCTACTATTCCTTAGAAGCCCTGACATGCTCACAGCGCTGTGTTTCTCGAGCTCCACGCACTTTCATACAGTCTGTTTTGTAGGCCACACACTGGATAATTGATTTGCCTCGCTTTTTATTTTTAGATTTGAATGACATTCCAGGGAATTTTTCCAATTGTCATGATCTCATTTGTACTTCCTCCTTTGCTTGCCGAGATGTCGATGGGGGATCTAGAGGTACCACGGCATTTCAAAAGGGGGGCACATTACGCAGCACTTTTATCCGAGCTTGATGGAACAGCTGCTGTTCCTTGGTTTCTTTTTCTCTTTATCTCCTTCTCCCCCCTCTTGTCAGAAACCCTCTCAACTAATCTATCATCCTCTCTCTCTCTACTTAAACTTGACTTTACTATTGGAAGGCAAAGGTAGAATGAAAGGGAAATAGGATCTCATTATTTCAGACCCACCGCTCACTCTGCTCATGATTGATCATTATCAAAAAAAAGCCCATTTGGAAGCAAGTGATTTCTGCTTTAGAAGAGAAAGAATACATAGGTCTATTTAAAAAATCATATTCAAAGTCCTCACAGAATAAAGGAGAGCGTACATTTCCTCTGTGCAGGTGCTGTGATGGAAATGATCAATCTTTCACTATGCACATAAAACATGCTTTTGAATAAGGCGAGTTATTGTTTTTATGAATGTTAAAAAAGTCACTGCAGTAGGAGCAACGCTCAATTTAGAGTTAAACTGTGCTGCATCTCAGGGAAGTATACTGTGCTTGCAGTACATGGAAACATTGTTATGTAGACGATAAAAGGGTAATCTTCTAAAATAATGTCTTTGATCTTTTATATTATGGAAAGCTAAAGTCTTGTAAACCAAAAATTGCTTTCACAGTTCAGCACAGTGATTCATTTCACTGAAAAAAAGTGTGTGAGGAAAATGTTTTTACAAACTCAGTGTTCTCTATGAGCAGATAAATGCATAATACGCAGACTCTTCTGGCAGGACAAGGTTTTGACAGCTTAATTTGGGTTAATTTGTGTCACACTGGCCACCAGCCTAATGTCCTTGGGAATTAGGTTCATATTAGACAATTCCTCACCTCCTGAAAGTGGTGCAGGTGGATGGGCATGTAAAATATCTCACAGACCTGCAGTCACTGTTCGGAAGCTTTATACTTCTACGTCAGCTCTATGCAGAGTCTACGTCGTAGCCTATGCATGTCGCCTACACAGTTGCGAGCATTTATACTTGTGTGGTGGCGTGTCTGTGTCACTCTGCAGTTCCAGCTCCTAAACACTAGTCAGCATCAGGGTTGCTGTGAAGTGCTGTGAAGTTTATTTGATTCAAAACACACATTAAACATAACTTAATAGAGACAATTTCCAAAACACAAGTACACAAATCAGCTTCACTATAACTCGCAGCATTCACAGATAAAGCACTTGTCTTTTGCTGGACACATTTTCCCCACAAATACAACATGCTAATGTTACTAGCGCAAGCCTATGGCATTTTACATTGTATAAATTAGCCTAGCAGCTAGCAGACTTTTCCTTTACTCATATGAAGCCAGGGACAGCAGCAGCAGTTAACAAAGGTAACGTTACAAAATTAGGCTCCATTACAGCTCACAAGGTTCACGGACGAACATCTGTCTTATACCGAACACATTTTCCAAACAAATACAACATGCTAACGTTATTAGCACAAGCCTATGGCATTTTACGATGTATAAATTAGCCTAGCAACTAGCAGTTGCCAAAAAAAAAAAAAAAGTAACAAAAATTTGTGGAGGCTTTATTGTCTTCACAATTTATTGTTTCTTATCTGTGAAATTAAAGTAAATAAAGGCTTTGTTTCCACTTAGGGAAATGGTTTCAGCTTACAAAAACAGACAGGAGGTCTGCGCCGCGATGTGTAGTCACGTTTCTTGGGAGGTGCACGTCAGGCTATGGCACAGGCTTTGGTATAGGGTACTATAACCACTCGGATGTTCTCATGCAAGTAATGCACTACAATTAGTGAAAAAACACATTATTATGAGCCGCCAGTTTGTATATAACCCATGTTGTCATGAACGCTGTGATCACATGACTAGTGAGCTGACAGGTGTAAAGAGGGAAGTAGTGTAAAGAGCAAAGATCTGCATAAGGAGGCAGGTTGGAGCTCATTTGTAAGATATCATATGAACCGTTATATGAGGATACATTGAACCACTACCCCAACCAAGAGTTTTGTTTTCCCCAACCCTAACAATATCTTATTTGCCATTGGCACACTCTTCACCGACATTAATCATACAGCAGTTGCTATGGACACATATTGTAAATAGCATGACTTTTGAAAATACTGACATTGGATGTGAAGGAATGTCATGACTGAGTGAAATCGGTGGTTTTTCAGAATCATCCAACATCAGCATTCGTCTCTGGCAAAAGGTTAGACAAATGAAAGAACTGCAATCTGAGGGGAGCTTTATTTGATTCAGCATTTATTTATGGCAATATATGTTAAATGGAGCTTTTTCTCTTTGTTGTAGCATGAGCTTTAACAGTGTTGTGATCTGTAATCTTAATGTGACATTACTCGTACGCACCTCTGAGCACTAAACCTAAAAGGACTGCTGTGATTCTCAGTATATCATTGACAATTTGAGGAGCATTCAGAATAAAATCTGCTCTTTCATCATTAGTTCCCGAGGCGACGCTGCCAAAAAATGTCAGACAAGGCAGAGAAAAGTTGGCTGTAAAGAAGAAATGTCATATTTTCTAGACAGTCTGAACTGAACCATGACCTCTGTTTCTCCCTTAAAGCTAGTGCAGTGAGTCTCGAACAATGTGTTCCCAAACTGGATAAAACATCAAAGCGGGGAAGACACTGATGACAACAAAAGACAAAAGGCCATGTGAAAGAGCGGTTTTATAAGCTACTCTGTGCTCTCTTACCTGTCAGATGGGGTTTTGGGGGCCCTGGCCTGTCTGGCAGTAGATGTGACACGCCACAAGGGAGCACGCCTTTAGGGAACAGTTTCTAACTACACTATTGGAAGGTTAGACATACATTTATACTCTGCACTGACTACCTATTAGTGGACGCTGACAAACAAGTTAGCTGTTTAGATGATAATATGATTACACAGTAGTTTGGCAACTTAAATTGCAGAAATCCCAAGTTGTTTGAGGATCACTGCCAACTGCAGCTGCTCGCCGCAACTTCCACTGATATATCCCCAAAAGTGGATGAGGGAAGGTATTAAATGATCCATGGAAATGGAGCCCATGAAATCCAGAACATAAGTAGCCTCCGGCATGCCACACACTTGCTGACCTCACACCCCGCGCCGCACCCCAGACAGCGCGCACGTATGCTCATTCATGTACGACGTGTGCCTTTGCTGCAGCTTAATTTGAGTTCCCTCAGACTGAGCACAGCGGCAGTCTGTGCCTGAGAGGGAGAGTGACGCACCCAGGTGACTGTTCGCCAGTTTAGAAGAAGTTCAAGCCACTCTGGGAGGGCATTTACATGCGCTCAGCACATCTTTATCCCACAGGCCAGAATTTACAAATAGATTTCAAATTAGAGCCTCTGCTTTAATTTTCTAATGCAGTGACCCATTCTGCAGCAGTGTAATAGCAGGTCCCAGTGTGACAATTAAAATAAATCACGTCTGAACAGAATTCGCCATATGTATTCATGCCTCATCAGTAACTGAATTGACGTAAATGATTTATCCCAGAGAACTTAAATACCAATGCCCATACCACATAGAGCTACCACCCTGCAAGCGCTCAAGTTCTACATGCTTGTCGACAGCCCTGCTGTGAATAATGAAATTGACTTGTCGAAGATGAATGAATGGATGTGGGAAGATAGACAATGGTGGTTTTTTGAACAGTCTGAAACACATGGAACTTGAATAGAGAACAAGCAAAGTGCTCGCAGATACAACCTGTTTTTATTTTATTTTCAAGTTGTTCTTATGCACGGTTTGTGCAAGGGTTAATCAATTAGTCGATTGAAAGGAAAAAAGAATGATGTCAAAGAAAAATGTCAAATATTTGCTGGGTCGTGCTTCTAAAATGTGTGAATTTCCTGCTTTGTCAATTATGATGGTAAATGAAGAGTTTCTAGGTTCTCTAGGTTCACCACAATTTGTACAGTGTTTAACCCACATAATCATGGGACAGTAATTCGTGTATAACCAACATAATCTGGAAGGCTGCAATCTCATCATGACGAGTGCGTTGACAGGAATAAAAAAGGAGATCGGATAAAAAGTTGAAATGCAAATAACAATGCAAGTTGGGATGGTGGATGGGTCCAACAAACACAGGACTTTCCCCCAGGAGACAGGTGATCAGGACTGTGTAACTAAAGTAACTTTAAATACTGTATAAAATAATGGATGTAGCGATCATGAAGTCTCCCATTGGTTTGTGGAATGCTATCTTAAAGCCTCGAGTTTGGCGTTTTGGCCGTTGCCATCTTGTCTTTTGTCTATTTTTTTTTTTTTTTTTTTTGGCCAAACCCTAACCCTACGAAGAAGTGAGAGGTGGATTTGACTCATAGACTGTAGGCATGCTTGCAGACAGCATGTCACTCAAGCAGCCCCGCCCTTTAATATGCGTAACTTGGTCCTTAATAAAATGTAAGTGGTTGAATTGTAAAAAAAAATGTAATTCTGTAGCTAAATGAAATTAGCAGTTTTTGCACCAGGCTGTAAACATGTTTATTTCTGCTGTATCCAACTCACTGTTGGAGCCGGCCTCAAGTGGCTATTAGAGGAACTGCAGTTTCTGGCTCTTTGGCTTCATTTTTCAGCCTCGGAGGTTGTCGCTTGAATTTTACCAGTCAGACAAAGAACTCCTTTTTTCCTCTAACCCAAAAAAAGAAGTAACAGTGAGCAGAGCAGCCTATCGCCAATTAAGCAGCACTATAATGAATAGCCCATATTTGAACCTTACTAGGCCGTAAGAAAAAAAAGGTGTGATACCACAGGCTATCTTCAGTTTTTATTAAAACTGACAGCTACAGTATGAAGAAATGTCATTTGATTAAAGTGGGGGAGCACGCTTTGAGCTCTAAATATCATTATGCTCTCGGGTGAACCCACTTACACTGTTTTACTGGCAGGACCCCCACCAGATATTAAAATAATGTGAATATGTTGCCCACTGTGTCTAACTAGTCACCTTCCTCCTGATTTGGACATCCTCATCCTCACGCGCTGCTTCACCCTCATCAGCTTTACTTTCTCTGCTTTTGATTAATCCTGTCTCATTTGAGATTTTGAAACTATCAATGGGAATTATTCAAATCCCCGAGGTATGAAATAGCTATGAGGAGGCTGTGGAAGACACTCATTAACCCCAAATGGAGGGGAGCCCACAGTAAATCTCGATGAATTCTCTCCGTCATAGAAATCTGATTAGTTACGGTGGCTGTACTTAATCCCAGTTGAAGGTAGAAGTTAATTTTGTCCAGTGTATATGCAATAATTCAAGATATGAAAAAAGGCATTATGTTTTGCTGCATCTGCTTTAAAGTGTATATTACCGGGAGTTTTGCAATAATGTGTTTGTGTGTGCGCATTTATGAAAACAGAGGATTTAAAACCCTGGGAAAATACAATATATTGCAAAAAGGAAGAGAAATATTAAGTCATCAGCCAACTCTGTGACACTGTGTTCTGACTGAATGAATCCAATAGCCCGAGATTTGAACCAATAACAGGATGCACTTGTATGGATTTAATCACTGGATTGTAGTGGCTTGTTTTCAGACGCCTCTGCAGATTGCATTGTTCTATTGATCATCTCACTGTAGTTAGTTCTGCACTTCCATCCTCAGAGGCATGTCTTTATCCTTTCCAAAGTAATGGAGCATTTTTGCATAAAGTCATGAAATGCACCACGGACGCCAGCTGAAGAGATCCGAGTTTTGCCATATAAACCAAAACTAGACATTCCTCCCTGGAGGGACTTGTTTTAGCTGTAGCACCACATCCAAATTGGATCAACAGCTGCTGTATATGATTCCATAATTTGAGGCATAATATGTTCCATTAATGCCAGAGCACTCACAGGCATTAGAGAGACAGTTGATGCAAACCTCTCAGGATGTGCTCTGCTTATTCTCTGCCTTATTTCCCTCAAACATGGCACACACTGGTGCCGCTGCCATTCTCTTACATGCAGATGTCAATTATGGAGAGGTGGCAGACAGTGGTGAGCTGTGCACATCTGCCGGTGGGTGATGTCTCCCCCAGCACTGCGCCAGCCAATGAAGCATAAATCTCAACCATCAGTTGGCAAGCTTCACCTTAACAATAATGTCTGCAAGACGGTGCCAGAGCCAGCAGCCTATCTGCCACAATTAACAGCAGCTGAGGAAAATATCATTAGCTGCATTATTCTGCCTCTTTCTTTCTTTCTTTCTTTCTTTCTTTCTTTCTGTCTTTCTTGCTCTCTATCTCTTTTTTTTTCTTTCTTTCTTTCTTTCTTTCTTTCTGTCTTTCTTGCTCTATCTCTTTCTTTCTTGCTCGCTTTCTTTCTTGCTTTCTTTCTTGCTCTCTCTTTATTATGTTTGTTCATTATTTCTTTCTCTCTGTTTTTGTTCTTTCGTTGATTCGCTTGCTTTTTCTTTCTCTTTCTTTCTCTTTATGTTCATTCTTTCTTAATGATGTTCGTTTGTTCTTTCTTTCTCTTTATTATGACCATTTTCTCTTTCTTTCTTTTTCTTTATGTTCTTTCTTTCTTCCTTCCATTCTTTCTTTCTTTCTTTCTTTCTTTCTTTCTCTACCTCTTTATTATGTTTATTTGTTCTTTCTTTTTTCTTTCTTTCTCCTCATTTTGTTCTGTTCATTCATTCATTCTTTCTTTCTTTATGTTTTTTTGTTTATTCTCTTGCTCTTAATTTCTTTTTCTTTCTCTTTATTATGTTCATTCTTTCTTTCTTTTTGCTATGTTCATTTATTTATTCTTTCTTTCTTTCTCTTTATGGTGTTCAGTCTTTCTTTCTTCTTTCATTCTGTGTTCATTCTTTTATTATTTAATTCTTTCTTTGTTTTTTTCTGTTTTTGTTTGTTCTTTCATTTATCCTCTTGCTCTTCCTGTCTTTTTCTTTATCTTTTCTTTCTATGCTCCATCTTTTTTCTTTTATTCTTATTTCCTTTGTGGTCTTTAGTCCTTTCTTTTGTTCATTAATTTCTTCTTTTATTCCTTTGTCATTCTTTATTTTTTTCTCTTCTTTCTTCCTTTCATGTAATGACTCACTTAGATTTCTTTTCTCTCATTGTTTGTCCTTCATGGGTCACATGGCCTGCAGGGTATATGGGGCATGTCTGTATGTCTTGTGTGTTTGTGATGGGGGGTTCTTCCTCATCACACCCAGACCTCTGCTGCCTGCTGTGTTATTAGGCAAATACAGTACATTAGGGACAGACCAGCTCCACCACCGTTGTCATCGAGAACATCTAGTTATCACATCTTGCGCTCAACCACCTGCTGAGTTCACAGAGCTATCAGCATCCCCCGTGACCCGCTTGTGTCTCTGTATGTCTCTGCTGGAGACCTTGGATATGTTAAACACCCCCATACGGCTGAGACCAAGTTTTCTACACGCAACATCTCCCTCAGAAAATAGTTTGCTCAGAACGCTCATTTGCACCAACATGTGTACACACATACACACACAGACAAACAAACTTTAATTTGAACATTGTTGTGAACACGGCCTACCTCCAGTGCATGTTCTGACTTGTACCACAGTGACTCTATTTGCGCTTTACTGTGTGAGAAGCTGTTTGTCACCGACAACATGGCTGTTTCCAAAAGCATGGGGCTCTAAGTGTGTGGATTACAGCGGTATACATTTGTATAATGCCTGCGATAATGGGATAAAGCAGCTTCTGTGGGAGAAATCTGTATGGAGAATGGATTATTCCAAAGCTCTGCCTATGGGACGTTGAACCCAGGAGTTATCACAAGCAGTCAGCATCTCAAGTGGGTGCATTGCCTCAGAAAAGTGTTCTGATGCCACATTTCATGTCCGCGTTCTATTCTCTGGAGAGAAAACACGAGACGGGGAGGCCGCAGTCGTGTATGTTTTAGTCTGTAATTACCATAGGAGCACTCCAAAGGATGAGATATACTAGTTCCATTTCAAATTTGCATTTGCTTTACATTAGCACTGTGCGCACGGCCTGCATTTATTTATTGTTCTCTCGTCCATGATACAGGAACCCACTGAACTAGTTTGTATGTTTCTCTTGATAGCCATTATAGAGGAAAATTAGCATTTCCATGCATACAAAAGCAATTACCGTCAATTTATACACATTTCATAGAAACATGTCCCCAATTAGAGGGCCATTTCAGGGGACTGATAAGACAAGCAGCTCTCACATTGAACATCTGAGGTCTGGACAGACGGTGCGTCCTGCTTTCCCCCTGATCCCTATCTCCGTCCACAACTGTGGCGTTATGAGGAGTTCAGTATGCAGCTCTCACTTATTTCAAGCACAGCTAATTTCACCCTTAATAAGGCTGTGGCGGTGAAAAACAAATGTTGCCGTGCTGATAGTGATGCTTTGATATTGCAGCCACTGGATAGTCACGCAGGCCGGAAGTCTTTATTGTCTACATCAAAGACAGCTTTTTATGTGCCTCATGTGTTTGTAATAAAGTTGCTAGTGGATCTTAACGAGATTTAATATAGGAATTGTAAAACCGCACATTCTCTAATTCCTTTATTGACTCTTAATGGTTTTCCGCGGATACACTTTGTGCCCTTCCTCAGTATGTCCTGTCGCCATTTACATGAGGAAGAGAAATCTCAGATGACATCTCCAAATCTGTCCATTCATTAGCCCCAAACAGGCTTATCTGCTTAAAGACTTTGGATAAGACCCCGTTCTCACTGAGGAATGACTCACCTCCATATTGCCTCACTAACAGCAACAATTACGTCACCCCGTTATTGGCTGTTGGAGATTATGGAGTTATTTGTGCAAATCCTCTTTTTACATGATATCAAATGCTCTGCCAGAGGTCTGCGCGCGAGGAAAGACGGAGACAATCAGGCTTTGGAGGCTCTTGAGGAAGCTGAGTGATTCAAGCAGTTCACCTATTATTAAAATGACAGAGGGAGGAGGAGAAGGAGGTGGAAGGAGAGGATGACGATGAGATTGATAACGAGGACGCTGACATCAGCCGGGCTGAGGTCAACAGTGAAGGAGTCAGAGGACAAATGAGCACAAAAGCAAAGGATGACATCTTTGATAAGCAAGTTTGTGCATTCAGTGCACCAGATGAGTGTAGAGAAAAAACATAGTTCCACATTTTGGGAAATCCTAGCTTATCTCTTGTATGTTTTCTTATGCCACTCTCATATCTGTACATTAAATATGAAGCAACAGCCTGGAGATGTTTACTTTAGTTTAGCCTCAAACAGTAGGGAGCAGCAAGCCAGGCTGTGGAAGTACAGTCAGCCTAACAGCACCTCTAAAACGAAACTAATTAACAGTGGTGTGATGTAACTAAATACATTCCCTCAAGAACTTTACTTTTTGTACTTAACTTGAGTATTTCCATTTTATGCTACTTTATTCTTCTACTATACTACATTTATTTATTTATTTATTTATTTGACGTTGGTAGATACCTTGCAGATTCATGGGACATGAAACTTTTCCATGTCAAAAACGAGACGATGACGGACGAAATCTATGTTTCATTTTTGTTGACGAGACGTGACGAAAATGTCCATGTTTGCAATCATCTTCAAATACCACATTAGCGACAGGCTGGTAAACTCCAGTAAATAGTCTGCGCCAGGATGTTTCGCTAACCAGCAATAACACTCACGCTGGAGCAGCGTCAGCCATTGGTGCGAGTTGTGAGCTGTAATTCAGCATTAGATAATCAGCCCTATGTGTCTGACTGTGGAGCTGCTGAATGGATTTATTGAATTTGTTAGTTGCAGCGGCGGCTGTAAGCAGCTCCGCTTGTTAGCCGCTGAATGGCAGCGGAGCAAGCAGCCGCCGGACTTCACATCTGTTGATCCCTGCAGGACTTAAATCAAATCTGGACTGTCTCTGGAAGGTTTATGGGTTGATGCTGTTTGACAGGCAGGTAGGAGGCTCGCTTATCTGAGAGTGTAGCTGCGCTGTAAGTCAGTGGTCAAGCTTTCTCCTTAGGCATTAGTTTGAGGCCCAACAGTTTCACATTCAGCGTCACACTTTGCCCATGTTGTTGAGCTAGTTTGCTGTCTCTGTCAAGTAACAGTTGGCCACTCACTCTACAGCAGGAGACACTGCTTCAAAATAAAAGCTCTGTGCTGGAAATTGACTATATTTTGACACAAAGTGGGTGTTTTTTTACTTCTGGACTGTGACCCACCAGTTTGGAACCACTGCTGTAAGTAAACAGTCTGAACTGAGTTTTCTCTGACCGAGATGAAAGTTTAGATTTAATCAGCAACTCTGTGAGACCTGAGTTTATACCTCCAGATTAATGTGTTGCAGATTAAAAAAGAATTCTGGCTTTAATTAAGTTATTTTTCTGCTTCTTAACAGTGAGATCGATAAATCAGAGTTTACAATCAACCTGGGTACAGATAGTTGTCTCAGATTAGTTATTTCTAGTGTTAAAGGTTTTGAGAGCATAAACAGAGAGATGTTGAGCTTTTCAAATGATGATCAATAAGCGTGTGTTCGTAAATCACCCCTTAAACCTGTCAGACACTGCTGGAGAAATGACAGTTTGTAAATATGTAGAAACTATTTGTAGTTGTAGAAAAAAATGTCAATGAAATTCTTATATAACCTCCCGCCTTGATTTTAACTTCTGATACATCAAATAGCCTCGCTGGATAACTTTAAATACTAAAAAAACATCTAGAAAAGTTGACTAAAATGTCATGAATTTTCGTCACTACGTTAGACTGTGACTGAAACTAATAAGCATTTTTGTCTCAAGACTGAGACTAAATCTAAAACAGCTGTCAAAAAATTAACACTGATGCTATGAAAGTGCAATATCAGCTCTATTTTTTTTTTTTTTTTTTACATTTAAGTTCAGTCGCACTTGTTTTAACATGTTTTAACAAAAAAATACACATTTTAAAAAGCATTCATGATTTTTGTAAGTTACCTTAAGTAGAATTTTGAATGTGGTACTTCTACTTGTCGCAGAGTATTTTATTTTTACACTGACACATTTACTGAAGTCAAAGATCCAAGAACTTATTCCACTTCTGCTAATTAACATATTGCATGAATAAGAAGTGTAACAACAACAATTTGGGGTTTTATAGATGGCTTTTTTTGGTCGGGCACAGTAACTTCCTGGATGTTGTTGTCATGGTGAGGTTGCCAGGCACAACTTGCTGTTTTTACCTTTGGGTTTTTGTACATATCAAACAAATAAGATGTTTTACCTATGGACAGAGCCAGGCTAGCTGTTTCCTTGTCTCCAGTGTTTATGCTCAGCTAAGCTAACCGGCTGCTGGATCTACAGCTCATCTACCTCACTGGTGATAATATCAAACTAATCCAGCCACATGTATAAGTATGCAGGCAGAAGTAAAATAAAGACGATAAAAAATACTATTACAGATAATCTTATCTGCACTGTAGTGGATGTATCTCGGACTGTTGCAGCTACTGTATAGCAGCTGGGTTCTCATGATTCTGCCATTTATTTATTTGGGAGCCATATATACTTGGGGAGGAATGGCACAGGATTGTGAACTCAATCACAGCGCAAGGGGATGTCAGTGCACAGGGCGCTCCCCGTGAATCACACACTGAAAGGCTATCACCCAAACCTCCAAGGTCCACTGCCAACTCATCAGTCATCACGGACCAGACCAGGCCACAGACTGATCAGCCATGCACACGCTCTGGTCACTGGGGACACTCGCAAACTCAGCCCCTCCTTCCCTTTCCCCTATATCCATACCAATATCCATACTCTCTGCTGAAACCATAGCATAACATATTCCAAGGTCTGAGTGTGACTTTGCCTCTCAAAATTCTGTCACTCTGCCTAGATTGTGTATGAACCTGAAGGCCACAGAGGCTTGTTTTGTCACAGCGGTTGCTCTTTCTAGATGGATTTTCCTGCTTTTATTAATAGCTGTAATGTTTTTAGGTAGCAGTTATAGAGTACTTCAATGTTTGTCATGTAGGTAAGCCTTCAATTATACAGTCAAATATGGATTTCATGAAAATATACATTGCTCAGTTGTAGGGTTTTTATGTTGGTGCTCATTTTATGTTTTTTTTTATTATATTTTCAGTGCAACAATGGAGTGCATACTTATTTGTATTAAGATAATTTTAAAACGAATGTTGCAATAAAAAGGTTGAATCATACTGGCCAGGCTTCAGACATCTGGAGGGAGCTCGGAGTAGAGCTGCTGCTCCTTTGCATCGAAAGGTCAGTTGAGGTGGTTTGGGCATCTGATCAGGATGCCTCCTGGGTGCCTCCTGTTGGAGGTATTTCGGGCAAGTCACACTCGTAGGAGGCCCCGGGGCAGACCCAGAACACACTGGAGGGATTACATATCTCATCTGGCCTGGGAACACCTTGGGGTCCCCCAGGAGGAGCTGGAAAGTGTTGCTTGGGAGAGGGACGTCTGAAATGCTTTTCTCAGCCTGCTGCCCCCATGACCAGGCTTCGCATAAGCAGTTGAAAATGTATGTATGGATGGATGAGCTCAGGTTCCAGTGTAATGACTGTAAAAAAGGGCCTTGTGTTGTGTTTACTGCACAGAGGAACTTTCATGCAACTTTATCACAGCATCTGCCGACCATTTTTCAACGCACAGTTGCTGGATGCTGGATTGAAAACTACAGTTACCAGCTATGAACCAGGCTAAAGCTAATTGAGTTAGCCTAAAGAAACCAGAGGTCTCTCTCCCCACTACAGTTCAGAGTTGTTAGGCTGGACAGGTAACGTTACCACTAACGCTAATCTGCAAGAGAAGTCTTCCAAAGCACGCCATGCTAGTAGTCAGCCGCAACCTGAAAATGAGCGAGGAACAGGAGGGGTGCAACATAAGGGAGCCCAGTGGTGTCATGGTGAGTCAACCAGTGTGCTAATCTACCTGATTTCACCTTCCAATATTAAGTCAGAAGATGGTTCACACTCAAAAAATGTCTTCAGAGTAAAATATGTTGGTAGCTTTTGGGGCGGCTGTGGATCAGAAGTAAAATGGGTCATCCACCTATCGGAAGAGTGGCGGTTCAATCCCTGGCACCTCTAGTCCACATGCTGAAGTATCCTTGTGCACGATATCAAACCCCAAATTGCTTTCAATGGCTGTTCCATTGGTGTGTGTGAATGCTTACGGAGTAGCAGGTGGCACCAGGTATGGTAGCCTCGGCCACCAGCGTGTGAATGTGTGAATGTGACGTAGTGTCGGACGACTAGAAAGGTGCTATACGAGCGCTATAGGCAGATGCACTCTATAGAATCACACCAATAATCCTAGAATGATTAATTCTTTACAAATACAGCTATTCAAGTCAACTGGTAAAGATATCAGTGTTTTTTTCATGATGTCACTTTATTCCAATATTGTGCAGCCCTAGTTATGATAGTATTTATTTCAAGGTGCTGGACAATTGACAATTGAAATTCTGTTTCTGTGAGAAATTATCTCATGAGCTGAAATATTGGACATTTTGGATATTTTGACCTGTGGGTGGCGCTAGATGAAAAATCACATTCCAGCAAAGTCATTTGGATTCATCCTCAGGGGATCCTGAGTGTCCGCACCAACTTTCATGGCAATCCATCCTGTTGTCAAGATCTCAGGCCAGCGGCCTGATATTCCCCAGATACTGTAGCAACAAAAACACATAGTGTGTGTTTTAAACAGCGTTTGTCCGACATGATGTGGGCGACGAGGTACGAAGAAAACATGCATAAACGAGTGACAAGAGCAGTGCGGGACATGAGGGATAATACGAATTTGCATGATTACATGGACAGATGAGTGATTTACCTGCGCTTATGCCTGACAGCCGTTTTAGATGAAGGACGTATGAGTGGCATCTGATCCTGTATTCTTTAACTGTAGCTCCAGAACCAAGCACGCATCATATCCTGTAATTGATGCATGACCGTGAGGAGATACACAGAGTGATGTTTATCTAGCAAATTTTTACCGCCGGCACACAGATGCATTGTGGGATGCGCAGCCAAGTTGATGCGGCGCTCGAACCAAGAAAACTCGGCAATTCAAAAACACTTTGCTTTTAAAAGTATTATCTACCTAGTTCACTTGCTTTCTGGCTTATTCGAGCCGGCTGCACCTGTGCACGCTACGCAGCGCCGCCTCCGCTGTGCACATCTCTCACATTTGGCACACTCATGCCTACCCTAAGCCACATTAGAAAACAGATATGACAATTTCACACATATAGTGTTATCCTTTGCCTCACTCCGATTCACCTGTGGCCAGGCAATCTTCCTCAAGTAAGCACAATAATAAGTAATTACCATAATGTTTGAATAAAAAAAAAGAGGCGAAAAAAAACTTTCAATGGAAACAGGAGTTGGGGGGCGGGCGACGGAGGGGAGGAGAAATATTTGATTAATCTTCTTAACACGTTTCATGTGCAGATTCTTTGAGTTAATTTCAAGGACCATGCCTAAAGGAGATTACCTCCCCATGCTCCTGCACATTTGCTCATGAGTGATTTTGTTTATTCATGTTTTATATTATAATGCTCCTCCTGCCGTCTGCAGCCACAGAACCAACGGCAAAAATGCAATTTATTTCCCGCTCTGCACACGATGGAGACAGCTGATAATGTCACCAGGAAATATGAAGACTGCTGGGACGGGACCAAACAGCCTACTATTTATGTATGGAATATAAATAAAATATTTTGTGTGGGTTCTCTTAACACACACATACACACACACTCTCCCCCCAAAAAAGTTGCTCCGGTTAGTGTCATTGAATTTTTTATTTTTTTTTTACTAACACTTAAGGCACAGTGTGTGTACATGTGTGTGTGTGTATTTCTGCATATTGTGATTTAGATTTACATATCTGTCATCTGTCAGTGGATCAGCATGCATCAACAATAACATGGATCATTACGGAGAGTCGTATAAAAGGTCAAAGATGCGTTCAAGTTCTTCGAGGTTGCAGATTACGCTTCTGCTCAGTCGCCAATCACACTTATCATCAACAGCTTATGGTAAGCTCATCCCAGCCGGTGTTCGCCTCCCTCATACCAAAACCCATCTACAGTATGTTGTCATGACATATATGACACGGCCCACTCATATTTCATTGGTGCGACTCAGTTATGAACATGCATCAAAGTCTCCTTCATCACTCCTGCTAATATGGATTTATCTGTTCCGCTGGCAGTGATGGGACGGCTGACGTAACTGTTTACAGTGACTCCTTTGCTCCCTCGCGATGAGGAGGACGATGATGATGACGACCGACGCTCTCTGCCCGGCAGACGGCCCGGATGGCAGGATTTATGGCCCGCGGTGCCCATCCTCGGCACAAAACGCATTGTCTCTGGGTAGATCGTTCAGCCTGTCCTTGCTTTATTGATCTCGCTCCTCACAAGTTCACAACTTCCGCGTTCCTGGTGCATCGCTTGACAGGAGAGAGATTTAGTGGAGGGATGAGGTCAGATAGAGGAAGAGAGATGGAGGGAAAGGGGAGAGGAAGAGGGAGGGCGAAGTGAAGGAGAGTCAAAGGAAACGGGAGAAGGAGGGGAAATAAAGAAGGGCTGTGAGAGAGAGGGATAAGGGGAAGGAGAGGGAGGAAGAAGGAGAGAGCTACTTCCTCTGGGAGGACGCAGCTCTAGGCCAGGTCAGGGAAGATTGATACTTGTGAGTGTGTAGAGGCCTGCAGAATTAGCCCCTGGTACGGTGGAAATCCACTGGTAAACACACCCAGCAGCTCTCAAAGGTGTTCCCATCAATCTCGGCGCACAGTGTATACACACATACACTCATATCTCTAAGTGTTTGACTCGGTGAAGTGGTCAGCGGAGCGTCGCACTACTGTACTGTACAGTGAAAACAAACACTCACTGACTTCAGCACTTGTTCCATCATCTTTTCACCTGCTGATTTTGCTTTTAGCGCTTTTAAAACCAACACAGACGACACCCTAAAGCATCCGTGCCATGTACAGGATGTGTGTGAACGCGTTGACAGGCCGCACTCTGAGGTGACGTATAGTGCGCTTTAACCATTCGTCTCTTTGTGATCTTTGGGTCCTTTGGTTGGTGGTAGTCTTTCAAACCCCCTTCCAGACATGACTTTGAATGACCTCCTCTCGCTTCTTCTTCTTCTTTTTTTTTTTTTGGAGAGCCTCAGCTTTTTTCCCCAGAGTCCACAAGATTACATTAGAGACAGCGACTCTGTACTGTTCACAAAGCCCACGGGGAGTGTGAAGAAGGCAAGGGAGGGAACTTGCATAAGGCTGGGCCAAACTCACAACCCACTAGCCCGGAGGGAGGACAAAGCCAAGGCTCTATAATGTTTATGTCAACCCTTGCACAGCCTAATTGGCTTGGCAATCATGGTATATGAACTGTTTGTGTATGTGTGTGTGTGTCAGTGGGTTGGTGGGTGGGTCTCTGCGTATTCTCTGTGTATTTATATAATGTACTGTACATTTGTTCTCTGTATGTGTACACTATTCATTGTTAATGACTTGTCTGGTGCCTCATTCACCAAGACTGTCGGAACATTCATTAGCGGTGCGCAAGGAGCCTCTCCGCGGCGTAACCCCTTATCTTTTGAACTCAGACACAGTGATAAGGATTTCAGAATGACTAGAGATCAGAGTGCAACTCCATTCAATTACTTCTCTGCCATTTCAAAAAGCAGACAGACTTCCAAGTGGAGCCAGAGAGCCTGAAATGTGAATCGGCACGCTATCCTGTTCAAAAGGAGAAAGGGGAAAGAGGGAGAAAAAAAAAGTTAGGGATATCTTATTGAAGTAGTGAACAGGAAAATAAAATGAAATGCGGCTGTGTGCTGTGCCGTCAGCATAGAGAGCCTTTGATAATCAGACTTTTTATTCTTTTACTGAAGTCGGTGAATGCAGAGTACACACACGGAGCAGCACACATGGGAGAGGAGCAGAGAGATTTGGGCTGCGTGATCCAAAAATGAAATGGGTCATCAAATTACCCCTGTGATTGTGTGTACCTGCCCAATTATGATTGATCTTTGCAAGAGAAAACAAAGTGGTGTATTTTATTTGCATGTTAAAAGATGCTCTCTTTCTCCCCCTTCTCTGCCTCTCTCCCTCTCTCTCTCTCTCTCTCTCTCTCCCAGCACCATAATTATCTCAAATGTGAAATGCTATTTAGGTATTCATAATTTATTTCAGTGTGGGGAGGACACAATAGACAAGCGCGCAACGCTCTGCCAAGCCCCAGATTTTTTTTTTTTTTTTTTTTTTTAGTTAATTGAAAATCTCATTTGCATGAGGAGAAAATCAAACACTCATTTCCATACATGAGATTATAAAAAGATAACTGCTAGTGTTTGTTGTTCCATATTTGATCTGAGCATTTCCACCTAATTGCTAAATGCTGCAAATAGGGCTAGAGTGTAACCTCCAAACTAATGTTCACAAGGCGACTGGATGTTGTGTTTCGGTTCAGATGCCTCACTTGTGTTTTCTATCTGTGTTTCTCCCCAAAGTTTGTATGTGCAATCAGGCGGACGCGTGTTTTTGTCAGAGGCCCCCGCGATTCCGTATCAGAAACACAGAAAATGCATAGCTGCGTAGCTGGGTATCTGCCAACTTCATAAACAGCATTGCCAACCCAGCTGGATGTGGTGCGGGGAGGCGCATGCATAGAGCGGACTGTAGCAGTCAGAGCCAGTGATCTTCTATGATTTGTGTGTGAGAGATCAGAGGTGTCCTGTTTCACCCCTTACAAACAACCCCATGTATTCCAACTCTCCTTCTCTCTCTCTCTCACTCTCTCTCTCTCTCTCTCTCTCACTCACACACTCACACACACACACACAAACACAACCCTGTCTATTCCAGGCGGACACCATTACAGACCCGGCCTCAGCCTCTGTTCCCTACTTGAAGCTCATTAATGCAGCCTCCGACATGGGCGGACACCAGGAGATTTCCAGCCCCTCCTCTTCCTCCCCTCTTTTTCTTCCTTTACCCTAAAAAACATGATTAATGGGATTTATTTTGCGGCCTGAACCCCACGTAAAAAACGGCCCGAGCGTTGCCGGGCACGACCTATTGCAGCGCTGACACATTTCTGTCTCACACATTATGAATCAGTGGGGGTTAATTTCAGATGAGACCATAAACAGTGAAGTAAGCTGCTGTCCAATGAGGGCTTTTTGGGTTTTTGTTGTCTAAATATGGCCTGTGGGGATTTGCTGTTGATCCAGCATGTTGCACAATTACTCAGACTCTATGTGGCAAAGCGGTCGTCTTATTTTATATCTGATTCATTTTGTTTGTCTCTGCGTGCTAATTGCTCTCTGCCTCCTCTCTGCGATGAATCTGGGCTGAATGTTTCGAATTTATTTCCGCCCGGCATGCTAGTTAGCGCCTCACGAGCGTCTCACTAGCCCTCAAAAGTGGTGTCACCTATTAAGTGCATTCAATTCCTCTGTGCTCCGTGTCATCTGTATGCACTGACAGGGTTAGAAAGTTGTAAACATCCAGGTCTCGGCTGCTAATGATTAGGTTGCAATCTTCATGGGTTACTTGCAGAGGATACAGAAATCTAAACCCTGTGGTTTTCTCACACAGGTGATGATGAGGTGATAAGGGCTGTGTTGTTTTTTCCCCCCGCTGAGGCGAATAATGTAGCCGCGGCGTTGTGTACGAATTCAAACTGTTATTTCACTTCAGTGGCGTTTCTTTCAAAGCTAAATCCCAGCATGAATGGCCTTGATTCGTAAACACATCTGCATCACACAACCCACGCGCGTGCCGTACACAGCCGCGCCGCCACAGCTGCACATGTGACGACCTCTATTCAATAGCTGGGAAAGGACAACTGTCAAATTAAATGACATAAGGTATATTTTATTTCTCAGCGCGTCTGACCTAAGCATTTTGCCTCAGAAATATGTGCTATGTATTTTCATCTAGGGCTCCGGCGCAGGTAATTGAAAAGCATTGCTCAGTGTAGCGTATGCACTCAGACATGCGATGAGGCCACCATTACGGTTCAGCATGGCCTGGAGGGATGAGGGGATGGAGGGATGGAAGGGCTGCGTGCCATGATAGAAATTTTAGATTAACTGGGACCCTCACACTGCTCTCAATGTCAATGGCTAAACTGGAAATACCTGTGTATGTGGCATCTGGAAACTCAAAAATACTTTGTTTTAATGGCCAAGTTAACAATTTAATCTTTGTCCAGTGGCTCAAATGGAAGCGTACATACATGCACCACTTAAGACCTTAAATCTTCCTCTTAAATGACACATTTTTTTCCTCCTCTTTTTTTTTTTCACCTTATGGCCTTCACAGAGAGTGTGCAGTAAATGGGGAGGGAGCGTGAATACTCAGTGCCTCATGTAATAAGCATATAATTAAACTCCTCTGACAATTACATCATGCATTTCAGCCTAAGCCAGATCCATTACTCCTCTCGATCAATGGCTTGGCCACAATAGGCCTCCTACTCTGACCACACCAGGGACTGGCGGCCAGGCAGCTGCAGGCTTCTTTGCTGTATTGCAGGACCAGTAAGTGCTGTTAGTGACATCCAACACCAAGGGTTTGAACGGGGAGAGGGCGGAGGGCCGGCTACTTAATGCAAGGTAAAGGGAAGAAGGAAATGGGAATTAGTCGTGATGAGGACAGCGAGGAAGGAGGTGGTGCAGCTACTTGCTGAGGCTCCAGAGTGTAATGATGAGTCATGGTAGAGTGAATTAAGAGCGCGGTCCTTTTTTCTTCTGCAGCATCGGAGATTGCTATCTCTAATAATGAAATCCTCAAAGATTACTGAGGTCGAGCAAAGGCTAGGCCAGTGTGCTGAGTTGCATAATGATTATGAATTAAACATCACAGGAAGTTCCAGCCAAGCATGGAAGCTCACAGAGATACATTTAAACCCGGGGTACATCAACAATTCAGATATAGAATATTTTAAAGTTGGATGTTTCGTACTGTAAGGAACTCAGGGTGGAAGAAAAAGGAATGAAGTTGCAACAGGGCCTCAGCCGAGCACTTCCCTTCAGCGGATCGTCAACTATTATCACATATTCAATGGCATCATTGGCAGGAAGAACTGAGGAGAGCGACCACATGCATGCCATCTGCCAATGTGATGTGAGAAGGGTATGAGATTATAATTTTGATCAGTCTGCCAAATCCCTTCTGCCTGTCAGAGTGGTCTGAGAGGAGCAACCACAGGCCCTGCGAATAGATTAAATCAGCCCAACCTCTTTTCTGGCTCCATCTGCTTTTCCCTTCTTTCCTCTTTCACTTGCTGCCTCTCACCCTAACCTCTATTCATCTATTCCCCCTACTCATCCATCCATTTCATTTTTTTCCCCCTTCTTCTTCCTCCTATACCCTCCTGCTCCTTTTCACCAAAAAATTATTACATTACACATCCAGGGAACATCCATTAGCTCGGAACATGTTCTTTCTTCTCCTCCGTCCTCTCTTCCTCTTCTTCCAGGAATTGGCTAAGGCAATGTTATTTCAGATTATACAGTTGTTAAAGCTCATTTTAAGCTAACAACGGGACATCAAAAGCGGTGAACCCTGCACAGAGGGAGAGGAGGAGGTGTTGATGGAGTTTCTGGGCAGGTGAGAAATGGAGAGGGGCTGTGAAGAAAAGACCTGATCAGATGGAAGGGGGAGATTAGAGAGGGAATTATTAATGGGGCCAGGGCCCTTTGGAGCAGGAGATTTGTTTGGAGGAGGATGCAAAACTGCATGCGAGATAATCGAGACGGGAGGAGAGAAAAAAGATTTTCTCTCCTTTGGCACAATGTGTAATACAAAGATATGAGGATGCGGACAGAAGGTATCGTTGTTACTCTTTCCTCGAAATCATTTTAATCAAAGAACACAATATGAGGAGCCACGAGATTATAAAAAGTACGCTAAACTGATAAATGCAATGCCTTGATAACTTCCATTGTGCAGCCTGTGCAAGAAATGGGCTGGGACAAACATGCCCGCTGCCCTTTCCTGGAATATATGCAGCTTTTTCTTTTTCTTTTTTTTTTTTTAACTCTGTATGCTTTCCAGGAGCAAGCAGGTCACCCCAAAGGGAGCTTGAGTGATTGATGCCCTGGTGTCGTGCTGATTGACTTCATGGTTGCATACCCTGGAAGAAGGGATGATGTACAGATGAGGTACACTGTGGCGGGGCAATCACGGCCGCCCAGGACATACTTCATTTCTAGCCCCCCCCCCCCTCTCCCAAAGGATCGCTCCGCCATCCACCCACACACCTTGCAGGTTGAGCGGGCTAAAGGCAGGGCGGGTCTCGGCGTAAACTGTGACCCCGGCGTGAACACACTTGTTTTGCTTTTGTGTTTGATGGGGAATTTAGGGGTCAGTTGGTCTTGAACCGTGCTCTCCCTGGAGGTCAGCGTGACCATTGTGTTCTGACATGGAAGGGTTGCAGACTGGGGAGTTACCTGTGGTGTCTGCCTGTCATTCACTTTGTATGTGGATGCAAGGGTCACATATATATATACTGTATGAACCGAAATGCACTTCTGCTGCGATTCCAGAGCACGACTGGCTTCTCATTTTTCTTGATTTTGGCTTTAACCTTTGAGGATTATTTGCTTGGAGATGCATTTTAAGCTTGAACCCTTTTAAAAGAATATATTATTAGATGTACACTTTAGGAATAACATGTACTGCGGCTGTATCTCAAACACAAAGTGCCCTGTGCACTACACAGGCCTGGTACTGTATTTATATTGGGGTTTCACATGATGAGAAACAGATGGAGTGTGTCAAAGATAAAAGGGAAGGAAGTATGAAGTATGACTAAGGTTATAATGATGGGGAGCCAAGACCCAGGAGACCAAATACACATTTCTCTTTTTCTCCCTCTTGCTCTCTGTTTTGCATTTGCTGATTTTTTTTTTTTTATTTTTTTTACCGGCTGGTCTCTGAATGTTTGCTTATTTAGCCTCAAACCAGATTCACACCAGATCAATCTGTGGTACCGCAGCAGAATAACTCCCCTCCAGCAGTTATTGGGCCGTGTGGCGGAGATGGGAAAAAGCTGTAGGAAGGAGAAACCTTAAGTGGCCAAGTGCCGGCTGCTTGCAAAACCGGACTAATATCAGGCTCGGTGTTCCCTTCTACAGCCACTATCGATTGGCCGTAATGTATGTTTAGCTGATCCTGTTCTGAACTCCTTTCAGTAAACAGGCCGCAGTCAATACTGTCACACCACGTTTGACTAACGCCTCCGTGCCAAGCCAACAACCAGCGCCTCACTGACTTGCACTGCATGTCAAATGAAGCGAGGTGAGGCAAGACTTGCCTCGAAAAAAAACAGCCAACAGATCCTTAAAACCACCCGGCATTAAACTACACCAGCGTGGCGGTGACGGAGACGGCGGCGGCAGCAGCGGCAGTGGTGGTGCTAATGGGCAACAGAGTCCCAAACTGTCATGTAGCAGTGTTGTTTGTGTCATCTCCGAGAGCCAGCCCCCCATGTGCACCTGCTGCTGGTGGGGTTCATTATGGATTTCTCTAATGGCTTTTAGAGTTTTAATAGCAGGGCTTTGCATGGAGCGGGTAATGAATAACTAGATGTCGTCCCAGTGCCTAATGAGAGTGCCCACTGTTTCTCAGAGACACAAGGAAGAGTTAAGCATGGCAGGCAGCTCCTGGAATCCGTCTTTATTTATTCATTTGTACGTATTTGTTTGTGTGATGGATTATTTGTGCAACTGTCTCATTTTGGGGGGAAACACACACAGAACTTATCGTCTTGTTGACTCGGTAAATCCCTTTTTTTTTTGGGAGATTGGCGGTGTATTCGGGTTTGCATTGTTTTTATACCTCATGCAGAAGATTTGTAGCTCTCTGCAACAGCTAATATGCTTCCCTCACAAGAGAAAATAAGCCAGGAAACATCTGGGGGGGTGGAGGGGTGGAGGAGGTTTGGGGGTGATAGGAACAGGGGAGGGTGATGGCATTACACACCTGTGGTCCTAATGAGGATGGCTGCTCTAACATCAGTCATATCTGCTGTATGAGTTTTCAGCTTCCCATTTTTTCCAGATAGGAAAATGAAGGAGGGAAAAATAAAGCAATCAGAATATATGAATTAATGACTGTGACTTGACCCTCCAACCTGTAATGTAACTTGTCACAGGAATACACAGCTGTGCATAGAGAGTCATACTTTGCTAATGCTCAGATATCTTTTTTTAAAACTTTAAAGGCATTCTCATCTACAAATCGTGGTGACTGCAGAGGGGTTACTTCCAAATACACCCTTTTTTAATAAAATGCTTAAACCCAGTTCAGACCAAAGATTGCAATGGGACGAGTTAAAAACAGGCAACTACTTGCAATGCGCTGTTCGGCAACACTCTGAAAACCTGCCAGGTCACACCAATGCAACTAGATGTACGTGCATAAGCAGCAGCAGCTACCCAATGTCCTTTGTAAATGGTTTCATCTCATTGTGACTCATTGGTCTGAAATGGGCTTTATATGTAGAATATAACACCCATTCTGTTGCTTCACATCTTGTTGCATATTTCTGGAGATGCGAGTTAGCAAAGCCACTGGGACAAATACGAGTGCAACAACATCTAGGGTGGGATGGCTCACAATGGATTACTTTTAACTTCATTCATTTGGTAGAACGCCCTTAGATTTTGAACACTGTTTTTTGATTGTTTCTCTTGTTTTAATTTGTGCCACCTCTCGTCTGCCAATCAAATCAATGCACATTGCTTTAAAGGTCCCATGTGTAGAATTTGGGGGGGTATATTGGCAGAAATATAATATTATATAATATAATATGAGTATGTTTTCTTTAGTATCTAGGTACCTCCAAGTCGGCGGTGGAGTTTCTGTGAAGTGCTGTAAAGTTAAGTTGATTCAAAACACACACTAAAAGTGGCTTAATAGCAACAATTTCAAACACAAGTACACAAATCAGCTTCACTATAACTTGCAGCATTCACAGACAAAGCGTCTTGTCTTTATCTGGACACATTTTCCCCACAAATACAACATGCTAATGTTTTTAGCACAAGCCTATGGCATTTTACATTGTATAAATTAGCCTAGCGGCTAGCAGACGTTTCCTCTGCTCAAATGAAGCCAGGGACAACAGCAACATTTAACAAAGGTAATGATATAAAATTCTGCTCCATTACATCTCACAAGGTTCACTGACAAAACAACTACATTGTATGAATTAGCCTAGCCTTTCCTCTGCTCATATGAAGCCAGGATAAATCACACACAAGACTTAAAATGTTACTTTGTGGAGACTTTATTGTCTTCATAAATTATTGTTTCTTATTTGTGACATTAAAGTAAATAAAAGCTTTGTTTCCACTGAGGGAAATGGTTTCAGCTTATAAATACAGACAGGAGGTCTGGGTCACCGAGACATGTAGTTACATTCCCAGGGAGGTGCACGTCAGACTACAGTGTAGGGTACGGTGTAGGCTCTATGTTGACACAGAGCCTTCACTGTAGGTACAGCATCGATTCAATGCAGAAGTATAAATCCTACATTAGAGCAAGATAATATCCACATAGGGAGGGGGATGCCACGAAATCCCCCTAAATCTCACTCACTGTTCCTTTAAGCAACCTGAGTCTGCCATGCCTGCGAGCAGCTGAACACACCACGGGTGGCCATGTTATTAGACAAGAACACCTTTAAGTGCTGGAAATTCAACAGTAATTTCGTTCTGAAATCAGAAAAGAGTTCTAACATTGTGATGCCTATTTACCAGATGTGAAAATGCTGTCAGCATCAAAATGCTCAGTGTCAAACCTGAGGAAAGATCGAGTCAGTCACATAAGAAAAGTAACCAAAAAGTAATGAAATGTAATGAGTCACTTATAACACTTTAAACAGGGTAACTAGTAATCTATAACCCATCTACATTTCAAAACCAACCTTCCCAACCCTGTTTATACACTCCATGGGTATGTGTGGCGTGGTGTCAGTGGAGTGTCACTTTGGTCAGATAGTAAAAATAGGAGTTTACCTCTTACAACCCCAATCGATATGACCTCTAGAAAACACATTGGCATAATCAATCACTCAGCCACATGTTTTAAAATTCTGTCTTTCAGCAGCAGGTGACAGCCTGGATTACCATTAACACCACTCATTCAGATACCTGCGCACCCCTGATTCGTCCGGGGGCATTACTTTTTGAAATGTTTGATGAAAAATAGGGAGCGGGGCGACGACTGTGCTCATCAAGCACTTTTTTTTTTGATGAATCACTGTTATGTCGGTGGTGTTGTCTCTACATGGAATGAGCCGGTTCGATATTCTCGCTCTGTCTCCTCCGAAGCAATAGACAGCTGTCTGTTCTCACAAATTGACTGCAGGTGCTGATGTAATGAAAGCGCAGTGGCTCCGGCGTCTGTGGAGAACAGGAGCAGAATTACGCCCAAGCAAAGGTCATATGCAGAAGTGATATAATGTGCAAGGCTCAGATGAATACTGCGCGCTAAATGCATAAAATGATAGGAGGCTTTTTACTCCTTTCACGAGGGACACAGTTGAGGTAAATTCAAAGTAAGTGAGTTAACACCATTATCCCTTATTGATTTCCTTTACCGAATCTGCGCCAATCACAGCAGAGGAGGTGTAAAGAGAGCAAAGGCACTTACAGAGTTTGTGTAGAACTGAGTCGTTGCAAAAAACCCTACTGATGTTGACATCAGGAGGATGTTTTGCACTCCGTGTATACAGCAGTCACAAAGCAGCAGAAGCCATGAACTCCATCCATATGCACTTTAAACATGGGAAATCCAGAATTCAAACTAATGATGCACTACCGTTATTTCCAAGGTGAAACGCCTACTCCTACATAATGCATCGCCTCTCCTCCTGGTTTGGCAACAATCACTCCTGTAAATATCGACCGTATACTATTCTAATGTACTGCAATGAATGAGAATAAGGCGTCCTAGAAAAGTACCTTCTCTGAGACGGACCCTCCGCATTAACTAACGTGTGACATATAGCGGTATGGGCATGTTGTCCCCTGTACAGCATGTGCACTTTGTCACAAGAGTTTTGAAATCAATCAGCCCGCGTGAGTTATTCACAGTCCGACATCAAAAAGGCATTACTTATCTAAGGCTTTTAATTTCCAATCCATCTGTCAAGCCAGTTGAAATATGGAATCTCATTACTTTGAACAAGTGGGGAGGGGGACAACATAAATCATTTTATTTTCATCTTACTCTGACAGAGTCTGTTTAGAATTGGACCTAGGGAGAAATGGCTGCGAAAGTGGGAGTTGGAGAGTGAAAGTGACAATCAGAAAAAGAGAAAGAGAGATCTGAAGTGACACCTGGAGGGACAGCGAGACAGAGAGGGAGAGTAGGGGAAGAGAAATTACAACATTGTTTTTTATTTATCTTCTACACCCCGTAAAAAAACATGATTAGATGATTTAACAAATATATACTTCAACCTGCAAAAAACACATTAGATTTTTTACAGATTTATTAACGAATACAAATCAAACAAGTGCAGTGTTTGACAAACAGATGAGCCACTATTCAGTTCTCACTGTGATCCTTAGTATTGTGTTTTTCCCGCATCGGATCTTGCTCTTACTTAAAGGAAACAAACGTGCAAATAGGCTAATGTGTCTTTAATGGACCAAGAAGATTTAGGGGGATTTAGTGGCTTCTAGGGGCGGCATGGTGGTGGTGGTGGTTCCTGGTTCGAACCCAGGGTGGGGGAGCCCTTCTGTGTTTGCATGTTCTCCCCGTGTCAGCGTGGGTTTCCTCCAGGTACTCCGGCTTCCTCCCACAGTCCAAAGACATGCAGGTTAACTGGTGACTCTAAATTGCTCGTAGGTGTGAGTGTGAATGGTTGTCTGTCTCTATGTGTCAGTCCTGTGACAGTCTGGTGACCTGTCCAGGGTGTACCCTGCCTCTCACCCAATGTCAGCTGGGATACGCTCAAACGCACCAGTGACCCCAAATAGGATAAGCAGTTACGGAAAATGAATGAATGAATGAATGAATGAATAGAGGCATCTAGTGGTGAAAATTGCACATTGCAACCAGCTGAAATTACTCCTGGTTAAAATTCCTTTAGTGTTTATTGTTTAGGAGGTTTTTACTGGGAGCCAAATTATCAACAGAGGTCTCTTCCATTCCAAAACAAATTAACCAGGTGATTGAAACCAGTGAACACACTGAATAAGCACTTTTATGTTACAAATCAGTGTTTCTCTGATGTTGTTTGAAATTTATCAAGATGTCTAATCATTCATAGCCCCCATATGATTATTGTTTCTATTTTATTTTGTTTTTATTAATTTATCTATTTCTACATTTTTTTGTCCTTTTTCCCTCCTAAATTCTTTATTTTCTTCTCCAGTTTAATCTACTGAGGCCAATTGTAATACATCGATTGGGTTGCCGCCAGAGGTGGCAGGTGGGGGTAAATTGTTGTGTATTTGTTTGAGTATGTTGTTTTTTCCCTTTGTTGACAAAATAAAAAGATATTTGGTCATTTAGTAAAGCAATATTCACGTCTGTACGCTCAACAAGACTCACAGGAGGGCCACTTTTTGACTAATTATTCATGTCACCCTGGGAGGGATTGAGACACAAATTGAGTGTAGTGCCCCTTTAAATCCATCACTGTACCATAGTCTAATAATTCATGTCTATTACAGACCCTCTAAATTATTAATTGGCGAAGATAATGAAAATATGCTAATTAGAGAATTGCTATCGAAAAAGAATGCATAACACTCCTCAGCCATCATAATTAGGATAAGTAATTATTTAAGCATTACTTTGTGAAGTTGAGTTATTAGGGCCTGTCAGGTTCTTGTGAGGGATCAGAACACCAAATTGTGTTTGACTGAAGGCAGTGTTTCTGATGGCTCATTTTAAGGAAATACAGTCCCGACAGGTTTCTGATGTTTGAGTGAACCTTGTAAAAATGATTGCCCGTGTTACTGCGAGGAAAATCCATAATGCTGTCGCAGGCAAGTATGCGCAGACATTATGTTTATGTGGGCAAATGGCATTGAGCCCCGTCGTCCTGTACAGCCTCTTGCTTTGGTCGTATGGATTTTAAAAAATAATTTGAAACGCAGCCCGAAGAGTGAAACAGCACTTGTTCCCAAACTGTTGCCCTTCACTCAGCTGCTTCTGATTAAGCAAAGGAAACCCTTCAATCCCTCTCCCTCAGTTCGGCCTTTCTTCCTCTTTCTTTTCCTTCGTCTTTCTTTCACGATGGGGCCGCTGAGCCATTTCCAACAGAGAACTATTCTGAAAGTTTATCAACAGCTCCTAGTCAATCCGTTCCTCCTTCTTTGTGCTCTCTTCTCCGGGGTCCCTTTCCTTCTTCCTCCCCCTCGGGGCCTGCTAGAAAGGAGAGCTCTGTCATGGCCCTGTGGAGAGAAAATGGCGGAATTCATCCCATGCTGTGTCGGTGATAACACTCCCAAGCGTGACACATCCCGCTTCAGATTACAAGCAGAGGATTCATTCCTTGCATTCTCCTTGTCACCTCGCCTTCAATGCCGGCATTAAGCAATTTGCCATAGAATAATAGGCTCTATCAAGGAAGAGGCCCTGCCTGTGTAAGACTGGCTGTTTGTGCGGCCGTCATGTTACAGGAATGACATTCAATGTGGTTTTCATGCGTGGGGTTTGTAAACACAAATGCACACAAGCACATGTATGTACGCACTGGGGCCAATAAAACAAAGCATGTCACACTGAACATGCATCCACGCACAGCCCTGCTGTTGTTGTCACCATCCAGAGTAAGAAACAGAGCAGCGTGGACTTCATATCCAAATTTGGCAATAGATAGCATGGCGGCCTTAGCCTCCAAAATGATTCTATAAGTGACCCAGATTACAATAAATGACACTAACTATGAGTTATCAGCTGATCTGTGAACCCCCGCCGGATGCAGTGCAGTAGCTGTAGCCAGAGAGGGAATAGTGCTGACTAATGTCTCTCTCTGTGTGCCTGGCTGGTGCCAGAGCTGATGTAACTCTGCCAGGAAGCAGTCTGTTAACAGATATTGGAGTCGCAGCAATTGCCAGCCAAGACTGAGTCATTCGATTCTTCAATGGGCTTTTTTTTTCTTTTCTTTTTTTACCATCGAGATCTACTGTATGAAGATAGATAAAATTTCCAGTCACCAACTAATGAATGATGTCATATGTAAGATAGCATGTGGTATGTCATATATCTCAATGAAGGCGGCATATGTGTAACATGAGTCTTACATGAATGGTTTTGGCAATTCAGTGTGAGACCAACAGAGCTGCTGCCCCTGTAATGAGAGAGACTCTGAAAAACCTGTATAAGAAAAGCCAAAAGATGCTGTGCTTCCATTATTATGGTGACACTTTCTGGAAGGTCTAGAGGGAGTCACTGGATAGACAAACTGTATATATATTTTTATTAGGGACGGGGGAAAAAAATGATACAGCATTGTATCATGATATTTTTGTGCGGCAACATCGTATCGTCACACAGAAACCAAGCAACCAATTTTTTATTATGTAAATTATTAATATTAAAAATACAAATTCAACATTTGCTAGCCTACTAGAATAATATAATCAGTTGTTTTTTCAGATACATTTTGCTGCACTGAAAATGAAGTGAAATGAAAAGGCTAACTACTTTATTACTACTGTTGTTTTCCTTTCCATAATTTGCCACTGAAAAAGGCAAAAAAAAAAAAATATCACAGTATATTGCAATATATATTTTATCGTTTAAAATCATAATAATATTGTATCGACTTATGTATCATGATAATACTGTATTATAGGGCCTTTGGCAATTCCCACCCCTAATTTTTAGCATTTATTTTTTGGCTCTGAGGTTGGCACCTTGTGCATATGACCTTGCATGGCAGCTGAATTCTCACAATACTGTGAGAATCGCAAGATCATAAGATTATGAGTAATAAAAGTGATGTGGTGGTTTGAACCAGTCAGCCCCCTGTGAGGAGCCACTGGCAGCTACCAACGTTGTTTGGGTGTGTGTGACGACACAAAGGGACAACTGTTCGTTCAAAATACGATAGCAGCTCCTTAAGAGGTTGGTGTAGATGCTGCAACAGCATCAGAACTGGAGAGTGTTCTTTATTGAAAGGAGAGCAAAGAACGACACTGATGGCTTTTGTCAGTGGAAAAGATGTTTCCACTCTTCTCCCGACTGGCTTCGGCAAGAGTTTGATTTACCAGCTGGCTCCACTGGTTGGTTCATTGATCTGATTGTTTGAAGTTATCCTGCGATAGATGGTTATAGACAGATGGTTCATCCAATCACCTGCCAAGTACTTTTTGAAAGTGCCTGCACTTTTTCAAACAGTTTCCAATAAACAACTCTGTGTAATAAACCATCTGGTGCATCAGGTTACCGCTCTGGTCCAAAGTGAGATATCTCAACTGTCTCAACTATTACATGGATTGCCATGAAATATTAAACAAACATCAGTGGTTCCTCAGAGGATGAGTCTTATCATGTCACAAGCAGGTTGACAATTTTTTTTGTGAAATTATTTGAATTTTTTATAGACATTTATGTTCCCCTCAAGGCGGACTGCGATTCCTTGAACTTTCATCGAGTGCCATCATCAAGTCAAACATTCAATTTCAGTCAGGAACACTTGAGTCAAAGAAAACTTTATTTCCATTTCCAGTATTATATTTGGTGGTATGACTCTGTTCTGGGGCCTCTCTGCCTTTCCTCGGCCTATGCAGAAAGCCTTTTCCACGTGCCACATAGGAAGCCTAAGGTGGAGAAAGCAAACCTCGCTGCCTGCTCCCTGCCCGCTATGCTCAATTTGTTCAGTACTTGGGAAATGTCACATTCCCACCAGCCTCAGCTGTACTTTGTTTTTGTTTTTTGTGTGCTAATTATCAAATGTTAGCATGCTGATACACTAACCTAAGATGGAGAATATATTTGCTAAATACCAGCATGTTACTATTGTCATACTCGTATTAGCATTTAGCTCAAAGCATCACTGTGTCTGAAAGCAGCCTCACAGAGCTGCTAGTGTGGCTGTAAACTCTGATTAATACGTCTACCCACGACTCCATGAAAGCAATATTGATAGTGAACAGATTATCCTGATAAAATAAAGTTAACTGAAGGTGCAAGAGGTGCTGCCTTTTAGCAATGCTAAGCCAACCTATGCCATATTGTAGCCTAGCTCGATAGCAACCATACTTTTATCTGCTACACCACTCAACCTCCTCTCATCCTTCCAGTCGACCAGTTCAAACCTCGTAATGAACCAATTCACATTTTTTCTTCGTGTTCCATTCCTTTCATTTTAATACCAACACCACTCGCCGCCTTCCTTCCCTGCTGCAGTACTCTGCTTAACAACGATGACCCTCGCTGACCCCGACACAACCTCACTGTCTTTCTCTGAGTAGCTAATGGCCAGCAGGCCTCATCTCTCTATTGACCTCTTGCCCATACTGAGGTGAATTATGGCACCTGAGCGGCGGTCTAATGCGGTGGGTCCTGACACGGAGACATCAGTCCAGAAGGGCCGGCCCAGGCAGACTAATGATGCGGACATTGGTAAATGACGGGCAATGTTAGAGAGAGATAGAGACAGACAGGGAGGGAGGCAGCGAGATAGAGGGGGGTTATTAGGCCTGATTGCCTCATCATTGTGTAGGGAAAACAGGCAGAAAGGAGTTCATTTCTCCAGGGTTACTTTGTTTCTGCCTGACTTCATTCCAGGCACTGATCAATGAATTGATTATGGAGTTGATATGAGAGCTGATTGCGAATCTGGCAGATACCGAACACCTCTGCTGACTGGCTGATGTGACAGTGTTTTTGAAGTAATGTCTCACCTTGTCCATTCTTCTCATTATGTTTGCGCTGCACAGATAAAACGTTGCCCCAGAAAGGTCTTTGAAGGTCAGTTTTAACACGTCTGGTCGTGTTTTTAATTTGAAAGAAATTAGATTTTGCATCACACTCTCTGAAGGCAAATAATGTTTGTTTGTGTGTGTTTATTGGCTGCACAGGCCCCTCTCCCTCTCCCTCAATCACAGCCTGGTATAGATTCCCTGCAGGGTAGACTGCATACACAACATGCTTTTCCTCTGGAGTCTGGACACATTCTGCCTCCTGCTGTCAGGTTGAGGAGACCCACCTCCCTTCACCTCCACCCCCCTCCTCATCCCTCCCCTCTGTCCTCCCCCCTCTTTCTCCCTTCACCCCCTCTTTTCCCCTGGCCTGAGACACAGAGGACGTGCGATGACAGAGGTGTCAGCACGGGTCACGGTGATCCTCTCCTGCCGTTTTGTTCCCACTGGTCCGAGAGTCGATACATTCCACCCCGTTCTCTGTCCGCATCAATCTGCTCTCTGTGTTCTCAGGATCCACATTCCTGCCCATCAAGAGCTTCCACTGTCCAGCCATACAGGAGTCCGGTTACACCGGACTATAATCGGAGAGAAGCCTGTGTGAATGTTTCTCTCTCTAATCCTTCATCTATTCTTCCAGTCATCCAGATTAGTCATTGTGTGTGTAACTGTCCCTCGTTTTCTTCCCCTCTACCTACTTATCTGCTCCCTCTCTGGTCAGTGTGTGTGTGTGTGTGTGTGTGTCTCGCCGTCTCCGTTTCATGCCCTTCGTCTCAGTCTCTATACCTTCCAGGCTGCGCTGAGTCCTCCACATACAGTATGTGCTCTATAGGTGTTGTGTAGTCAGGGTTCAAAATTACCACCTGCCAGGGGCCAAATAGCAGTAATATTTGTCTTCTTGGGATAAATCAATAAGGGTCACTTAACACGCTCCTCTGTAAGTTTTTCACATAATACTGCTGACCTTTTGTATGTCTTACAGCATTACACTGGGTAGAGTTATAGCCGCCGGTTTCATCACAAGATTTTTAATACTTTTACCCACATATGTTTTAAATTTATGTAGGAAATGATGTCCTTGCTTAGCGTTAGCTTAACACAGCATTATCATAGCAACAAAATGTACGTACATGCATTAATATCTGAAAGCTGTACAAGATTTTTGAATAAAAAGTGTGCAGAAACCATCTATCCATATATCACCGTATATTCTGTACAGGGTCACAGCTGCTTCATCGAGACAATCCCAGCATGCATTGGAGGAGATGTACTATAGCTGCTAATCTCTCACAGGGCTCACACATATAGACAGACAAACACATTCGCACTTATATTCACACCTACAGGCAATTTAGAGTTTCCAGTTCACCTAACATGAATGTCTTTGGACAAGCTGTTTGCAGAGTCTTCGCAGTGAAACCATGCAAGGAGCTAACTTCTGGTGTGGTCAACAACAGGTTACTCGACTGGTTTCCTGCTTTGCTGGATCTATAGCGTCCTCAAGTCTGTGCAACTGAATCCTGCTGTTTCATCCACTGTCTGAATAGTTATTAATTTAATATGAATCAAATCAGTAAAACATGGCAAGAAAAGTATTCCGTCTAAGTAAATGACTCAACCTGTTGGCCAGTCTTTCAATAAATATGCAGTTATCAATGTTTTTATGTTACCAATGGACAATAGGCTGTGCGTTTGCATCTTAGGGTGCTTTCAGACCTAGAGTTGTCTTGCTTTGGTCCAAATCAGGGACTAATTTTGTCACAAAGTTGCATAATTGCTATGCCAATTGAAATAGAAACACTCCATCAAAATTTTATACATCAGTTATAGGTCCGGGTCTCCCCAAAATTCAGGTGTGTGCCGGTAAGTGTAGCTAAGGCTAGATAGTATGCAAATGATCTTCTTTTTTTTTTTTTTATCTGAATGTCCTCCATTGCCTGTAACCATTATTTTCCCGAGGCTCTGCCAGGAAGATGCAGAGTCACTTGTGGAGTCAACAATTCATCCACAACATATCCAGCCCGATGCTTCATCACTTTGTTGTAGCCTGCAGCTGTCCACGAGTAAAATCGAGTTTTGGGCTTAAGCTAGTTTAGAGCTACAGCCGACATCCACGGCCGAGGAGGGCTCACCATTGTTGGGGTCTATTTCCTGGACGTGTTTTCACAGTGGAAAGAGTTTTAGTACTAGAGAGCTATAATGCTCTGACAAACCCACTGTACACTACCAGCCTAGCACCACACTACCTATTGACAAAGTTAGCAACTAGCAGGTGAGCATGGTGAAGCATTTAGCAGCGAAAGAGCAAGGAGTTGGTGGAGACCAAAGCAGAGGTAAAAGAAGAGTGAAAATTGGACTTCTGTTTGTCCGATGGCCAGAAACATGAATTCAAATGGATGCTGGATGCAGAAATAGCTACTACCACCTTTTCCACAACAATCACAAGCTGACATGTCAGTGTTGTGGTAAAAGTAAGTAAAATGTATTCAGGAGAAGTTGTAAGTTGTCGCCCTCCAACACTAACTTTCCACACTTTAGGAAGTTGTTGTTAGGAAAACACTGTATTCTGCATTATTATATAAGTGTAGTTATATCCAGTGTGACAGTGTTGTATTCTCAGCATAACAATATTTTCCCAAGTTCAGTGATTTTGAACCTCCTAGTTTCAGCAGGAGGCAGTGAACATGTTTTATGCATAGATAGAGTCTACATGTCTACAGCTGTCCTAAAGTTTTATTCAACTTCCATTCTTTTCTTGCTCCAATCCTTTCCAATATTACAGCCTTGCACTGTATCTCCTCGCCCGGGGCAATATTAGCGACAGTCTGACAGACGGTATTAAACAAGAAAGCTAAAATCTGATTCTTTCCTCCCCATGAGTGTTCACTTTGCTAAAGTTCTCATTACCTGAGGGAGACAAGGGCGAGAGAAGTCTCATTTTAGTGAGGTTTCAGAAGCCAGGTACCCAGACCTTATATCTTTATATTCAGTGTTTCAGATGCAATCTCCTCCACACCCTCTTCTCTTGGTTATGAAGTAACCCCTGCCAAACACATTGGCTTTTCTCCCTTGGCTAATCTCACATCATCACATCAGGCCTGTTGTATTGATTTCTGGGGAAAGTAGTCCTAAATTGCTCTTCCTTTGTCAATCTGAGGCTTGTTACCAGGCAACAGGATGACCCCCCCCCCCCTGCTTCTCCTCTCCTGCACTCCCCTAAAAAACACACACACACACGTGCACTCCAACACACACAAACACACATGCTCAATTACACTCTTGACACAGTGCCAAAAATGCAATCGGAGAGTATGTGCCCCTTCTAATGTGAGATATGAAACGGTGCTGGTGACAAATATGTATCAGCACATGCAAACACCAAATCAGTGCTGGGAGGCAAAGGCGTGCTTTTTTTTATTGAAGGTATAAAATTACTTGACTTGAAATTTCTTGCACAAAACCCGTTTCCTTCAGATGTTTGTTTAAAGAGGCATTTTACCAGGAATTTTTCAGCAACAACATCTGCTGAAGCGGTGCGATTAGAATACCCAAATACGCACGCTCTCCTAATTTTGATTAAAAACATGTTGCAGCGTCTTTGTGGCATTTTGATGAACGATGAAAATAATGCTGGATTTACACTCAGAAACAGTGTAGTGTGTGTAATAATTTAATAGCGTGAATGCTGCGCTGGAGGCCATTTGGTTAAACATTGTGTCTCACATTGAAAGTGATGACTGTCAAGCTAAATTCCTGACAAGAGTTCCAGCTAAGATAAATTGTCGCCAGCTTTTTGATAGATTGGCCAAATATTCAAATACAATTATTCAAATACAATTCCTCATATTAATCAAATTTGGACAACGCTCCTCTGTTCTCTGCTCTCATTTTTCATTTGTAACTGCTCAAACCTCCTTCAATCTAAAGTGGGAACTCCATGAAATAATTTCTGTCTAATTCAGATATTAAATCTGGAATGCGCCACGTAGATGCGAAACAAGACACACACATACATACGTTCACAATCTCAGAGGGGTGGAACTGCACTGGTAGCTGGGGGGGGGGGGGGGGATTAAATTGTGGACCACCTGCTTCTGTCACCTGGGACATATTTTACATGATTGAGCCAAATGCTTGAGATTGGACACACATGACAACATTCAGGGAGCTGGGCTGGATAAGACTGTGCATTTTTGGCAAGGAACGTGTGCAACATTCGCATCTCTGTGTCGTCTTTATGCCTTTTTACGCCAATAAGTTATTCCAAACAAACAGACAACTGACGGATAGGGATTGAGGTTTTAATGAGAAAAAGACAGACAGAAGCGGAAATGAAACACTGGTTGCCCATACAAATTGCTGTAATAACCATATCTACATTAAAGCTTTGTAATAACTTATACAGCATTGCTTTATTGAGGTGGGGAGGGGGGGGGGGGGAAGAAAATAAATTCCTATCTGCAGTGTTTCTGAATTAATATCTCATTATGGTTCCGCATCATCATTTTTTGGTCTCATTTTAAAAAGGCAGGGGATTACACACTAATTACATATTGCATGGTGGGGAATGTCTCCACTGGTGATGAATAAAAGTCCAACTGCTCACGGGGAAGTGTTCCTATCCCACCAAAGGGGGAATGCTGCTCCTTATCAATCAAGCTGGCTTCACAGTAAAGAGGATAATGAATCGGAGTAAGACCTCTTGATTCCAGTCATTTCTGTTTATTTGTCACTATCTCCGGAAGCTTCTTGTTAGTCATTTTATTTAAGGAAGAAGAAAAAAAAAACATCCCCTAGGAGCGAAGATATACCAGCATGAATGACATTCCCATATCACTGGTTTCCATCATAATTTGGTCAAACTTGAAACAAATTTCCTCCCTGTGTTCATTAAAAGATTTCTGTATTCATACACATTCACTCACTCCTTCATGTCACGAGGGTTTTATCTCGCCTCCCCTGCACGTATTAAAAAAAAAAAAGAAATCCCTCGCCATCACATCCTTCCACTGATGAAATTGGCTCCTTTTAGAAACGAATCCAAATGTGACTGTGTGTCTATGTGTGTGTGTGTGTGTGTGTGTGCCTGCATCGCAGGGAGGCTGCAGCGATAGCCTCAGGCTGCACTCCTCTGTATGTATCTGATCCAGGCCTAATGAAGCTGAAAGCCTGGCAGTTGTGAGGAGCATCTGCAGAGCCACAGAGTGATGGGCATCTCATTCTGCCGCCGTGTCCCAGGGGGGCCACACACATCTGAGGACCCTGCCTGCTGTTTGCACGGTGACTCGGTGCCCCTGCGTACCCGTGCTGCAGAAGGTCATGCCACATATGCTGTGGATGCCATCTGGAGGGTGTGCTTGACTGCCACAGCGGCCTCTCATGCTAGCCTGGACTGGTGATATAACCGGCTCAGAGGCTGACTAAATGTATGTTTTTGAAAATTTAAATTGACATTTTTTATTGTTTTGTTTTTTTTATTGTTTGTTTGTTTACATGCATACCTCCGCATGTAATCCAATGTGAGCAGCCATATTGATCCTGGTAGCTATCTGTAGCCTGTCTTAACTATGATGGCGAACAGACATCATTATAGAAACCAGGACGCCCACAGAGGAAAAAATAATCTTATTTACATTACATGTGATGTAATGTTTCTGTATGTTCAGAGGGGAGTGTCACAACGTATCTTAGCGTAGGTGGAATGAACAACAGCAGGTTCAGTGACATGTGTGACAGCGACGATTGTGGTTTGAAGTTGAGGGCATATTTTCAGATGCTATTCTGTTGTGGCCTCTTTCCCTTTTGTTATTATTTATTCCTTCACATTCACTATGTTTACATGCACAAAATATTCCAGGTTTTTGCCCTTATTCTAAAAGAAAAAAAAAAAAGACAATATTCCTCCTGAGCTGTTTACATGACTAATAAAAATGAATATTCCTGTAGACATGCAGCCAGGCATACTTTGATTGATGCTCGTTGCATCAAAAAAAACACCTTCTTAAAAAAACACGATATTTAGCATATTGTAAGGCAGTTCACAACAGTAAAGTTTGTGCCCCCCTCTCTTCCCTTTTTGATTGTTTAGCTGATGTGCCAAGATTACGTATGAAGATAGCAAGGTCAGTAAAGGTTGAACAGTGCTCGTGGCTCATTGCATGGACGGCGCTAGCTTGCTGTTCTGTGCCCGAGCTAGAGACCGCAACCCAGCATAGTTGCCTTCACTGATGTAAATGGCTATATGTTCAGTACTCACCTGCTGAAGTTAAGTAAAGTGCAGAAACAGAAAATTCTTTATTGTGTAAAGTGATTTTCATCCACGCACATCCAGACGGAGGGGGTGGCACGGCGATGTAGTGGTTAGCACTGTCACCTCACAGCAAGAGGGCTCCTGGTTCAATCCCAGGAGGGAGCCCCCCGGTGTGTAGCTTGCATGTTCTCCCCGTGTCAGCAAGGGCCTTCTCCAGGTGCTCCGGTTGGACCAGTTGGGAACCACTGGGCAGCTGGTTTGTGTACATCTCACAGAGCTGACTATAAACAGGCAAGAAGCTGCGCATCACAAACTGAGGTAGAAACTCCAATTGAGACGCATATTCTGAATAAGTTGTGCACACGTCCAAAGAATGCTCCTAAAACCCATATAATATCAGCATGTTTTTAATAGAAAAATGCTTCGTTCAGAAAATCTGCTGTTAACATGACGGGTCTCAAATTCAGAAAATTGTCATCTTTGGAATAATAGTGAAATATTACTGTGCATGTAAATGTACTCAATGACATTTCCCAATTCCAATGATCTGGGGGTGATTAAATTACAGACATTAATATGGCAAGTGAGTCCCACGCAACAGGGTCTGGACCGCTTTACCCCATACATCTAAATATAGATTTAATACCAGTGGCTGTTTTTTTCATCAGTGGCCTGAAATGCTTACAGTGCAATCTGCAGCTCCCTCTGCTTCTCTCGCTGTGCATATAAACATCAAAATACTTGTCTGAGAAGGAACAGAAGTACTGTAGCGCTCTCTCCCTCTCTTTCCTCTGTCTCCCTCTGTAATGAGGAGAGCGCAGAAGAATGAATGTCTGACCATTTGCTTTTCGAGCTACATTAACCACAGAGCCAAGAAGAGATGCTCCTTGGCAGATTTCATAACAGCGGTGTAATAAAAAAAAGGGACCTCTAACCAGTAGTGTACTGCAGCGGAGGCATTTAGGCAAAATGACTAACTGATAGGCCTCCCTGTTCTTGGCTTCTCTGCCGCTCTACCTCCACTACAGCTTCATTTTTTGGCAACTCTACAGTGGTCCTTTGTTGCTCATCTGTATTGCCGCAATAATGAGCGCTCGTGTTTCCAAATAGGTGAGAGAAAGGACAGACGTATCAAGAAACAGGAGAGATCTTCACAGTCAGATGTTGGCATGTTATCGGATGAGAGAGGAAGGCTGCCTCGACTGAACCGACAGGCGTCACACGGGACGAGCGCTGATGTATTCGCTCCATCCTGACACGCTGCAAACGTCTCGCTGTGAACGCTGTGCCAGGAAGCTTTAACGTCAGTGTGTTGCTCACTCAATTCTTGTGTCAATTAGTTTAGATTACCTCATAGGAAATCAAATTACCGCCCTGATGTGAAGGTATTATTTATCAAAATTTGCACACTTGCAACACGGTGAATTCATAATAGATCCGGTGAAAACTGCCTCGTCTCCCCTTTCAACCGCTGTATTCCTGTGGTCTCCCTGCTTAGTCTGCAGACAGCCGGTGGTTCTGTTTGTCTCTGTGCAGCTTCCATAGGGTATATTGAGTGTGTCTGACCCACTGTCTTTTATGGAACGTCTTCCAGTGGTTCCTAATTACCTTTGGTTTTATGGTCAGACCTGTGTCAGTCCCCCGCTCAATTTGTTTCTGTGAAATATGGCTTGGCCTTGGGTTCAAGTAGGGGAGAAAACACGGCGCATTGATTAATCAAGGCATGCAGGTTCAACCTCTGTTCTCCGAGAAGTCAATTCAATGACATGTTTTCACCTGGGGCACATTCCAGAAGTCTGAAGTTGCTTCCTCCCCTTAATTAATTTCCTTATATCCTACCTTCATCTCTCTCTCTTCTCCTCTTTCCGTGAAGTACCTCATTATGTTAAAGCTATAAAAAATAAAAAAAAAGCTAAATTATGCAAACAGAGACATTGTGAAAGCAGAACATTTTGCTCGTCCTGGGAGGGGCGGCGCAGGCAGACTGAGCAAGTGAAGACACAAGGAAAGAGATTTGAGACTGGCCCCAGAACTGCAGGACAGATGATGTTTCAGTGGAGTCTGGAAGTGGTGCCCTGAGAGGACGGCGGAGCATTGTTATATGTGGTAAACAAGCTGTAAACACAATATGTTTTGCTATAGATGTGGAAATTACAGGCCTGGTTGACTTTTACTGTCTCATGCTAACCACTTAACTGCTTTGCATTGTTGTTGCATACAAGAATAGTTGCTTTACAACCTAAAGCATCTACACATTTTACTGTGATTTTGAAAAACAAGCTGCAGGAAAGGCATTTTACTTTGTAATCTTTAGCTCCATGTGTGATTTCAGAGCACAGAGTATAATGGTCAAATGAAAATAAAACTGATTCGCTCCATATATTGGTAAAAAACAGCCAAATGATATGGGGAGAGTTCATAGAATTTAAAAGTGAAAACATTTCGGGGGAGCAATTTTACTCGGCAAGGTTATCTAAATGCCTTCGATGTCTCCTCAGTTTGGTTTATTAGGGAAGTATCTAGCTTACCATGAGCAGTGAGACAATTACAAAGACAATTTCACGGGGAGGGTTTCTATAATCATCAATGCATGCTGGGAGCCCATATCAGAGTAAGTTTCATTTGGACTGAAGAGAATTCGTTTTGTAGCTTATAACTCACAATGCAGCCATTAAGCAACTGCACTCAATCAGAGATTTTGAAAAGAAGGAGAGAAAGAGAGAGAGAGAGAGTGAGGGGGGAAAAACTGAGAATGAAAATGTGAAAACAACATGCAAATTAAAGCTTTTGAGCTCAAGTAAATGAGCGACTTAAATGATTTATCCAGTGCACATTAAGTGCTGCCTTTTAAGTATGCATTGTTGAGTCTCCGGACCTAATGCAAAAAACCAAATTCATAACACTTATTAAATATTTCTTCCAGAGCAACCACAGAGCAGTGTAACTCATGCAAAACAGAATATCACAAATGTTTGTTAAAGAAATACTTCACCCTCCAAATGACCATATGTATATCAATAACTCAACCTGTGTTATGTTGAATTCATGAAGGTAGTTCTTGCACACCTCCATGGTGAACAAGGTGAAAATATACAGAAACATCTGTTCATAAACTCTCATACAACTCGTGCAGTATAATCCAAGTCTTATTTATCCAGTCGTATGCTTTGTACCTCCCAAACAGACCTCTCCAAAGGGGAACTGAACAGAAAGTGAAAATCTCCTCAAGCCAGACTCCATTGACAAAAACAGCAATTTTACCTCACTGAACACGGGAGCTGCTGGTCCACCACTGCATTGATCAGTTAGTTTGTTTCTGTTTTTGTGTGACTTTGGTGATTTAAAACGTTTGTACAGAATCACCAAACTCACATAATAACACAAACTAACTAACTGATCAAGGCAGTGGTTGATCAGCAGCTCCCGTGTTCAGCGAGGTAAAATTGCTGTTTTTGTCAATGGGCTTTGGCTCTGGAGTGAGCACAGGCAAGTTTTACTTTGTCCAGTTCCTCGTCAGAGAGAGCTGTCTGTGTAGGAAGCACTGAACACACCACTGGATAAATGAGACTTGGATTATACTAACTGCACCAGTTGTGTTAAAGTTTGTAAACAGATATTTTGATATAGTTTTGGTGTTGTTAAATTTAATCTGTTTGTATTCTTTGTTCACTGGAGTCAAACGAGAAGAATGTAGTGTCCACAAATTCAGTATAATGTGGGATTTATACTTCAGTATCAAATCAACTAGGCTCTGTGTCGACGTAGAGCCTACGCTTTATCCTGACGCGCACCTCTCCAGAAATGTAACTACACATTGTGGCAAGGCAGACCTCCTAAATTGTGAAGACAGTAAAGCCTCCATAAAACATTTTAAGTTTTGTGTGTGATTTATCCTGGCTTCATACGAGCCGCTGCCAGGCTAATTTATATAGTGTAAAATGCCATAGGCTTGTGCTAATAACGTTAGCATCTTATATTTGTTTGGAAAATGTGTTTAGTATAAGACAGTTGTTTTGTCGGTGAACCTCGTGAGCTGTAATGGAGCCGAAATTTGTAACGTTACTTTTGTTAGGTGTTGCTGTTGTCCCTGGCTTCATATGAGTGGAGGAAAAGTCCACTAGCTGCTAAGCTAATTTATACAATGTAAAATGCCATAGGCTTGTGCTAAAAACGTTAGCATTTTGTCTTAGTGAGAAAAATGTGTCTAAAAAAAGACAAGTGTTTGTCTGTGAATGCTGCGAGTTACAGTGAAGCTGATTTGTGTACTTGTGTTTGAAATTGATTCTATTAAGCCATGTTTAATGTGTGTTTAATGTGTGTTTTGAATCAACTAAACTTACAGCACTTCACACAAACCCCGCCGCCGACTACTGTTTTGGCGGAGTAACTGCATAGAGCCAGCACACAGGTATAAACCTTGCTTTAGATTATACTTAGAGTTTGTAAACAGATGGTTTGATGTAGTTTTTGTGCTGTAAGGTGCAGTTGGAGTCTTTGTACACCGGAGTCAAATGAGAAAAACAAAGTGTCCACTAATTCAACACAACATAAGGTGAGTAACAGATATATAAATGTTCAAATAGAGGTTGAAGTATTCCTTTAATCCCACCATCCTTAACTTCACTTGAATAGAGCACAGGTCTCCAGTAACCGAGGCTGAGTTGAATTTTTTAAGTGATAGTTCAGAGAGAAACTGGAGCTGGCCAACATCGGGCCACTTACAGTAATCCCCATTATACATGCTTACATCAGGCTACAGTGTTGTTTTGATGAAAACATAACAAGTCATAATGAATGGAAATGAATGTATGTTTGTGGGATCAAAATAGCACATAATTACACTATTACCCCTGACGATACAGGTATGCCCCCCATCTAACACCACAAACATCAAGGTCTCTCCAGCAAATATTTCCTTGAGGTTAGTTTGTAAACAAATTAAATTCATTAAAGGGGGATGACTGGAGGTAAACACCAACATGCCTCGCGTGTTGCTTGTAGTCCACATAGGCCACGAATTCTCCCCGCTGAGGTAAATATAATGCAATTCAACACAACATCGTCGGACTTAAAGCGTAGCAGGTGATCTTACATTAAAGCTACATGATGCATAGGACTGATTATCATTGGTTTAAATGAGGATGCATTTCCCCTAAGCTTCGAGTTTATTGTGTTTAGAATATCATTGCGTTAATGATGGTTTGTGATGAATGAGTTTGTGCCACGCCATGATAGACATGGCTATTAGGGCTAAAAGGAGATGGGACCCACACCCACAGGAGCCACAGCAATTAGTTTCAGCCAGATCAGAGGGTGCTGGCATAATGACCTGATTCTGGCAGCTTATTCTATTCCTGATCTCTAATCATGGTCGCCAATGGCATCTTTCTCTGTCTCTCTCTATTTCTCTCTGCTTCTCCCCTCCTGGTCCGGGAATATGAATTAATGAAATAATAAAGACTAATGCGAATGTCGCGGGCCGAGTGACCACTCACACGTGGCTCTCTTGCTTTAGCGAGTACAATTACACAGTAAGTTTGATCGGTGGTGATAGACAAAACAGCAGGGGCTCATAAATATGGATGGAGAGTCTGAGAAAATAAATTAACAGGGCCTGGCCTCTCGGCTGCCCCACTTAGACTGTCAATTACGGACCTGACAGGAGCCTTGTGAAAGAGCCACACAAGGATGACACACACACACACACACACACACACACACACACACACACACACACACACACACGCACACACACACACACAGTCATTAAACTGTGCATTTGAGACCATTCTGAAGCCATACAGCAGTCACCTGCTTCATTATCAGCAGACAGAGTTCATGCTTTATGACATGTATCAAGAGCTTACAGTTATTGAGTAGTGTCAGCCGGTGCACAAAATCCAATGCAGGGGTTGATTCAGGGAAAAAAAAGTGACAGAAATTCACATTTCCACATAATGTAAATCCCGTCTTTACTTGAAGCAGATTTCTTGCTTGTTTTTGAGGAGTGTGCGAAGACGTTTTGGGTGCCGGGGGCAAAAATAAAACCTGCATCTTAAAGCGAGTACAGTGTGGAGTGTTGCACCTTTTTTTGAGCAGGGTCAACTGTTTCTACATGTTTTTTGCTTCTATTTAAATGTGACAGTGAATTAAATTATGTATGCCGAGAAGATGAACACATTATAAGAGGGCAAAGAGTGGAAGGACAAACAGGCCCGTTTGGACAGTGCCTGCGCGCACGTCTTCTGTATTCATGTTCTGCGTGAAGGGGTCAGCCCTGCAGTTTTGATACCAGCAATAAGTCACCCTCTGACCTAAAAAGGCTGGCTTAAAGCCAATTTATGGGGGCTTACAGACAGAACTAGCATACATGGGTACATGTCAATACATCCATATAACTTGATGTATTGATGCAATTTAGCTACTCTTGTTTATTCAGATTGTGCAGGTTGTTCTTTGTGGTTGCTTTACATCTTTTGTTCTGTTATGTAAATGTATTTACTGCTTCTGTGGAGCTACACAGTTTGTGTTAATGTGTTGGTGGCTTTCATTAGCATGTGCAAGTTTCCATATGAGAAGGGTTAGAGAGAAGTGGCAGAGGTCAGGGTTGGGGGGTGTAAAGAAGCAGGCTAGTAGGAGTTATATAGGTATTGATTTTTTCTTAAAGACCCTGATGTTCCACAAATATCAGCTGCCATAATAATCTAAAAGCAATAACATTTCTCCTGCCAACATTCCTTTTCTTTTTTATAATAAGGAGCCAGAACGTCTGTGCGGATTATCCTCGACCTGCATAGGAGAGGGTTGAGGTTACAGGGTGCAGCTCGTCTTTAAAACGTAGTTCCATGTATCCAAGCTCTGGTATACCTCAGGGATCTGAATCGGATTCTATTGGCAAGTCCAGGGAAGAAATACTGCCTTCAGCTATTGCAAATAAGAAAATAATTTGCTTCTAAGCGTTTGAATAATGAATCTCACAAGTTACCTTTGAGGATGTTGGGCTCCGAATAAGCAGTCAGGTGCGTGAACAAAACAGCCACCAGAGTATTACACACTGCACAGAGTGAATGCGTATTGACTCTCAGCATCGAACAGATGGAAACTTTTAATTTTCTTCAGGATACCTAGGTGGCCAAGTGAGTTAAGGCAGGGAAAAAAAGTTTTTTAAAAATCTATTTATGGTAAACACATTTACAAATGATTTGTATTAAAGACACAGTGTGTGAGGAGTATCAGAGGAGAGATAAAGATAGAAGAGAGGTGAGTTCTTCATTCTTCAGGGGAGAGTCCTTTTTTGTTTTTCTTTCGAAATTTGCCACCCACCAATATGAGTTCAGCCAAAGAGCATTTTGGATAGTTGACAGTGGAGATTAACAGGATGCATGGGCTGAGAGAGAACAGTGAAAGGTCCCAGGCAAGCGCTGAACCGCAGACGTCACAGTTGCACCACATGTTTCAGATTCAGCCATATTCATATTGTAAACAGCACAGAGTCCAGTTTACTCAGACAGTGGTTCTTTCTTTTATATAACAGGAACAGCAAACCGAACAGACAGTATCCACGTAGCATCCGCCAATCAATCACACACCACAGATGGCTTCTCAGGGAAGCACATTTTTCTCTTAGTTATCCTGCTGGACTGGTTTTGATAACTAGCTCATACAGCTCGGTACAGAAAGTGGATCATCTGGCAGACAGCACAGATTTGCTGGCTAAACTTTTCCCTCTGTATCCTCAGTTGTAATAAGTGCAACATTTTTGACACAAGCAAGGTCGCTTTGTCCAAATATGTTCAAACCAGGTGTAGTTGTTGCTTTGCAAACTTTCCAGAGTTGTAAAATCCTGTCTGTGAGTGTCGGTTGTCGTCTTTAAGCCTTTAAATGCATTAATCTGTTACCCGAACTGGCCTACCTGGATTTCATTGTCTCAGTGGTACCATTAGCCCCTCTTCCACTGCACAAAATCAACCCACAAACACCCGCTAACATCTGGCTTCTGTATTTAATGGTAAAGGTTACAAGGTTGTACTCTCGGGACAAATGACTCTGCAGTATTCATGGGTATTTATCAGCTCCAGCTCCAATTGGCTTCGATCTGGGTGGACGCGCTAATTTTTGCCCCTTTGCTGGCACAGTGCAACGACAAGTCGCCACAAAATACTGTTTCAAACTCAGTCGGCACTGAGTTTGAAAGAGAGACCAAGTAAGTGATATAAAAACGATGTAACCCCTGTATCCCTTTTACTGGCCTCCATGCTGCTTTCTGCTGTTTACTAACCTGTTAAACAGAAAGGCATACTTGTCTACTGCAGAGCTGTGTACCAACCTGCAGTTTTCCCACATTTAAAAAACTTGCATACACGTGCTAATTTTGGTGTAAGAAGGGTAATTGTCTAGTCTTCACATTGTTGTGTCAGCCCTAGAGAAAAGTCTTGCCATTTCCTTGCCATTTTCAAAGTGTCGGTTGATAGCACTGAGGTTGTTGTTGTTTACTGTAGGAAAGAGGATTCTAAAATTATTAACAGGCAGATAGGTGAAGAGATGGAGAATGCCGGCCTAAATAATCAGCCAATGGTAGACTGGTAGCCACAGTCTACATCTGGCGAGTCTGGCGACTAGTACCATCCGCCTTGTTTCCACCTATTTCCTCATCACCGGTGACACAGATGGAAGTCTGTGCCTTGTTAATCATCTACAGAACGAGGCTGAACGCCGACATTTTCAGAACCAAATAGATCAGGCTGCAGTGAGAGTCTCTCTCCATGGGATGTTTAAAAATAGTGGGTTTGTGCATGTAGTCCTTCTCAGGCAAACTCAGGGGTTTAGTGTTGCCGGAGCCCACAGGAACAACGCTCTGCGACACTTTTTTTTTCTCCAAGTGAGGATTAGAATGCAGCTCACATAATCTGGTCGAAAGTGATATGTATTTTTATGAAGATTCACTTATTACCAAAAGTGTATATCACCAAAGAGAGACAATAAAAACTGAAGTATTGGTCAAAGCTGTCATATTGAAATTTAAGGTGTGCTGACAACTCATGCATTGAATAACATTAAACATAAAAGTTTCACAGTGACAGTTCTGTATTGACCAATCAACAGACTGCAGTGTTCACAGCTTCACCTCTTAGTACCAGATCTGTGTGCTAGGTACCCCAACAGAGGGGTCACCGAAAATTTGGACGGGACGGAACGGTTCCATTGGTACCATCCACAACGTTTCACAGGGGAAATGGAAAAAATGCGTACCGAACTGAACTGAACCATACTGCTCAGTGGAAACAGGGCTTTAGACAACTTGCCCCACTCATGCAGCCCCTGTTGGCACTGATTGAAGCCATGGCCGTTAACTTCCTTTATCTATGCGCTAATAGACGAAAATGCTCAACTGGGATCTCACTTTCAAATGGCATTTTCTCTTCTTGTTCTTCAGTAATAATAATTGATAATCCAGTTATAAAGTCAAGAATTTGTTTGACAATTACAGACGAAGATGTTGCTATAATAGCTGTTTCACCGGCGGGTGAAGGAGAGCCCATGCTTAGTATTACCGAGGTGACACACTGGAATCAATTGAAAAGCCCCAAACATAAACTTCCCCCCAGAATGGTGTTGGAGGCAGATTCAAACATGTGCCTCACAGCAAGCGAAATGACTTCAGTTCAGTCTCGGCGCGTTCTGTGATCAGCACACAGTTACTGTGTTGCTCTTTGTTGTCACCGAGGGGAGAGAGATCAGCGCCTGCCAATAGAAATGAAAGCATTAGAGATGGATTGAAAGGCTGCGACGCTCTGCCAATTCTCCATGATCATTAACTCATTGACAATTTTGTCAGCAAATTATGCGTAGTCTGCGTCAGGTTTCCAGACAATTTCCTTGTGAGCCATCAACTTGTTTACCCGCCGTGCTTGCTGCTAAAAAACAGTCAAATCACACTGCGAGGGGGAAAATCTTTATGCTTTGGTTGCTCCATTACTGAGAAGTGTTCATACCTTTACATGCACTCATACTTTTAACCTGTATTGTGTGTCTGCGAAAGGTCTTAGGGAAAAGATTGCTGAAGTCCATATTGGATACTGAGGACTATTAGTCTTGAAGACAGCGATGTTGACGATGTGCGGTATTGATTGTGCCACCTAGAATAAGTTGCCATAACGGGATCATATTGATCAGAATCATTGATGGTATACAGTATGTTTCACTGCCCTGTGGACAAATTCAATTATATTGATGAAAGCACGTTGAGAGGATCAAGTGTATACCTATACCATACTGCATGCGGGAGGAATGGAAGAATGCGATACAGCCGATTAATTAAGTTAAGTTACACACAGCCCAGTCTAGACTGCCTGCACACAAGTGGTGGCTTTCATTTCACTAAAAGACATGCAAATCACCTAAATGTTCTGCAAATCCACTGCATGTTCCTGATGTCTTGTACACAGGTTTTTGTAAGACGAGGAATTAATGCCGTGTCTGAGCGAAAGGAGAAAAAAAAAGATAGCATGCAAATTTAAATATCTACAAAAGCTCCAGTGTGTGTTTGAATGGATGGGCAGATGGACAGATTTTAGTAGCTGTAACTAAAGGATAGATTAGTGCTTAATCTGGTTGTAGGGTTTCTTCTTTCACTCAGAATCATTCCAGGAAACAAGAGCAGATTTGAAATCCATCCAAATCTAATTAAAACACTCGATACAAAGGACTGTGCTTTTTTGACAGTTTGATTGGAGGGATGAGAGGCATGGTGAGGGAGGGCCTATACTGTAACCATTTCACAGGAGGCTCCATGCCGTGTTGTTCTTTGGAGGGGGTGCCTTTTGTTGTTACTGGAGACAGATAGGCATTCCTGATAAATGTGAAAATGTGTCAAAACTCAGGAGGGAAGCCGGGGAAAGTACCAGAGGTAAATTTGGCCTACTTGGGCATCATTACAGCTATTGTGTGACTGTCAGTAAGTTCACCCACATTGTACTGTATTTTTGCTGATGCTGTACCTGCTTAGTAAATTAGATTTTCTGGGGTGTTGCTATGCAGCCTGCACTTGTCTAATATTCTCTGAAATCAAGTAGAAATTCACTCCTAGGTGTTGCTTTTAAGATTTTGGTTTGCTTTTTAAAAAATAAAAACACACCGCAGCATCTGACACCACCGCTGCTCGGCTGCAGACTCCTAAATAACTGGGCAAGAAGCCACAAGGCAATATGAGAGAGCGGCTAGCTTCACATGGACAGGACTTCACATGCTGTCTGACCACAGGCAAATCAATATTTCTTTACAGGCCTGGGAGACTCTGAGGGCTTGCTTAACGCCCTAACAACATGCTTTAGAGCGCTGTCTGTCCCGTAAACCTATCGGATCTCTGCAATCTTCCAACTCTGCCCGGCGACAGGCCCTCCCAGGCCCCCGCTCATACTTCACTGTCTGGCCCCTGCAGTCCCAGCCCTTGCAACCCCCTGTCCCAGGCCCTGCAACCTCTCGCTCCCCAGCCTCTACAGCAGCAACAGCAGCGCTGTTAGCATTGTTAATGGCTATTGTTATGAATGAGGACCTCTGCTCCTCTCTCCTCATTGGCAGGCCCCGGGCACGCAGATGGATAGGCTGCTACTTCTTCTCTGCTATCAGGACAGCCCAGATGCTGGGCCCGGGACTGGCGGAACAAAGTAGGAGGAATGATGCCCCAGTGGGGAGAAAAGGGCGAGAGGGACCAGAAAGGCGGAGAGGAGGGAGAGGGGAAAGGGATGAGGGAGGAGAGTCAAGGGAAGAGGGCGACAGAAAGAGAGAGAGAGAGAAAAAAGCCGAATAGGAGGGGGCAAGAGACAAGGGTGAAGGAGCAAGGGAGCAATAGAAGGGAGCAGGTCTCTCCTCCCCTGAATAAATTTGGAGCTCCATTGTAAGGGGTGTAAGAGAGGAGTGTGTCTGCTGTCTGTGGCAGAGGCCTATATTCTCAGCAGCCTGTGGAGAAGAAAAGAGGAGGGGTGAGGGGCACACACTGCCCCGTTACTGGCCCCCTGCCGTAACCCCCCCCCCCCCCCCCCCCCCCCCCCCCTCCAGCACCCCTGCCTGGTGATGAATGGTGGTACTTGCTGAAAGTGAAGCCTGCTGGTGAGCCTTGGCTCGGGCTGGGAGGCTGGGGGAGACTGCTTGAAAGATCACGGGGACAAACTCAGCAAAAGGCTGCCCTTCAGTCGCCCATATACTTCACCAAGATGGCAAGCCCGCCGTTGGCACACAACCACAGAGACGGGTAAGAGAAAGAGAAAAAAAAAAAAAGAGCTGGAAGCCTAAACTCATGCCCAAAGAGAGTCTCTTGCTTTCCATCATAAAGGGAATCATAATCATAATCAAATCCACTAAGGCACATTTTGGGTTTGTTCATTCTCCAACACTGTTTGAGTGCAGAAATCTGGCAGTAAAAAAGCACAACACTTGCAATAAACAGCAACTGTAACCATATGACTGTATGTAGTGAATTAGTGCTCCAGTTTACAAAGCCCTGTATATTCTTCTAATGCTTCAGCGGGATAACTCTTCTTCACTATTGATCATGAGCTCACCTTAATAAATTACTTATTGTGGTCAGGAATGTCAGCCAAGACATTTGCTATAACCGCGAAAAAATGGAAAATACTAATTGCTCACTCATATAATGAATGCTGCTATTTGCTGACTACATCACAAAAGATGCTGTTGTGTAGATATGAGATTTTTTTTTTTTCAGTCGCTGTACATAAAAAAAAAAAAAAAAATCCATGTCAAACAACACTGTTTTCTTGCAATCTCTCTAATGAGTGGTGTCTCTGGTCCTCACTGCACACTGCCTCATTTTCTCTCCCTGTCACACACACACACACACACACCAAATAAAAAAAAGTAGATCCTCCTCTAAAGCAGACCTTGCTGTATTAGAGAAAAGAGACAGAGCGATGGAGAGAAAAGTAGGAGGAGAGATGGAGAGAGCCTGGGGGCTGGCCTCTGTCCCGGCTCCCCCAGCCTCTCTGGATCCAAGCCATCTGCCACAGCTGCTGCCTGGCTTTAACTGCCACTCTAATTGACAATGAACCCAGAGCCCTGTGATAATTGTGGCTGCTTGGTGACTTGGGCAGGTAATGCCTCCCTTTCAGGATTTATCAGGCCCCATCTGTTCCTCGTAGTGCTATATGTGGCAGAAAAGGCCCCCTGCCCAACCATCAGCACTCACCACTACTTCATCCCCTTCCTCCTCCTCCTCTAGTGCACCATCCCCTTTTCTCCCCCTCTGTCACTCCATCCACCCCCCCACCCCCCCTCCACCCCATCTAGCTTTTTCTTCATGTGCGTTGTCATAGCCAACCAATATCCTGCTCCCTAACGGCTCTTCCGTCTCCTCCTCCAGTTGCTGAGCAAATATTGGGCTTTTTTTTTTTTTTTTTTGAGTGAAAGGATGCTTATTAGAGAGCAGCTCCCCGGCCTCAGGGGTGGCCACACCCACCAGAGGGCACAGCTCTGAGGCTTGGATTGTTTGTTCAATCATTAACTAAAAATAAAAGACTCCTTGCGGTTGCCCGAAACTCCCCCTTTTCCTCTGTTGTGCGGCGTGGGATGAGTGTTGTGTGCGGCGTGTCAGGAACAACTGGCGGGGGCGAGAGGGGGGCCATAACCTCACACCCCTGCCAACACCACACCACCCCTGCTCTGCTGATTACGTAGCGCCCGTCTTCCAGCACAATTGAGATCTCTGCAGCGTTAGCAGGTGCTGCGTCCAATGGTGTTTGATTTTTTTGCAATGCTCAATCTTGATCAAGCCTGCTCACCAGCCGCCCCCCCTCCTCCATGTTCAGAACTGTCACTGTCAACAGCATCGCACATTTAGCATGTCAGAAATTGTAATGCTGATAAATTGATAGATAATTCTCGCATCATTCTTTATGTAAATAATTGACAATCCCAATATGGGCTGCTCAGTGCAGAACTTCCAAGCCTGCAAGTTTGGCGCTTTCCTTCAGTCGGTCGACAGCTGCTCCTCAGATGCTTTTTGGAAATTATTATGACAACAGGTTGTCCTCGCACTGACATCAAAATCAGCTCTGAACGTCTCTCCGAATCCAAAATAAGCAAAAAGATATGGTCCCAGATACAGTATCGTCCGAGGATGCAGACAGGAAGCACGCACCACTACGGGCACTGGAGGCCGTGCCAAATGCTTTTCTCTATTGCCAGATTAATGTCAGATACTGGCAGATAACTGGAAAATATGTCAGCTTTACTTTCCAGAAATGGACAGATCTTGGCCATGTGCTGCCTAATTGTGGGCAGTGTTTTCCCATCTGTTAGGAGTAGATATAATTTTCAGACAGAGTGATCAGATATGGTACGCATTTAGTATCATCATCCTAAATGGACGATATGTATTTATTTATTTATAGCTATGGGTTGGAGCTGCCTCGCCGTTCATAGGTTAGGTACAGTGTGTGCTACTACAGCTCATTTGGGCGGGAGCCACAGCGTGCTCTGTTGCCAAAAAGAGACCGAATGCTTCAGTGGTTTCTGATCAGCACAGAAATCAAGTCATAACTGTTTATGGAATTATTTCCCCAACTCACAGTGGGAAACTAGACATTTTTTTTTCTCCTTACTTAATTGTTGTATGTTGCTTAAATTAATGGTAATTGTATTTCATTGAATAACACAGATTCGAGCATCCTTCCCTGTTTGTAAACTACGCATAGAAAACATGTTTTACAAACCATTAAGCTCACAAATTTATTCACACAAATAAAACCAGCCATCTGTAATTTAGCATTATTTCAGTGCATTAGGAACAGAACATTTAACTCAGCCATAATTTTGGGCTTTGAATTAGAGCTTGGATGAGAAGGCACTCTAAACAGGAGTGCCGTGTGGACACAGGATATCACACAAGAGTGGGAAAATGTCATGTGGAGAGTTTATGAATATGAAACGGGGGTTACAATTGAGACACAGGAAAGCATTCTCTGTAGCTGACATTCTATCATTTAACTCGTTGGTCGGAGAGAAACTGATATTTGAATATGGATGTGATATAAAAGCAGCGCTGTAACATTGTGAGCATCCTAGAGGCCGCACACGCGCACGGAAATAATGGTTTCCACTTTTTGCCAAGATTATGACATGAAATTGCTTCGTTGGCTGACATTTATTTGAGACCCCGGACCTGATTTACCTGTGCATCCCTTTCTAATACCTCATCACTTCCAGAGCAGATTTCAGGATTTCAAGTGCAAGGACATCTGTGGGCCTTAAAAGCCTCCACCCACCAGATTCAGCAAGCATGCGATAGCGAAACAGCGTGATTTCTCCCTCTACACACTCACAAACATACACACAGACACACGCTCGCTCACAAATGCATCCTGCTGACAACCCACCACTCCTAATCCCTCCTCATCATGGCTGCCTGAGCCCTCAGGGTTCCAGTCATTTGGTGCGAATCTACCACAGGATACTGATGCTGCTGTGTTGCCTGCTCAGGTGCAGGTGTGCAAGTGTGTGTGTGTGTGCCAGATCAGTTTGTAGTTGCATGATTTGAAACAGGAATTAGGTGGCTAAATGGCGTACTAACCTTCAGAGTTCTCACCTGCAACCTAATCTTAATGGTCAACAAAACGGAATTTATGACTCCAATGGTTCAGAGGGTTTTTTAGAGCCATCACCGACTGAGTGGTTCATGAATATTGGTTTAGGAGCATACAGACAGTACAGTGTAACTGGTGTAAATTCTAACACAGAATTTATGCAGCATTGCTTCACTGTTTTTGCATACTTTACACCTGATGGTCTCAAACTGGGCTCTCTCTCACAGTTTAGAAGAACAAGCTCGATCAAATAATAATCTGTTGGATAGAGGACAATAAACTAAGGCCCTGTTTACATGTATACAGATATTTTGTAAAGAGATGTTTTCCTCTACGTTCTTAGAGTTATGCGGGACTTATACTTACGCATTGACTCGGTGCTGTACCTACGGTGCACCTATGCTGTACCCTACGCCATAGCCTGACGTGCACCTCCCCAGAAGTGTAACTACACGATGCAGGGATGCCCACCTCCTGTCATTTTCTGCAAGCTGAAACCATTTCCCTCAGTGGAAACAAAGCTTTTATTTACTTTAATTTCACAGATGAGAAACAATGAATTGTGAAGACAACAAAGCCTTCACAAAATAGCATTTTAAGTCTTGTCTCTGCTAGTTGCTAGGCTAATTCATACAATGTAAAATGCCATAGGCTTGTGCTAATAATGTTAGCATGTTGTATTTGTTTGGAAAACATATTTAGTACAAGACAGTTGTCTTGTCGGTGAGTCTTGTGAGTTATAATGGAGCCAAATTTCGTACCGTTACCTTTGTTTAATGTTGCTGTTGTCCCTGGCTTCATATGAGTAGAGGAAAAGTCCGCTAGCTGCAAGGCTAATTTATACAATGTAAAATGCCTTAGACTTGTGCTAAAAACATTAGCATGTTGTATTTGTGGGGAAAATGTGTCCAAATAAAGACAAGTGCTTTGTCTGTGAATGCTGCGAGTTAGAGTGAAGCCAATTTGTGTACTTGTGTTAGAAATTGTCTCTATTAAGCCATGTTTAATGTGTGTTTAATGTGTGTTTGAATCAACTAAACTTTACAGCACTTCACAGAAACCCTGCCGCCAACTTGTGTTTTGGAGGTGTAACTGCAGAGTGACACAGACACACCACCACACAAGTATAAATGCTCACAACAGCGTAGGCCACATGCACAGGATACGACGTAGGCTTGTTGATTCATTACTCCAGTTACTGTGTGTCTTTGCGGACGTGTAAAAGGAGCATTTGGGAAACAATAATGTAATTTCCCCAGTTTGCTTATGCCTGTTGTTTCTTTGTGTAACGAGCATATGCTAGAAACAGCCAAAACAATGTGGACTACCTGCTTGGTCTAATGAGTACTTTACACTTAAACACAGTATTGCTGCACCACTAACGGACAAACATAGGCATCTGCTGCACCCAGTGTTTTTGCTCCACCTCAGCATCCGTGGTTTAGGGCCTGTCAGAAACAATGGTTTTGGATCAGACCCAGTCGAACCAGCAGATGGTGTGAAAATTTCCAGAGCGGGACTTGTTGTTGTTGAGTAGCGGAAGGAAAACTTTTACATGTCCAGAGCATCGCTCATATGTTTGAGTGAGCTCTTTCAGTCTTAAGTTGAACATGAATCAGTGGTGATGAGGTGAGAAAAGTAACATCAGCCTTTGTGGTACTAAACTATGGAAGACACTGACACTGGTGTGAGTTTGGAGTGTTTTGATAGATATTTTGTAAAATGAAGGTTGTGTGGGAAAAATTGTTTTCAAAAATGTATGTGTGCGTGTAGACGGAGCCTAAGTAGCAAACTTAGCAGCACATTTGTGAGGCTTAAGTTATTTTTAGATCCATCTAGCTGCTGCTTTAATGTTAAGCTCAAGTTGTAAACTCCATAGCTCATAACCTACTGTATATCCCCACAACATTATGTTGTTAATCCATTATGGCTGTAATAAACACCATGTGAGCTGAAGTGCTGCTTCATATACTTTAAAACAGCACTTGTGTAGCTGAGGTAAGGTCGGGTTCACCCAGCCTTTATTTTACCACCACTGCCCTGATCATAGACACACTTTCACAAAGGCATGTTTAATGTATATGTATACATTCTTAAATTTCTAAGAGCACTTATGTTCTATATATGGCAAGAATCTGTATGATGCCTTCAAGCAAAGGCTGTTGTGTGTCGAGTAAGCCTAATTAAACACACACACACACAAAAACTATCTCTCCGAGCTCTCTGATTCACATTATAAGTGAGGACAAAGGCAATGACATGATCTTAATCAAAATGACAAGAACATTAAAAATGTAGCATTGCTCAACACAGGCAAAGATAAGAATCGATTTGGGCTGCTGATGATGGTTATCACCATTAATTATTGAATTAGTTCTCCATTATCATATAAGTGCACTGCTGCATCCTTCAGGGAAGGGACAGGAACATGCTTCTCTCTGCTAATGTACAATCGGAGTTCTCCTCTAATATTCTACATATTGCCCCCAAGCTGAATTCACACTTACAAGTTCGACATGTAAACAGAACATACTCATTGTATGTTTATGTCTCTGAGTATCTATCCGGCTGTGTTGTTTTCCCTCTTCCCATTTGTCTTTATCTCTCCACAATGTGCCGGTGGATTGGACGCTAGCAGTGTGATAGCACACATCTCCAGCTCTCCCCTGTAATAACTACTCCAATCCCGTGTGTTGTGAGCCTGTGATCCTGCGAGCCCGCGGCCCATCAGAAACACCATGTCCCTCAAGGTGCATTAATCCGACAGGCAGGGCTCGGCGCTGAGGGCTGAGGCCTAGCTATCTCCCGTCTTGGCCTCCCAGGATGGCCCTGCTTAGGCAGAGGAGCTCCCCACTGACCCTCGGGCTACAGGGGCGCTGAGATTAGCAGCTTTGTAACTTTGTATCTGTCACAGGCCAGTGCTGTGGGGATGGACGGGCCTGGATTAACGCAGGGGAGAGGAGGGCTGTTCTACATTTCACACACAGCTAAGAGGGGATTCAGGATTCTGGTCACTGCCTACTGGGACATGGGGTGTCGATGAGAGTTTTGGGAGGTATTGCATGCATGTGTATGTGTCGGGGTCTGTGTTAGGATGTTTGAAGTAGAATTAAAATAAAGATTAGAAAGTTAATCCTGAGGTTTAGATATAGTGTATGGGCAAGATGGTCTTAATTCACTCGGGGAGATGTCCTATCACATAACCCCAGGTGCACACTATGATATTCAGGCTTTTTTTGTGGTTACACAAAAACTTCATTGACTTTACACACGATATATAGGCACTGGTTTTGTAAAGCATCTTGTGGGTCAGAGTCATACACTGAAGACAAAGATGGACAACGTGTCTCCGGTTCTGTCCACTGTACAAATGAAGCTGGTGATGTCATTTGGAGCCAGAGTCTGAGCTGTAGTGACAGTGGTGGTAGTATATCATTTAAAACTATGTGACCAAGTATAAAAATATGTTAAGGATCACATACTGATATACTTTGGTTTCTTATTTAATGGTTGATTTAACCAGTTATCTGATTGGCATAGCTTAAGACTGGTAGGGTAAAAATTTGAGTCCCTCTACAGTTGTCTTTAGATCTATAGATACATGTTAGGCGATCCATTGTTCTTAAAATAGGCTGGTTGTCCTTTTCCATAAAAAGACAAATATACCCCTTTAATTTGAAGGGATACAATGGTTATAAGGAACAAACTATTTATACGAAACAAGCAGGGGGTTCAAGGGACCCCTTTGAAAATCACCATGCCAGTTTTTCCCTCGCCAAAATGTAGCCTAAATTTGGAGTGTTACTCATCCGCTTTCCAAAAAACTATGTTGGCATGGTTGGTACGAATTAGGCTTGAGTGGTATTTAATTTTATATACCTTCATACCTTTCTGGGTATATGCTATATGACTGTATTAGTATGTGGCGCTACCAGCGACCGGCAATTTTGCTACTTTCCCAAAGCTCTCCTAACTTTTGCAGTATTCTAAATCACCCAAGAAACTCACAAAATGTTAAAAGAAAAGTATATTTTTACAATATTTTCCTTATTTAATAGAGAAATACAATTGCACAGTTTTTGAATTTTAGCTAGTCCACCGTTCCGACAATCGCCAACCCTGGTTTGGTCATAATAAGTCCTTAATTCACCGAGTTAGATGTAAAGATATGCTGTTTTCCTTGTTTTCTCTCATCTCTCTATGCTGTTACGGGAACGTTAGCTGGGTTAGCTGTTTGTTTTCACTGCTTGCAGTCATCTCAGCTGCCTCTTTCACTACACTGACCTCTGGTGGCACGTGATGTGCACTACCTTCAAAAAAAATGCTTGTTACAGCCTCTTCAGTACCATGTTAATAGAAGAATTAGTGTCTGTGGTTTGACGCTATTAAAATTCATACCTTCGGGATTTCAAAATACCCTAGCAAACCGTGATACAGTGATGACACCCAAGCCTAGTACCAATGGATGCCTTCACGATAGCTTGAAACATGAACGTGCCCCAGCCTCCTTATCTATGGGGGCATGCCTGCCTGCCCATACAACTGGCCCAATTGGAATTGCAAGCTCAGCAATTGACACCCACAGCTGTCAATCATGAAGTCAACCTTCATTTTATAGCATCAAATAACTAATTAAAACCAAATGTGTCACTTTTTACATTTAACACTTGAACATACATCAGCGTGATGAGAACTACCTAAAATGACAGAAACCATCTTTGGGAATAATTTGATGTTTGGCCCATGTCTGATCCGCTAATGCAGAGTGGGCGTGGTTTATGACTCATACAGTAGCCATCCACCAAGAGATGATTGAAATGTTTCGGCTTCACTTTTGGTGAGCTGCCGTGTTGTCCATCTTTATTATGCAGTCTATGTTCCGATCCAATCACGAGAAGCGTTGGCGAGCACACCAACTGACACATACAGCTGTCTGTCATGAAGCCACACCCCCTTTTTATAGCATTGAAACCACTACTGCCACTAATTGAAATCAAACTGATAAGCAAAATAAATATTGCCCATGTACCATCCGCTAACATAGACGGGGCTGGATTAATGACCTGTACTGCAGCCAGCCACCAGGGGGTGATCGGGATGTTTTGGCATTACTCTGTATAAACAGTTAATGGTCAAAGTCATGGACTTTCATCTCAACATGCTATCTAACAGCTTTGACTAAACGCTGTAAAGATCCAAAGCTAATTCAGAACGTCCTTTCAAAGTTGCCTCCCGCTGGGTTTTGAGTATTGAAATGTTCTCCTTCAATGAACCACAAAGGGTCAGAGTGAATAATCCAGCAGCAAACAAAATGCTAATCAGATACTCAATCATCCCAAACGATACGCAGTAGACGCTAAATATGAAGATGGCTGCATAGTTCACATGAATAGCAGCCCTGCAGGTTCTAGGTGTCACTGATAGCAAAGCATGCTGAAGGTCCATTACCATATGTTGTGGCTATTGTCATTAGCCTGCTATTTGTCGGTCAGGGGACCCTGACACAGAGAGAAGGAGCGCTCGTTTATCATAAACACACAACGGTGATGCGGGCGCTCACAAAGAAACCTTGCATCTTGGCATTAATATTCATTGCTTCATTGGAATTGTTTTGGTATCAACAATACTTTTCTCCTTCTTCCCATTTCTCTCTGTTACACTCTAAGAACTCTCACCTGCTCGCGGCTTCCCCTGTAATTTTTCTATTATGAGAAGTCTTTTTTTCTATTTAGTGTCATTCTTCTCCACTTTGCATAATGGTGTCAAGGTTAATAGCTTTAGTAGCAGTGCTTACATTGCATATTCCCAAATTCCCACGCTCTACCAGCACAAGAAGATCACTTATTCTTCAAACATGCAACAATTTAAGCCTGACTTGAACGCATTATGAAGTTTAAACACAGTCCTTCACATTTCCAGCTGTGGCATTCATGCAAATTCCTAAAAGTATCTGTCTAAGTCAGTGTGAGCGACTGTTACAGATGGAGGGACGCGCAGATAAAACCACCTTTCAGGCGACTTGGCTTAGCCTCGCTAAATGGCTTCCGACAGCCAGATTCATCAGTGGCTCATCTGTGATGTTTACACTGTTTAATTGTTTGACAGTTCCTGTTTATGCTGTGTCACTTCCAATCCTCTCTGCCTGCGTTAAACGAGCGGCGCTTTCCTTCAATAAATGAACAGCATTTGGAATTTGCCAGTAGCTGCGCTGCTGGATGTGATCAAACAAAATGTGGCTGTCCAGCTTCCTGCAGGCGTCACTCTCATATCCTGGAACTGAGACGAGGTCAATCAACACTTAAGGCGCTATTTGTGCGTGCACGTGCGTGTGTGTGTGCATGTATATTCATGTGTGTGTGTGAGGGAGTGAGTCAATTCCCCTGCAGCCAGTTGCTCTCTTTTAGCAGACACCTCAAAGTGGGAGGCCTGATCGAGAATCAGTTGAGCCTTTGAAGTGTGATATAAATAAGATGGTTAAGGGGACCTGCATGGGCAGTGATCCCGGATCGCTACTCTAAGAAGCTTGATATGTACGGGTCATTGACTTAAGATGACTTATTAGCACACACACGCTGCAGGTAATGGAAGCGTAGTTATACAAGCTTGCACTTTGCATGCCATGACTATTCAACCTTCAACAACTCCTATATAACCAAGAACAGTGGGCTCAGGGGAGAGAACGAGTGAGCGAGACGGAGAGAGCAAAACAGACTGCCAGGGGGCGGAAAGAGAGTCGGTGGAGAGACGGTGCGAGGGAGAGCACGGCTGCAAAGATGAAAGACAATGCAATCAATAAGATATATAAGATAACAAATAATGCCCTGGGTATCTCATTAATCGTAACATAGGCTTATTATGCTGAGCACAGGTTTATAAAGCTGGGTCACTTTGGCTCTCTTTATTGAAATATCAGCAAAGGTGAGAGGAGGTAAAACACTACTGAGACTAAAACTTGCGGGAGCTTCAGCAAAATATGACAGAAGGTCACCCACTCGCCAGCAGAGCGAGGGGCCCGTTGTTTGCCGGTGCACCTTTAAAACACACGAGGTCATATTTTTTTCCACGGGAGAATTAAAGATGACATTTCATTTCGGTTCATGCTTAAATGCTAATAGCGCATTTTAAAGCCACGCAAACTATCTGGAACAAAGTAGCCCGTGAAAACAATTTGTTGTCGCGTATCAGGTCGTGTGTGGTTCCGTGAGTTGCGGTGTGTTATTGTAGACACTGTGATGACATTGGACCCTCCGTCATTCTTCCCTTCATGCGTACGAGGAAGAAAATGATAGCTTATCCCTCGATGCCCTTGAAGGCAAGGTGTCTCTGCATAGTGTATCCATCACAATCAACACCAGATCATTTATATTAAATGCCGCCTTCTTTTTTTTTTTTTTTTTTTTTTTAAGCTACACCCCGTAATATGTCGCTCGGAATGGAGGGTGAATTTAAACAGAGCAATAAACAGTGATCGTCGCTCACAACTTGTCCTTCTAATTTACAGCCGGGAGCTGGGCACTGGGCTAAGGAGAGAGGAAGGTTGGGCGTCCAGATGCATAATGACCCACACATTTCCACCTGATCTCTATTCTCTAGGTGCCAAGGCTTTCTGCCATAAAGGTGCATAAAATCCATTAGCAGGGACCACAGTTTACAAAGAGTAATATTGTAATTTCCATAAATGCAATGTCTGTTGGTCTTTCCATTAATCTTGATGACATTTTAGCATGATAATTTATTTATATATATGTATAAACATCACCACTTTTAATAGCAAAATTAATAAAATGAGCCGTTATTAGCATAAAGTATGGGTTGTGGTTGTGATTGGGATTACACTCCCTTGGTAGCTGGGTCAACACCTAGCTTAATCCTCATTTTAAATTGGCTAAGTGTGCTGTCAACTTGGAAACGCTGTGGCTGGAAGGCACTCTGCTCATCATGTGAGCCACCGCACAGTCTGTGTTTCTTCCTGGTCTGAAATCAGATTGTTCCTAACTTATTTCCTCTGTGCTGCGCTTTGTTATTTGATTATTTTTGTACATTTTCTTCCTTTCATCCTATCCAAATGTATCCTAATCTTTATGGGTAAAAATAACTCAGGCACATGAACAAGCATGAATCACCAAGATGACTACAGGGATAAAGTCCCGAATTCAGAGAAAGCCCAACCTCAAGTGAAGGGGAAAAAAAAAGAAGTGCTAGTGACGTATCTGCATTGCAAAGCATTTTGGATTAAACACACTCCACTATTACCAAGCACATTCTGCATGTGAGCCCAGGAGCAGCTCAGCGGCTGCGAGCATGACATCACCTCGTAGAGTGATGCTGATTCACACACATTCTATTGCAATTGTCTCTCTCCAGAAATCGCTAAATCTTCACAAATGTCACCCGGTGCAGTGTGCCAAATGGCTTTCCCCTTCACATTAGTCTAACTGCAGACAGAGAGAAATGTTACCTTCATCAGACACTGATCAGTGAGTTCCACAACATTGCCCCCAAATGTATCCGTGCATGTATGTATGTATGGACGCTTTTTTTTTTTTTTCTCCATGAATTGGAAATTTTCCATCCCTGAATTTTCATATGAGTAATGGCATATTGTTTTCGGACTTACAAAGACGGATATGGTGCGAGCAATGCCACCGCATAAATAGGTGAGCGGGACGTGATTCATTAATAAACTAACCCTCGCATATTTCTTTTTGCATGTGATAGGTTGCTGTTGGTTTTATCATGGGATTTGCTGCTTGAACTAGCAAATAGCAAGTGCTGTTATAGCTTCAGACTGCTATATAATTGATTGAGATCCAGGCCCTGTCGTTGCTGGATGGCAGCAGACATGAGCTGTATGCAGGATAATGCAAAGGGGCTGCTGGCTCTGACCCGTGGCCCCTGGCAAGGTGCGGCTCACCTATAAAAATTTCCATGGATGATTAATAAAGGAATCATGTCAGCTTATTAGGGCTCAATTCAGCAGCCAGTGAAGGGGTGTGAGCATGCATGCTAAGAGCTATCCGAAATTGGGCAGCCTGGAATAGCTCGAGTCTGGTGCAACAGTGACTTGGATATGACTTATGCGCACACACACACACACACACACAGACACACACACACACACACACACACACACACACACAAACACATAGAACCAATCTGAATCTGGTCCACCCTCCCATACCATTTCACTGAGCACTGAAATGCTTGAATGAAGATGGATAGGATTTCCTGGAATGCAATCCAGAGGAGGCTGCTGGTCATTGCCGGACCCCATCTTGGTTTCTGTGTATGCTGCTGTCACTTACTCACCCAGCCAGCTCGTGGTGGGTCTAAATGTGATGGGCTTTACGTGCCCTTGATTCCCCTACAAAGGGAAATGACCGAGGATGCCGAACATGAGGCGGACAATTCATGGTCATGCCTTTGGAGATGTCCAAAGTCAAGGTCTCGGTCACTTTGGCCCCCTGCATGTCCCTTCTCCAACTCCACTGATCAATATGTCATAGAGCACAGCCCAATCAAAGTGAAATACTCAGGACACGCCTCCTTATAACATATTTGCAGCCATAAATGTAAAGATTAACGATAACAAATGACCAAGCCGGGCTTATGTATGCCCTGACACTCTCTCAATGCATGAAATTTCAGGCTAGCCGCTGCTTGTCTTCAGGTTCATTACCTCCACATGGAGGCATGGGGGGGTTTCAATCATACCACCCCAAAATATAACCCCCATCCAGCACCAAAACACACTCACACACACACACACACACATGCACGCACACTACCTCCTCCTCTTATAATGAAAACATAGGTTAGGCACACATTAATCAATGCAGACACCAAGTTCTATGAAATCTAAATGGGGTAAACATCCCCTGAGCATTCATTACCATTTTGTGTCAGGCTACAGCAATAAGATAAAAAATAGAAGAAGAAATACATTAGTATATTGATTTTAATACTGTTTTTTATAGGTGTCAGCCCGTACAAGAAATGTGTTGTACGCAAACCTTGTGATCCCATGCATTATAAAAAGACTCAGGAGTTTAGAGATACTCTTACGAGAACATACAGTAGTGAAAAAGGCCGTTTGCTTTAAGTCCATAAATGCAAATCGTGACAAAGCGCAGATATTATGTGAATGTAGGTTACAACGGCATCGTAAATATTGACACAGTAAAGTGTAATACGTGTGAAAATGGAGCCTTGTAAAAGCAGGGGTTGTGACCCTGATTGTAAAGGGACCGTAAGACTACAAAGGTGCAAATGCCATCCCATAATAAACAGCAGATCTCCTTTATCTATATGCTACTGTGTAATAGACTTGGTAATATTAAACAGAATAATATAAAAACCGAATTATTGGTGGCTAATTGTTTACTCTCCATCTACCTCTAGATGTAGTTTGCTTCATCTCTAATCGCTTTTCAAGACATTCCCTACTCTTGACTGTTGCTGCAGGGCAGTGGTAAGTCATAGCACGACATGCAGATATTAGAATTTCAACAGTCTCCGTACAGGGGCTGACCCGAGGGGGGGATGAGGAGAAGAGAGGAAGACAAGGGGGAGGGATTGACATGCAGAGGCTCTCAGTGCTGTTGGCCTACAACTGAAGAGCCCTTAACCAAATGAGAGGGCTGGTCTGGATGGCTTCCACGGGCCTCTGTGGGCCTCAGCAGGCCAGGAGCTGGATGAAAGCACACTATGATGTATCCACAGGCTCAGAGGGCTGAGAACATCTGGGGTCTAAAACAAGATCCCATCCTGACTCATCTTGTCTGAAGGAGAAAAAAAACTATTGCAGATTTAAAAGGGTATTCTGTGTGTGTGTGTGTGTGTGTGTGTGTCAGACATAGGCTTGATGAAAATAATGGATGTAGTCACTTTGATGTCAGCCTGTTTTGAAGCCTCGAGTTTGGCATTTTGGCCGTCGCCATTTTGGATTTTTGGAGCCTGAAGTGACCATATTTAGACAAGACGGTGGAGCTGTGGGGGAGCGAGGGATGGGTCTGACTCATCGACAGTGGTGACGCTTCACAGGCGGCCTGTCACTCAAAATGGCCACACCCTAAATAATTACGGGTAATGTTAAGCTTTAATAAAATTTCAACAGGTGAGGTCTATAAAAACTCACCTTCCGTTTTTTCTAAAACCGTTGCCTGAAGCGATACTGTTTCTGCTGTGAACATGGAGGTCTATGGGGATTTGGGGCCATCCTCGTGTGGCCATTCAACGAACTGCAGTTTTGGCACTTCTGTATTGGCTTTATTTTTCAGCCCCAGCCCACTGTCAAAGGATTCACATTATACTGTGAGAACACGTGTAGCGTGTGCAGTATGTACAGTGTGTGGAACCTGTCAGTTGTTGCTGATCTTAATGTAGCCCTGAATTTAATGCAAATCTTGTTTTTGCCTGCATAACACAGCTAATCCTGCTCTGTTGACATTATCAGTGATACGGCCACATCTCAGAAGAGAGATTCAGACCAATAAATAAACATCAGCCGAGACACAGATAAAGCGGTTATCACCGCCGCCTGCAGCCATGATGAGCCTACGTGAGAGACAGTACCAGTTGCCCTTTACTGTGGTGCAAATTACATGCAGAAGTGGCATGTCAGACATGTGTGACTGTTGGCCTATGAATACATAGGCAGTAATCAACATTGTTTAAAATGCTCATTTGCATATGCATGCATCATTAATTCTATGCAAATGAGGCAGTGGGGACTGCACTAGTGTGACTCTCCTTGTAACCCAATAGTATAGCTGTCAGAGGAAGGTTACAAAGGGAGGCAAAGTCATTAGTTTGTAACAGTCCTTCCATATAGATTCAGTCCTCCTCTTGATGATTAATGAAGAAGATGAGCAAAAGTAACTTTTCAGTGATGTATGCTCTTTTCCATGCTTCCCCGTGTCCTAATGGTGCTCATACATTGATACACACAACAAGCAGCCTCTGGAGAATTCACAATAAGAGGCTGTCTGTGGGCATTTGTACCACAAATGCATCCCACTGTTACGAAAGACCTGACTTCAATCCATGGTAATGTTTCTTTTTTTTCAATTATGCATGCACTACTTAAGAGGCATAATTTATAAGTGATTATTTATTTTCCTTGCGTGATCCACAGCGAGCATCTTGAGTTGACCTGGTTTGCTTTACACTGTGATTTAAATGCAACACGTATAGTGGACGTCACATCTTGCATATTCCATCTCATTCTTTTTTTACGCCGTGATCATAAAAGAGGCTGTGCAGCATTCACAATGGATTGGAAATGCCACGAGACATTGGAATACTTTCAATAAGAAATCAGAAACAAACTGACAGCGTAAGAACCTCCTATATGTTCCACATGCGCTCAGTTCAAGTCGGGGCCAAAATGTTCTCGTTCCTCACCAGGGTTGGTAAACGATGCTACTCTCCATGAACTTGATATGCATAATGCAGGAGAGATGTTCTAATAACAAAAAATACAGCATCAATAATGTATCGTGAGAATGGACGAACACAAACTGCTCTTACACCTACCACTTCACGTATTCCACTGTCTCCTTTCTGCTCCGTAATGAATCAGTCTGGCAGGAGGCACACACAAAAAAAAAAAACAGTGGCATCAGCAAAAATAGATGAGAATGACACCTTCTGGAGTTTGAGAAGTTGAAGAGGCATCTAATAACGCTGCTCCCCTCCCCTCCTCTCCGCCATGTATCCCTTTAGCTGATGCGATGCTTCCGGAGGGGCCTAAGAAGACGCACGATGACAGCCATGCTCAGAGGAAGATGGTAACAAGATGTGATGCATAACACATGAGAGAGGCTGGGGTGTCATTACAGAGGGATGAGCAGGCTTCATCAAGCACATCACAAATACATTTTAGATGACACCTCCACTTGTGATGCGCTTACTTCAGAGAAAATAACATTTATTACCCTGTTATGTTTATTGGAAATATGCAGATGTATAGAAGACAGCTGCAGAGGACCCGGGGTACAGATGAGTTACTGAATTCCCATTTGTTTTACATAAACTTTTTCTATTACTTTAAAATACTTTTCTTTGTTTCATTTTTTTTCCTCCCACTGAATATTGGATATTAGTATTCTGATGCTGATAGACTGTCCCTTTTCACTGCTGCGCTCAGAATAAATTTGATATGCCTGAGTGCCTGCAGTAGACTTTGTTTGGCTTCCAAAAAGCGGTTGTTATAGACTCAATAAACATCCAAGCCTCGCTTTCCTCTCTCTCTTTTTTCCAGTGAGAGAGCATCCCAAAAACTGTCATGATTGCTTTGGAAAAGAGCCTATGAAAAGTTATGCAAATTAACCGTTTAGTACGATGCTCCTCCCAGTGACATAAGGCTGTGGCCAAAACATTAAATCCTTGCAAAGTCAATGTGAATCATGTGTTTGTGATTTTGAAGCTGAGGAGTTTTTTTTTCTTTCTTAATTCCTGGCAGACTCCATTATATCTGGGCATTTCTGGGAAGGCTCAGAAAACATTATTGGTGGTTAGTTACATCAGGGTAAACCATAAAAATGGGTAATTATTTGATGAAATGTGCCTGGTTAACCATCTAATGCATCAACATAAGAACTGAGAGTTACATCTGGGTCACAATAGATTCTTTCACCAAGAAAAATGAAGGAACTGTGAATGTGCCAAAACTGCAGTTCATCAAATTGCCACTTGGGGCGGGCTCCAAAACAGGATCGGTCTCCTCAGACCCCCCATGTTAAAATGGCCGTCTTAACAGCAGAAATAAACATGTTTACAGCTGGTACAAAAAACGTTTTGGGTCTCTGTAGCCAGTTTCAACATTCATGATGACTGTACAGGGGGTGAATATTTTTATGTAACTCACCCGTCTCCATTTTATTAAGGCCCAAAGTTTAAGGGCGGGGTCGCTTGAGTGACAGGCTACCTGTGAGGCGTTTTCAAAAGTCCCTGTTCACAGCTTCAGCTTTTAGTAGCAGATCTGTGTGCTAGGTACCCCAACAGAGGGGGGACCAAAAATGGGGACGGTACGGAACGGTTCCAATGGTACCATCCACAACTTTTCACAGTGGAAACAGAAAAAAGCATACTGAACTGAACTGTACTGGACCCCCCAGTAGTCATTGTTTAGAGCAAGTTTGTTGGAAATTTATGTTGTTGTTGTTTTTTTACCCTGACATTTTGCAACAAAATTATCTTGGTATACTTTTTTCCAACTTGTGCTCAGTTACGTAACATTAGTTCTTCAGTCCAAGTGCAGTCATGAGTCACCGGACTCAGAATTCCAAGTCTTTTTTGATTTTGTCGAGTCTGAAGTCATCAAATTTGTGACTTGAGTGTCTGCAGTCCAAGTCATGTGACTCAAGTCCTCATCTCTGTTGTTTCTCCAACTCAGTGTCTTAAATATTATTGTTCATCATTCAGATGGAAGTTTACTAAAATCATACTTCCCACAAAAGTAGTGACTATTTTCAAATCTCATAGACCTGAGCATCTACAGTTTCTTAATCGTTGCTTGAGAAGAGCCTATTTTAGTATTTCCTGTATTCCAGCTCCAGTATTCCCCTGCTGAAATCTTCATGGCTTCCCAGTAGCGTACAGGGATGATACAGGGAAACAGGAGAGAGGAACAAAATCTGCTGAGCTATTAAAAGTTTTTATATAAAGTGAGAGAAGGGGGGGCAATTCTGGTTTCCTCTGCTCGCCTGTTAGCTAATAAAAATGCTTACATACAATGAGAGAAATACACAAGAGCAATCAATATTTTATGTAACAGCTCAGGCTGGGCCTGCAGTAGTGGAAAGGGGAGAAGCCAGGGAGGAGATGAAAAATAGATTGCATTAATCCAGCGCAGTGATTTACAACAATTATGTCATCCATCTGAAAGACAGAGAAAGACAAAGAGAGAAGAGGGGAGATAAATAATTTGGGGCTTCCACCTCTGTTTATGTGGTCATGAGGCAGAGAGGAAGACTCAAGTGTCACCAGATCCTACATCCTTAGGCTAAAAAAACTGTGCAGGGGGGACAGAGGAGGAGGGGTTTAGAGAGAGGAGACAAAATGAGAAAGTGCCACCTAATGTGAATTCAGCAAGCCCTGCCTCAGCCCCTGCTCAGACCCCTTCCCCTGTCCCAACCCCGGAGCTCTGTGGTGCTCCACCGCACTCCGCACCATGTCACCATCCACATTCTCCTTCTCTGCTCAATGTTCCATGACAACAAGGTGAGACGGACAGCAGAGGTTAGGCTGAACAGCTGCTTCCTGGGTTGGAAATTCCAGGCATTGAGGGCCATCTGTCTATATGTTCACTGATGTATATGGGAGCCATCTATCAGGCTGCTAGCCCTGCAGCTGCTGGGGCCGTCACAGCCCAGTCTGCCATCCGCCCGCCCGCCTGCCTGCCTGCCTGCCTGCCTGCTTGCTTGCTTGGCTGCCTTCTCCCAGCCTCAACCCCAATACAATGAGAGCTCCTTCTTCACTTTGTGTCACACAGAATGGGCTGATTTGATTAAGTCCTGGGCTCTCATTATGTTAGGTAGGGGTGTAGAATTTCAATGATAATCCATAATGCATGACCGGGGGTTTTGTTGCCATGGCGACATAAATTCAAGGTTACCAGCTCAGACGCATAATTGGGTGCGCATTGAGCGCTGAAGAGGTGCTGTTAAAATTCCCCTCATGAAAGTGGAGCATCAATCATGCTGTCGCAGATTGCAAAGTACTCATAATCAGATGAAATGCTTGGCAGAGAGAAAACGTCACAACAGGACAGGGCTTCCTGCTCTTTGAAAACTAATCTAGCATTTGAGAATGGACTGTGAGACAACTTAACATATTTTTGTTTTTGTTGTCCCCCCCCCCTCACTCCTAAGAGCCTGGGTTTTTTTGTACAGTAAGTTGGTCTCAGTTCATTTGGCCCTTATCTTGCTCTCCCAGGCAGGAATATACCCTCAGTCTGTACAGCTCCCCCCAAATGATGGAAATCAATTCTCACAAGAGATCAGGACCTCTATGACAAGCAGAGCCTCCAGCTCGAGGCTCATCAGACCCATTTGAACGGCAGACAAAAGCAAAAGATTTCTGCCCCTTGTGCCTTCTCCTGAAATCCCATTGAAAATCTGCTCATGCCTTCTCCAATCTGCGCCACAGTTCTTTTATTGATGCCCTTCTTTTTTTGGGGAGGGGGGGGATCGACAGGGGGATGTGCTCGCTTGGAGGCGTGTGCGGGACGGGAATGGTGTCGGTCCCCTGGATAAAACCCTCGCTTTTTCTCCTCTCCCTCCTCCCCTTTTACTTCTACTTCTGGCATCACTAACAAGAGAAAAAAAAAATCGAAGAACTGATGAGTGGCTTCAAGCTACTTGTTAGTTGAGGGAGAAGTTTATTTTTTTCTTTTTTTAACCAGTGGAAAGATTGTCAGGAATAGAACTAAAAGTTTTGTATGGTCAGGTTGTTGTACAATTCAGCGCGCGCTAACCGCGGCTGCCTGTCTGGAGCTGGCAGGTCATACCATTTCAATCACGAGCTCTATCCTGAAATACCCCCCGTCCATCAATACAGCCTCACTATAATTCTCCTATGGTTAATAACCATAAATCAAATGAGATTCATAAACCATTAAGATGGTGCTTATTATCTCTTACACTAGGTAGTTCAGATATTCATAGCCTGGAGGTACGCGCCTTCAAACCAATAATCTGCTCCATCTATGCAATATTTCCCTCTTTTTATCACATGAATTATGCTTTGTGTCATAATTTACCTGAACATTTCTCATCACAAGAGTCATAAGCTCTGCTGAATTCATTTTCACTGCTTGTACACCACACCGCCATACACCACCTCAACCCCTTTCTCCAGAGCCACTTCCCCTCATTGATAGGCAGAGTTACAAGGTCAGACATCAGTCGCCGAATCCAGTTCACAGGATACGCCCCCCCCCCCGATTCATCCCGTTTTTGGAGTTGGAAAGTGCAGTGCCTATCTTTAGGAAAGGTACATGAAAAATTGATGCGGTTTACTTTAACTCAAGTGAAAGTCTACTCTTTTCAAAAGGAGACAACAAACACATAAGAGAGTTTCAGCAGTGCTCAAGCATCAAATTAAGGCCCTACAAGAAGACATCCGTGTATGCCAGTCACGGCTCACCTTCAAAGGCCCCGTGTACAACTATAGAAGCCATTTTGTTTGAGAGTACAAAGGAAAACAGGTTATTAAGAGGAAGGCTTTAAAAAATGGAGAGACAGACATTCCTTTTCAAGTCCAATTTCCCCCTGCTACTGTATTTGCCACCTATCATTCCGATGAGCGCGTTGCTTTAAAGCGACTCAACAGGGTTCCTGCTGAAGATCTGAATCAAGTTTTTAATGAGCCCCCGTCATTCTCGCGCTGCTGTCACAGGTGTGGATCTGCTGATGCTGAAGCTCTGTGGGACTTAACACGGGGCCTTACCCAGTCAATTAAGGAGTATAAGCTATTCACACAGAACACGAACCCTAACTATGCACTGTGTAGCTTTGTTTTCCTGGTGTCACTCTCTTCTCTCTTGAAAAAGGCAGCTTGTAGATGACAACACCAAGGCCTCTCGCCCGGGAGAGGCACTCGGATTTTGATCAGACACATATAACTTTTAACTTCTTTACCAGTTGGTGCCATGACCTTAGGCTACTTCCACACTAAATGATTTCATTTCTCACTGGAATTTCACTGGATTCATTTTCAAATGTGTTCATTTCAACTGTCCGCAATATCCCTTTTTCTTTGTCCCCAGAATTTTTAAAGAAGTCGGATGAAGGTCATTCCAATACAGAGCTCCACCTTCCTCTTTTCTTGAGATCCGTTACCTCTTTCTGCTGATTCAGGACTTCTCAAAACAACCTGTTCATGTTTTTAAAATGTCACACTGAACGCTGCTATGTAACTATTAGAGGTCATGGTATCCAAGTCTAATTTTCTTGTAAACAGCTGAGGGCAGGGAGTGATGGTGGGAGATGGTGAGCAAGATGAGTCTGTATCTGTGTATTTGTAGTGTATGTTGTTATGTAATACAGTGTCTGAGGACCCCCTTGAATCTCAAAATTTAAAATGCTGTGTTTGCGCCTACTGTCCACACTACTGCAGGGTGAAAAGTCCAGAATTGCTTTGTAGTGTGGACGGGCAGAAATGGAGACTTTTGAAAACAATGCAGTAAAACACCGTATTTGTTTTGCAACAACTCCCGATTTATGTTTTTTTGTAGCAGAGGGTGATATGGCCCTAAAATAATATCACAATATTTCAGGGTGTTTTTGCGATAACTATATTTTTGACGATATGACAAATTTGTGAATAATATATTATTATATTTTATAATTAATTTAAGAAAACAGAATATCAACAAACAAGAGAGACGCTGTGCTGCTGCCAGAGGAGCCACTGAATGAGTTCCCTCTGAGCAGCAACTCTCTAAATAGTCTGAGAAGTCCGGGGCTGTTCATAAAACATTCAGGACGCCACAGTTTATTCCACAACACTGAAGCTGCTCCTATTTTTAGAAACTACCACAGAGTCGGTGATAATTTAGCTTTCAGCCATGCTTGTTGTTGCCATGGGTAACAGTAGGACATCACGTCAACAAATCGAAATATCGCATATCCTTCTACTCGTGTTACATTCAGTAACAGTTCCACCTGGTCGTGGGCCCACGCAAAGAAATCTCTGGTCTTACTTTTCGCCATCTCCGTAGCTTTTTCTGTAACCAAGCAGCCAAACACAGAGTAGACAGTGCTTCTTGTTCACAGTGGCACGTGCAGTGGACATGATGGTCATGTAATATGCATTTCAGGTGTGATAGTACGGATGGAAATGATTTCTGAAACTGCTCTAAAACGCTTGTGTGTGTGTGTGTGTACGGAGATAGTTTTCATTTTAAAACAGCATGTGTAAATGAAAATTTATCAGTGTGGATGAAGTCTAAAGGCACAATTGGCTTGATATCCAGCTGTTCTATGGCCCTCGCTTCACATCTCTCTGTTCATTCCCAAATGAATTCCTTACAAGTACAATACAACTGCCCAACTTTATCATAACTTTGAATTTAATCAGGGATTGACCTTTTTCATTAGATTGTTGGTCTTTGGGATTTGGGGATTTTTTTTGAGAAGTCCAGGGATCTCTCCTGCGTGTGTGTGTGTCCATGAGCGAATCGGAGAGAGAGAGTGTGTGAGAGAGAAAAGGAAGCCTGTAATTCCCTGTCCTCCACATGAACCCATGATACTGTCCCATATGTTATATTCGCCCATTTCACTTGTCAAGGGGCTGATGTGTGGCTTGTATGGAGAACAAACATGTGTTCCAAATGTGTGTCAGTGATGCTACAGAGTGACCTGACCCCGGCGTGTATTTATGTGCGTGCGTCGTAACATGTTTTAGTCTGAATGTGAGCAGTATGTAACTAGACTGACAACGCTGAGTGGACTCGAGGCTACCCACGCAGAAACAAAATTAAAAAACAACAGAGGTGCAGTCGTAGAATTGGAGGCAACGGAGGAAGGAAGCAGAAAGAGGGAAAGGGTGAGAGAAGGGAGGGTGACGGAGAGAACAGAAGGAATGTATTGGTCAAGCACACAGAGTGTCAACAAAGCGGTGTAAAGACTTGTCACTCTTGGTCACTGCGCTCACTGCTCGGCGACTGGAGAGGAATGCGCTGGTCATTCATGCCCCCAGAATAGGCAGTGCTCCTTTGCCCCTTCCTCCCTGTGCACCACCATTGTATCAGCGAGAACATTGTTCAGGAGATTCCTTTGTCCCTTTAGATTTTTGGAGGTCCCTTTTCAGGACATCCACCGAGACCCCCTGTGCAGTCAGGCCATAGCTGCTCCCCAAACAGCTGTCTAGGATCAAGTTGAAGTCACTCTAAGCTGGCTCCCATTTGAGCCAATGCATTACAGATGTTTATCCTTCAGAATGAGACTGCTGGCTCGCTAGCTGTGGGCAGGATGATAATGCAGACTCCTTGGTCCAGTTATGTATTTCCGTATTGGGGTCTTAAACCAAGCTGACCCCTGGTAAAGATTTCTCTGTTCAGTCCCTTTCCAATGTGATTGAATCAGCCCCAGCTTAGGGGCCTTAATAAGCCCTTCCCAATGCTCCGCCGAGCAGATCTCCAATGCACAAACTGTGGCCTCCCCCCATTGTAATGTTTACAAGGTCAAGGTTGCAGGGTCAGTGTTTCTGGCTTAGTTAAATTGGCATGCTCTTTTTTTGGTAATGGATTACCGACTTGGTGATGGCTTGATGCTTAGTGTCACTTTTATCAAGGGCAGGAGAATAATATGGGGACAAGCTAAGGATTTAGGGCCAAACGCAGACAATTGAAGCATCTCAATAGATATCGAACACACTGTGGTGGGGATTTGCATAACCTGGTCGGAGGCAGATAGGATAGAAAACACTCTCTTGGACCTGACAGTCTGAAGGATCATTTGAGTGATTTATGCAGGAAATTGTATTTGCGAAGCAAGGGAGATAATTTAATAAAGCAAGGCCTGGCCTAGTCCTCAAGAACAGGGGGCTCTTTGCTGAAAAATGATACAGCCTCCTGTCTGAGGGGATGGCAGATAACGAAGGCCAATATTTACTGTGGATTTGTGCTCCTTCTATTTCCTGTCTTAGTCTTACTATTATCTTGCCTAGTTTCCTGAAATGAGCAAACATATTATATGCATACATATAAATGTTTAATATATGCAAATGTAACCTGTTTCATTTCCTTTATGCAAATGGTGTATCATTATTATTAGCAAAAATGACGAGAATATCAGTGAATCACAAGGTGGCTTTAACTACACTGGTGAGTAATCACGCTATTACAGAGAGGAAAGAAAGCACCAAGGATCCAGATAAGTTCATGTACGTCGGGCTCATAACATCAATCCTTGACGGATAATTAGGTCCTTTATTTAAAACGTTTCTTTTTTAAAACCCGGGGTGGCGAGGGACTTGTCCTGCAAACACATTCCAGTAACGAGACAACAGTCACGTCATGGGAGATGAGCTGAATTGCATAGAGGGTGCTGACCTCTGCTCATATTGCAGCATAAAAATGAATGAAATGGACGGAGGTTGTGCTGGACTGCTTTGAGACCTTGCCTTTATTGCATGTAAACAAGTGTGAAGAGCCACATAAATACATGTCCTCAGTCCAATAACTGATATATTTTCACTAAGTACACCGCCTCACCTCATTAGAGTGCGTCTGAGCGGCGACCTTGCCCCTGCATCAACCTACCACATGGGTCTTCGCATGCATCCGTACATATAGGGCCCTTTCCTGATATTGTAAGTATGGGGAGAGAGTTGGCCCCGCTTAATGTTGCATGTCAGCAGAGTAAGGGTCTCTCGGTCTCCTTCTGCAGTAGGTCTGTTAATGTTTAGAGTCAGGAGGCCCAGGGGACTCTAAATCCCTCGGACACAAAGAGCCTCTGTGTGCCGGCGAGGTCACATCTGCCCAATGACTCTGTGTGCATATAGGGAGCACTCTATGGGCCATCAGAGGGGCCTGCTGCAACTGCCCCACTTCCATAATACTACTCTGTGTGCACCGTGCTGGCCAGTGGGCTTGATAGAGCTTGACATTTCACCACACGCACATTAAACCCTCTGTCACGTCATCCCGTTCTCTCCTGCATGCTAGGAGAAATGAAACATCGTAAAAAGGCAAACGGTGGTGAGGCAATGAGGCAAAAACATAAAATTAGTGTTTTGGTCATAACGTTGCATTGATACAGCTGACAGTAAAGGATCACACCATTACAATGTCATTGCTGGCATTAAACGAGTGTCCGCGGACGATTATCTTAATGAAAAGAATTTCATTTCAACCCACTCTATTGGTCTTATCGTTTCCTGAAAGGCACTCCACCTATTTAGAGCTGACATACAGAGTCATGACAAGGAGAACGGTGCACATTTGGTCTGACATTATGTCTTTCAATAACAGATGTTTACTCAGTGGCTCACATTCGGGGGCTCCTGTCTTTAATGAAGGTCCTTAAAGGTGAAAGGGAAGCTTTAGAAGTAATGCTTGACTCGACGTCATTTTTTATTAAGATTAAAAAAAAAAAAAAAGGCCAGAAGGACTGGTTTTTGTTTATCAGGTCTCCTCACCCAGCGCTGGAATAATAACACACCTTGGAAGTGATTAGCATTGCTATTGACATGGTAAACAGTGATTAAAAATATATGCCTTTTAATGGGCCCCAGCCTTGCCAATCAGATAGTGTGCCGGCTAGTCAGCGGTGCAATAAATCATTAGGTCTGGCCAGTGGAAACCAGGGCTATCCACTGAATCCAGGGTTGACTCGATATGGAGATATCAATGAGAGCCTTTGTTTTGTCCACCGCAGCAAATTAGACACGCCAGTGTGCTCGGTTAATGTACACACTGCAATCTTCCCTGACCTATACAGGCTGAATTTAGCACTTGGGATTTCTCATAAAGCAGAAGTTTCATTCCAGTTGGCTACACAGAGTGAATGTGGCCCAGATGATAGGATGGCGAGAAAGGCCATCAGCTGGAATGAAACTAATCTGTTCAATGAGACAGCAGTGTTGTCACACAGCGACTGAAATAACACAGAGTTCAGCACATTTAGAGCGAACTAGCCTGTATTTAACCAGCTGTAAACATTGCTCAAAAACATTAAAAAAGAAAAAACTTTCACTCCGGTTGACCTTTGACCTTGTTTATATTGCTGTGGTTAAAACTCTGAAACAGAGATGGCGCAGTGGCCAGTAAAATGGACCGTGCCTGCATTTTACACGCAGAGAGCAGTGGCACTCTGGGGACAAAGTGGAGGGGACCTTTTAGGAGGTGACAATGACAGGAGAGGTTGGGTGAGGTCAGGGTGGTTTGATACCATCCTATTGAGGCCTTAATTGCTCATAGAGAGGCTATAGGGGCCTTCTGTGCATCCACTGTGAAAGGACTGAGCAAGGGAAGGTAATTTATGACTGGCAGGGTGAGGTTACAGGGGGAGCGTCCCCTTAAAAGCGAGGTATGCATGCCTGGTCCCTCTCCTGAGCTTGAGTGGCTCAATAGATGGCAATTGAGCTACTTGGGAGGTGGACTTTGTGGTCTCTTTCTCTTTCCCACTCTCTCATTCTTTCTGTCTTTCTCTAACTCTCTAACTCTGCTCGGCTGCTCCCTCCCATGTCCTAGATCAGCTCATCTGGGTGTGCTGCGGCAGGATATCAATCTTAATGAAGCTGCCAGGCCAGTGTCGTATCAACTTTAGACTACAGGCCTTGATAAGCATACCAATTCTCTGTAACAATACCCAGGGTAATAACCAGGACAATAAGGTCTCACAAAGGATGGAGTGTGGAGACATCTGAATTTTATGGGTGCCGTGTGTATGTATGTGTGTGTGTGAGTGTGTGAGAGAGAGGGCACATAAATTGTCTGTCAATGTGTGTGTGTGTGTGTGTGGGGAGAAAAAAAAAGCACGTGTTTAAAGCGAACATGAACATACATGGTTCGTGTGCATGATACAAAGTGTGAAGAGTTCCGACTTACTCAAATCATGTGTCACACATGTCAGATTCACACCAAAGCAAGACCACATATGAGACGCAGAGTCATACAGTAGTACGGTCCCAGAGAGTTTTAGCCATGCCTCACTCCAATTTTAAAGCCATTTAAACTTTGTTGCATAAGCCACAGGTCACTCAGAGAATATCCTCCAGTGCAGAGGAGCTATTAGGCTTCCCTCATCATTCAGCTTCCCAGTCATGTCTCTGAGATGAGTCAAATGTTGTGTTTACAGTACGGTTTTATCTCCACAGCCAGATAGGTCTGGAGTGGGGAACGTGGGCGCCTGCCTGCTGGCTGCTTCTGGTTTGGAGGGCGTTGGAGGACAATGTGTGACTGTGTGACTGTATGTCTGTTTGTATCTGGGGGGTTTGGTCACATGAGGCCAAGATGAACGCCTGTGGTCTTTAATTTATTGTGGTGGGTTTATGTGGCTGTGACTATCGCACACATTAGCAACATTACTCTGCTTTCATCTGCAGCGTTTCTCGTGGATTAAAATGAGAAGGGGGGAAAAAAAAGATGCTAACCGCAAACTTATTTCGGAGGGACAGAGGGAGGGGGGGGGGGTTTCCACTTCCTCACAAGGGCAGGCAGACATGTGGTTGGACGTTTGATGTCGGCCTCAAGGAATTTGTTTGCACAAATGGCTTGTATGCAGACTGTATTGATGTAACTCGGCTTTGCTGAGTTATCTTGCATCACCTTCTTGGTCTCATCCAATCACAGGCAACATTGTTGGAATTCTTAAAAAATAGTAGGCGCTAAATAGGAATCTCATTTTTGGTTAATTTTGTTTTCAGTAGCCAGACATCCATTAACCAGTAACTAACTGGTTAATTTATAAAGAGAAAAGAGGCCTTTCCTGTTGGTCCGACGCTCCATTGACTCACTTTGAGTTTTAGCACTGCATTTCAAAGCACTATTCATTTAGAGGTGGTGACATTTTAATGTTATGTTATGTAAATGTAGCGTTGCTACAGAAACACGGTAGCCACCCTCCGGTCGCCCCCCAGATAGCCCTGCTTAGTAAGCAGTTTCATTTTGAGCTGCAAAACCCCTTTAGCATCGTTACCTATGTTTGCACCACTAGCTGTGTTGACACTGCTAACGGTACTAACAGAGATGCTAAAGGGGACGGCTCAAAGATCATTTACTCTAACTATGTTAGCACCACTAGTTGTGCTGACACTGCTACACCACACTGCACTGACATCTCTAGTGCTATTTCTGGTCATGATCATGTTTTCCATATCCATTTACATTGCCATCCAGATACGTGCCTGCAAATAATCCACCTCACATCAGAGGTGAACACGAAGACACTCTTCTTGGTTTATTGTGGATAGATTAAAAAGATAAATCCTACAGAGAGCAGACGGAGGGGGGGTCACTCTGGAGCTTTAACAGACCAAGAAATGTGATGATGCCTCTTGATTCATCCCCTAGATAAGAGCTATAGAGGCGACAGACGAAGCTCGGTTGTCACAGGTGGAGTTTTGAATGGCAGGCCCATTCTCTCCTGTGAAGGCTTTTCTGTTGGGCCTCAAAAGAGCTAATTAAAAGAGACTATGGACCAGGCTACAGGGTGTTTCTCATTACAGTCACATACCACAGAAAAGGCCCTAACCTGAACTTCCACAGGTTAAACATATGCTGGTAACAAATCACCAGCGCAACCTTGGAGGCTCGTGGCTCTTCTTCCTCATCTATTTGACACTGATAAAGAAACAATAAACACATCCATTCGATACGCTTACAGAAGCAATTCACACATTTATATGATCAATTGGAAGATGAGTAACATGGGGAGAGCATTTCATCCCGCGCGTTCTGAATGTGTGAGATCAGCTGTTGCAGTCCACGGCACGGACAGTCTGGCTCAGCTGGACATATGAGATATTTATAGATCCAGGTTCCCTGTGGATTGGTTGTCTGGTGGGTTGTTCCTTATTGATCCGATTTTCAGGAAACAAACACACGGCAGGTCAGACGTCCACGCACACCTTGGGAATGTGGAAGCGTTGTATGCAGGTAGAGTGAGTGGGAGAGGGGAAATAGCAGCAGCACATGGGTACAGTGTATTTGATTTAGATTCAGTATGCGATGCTCCGAGGGCTAGAGGGCTGACATTCAAAGTAGGGTTCGGAAGGAGAGATTTAAGACGAGATAAATTACAGCCCTCTGAGCAGCTGAATGTCCTGCGCATTGCTCTTCTCGTTTCTCCCTTTTGTCTCTTCTCATCTCTGGGGGCCCATCGTCCAATGTGGGTGTGAGGTGGCACCATGTTGCATTTTAATTTCTCTTGTTTTTAGGCAGCAGACCCCATCACTGTCAATGCCCCAAATAATAATGTTTTATTGGTGCGCACGGCGCAGCCCGCTGATGCTACTCAGCCATTAAGATGAGGTAGGGACAGAGAAAGAGAAAGAGAGAAAGAAAGGCCCCAGTGCCCCCCGCTACTATAATTTAGGGCACTCTTATCCATGCCATCAGCTCAGATTGTAATTCAAGAAGCAACAGTGTGGAGGGCCTAGTCCTTTTTTATGCACAGCCATTATTGGGGCGGTGAGATACAGTAGTGGCTTTTAGCACAGGAGAGGCCAGACATAGATGGGTCGTCCAAGTGTTTTACAATTGAATGTGCTAAACCGCTGCCACCATGCAGCCACACAGGCAGCCAAGGATGGGCCCTGATTCAGGTCTTTCGCTCCCCCCTCCCGCTGTCCTCTGCTCTGGGCCTCAGTGATGGGCAGAGAGGACCGGGCTGTTATCCCCTCTGGTAATTACCACCATTAAAGCTAATCCTGGTCCAATTCAGGCTGCTTTTGTTTTGAGCTTTATCTCTTCAGTGCTGGAGAGTTTCTCCTTTCAGAGGAGCACACAAAGACACAGTTTTTAGAGTTGGTAATTATCTGTTTTATCCCCTCTGCTGGGAATAGGATGAAAAATACTCGAGATGGACAGGAGCATATCTGCTCTCTCTTTCCCCCTCACACCGCCTCTATCCATCTTTCTCCTGCACTCCTGCAATCTCTCACCTCTTTCTCTTTCGCCCCCTTTTTTTTTTCATTTAGGATGACAAAAAATATAATTGTTAAATTCGGTGCTGGATGTTATTGAGAGATTAACGAGATTGAGCATGAATTTATCAATCTCTGTGACAACACTGCGATAAATGTAATTATATTCGGTACTTATTAGCGCGATGGTAATGCTGGCCCCTAATTTTCCGCTGTAATTGCGGCTCTATTTTTACGAGGTGTTAACTGCTATTAATCACATTGATGATTCAGTAAATGTAGCGCAAAGATTTCCATTCAATTCCATTTCCTCTGACCTATCTCTCAGCAGATCTGTCTCTTATCAAAGGAATAAAAGATCATTGTTACATAAAAGAGGAGAGAGAGAAAGACGGAGCTCTTTCCATGCAGAACCCGTTTTAATGGATTTTTTTTTTCATCCTTTTCCCCAAATCAAACTCAATGTCATAATTTTCAATTTGCTAGTTTTCACTGCCACCATTTTTCCTCCTTTTTTTATTTTATGAGCTGGCAAATTGTCAACTGTCAAAGTTAAAGTGGCATCCTGCAGTTAGAAATAGACTGGTCCTGGGTTAAGAATAATATCTGACTGATGAATGTGCTGTGCATGTGTGTGTGTGTGTGATGGAAGGCCTGTTACACTAATCAGTGTGAGTATTGTGATACCATGTCTTGTGCACCGTGTTAATGCCGGTAACAGTATTCTACCCATCATACTAGTTGGCTATCACACATATACACACACACACACACACACACACACACTGGTCTTCTCCCCCTATATGAGAGGACTGGCTGCCTGTGCACATCTTTAATAAGCACCATCTGACTACTAGAATCAACAACAGAGTTGGTGTGATAGGCAGCATGAATCCAAATGCCCTTGTTATATCCAGCAGCACACTCCGCCAGCTTTCCTCCAGCATGTCACCACTTTGTTTCAGTTGCCCACTCACAGCTCGTCTTCACTCCAGATGGCGCTTCACTTCCTGGTCCCGGGCCTGCTGTGCTGGGACCTCCTCTGATTGGCCGGCCCACCTGCTCCCCCGCTGCCCGAGAGATGATTGACAAGTGCCTTCCCCAAACAGAGGCCCTGCTGCCGTTGACATTCTGTTGTTGAGTGACAGCCCCCATGGTGTTGGGCTCCCCGCAGATGATTCTGGGCATGACATCATTAGTTTCTCTCTATCAAACAGCTGTTCCTGATTCCTGGTGTTCATAAAATCAGGCGTCTGATTCTACAGAGTGTAAATAACATAAATTAGGCATAGCATGTGGAGCACAAATCAAAACTAGCTGAATGCGATGCATGTTTGTTGAAGTGGTAAATCAAGGCCTCGATTTCAGAACATAACCTTATCCATTTGAAACAAATTACAGGGATGAAGCAACAAATTTATTTTTATCTGTTGCCATCGTACTGCTAAAACCACCCCAGCTCAATTTACTTGTGCAACAGGTGACAAGTGAAACCCTTTATGATACTGTAGTCAAATACTTCACTAAACTTAGTTTAATGACCAAATATATATAATATTTATCTACATATATTTAAATATTTTTCCCAACCTTATCTGAGAAGTAAGAAGTCATACACCCTCTTATGTCTTAAGGCCCAGACACACCCAAAAAGTTGCACTTGAACACACTGCCGAAACTACAGCCAACGGCCGACTAGCACGTACATCCTGCGCCTGCATAAGTGGAAATAAGGTGCCGTACCAGCAGGTGGCGGTAGTCTGTATTCGTCATTCAAAAAAGGGACTGAAATACTGACGGGAAGGATTCAAGATGCTAGTTAGCCAGTTAGCACATTACCAACACAACCTGATGTTTAAAAAACAAATTATATTTACACACACAATTAAAGACCGTTTATGTTAAAGAGCTAAGTGGCTATAAATAAATAGGTTTACCAAATAAAAATCTGTTTCGATCTCAGTCCCTCTTGACTTAAGTTGTTTACTTTCCTCACTTCTGTTTTTCCTCTTGTGTACTTAGCTGAACAGCCAATCAGAGAGATTTCACTCATCAATGGGCTCTGCCGTTCACGAAGCTGATTCAACACATGGGATCGGCTGAAAAAAAAAGCTGACAAGGGCCAACAGTGCGGGACACATTGTCAAAACTAGCACAACGTGACTTTACCAAGTAGGACATGCTTCTGGATCAACATCCCACATCACGTTCCAGGACCAACATTGCGGTCAACCAATCACAGCCCTCTGACAATATCAGTTTGCTGCCCCTGTGCTTTTTAACAATTCCTATGTGCATCTTCTGAGATAGTATTCCAAACTAGCACAGTTGAACAAACTCCTTATGCGCTGCTTCATGATTAGCGAGTTAGCTTGCTTACTAGGTAGGCTGTGAAAATGTGTTTGAAACTTTGAAAAAAGTGCATGTGCGTGATTGGTTGATCGCAATGTTTGTCCAGGAATACAGTGTGGGATGTTGATTCAGAAGCATGTCCTACTTGGCATGCTGGCTGGCGGCCGACCATCAGCTTGTTGTGTCAGGGCCAAGACGTTCTTCGGTTGCTTACAGAGAAACAACCTATCTGCAGTTCCACGATAAGGCAAACTCAAACTCAAACTTTTTTTTTTTTCTTTTTTTTTTGCAATACAAGAACATGCAACCTCAAAAATTTGCCTTGTCTCAGCAGACTGTTTATTGCAGGGCTTTTGTAACATGTTACATTGCATTACGTTGTACAGGGGTTTCTGTTTTCCTGGTCACTGTGTTTGTATATGCAGCTCAAAGCTTCTGTCAGGTTGTTCTTCCCCCTGTAAAGAAGGAATAAGGGAATGCCACCTGTGCTGACAGCGTCGGCTGACGAGGCTGAGTGACAGGAAGAGGGCTAAGTGGTCAGACCATTGGAGGGCCATGGCAGCACGGTCCTCAAGCCTCAGCCAGATGGTAGGCTTCAGGTGTGTGTGTGTGTGTGTGTGTGGCTCAGGGATCTCTGGAAAGGAAGGAAAGCAGACATCAGTGTCTGTGTATCTCAGAGGAGCAGTCTACACAGGTAGCTAATGGATACGCTGCCTCAGACACCCGAGGGCATCCTCGGGCAATGCACTGGCACGGCGCCAGCAGGAATCAAACTTGTCATCATTCAGGCCACAGGCAGAGGTAGGCGTAAGGAGAGTATTTAGGTTTTTTATCCTATTTTATTATTTTTGTATTTTTTGGGGGCTTTAGTTGGAGGCAGGGATGTCGTGGATACTGTCCCTTTCCTAGAAGGAGAAAAATAGATAATAGATAAATAAATAAATTTGGGATTTTTTTTTCCAGCCATCATCCACTTCAGGCAGACCCTACACAAGCCCTGAAAACACAAATTATTCCAATTTGCAGGGCCAGCCTCGAGCACTGGTGTCTGTTTTGCAAGCTAACCGAGGCCATTCCAGTGTGTCTAATTACTGAATCCATTTTGACAAGAGGAGACTTTATTTTATGTTGTTGTCACCTCATTGCAGACAACTTGTGACCACGAGGCATTTGAATTGTTATGGTGTTAGTGTATGTGTGTTTTTTTCCACTTCTCTAAATCTGATTATAAAGTATGTTTCTTATTCTGCCGAGATTAGCCATCTGGCTGTGGGATGCAGGGAGGGAATCTCTCTTGCTTGTTAGTGACTGGCTTTCACAGCTCTCCCTCTGCTGAGTTTAAAGCTTGCTGAGTGACACCGCTGCCCACTCACACAGACAAAAATACCCCGCTAACTGGATGGCATATGTGAGACATTCACCACAGGGTACAGCTCTGTGTGTGCCTGTGTGTGTACAACAGAAAGACAGACCGTGGGTGAATGAAAAAGAGAGACGGCGAGAAAACAGACAGAAAAGTGTCTTTTTTTTCTCCCCCTTTCCGTAGACTAATACCTTGTCAATTGGGGTGAACGGGGAGAGGAGGAATTAACTTACATGTGGAGGAAATGTGGCCGATGGCTTTCCTAGATAAACTGAACCCCCAAGCAAAAGTCCAGGACATCTTTCCCTCAGAGGGTTATGTGGGAAAGTGTGAATATTTGTCCAAACGTGGCGCTGAAAGCCATGAGCGGCGAGCACATGTGGGAAAGGTGGGCTGAAATATGTCGGACAAATTGGACTTTGTCAGCTGTGCCTGCTAAGCCCTTCAGATGGATCTAATTGAACCTGACGTGGCTTTACTTCTGCGGCTTCCTCTCTGGCTCGGCCTCTATTTGTCTTCTCACTCATGTTATAGTCGTTAGCCGTGTTCGTCTCATTGTCCTGCTGTGCTGCTAAAACACACAGCCACTTAATAAAGCCTTCATTGTGAGTGATACAGTAGCACCTCTATGATCGAAAATAAATTGTCTTTTTTACTGGAAGGTGTGAAGCTCCGCTGGAAAGTGTGAAATCTCCACAAATACTGGTGGAATTAGCTAAGCCAATTTATTGCCACAATGAAGGATTCATTTGGCTGTCATCATATTTTGAGTCTTTTTAACGCTGTGTTTCTCAGGCAGGGAAATTTTTTTTTTCTTGCCAGTCTGAAATCAAAACAGAGTTGTTCTTTCTCAGGAGTGTGCAAAAACAGAAATTCATACAGGCTCTGAAGGCACAAAAACTCAAAAGAGGTGCCATTTAAAGGGGAACACCACCTAAATTAACAATTCCAATATATGTTATTTCCGTGGCCTAAGAAAGTTCAATCAGTATTTGTAACCATAAGCCACTCTCACTCAGTGCCAGGAACCAGAGAAGTAAGTCTCAAACTTTATTTAACTTTATTTATTTATTATGTAACCCTTATTTAAGTCCCATTGAGATTGAAAATCTCTTTTACAAGAGAGACCTGGCCGAGGTAGCAGCCAAAACACATTTAAAATGCAAGAAATACAACATATGATACAAAAATCCACAATAAAACAACAACTATTCAAACATAGTGGCCTCTCAAGCACATGTCTCTGTCACCACATTCTTTATGATGCCCTTAAATTCATCAGTGGATATAAATATACAATATGTCACCGTAATCAATTACCTTGATATGATATTAGCAACAACAGTCACTTCTGGGTAGATGACTTGCAATGGATGGATGGATGGATGGATGCATAGATAGATTAGATAGATAGATAGATTTTTTTTAGGTGGGCTGAATTTTATGTGGCTTAAAACTAACAGTTAAGGCAGTGTTTGCTCAGCGCCCTTTCATTTTATGTACATGATGTGGGGGTTTTCCTTATTGTAAACAAACACTGTGATTCAGTCTGTACTCAGAACATTCCCCTGGGTGCTCTGTGTCATCTATTACATCTTTCCCAATTCACTGTCAGTGGAGCTGCTCCTGAATTTATACCCTATGACATCATAGGTTTGAGTTTTAGCACTCTAGCTTTTTGATTTGAGAGAGTTGTTAATGTCTGCTATTATTTTTGGACTGTGTTAGACCATAGGGATATGTAGGATTTTTGAAAATGGACATAGTTCCCCTTTTATGTCAAAAGATAATTTCAAGTTAACCATGGGTAACAGCTTTCAACAGGGGGCGCCACGCTTTAAATCCAAACTAGAGCTATTGCAGAGCAGAGCAAAGGGAGGACATGCTCACAGGAGGCAGCTGGTTTATTCAAACACACACACACACACACACACACACACACACACACACTCAAACCCACACACACAAGCCATTCAGTGCCCGCTAAGAGTTAAAAACAAGTCACCTCTCTGACATTTACGCAGGGCTGCTGCTTCTTTTCAGATGCACTGTGGGATATGACAATACCCGCGGCAGGAGAGGCATTGAAAGGACTTCTGGGGAGACAGGAAGCCTCCACTAGCATGGTGCACCTGGACTACCTAAACAACCAGCACAAAAAGACCCACTTGATTGAGTGAATGTGGGAGGACAATGAGCACAATAAAATAAATGGAGTGGTGAAACAATGCCAAATGATGTCACCTGGCAGTCAACTGGACCCCTGCCACAGCGCTGGTTTGCTTGGCCTGCGCTGCCTGTTACAAGTCACTTACTCTGTACCTTGTTTATGCTCCAATTTCCCCCACTACAGTACACCATTTTCCAAATCTAGATTTTCTCTCTTCTTTTTATTTTTTTATACACTCCCCCCTGGCTGAAAAGGCACAGTGAGTGAATAGGCTTTAATTCTTGCTGTTTGGATGGCTTACCGATGCAATTTTTCAAAACACACTTCACAGATACTACTGGTGCCATCAAAGACCCCCAGAGGAACATTAGCATAGAGGAGTGTTTATACTTTGCATTGATAGTCCATTTACTCTGGCAAACATCAAAGAGCAGAATATCAGCTTTGTTGAATGCCATTTACTCTGGCATGAGATGTTTTGATGAAACAAGCTGGATCTCCATGCCTCTCCTCCACCGACAGAGGACTGTGGCGAAATTATGAGGGCTGCGGCTTCAAAACAACATAATCAAATAAATAGGAAGGAGGTTGACATCCTTGGGTGATAAGGATTCACTTTTGCCCAGCCGAAAGAAAAAACCCACACAGAGAAAGAGCTTAAAAATATCCTTTCCTGTGCACTTAACTAATGCCGTATTATAAAGCACATTATTCATAGCCAACATTGACTAACATATGCCAACACCGCACTAACACACTAATCCTCATGCAGCTGCTAATCACTGCAGCCACATTCTCAGCACTTAGTTGTTCTGCGTCCAGGTTGGCTGATTTGATGAGTATCAGATAGCCCAGACCTAAGCTTCCTGTGTTGCCTCTCCATTTGGTTCCCATTTAACCTGTCTCACAGCCAATAAAAGACCTAGTCAATTACAACAAACCGGGAACTTCATATGCAGGAAATAGGCCAATTACATTAAACCCAGAGAGCTCCTGCAGCCGGTGTGCGAGGGGTTAAAAGGAAGGGGGGGGGGGAGAAGAAGAAATAAAAGATATATGTAAAGAGGCAGGGAGTCAAGCGGGAACGGCAGCAGTTTTGGGTTTCAATCTGCCAGTTAATCTTCAAACAGCAAGCTGGCAGTGTGCTGGTCACTGATAAAGGCCCTGGTCTGTCATCACACAGCCTCACCTCCAGTCACTCAGCCCTCCTGTCAGGACGTCATCTGGAATCTGGGAAACAGCTAAGGGCAAGGAGAGAAAGGCCACAGAGAGACGGCGGGTGGAGGGGAGGATCTGGTGTTTGTGTGTTTGCATGCATGCGTCCGCTCGGCTCCCTCTCTCTGTGTCTGTGGTGTTTGTGTCCACGCGAGCCCGCCTGTCTGTATATAAATGTGCTGTTTTCGCTCGCACATGTCTGTGGCACGACCCCTGTCCAGAGACACCCCCCACCCCCCCCTTTCCTCTCCTCCCCCCCTTCGCCTCCCCCAGCACCCAGCACGCACACACTCACACATATACATACCCGCAGCTCGGGTCTGAGTCGTAAAATCAAACGCTGATTGTGTGATCATGGGTAATTGTGTGAGGAGAGCCCATAAAGTCTAAAAAGAGGGTGTATTAGTGTTTTGTGGCTGTGTTTTATGGGAAGGTGCGCTTTTACGTCTGGGGATGGCTGTGCTGAAAGGTGAGAAGGGGAGGTATCAAAGAGCTGACTTTGTTGTTTAAAGGCAGTCCCCCTGAGGTAGACTGCTGCTGAAAGACAATGTTTACTGCCTGCTGATTGACACTGTAAAGGCACCCAGACGGCACTGAAGAACTAATTGGATATGGCAGAAAGAGTCACCCGTCTTGATGTCTGCGGAACTTCATTATTAATTTTGACACAAGATGATTTAAGGTTCACACATCTGATTTGGAGAACTTAATTCATCCGGCAAACATTATTCAAAACATGAATTGCTGCAATAATTGTGCTGACTGACGCCTCTAAAGATGCTTAATTTCTCCTCAGCACTTGTTGTAAAATGGGAAAAGGGCAGTTTTTCTGCAGTTTGAAGCCATGTACTAATATTGCTTTATTTATGTCAGTTGCTCTCTTATATTGATGTCATATGATCTTCATAGTGTTGGACCTAGCAAATTTAGCCCCCAAAGTTAGCTTCCCCTGCCTCCTCAGAGACAGATCTTTTGATAATTTTCCCTATATGTTCCCTTTTGTTTTGCCCCACCTCCCTATGGGCGGCACCCATAGCCCCGTTTCCACCAAACATTCTCGGTATGGTACCTTTGGAACCAAAAGAAACCCTTCAGACATGGTATCTAGACCCGAGAGTTTCAGCCGCAAACAGTACCCTTAAATGTGGGCGGGGTTGACACAGATCGGTCTGTACCTTGTTTATCGTCCACAGAACGAGGTTGCACGCCAACATTTTCGGAACAAAATAGAACAGGCTGCAGTGAGAGTCTCTCACAATGACATTAAAAAATAGCAGGTTTGTGCGTGTAGTCCTTCTCAGGCAAGCTCAGTTGAGTGTTGCCGTAGCCCACAGGAACTACGCTCCGCGATGCTTTTTTTCCCTCCAAGTGAGAATTAGAATATACGCAGTTGACATCACCAGGCCGAAATCAATATATATATTTTTAAACGCTTGAAGATCCACTCATCACTGAAAGTCTTCGTCATCCAAGAGAGACAATAAAAACTAAAGTAATAGTCAAAGTTAAGTCATATTGAAATTTAAGGTGTGCTGATTGATTCACGTCGTCAACTCATGCGTTGAGTAACTTTACAAGTGAACGTTCCACCTTAAAAGTTGCCGGCAGTCGGCCCACTGAATTGAGTTCTTTTTTCTCAGACTACGGCGCCTGCAAGAGGCAGCAAAACATCCTTTCATTTTATAGTTGTAGTTAACTAATATAAGACTTGCCACAGTATGAGCAGTGGTTACAAGACCAGCCACAACTCAGCCCTGAGCAGAGTGACCGTCCTCTATTGACCAATCAACAGACTGCAGTGTTCACAGCTCCACCTTTTAGTTCCAGATCTGTGTGCTAGGTACCCCAACAGAGGGGGGACCAAAAATGGGGACGGTACGGAACGGTTCCAATTGATACCACCCACAACTTTTCACAGTGGAAACGGAAAAAATGTGTACAGAACTGAACTGAATTGTACTGTACCGTACTACTCGGTGGAAATGAGGCTTAATGTTTTCCATACTCAGCTCTTGCATTCTCATCAGTGCTCTAGCATGTTCTAATTTGTGATCACTGACTAATGAGCAAGGGGGGAACTGCATCGCCAAGACTAGAGGTGGTACCTCGACTACAGACCTACTGTTTGCATTAGATCTTTTGATAATTTTTTCCTTATGTTCCCTTATGTTTTGCCCCCCCCCCCCCCCCCCCCCCCCCCGGGTGGCACCTTGATACTAACAGGAAGATCCGCCACCGTAATCAATACACTCTCCATCACAGTTCTTTGTATTCATTAGCATTTAATATATGACTGCAAATAAAAGCTACAGAAGCACAGACTGTGACAAAGGTGAAAAAACACTTGAGCTAAACTCACTGATGTATAGCTTATGTGTGTGTGTGTGTGTGTGTGTGTGTGTGTGTGTGTGTGTGTGTGTGTGTGTGTGTGTGTGAGAGAGAGAGTAATAATACAAAATGATTACTGCTTCTTCTAATTATTACACCAAATAATAATGTTTTTGTGTCGTTCACCCTATAATCTTCCTTTCAAACACACCTGAATGGATGCTTTTATGTCTGTAGCTCACTGCTTATACATGTAGCCCATTTGCATTCAGTCAAGATTAGTTGCTTATCCTTGCTCCGTGACCTCCAGCGTAAACATTAATTGTGTGATACTTTTAGTACCGATCAGGTATGGGCTCTTCAAAACATGGTGCAGCATGTACAAATGATTTATTTACTCAAACCAAGGTTGCTCGATGTGTGTTCTCTTTGTAATCTCTTGCTGTACATATACAAATGGACCATTGGCAGGGGGTGGGATAAAGGCTGATTTACTGTGTAAGGTCTTGAAGGGATGCCATGTTGCCACAGGAAGAATGAGTGACCTAGGACTTTGAATACTGAGTGCTGTTTGTGTATTCACATGCATGTGTACATCTAAGGTATAGATTTATATGCATGTTCTGCTGTAGTTTAAAAGGTCATAATCTGAGACGGTTTTAATGGGTATTTTTAAAAAAAAAGAGAAATCCAGTGGTTCAGAAAGAGGAGAAATAACAGAGAGCACCACCAGTTGGTCCAGGAACTTTGCGTTGATGATGGTTGGTTGAAGGCGTTTCTAGGATGATTCAGGGACAATTTTACAATCTGCTTTCAATCGTAAGTCCCGCCCCCAGACACAGACTGGCCAATCATAATGTAGCGTCGGGCCAGCTCAGACCAGGGTCTGACAACAACACAACTGTGCTCCATTGACTCTAATGCAATCGTTTCAGATTTCCTTCATTTTCAGGCTGGTTTTGTGGATTTGGAGCTAAATATTGTGCCTGGGGCACGTCGTGTATTAATGAGACTCGTTACCTGGAGAGGTTGGAAAAAGATATACGTTTCTTCCCTGTTCCAAAACCAAAAGACAGACCCTGCTGTACAGGAACCAGAGAAGGGAAGCAGGGAAACTTTGTTCATATTCAACCAGCTGTGTGTCATCACATTGTGCCAAACACCGTTCATCAGCAGTGATGTGGTGGTTCACTTTTACACTGTGATCTGTAGCCTATAGTTTGGCCCCTCTGTCTGCTTCTCTCTGGAATCACTGTTTCATTTTTACCAAAAATATGATAATATTTCTTCAGGAGTGCAGTTAGTTACAGTGTGGGCTCCATGCTTACTGCGACAGCTTGTTGGACCATCACAAAGTGGAAGTGCTTCCTGAAGGGTCAGTTACGGTTGGTACAAGAGCCTGTGTCCACATAGTGATAGAAAGTAGTTGGAGTGACCATTTGTTCAGATAGGTCTTGTTTAAAGTTGGCTAACTTTAGCTTCACACAAACTGTGTGTGCTACAATTTGTTGTCATCGCCACCACAGAAGGTCGCCTCTCAATTCATCTGATCGAACAATGGGTAAAAACGGCATTGACGTCAGGTGCTTTTCCGCACTAAGTTGAATTTTTTTCACCTTGAGGCATTCAGGCTGCTCCTGCAACAATGTGAGGCACTCAGCATCACAAAAGCAGCAAGCAAAATGCTTCACTGTTATTAAAAACCATCACAAAAAGCCACCGTAGGCTGCTAAAATGCGCTCTGTCTGATCTGGGCCGTAATACACAGAAACATCCCTCTATGTGCCCGTGTGTGTCTTCTCTGCACCTCCTAAATCACAGACTGTGATCTGAAATAAGCTCCAAGATTACCCTGAAACCTTGAGTCCAGACCCATGTCAAATCATTGGCATAACTAGACACAAACAAATCTCTTGTCATTTCGCTGTGCTGCTCTGCCTGCAGCACAGACCCGCGGTTCACTTTCTGATTAGTTCACTTTATGGCAGTGCATTCAGACAACATCCTGTGATGTCCTTTTTTTCCCTCCTCCCTTCCTCTGTAAGCTCCTAGATCATTTCCAGGCCCCGCATCCAATAATATTTGGTCGAGCATACATACACGCTGGCATAGTGAGGTGAGTCAGTCAGTCAATCTTTCATTAGGCTCGAGGTGAACAGGGTCACACGCCACTCCTTCACAGCCCAAGACAAGCAGCACATCTGCTACGGGGTTGATGCCTGGAATGATAATGCCTTCTTCTCCTCTTATTTCTAGTCTTCCCTTCCTTCTTTTCCCCTCCCCTGCTTTCTATCCGTCCGTCTCGTCCTCCGTCTATCTATCTCCTCTCATCAGGAGGCTACCGTGGAATAGCGCGGCAGCATTGTGTGGGAGGTGATTACGTGTGATCTGCCGACTCAGACTTGACCTTTTCCATGTTATCCCTCAGATTGAAACCAACACTCGTGGACTCGCCTCCTTCTATGCCTCTGCTCTGTTCGTGTTACTTTTTTTTATTTTGCTGTTGCTTTAATGTTTCATACATACATCGCAGAGAAGGGACTTCTGACCACATGCCTGCAGTAATTGCTCTGCTCCAGTAGCATTCCACGGCAGGTTTGTGGTTTTCTCTGTGTGAGCACGCGTGTGTCTGTGTGCACCATTTTAGCCACTTAAGACTATAATTACAGGTGTGGCCATTTTGAGTGGACTATAAAATGAATATAAGATCTTAAATTGCAGACTTATGTAATGGGGGCCGAAAGTTTTGAACACAGAGGGACATCAGTGAAGGTGTTTTATAAAAGCAGCCTATTTTTATCAGTTCAGTTTATTTTCAGCAGCTGTTTTTTAAGAGCAGAGCTTAGTTTGTGGGTTTAGTTGTTTTTTTTTGTGAACCCAGCAAAGCAGCATTTACATGACAAGAGCGAGGAGATGGGAGTAATTCCGAATTTGAGTTGTTAGCATAATTCAGACGGTTTGTTCAATTTTAACTGCAAAGTCTATTGTTCTTTGTGCCGCTTCACCATCCGAAGCAAATGAGACCAACTTGTGTGCAATTTACTCTGTTGTCACGTAGAGATGGTGAACATACCTCTCTCTCTCTCTCTCTCTCTCTCTCTCTCTCTTTCTGTGAGCTTTGCTGTCGCAGCAGTTGCTGTCAGTTTGAGCGGTGCCTGCCCCCAAATATAATAGGGTTTTCTTGACTGCCTCCCCAGGGATTGACTGGCGGTGAAGAATTCACCATGGCTCATTTGGAGCAGTGCAGGGACGGGCTTCATAAAAAACTAGCTCCTCCATGTCTCCAGGCAGTTCTGTGGCATTCCAAAGAAGGTGTTAGTTTCACTGATAATGCTTTCATGGATAGACAGCGCTTGGGTTTACCATGTTGTCCAATGTCTCAGGCTCTGTCTGCGGCGCATGATGTCACAAGGCTGAGGAATGAGACTGTGGCGTGTTGATGGTGACGGTTCAAAGACTGCGCGTCATGTAAATGAGGTGTCTATTAAAAGCACCATAGATCTCAAGCACTGATAAATGACTGTCGCTGCTGCACTGCTTTTTACAATTGCCACAAAGGTCACGATCAGTCTGAAAGCAATACTCACAATACTGTGTAGTTAAAACCATTTCTGTCATTGCTGTAAATGTTTCTCCTGTACACACAGACCATCATGAAATCCATCTTTAATGTGATTTTAATGTGAGCGGGAAATAAAATCCACAATCCTTATCCAAGTCCTGAGGATCAGCTAATGTGAGTCTCTGGTAGACAAATGAGGTGGGTGTCTTTCAAAGTTACAGCCTTTTTAGCACAAAAAAAATCCATGTAATGTTTACTTGACAGTTTCCGCTTCCACTTACCAAAGAATACGGAGACGAGGCAACTGGAAGTCCATTCATTCCTATGGGAATCTCCGTGATATCCAATGTGCATGTGAAACGTTGGAAGTACGTCAAAAAAATTGAACTTTTGTGGTGGATTTTGAAGAGAGCATAGTGCTAGCTTAGCTAACAGGTAACCTGTAGTTTTAACACATTGTGAATCTAGTATTGTTATTCTTCTAAAATACGGTTATACATGATATTCAGTCAGATCGTCATTATGATTCTTTCAGCCATTCATACGTCTTTTTAATGAAATATTTCACAAAACATACCACGTACCTGGCAGGTCCTGTTTTTGTCCCAGTAATGTTCCAAGCGCATTTTCCAAACTACTGGATGGTGAAAAATGGACGAAATTAGCCTCTTCCCCATGGTTACACGTAGTTTCTCTCCGTCTGTAATGGACCGAGATGCACTTCCTTGCGTTGGACACTAGAGGCATCATCCGTATATTTACAGATTTACGGACACCAGTCACCTACATAAGTGGCGTTAAGCTGCAGTGGAGACACAGTAAGAGAAAGAGGTAATTTGAATTAAAAAGACTGTAACTTTGGCCTCAGCTGAACTTAAAAATATACATTTACACAAAATGATGACTAAGGATTTTGTCCCCCATCACAACTGAAATAGCTGTAAAAAGAACCTATTATGCTTTTTTCTTTGTTCTGTCATATGTGTATATAATGTTACAATGTTGGATGTTCATATTAGCCTAATCATGATCAACGTTTTGAATAATGAGGTAAACATATGTAAAAGTAATTCCTGTGAGCTAAAACCTCAGTCGTCAGACCGTTCAGTTTCCAACACTGATGTCAGCTTGGATGGATTTCTTCATATGGTCATATGTTCCAGGCATGCTACTGCAAGTGTTTACATTAGTAGCCTCCACTGCTACATGTAGCTACGTGAGATGTTGTTCGTTTCTCCCCCATTTTGGATCACGTTCCTGCTAGGACCCATGTCCAGTGTCCATGTCCAGTTGTGTTTAGAAGCTTCTATTAGTGATTTTTAGGAGACAAAGTGCTGCTATACACAGTACTCCCCGGGCTGCATACAGCTACATATAGTTACAGGCTAATGTCAGGGAAACATGTAATCTTGGTTGTTGATTATTTTAGTTTTCCCCTGATTTTGGATCATATTCCTTCTAGAACATGTCCAGTTTTGTTTTTAAAGCTTTAATTTGTGATTTTTTTTTTCATCAGGAGAAAGTCCTGCTATACACTGTCATTTCCCGGTTGCAAGTAGACCTACACTGCTACATGTAGCTACGTGCTAACATCAGGGAAACATGTAATCTTGGTTGCCTTTGTCGTTAATGGCCCCTGATACTGAATTGAAATCTTGCTGGTAAACGTCCTGTTGTGTTTAGAAGCTTTTTCAGGTGATGTTTAAGGGCAGAAAGTGCTGCTATACTATTTCCCCATCTGCAAGGATACTGCTACATGTAGCTACATGCTAACGTCAGTGAAACATGTAATCTTGGTTGCTGATGATGTTAATCTCCTTTCTGATTTGGATCATTTCTCTGCTGGTACTTTTAAAGCTTTAACTGATGATTATTTTTTATTAGGAGAAAGTGTCGCAATCCACATTCTCAGGTTGCAAGTAGGCCTACACTGCTACTTGTAGCTACGTGCTAACATCAGGGAAACGTGTGATTTTGGTTGCCATTGTTGTCAGTTTCCCCTGATACCAAATCACATTCCTGCTGGTACATGTCCAGTTGTGTTCAGAAGCTTCTCTGGTGATTTTGTAAGGGCAGAAAGTGCTGCTGCGCTATTTCCCCATCTGCAAGTACACTGCTACATGTAGCTACATGCTAACGTCAGGGAAACATGTAATCTCGGTAGCCGATGTTCTCTATTACAGTCATTCCTGGGATCAAATAATGGTGCAAAACACCAAGAAGCAGAAGACCCAGATACGCTGACCAATCAGAGCACACCGGGCTTTTTTGGGAGGTAGGCTTAAAGAGACAGGAGCTAACGGGAGTGTTTCAGAGCGTAAATCCAGTTGTTCCAGCACAGACAGTACAAGGAAAATAAAGTATGTTTGGAAAAGTACAGCAGTAAACATGTTTTAGTGGAAACCCAAAATACAAGTATGAACCTGAAAATAAGTATTTTAGCTCCCCTTTAAGGACAGATTTCATAATGGCCAGTATACACAGGAGAAAAAATCACAGTGACTAAAACAGTTTTATTGTAGATATGAGGATGTAAGTCACTTAAAAAGACCGGCTTGGAAAAGTGTGAACCTGCCCTTTACGTGGCCTTTCTTGCAAAAAATGTCACGATGAACTACTAAATCACTTTAAATGCGTACATGTACAGTGAGTTGGTATTTGATTTATCAGGCCTCCACATACCTAGTGTCTCACCTGGTGCGATATTCATCAACGGCCCACTTTCACAATTCAAACCCACATGTTCAGGCACACAATATGAACTGCATACACACTCACACACACACTCCGTAACCACAGGCCAGTATCTGTGGTATGAGGGGTTCTTGTTGCTAGACAGCTGCATGCCTTGGCCTCTTCACAGCGGTCGACTGAGCTCCGAGGAGCTTGACAAAGAGGCTTAAAGTCCTCCCTAAGTCTCCAGCCCCTAGGTCGTCTGCATACCCCGAGCCCAGCTCTGGAAAAGGCCTGAATGCGAGTTTAGCAGCTATGGTTACACCCCGGCAGACCCCTGCCGCCGCTCTCGCTTGCATTACCATTTTTTCCCTGGGTTGCTTCAGTCTTATAGCCCAGCAACAGGTTCCTCCGGTGCTCTCCTCTTATTTCATAACATGATGAAAGAACTGACAGACATACTGCTGCTACTGAGGGACTCTAGTTTTTCTCTCTAGCGTGTATGTGTGGGTGTGTATGAGCATGTACATCTGTATTTCTTTCTAAGCCTCGTACAGACAGTGGCGCAGTCATGTTCTTTGACAGCGATATGAATCTGCATCCTCTCTTTTTTTTTGTTTTTCTTTTGCTTTGCTGGAGATTTCTTTGGTGCGAGGGAAGAGCTGCAGCTTGCTGCGAGGTGCGTCTCTCGGCCTGGTTACCTGCTGCACTGCGAGCGCCTGTGTCACTGCCTCTGTGAGGAGACTGGAGGGTCTATTATGGATATGAACAATAAATCATCACCCATACCCACCCTGTCTGGGGGCACAGACACAGCAGGGTAGATGAGGGCGAAGGGACCAGCTTGTGCATGCAGACTCATAGACCCACACTATAAATGCACCACATATAAAGGCGGGAGAAGGACAAATGCAGAGGCAATGAGAAACTACTGCAGGCATTTCGGTTAATGAGGGAGGTATGTGTATATGTGCATGTGTGTGTGTGTGTGTGTGTGTGTGTGTGTGTGTGTGTACATGTGTTCTATAGTGGATCAGTTTGTACCTGTGAGTGTGTGCGTGTGTGGGAGGCGGTATTCAATGTCGGCAGCTGGAAGTACTCAAGCTGCTGCTGCTGCTGCAGAGAGAGAGAAGGAGAGAGAGAATGAAAGAGAAGAGACGCCTGCACAAGAAAGAGAGGCTAAGAGAGGTACCAGCACAGGCTCCCTCTTTACAGGGGCTGAGCTCTTGCAGAGTGAAAGCCCCTATAGAAAGAAAGCAGGGTCATCTCAACAGCGCAGCGGCCTCGCACACACAAACACACACTGGCTCGCACACACACACATGCTGGAGCAGAACAACACCAGGGCCAGTGTGAGTGCAGTGAGTGCACAGCAGTCCTCCTCAGGAAGCGGGCCTTGTTTAGACTTACAGCTATGTGCAAAGAATAATAAGGACTAGGACAATGTTGGTACAGACATGCAACACTCCCCCGTCAGCCTTTTATGTCTGCAGAACCTTGCTCTTCACTCGGACAGATACTCCCTTTGTGCGATATTGTAGATGAAAGAGGATTAGGCATACCTATGTTATGGTCAGTGCCGAGGCTCCCACCCGGCGATGCCAAAACAGTCAGATGAAAGATCTTGTGGTTTTTTGAAACTCACTGCAGGTATTTTGCCATGCTCCTTCTGGAAGTTATTCAAGTCCACATCCTTTCTTCCTCCCTCTTTTCAAAACTCTCCGTCTTTCCCTCTTTTTTCCCCCCTCTTCCCTTTTTTTCCTCGAGAAAGGTAATGGAGGGGAACCGAGTTTCTCGGCTTAGGAGTGCCAAGGCTGTGATTTTCACTGTGAAGTGTTAAAAGTTACAGTGCACAGCTGAACTTGTATATTCAAGCATTTGGCAGAGTTACAGCTTCCCAGCTAAGCCACATGTTTCAAAGGTTCAAACTTAACAGCAAAATGAACAGGTGTGTCAGACAAGGTTTCTGTTCTTCTTGGAAATATCTGTTTGTGTATGTGCGTTTGTGCGGGCGCTGACCTCCTCTTCTCTCTGTCACATTAAAACAGGTCAGTCAGACTCAAGCCCCCCCCCCTCTTTTTTTTTTCTATTCCCTTTAACACAGATCGTCACTGTAATGGACACCTCTAGTTTTGTGGGGAGAAATACAGTCCTGTACTTTGTGCTTCACCCTGACAGAAAAATCAGTGAATCAACCCGGCGATTTCAGTGGGTCATTCCGGAAGATTCTGTTACCTTTCAACAAGCAGAGCGGGCCCCCAGGCAGAGGCCAGGGAGAGGCCAGGGAAATATACGGAGACAGAGAGAAAAGAGTGCAGAAAGAAACATGGAAAGCAAAGAAGAGACGGGTAGCTTTTGGTGGAGCAAGGCAGGAGAACGCTTTCAGAAGTGAGAATCAGAATGTGGCGGGGCAAGAGGAACGATCTTGAGACAGAGTGAGAGTACTCAACTCAGTGGAAATCCTCGAGTTCATACCGTGTTCCAATCAAAGTCCATTGACCTGGCAGGCCTGTGACAAATTATCCCAGCGGCTCTACATATGACTCAATCAGCATGGCGGATAGCTTTCTGATGAGCAATAGGTCTCCTCGTATATCAGCCAAATCACCCCCTGATGACTGCATCAACACGCAGCCTACACGCCTCTAAGTGGAAGGCGAGGGGAGATCTTGAAATCAACTCTCACAAAGGTTACCTGTTGTCTTAAGAGCACCTTTACAACTGCCATGCACTTCATTCTTCTGTCAGGTCTCCACAATAGGTACTTAGGTGCGCAATGCTCAAGTCATGAACCTGACGATGTGGCATCTTTCAAGAGGAGTAATGTACCTTCGAGCTGATTACCAGGGACAGTCGGCCCCTGGGATTCATCTGAGCGAGAACATGTATACGTTACAAAGGAAAATTAAGCTGTGGAGAGAATTATCATATGCAGAAAAATAGAAAACAATTCACCTCCTCCTCTATGGTGACTACATACTGGCTGGTAAGACATAGTGGCTGTGAGGTTTAGTTTGACCCTCTGTAAGTTGTCCGTTACATAATGTCTGCATTGAATGGATATTGGATGCCACCACATCAAGCAGAGTCCCATCTGCTGCTGCTGCAGGGTAGGTACACACCAATCACACATGAGAGACAAGACAGAGGACACCTGATACGCCGTCGTAGCCAAGTGGATGGATTTACTCTCGAGAAGCCAACAGACCTAGCAGAGCTCTGAGCCATGAGTAGTGAACATCTAAAGGCACACCTCTCCTCTTGTAATTGAAAGTGCACTCACTAGCGGAGCAGCAAGAATGTGTATTTTTTTTTTTATATATATCCTGCTTGAGAGATTCTCCCAGGAGGGCGTCTATGGGGCGTTTCATTTTAAGTTGCTATCTGTCACATGGGCAAACTAATCAGAGAGACAGATGAAAGGTGTGGGGGCAGAGGAGGGGTCAGCTACTCAGTGATGGCTTCCTCTGATGGCTGGGTGACCTCTCACCCCTGCTAGAGGATCCTGGGTAAGGGATAAGCCATGTGTGATGACTCAACCCAAGCTGCACATTTGGTCTGCATGTTTGAAAGTGTATTCATACAAATGTTGTTTTTTGTTTCCTTAAAAAAAAAAGCGGGTAAAGAGCAACTTTGGTATTTGTCAACCTGGACCTTATTTTCCCATGTTCTTGTGTCTAAAGTTACTAATGGAAACAACGGCCTCATTCATTGCCTTTTTGGAAGAAGTCCACACCAAACTTGATTCTTGCCATCTGACATTGCCAGAAAAATCGGACCAAAGTGGTATAATTATTTCTCACTTAACCCTTTTTTTCTTACTCTAATTTAATTTATGTATTTTCTCATTTGCTAAGTAACTTTTTTCGGTTTTGTTATATTTGTTTGGGCAGGTATGTGTGAGTTCATTAGGTACTCTTCATTGGTTTTTGTTTTAGAAAATGAAGCTACTGCCATGTATCATTTCAGTGAAATGGGATAGCTTAAATGGAGTCTGGTGGCATGGGCAATGGTGATCTCAGGGCCTTTTCTGGCTAATCAAAAAGGTTTTTTTCCTCTTCAACAAGAAGGTCTGTCTCTGTAGGGATGTTTCCACAATGTTGTGGGTTTTTGTAAAGTGCTGTTAAGTTTAGATGATTTAAAACACCCAAAACACACATTAAACATGGCTTAATAATAACCATATCAAACACAAGTACACAAATCAGCTTCACTATAACTCGCAGCATTCACAGACAAAGCACTTGTTTTTATCTGGACACATTTCCCCCACCAATACAACATGCTAATGTTTTTAGCACAAGCCTATGGCATTTTACATTGCATAAATTAGCCTAGTGGCTAGCAGACTTTTCCTCTACTCATATGAAGCCAGGGACAACAGCAACATTTAACAAAGGTAACCTTACTAAATTCAGCTCCATTACAGTTCACAAAGTTCACCGACAAAACAACTGTCTTATACTAAACATGTTTTCTAAACACAGATACATGCTAACGTTATTAGCACAAGCCTGTGGCATTTTACATTGTATAAATTAGCCTAGCCATGAGAGGAGGTTTCCTCTACCCATATGAAGCCAGGATAAATAACACACAAGACTTAAAATGCTATTTTGTGGAGGCTTTATTGTCTTCACAATTTATTGTTTATCTGTAAAATTAAAGTAAATAAAAGTTACATTTCCACTGAGGGAAATGGTGTCAGCAAAGCAGACACGATGTGGAGTTACATTTCTGGGGAGGTGCACGTCAGGCTACAGCGTATTATACAGGGTAGGCTCTACGTAGACGCAGAAGTATAAATCAAACTTAAGAATAACAGTCTGAGCCTGTCAGTGGCAAAAACAAACACCTTACTGGACATTACATTGAGGGTGCAGAGGGTGCATATGCCCCAAGTGGTTGTACTGCAGCCTGATTGTGGCTGCCAGCTGCAACCTTCTGGCTGAACCCCTGGATTTTAAAAATAGTTGTCTTCATTATTCAGTTAGTCGACACAAAAACATGGGAAAATAGGGTCCAGGATGACAAATACCAAAGCTACCCTTTAAGTTTGTGCCCTTACAAGTAATTACATGTTTGACATATTAAGACTTTAGAGCAGGTGAAGATCAAGACACTGGATTTAGTGTTAAAAAACAGTCTCTAGACATTGACATGTTTCCCATTTGGGCTTGTTTGGTGTTATGACTTTTCCATCTGCCTTCAAAGCTGGGATCTAGTCATCCATTTATTATATTTATAATTGGACGTGTTGCATAAACCAGATTCCTGTGCTCAATGGAGCCTTTCATGGCACACTAATCAGACCAGACGCCACCAGACAACAGCTATATTTACTTGTATCATGTTAGAACAAGCCCCACTTGAAACAAACTACTCTTACATTTTGGATTAGATGTCTGCGTACAGCAGCAAACAACAACAGCCCGGGTCAGGAGGTTCAGCGCCACGATCAGTTTACTGTCGCAGCAACCGTCTCCACATCGCCGGTCAAATGAACCACCTTATTTATATAGCTACAGCTCTGCGGCAGAGGAGTTGTAAAAAGTTAAAAGAAACCCCCCCACTGAACCAAAAGCGGGTTTTCACTGCCTTTCTTCTCTGCGTGGAAGCAGTATGAACTTAATGCTCAGCGGAGAGGACATTAGACTGTTTATGGTTTATTAATTGTTTCTGAGGGAGTGGCAGTCCAAGCGTGACCTGCTGTTAACTACCTTATAAAACATCCACATGTTCACAACATCTGGGGGCTTCTAAGTAAACAATACTGTGAAATATACTTTCAACATGTAACAGTGTTTTGGCTCAAGCAGAAGGCACGTCTGCCTGTGCAGCTGCTCGGCCTTTTTAACTCCCTTAGTCGTGTCGGCACATGTCCACTGTCAGGGAGCAGTGCCAAAACCGACCACTGTGTTCAATTATATTTCAGTAATTGTGTATGATACACATTAATCAACTCTAATAATCAGTTTTCAACGGCATATGGTTAGCAGGGCTGCGCTGTCAAGTGGAGAATATGTGCAAAACATCGCGGTGTGCGAGTGAGCGTTCTGAACTTAAAAAATACATTAAGTTAAAATGTCATAATCAAGTTCATGATTACCATAAATATAATTTCAGTGCCAGCTGAGGCTTACAGATGCAAACCAGCGTCGTAAATAGTTGGATGAGATGTGTGTGTGTGTGTGTGTGTGTGTGTGTGTGTGTGTGTGTGTGTGTGTGTGTGTGTGTGTGTGTGTGTGTGGCATAAAACACAGAGGAGGAATTAAAATCTGATGTCATTAAAGTCTGGCAGAGTATCACATTATTTACATGATGTAACCTTCCTCTGCCAGGACGTGTCACTCAGGACTCCATCTGCTGTGAGTGCAGCACTGTGCGCGTGTGTGTGTGTGTGTGTGGACACCAAGGTACTGCAGCAGGCCTCTAATACGTGACCTAAGTGATGGCCTAAAGCTGTCAGCTCTTTCCTGTGGGAAGAAGAGGACAGCTAAACAACTGATTATCTGTTCCAGTCACCCACAAATACGACTGACAATACCTCGCTGCCAAGAGGAGCCGGTCCAAGTGTGACAGGAGTTATGTGTTCGTGAGGGGGGGAGGGCTGCGGCGCTATACATCTCGCTCTTTTCACATCGTGAAAGTAAAGCAGAGCGAGGTTTGTTAGCAATGGATTTCAACGTGGTAAATATATTAAGGCAGTTGGCTCAGGTCGTATGAATTTAGCCCCCCTTAACATTTCCATTAAACTGATTTATAATTTCAAAGCACAGAGGCCTTTTTTCCTCGAGTCCAGAGGCATTTATGAATTGATTGAGACTTCATCTGTCGGAGCTTTGATGTTTTCCTCATTCTTTTTCTTTCGTATTATTCTTTCATCCCGCTCCTTCTTTTTTTTTTCTGGACCGTCAGCAGTAAGTGGGTGCATGAATGGGCTTCTTCATTGAGAACACCTGTGCTGCAGTTAAAATAAGCAGACCTATCTAATACTTCTACCATCCCGTGTCTATCTTTGAGCGTCTTCTGTTCCAGTGTAATCAAACAGGAAGGCGCACGCTTCCTGTCTTTGACCCATATGGCGTTGAAGGTAACCATCGATATCCACGCACGCTGCTGGAGCTTCTGTTTTTTCATCTTCCTCTCGCTGTCTCCTGCTTACTCACCGTCTCTATCATTCTCTCTGTCTTTGTGAGGTATGTAACTGTGTGTGCTCACTTTCAAACACTGGGAAAAAAAAAAAAAAAAAGGTAACAAAGTTTGTGAGAGCTTTGAGCTCTCCCTTGATCTGAATACAAAGCTCCAAGGTTCATGTTGGTTCACGTTTGGTTTCCACTGCGGCTCAAAGAGCTAATTGTGCTCCGCAACATCACAGTGTGACACGATGACTGACTAATGCATTAGCCATCGTTGTGTTTGATAGAGACACAAACACGCTCGCAGAATGCCCGGCGCCGCTCGTATAACACACCTCACCGCCTTGTGATGTAGCTATGGGAGCCTTGTCGTGGCTGCTCACTTGTTATGATGGTGGTCGGTGTCACGGCTGGTTCACATGTTGTTTTGATCCCTGCTGTCAGAGCCCAGTGAGCTCACACAGACACAGCTGGCTTGGGTGGAGCCGCTAGGGGTACACAAGGAGTTGAAGGACATGGATCTTTGCCAACGCATTTCATACATAGCGCATATCTTACAAGTGCAGCTGAGAATTAGAGACAGGGGACCCTCACTCCTCGCTGCCCACCCTACCATCTGCCCGCCCGGGGCTGGGGGCTCTGTGGTTTAGCTTCCATATTACCAGGCATGACAGCCCTGCCCTCAATCAACCTCTTATACACACACGTACACCTTCTCCTCTCTTCTCTTCCTCCTCGCAATTTTAATGACAGGTGTATGTTAGTGTGAAACTTGCTTCTCCTTAATGTCAGTGTAAATGAGAGATTACTGGCCTTTAACATCAGTAAAGACGGGGGACATTATTTTCCTCTCGCCGTCTAATTTGGTTCTTGCTCGGAGGGGACTGTGAGGCCAGCAAAGGTTAGGTCTCGGCAACGGTGTGTGTGTGTGTGTGTGTGTGTGTGTCGGCGAATGTGTGTGAGTGTCTCAGCGGAGGTTACAGGTCTCCGAGTGGATATAATTAGAAACTTCCGTGCAGCTTTTTAGAAAAATAGTCAGCTTCCTCTTGCTTGTTTTCCTTTCACCATTTATCTCTCTTCTCTGGTGACACGATCCGGGAGTTAACCGCCATGTCCATCTTTGTGTCTCAACTTGCCCCCGTTTTTCCCTGCTGGTGTAAATCTCACATCCTGCTCCCCATCAGCCAAATAAAACAGCGGGACTGGATAAAACACATGGAGGGGAATCCCTAGCATCAGCACGCATGAAGCTTCGCAGAGCCCCTTTGGAATGAAGGCTGGTTAGAGGAGAGAAATGTTTGGATGACTGATACAAGGAATATGAAATAGATGAAACAGCCGTCGAGCGGTTTTCTGGTAGTGATTTTATTACTTAAACTGATCATCAAAGAAAGTCAAACAGCAGAAAACAAATTGTGGGACATAATTAGGCACCGCTTTTTGCTAAAATGAGCCATTTCCTCTGGTCATGCGTCTGAAGTTGAGCAGTAGTTTGGGAGTAGTCAATTCTGTATATCATCACTCTAATCTTTAAGATGTGAAGATACTGTAAGTCAGGTCACTTCTGCCAACATGAAAGCACCCATACATTTAGAAATGACAGTTATTAGTAGAAAGCTGTTGGCAGATAACTAAGAGAGAATTCTCTGGTGCCTTTCATCCTCCTACCGTCTGCTATAAATAATGGCAGGTTTCTAAGGATAGGCTGAGTGACTCATACACCTTCTCCTTGCTGCCACTGGCCTGCTTCTTCTCCTATAGCTGTCATAGAGGGCTTAAGGGGCCAGTGTACTTAGTCAGTGCTGCTTGTCAGATGGTCGAATAGCTTCGGAAACCCCCTCTCCCCACAGCTCTCTGACGCCGGATTAGGAGGGTCTGTGTCCGACTGTTTCTTTACCTTTTCCGAATCTGACATTCACACCCACCTCACACTGTGATTGGCCAGCTGTGTGGAGGAGGGAAAGGAGCCAGCGATGGAACTTTTCTCTCCAGCTCTCTTGATTTCTGTCCTTTTTTGATTCTTGCGAAAATGCGAGTGTAGTTTCACAAGATTTTAATCATCAGACAGAGAGCCCTCAGTCGACTGAGATTCCTTCAAGTCAAGCAGTCTTTTTTTTTTTTTTATCTTTTTGTCAGTAAGTGTGGAGTGTACTTCTGGGCAGTATAGAACAGGTACCTGTGGACCCAGGGTGAAGCAGGGTTTATACTCGTGCTTCAGCTCCAATCAGAGACACAGCCTATGCACCTGGCTGTGGTGTGTCTGTGTCACTCTGCAGTTACACCTCCTAAACACTAGTTGGTGGTGGGGGTTCTCTGAAGTCATTTAAAGTTTAGTTGATTCATAACACACATTAAACATGTCTTAATAGAGACAAGTTCAAACACAAATACACAAATCAGCTTCACTATAACTCGCATCATTCACATTTATCTGGACACATTTTCCCCACAAATACAACATGCTAACGTCATTAGCACAAGCCTATGGCATTTTACATTGTATAAATTAGCCTAGTGGCTAGCGGACTTTTCCTCTACTCATATGAAGCCAGGGACAACAGCAACATTTAACAAAGGTAACGTTACAAAATTCGGCTCCATTACAGCTCACAACAAAACAACTGTCTTATAAGACAATACAGTCTGTGTTTAGAAAACATGTTTAGTATAAATACTAAACATGTTTTCTAAACACAGATACATGCTAACGTTATTAGCACAAGCCTATGGCATTTTACATTGTATAAATTAGCCTAGCCACGAGGGGAAGTTTCCTCTGCCCATATGAAGCCAGGATAAATAACACACAAGACTTAAAATGCTATTTTGTGGAGGCTTTATTGTCTTTACAATTTATTGTTTTTCATCTGTAATATTAAAGTAAATACTTTTTTAGCTTCGTTCCCACTGAGGGAAATGGTTTCGGCATACAAAAATAGACAGGAGGTCTGCGCCACCGCAACGTGTAGTTACATTTCTGGGGAGGTGCATGTTAGGCTATGGCGTAGGCTCTACATAGACGCAGACCCTAAGCTGTAGGTATGACATTGTTCTGATGCAGAAGTATAAATCCCGCTTGAGTCTGAGTGAGACAGGGGCAGCTAGACGGAGGATGAGAGGCTTTGCCCGTCAGGCTCCTAGATAACGCTATCTTCTGCCCTCTGCTTAGACATAGTGAATTCACAGCTCACGGCGACCTAATACAGTCTCTGTTTTTTGTTTGATATCTAGTTCCAGCAAAATGTCCGAGGGCTAACTTGGCTTGTTTACTATAGCCTATTAAGTGAAAGTTGCTATCACCCTGAGCATCCCTCCGAACCCCACTACCTCTCAAACTCTACATGGAGAAAAAGGGAGACATAGGCAGCCAAATCCGATTCGACTGACATAATTCTGAGTTGGGTTCGGCTCTACGCTTCACATTGCCTGAGCCACCAGTAATGGGCTGCAGCAGATAGAGAGCAACAGTTAGCTCCTGACACCAGCTGATGTTAAAGATCCCAGCTGATCCACAGAGGAGAAAGGATGTTTTCTCTCCTCTCCCTTTGCTTCGTATTGCACTTTAATATAACTAATTAAACATTTTAATCAAGGATAGCACTGTATTGATCTCAATCCACGCTAAGCGGGGTTTAGTGTTAACTATACCACTCTGATTATTCCTGCTCCACTAGAGCTGTCACTCACCCTCCCAATGATCCCATCAACTCTCCCTCCTGCCACTGTCGAGAGAGAGGACCAGTAAAAACAATGAATTGAAGTCATCCCCGACTTATAATTAATCTCTTGTCGACTTCTATTGACTCCTCCACTCTTTGATTAAATAATTACCTAAGTGCCATAAGCCTCTGTGATTGAGTCATAATCCTGAATAAGCTGTAACCAACTATGGTCACCTCCTTCGCTACGATTAGCTCATCATTTGCTTGGCTGCCAGAGCAGCAGACCCCCCTCCCCCATCTGTTATGCTCCGGTTCTGGGACAGCAGTTTTGGGTTTCGGTGTTTATGGAGCCTGGTAACAGCTTCTCATTTGACTTCCGGTACAGTTAAACTCCCAGAGTGTGTGCAGGTACAGACGCGTGTGCACACATATGCCTGTGTATGCAAATGCATTCACACGGATGTCTGCACATTCTGACAAGTGCAGTTTCTCACATTATACTACTGCTCAAACCCACCCGCAACAAGCCACACACACACACACACACTTCTCTTCACACATGCACTCGCGAGCACATGCGTGTCTACCCACCTGCCCACCCAGCACTCCCACACCTCACACATAAACAGCCTGGCATCTGTCACAGGGGGGGTCACACGTACACACACAGGCACATACGTGCACATGCGCAAACACAAACACACACCAGACACACAAACACAGTCCTGTTGTCTGCAGTGAGCGTACCCTTTTGACCCTTTGACAGGTACACGGAGGATCTCAAAGTGAGAGGAGAAGCCTCAGAGCAGGTCTACAAGTCAGAGACGTGCCCTCTCCATAGGTAGCTGTCGAACTCCTCAGGGCTCCAGGGGACGGTGGTGCCTCTCCCAGGAAGCTATAACTCTCCTCTCAGGAAGTGAGGTGTGTCTGGAGCGTTATCTACATCTGTCTAAGAGAGGAGCAGGAGGACAAGAGGTCAGACAAGAATGGGACCACTTATATCATGTTTTATGTATGACGTGTGGCATGTGTTTGAATATTTACATGTGTCTGAAGGTGATGCAAATATAGAGGAAAAAAGAGGGAGGAAGTTCAGAGAACTGTGCTTCCTTTGTCAACAAAGACTTTCTGTAAACAGTTGAGCATGATGCAACTCCAGTGCCGAACCAGTAACACCCACAGTGCATCTCATCTATTGATCAGAGCTCCACCTGCATATATTAAGGCTTTCAAAATCAGTGATCAAGTCTCTATAGACTATTCAAACATGCTCCGAAAACTGATTTCTTTCTCGACTTGACAAACAGATTTTCAGAAATATTCATCCATCTCATCATATCCTTTCACAACATCTGTGACCTTCAAATGCGAACACTGATTTCGACACTATTCCTGATGGTTTCTCAAATTCCCTCTGGTCCTAGGTATGTTGAACGACCCCTGAAATAACACGTTTGAGGAATATAAATGATCAGCCCCCACGAAGTCGAGTTGAAAGCTTTGGGGGTGATCCTTGTGAACTCTTAGAACACTCCCAGGCATATAATTAAAAGGTAGTTTCTAATTTCTATGAGAGTAAATTAGCGCCTCTGCTTCATTGTTAAATCATGGCTGGTGGCACGTAGCCTGGGGAGATGGATTGAATGGATCAGAGAGGGTTGGACAGTCACTGGATAATTTTGACAATGGGGTTCGGGGGTATCATCCATCACTCAAGAGCTTACATGAAAGTTTTGACAGGTAGAGGTCATGGCAATGTGGCAGGAGCCAACAGAGATGGATGCCTTTAATTTGGGTAATGAAGAGTTAACCATCTTGGGAGAGCAAGAGGAGCGTTAAATGGGAGAGCCATCCGCCATTAAAAGAAAGTCTTATTTAATTCCTCCAACCCTAATGAAAGACATCGGAACACAATCCTTGATTGACAATGAGGCCCCAGCTGTAATTCCCTGCAGACAGTTCACTTAAGTTCCCTCCCTTGTTAATCTCAAATATAATGAATTGCAAAACTAAGGTTAAATGTGGCAGCGTGAATTCATTATCACTAATACATTAGACCATAAGATGATTTACAGTGCGGTCTCTCTCTTATTTTCATTAACGGTGAATAGCTTTGATTTAGCCGAGATTACGCTGGCCCGTTCGTCCTCACCATCAATCTCACCGGCTTGGTCATTGTCCTCCTTCATATCTGACCTCTTCGCTCCAGAATGGAGCAAAGAATAAAAATATGTCGGAGCAGACAACCCGGTGAAAAAAATTATTATTCTGCTTTTTAGTGTGAGTACAAGACCCCACTTTATCGCTTCCTCGGAAATTATATTCATCCTGAGCTGTCATTCAACTTCATCCTTGACCCTGGTCTTATTGTTGAAGGCTTAATGGTAGTGCTTTCTCCAAGATAACAGTTAATGCTCCACTGTCTACCAGCAAAGGCCTGCAAAGACTATCTCGCACTAAAACACCAGGGACCCTATCTGCATACTGAGCTGATAGCTATATGGACATTCCGAAGGCATGTTCCCCCTATCATTCATTAACTAAAAGAAAGGTATCTGAAATGCATGTTTCTTTCCGAGGTGTAATACGTCAGCCGCGGTGTGTGTCGAGCATGGCATAACAGTGTGGGCACTCTGTGGCTGGGGCAACACTCCCTGTCATTTCATATTAATGCTTGGAGGAATGTCATACATAAATCAGCCTATTAAGGTTATTCACCCGCTAGAAACATGGCGTCTGCCCAATTTGTCTCAGTGAGGATTGCGTATTTGCTTTGACTTCCTGCATCGCCATTTAAATCCTTGAGGAATGCGTGCATGCGTGTGTCTGTCTGTCTTATGGCTGTGCATGTATATGCACATGCTACCATGTGCTCGAATCCACATGGCTGTTATGCATGAACGGGACAAATTGCAACAGTGCGCTCTAAGTAGAGGCTGCAGCAGCCACGGTGAGTGACAGGAAGGTTATGGGCGCCTAATGACAGGGTTTTAAAGCTATAGCTACTGCTAATTGGGGTGATGTGTCCGTCCCGTGTCCCCCCAAGACATGTCTCGCTAACAGGGATTAGCCATGATTAAGGTACTGGTCTTCCTAGTGCTTTAAGACCTTTCACAGTATTTATCCGCAATGGTCAGATTACTCCAGTGATGGACAGATAGAGATCGCAGGGGTCGTGATATATCCAGACAGTTAGTTTGAAGGGTATTATAGCCACCTTCGCTTGTATGGCTTTGAACATAACATACCACCAGACGTGATGTGAGGTGCTGCGCTATAGGCTGCCGACAGAGAGCCAATGTAATATTTATGCAATCAGCTTGTTATATAAAAGTAGTTCAAAAATAACGCCTCAGGATATTTTTCACAGTTCTTGTCAAAAGAAAAAGGGAGGCAGTTCTTACACAAAACACATTTACAGCGTGTAAAAATCATTATGTTCTGTTGGCAAACAATTTAGTCTAGCATCACACTAAGTACGCTATAATGGCTCTCCCCAATTAACAAGACACTAATTATGTGTTGCTTCCTCGACAGGTTTATCTGGAACACAATGCTTTATGAGCTGGCCCTTTTCTTCCTTAAATACTTTTATAGTAGAGCTGCAGTGTTTCTTGATACTGATATGACAGCACAATAGCAACTCTTTATGACAAGTTGCACTGCACTTACACCAGTTAGATGGTTACACTGATGGATTTAAGTGCGGCTGAAGCGAAATCAGAGATTACTTTCTAGACAGATTCTGCATGTTGGAAAATACTTGTTAAAACATAAAAAGACAGGGTGCTGTGTAGCTCTGAATTCTGAAGTTAGACTGCTTTTCACCATTTCTGTGTCTAGGATATATATTTTTTGCACCGCATTTCATGTGATGAGGACCAACCAATCACAGCCGACAGATGTCTTTCCCTTCTTCCGTAAATATCAGACTGTGATAAATATGGAGAAGTTGGTCATGTTAGTGCAGAGCTACCAGAGCTTTACATCTGTCCCACGGATGATTGGCCCACACACTTATAAACAGCGCCTGGAAGAAGATCAGCTCTGCACTCAGGACTGCAGGTAAACAGGTTATGGTAACATGCTTGTTAAGGTTGAAGACGCAGCATGTGTACGGCAAAGGCAATTAGTTGGTACTTGCAATCAGTGGCGCTGGTCGAACGGGTGTATGGGCAGGAACTAGATACCATGGATATAACACTGCAGCTCTACTATCAGAGTCTGTGCTACGGCACAGACTCTGACTCCAAATTTCATTCTCGGCAAAATATGGTAGCGGCTGAATCCTTGATATTTTGCACAGTGGGAGGAAGTGGAGACACGTTATTCATCTTTATATACTGTCATTGGTTCGGAGAGTGTGTGCTTTGCTACCATAGACTGTAGCCATGTTTCCATCAGCCTGTGTAGATGCGCATCTATAAGTATCGCATCGGAAAATTATGATGGAAACGCCAAAATTCGAATTAAAGTCCCCTGATTCGCACAAACTAAAATACGCTCGCTTTAGCCAGGTTTTGGTTGATTCGAAAAAATGTTGATTCGCAAAACGGGCATGGAAACAGTTATGTTCGAATTAAGTCTGAAGTAGCGCACCTCTCTCCATGGTGATATCCACACTCCGGGTCGGAAGGCGGCAATGCATTTACAAGCTGGTTGCCAATCGCCAGAAAATGTAGAAGAAGAAGAATGCGAGACTTCTTTTGTTTCCGGTTCTGCGGAAAACTCGCACAAGTTCATAGTTTTCACCAAAGTCCGTACAATTAATGGAAACACACAGGATTTGTATTTCTTTTAATGCGCATTTCCCAATGATTCAAATCACTTTTGGATGGAAACATAGCGAGAGTGTGCTACTAACGAGAGTCTGTCACTGTGCACGGCTAGTTCTTCCATTGGAGGGGTGTGTATGTAACTGTGTTACTACTGGGTTAGCTGCAACTGAGAGTCTGTTGCTTTGCAGCAGCTTGATCTTCGTTACAGCTCTTTTGGTGGACACCCCCCCATTTCATGATAATGCAACCTAATTTTAACTTGGGGATTTTTTTTAACCATTCAGATTTTTCTGTGGCCTGATAAATCCACTACATGTATTTATTTTTGCTTTGCCCAGACTGTAAGAAGCAAGTTTCCACCTAAAAGTCACCGACCACAACTCACAGCACTGCTTCACTGTAAAGAGACGTGCAGTGAACTATATAAAGGAATAAAGAAGGAATATTTATTGAATGTAGATTTTTATGGGTACTTTTCAGCAGGAACACTGCGGGCACCAACTGTGAGTCTCTTAGGTCATTACAGTATTAAACACCACCATGGCCACAGTGAACACATTTCCAAGGAAAACACATTCACTTTTAAACTATTTCTGTTAGTCAGGGTTTGAAATGATCAGAACTGCTGAGCCTTATTCCCTTTCCCTTGTTAGCCTGTTCCACAGGAACCTCTCATGTGTTTTCATTTGTGAAGGCGGCTGTGAATTTAAAGGGAGCAGGAAACTCTACCTTGTTAAAATGAATTGTCATGTATGCTTGACAGACACTTATAATGAGATTAGTGGAGGGACGTATCAAAGAGGAAATGTTGGAAATAAGAGAAGAGCTAATCCGCTCACACTTTTGTGACTAAATTCATTCTTTCCGTGGCTTCTCGAAACTTTGCTTTCCTGTTCATTATCTGAATTGTCTTAGAGCTCTCATCTTGTAATCCCGAGCTCCTCTGTTCACACTGGAACTCAGTTTGAAAAGACCCCACGAGACCGGAATAATAAATGGGAGAATTTGTGTTGACGATATCAGATTTGTATTAATATCTTACAAAGCCTGGAACATTTTTTTCCTCACAGAGGTAGATTAATTCCACACATTAACATAATCAGTAAAGAAAATCATACACGCATATTTACATAATCAGTGTCTAATCACGGTGTATATCCAACCCAGGGTGAGAGGTTGTGACACAAAACAATAACACTTGACTTGAAGTGCTGAATGTTTCATGCTTAGAACTTTAAAAATTCAGATGTATGAAGACACCTAATGCCTGCCATAGACTGGAGGACTTTTAAAAGACTTTATAAAGACTGACCCCCTCTAACATCTGTAGACAGTGTGACTGTTTAAGTCACTAGATTTTGCAAAGACTGGGCATTTTGCAGGGTCACTATTTGGAACACTACAACTAGATTTCTTTTGCTCCTGGTGGAAAATATTACATTACTCCCTTTAAGAAATTTGACATGTTAATAGTTCCTTACATGTGCGCAATAATACGTAACTCCAGAAACACTACAGAAAAGGCGTCATATGTCAATAGTATTATTGTCAATTTGGTATCAGTGTAATCCATAAAGATAAACTATATTTGCGTACAAACTTGCATTTTGGATTTTGTTGCAACCAGCCTCTGTTGGTTAGCTGCTCAATTTTAGTGGGAATAAGAGGCGAACCATATAAAATACTAAGTTTACTAACCATTACCATTACTTGCTTCTGTACAACCCACAAATTTGCAGGCTTTTTTTTTTTTTTTTTTTTTTGGCGAGTCCGCCAGTGTAGGCCAATGTGTGTGTGGGAGGGGGAGGGTCCAGGAGTGAGTGATTAGCTAACTGCGAGGATCACGTCATCTACACTCATCAATGTTTCTAGCTGTGGTCGCGTCCAACACCATATTCAAGGATGGCGAAACAACTACTGTATGTACACATTCTTCACTCCTGTGTCAGAGCCAGACCCTGCAAAGTGAAAAGTTGCCGACGAAAACTTGGATACAGACTCAGAAGAAACCATACAGAAAAAGCCCAATCTACTTTTGATGGGAATGGCTTAATGAATTTACATGGCTCAGGTACAACCAAACAAATAATACAATGTACTGTGTTCTGCGCTAGATATGGCCGAGGCATATTGCAGAGGCAACCAGTACTGCACAATTCAGACATGATACACTAATGAAACATAAAATCTGCCGAGACAGGTTGACATTTGAAACGAATCCCCACTTCCAGCAGCCTTTTGCAGGCAGGAAGCTACAATACAATCTGCAGAGGAGGCTGAAATCATAGTCAAATTTATCTCATTGCAAAGCAGGAGCTACCATTTACTAAGTATAAGGGACAGATGGAACTTTTGAAAAAGAACGGTGTAAATGTTAACCCCACATGTAGCAACGACATTGCATGTGCGCAGCTCAGGAGCTGGGTATGCATTACAAATGACAAAATTTAACGCATTTGTTTTGTTTTGTTTTCCATTGTAATAACAGGAGGGCGGTATAGGAAGGTTAGTGACCACATACTTTGTTTACATACTTTGTATACATTAAGTATTCATTCAAGTTCAATTTTGTTCGATTTGTGACGTTATAAACTTAAAATAAAACAGCACTTTGTAATTTTTGTAAGTTCAAATTACCAAAGCATTTATCAGTAAAACAGTTAAATTGGCCAAAAATGTAAATAATTGCATCGCAGGGCGATTTTAGTTGTGCTCCTGAAATTTTATGTCAGAGGCTACAGTGCTCAGACTAAAAAAATGTTACTCTGGAGCCCTGCTGAGTCTTGGTCATTCCACAACTCCACCATTTTTTCCTCCATTTCCACAAACCAAGAGAACATAGACTTGTTCACGTTCTTGCCCCCCGTGAGTCCCCTCCACGTTTACTGTCTACCCAGTTTGTTGCTTCTTGTTTGGACCTTGAAAGAACACCTGGTATTCACTATTTGCATGAGCCACGACTAAAAACTTATGATGAAATTAAACATGTTTGATTTTGTTGGAACGGCAAGACGTGAAAAAGACTGAGTTTTATGATCACCTTAAACCAGTGGTTCCCAGCTGGTCCAGATTCCTCCTTCGTCATTAGTTCAAGGTCCACACAGCTGAATACATTCACAGTCATACTTGCATCTGACCATGTCGTTGAGCTCGTTTGCTGTCTCTGGGAAGTAGCTTTCTGATATTTACTCACTTTACAGCAAAATAAAAGCTCTGTGCTGGAAATCCACTGTACTTCACAATAAAGTGTGGTTTTTTTTTTACCAACTTGACACTGTTGCGCGTCACTTGCGGTCCATTCAGAATGGACCCGCAACCCATTTTTGGACCATGACCCACCAGTTGGGAACCACTGCCTTAAACCAAACGATGATTTTATTCTGACGTTTGCCTGCGAAAGTGACACAGTTTAAGAAGTTGTTTGGCGTGAGGCCGGTAAGTCTGATGAAAGCATCGAGCTTCGCCACACCTGAGTTAGTCTGTGACTGTGATTTGACACACTCATTACCAAAACCTTCTCTTATTGATTTCTAGATAGTTGTTAAACACTCTCCCATGCACACAGCTTAGCCTTTCCATATCCCTGAGTCTCCTCCAATGACCTTTACTGTTAAGATAGAGATAGCTCTCAGCGCATACAGAGGGTTGTGGAGGATTTGCAAAAGAGGACATTTATGAAAATCTTTCTTGAAGCCTGTCTAAGAAATCCTTAAGAGACATGAAGGAAAGGGCAGTGAGTCAGTGTATGGAGAGGACATACTGAGGCTCTGATATGGATGGGATGCTGGGGAAAATACCAGTCTATATGTGCATATGTAATGCAAAGTAAAAAGGAAGTCACCAGACTCTATTGAAGTTTTCTCCTTTTCTGTGGCGCCACTGGTCTCTCCAGACGTACACTCGGAACATAAATACCTTCGAGGAAAGCTTTACTTGCGATTCAGCCGGCGTATAAAGGTTGATATTGAAATGACCTTCTCTATAGACTTCTGTGTTTATTTTAAAGGAGTTCAAATGTACATACAAGACAATGCTTTCTTTAATAAAGGCCAGTTCTGGTTTTAATGTCAAAATGAATGAATGAATGAATGAGTATGGGAAATAGGCCAAAGGCTGCTGTGAGAATGGTGTGAACACCAAAGTTGGCCCCACAACTGGAAAAAATGTTTTCATTCTTACCCACATGATTATGATTGTGTTTACAAAGTTGCACAGTGTTTACTTGTCGTGTTTTATCATTGTGCAAGAATTGCGGTCCTTTACATCTTTTTTTGTTTTTACACTTACTGGTCTTTGAGTAAGGCTGTGGAGGGTGGACCTAGTTTTGCCTCAGTTTTAGGTGGTTATTTGTCACTATATGTGGTTTGAGGGATTGATTTTCTCCTTCCCGCTACATTGATGAAAGCCCTCCTCGGGGTTCCTCTGGGAATTCATCTTGTGCTGATAACTTTGAGCTATCTTATCCGGCCACTGTTCAAACAAGAGTGAATGCTCAGATTTGCTTCAGGTGTTTGTCTCTGCATGGGTCCATTTCTTCTTGTTTTTGTTTTCAAGGTTAAAGGCTGATTGATAGCAGCTGATTTTTTTTTTTTTTTTTGCAGCGCTGTTTTTGTCCGGCCATGTTGGAGCTTGTGACTAAGTCCCTTTCATTTAATCTGTTGAGAAAGTAATACACAAGAGATGATTGACAAGAGAGCCATAGTGTTCTTCTATTCTTTTTATAATATAGACTCTTTATGTTACGTTTGGTTTCAACTAATCTAATTAAATTACTGGATAAAACCTGCTTTTAGGAAATTGCATGGTGTGATTCTGCAATAAAATAAGTGTGATGATACACTCAGCTCAGTGTGTGACAGATACACTAGATTCTGGGTTTCATTGAGCAATCATTATTTTAGTTTAAGACACTTCAGCGCCATTAATTAACCTTAAATATCAATAAAAGGAGTGTAAGGAAGCCATCAGGAGTAAAATAAAACTAACAATCCCTGACTTTAAGTCTTGGTTACCCTACCTGCTAATTAAAAAACCTTAAAGACCTAACACAATGCTGCCTCAGATTGTCCACGGGGCATGGATTCTCAATTTGACATGCCGCTTTGAACTGTCACCATTCAACTGGTGGTGCAAAGATCATAAACCAGTAAAACTTCAGAGCACAGGATGTGACTCAGGGTGACTAAAGGACCGGTTATAGAAGAAAGCAAGTGGTTCGCAGGCAGGCTGTTCTCATGCACTGTTTATATGTATACCTATAACAAGTAATGCACCACAGTTCGTATATAATCCACATAATCATGAGCAAGTAATATGTGTACGTCCCACATTGTGTAATTAGGAAGGCTGTGATCACATGACTAATGTGCTGACTGGAGTAAAGAAGGAAGTAGTGTAAAGACTGAGAGTCTGTGCAAAGAGGCAGGTTGGGGTGGTGGATGAGTCAGACAACACAGGACTTTCCCCCAGGAGACGTGTGTTTGTCAGTTATTTTAAGGTATGTCATCACCATGTTTCTCTCCCTAAACCTAACCTAACCTACGCAATCTTACATTCAGTACTGTACTTGATTTTAAGTTAAGTGCGTAGTGTCATTCATGAGGCTTTACTTTGTTAGATATTACAGGCATCATTTTATGAGGATACGTTGTCACAAGATGTGCTTTCTGACCATGTCTGAAATCAAGTCTTTATACCTGCTTCGAAGGGCTGCTGTCATAAGGAGGAGAGAGACATGCTATTGTTTAAATATCAGGATAACGACACATATTTTAAGACAGTGTCTCAGCAGTGACAGAACTGGATGTGCTAAGAGAGAAAATAAATTTCCACCAAGCAGTGTGGTACGGTTCAGTTCAGTTTTGTACACTTTTTTTCCGTTTACACTGTGAAAAGTTGTGGATGGCACCAATGGAACCGTTCTGTACCGTCCCCATTTTTAGTACCCCCTCTGTTGGGGTACCGAGGACACAGATCTGGTAGGGAGTGCGGGATGGAGCAGTGAGTGACAACAACCCCGGCCACATTTAAGAGTACTGTTTGTTGTGGAAACGCTAAAGGGGCCTAGGGTCTAGGTAACATGTCTGATGGGTTACTTTTGGTTCCAAAGGCACCATACTGAAAGTGTTGGGTGGGCTTGTTGCTTAAGAGTCTGGTTGTTGGTTTTGGAAAATTACAGAAATGATCGGACGCTGCCTCCCAGTTTGACGTCAAAAGGATGAGGGGAGCAGAGCTAATTCGTTAACGAAACCATGACGGAAAATGTTCGTCAACGGCCTTTTGTCTATGGCAAAGATGAGTTGTTGATGAGATAAAAAAGGTATGAGAGGAGAGGAACTGAATGATAAATTATATTATGAAAGGTATTCAAAAAATGTCTGAAACTTGAAAGGCAAGAACGGCCACGTTTGCCATTATTTTCTGATGTCTTATGAGTTCGGAAGAGCAATGTTTACCAACAGGCTGGTAAATGCCACTAAATAAAAGATGTACTTTAATAATCCCTGAGGGGAAATTCAATTTTGTCTACCGTCATACACACACAGGCCTGAAATACACATATGTACAAACAGGAGCTATACCATGCATTAAATGGAGAGATGTCAGGGCGAGGGGGCTGCCTTGGGCAGGTGCCCCAAGCAGTTGACGTTCGGTGTCTTGCTCAAGGGTGCCTTAGCAGTGTTCAGAAGGCAAACAGGCACTTCTCCAGCTACCAGTTCACACTACATATTTGGTTTGGACGGGGACTTGATCTATCTGACCCTCCAGTTCCCAACCCAGGTCCCTATAGGCTGAGCTACTGCTACCCATATTGCACCCTACCAGTCATCGCCATGTTGTTTCGCTAGCCTGCCAAACACTAACACTGGAGCAGCGTCAGCTGTTAGCGCGAGTTGTGAGCTGCGAATCAGCAGTGAATAAGCAGTTGTGTGTCTGGTGGAGCTGCTGAATGAATTTGTGGAGTTTGTTATTTGCAGCAGTGTCTCTTTGCAGCTAGCTCCACTTATTAGCCACTGAACCGCACCGCAGCAGAGCAAGCGGCCGCTGGTCTTCACATCTGTCGATCCTCTCAGGACCCCACTCTGGGTCCAACTTGTCTGGAGATGATTTATGATTGATTGCTGTTTGATAGCCTGAACTCAGCTCCGACTTAGCTGAAAGTCCAGTTTTAATCACTGACTCCGTGAGAGGGCATGAGTTTAAACCTCAAGACTAATGCTGCAGATTTAAAACCAACTTCGTCTGAAAAGGTCATAGATAACAGTTAATCTACCCACAAGTCCTAGCTGTCCTAATCGAGTTATTTGTGGTCTCAAGACTAAATCTATTCATGATAAAAATGACTAAAATGCAACTAAAGCTAATAATCATTTTTATTCTAAGACTAACACTAAATCTAAAATAGCTGCTAAAATTAATACTGGTGGGGGGAGAGGGTTTCTGGTGCTATTTGAGAAGGTGACAAGCAGTTCTGACGGAGTACACTGGCCCCTTGAGCACAGCAGAGGCCCCTCACTGGTCTCTGCATAGAGTGGTCTGTAGTCAACACTATCTTATCTCCTCAGTGGGCAAGTCTGGGCTAGTAGGCAGGAAAGCAGAGCCTCATGGCTTCAGTGGGAACCGTCCCATGTTTCTTAGAAATCTGCTGAGTGAAACATGATAAACAGATCTATTTCCCTAAGACTGGTAGTGTTTTGGTTTTATGTCCGATCACAGCAACTATGTTACCAACTCCACCTTTAAAAGCCTGCAACTGTAAATATTGTCCTCCTTTTGTATTTCTATGGTCACCATATATCTTCTAGCTTGCATTTACATGGCAGTGATAACTTAATGTGGGATTGACACATATTATATTTTATAACCTTACAAATGCAACTTTCCCTCGCCCCTTGCATAGTCGTCACCCATGAATGTGAGAGCAAGACCTGACCTGCAGCCATACAATCCATCAGCATTAGTCCAACACAATCTCCAGACTAAACACACTCTCATTACAGTGGCTGTGAGCGCCTGGAGGGCTCTTCCTCCACACAAGTTTATTAGCACAACCTACAGTGTACAATACAAAACTAGGTACACCGGACTCTTACAGTAAACACCGCTTCACTGCTGCTGGTATATAATTAAAGGATTTAAATGGCCGGAGCTTATGTGGAGTGACATGGCAATATGATTACTGTAGAACATACTGTACTGTGTAAGCCGGAGTTGCTCCAGGATGATGTCATCTCCTTCAGGCCATTCTGGATTCCCATTGCTTTGTGGGGCAGCGTCTGCTCAGTGAAAAGAGCGAGAGAAAGAGAGGGAGGAAAAGACAGGAACTGAGACAGGAAACTCTTCACGCTTTCTTACAGGATTCAAACAGTTGTCACCTGTGTAAAGGCTGGTTATGTGTAGCCAGCTAATAAAAAGTCTCATTCTCATATCTCACATTCCCAAGTGCAATAATTGCCTTAGTGACAAAGTATTTAGTTACAAATTTACTCGTGTCCCACACCCACGCTGATCCTTGAGTCTCACATTAGCTACACTCTGAGTTTATAGTTTCCCCTCAGGGTACAATGCATGCTGGAGTGGTGGGGTGAGCATTTATTGGTGAGGTTGTTGAAATTTGTTATATTGTCAGTGGTGGAGGAAGTATCCAGAGAAAGTAGTATTATCAGCTGAATGTACTTAAAGGAATAGTTCTGATTTTTTAGAAGTGGAGTTGTGTGGGGGACTTATCCATAGGGTGAGGGAGTTCACCATTATCTGTATCTGTGTCTATAGCCCCTTTTACACTGCCGGATTTTCTGCGAATGTTGGGCTGTTTTGCCAGCAAGCTGCGAGCGTTAACACACAGAGCCGGATTGGCGAGTTGATCCCAGGTGCCCAGCCGCGGCTTCCCTCGGAGCAAGGCTGTTTACGTGACAAGCTGAGCTACACATCTTGTTACTTGCGCACGCCCTCCATTGCCCTGGAAAAGGCACATTCTGTTTTGTTTTTATACTGTCAATGCTGAAAGAAGACTGATTGGGCTTTCCTGCAAATTTGCACAATTCCTATTTAAAAAGGGCTTGTGTCTCTGCAGTTACACCTCGAAAACAATAGTCGGCAGCAGGGTTGCTGTGAAGTGCTGTAAAGTTTAGTTGATTCAAAACACACATTAAACACACATTAAACATGGCTTAATAGAGACAATTTCAAACATGGGCTCACAAATCAGCTTCACTATAACTCGCAGCATTCACAGACAAAGCACAAATACAACATGCTAACATTATTAGCACAAGCCTATGGCATTATACATTGTATAAATTAGCCTAGCAGCTAGCAAACTTTTCCTCTACTCATATGAAGCTAGCCAATATAGCCACTGCTTCACTGCTTTACCTTTCATGCAGACAGTCTGTTCCAACGAGGAAGCTATTTACGGATTCAGTCTGCCATCTATGCTCCTGTCAAAGCCACCAGACTCCATTGAGAAAAACAGAAATTTTGCCCGGCTGAACATAGACATTGCTGGTCTACTGCTTCTCAATCAGTTAGTTAGTTTATTTTGCTGAGTGACTTTGGTGAATCTGAGCTAACCCCTTAGAACACCAAAATCACAAAATTACAAAAAAACAAAATACCCAACTGAGGCAGCAGTAGACCAGCAGCTCATGTGTTCAGCAATGTTAAATCACTGTTTTTCTCAATGGGGTCTGGCTTTGAAAAGAGCGCTATAAAAGCCTCAGTTCCCCATCAGAAATGACTGTCTGACATTAAAGTAAAGCAGAGAAAATATTCTAAATATAGCGTACACTTAAACTGAATTTTTGGAGCTGGCTAAAATGTGTTTTGTTGCTGACCCCGTCTGCAGCAGTACATTGCTCAGTTTCTGTGTCGGACTCCAGTCTGCTTCTCCAAACTAGGGACATGCCAACTGACATCTGTCCTCTACCACCAAAGCTGGTCTACAGTCCATTGCAGACTTACTTAGTTTGCGTCTGACCGCGTGGTTGAGTGTGGCTTGACGAGGCTGGCTGTTAGCACTAGAGTCAGAGGCTGTGCTCGCTCTGACCTCCAGGTTAGCTGCTAAATGCTTTGCTTTGAGATGATATTTCAGGCTTGAAGTACTCCAATGGGACGATTCCTTACAGCAGGAATTGCAAAGGAAGGTGCCTCTATCAACAGCTCCATCTGGGTGTTTTTTAAATGTAAATGCCCCATTCAGGGGGCCAAGCAGCGTTGTTTCATCTACCCCCATCAAGTGACAAAGCCACTGTGGCCTTAAATGACACAGCAGGTCAAAGGGCAGCACCAAACGTGGTTAGTCAGCATTAATTTTTCTGTGATTAATTAATCGAAAGTAGCACATTATTTTCACAGCCCTTGCAATAAACCAAAAGCGGGTCAAATTCACCATCTATGCTCTCGACAAAGCCACCAGACTCCATTGACAAAAACAGTCATTTTGGCTGGCTGAACACAGACATTGCTGGTCTACTGCTGGCTCGATCAGTTAGTTAGTTTATGGTATTGAGTGACTTTGGTGAATCTGAGCTAACCCTTTAAAACACCAAAGTCACACAATAATGCAAGCAAAATAGCTAACTGAGGTGGTGGTAAACCAGCAGCTGCATGTGTTCAGCATTGTTAAATCACTGCTTTTCTCAATGGAGTCTGGCTTTGACAAGACTCTAGCAACACTTGCTGTATTTAGAACAACTTTATTGCGAGACCAATGCTTTTCGGCACACAAACAGCATTCAGATAAGAATTGGGATTTGTGATAGCGGACTTTATAAATAAAATTTAACTTCTAAAGATCCAAACTATCCCTTTATAGTGTGTGTTTTTTAAATTGGGTTGTTTTTATGATTATAACATCATAAAACAGCATTTAATTTTGGAGTTGGTCAAAGTTTGGCTAATTGTAGATACTTTTATATACTGTTGCTGCAAGATATGAGGAAAAATATGCAATAATGTTTTTGAATATCACTATAATAATGTTACTTGTAATGGAAAGGATTTTAAAGTGTACTCAATTCGGCTTTTTTGCTGCTTTCATTACACTGCTAAAGCACAACAAACTGCTTGTTGAATTTATTTCCAACATTCCTTAATTGAACAAATAGCAGACTGAACTGAATGCAAGGGCAGCTATTAAAAGATAGATTAAAGATTTTAAAGTGCAGTTTTCTACAGATACTCTCTTACAACTAGCTTCAAAAGTCCCTAAGTGCAATATCACAGCCCTCCAGAGGGGTTTAACACTGTTAACATCATGATGACGATTAAAACAAAGCCCTACTCAGGACAATATTTGCAAAAGAACTAACTCAATGCAATAACTAAAGTTAGTAAAGCAAAAAATGGACAGGTAATAGGCAGGTAAACTCATTATTTTAGTTACTTTCCACCAAGAATTACCAAGAAACAGTGATGTTACTCGTCTACACAACAGTTCTTTCTTATAAAAGTCAACGTGCAAGATGCTACAAAATGCGATACACTGCCAGACAGACTTAACTCACAACAGTGTTTGCAAGTAGAGGGCTGTTGCAAGTAAAAGTGTACACAGGGTACCAGCAGCTTCACGCCTCTGATTGTATTTGTGTGTCTGCGTGACAAACATTCCAGCACAGTGCTCAAGCATCAGCTGTTTACATTCGCGACAAGATACTCCAGTCTCAAGTATCCGCTAAGCATCAGACCTTGAGAGACAGAGGCCACATCAAGGAGGTCAACAAACAACCTGACACCCTGGAGATACATTTGCATTGAGTCGAGAATGTAAAGCAACAACAGGGGTATAAAAAAAAAAAAAACAGGCCTCGGAGGCACCAAACACTTAAGTGGCAAAAACAACCTCCAAGCTGCTGTGAGATCCTCCTCATTGTCGGAGAGCTTCTTATCTTGGGAGAGAGAGGAAGACGGCGTGATCTCTGTGGAATGAGGCCGGAGCGACAGGCCGGAGAAACAGATTCCGGGCCAGCTGATGTAGCTCACTTTGGTATCACCTCACAAATTAAGACAACGAAATGGGTCGCAGTAACTGGCAGAAAGAAGCGTACAAACTATAAATCTTGAGATACATAAGCTGATATTGGGTTTCACCTCTGGCCACGGCCTGTGTGGAAAGAGACAAGGGTGGCTTCACCTTAAACTACTCACAAACTGCTGGAACTTGTTACATAGATTCAGTGTATAGCAGTAGATTACCATGAAGTGACTGCACTATATGGGCTAGAAAAACACCACTTCACTGCCTGGCAATAAACACTGTAACCTGAGTACACAGGATACTCAAGAATGTGTCTGTCAAGTGAAAAGTTAATTTGCCTTTTTTTATGCGCAACCCAAAACAACCCCCCCTCTTCCTCACCACCCACTTTTAAGCCCCCCCACCCCCCTTCACCCATTGTGAAGCCATCAGATAGTGGCTTCCAGAAGTCCACACCTGTCTCAGGGCTATGCAGAGGAGATGGATCCATGCATTTTGAGCATCAGATAGCCTCCAGCCAGGGTTAGTATTGATCTAACGCTCCACTGGCCCTTTGTGAGAGCAGCAGCTGCTTTGGGGGGCTTTTAGATAAGCAATGCAAAGGGAATTGTTTCTCCTGAAACCCTCTTTCAATGTTCCTACATGAAAACCACCGCTTAATTCAACACTCCATCGCTCTGGAATAAAATGTCCTCTCCCTTGACACGGAAAAGCGGCAAATAAGCATTAAAACATCTGCCTTTGGGGTATTGGAAAGCGCCTGGTATTAGAAATCACACAGTGATAATGCAGCTCTCTGGATTTCCACTGTTTAATCATATGTAATCTCTAGAGTGAAAATGAAATGAAAACACAACATGTTTCAGTATCCCGCAACTCTCACTCCATCTCTCTCTCTCTCTCTCTTTTGCGCCCTCACTCTGATCACAGTCAGTGAATGAGGCAGTTGGGGTGGCGTGGGTGGGGGAGAGGGGGGTATATTACTGCTGCATCTGTGTGAGGCAGACATGGCGATGAGACCCTCCCTAAGATGACTCATAGGCTGTATGGGCTGACACCAGCACCTCATTCACAGCCAATAATGAGCCATGCTAATGAGCAGGACAGCCACCCTGCATGCTCATCATTAAGCCGTCTTGTGATTCATGTCCAGCGTGAAACCATCATATGAAGAGATAAGGCTGGCTGGAGCGGGCTTGATATGTATAGACAAGGGGCCAAAAAAAAAAAAATTCAAGCACCATACTGCAGGTATCATTTTTTATTATTCTATAAAGGAATAAGTCACATTTTTGCACATTAAAACAGAGGGATAACTCTCCTATCAGACCTACCTGTGCTGCATGTATGGACACTTCCACACAGATATGCAGTCAAAACGTGCGTGCAAATTATTAATATATATGACACCATGCTATCAGTTCATTTGAAATAACCTCCTCTACCCAAGTCTGCACTAATCAGAAGATCAAATACCACTCAAATGAATCCATCAGGAAAAAAACACAGCCTGACAGTAAAACATGCATGTGCATGCGCCATCCTCCTGAGACTGCTGCTCCGACACATATATCTGATAAGGCTTAATCAGCACAGGGTGGTCATGATAAAGCATTTCAGCCCTATCTCTGTCTGAGAGAGAGACACAGACAGGGGGGGGGGGCTGCCTCTCTGCTCCGAGGGGTGGAAAAGGCAAGAGCCCCTGTCTCTCTCAGCGCTTCTCTCGCCCTCAAACTGCCTCAGTCTCCTTCTCCTTCTTCTTCTTCTCCCTGTGTGCCTCTTTTTCTTTCCCTTTCTCCCTGCTATCCTCTCCCTGCCTTTCCAGCCGCTTCTCTCTCTGTATCAGTGGAGACACTTCTTAAGCCCCAGCTGGGGAAAATACGGTGGCTTGGTGGGGGGAGGGTTTCAAAAGGGTAAGTGATTGCCCTCTAGGGGACGAAGCAGAGAGAAAAAAGCAGGACGCCTTATCGCCCCAGCCTCCAATAGCGCTGCTGGCTACCACCCAGAGCCAGGGGGGGGAAGGAGGGCGGCAGAGGGAGTGAGGGGGGGGTTTGCAGGAGACGCCAGCTATAGATGCTGCACTGCCTCTTGACACAGCAAACTCAGCAGGGAGCCTTCCATCCATGCCTGGCTGTATGGGCTCAGCTAAAGGCTGCACAGCCAAATGTTGCCATCTGAATGAGTGTTATTGCTTTGCTTGCACGCATTATACTGTACTACATGAGCGTTAATCCAGATGGATAAGAAATCATAGCATGTGTTTCTGCTTTGGGATCCTGGGATTTATTTTTTTATGTATTTTTTTTTATAGGGGGGCTGTTACAACAATTATGATTTCATGATGTAAATTCTTATCAGTTAGGGTGTCTGGGATGGTGCAGATGTGTTTTGGGTGCTCCCACACTACAAATAAGATCTCTAGAGCTGAATGTACTACTGACCTATTTCCTTCCTTCAAAAGCAGATGAGGAAACAAACAGGAAATAAACCCTCACCAAAAGCAAAAAAAAAATAAAAAAATGCAACAACACGTGGGCCACGTAAAAGATATCTCTGAAATGCAGCAGATTATTCTAATGTTAATGATCGAGTCTTTCCTCTGAAGCCATTACCAGCTGCTAAGATGCATCCTCCCACAGCAGACAGGCAGGCAGGCACCGACGCATCCACGCGCCTCCAACAGTGTCCAAGCGCCACCTTCAGTATCCAACCTGAGGGAGGAGGAAGAGGAAGGAGAAGAAAAAAAAAAAGCAAATAATCACATAGGCTGCATCTTTTCCTCCAGACACATCTGCAAAAAGAGTGTGTCTGCCTGTCTGTCTGGAGGGTAACCTCTGCTTTCACGTGTTTTCTCCCTTCACTTTTTAAAAAATAAGGGGGATGTGGACCTTATGCGCGCTTTGGTGCGTGATGCGCGTCTCAGGAGCGCATAGTGCTAACTGTGTGTTTAATATGCCTGTCTCGCCCGGCGTGTTGCCCCAGACACTGTGTACCACAAATCCCCACCTCCACTCCAATGAGAGCTCGGGAGGGGAGGAATAAAAAGGGTTAAGGGGAGTCTTGGATGGAGTCTGCTGGGCGGAGTGGAAGGGACCTGATTGGATGGCTGGCTGTGACGCAGGGGACATGAAAAAGCTGATAACTAGTTAAGAAGGCAGTTTGTAACTCTGGAAAAAGAGTGCAGAGCTTGAGACTATACGTTACGCAGTGGACGTGGACGAAACCCCGGCGCAGAGACAAGAAGCTGAGGCGTCTTGGGGCAGAGTGGAGGGCTGAGAGACACCGCAGCGTCCGGACGCAGAGTGACTTGGAAACAGGAGGGGGGGACAATGGTGCAGCACACAGACAACAGCGAGACGGACGGGAGCATGTCCAGGGAGGCTACGGATTCAGAGGAGAGTGAATTTATGGCATGCAGCCCCGTGCCGATAAACCCGGACTGGTGCAAGACAGCCACCGGCCACATCAAGAGACCCATGAACGCGTTTATGGTGTGGTCCAAGATCGAGAGGAGAAAGATCATGGAGCAGTCGCCGGACATGCACAACGCGGAGATTTCCAAGCGCTTGGGGAAGCGGTGGAAGATGCTCAAGGACAGCGAAAAGATCCCGTTTATCAGAGAAGCCGAGAGGCTGCGGCTAAAACACATGGCCGACTACCCTGACTACAAGTACAGACCCAAGAAAAAACCAAAGCTCGACAGTTCAAAATCATCAGCACCGTCTCCGGAGAAGTGCGGTAAAATTGCAAAGACTCCCAGCAAGAAGTGTTCAAAGATAAAGACTAAGAGCGGCTCCAAGTCCTCTCACGGCTACGGGGAGGACTGTGTGTTTCCCAGCTTAAAAGTTACAAAGACTGTGAAAAGTGAGCTCACCGACGAGGACGACGACGACGAGTACGAGGAGGACTACCGGATGGGGATTAAGGCGGGGGACGAGGAGCGCCTGAGGCCGTACAATGTAGCCAAAGTTCCCGCGAGCCCAACTTTGAGCTCCTCGGCCGAGTCGGAGGGCACGAGCATGTACGAAGAAGTGCGGAACAACAACAGACTGTTTTACAATATCAAAAACATTACCAAGCAGAGCACATTGCACGCTGCTTCTGTCTCACCAGCATCCTCCAGGTCGGTCTCCACATCCTCCTCCTCCTCCTCCTCTTCCTCCTCCTCCAGCAGCAGCTCCTCTTCCGGCGAGGACGCGGACGATTTGCTGTTTGACTTTAGTTTGAATTTCGCCCCCAGCGCTCCAGGCTCGGAGCTGGGCAACCCCAATTCAGGAAACCTCTCCCTGTCTCTTGTGGATAAGGACCTGGACTCTTTCAGTGAGGGCAGCCTGGGCTCTCACTTTGAATTCCCAGACTATTGCACGCCAGAACTCAGTGAGATGATTGCCGGGGACTGGCTGGAGGCGAACTTTTCCGACCTGGTCTTCACATACTGAATTGAGAAGAGAGAGAGAGAGAGAGAGAGAGAGAGGAAAAAAAGTTGCTCTAGTAATAACAGAGAAGGGAGAAAGTAAATTATATATGTGTCCTGGTCAAGTTGTCCCTAGCCCTGCCTCCTGTGGGTTTTTCTGAAGGGTCCTGGAGGGGAGGTGGAGGACCAGGAGGCGAGGTGAGGTTTGAGGAATGAGATGCTTATGAAGCTGGTAGCAAAAAAAAAAAAATAATTAAATTACAAGACAAAAAAAAAAAAGAAAAAAAGAAGTCTGCAGACGTTTTTTTTCTGGCAGCATGACAGGGTTTTATGGATTCCCCCCCTTCCCCAGTAGGTCTGCATTTACTGTTCAGCTTAAACGGACCACAAAAGGGAAAAATAACGTGAACTTCTATGCATCTTATCCTCTTAAAAACATAAAAAACTGCAGGGAGCTGAAAAAACGGACTGTGGACTGACTCAAAAAGCAAATCTGTGAACTGACAATTTGTTCAGGATGTTACTTTACAACGGTTTATGTAATTTCTAAATGCCGCAAAATGTTTGTTTTTTGTTTCTTTTGTAACTGATTCAGTTTACCTCCTGGTTTGGTAAATTAAGCAGCCTAAACCTCTGCAGAATACAGGTGTGGAGGGAAACATTTTGATACATAACAGACCTCATCTTTTTAAAAGAAAAGTAAGATATTTTCAGGCATATTTTTGTACAGTTAAAAGGGAATGTTCTTACTGTGCTTTCAGTGAGTTTCAGGCACTTCTTCCCTTTATCATTTGTTTTTAGCATGCAAGGGAGTCCTGGTTTTAAGGATTAAGTTAAATTAAAACTTGCATCAAAAATGCCTTGTGATTTCAAACTAGGTTTTGTACAGTTGTAGAGCAGATTTGTTGAGTATTTGTAGACGATACAATGGCATCATGGGGAACACATACCTCAGAGCTGGAACTAGTTTCAAGATTGTATATGTACTGTAATATAGTAAAGTTAGGAGTTTATGTATATCATACTCGTGATATGTGGATGGGTCCCAATCGCAGGTGTGAAACTGGATTTTGGTATTTTTTATGGCACATACTGTTTTTCCCCCCTCTCATTTTTTTGTGCAATATATACTCTTAAGATTCAGACCATCAACAATTGTAGCAAAGTGATGGAAAAACAGACTTGTGCACTGTCAACATCATTTCATGTTATGATGCTGAAGCCTGTCCAGGCAGAAAAATAAACAAATCAGCTGGAACTGATACAAAACAATGTAATATGGCCTCATGGTGTGATGCATACTCTATATCAACACAATTTGAATGTAATTTGACACGCAATGGGCATATACATCTGACACCAAACACGAATCTGAATCTGGAAACATTGGGGAGAAAACAAAAGGAGATCTGCAGAAGGGCATAGTCTGATACAGTGGTGGTCTGGCATTAGTTTGACAAGCAAGCAAAAAAGAACATTCCATAGTCCTGTTTCATGAAATGAAACTTTATTTTAAAACTGAAGACTGCCTTCTTTTTTTAAAACATTAACCATAAACCTGTATTTTTTATTTCTTGCACTTAAAAAAAGCAGATATTGTTTATTTTTATGTGGGTCTTACATATGAAGTCTGTTTGATAAAAAAAGGTTTTGGAATATGACCTAATTATATGCCAAGACGTTTTGTTGGAAGTTCTAGGCAGTAGTTACTTCACATTCCAAGTGTGAATCTGTCTTTGACTCATCTTTTAATAAATAAGTACCTACCACCATCGACTGTCCTTTCAGTTTGTGAATATATGTACACAAATGTGTTATTTGTTGCGTTTGCAAAAAGGATGTGATGACAGAATGATGCCTATTTTGTATGTAGGCGGATACTCTGAAAATGGATGGGCTCAAACTAACATGTGAATTCACATTTAATAAAAAGGAAAAAAAAGGAAACTTTTCAAACTGCAGTGTCGGGGTGCTTTACTGTCCCTGTTTTCGCTGAGCTTTTTCTTTCACCAACGCCTCCTCCCCCTTCTTTAAAACGGACACTGCGGCTTTAAGAAATTGAATTGCCCGCTTGCCGGCGCTGAGCGATGTGATTGGTGGTTCCTCGGTGGTCCCCTTGGAGACGGAGCTGGAAACAGGAGCCACTCCTCACAGTGTGTGTGGGAGCTCTCAGCCTGTCTGGCTTCCATTCAGAAAAGTAGCACTCTGCCCAGCACAGAACGGCACGAGAGCTGTGCGAACAGAGGGCTGACGCGACGTCTAAATGTGACATATGCTCACTCGGGGATGAACAGTGGCACTTATTCCACACAGATACTGTTTAAGCTGAAAAATGTGCAGGGTCTTCTTCAGAAACACTCAAATGTGAGAGTGAAGCTTTGTCTTAGCGTCCACTAATCCGTCATGTCAGGAGTTAAGTGTGTGTGGGGAACAGGGGTAGTGGGTCAGTGTGAGTAGTAGTGGTTCTTCTTCAGCTCCTGTTTCTTGCAGCCTCATTTCCACCTGGGATTGCAGATAAATAAAAGTAAATAGCTGGTAGGACACAAAACGAGCAGGGATGCAGCACTGTAAGATAAGGACTGAGAACCCCTGAAGTAATCTACAGAAAAACATAAACAGAAGAGGGTGATATATACAGTGGAATAAAAATGGATGTTAGCCCTTGCATACAGTAATATAACAGCGATACAGTGTGAGTGTGGCACCAGAGCTGATTATGTTATGACTCAAGGATGCTGTCATAGGTGCTTCTGCAGCTACTGTACGTAAGCGGCCTGATGGCAGAGTTGTTTATTAGAGCGATGAGCAATCGTACAACACAGCCACATATGATGTCATGCTAAATGCAATTAGCATAACAAACCATTAATTTAAAGTGGTAACGTCTTCACAGTGTCGCCCCTTGTGTGCCGCAGATGGAGCCTTTTGTCTCCTCGGAGGCCTGCCTACAGACACCCACCTTTAACAGATCACACATAAAGAAGCAGAGGCCTCGGCCACTGAGAGATTTGTGTTCATTACAGCAATAGAATCTAATGATGAATATTTGCCATGCATGGCTGCACAGGTACTGGCCCCCCCATTAAGTCAGTTTGCAAATCTGTAATAAAACATTTATCTAGCTATTACTTTACCTGACCTATTGGTCAAAGTTGCTAATGGCTTCCAGGGCTATTCCCAATAGAATCTCAACATTGATTTTGTGTTCCTCTGAAATATCTGCTCAGGGCTAATGCCACCGGTACACGTTGAAATGAAATTAGTGACCCGTTGAAATTTCCTTCTATTTCCTCCTTAAATAAATAAATGGAAATCTAGAATGCTCCGGAGACTCTGAGTGAGATGCGGTCCTCCTAGGGATCATGCTAGGGGAGGGGTATTTGTGGCGACAAAAGAAAGTAATTTCCAATCCCTTGAGCGTTTAAATCATTCATATAACCCGGGATGTCACAGTCAGATGCCGTGTGTGACACCTATACAAAGACCCTGAAGGCTGGAGGTTGATCTCCCAGTTGCAAGTTGCTCAAATTGGACATCTAAAATATGTCAGTGCTCAAAGATTAAATTTATTCGTGACTCGCCTCTGTCTAAGTCTCCTGATGTTCACTCCAGTCATAATAAAACCAGTTGTGTTTTCTCGCCGCACTGACTCTCACCCAGTGAGCTCAGTTGCATTACATCACTGCTTAGCTTATGCCGCTGCGCAGTAAGATTCCATGTTGTGTCATCGTTGATCCACATGTGCTCCTCTTCTCCCAGTGGGAGGCTGTCTAATATTGCTATGGGAATACTGATAGATGCTCTCCATGCTGGAGGTTTCATAACAACAATAACAGCACCGCTTGCCTAAATTTAAACCTGTTTACTGTCTGTTAATTGACGAGCGGGCAGGATTTATGGTTATCTGCTCCCAGATCTGCTGTATGGTGTTGACACCCCTTGTGTCCGAGCAAAGCCCCTCCGCTGCTCTGTTACACAAGCATGTCATGCTGTTAGGCACCGCTAGTGCTTTACAGCTCCTGCGAGCGGTGTGACAGTATTGAAATGACACACCAGCAGTGGGTCCTGTGTGCAACAGTGAGTCCTGCGCTGTGATCCAAACAGATAAAAAGCTATTTGGACCATAAATATCATTTATTATCTCGTGAATCCAGATGAGAAAACGACGTTGTTTTTATAGGATGCCTGTTTATCATGAAATCTTCTATATAATGACCTTATAAGTACTCGCTCCTAATGCTGCGCACTAGCTGATAGTCAGGGAGAATTTGTCTGTAAAATTGCCTGCCTGAGCAACAGTCCAGTCCCTGTGTCCTCTACTCCAGTCTTGGCCTGGGGCGACTCCTGCTGCTGTTGATGGCTATCCATTTGCTCTGCCCTCCCAGTGTATGGGAGGGAGGCAGAGAGGGAGCATCGGCCCCATCTGCTGCACTGATATTTACTATCCCTTCACATTTGTGAGAAGGAGGGGGTGGCAAAGGCCCAATTCCCTCATGGTGTTTTAGCACTCTGGCACATACACACATGTGCACACACACACACACACACATTTGAAGGGAGTGAATGAGAGAGAGGGAGAGATAAGAAGGCAATGGGTAGAGTGGAAAAAGTGCTGCTCATATGAACCAGAGTTAAACTCCGATCTAACTTGATGTGGCTTGGATACAAAACAGGCGGTGTAACAGATAATAAGTGTGTAGCTGGGAGCGAGTAACCCACACGCTCTGCTGCTGCCTAATTTTCCATTCACAACTTCACTGCAGTTTTTCATTATTTAGCAAAGGCAATGAGACATTGAAAAGAAGTTTTTTTGGGGGGGTGAAGCTGCTGTTCTGAAAGCAGACACAGCAGGTTGTCGGGAGCAGTTTAAGCCGGCGGTGCCATTGTCTCGTCGACGCAGAAACAAACAGTTCAATCACTCCTCCCCAGAATATGTTCTGACACGTGGTAAGATCTCATTGGGAGAAGGTCACTTTTTTTGTTGTGGGGAGCTGCTGGAGGTCGCGCATCCGTCATGTGAATTATCTGTTGAGAGGGCAGTAACTCGCTCGCACACCTGCTTCTCTTTTCAAACTCCAACTCGGGAGTATTCTACTAATTGAATGGAGTGTCCTGGGTGACATTTTGCAGGTTCGGGATTCAATATGCGCTGTGTGTGCCACTCAATGTGCGAGGGAAAATAAATTGAGCCTTTTGGGTTTCAAAAATGCCACAATAATGGGCTCGGCGTAATTAGAGCTGACTTGTAATGACATCTCTGTTTAGAGAGCAAACCCCCAAGTTGGTCTGCCTGATCGCGGTCAGTTTAGGATTTACATAACCTTGTTTGGAATTAATTGTGACTCTATGCTTGATATTTATTTTAGAGCTTTACAGCAGCTGCGGGAGCCCTTTGCACTTTCCAATAAGAATAAGGACATAAGCCCACTCTGTTAGTCCACCGGGGTCACGATGGGTCATAATGTATGCAGCGTGAATCGAAATCCCATTTTAATCCACATTAGCGAACGAGAGTGTGTGTGTTTTTATTAAGTTACACGCATTTGGTTCAGTTTTTATAGCTTTACATAATCCAGCAGTCCATATGTGTTTATATGTGGTTGTTGACCAGATAATGTTGTTGCCCTCTAATCAAATGGAGTGTGTTATGGTGTATTATTAGAGCTCTCTGCTCTCTTATTGCATGTGTGGATCTGCTGAGGAGAGGCTGTTTGGCTTTTTGCCCAGATGCATGGATTTAAGACCACAGCCTTACCCCCCTCCCCCGTTTGGGGTGTGAGTGTGTGCATGTGGCTGTTTGTTTGTGAGCTCATGTGATTTTTTGGTTTGGGCTGGCGAGATGCAGAAACTTGAGCAGAGACTTGTCCACAGGCTGGTTACAACTTTTGAAGGGGGGCATATATGAAATGGATGGTGTGGGGGTCCTCTTCCAGAAAATTGTGAGTGTTATAGACTTAAAGCAACAGTGTGTGAGATTTAGGGGCATTTAGTGTCTTCTAGTGGTGAGGATTGCAGATTGCAACCAGCTAAAACTTGTCCTGGTTAAATAGGATATATAAGTTTACCGACAAAACAACTCTCTCACACTAAACCTGTTTTCCAAACAAATACAACATGCTAATGTTTTTAGCACAAGCCTATACCATTTTTCATTGTATAAATTAGCCTAGCAGCAAGCGGACTTTTCCTCTACTCATATGAAGCCAGGGACAACAGCAACATTTAACAAAAGTAACATTACATATTTTTTTTCTCCATTACAACTCACAAGGTTCACTGACAAAACAACTGCCTTACACTAAACATGTTTTCCAAACAAAAACAACATGCTAACATTATTAGCACAAGCCTATGGCATTTTACATTGTATACATTAGCCTAGCGCATGCAGAGATTTCCTCTACTCATATAAAGCCAGGATAAATCACAAACAAGACTTAAAATGCTTTTTTTTTTGTGGAGGCTTCATTGTCTTCACGATTTATTGTTTCTTATCTGTGAAGCTGAAGTTATTTACTTTCTTTATTGGGTATTTACTTTTCTTCGTAAGAACTTCATTATTTACGCAGCTTTTCTTTAAGGCTGCATTCCCACTGAGGGAAATGGTTTCAGCTTACAAAAGTAGACAGGGGCTCTGTGTCACCATGATGTGTAGTTACATTTCTGGGGAGGTGCACGTCAAGCTACAGTTTAGGGTATGGTATAAATAAAGAAGTGTAAATCCCACTTTAGAAGATCCACTCCCTAGGTAGATATAAACGGCTTATTCTAAGGTAACGACAACGCAATGATACTTGTTTTCATGTGATAACACTAATGAAAACATACTTACATCATTATTTTTCTGCTCCTAAATCCTACACCCTGGTGCCTTTAATTTCCTGCATTCTGGGGATTTTTGTGTTTGTGCATTTTCTTCATCAATTTATGGTAAATGACTTTATTTAGTCTAAATAAAAGTCCTCTGTTATTTTAATGTTTTCACATTTCCTAAATACTGAGGGGGACATCCCCCAAATCCCCCCGGAAATCTACACCTACGGCTCTGAACAATGAGTCTGCAGGTTGTGATCACACACCATGCTATTGTAGTTGTTATAAAACTCAGTTAAGGAGACTCTTCTGCAAGTCTTCAATTTAATGACACCAGCAACAGACATTCATGACCCCCTACCTACCCACCCCAGGATTAAGTCAGGCTGTAATCTAGATCCAAAACTGCAGCTCAGGGGGAGTCCATGCAATTTCCCCCTAAAGCTAGAGCAGAGCCAGCAGTTGGTCATTCATATGCATCTGAAATCTAATACTCTGCTGCTGTGCCCCTCAGTGGCCCCACCTTTCCTGACTCACCAGTGAACCTCGACTCCTCCAATGCACTCTGACCATTATACACTCTGTTGCCTCCCTGTCTCTCCCTCTCTGTTGCCCTCCCCCCCTTTTCTCCCTCTATTTGCATGTTACCCAGGTTACACTGTCAGGGTACCCCCCTCACAGTTAGACTCGACGCAGGGTCTCATTTGATAGTCTTTGCTGCTTCAGTAAATAATTAGCACACTGAATCCTCTGGGGCCCTATACAGGAAGCATGGCTTGCTTACCAGGGGGGCTAAGGTTCTAATGATTGCTATCCTGTAAGGTTTTTGATAGCGGGCCCCCTGCCTCTTCCTCAACACAGCCTACGTGAAAAACATAACACATACCCTTCTAGAATCCATTATGAATGTGAATGCGGATGGAGCTAAGCAGACTTGATTTACATTCGGAGACTTTTGAAGCATTAGTCTGTAATAAAATGCTCCGTATGAGTCTGTAAGTTTGTGTTTGCGAGGGAAGCGATGAGAGGAATATTCTTGAAAACAGATGTTTTTAAGATGCCTTGTAGAACTAAATGCGATTATGCTCAGCAATCAGTCAACTTGAAATGTTGATATACATTTCCAGCCATTGAGACGATGAAAAATCTTGTAACAAATTACACCAACATACTGTATCATGAATTATATGTTCAGCAGTCGTATAAAACATTTACTCCAAATCATAGCACTAGTTTACAGCTCCATTATTCTGAATAATCTTGTACTTCTGGTAAAGCAATCCATATTTTACCAAACCAGAAACATCAAACAATTGCCAGATGGATGTTTGACCTCGCTGATTAGCAAAGGAGACACTCAGACAAAGTAATGCTCTCTCAGGATTGCATCTATAAAATGACAACTCCTGCCAAAAAGTCCATTAACTGCATGTAGATTTTAATGGCTCTATCCAACTATAGATGCAGAGACAACTTCAGATGTTATTGTAAGAGATGGAGAGACTAAATGAAAATGTGCCAGGAGCTGAGTGGGACTTAAAAAACTTCCCTCCCCCTATGCCCTCCAGTGCATGTTGAACCCAAAAAAAAAAAAAGGGCAAAACGAATCACGCTGTTGAATTATTCATATGTATGCGGAATGAACAATTCATATGCATCATGCTGAATCTATATCCATTATGGAGAAATGTTATGTTCATGAAAAATACAGCGCACCAAAAACTACATCTTAAAGATTGTCAGGGCACGAGTTAAGCACACAGTTGGCAGCTCCAGTCTCCTCCCAGTGGGATCCGTAGGTTGATTTTATTGTCTCTCCAGTGTTCCCACCATGACACAGACTTTGAGGTCTAAACCAGAGGAACATGTGGCCCCGGTCAAGGCGACAAGCAAGACGGTGTAGAGGCGCATATTACATGCTACTGCCACATATGCGGCGCACACAGCCTCTGTGGGAGGTTCTGGGTGGTTGTAGATTGTTTGTAGCCGGTGGGGACTGGAGCTATAGTGTCTGAGGAGATGTGACATGTAGCCCCACTCCTCACCACTGATACACACAAACACTGCTGACACACACACACACACATTGGCCTTCTCTCTCTGCTTCTCTCCTGGCTGGTCAGAGTTATTCATTTCGTTGAGCACCTCAGCCGCCAGCAGAGAAATGCTGTCACTGGGTCATTACAAATACCCACAGGCGGTTGAGAATGTCCTCACAGATACAGGAGACAAACGTGGGCCTGCATGCCGCTGCCTGAGTGCTGCTGTTTGATGGTGTTCTGAATGACCTACATTTCCCTCCTTCAGATATTTCATATTGGACCTGATGAAATCACGGATCGCTAATCCCAGACCCTACAGAATAGAGTTATTTTCTCTGCTACATTACAACTGAAATACACAGGCACACCATAGCCAAGTTCATGTCATGTAAAACTGGTTTATTCTCAGACACTACATACTGTTTCTCTTTAAATCATATTTGTTAGATTATAGATTATGGTGTTATGGGGTGATTATGATGGTGTTGTGATCCTGGATCCTGGTGAATTCCTAAAAGGATTGCGTGGCTTTTGCAGCCCCTAAACCTGCACAAAAAATACAAACTGTTTAATTCTCAAAACACCCGCAAAGAGTGAAATGCGTCCCTAATTGTGCTGCCAAGCAAATCTATGTTACTGTGCTATGTGCATGTATTTAAATCATTTAATGTGCAAATATTTGCCGCAAAATTTCCCCCTTTTTGTACAAAAACAAAACTTTTCATTGCAAAACTATTCCAACTGACAAAGATCAGCGCAAACAGAGTCACGCAATGACAGTGACATTATAAGCAGGTTACATGCATTGTCTTCTTTCAAAATACACTTCAGTTTTCAGAAGAAACAACAACGCAAAGTGACTTCTTTTTTCTTCCAAAGCACATGGTTAGGTTTAGGAAAAAAGAACAGATAAGGGTTATCTTACAGGACGCGAACATCGCTCTCATGTGTGAAGGTCTCAACAGCCCGCCCTTGTCAGATTTTTGGCACTTTAACTTTTGTTCTTGTCCCGCTGTGTTTCCCCCTTTAACTATAACACCAACCAGCTACGTATCATGCTCACGTTAAAGGACGTCTTTTTTCCTTGGTGTCTGACGCCACAAGTCACTGCCCAAGCACCAGATTTCGACAACTTCGGAATGAGAGGGCTCGTCTAAAAGTTTCATTTGCTGTTGTTCTGCCTGCTGTGTTCTTGGTGCAAAAGCAAACTTTACTGCGTTGTAATATCAGCACAATATGTTTGGTGAAGCAGACCTTGAGGTAGGGCGGATAGCGTTTGCAAGTGATACGCAATTTCTTTCCATTCTTTGTAAATGGTCGGGATTGGTGAGATTCCTCGGACTTCTTGATTCAGACTGTGTTTATGTTAAAAGATTTCTGACTGTAAATTCAGACTTCCTAGTGTAAATGAAACACACCATTAAAGTTGTCCATGTGTTTTAGTTGCATCGTCTGCTGCCTAATAAATAAAATAGAATAACATTTCTAAATAAATATCAGCCTAAAGAAAATATGTATGCATGTGATCACTGATTGCTTTTTTTGTGTTGTTGTGTTGAGAGAAGGTGCCGGGCGTCCTGCAGGGCGACATGTGTGCAGCTGATTTCCCTTTCATACACACCTCATGTTTGGCATACATTAACCACAGGTTCAATCTACATTTAATCATTCACACCAGACTCCTGGTCAAAATACTAGGTCACCGCTGCTCACACACAACCCCGGGCATGCAGATGTACTTCCGCTCATGTTGTGTCTGTATGTGGCTCACCTCTGTGGCAGGATGGTCATTCGCTATTTTAACGGAGTGGTGAGATGAGGGACACAACTGTGATCAAAAGAGGACTGCTCATTGATTTTCAAAACCACACATTATGCTGCAAATATATATCAAAGGGAACAGCCTGCATGGCCTCTGTGATACGCTCAGCATGATTTAAACATGCTAAGGCCATGTTTAAGCCTCAAGCTAACACATTTTAACTCCGAGTAACGAGGTGTTACTGCCTCCATGCCTGCACATGGGAGCCACTGAGGTAAAAAAAAAAAAATCAAAATGGGTATAAAGGGAAGAATAGAGAGTAATTGTGCCACTGTGATTTGATGAATTATTTAAGTCCTCTTTACAGATTTCTTAATTAGAAAGGGTAATCCAGTAATTAACATGAAGACCAGCTGGCTGGTACAGTATATCACTGAAACATATAATCCCACTTCCAGTGTTGCAAGTTCCCCCTCTCATAAAAACTCACTAATAATCCCATTAGCTCGTACTACAGAAACTATACTCGTCTTTTAAGCGCCAGCCTCAACCGTGTAATTGCTGTGCATTTAAAGCAATTTGGTCAGTGGCGACAGAAACCTGCTTACTGCTGAAAAGTTAATGACACTGAAAGCCAATACTATACCCCGACCACTTAGTCCCTACCGTTTGACAGAATTTGTCATTACACAGTTCCTTACTCAAAAACTGGATTTTACATTTCCCACGTTTGCGCTTAACACTACCGAGGCAAGCATGCAAAACAACAAAAAAAAAAGAAAACGTTCCTCGTCTATGTCAGGTCTGGCAGTCACGGATTATTACGCTGCGGGAGCCGAACATGGATTGCAGAGACTTGTTGTCCATGGAGGTAATACCGCCGAGGAGTCGACAGTGAGTGGCAACAAAGATCTGTTCAAATTGTGTTTAAAGAGAGATACAAGGCATCAAAGTGATTGAATGGTCGCAATATCAGATTTAGTTGTTTTTTGTCCAATTTCAATCAGGCAGCAGGCTTGTTCCTGTCATGACAGAGTCCCCTAGCACATTGGAATTGCGTGACTGATATCTCATACACTAGATTTCTCACTTCAGTGCACCCTAGAATCCAACCTGCCCAACTCTACCACCCACACACACACTTTCACACCTCGACGCCCCCTCCTCCCGCAACCCCCCAACCCCCCCACCTCATCCATCCAAACTAAACCACCTTTATGGCCATATTTCTGTAAAGTCCGCTGCCTTGATTTGCTTTGGCATTCCTGTCCCTATTCATCCAGTGGGGCTGTGAGCTGGAATAATTAGGAGAACGCCATAAGGCCCCTGCCTCCTGACAAGTGATCAACAAACAATGATTTATGAGGCCATCTTGTATCAGGGGATGACCATTGATTTAAACACACAAAGAAAACACACACATGCACGGACACACACACACACACACAACTTCTTGACACAAATGACCATACGCATAAATCAGATTCAATGTCTCTCCATTTTCAGGTGGCGTTGCTTTATGTTTTATGCTGACCTATCGTATTTATCATTCACTCTAATAAACACCAAAACTCATAAGCCCGAAACTTGATATGGACTTGACGAGTGATCAGACTGGGAATATTGTTTGCCGTTTAAAATCCCTTGAATGCTCGAACGAAGCTTCTGCAAATCAATTTTGTCGCTCTTTCGCTTCATAGATGCTGATTCCGCATATTTTCTCGCCGTTGTTTTAAGTATTGATTGTCACGGAGGCCTGGAAGAAACACGACGACAATGCAACGTCTGTGTCTCACCGTTCGCAATGAGTCTAGTATATCACTTCGGTCTGCCTGTTGTTGTGGTATGCCGAGGTGAGTTTTCTTGACAGACGACATGCATGCTGTGTTTTATTACCCCCGCCAGCTGCAGGGTCATTACACATTGCTCTTCCTGTGAAATCGTAGGATCATATTTCCATGTGTACTGGAAAGCGGCGGCTTCAGATACTGATTAATGAGTAATGAAATGGCTTTTAGTTATTACAGGATGAAAATATTAATACGAGAGATGCTGAGTGAGAAGAAGGGCGCCTTTATTATGTTACCAGTCCGTTCCATCATCTCATAGATCTGTCATAGGTTCACGGCGTCAAAGAGATTAAGAAGCCATATTAGTCATCAAACGCTAAGTGATCCTGTTTCTATTAGAATGGGCGCAGGCTGTCATCATCATATAAGACTCCTTTTAGCGCTCAATAAATCTACGTCTGCATTCATTTCGTGCTCATGATATGCAGCCCTTGGCAAAAATGTCCCAAATAGTTTATGGTCAATAACAAATACATTTAATTGATATTAATTCAATCATGTAGTGTTGTTAGGCGCAGCAGTGGGAAATGATTATTGTTTTCTACATGTATAAGACACATGTTAAGTGCCTTAGAGACATAAGACAATGTGGGGATGAACTTGGCATTATTGTCTTTCCTTACCACAGATTGATCGCCACTGCAGTCTGGTCGATATGTGTCTAAACATGACGTTAATAAGGTGACTGGACTGACTGTGTATCCGCAATACCACAGAGCATGATGATGCAGAAGTGTCCGTGTACTGTATGTGTGAGAGAGTTCACAAGTGTGAGAGATAGCCCCGAGGCCGAATGCCATCTCTCATCCGTCCTCCTCCTCCTCCTCCTTCTTCCCCGGTGTGGGGTGATATGAATGGGCACCATTATGGTCATTGCAATTACACTGCCGTTAGTGATTGTTGTTGGTCAGAGGCAGCAGATCAAAAGGAGTGGATCCATATTGATTAAGTGCCATTGTAAGGGAATGACCAAGTCGGGCTCTCACACATTGGCCGAACCAGCGCTCTGTATTCAGTGATTGACTCCTCCTCTGCTTTAACTTGCACCGTGGTGGTGGAATAATTGAGCATGCAGCATGAATCCAGTATTAGAGATTCATGTGCCTCACCCCACCTCTTCCTCTCCGCGCTCACTTCAGCCGGCGGATGATTGAAAGGCCTCTGGTGTCTTCCCTGCTCTACGTGGATAAGCAGTTGTCATAGGAAACATCAATACATGAATGGATAGACAGTTTTATCCATTGATTAAACACTGAGCGAATGCACGAGTACTCACCCTCGCGAAGACCGGCGCCCGTGCCAGTAACTGCCCCCCTCCTCCATTTTTGTGATTTAGGGCACATTTGCGCAATGATCTCTGAGTGCGGTGTCATTGCCTTACCTCGCCATATTTGCCAGAGCATAATCGATAACTTCATTTGAGCTCAGCTAGCTTGTGAATGGAGAGTCACGGCGGTGGGGAAAGCGATGTTCTATATTGTTGCATAAGGTCAGGCCCATGTTTCTCCTGCTCAGAGAATTGGTTCGGAAATAGCCCCATCAACATTGATGAAGCAATGACGAATGGGAATTATGGTTTGACAGGTCAAAAATTGCCACTTGGAAAATTCTAATCAATCACAATTTCCCTCGTTTTACAGTGTAAAGTCAACGTCATTGTGAGACTTTCCAGCAGTCTTAACGCTGGCATGCTGTGTGGTTTTTCATTTGATGAATTCTATCTGATTATACTCCAGGGCTTCCTTTCAAACACTGAAGATGATTTTCAGTGTTTTCACAGGGACAAATCCAGCAAAAACTCAATCTTGTGATTGTGTTGCTTATATTCACGCGACATTTAAAATTCTAATAATGCAAAGACAGAAGGACGTCGTTTGACTGACACATGGGTCTCCTGCACCGTCTGGTCAAATAGGACTCTTATTATGGTAGGGATCTCATTCAGATGGTCATTAGACAATCAAATGAGAATAATCTGCCTGGATCTCAATTACGAGGAAGCCAATTCTCCTGGTGCGCCCATGGCCTTTCAGAAAAGTACTGAGCCTTACCAGGTGTGTTGCTCTTACACTGATTGCTCATTTGTGCCCGGGAGATCTCACTATGTGTGAATGCCCTTTATGATGGCGGAGGGAAATGCCAGTAGGGAAAAGTATTGTGCATGAATATGGAGCGGAAAGGGTAAAACAAGCACAATTGTTTCCTGGATTTCATTCATGGCTTTCGTCATTTAGAGTCTCTCAGTAAACATTCAGTACTACACCATTCAGAATCTGTATTTGACTGAAAAAGTGTTATCTGCAGTGATGTTTGTTAGGTTTGATTTTTTTAATCATATAATATTATATAGTATATAATATAATATCATATAATTTCAGAGATAAGAAACAAGTAAAGGCTCCACAAAAATAACATTTTAAGTCTTGTGTGTGATTTATTCTGGCTTCATATGAGAGTGAAATCTAAGCTATTCCCTAGGCTAATTTATACAATGTAAAATGCCATAGGCTTGTGCTAAAAACATTAGCATGTTGTATTTGTGGGGAAAATGTGTCCAGCAAAACATGAATACTTTGTCTGTGAATGCTGTTAGTTATAGTGAACCCCATTTGTGTACTTGTGTTTGAAATTGTTGCTAATAAGCCATGTTTAATGTGTGTTTAATGTGTGTTTTGAATCAACTAATCTTTACAGCACTTCAACACCAACTAGTGTTTTGGAGGTGTAACTGCAGAGTGACATAGACACACCACTGCACAAGTATAAATGCTCACAACGGTGTAGGCCACGTGTGTAGGCCACGAGTGTAGGCCACGAGTGTAGGCTACGACGTAGACTCTGCTTAGAGCTGATGCAGAATTCCATCAGTATTCATTGTTCAGGAGGCTTTTACTGAAAGCTGAACTGTCTGCAGAGGTCTTTTCCTCTCTAAAAGAAATGGACCAGGTGATTAAAACCTGTAGGAACAATAGATAAAACAGTTTCACATTATAACTCAGTTTCTCTTCAATGCTGGGTCGTTGCCCAGCACCTGCTAATGTGTGTCCACTTTTTTTTTCTCTGATAACTTTCAGATCCAGACATTCAGGAGGTTTATACTGTGAGCTGAATTATCCGCAGAGGTCTCTTCCTCTCCAAAACAAATGGACCTGGTGATTTCAACTGGTAAAAACACTGAATAAAGCCATTACTGTAGAAACATTGCGGTGCAACATGGCAATCTCTGTAGCCGGCTCATTCAAAGGTAAGGAAAACGCAACAATTCTTATTTTCAGGAGATTATACACGAAAGAACACACTTATTAAATTATATTTTGCTAGTATATCCCCCTAAATCCCACACACTGGACCTTTAAGGGGTTTTTTCATATACACCAGCTACTAATCCAAAAGTAACTCCAATGCCCTCCAACAGTCTGAAGCACGTTGTTTTCAAGGGCATCCATTTGCTCGGTCTTAGGCCAAAACAGCAGTGGCCGTTGCCCTCAGCATTAACCCCCGCTGGCTCCTAGAGGTTAAAACCCCTCTCTTGATTTACAACAGCCAGTGGACACAGCAGCCATTAAAAAGATGTAAATTTGGGCTGTTTGTAGAGAGAGAGGTGCATGAACCCAGTGACGGACCACCCACTCTCTCTCCCTCAAACAACACTCTCCATGGCTGCAGCTCACAAATCAGGGGGGAGCTTTCATTTGGGGAAGGTCACGGACCTTTTTATCACCTCCTTAAGACACCCTTTGGAGCCATCTCTTATGTTGCACAACTGGATGCTGCACATCCCTTCCCGTGCACGGTTATTGGACATCAGCCTCAAACCCAATGAGAAATGGCTTTTGCGAAATGAAAAAGCCACAAAGACATATTTTTTAAAATCTGTCAAAGCACCTCTTTATATTTTAAGTTACATTAGGCAGCATCCTTTTCTCTTATATTGAAATTCTTTCATGTCACTAATCAACTCAGTGTTTACATTTAACCCTCAAACAGTGCACACACACAAGCTTTGAGCATCCTTGACATCTGCCTTTTGGCTCAAATGTGATGGATGGATTAAATGTCACCTATGCCCTGGGTGTTTCCGTCAGCCTCTGCATGGGCGTTGTTGTGTACGCGCTTGTGTTGTTTGTTTCCGTCAGATGTTAGTGTTGTGTCTGTCAGTCTTGCCTATGCCTTTACCTCTCTTGTCCCGACGTGCTCTGCTGCATCCTGCGGCATTTGGCACCCTCTCAAGTCCCCTCCTCCTTTGCAACACACACACACACACAGCCACACAAACACATCCACAATTAGCCAAGATAAGCTGGGATTCTGTGACTTCCTGCAGATCCCTCTTCAGATAAGGGAGAACAATTTAAAAGCCCTGCACAGACAGAGGCACGGGTATAAACGAGCCTCTCTGGAAGCCTCAGGAAAAGAAATACACATACAAAAGCCAAGGCTGCCAGGCTCCTGTCTGTCGACGCGATGATTGGCCTCAGCATCATCCTGTCATACTATATTACTTCTGGTTTTTTGCACACCTCAATAGCACTCTTTTCTGAAACTCATTTATCACATAGCAGGGGATGGACACCATCATATCACAGGGGATGTTTCTGAAAGTGTGACAACCTACTGTTTTGGAAAGGAGCAGACAGTGCTTATTTGAGTCTCTGCAGCAGAAATGATCTCTGTAGGATATAAAAGCCTATTGGAGGGTTTGACATGCATTCAGTTCTCACAAAACTCAGTATCTGTGATTTAGAATGACTGAAATTTGATCACATTGTTTGCTTAATGTAAACATTTTTTTCTTTAATCCTTCCTTTTTGACAACTCACCTTAGCTATACATGTTTCTGAGAAAATGGCCTGAAGCCTGCTTCATATCGGTCCTTGTAATGTAAATCTTGTAATCTGCTGATATCTGCGAGGGTCTGCGTTGAAAAGAAGTTGCGCAAGGAGAGCCACATTCTCACCTCCAACTTAGAATAAGTACATCTGTCATTAACATAATATAACATCACATGTCATACATCATATGTGTAATGTGACACATGTGAATAGCGTAGTATGCTACACATACTAGCACACTATGTTGTCACTGACAATTCGACTGACTTTTCAAATGGGACACAAACAGTTGTCTCCCAGGTGAAAGTCCAGTTCTGTTTGCAAAATGCCGTTGAACTTATGGCAAGATGTCGAGCAAAAACAACAAACTGAGGAGTTCTTCTTGCTGTTGTGAGGTTGCCATTTTCTTTTCTAATGTGCAATCTTTTTCTCCTTCCTCTTGATTTCTATGGTGGTTGGCAAACAATGTTTTGGTGTATTACTGTCACCAAATGGAACAGAGTGTGGATCCAGAAATGCGCCTGCATGGAACAGCAGACTGACATGGACCACCAGTTGTGGTATGAATGAAACCATGTGTGTATCGTCTTCTGTGCAACTGTTGTAAGTCTGCAGCTGTCATCAGATAGTCAATACAAAAAATATGTCGAGCCTTTGTGATGTTAGTATCTGCTATCAGTAAAAATGGAACTGAACTGGTCATTTTCTTCAAAGTTCTCTATCAAATCAGAACAGTAATTGTGGATTTGAATCATCTGCACAGGAAGCCTGGAAAATGTCGATGCTTGTTGTGAGCGAGGTTTGGTTTAAGGCAGCTATAATCAATATTGTAATGTATCCTCACACAACAGTTTGTATAATATCTTGGAAAAATGTACGTACAATCTTTGGAATGCTATCGAACAAATTAGTGCTTCCCGAATGACACTGCATATTACATATGTACGTATATTATACGTACTTAATGCAAAGTTATGTTGGTTTAGGCAAGTAAAGCTACATAGGTTTGGTTTAGGAAAAGAAAAATGGCTTAATGTTGTCATATTATGTGCTTAATGTAAAGATACGTAGGTTAGGTTAAGGAAAAGAAACACGTTATGCGCTGAACGTGGAGTTAGGTGTTTTACATAAAGTTAAATACTTAACATAAAGTTTCGTAGGATAGGATAAGAAAAAGGTACATGATTGGGCATTGTTACTTTGTGCACTCAGTGTAAAGTTATGTACTTAACGTAAAGTTACATAGGTTAGGTTTAAGGCTAGTTCACATTCCACGATTTTCACCGCGGTTTTGACGTCGCAGAGGATCTTGGCAGCCACATTGGGTCGGAGGTGAGTCGGCAGACAGTCTGCCACGATGAGTCCTCATGTGTGAAGAAGCCTATGAGCAAGTCGCCCCCTCGTCTGTGACTGGGACTGGATATCTGGCATGCTAGAAAACTGGAGAAGTGTGACACAACTGACAAAGAGCATCAGGCAATGAGAGGCGGGATACGTCCACGCAGGAGGACGGAAGAAATGTGAGGAGGACAAGCCGCAGGGTTGCCACTTGCCAGGTCTGTTTATTAGCCACGACTTTGGCCTTGTTTCTAAACGTCTCTAAGGGTTGTGTTTGGGGGAAAGTCTTTTCTGTTTGTTTGCTCTTTGTACTACTTCCTTCTTTACTGCCATCAGCGCATTGGTCACATGATTGCAGCCTTGTCGGTTATGTGGGTATGTATAACTGGTTCATGGTTATATGAATTATAAATTCTGGTGCATTATTTTTCGTAGGTATCTGTACAAACAGTGCATGAGAACAGCCTGAATGTTAGTGTATGAACAGTGGATCACATGACTACTTGCACATGAAGATGGTCACTCTTGCTGATGAACCCATAGAGAATTATCACCCAACTCTGGTTCCCCTGAACTCTGCTGAGCTTTACAGGGTCAGCTGTTTTCAGCACAGGAGCTCTAAAAACCCACTGTGTGCTACCTACCCAGGTACACCCACTTAACATAGTGAAGTATTTAACTGCTAAAGAGCTGGATCTTTTCCCAGGAACTAAAAGGAGAGTGAAGTGAATGAAATGATGATTTTACATGGGAGTTAAGGACCACATTCCCCTTTTTTTGGTGACTTCAGCATATTGTATTTTGTGTGTGGGTGTGTGTAGAAGTCCACACCTGAGATAATGGCTGCATGAGATAAAGCAATCAACTCATCTTTAAAAAAAAAAGAAAAAGAATTCAGTTAAGTACCTCTCTCTCTGAAGAACTTAAAGTAGCTCTGATTCCAGTGAAGAGGAGTCTGTCCCTGTAGTGTGCATATTACTGCATCTCATCTTGCTTATTGCTGCCTAGAGTGCTATGACAACAGAAGTGAGAATAGATTTAATCTCTGCAGCCCTGCTAATAATACTATGTTACTGGCTGAGCGCCGAAACACGCACAAAGGGCTAATCATCTCTAGTACTAAGCGTTTTCTTACACATACACATTTTCCCTGCAGTTCTCAGAACTGTCAGGAGTAAAGAGATAAAGAATGGGCAGAAAGGGAAAAAAAAAGTCAGCTGTGGTGTGAGAAGTGTCTGCCACCACGGCGTCATTAACACCCAGTGGTGCTGGAGTAAGGGAGGGAGAGCAGACGGGGCCTCCAAGCACTAGGAGCGAAATTGCAAACCCAAGGTTCCTGATACAACCTGTTATTATTTTTGACACAAGCCATTTACAATAGCTATGAAGGTGGCAATGGAAAATGTAATATTGATTGTATGCCCTCAAGGCTTTGCTCCCCTGACTTCTAAACGTCACACGTCTCACATATGTTGGATGTGATGATATGTTTCTCTTTTTTTATTTTGTTTTGTTTTCCCCACTTCCACAAATCCTATTCGCGGGGCTTTGTTGATAGTTTATTTGATGAGGTAATTACATTGGTAGATTGAGAGGCTAAGGTGATGTTTTGGGAGTCGGGAAAATAATAGAAAGCTGCATAACGACGCCAATGCAATATGATATTGGTCTGATGTGACAGGTGTTAATATACCCAATGGCAATCTGTATTTCATCTCTTTTTCATGAGGGTGCTTACTGAATTACTTCCAAATGACGTTTATGAAACATTAAGCGACTGTTGCGCCATGGGATAGCAGTGGCTCATTCCAGAATTACTAAGATGCACCCTAATGTACAGTACAAGGGCACACAGGGAGAAAAATGTAGTTTTTCTTGAACACAGACGTGTGATATCTTTGGACTCATCAAGCCGTGTTTGTACAGACTCCGAGCTTCAAACGTAGGCATAGGAAAGTAGAGGAAGCTATTAAGCGCCTGAAACACAGAGACTAACTAAACAAACTGCGGAACAACTGGGAAGATAGTTGGCCTTTGGAGTACCCCGTCTCTGTCTGTCTGTGACAGAAACCTGTCAAAACCAAAACAAACATGTTTAACAAGGCCCTCAAAGGAGCAGAGACAATCGTGCGAGCCTGTGTGAGTAGAAGCGGAAGTCTCAGTATCTGGGAAGATTGCAGGGGTTATCTGCCAATGTGTTAATTACACCAGGGCTTCTCTCACTGGTAAGTGTGACAACTTTCCGCTTGTTTCTAAAATGAATGCATGACCTGCGCAGCACCCCTCCATGTAGCAAACCACTGATTGCTGTGTTAAAAGCTATCTTTGTGAAAAGTGCTGTCTAAGAGCTCTTTTTCTCTGGTGGTAGGCGCTTTGGAACACGTCGTTATGGACTTACGTGATGATTTAAATGACCCCATAAAATTTCCCTAAAAAGAAAATATAGCAAGGGCGAAACCTTTGTGTTGTCAAGTGTTCTTCACATTTGATTTTCTACTTAGCTGTTTAAAATTCAGCTCTTTTAAAAGCATTACAAATGGTCAGTTAAACCTTTGATGGTGGCATTTAGAAGCTATATTATCCCCATTAATACATCGCACACGTTAGAGAGAGACGAACTGTTGCTTTCTCTGTCGCCACATTAGAACATGCAATGTTGAGTCAGTTGATGTTAGCACTGTCATTATTTGTCTGGCTAACAGCGCCTCTCATTCTCCTGTGTACAGTTAGACCGACATGGTTTTATCTCTGTCATCACATTAGGTTGAGTGGAGGAAAATCACTCTTAATGACACTGAGATTATTGGCTTTGTGTTTTGGTTTACCAGTAAATGCCGGCCATGCCAATGGGATTTCCCCGCATAAGCCTTCACTATCAGTTTACAATAACTGTTGCATTCTGCTGTTATCACCAAGGATATCAAAGCACAACACAACAAGTCTGTGCTGCTTCACTCTGTGACATTGTCGAGCACTAGCCCTGAAAAAGATATATCCTGTAATGGTGCACCGAGTGGTGTTTTTTTTAATCTTACTTTCACAGAACAACAACAAAAGCTGTTGACTGTTGACTAATTAGGCAACAATTACTTCCTGGCTTTAACTTCCTGTCGTACTCTGTAAGAAAGCCTCCCCACCTCCACTATGCCAAGTTTCATTTGCAAAAGTGCCCCAAGCAGATATGTGTTGTTAGCAGCTTTGTTACCATAAACAAATGCTTCCAGTTGTGCAGCATTGCTGTTGATATATCCTAAATCAATTAACTAGCACAGCTGCATACCTATAGACGACACACTTTCAAGAACATTCCTCAAAATCAAACACAAGGGACATGAATCTGGCGAAAGAACTGTGAAAGCTGTTGACTAAGTGTTAGCAAGCAGTGGCTTCCAGGTGTCAAAATGTAAACGAGATGCTTTTAACCTACAACCTACGCTGACCTGACAGTTCCTGTCACTACTTCCAACCAGTGGTAGCTGGAGTAACAGCAAAGCATAAATGAGTAACTATGAAATATGGAAAACTACCAGTGGAGCCATGCTCTGAGATTCTAAAGCTATCAAGTGAGGAAACTAGCTTGCATGCTTAAATCGTACTTGCATAAAATAATGGGATGTAGCTACAGTGACATCACCCATTGGCTTGTGGATTACATTTTGAAGCCTCGAGTTTGGCATTTTGGCCGTTGCTATCTTGGATTTTTGGAGCAGGAAGTGATCAAATGTGGAGGAGAGGGTGGATCTGATGACCCTTGCAGACAGCCTGTCAGTCAAAGCAGCCACACCCTTAGCTATGCGTAACTTTAAGCCTTAATGATATTCAAATGGCTACTTATGTGAAAATTCACCTCCATACTGTTGTCAACAATTGCTAATTAGTTTGAGAGACCAAACCCATTTTTTGTACCAGGCTGTAAACATGTTTATTTCTGCTGTTAAGCTGGGCATTTTAACATGGGGGTCAATGGGGATTTACTGGCTTCTGGAGCCAGCCTCAAGTGGTCATAAGAGGAACTGCAGTTTTTGGCACTTCCATGTTGGCTTCATTTTTCAGCCCTGGATGTTGGGAGAAACATATCTTCAGTGACTAGGGTGTCTACAACACAAGTAGCATAGAAACAGCAATAGTTGCCACCCACCCCCTCAGGGCCCGGACTCATGCTGCATGTTTTGCATACTGAAATCTATTGCTGTCAATGCAGACACATGGCAGGTGCTCAAAAGCACGAGCAACAATGTTGCATGCACGCAAGCATTCCCAAGCGCTCCTGAGCACCTATGTTTTAGGACACGATAGCTGCACCCTGAGATACACATAGTTAAACTTTTAGAATGCACACCACATGTTATGTGATGAGGAGAAAGTAAGTAAATATCAGTCTATGGTGAATATGAAAGAGAAGTTCATTATTGCAGCGCAGGGTTACCCTGAGCTTTCGAATCTGTCTTAGGGACAATTTTTAATACACACTTAAAAAACAATGCCTAAAGAAGATCAGCCCGGAATTCTATTTCTGTTAAGTATGTTATGATACGCTGCTGGTTATGCTAGCTTAGCAACATCAAGCACAACCTGCCTCTGAACCCTTGAAAAGTGGCACATGAGTAGAGCACCCAGTTCTCAACCGCACTTATACAAGCAGTAAAAGACGAGGAAAGTATGTCAGCCCTCAAGGCCCTGATGCACCAAGGCAATGGTTGGCTTTTGGTCAGTATTTGGCCAACAATCAGGGTTTGTTGCTCTAGTTGGTGCGAGCCCCACACTGTTGCCCCTTGTTGGCCCCTATTGGCTTTTTATTTAGCTGATTCAGCATGTTGAATCAGCATCAGGGACAGTGGAGCCCATCAGTGAATGAAATTACTCTAATTGCCAGTTCAGCTCAGCACACAAGAAGAGAAACAGAAATGAGGAAAGTAAACAAAAGGCGAAAGTCTAGAGAGAGTGAGACCAAAACTAACTTGTACCTTAAGGTAAGATTATTTTTCTTTAGCCATTGAGCTCTTCAGCTGAAAAGTTTCATGGTGGTTTGTGTTATTGCTCACTGGTAAATATGCTTTGCTCTGTCAACATTGCATTGTGTTGCTAATGTGCTAACTGGATAACTAGCATCAAGACAGTCTTCCGGTTTCCCTTTTTGAGTGATGATTACAGACAATCTCCGTCTACTGGTGTGGAGAGTTATTTCCTCTCACGCAGGCACAGATTGTACGTTGTCGTCGGCTGTAGTCTTTTTGGTGTGTTCATGTGCAACTTTTTGCTTGAGACACGGTGACGTCAGGTGACACAGCAGGAAGCCTTCACAGCCACCAGTAATCTGAGGTCGCATTTGTGTGTCTGGACCATTAGGCCAGATATGTTAATCGACTTTTAACTTAGGCAGCCTTGTTTTTAGTTTAGTTTCATTTCGTTATGTTCAGTGAATTTTTCGTTAGTTATAGAGGCGTAGTTTGTTGCATGTGTGAAAAATACTCAGCAGCGATGTAAAGTAAACATAATGAACTGTGTTTGACATGCCACATCATTGTTTGATGGCTGTTATAACCATTTAATAGCTAAATCAAAGTACACCAACAAAGTTGCACTCTAATTTCAGTACACTTCAGCAATGACGACGTGATAATTAGAAGCCAGTGTAAACTGTGCCTTAGATCTGTAATTCTTGGGATGCTTAAAAAGGATCGATTAAATTCATAGATTATTTAATGCCCCTTTAAAGCGACTGAACCCTTGCAAGGGCACACATATGATTTATGCGGCTCTCTAAAATGAGGATGACTGTCTGTAGGGAAGGGATGGCTGTTAAATATTGGAAGAACTGTTTGAAGCATTGCTGAATATTAAGAGTTCTAGGGCTTTCATGTGGCTGGGTTGATGTGAAGTTCAGCCCCTATTCTCTCTAGTATCTCTGTCCTCATCAGTGTCTCCACTGTCACAGATGATGTCTGTTTCACGGACACAGAGAATCACATTTGCGCCGAGGCTTCCCATGGCGAGTGGGCCAAGAAGTTTTGATGAAAACTCGAGAAAGGCTGTGAAAGAAGAGAAGATCAAATCAGCAGCTCTATCGGCCCTCGTAAGTGCTGATCCCCCCTGAGAGAGCTTGTGGGATCACAATACTTCCCATAAAACAGCGGGAGCCCGGCCAGCCGTCTGAAAAGGACCTGCCTCTCACTGGAGTGAGGGAGTACTGAACTGGAGAAGGGAAAGAGTGGAGGGAAAAGAAAGGTTTCTCGTATACGCAGGTTGAATGAGGGTTTTAGTGGTCAAACCTATAGAAATGGCGCAGGAATGGTGGAGTGGGAGGTGGTATGTGGGGATTGAAGAAGAAGGGGGGCTTGTTGGTCATTATATGAAGCCTAAGTACAACACCAGCCCCTCATTCTCCCACTCCTGAAGGTTCATGTCCCTGCTGTGTTTACCACAGGCCCCCTATGGATTCTCTTAAATCAGACAGGAATAAGAGGCAGGACTGTGTACTCCCACTGCCTCGCATTTACCTGAGGCTTACCCTTTTGACCTCAACTCTGCATGCCTCTCAAAGGAACAAATTATATTCCTGATTAAGTTTGTACGTCTTTATCATAAAATGTTATATAAAAATGTTGACTAATTTGGGAGAAAAAAAAGCTGTTTATATGCTTCTTTTTTTTTCTGTGTATTACAAGGTTTCGTAAATTGCCCTACCAGAGGTGGGATATTTACCAGGCCGTTTCACTGCACATTTTTACTGCCTCTCTCTAAGCAGTGTGTGTTTGGTTTTTTTAAAGAATGTAGTTACGGGCAAGAGGTAATTCCCCGCTCGTTCCCTGCAGTGAGATAAAAACATCAGGTAAAAACATTGTCGCACAATGCAGTATTCTGAAACTTGCACTTAAAACCCAGAACTAAATGGGGAAAATGACTGAGCAAATGAATCATTTCAAGTTGTCTAGCCATTACCTGGTTGAAAGGACATATGAGTATGAATGCATGGAATAAATATGTCGCTGCTTTATGAAGTGTGAAATGGACCGATGCAAAGGCTCTCCCTGTGTTGCTCTGTCTGTTGCTCATTGTGGAGGTGACTCCACATTTATGGGCATTCACACCCCCGAATCTCACAGCTTGGAAACCTAAATTTATGGGTCCACCGGCACTTAAGTTTTTACTAGTAAAGAATATTTCAGTAGTTGGTTCATTCTGATAAATTGTTATTTAGCCAGCTCCTTGGGGTTAAAGCAGTACCAAAACGCTATTTCCATCCAGATGATGGAATGGGATAATGATGAACACATTAACGAAGTGGCTGGGTTATTTACAGGGTCTATGCCTGTGACCATGGGTTGCAATTAGAATAGTTCACACACACACAACCCTGAGTCCTAATGACCTAACAATCCCAGACACTTACCAAAAATTGCTCATTATCTGTGTAGTTGACTGTGTTTGTCATCAGTCTGCTCTGAGTAATGCCTCCTGTGGAAGGATACAGTAAATACTAATTAATGAGTAACAGAAAATGTTCGATTTTATATGCTACAATACTAATTAATGAGCACTAGAAGTCCTGCATTTGTTGTTTCCTGTGCGAAGAATGTCATAAAAGCACCTACTCAGGTGTGTGTTTGTGTGTGTGCTTTGTTATTCCCCTGCTGAAATTTACACCATCATGCTTGGTGCATCAGAACTTTGCACATTTACTTTTTTTCACCTAAACACTAGAATACATGTTCACATTGTAGGTCTCTGCAAACTACACATATGTAGGTAACATTTGTTATCTATAGCAGTGGTTCCCAACTGGTGGGTCATGGTCCAAAAGTGGGTCGCTGGTCCATTTTGAATGGATTGCAAGTGACTCACTGACATATCAAATTTGTAAAATACACACTTTATTTTGAAGTTCAGGGAATTTCCAGCACAGAGCTTTTATTTTGAAATGCTTTTTCCTGCTGTAGAGTGAGTGACTAATGGACAGCTACTTGACAGAGACAGCAAACTAGCTCTATGACGCTGAAGGAGAAATCTGGACTCTGTGGTTTGACAAGCTGGGAACCACTGATCTATAGTATATACTGAAACATAACATTTTAACAATGCTGTGGTTAATGTGTGGGTATGTTGTTAGGCACAAAATCACTCAGTTATGGTTAGGAAAAAGATTATGTTTTGCTTAAAAATACCCACATAATCATCACTGGAGATGCTGCAGTGTGTCAAAATGTGAAAACCATCTGGTTTGGCGGCACAAACAGCACTGGAAACATGATGTTTTGCTAATGAAAACTGGTTTTATTGTTTGATAATCTCATAAGACCCATTTCCACCAAACACTTTTTGTATGCTACCTGTGGAACCAAAAGTAACCCTTCAGACATGGTACCTAGACCCTCGGTCCGTGTAGCGTTTCCACCGCAAACAGTACTCTTAAATGTGGGCGGGCACTCACTGTATTTCCTCATCACCGGTGACACAGAGGAAAGTATGCACCTCATTTGTCGTCCACAGGACGAAGCTGCACGCCGACGTTTTCAGAACAAAATAGATGGCCTGTTTAAAAACAGCAGGTTTGTGCATTTAATCCTTCTCAAGGGGAGCTCGCTCCATTGTGTTTGATAACATTGTTGAACTTGACTTGCTTTAATATTGAATTAAAGCCAAGTCCTTTCGAGTCATCTGTCTCAAGTCAGTCAAGTCTTAAACCATGAATTCAAAGTCCAGTCGAGTCTTTTATCAGCGTTAACCAAGCAAGTCTCAAGTCATCATATTTGCCACTCAAGTCTGACTCAAGTCAAGTCATGTGACTCGAGTCCCCCATCCCTGATTACAAGTAAACTTTTCACCTTAAAAGATGCCAGCAGTCTGTATAGTGAATTAAATGATATTTTTCTCAGTCTACAACAGTCTAACATCCTTTCATTTTATAGTTATAGTTCACTAACATATGTAAGACTTGCCACAGTATGAACAGTGGGTATGGTACAGAGCGGTTCCATTGGTACCATCCACAACTTTTCACAGTGGAAACAGAAAAAATGCATACTGAACTGAACTTAATTGTACCAGACTGCTTGATGGAAACGGGGCTAAACAGTGGTTTGCATTTTGGCAGCAGTCGCACCAATGTGGTTATGTTTAGGCACAATAAATACTTTGGTTATGGTTAGGGAAAGATCATGTTTGGCTTAAAATACCCACACAATCACAGCTGAAAATGCTGCAATGTGGCACTAAAAAACACCCAGATTTGGTGGCACAAGTGGCACAGGAAACACCACAATGTGTCACAAAAACCCCCCATTAAAGTCTGGTGACACAAACACCACTTGAAACACCACAATGTTTGCTAATAAACAACTGGTTTAGTCGTTTGTTGGTCTCAAACAGTGGTTTCCATTGGCCTGCATCTTGCATCCATCACGCCTGGCACGCCATCCACCATCTGCTGCACCTCACAATGACAAAGTCAGCTCATGTGCATGTAACCAGAACAGATACTATACATATTAAATGGACAAATGTAACATATCCATGCTTTGCATAAATGTACAATGCTAAGATGTTCTTCTGGCAAACGGTGTGAATCTTCACACACTTTTTGATTATCTTGACGTTATACTTTTAGTTTGTTTTTGTTGTGCTGTCAGTTGTTTTCCGAGCCTTAGCATTTGTCCAGTTGTTATACCCCATTAAGAGCATGGTTGCCAAAGGCCAGGACCCTGTGTCCATTGATTGTGCAGGATCAAGTCACATCATGGCTGACCTTTGATCCCAGAGTCCACTCTGGCTCTCGGCCTTAGTGTGCAGCTGTGGTGAGAGTTGGCATTCCTCCCCTGTAGGTCAGGACACCATTAGCCTTGACTGTAAAGAATGCAGCACCATTTGTACTGACCACGGCACTGACAACAACAATCTACATGAGAAACAAGTGACCTCTTTCTGTTTTTTTACTAAGTGGCCAAGCTTCAGTGGTCTGGAAAAATGTCATTTTCCTTCATTCCCCCACCAGTTAAATTTTCCCTTATTAATCATAAAAGCGGTGTTGTGCATTTTATATTTCAATTTATGAAACTGATAAATTGCAGCAGAACCATTAAATGTCAAACAATGTGCATCTTTATGAATGTAAATACATCATTCATGGTAAATTTACATGATGAATGATTCTTGGAGTCTCAGAAAGACTAAGGATCTCAGTTGTTGCACTATGTAATGGGATTTTAATGGCTCTGATAGCCAAAACACATGTCCAAACTAAGCTGCCGCATGTAGGTTCAAGCCTGGTCAGTGTGACCAACACACATATGGCACCCTTCCTCCACATCATCTGAATCTTACTCTCTGGAGTTGGGCTGCAGTCCAAACCCTTTTTATCTAGGCTCCCATCTTTCTCTGTCTTTTCTCCAGTCCTTTTTTTCTCTGTTTACTTCTAACTTCCTCAGTCTTCGCCTCGTGTTGGATGCACAGAGCTAGACTGGTACACTGCTGTTTTCGCCGAGTTCTTATGACTGGTGGTGAAAAGACGAGAGACATCTTTAAGCCTTTGGGGACCCCGCAGCCACAAGTGTCTGCAGGGCTGTCTATGCTGGAGTCTGTTTTGTTAGAGTCTGGGAAAGAGAAAGACCTCATGGTTCCTCCAACCCTTTGAAATGCTGTTTTTGTGATCGATTCGCAGACCAATTGAGTAAACCCAGAGGAGCAAACCCCTGCTCATATGCTCCAGGGAAACTCGTAGTTTTTGAAGCCGATGGTATTTGCGTTTTATGCAGGCAAACTGTGAAACGTGTTGATTTGTCCTGGGCATCCATTGCTCCACAGGCTTCGAGATGAAGACGTTTGCTCGCTCTGAACTCCTTGCCAATTTGTCTCACTGAGGGACAGGCAGTCTGACTGTTTTCCCTCTTGTCTTCCTCACCAATCCTCTATCTAAACTCGCCCACTAGCCCTCCACTCCTCCACCCCTCTTAGCTCCCTCCTTCATTTTTCCCTTCATCTTCTTGTAAACTTCCAACTACCTTCACTTTTTCTTCCCTCCCTTTCAAACTTGTTCTGCATACACTTCTAACCCTCCAAGTAAAGTGTTGCTTCTTGCACAAATTTATCAGGCCTGACGCCGAAAACTTGGACCCCCTTTGCTATCAATGTCTAATGCTTGTTCCCGTCTTACCAGTGCAGATGGTTGTCAGACGCTGCAATCCCAAACACTGTGTTCAGCCGGGGTATGTCTTTGATCTCTTTTGACTAATAGTAATGGCTTGTTTTTGTCTGGGGGGGATCTTGGCGAGCTGTGTCAAACAGAGATTTCATCAGGGCAGGCGATGTGTCTTTTTTTCTCGTATTGTTTTACATACAGAAACTGGCTTAGCTGAGTGCTGAGAGGAAGAACACTGTAGAGACAGTGACAAGATGCATGACCACTTTTTGGAGCTTATCAGTGATCAATGTTTGAGCTGCTAATCCCCTGTGCACTTACAACACTCATATCTCAGTGGCTGACTTCATGCATACACACAAGCCGGAGAACACACTTGTAGTTAGCGAGGGAGGGAGTGGGTAGACGGAGTGCAGTTAACCGTATACTCTCTACTAGAGCGAAACTTAAAAAAAAAGTGTTAAAATGTTTTATGTATTTTTCCACTTTTTGAAAGTTGATCACACATTTTACTGCCGTTTGGAGCGCGGGAGTTGCACACTACGCTGACTTTGCCGCTGGCTCTTCCAAGCCATGAAAGCGAATGCACCTGTGATAAATACTGCCTGCTATTATCACTCATTGAATCAATTAATTAAATCTTCCTAAAACATTTATGCCACTCGTTACCGCACCGATCCCAGAACGGGGAGATGGATTACAGGTGCTTCCTGTAGGCAGAAGAAAAAAAAATAAGACTGATTAAAGAGGGATGTGAGGTGTTTTCTTCCAGCCCTCCGCCCCTCCTCCTGGAGGCTGCCACACCAGTTTGTTCGTACACTTGACCGACACTTTTCCAGCCCTAAAAGAAGCCACAGAGGGGCATTCCCCTGCACAACCCTCTCTGCAAGCCAATGTGAGATGATAGTGTGGGGTGCGGTGAAAAAAAATAAATAACTCATGCTAAGTTATTTCTCCATGAAGGGAGCGGAGAGACAGCTGACGGGGACATGTTTAGACAGTTGCGCTCGGGCAGGGCATTCCTCACCCTGTACCAACGCACTCACACACACACACATGCACACACACATCCACACTCGTCCTGTAGTCCTCTTGGATACCACCACACATTTAAACAAATATACAGACACAAAATATGGGGCAGGGTTCTTGACTCATCCATTACCCCCCACAAACATGTGCGCACACACATACTGAGTGACATTCCATTTCCTCTGCCAACATGCCAAGGCTCTCAGCTTTGCACACACACACACACACACACACATACACATACACACATTAAGACCAACATACAAACACATGTGAGCTTGATTAGAAAGCTGTGGTTGGTTGACAAATGGCACTGTGTTCATATTTTGCCTCTGGCATGGCGGTGGTAATGATTCCATAATTGTCCTGAGCGCTCAACACTCACTTCCAATCAGCATCCAGGACAGCTCTGCAGCTGGCTACCCACGCCTCTGGAACCTGTAAAGACACACTCTTTACACTCGCACACGCTCGCACAAACAAAAAGATTCAGTTGCAACTGTGGTTAATACGAGTCACGAGAAGTATGCCGTTCATTTTAGCACGTTGGTAGCTCCCATCTTTTGCTCTGGCATTTGCTATGTGATCCTATCTGTTATTACACCTAGAAGTATGTCAGCGAGGGTGAGATGGGTCTGATACATCGAAAAAGGCAGCTGTGAGCCATTGCAGGCATGCCTGTAGACTCGGTTAGAATAGCTGGGAGAGATAGGGATCAGTGAAGTTCTCTGTGTTTATGCTGGTAACATATGATTCCCACTTTGGCACATTTGAGCATACAATCAAGGAAATTAACATTGACGATGTTATCCTTGGAAAAGACTTGCATTTCAGAGTGCTGTGGGCCTGAATGTGGGCGCTCTCTATAGCTGTTGCATGTGCTGAACATCCATAACTCACATGTTACATGTACCATCCGTTCCACATGCATGGCAAGGACCTTATCTGGGTCACAGTGTGGAGACTGGTGCAGAATCTCTCTCTCTGCCTCACTCTTTGCACTTAGAGGGGAGAAAAAAAAAGATTCAAACAAGCAATCCATTTGCCATGATATCACCCGACACTTGCTAGGGCAAAACATCTTGTCCGAATCATAGGGCTATTACTTTGTATAGTGGGGTTAGAGATTCTCTGAGAGAGATTCATCCCTGTACCCCATGCAGACTTTAATTAGTGATGAATTAAGCCTCTGGTCTCTGCTTGCTGGAACATGGTCTCTCTTGAAGGTTAGCTCTGCTCGAATACTTTAGGACTGACCTCTCTGAAAGGCTGCCAAGAATGTCAGAAATCCTAGTTGCGTGGGAGCGCCTTGCCGAGTTCCTCCTGGGTTGGTTGGTTGCCTCCTCTGCTCTGTGTTTCTGCTATTAGCAGTGCCCTCTGCAGGATGCCTGGACCGCATGTGATGATGTAAGCACATTTCTCCTGTGCTGTGCAACTGCCTGTGGCTATGAAGCGATGCAGGGCAGACGGTCTTTTAACTCTCTCTCGCTCACTCTCGTCTCCTTTTCCCTCTCGCTGCAAATACACAACCGCTGATTGCTCTGATCTTTATAAGGTTAAGAGACATAAAAGCAACATCAGGTGTTGTCACTGTGAAAGCTGATACATCTATAAAACACTGCTCACTTAAGAGGGGGTATTTACCCTGCTGGATGCACTAGAAATGTGCATAATCACTTGTCATTTGTTGTGGGGGAGGATATGACATCATCGCCAGCTAAAAATGGTTTGTTACAGAAAGACCAGTCCAACCAGCCTGTATCCATGTGTTATTGTGGCTCTAGGAGTAGAAAGCCGGCCCACAGTGAGCCAGCTGACAGCACATGCCACAGTGATACTGAATGTACAGATTCTCTGCCTGTGTGTGAATACAAAATATGTCACTGACACTGAATGCAAAGCAGATATGTGGAGGGTAATCCAGACTGTTCCTCGTGTGTGTGTGTGTGTGTGTGTGTGTGTGTGTGTGTGTGTGTGTGTGTGTGTGTGTGTGTGTGTGTGTGTGTGTGTGTGTGAGTGTGACAGATGATGGTGTGGGCTGGTTAGCTGGTCTATCTACAGCACACTGCTTAGTAAAGCCCTCAAGGTCTGGTTGGTTCAGAGGAGGTCTATATAAGGCTGCTTAGGAAGGCCTTCAGGGTCCTCTATGTTAATTAACTAATTACTTTGTTAATTGGACACATTCGATGTGCCTCCCCCCCCCCACAGCCAACCTCTCCTTCGCTATCTGTTCTGAAGCGTGGTAGCAGCGTTTGACAAATCAACACAGTGAGTTCCCCCTCAAAGCCAGTCTCCTCTGAACGAGTCAGATTGGAGTTATTTTAAAATTAAAAACATCCGTGACACCAACAAATGCTTTCCCCATCCTGCTCACTGATAGGCAGTCATGCCTCGATGTCCAAATTTTAGTCAATGATTTGAGTCACAGTATCAGCTGTAATTGAAAGTTTTCAAGGTGGGAATTTCATGCTGTTATGCCGCTTTGCCATTTTGTGTGAAAGGTATGATTGTGAGATAGGGGGCCTCCAATGTCTTACAACCAGCATTGGAGGAAGTAACAGCACTGAAACGACATCTGTATCAAAGGGACAGCTGTCAGGATAGGATCATGGGCGGCAACAGTGTGAAATTTTGACAATGTGTTATGTGCGACTCACCACAGGAGACTTAAAAAAAGTAGCTGATAGCAGTTAGCAGCTAACTCGAAGAAGAACAGTGGCTGAAAATGCCTACAAATCGGGAAAACAATGAAGCTCCCTCAAAGCAGAGGGCTCCCTCAAAGCAGAGGGCGAGATCAGCCGCCATATAATATATAACATATAACATTGTGCCGTTTCCACTAAGCAGTCCGGTTTTGAGGCTTATGTAACCACTGTTCATACCATGGAGAGTTTTACATATATAAGTAAACTGTAACTATAAAATGAAAGGAGGTTTTGCTGCCTCTAGCAGCAGTTGGAGTCTGAGGAAAAAAATAACTTGATTCACTGGGCCGACTGCCGGCAACTTGAAATGTTTATGTGTAATGTTGCTCAATGCATGAGATGACAATGTAAACCCATCAGCACACCTTAAATTTCAGTATGACAACTTCAACGTTAATTTAGTTTTTATTGTCTCTCTTGGATGACATACATCCCAATCCTCACTCGGAGGAAACAAATAGCGTCATGGAGTGTAGTTCCTGTGGGCTCCAGCAACTCTAAACCCCTGAGCTTGTCTTAGAAGGACTAAATGCACAAACCTGCTATTTTTAGATATCCCATGGAGAGAGACTGTCACTGCAGCCTGTTTGATTTTGCTCTGAAAATGCCTGCATGTCTGTGGACGATAAACAAGGGGCAGACTACCATCTGTGTCACTGGTAATGAGGAAATACAGTGAGTGCTGGACAGTGCAGTGAGTGACAACAACCCCGCCCATTCAAGAATACTGTTTGTGGCGAAACGTTAGGGTCTAGGTACCATGTCTGAAGGGTTACTTTTGGTTCCAAAGGTACCATACGGAAAATGTTTGGTGGACACCGGCCTTTATTTGTCGCACCAGAGGCAGACACTGTTGTTTTATATGTAGGCTATGTCCGTGTTTGGTTCTCTATAAAAAAGCAAAGCCAGCCGAAACGAGGGACTTAATAGCAGCCCTGTATCGCGATCCCTGTGCAAAAGGGCTGCTGTCCCAGTCTCAAGTAAAAGGATTGGTAGTTTACACCTTTCACTGCCTATTCAAGGCAGGAATATCACACCATTATTCTGCCTCGCCATTCTGTATAAAAGGTACAATCGTAGACAGGGTTGTCTCACCTTTAAGCCGCTAGCGGAGGTAGTAACACTGTCTAATTCATGTTTGTGTAAAAGGGACACTTGGCAGGATTGGACAGGTGTAACATTTTGACGAGTGTTATGGGGGCAATCCACCTGCAGGAGATTTTAAAGAAGTAAGTAGCAGTTAGCAGCTAACTCAGAGAAGAAGTGACCACAAACTGCGGAGACAGTGAGGTCCGCACTCTCTGGGCAGAGGGCAAGATCAGCTGCCATATAACAGGGCAAGTAAAATGCAAGCACTGCCCGACATGTATCTGATATGTCACTGGTTACCGACTGGTGGGTCGCGGTCCAAAAGTGGGTCGCGGGTCCATTCTGAGGGGATTGCAAGTGCCACTTCATGTTTGTAAAAATCATGTTTGTAAAAAAACACATTTCATTTGTAAGTACAAAGAATTTCTGCCACAGAGCTTTTATTTTGAAATGCCATTTCCTGCTTGACAGAGGCAGCAAACTAGCTTGATGACACGGACAAACGCAAGTACGATGCTGAATGTATTAAACTCTGTGGACCTTGAACTAACGACTAAGGAGAAATCTGGACCCAGTGGCTGGATCAGTTGGGAACCACTGTTATATGTCACACTAGAGGCAGACAACTAGACGTGTGTTACACGTCATGCCCGTCACATCTGTTTTGCTTCTAGAACGCCAACATACTAAAATTAAAAATTATGCTGCCGTTGTTTGGTTCTCTGTAGCAAAATAGCAAAGCTGGCACAGTGAAGAGACTGTGTAGCGGGCCTATGGCGGGATCTCTGTGTAAAAAGGCCTCGTGTCTCAGTCTCAAGTGAAAGGATTGGTAGTTGCCTCCCAGAGTAGGTAGGGGGGTGTTTGATTTCCCAGACACAGATTAAGCTTAGTTGAGGAGTAATATGTTATCTTCAGTGGAGGCTCTCAATCACAGAGAATATAGGCCAGGATTGAGTTTAATCTGTGCTTAACCTGTGGTCAGTTTTATGGTCAGTATGCTTTTTAGTTGTTCACATCTGTGTATGACTTCACCACTAAGGTTTGGTGATGTTTATTAGATGTTTGTTTGGATTGTTAAATAGATTAACAGCGAACCTTTAATTACACGTGTACTGTGGGCTTGCGATGGAAGTGATAGTGGGTATTTTTTTCACCTGTTAATAGGTGAGAGGATCTTGGTGTGTCTGAGTGTGTGTGTGTGTGTGTGTGTGTGTGTGTGTGTGTGTGTGTGTGTGTGTGTGTGTGTGACCACTTTGAGCGTCTCAGATATCTTCTCTCCCTTTAGCCTGCTTTTTTTTTTCTTTCGCTCTTTTCTTCCCCTCTCACTTCCATTACTTTCCCCTTCCCATTTCTCACCTCTTCCTCATATCTTTCCAATTTATTTTGTCAGCTCTCTCTCCTTTCCCATTTCTACTTCTCTTCCCACTCTTCCTTCACTCCTGCTTCTCCCTCCCTCCCTCTCCCCTTTTTTCTTTTCTTCCTACGACCCCCTCCCTTCCACTCCCACTCCCCCTTCCCCTCTCACCCTCCTTTGGAACAGGGAGTTCTGGGTTGGGCGACAGCAGCAGCTGCAGAAGGAGCAGCTGCTCTATGTGTGTGTGTGTGTGTGTGTGTGTGTGTGTGTGTGTGTGTGTGTGTGTGTGTGTGTGTGTGTGTGTGTGCATGTGTGTGTGTACATGCCACAGCTTGTCCCCTCCACCAGGCTGCTTGGGCAGGGTTGGTCCCAGCAGGGTACCACAACCCTGCCAACACCCCACCAACCAGGCAGGCGCATGTGTGCTGATACTCACAACTCACGCGCACGCACGTGCACACACACCACTTCCAGACATAAGAACCATATGCACTGCCATACACAAGACAATTTCACACACACATTCATATTCAAATACACTCCCATTCAATGAGAAAACCAGTGAATCATTCAGTTATGAGCCTCAGCGAAATGTATGGAAATATACGCTCACAACTTCTGTGAGTCATCCATCCCCTTATGGAGTTTGTGACAGACAGAACGCAATTTAGAAATATTCTGTGTACGATGTAAAGGGATGAGGAATGAGGCAGGTGTTTTCTATGAAAAAAAAAGGAAAAATCGGCAGTTTATAACCACACACTCTGGAGTCCTTTCACACTGCAGGCTCCAAGGTTTAGTGCCCAGGGCAATGTTAAGCTGAACTCTCTGTGTCTGAAGGTGAAGGGGGATCATCAAATTTCATAGTCAATGGATAGTCCTTAGAGGCTTTCATCCTGTACAGAGGCGATTTCCACTCGCCCTCCCTGCATGAGTACTCCCCCTATCCCCTCTTTCTCTCTCACACACACACACCATCATCATATTATAGGCATTTTAAAGCATTCTCAAGTTGCTGTTGTCTTTGTTTGGCTGCTCTAATGAGAGATAGGCCTGAGGCGGTGATTTTTCACAGGTAAACAAACAAAGCTATAGGCTAATGTTTGCTTTAGATGGCCGCTATGCTGCCTGTATAAGGGGCCTGCTCGGATATGACTTCAACGGGGGAGAGGGAAGGTATGAAAAGCCGGAGAAAAATAAAGCCGGGCAGGAAGGAAGAAAGAAATTAATGACAGCGAGAGACACAGACAGACAGGGAGAAGGGTAGCGAGAAGAGAGAGATTGGTGCTATCATCCAGTTAGCGGCTGGTGCTGAGGGAATACTGTCCTGTCATCGGAGCCAGCCATGCAGAAGGGGAAGCAAGCTCTTCTATTGCACCTTGGCGTCTGTCTGCGTCTGTGCAGCACCGTCTTATTGCCTTGTCGCCGCTTACTTCGTCTGACCACGCTTCCCCACACTCCCAGCACCCTCTGCCTGTTTTTTTTTTCTTTTTTTCACTCCCTTCTCACTCTTTTCATTTATCCCATATATCTGTTCTCTTTTCCGATTTCCTACCCTATGTGAGGAACATCCATCTCTCGCTCCTCCACTTCATTTATTTTTTCCCCCCTTTCCCTCTCCTCGAAAACCTCAACCTCACATACCCGAGTTAATTTCCCCGACTTTCTCTCTCCTCCTCGTCATGCTCCAACGCTCATGTGGGAACTCCGGTATTATGCCTGTGGTGTTGTGGCCTTGGCCTGGGGGTCAGTTCTTAGGCCCAGAGGGGTGCTGCTCCTCCTGCCTCTGCAAACTGGGGGTACTGGGCAGTGTGCTGGGCTGGAAGGATGAACAGCTGGAGGGTTGGAGGCCAGTGGGGGCCGGCAGAGGCCACAGAGGTCACAGCCATTGAAAACCTTGGCTCCCGGCTCAAAGGTACGGGGTGAAAGAGGATCATGCTTCTGGAGCAGAAAAAGAGCTCTTGTTTCCCCGCGGTTCACAAAGGACACAGCCATGCAGCCAGCCAAGCGGGCTCTCTCCCAAACAACAAGCCCATCGTTCTCTTGTCATGTGATTACATTTTCTGTGTTTCTATGCAACAGGAATTATTACATTTGTGCTGCAGCGTAGCAATAATATATGGTGTTTATTTTTAATAAACCAAGCTGTGTCTGTACACATCTCGGAAGCCGTTGCCAGTGATATATAATACTTGGCTGCCGAGTGTTCATCTTTCACGTTTATGATGCTCATATAGGTAGGGGAAGAAGTCAATAACTTCCAGGGTCTAGTGCAGAGCCACTAAGCCATTCCCTGGTCTCGCAGTATCGAAAAAGCAACTTTTTTTGATTAGTAAACAGTGGAGCATGCCCTTCAGGGTACTTCCCGGGACTGGGAGGGACGTAAAGGTTAATCTTCAGTTTATTGCCACCAGCAGTCAGACTGATAGTATCTTTTAAAATTCCTCGTCAGGCACTATTGATCCACTGACGTCAGAAGCCCCCAGACATGACATTTCTTGTTTCCCATGCTGCCCGCACCATTACATGACTATCTATGTTCACTATTCAAGAGGACCCAAACACTCATCCTGTGGCACCTGACTAAATACTCCGCAGCATGGCTAATGAACTAGCTTCTTTTGGGGTTTTGAATATGTTAGCGCAAATCCTCTGTTTACATTTAATTTCATCTCTGCATAATTCACCTTCCTCGAAAACAAAAGCAGCCAGGTCAGTGATCGGAGTGATAAGGCACCCTTCCCTATCGCAATGAGCCGTCCCTGCGCGTTATTGGAGCTATTAATCTGAGTATGTATTTTATTTGAGGAAGACAATAGGGTCAGCGATCAGGCTCTGCTTCTCCTCTTCCCTCGCTCTCCACTCTGTGTCTTCTTTAGATGCCGGCCTGTGATGGGAAATCTATATGGTGCGAGAGGCCAATTTAGGTGGCTCCAACAGTGTTTGTTTGAAGAGTGAGCAGCCAGGGTAAACACAGCGAATAACGCCTCCACTCTCTAAATGATTTCAGAGTGAGGAGATGTGAGGGGATGGTATTTTTCATCAGCTATTTTCCCCGAGACGTGTGTGATGTCGGGGAGAGAGGAGCTCAAGGAAGTTTTCCTCCGTTCCTTGCTGCTTGAGGCTTGTGTTGTTTACTAAAGCCATTCGGTTATCCGTGTACCTGTGTCGGTGAGTGTCGAAGCCTGCGTGTACGACCTTGTGAACTACCCGATCGTTGCTTCTTTTTTTTTTTTTTTTTTGTTAAGGTTCTGTCAGATGAGCAGTAACATTCCCAGAGTGTTTGTTTTTGTTTGCAGTGCACAATTTGAACCGAAAATTTCCCTTTTAGGCCTTTTCTAGCCCAGGCTCCTGCACTTCTGAGCCTGCAACTCATTCCTATTTAAGATATGGTGTATCAGGCTTAGTGGGCTGCAATTAATTCACTGCCTCCAGGGCCTCTCTGGCTTTGTACGAGGGGTCAGACTGGGTCAGGCCAGATTTTTTTTTTCTGAGAGTAAGCAGCACTAGGTTTGTGTTGGATCAGATGAGACTGGGCTAATTCTCTCCAGCAGCTGGTCCTTTTCACTCACTGTTTACCCTCCAATGCAGAATCGTCTGCTTTGCCCTGCCTGTCTTTAAAGAAATCTCTTTACACTTCAACTGACCAAATTTAACAATCCTCTTAATTAAAAGCAGAACTGATGCTTTCTTTTTTCAGGGTGTATTGATTCAGTTGGGGGCATTTGGTCTGAAGTAAGCAAAAGCTCTAGATTGGACTGGGTTGAATCTAAATTGAGTTGTGTCATGTATCTTCAAGCCAAGCCACTTCTTTGGTTTCTAAGCCCCGTCATTATCTCTGGTGTCCCTTGTTTCGCCTCCCCCCTCCTTGGCAGATTTAGCTGAAGCTGAGCAGCTTCTCTGGTCATTTGGTTACTCGCTCGGTGGGTCAGCCAGTTCTCTGTGCTCCCTGTGGCCACCACTTCTGCATCTGGGAGTTGTTTGCCGAATGCTGTGTCATCAGAGCTTTGCTGTCTTGCCCCAGAGCAAGCTAAGTCTAAACACAGCACTTTGTGGCTGAAAGGCCATCTGTCACGGGGAGGGAATCCGGCTTCTCCTCCAAAAAGCATAAACAGGGGCGGGCTGTTAAGCCGTGGCGCAGCTCACTGTCATGGAAATGCCCCATCTGAGTAAGGCTCAGGCCCTAATCCTGCACCCTCCCATCTTCGCAGCTGCTTTTTAGGGCTCCGTGGCTGCCTGCGCATACTCACTGCCTGTTTAGTCGCGGCATAGAGAGGGGCCTTATGAATAACATTCAATCAGAGATGGCTAGCCGGCTTGTTAGCTGGTGGTTTACAATCATGTGTATGCATGCTAAGCTTATCGTCACACATACCCTGCCCTGGCTTAATGGGTTTACCCACGGATAGATAAGTGATGTATCTAAATGTATACACAGAGATTTATCAGGTGATATTCCCAGACAGGATCATACTTTAAAATTATGACACGTACAGGTGCATATTCAGAAGACAAGGCAGGTTTGCATCCACTGAACCGCTTGGCGTCAACATCCATGTGTGGTGAACATGAATTAAATGTTTTATTTTGTTTGCGCGATATAGACGCATTTATCATCGCCTCATTTTGAAAATCTCCTGCAGAAAAAGAGACAAAAATTCGATAACCCTAGAATAACAGGTCTGGAGTGTTTATGATAACCCAATCCTCCCTTTATCACCCAAAGAGCAAGTGTCGTCTGAACCCCAAAACAGCGACTGAGGAGGAGCAGCTGAGCGAATAAGAGCAGGAGATCCTGACATTTCATATGTGATTGCAGAGATTTACGTGAGGTAATTATTCGGGCTGCGTCTGCCAACCCAGAGAAGATCAATTCTTTCAATCAATTCCACTTTTAAGAGGATAGGCCAGATTACCAGAGCTGAGGGCCGATGTGGACGAGGGGCCCATAATGCTCTTAATAGGTCACTAAAATGTGTGTTAGAACCTCTGGTAGTAGCCAATGTAGGATTCCTCTGAGATCAGCCATCCTCTCCTCCCTTCTTTTCTCCCTACCTCTTGCTTCTTCCCTTTCGTCTCCCCCTGCCCCTTTGCTCCTAAATAAATAATTTATTAAGACAGACTCCCTGCTATTGAAAAATCTGAGGGTAATATTTGTCTTTAGTAACTTTATTGGCATGTTTGCAAACGATCAATAATTTCTTTTACAACTCATTTTAAATCAATAACGGCACAGATCCAATTTTCTATCGCTTTGGTCAAGGCCAGTTAATCGACTTGTGTATGATATGAAACAACTTGCAATGCCCGTGTCAAGTTATCCTTAGTATAAGTCATTTGTTGAACCTTTTTCTTATTGAATAACAGAATTACTTTCAATAGTCCTCTGAGGGAGATATCTGTTTTCCATTAGTCCTGGCCGTCTGGGGGATTAAAAGTCAAAGTGTAGAGGTTACTATGGAAAAGTTATTTGAAATATCCATCGGAGAATGACACAAAACATTTTAGAAAATTGGTCTAATTGCTGAGAGCTTTGTGCATTGATGCGATGGGGGAGGAGTGTGTATGTATGTGTGTGTGTGTGTATGTTGTGAGGATTTTGCCTCATAGTCCAGTCTCTGTGGCTTGAATCAGATAAGGGTTAGAAGTAGTGACAGGACAGATGGGAGCGCTAGCCTAAACTCAGCCACTGTTTATTTAGACATAGCAGCAGGCTGGAAAGTCAACAGTGGGAAGGACAGCGAATGCGCTCCAGCAGCAGAGAAACCTGAGACCAGAGACCAGAGGTGGTGTCAGGCATCTCAGAAAAGGGATTTCTGGTCTTAGATCAGTTTTGTGTGTCACCTCGCTAGGGGTGAAACTGCAAGGAATTGCAGCTGACTGCTGATCTAAGATCTGTAGCCTCGCTCTGAAAGACTTAGTAAACACACCCTGACCGTGGTAGCCTGTCCAGTGTTTCTTGCACTCACTGGGGAGGAAGGTCACTGGGGGCCCTGTCAACAGTGGGAGCTACAATTCAACCTCAGGCCTTGTGTGAGTAACAAAAGAAGAAAAGAAAACACAGCTAAAGGGGTGAGCACATGAGGCAGCCCCCCTTAGCAAATAGTCCATCACGATTCTACACACAATCGGCAGGATAAATGTTGGCAGTGCAGGTTTCTGCAAGTCATGGATATGTAACATTTGAACATAATTATGTAGCAGACATGATGAGACTTTATTTTTCTTTATGTTTCAGCAGCACTGTGATTAACGTGATTATGTTTAGACACAAAAGAACACTTGGGTATGGTAAGGAAAAGATCATGTTTTGGCTTAAAACACCTGCTTTCACAATCATCGCTCCAAATGCACCCCGCTGATCGCCACAGACATGCCACTGATGTCTTGCTGAAAATAATGACTTTTAGTGATACCATTGCTGCTGGAAATGCACCTGATTTCTTGCTAAAAAAACACCACGTTTTGGTAGCAAAATAACAGCTGATATGCTACCAATGTATTGCTTCAAAACACCCACTTTAAGTGGCACAATCGCCACTACAAATGCCGTCGATGTCTCGCCATAAACAACCTGTTTTGTTGTTTGTTGGTCTTTAACAGTGGCCTGCAGGTTGGCAGCCATCTCCCCCAGGTGTCACGCCATCCACCGAGTCCAGCGACATTTATGATTGACGCTATGTTGGTAATATTTCTGCCAGTGCCTTTTTGCCTTTTTAGCTATTTTCTGTTAAATCCAGTATTAGTGTCTGACCTCATTAACCACCTCTGCTTTGCATGCAGAAAACAGTGAAACATAATTATGTGTGGGAGACTTTTCTGTAAAACGCTAAATGAGCATTTCATTCATCTCACTAGCGTTTAGCCTTTACCGTACCACCATACAATTAACTGGATTAGGATTTAGTGCCTGGCCCGAATGCTGCCGAGAGCACTTCCTTTAGCAGCGGTTATACTTTCAGACATGTTAATCACAGATCCTGATGACTCTGCCATACATTTGGTATAGGACTTCTGTCTGGATACTGCTCTGTGTGGCTGTAAATAACTTCTGAGGCTTTCTGGTGATTTTCTGGAAAGTTCCAGCGATCGTGGAGCTGGCTGCCTGCGGTGCCAAGTTGGAACCACGTTTAGGAAGGTCCCCTCTCCTCTTTTCCCTCGCCACATGAAGGTGAATTATTTCTGAACAGGTTTTTTTTCTCTAATGGCTGATTTTATATGAGTGATGGCAGTCAGGATGCTGATGGTTTCTCTGTGCATTTGATTCCTTCTTTTTTTTTTTATATATTCCTTTTCATTTTTACCCCCACTCTGCCACTCTACAGTTACCGGCACATACCTCTGAGACATCTGCAGAAAGGTTGGCATTAGCATGTGAAAGGGTTCATGCAGACAATGCTATGCATTATGTATTCACAGCATTTGTATGAAATGCAGCCCTTGTCATTCTTGCTAGCCTGTAATCTACGGGCAATATTTCAGGCAGAGCAGGGAGAACAATCTAAACATAGGCTACTAGTACACCTGCTATACCATACGCCGCGCACATGAAAAGCTCACTGTGTCCTCCATCCTAAGAAACATCAAATGCAAGAAAGTGTCGGATCTGTCAGAACTGGCTGAGCCAACTGTCGGGAAGCAAGACACACTACCAAGTGGCCTGTGTTAATGAGGAGGAGGTTGTTTTTCTTCTTACCCAGAGGCAACACAGGCAAGCAGTAAACAGAGCATTTGATCCCTGAGACTTGTTGTGTGGTTGTCACTTTACAAAATCAGCCGCACATTTTCCAGCACCATCCCCTATATGAGTATATAAATCCTGGATTGTTAGGAGATCTGTGGCGAATGTGAAGGATAAAGACACTCCCTTTGTGGGACAAACAGTGGATATTATTGGAAAAGTTCCAAACACTTAAACGATATTTCATCTCCTCATGATATCACCGAATTAAGACCTTAAAGTGCTTCTCCATTTTGTGGGTATCTGACATATCTGCAGGCACAAACTTCAGCAGCACAGTTTTTAAACTTGCACATGAAAATATCCGTCCATTAGGATATTTATTGCTTTTGAATTGCCTCAACATTGGCACCAGCTTGATTTCTGAAGTGACTCTTCGTAAAGCATATGATTAATGAGCTGTTTATATACTCTCACTGTGCTCACTTGTACAGTTTACACTTTCCACTTGGTATCTCATAGAAAATACTTGGCAATAACAGACAATATATCCTTCGCAGTCACAGCTGAACATTTTGCCGGAATCATCCATCGACTCTGCACAGTTTTGCAGATGGTTACAGAGTCTTAAAGTCCCTGAGCTGGTCTGTGTGCTCTGGCTGCCTGTCATCAGCCCATCACGCGTCACAGTAAACTTAGCTTTGCAGTGGCGGTAGTGGCCATGGGCTGCCACAGCTGCTGCCGCTGCTTGAGCCGAGCAATGGCCGTGTTTACCCAGACACAGACAGAGACAGGGTGGGCCGGAGTGAAACACACAACCCCAAATTGCCATCTCGTCTTGCGCCTCATCCCATTCTGTGACGCTCACACAGTTCATCTGTTGCACCAGCTACGGACTCCAAATAGATCTGTCAGCCCTCACTCTGCTTCTTTCATTGTGTCTCTCTTTTTTTTCTGCCTTTTCAGTCGGAGGCTTTTTTCTTCTGAGACGCAATGATGGACGGTTTTGCGCCCTTGGATTTTAGTGTCACAGTTAAATGTGTGTTTGCATGGCTATTAGTGAGGCCCACTGAGGGATGAGTTGCACACTCTCCTGACCCCTCCAGTCAGTGACAGAGCACTCTGTCTCTCCCTCACCCTCTCTTATGTGGTTTAAATTGTTCCAAACTAACCATCATGTTATTGACAGCTTTCCATTTTTGCATGCGATTTGCACGGGACTGAAAACACTGTGGAATGCATCATCAAGTCAAAACTATAATTACAAGTTGCGTGTTGATTACAAGCTAAAAAGTGAGAAACTTTCTGAAGTGCCAAACAGGAAGAGCGTCAGTTTTATCGTGGGTGCTTATAGGGCTGAACATGCATGCGAGACACTTGGCGTGCAGGTCTAATGTCTCTCCTAGGACCCCCTTCCCCACCCTCATTACCAGAGAGCTGCTTAATAACAACGTCAATATTGATCACAGCTCAGCAAAGCACTGGAGGACCGTGTGGTTAGTGGGCCAAGCAGGGGGAGGACATCCAATGATTTTTTTTTTTTTTTTTAAACTTCCCTCATCCCTCATTCATCCCATTTTGCATCCTACAGAAAAGCCCAGACTCAGCAGTATTCACTTCTCTGTACTTCCATCTCCCTTACATCTCTCTCAATTTCTCTCAAATCGCTTCCCTCCTGTCGCGCGAGTGCTAGTTTTCACCGTCTTTACTGACGGAGATGGTTCAGCGCGGGTGTGAACGTGCCCTGTTTTGTCAGCCTGGTGCCTATGCAGTCTTAAGTCAGCAGATAATTGCACAGTAGTGTGGAGTAAACATGGGTTAGAGAAGCGAGGAGTGAGTTCAATATATAATCTGTTAGGACGAAAGCGTCCCATATAGGAGGAAGCTGAACTGATTACATTACCTCGCATGTAGCTCTGCGGTAAAGAGGCTTTCCTCTACACATGCATATAAGTCTGCAATGTGCTACCACTCGCACCAAAGTTAATGCACCTGCGTGTTGATCAACAAGTATTGATTATCTCTCTTGCTAATTGGGCCCAAGTTAATTACTAGCAATTAAAATCATGAATGATACATTAGCACAGATGCAGTAGGCATTGCAGTGGGGCAGGCTCAGACACTTATATATGTAAACAGACATGCATTCCAATAACACCTACACTACTCGAGCCGATAAAACCTCACTCACACATGCAGAAATAATTACATTCTAAAGCACCAGTGCTGTAACATTAAACCGTTCAAACTCCCAGGGCCATTTGGATAATTTGATTTGCATCACTTGAGTTTAAAGGAATACTTCAACCCCCAATGACCATCTCTGCCCTTTCTGCCCTTTCTGAACTGAAAATGAAACTCATCTATACTCCCTTCAAAGCCAGACTCCACTGACAAAAACAGTCATTTTACCTCACTGAACACAGGAGCTGCTGGTCGACCACTGCCCTGATCAGTGGGTTTGTTTGTGCTACTGTGTGACTTTGTTGTTTGAAAAGGTTGCTCCAGATTCACCAAAGTCACACAATAGCACAAACAAACCAACTGATGGAGGCAGTGGTTGACCAGCTGTTCCCGTGTTTAGCAAGGTAAAATGACTATTTTCATCAGTGGAGTCTGGCTTTGAAGAGAGCATAGTTACATTTCACTTTTTAATCCTTTCACTACTTTTCTGGCTTTTCGGGGATTGCTGCTACCTAAATGACTGATTTCATGGCAGTGTTTTAGTTTTTTTTTTATGAAATTGAAAGATCAAGTTAGAATTTCAAAAATAGTTAAAACCCGAAGGCAACTTGTTCTGGTGAGAGTAAAACTGCACTGCTCTAAGTGTTCTAAGTAAAGTGAGATCTATACTACATTTATACTTGTGTGTTGGTGTGTCTGTGTCACTCTGCAGTTACACCCCGAGAACACTGGTCGGCGGCAAGGTTTCTGTGAAGTGCTGTAAAGTTTAGTTGATTCAAAACACACATTAAACATGGCTTAATAGAGTCAAACACAAGTACACAAATCAGCTCCACTATAACTCGCAGCATTCACAGACAAAGCACTTGTCTTTTGCTGGACACATTTTCCCCACAAACACAACATGCTAACGTTATTAGCACAAGCCTATGGCATTTTACATTGTATAAATTAGCCTAGCGGCTAGTGGACTTTTCCTGTTCTCATATGAAGCCAGGGACAACAGCAACATTTAACAAAAGTAACGTTACAAAATTTGGCTCCATTACAACTCACAAGGTTCACCAACAGAACAATTGTCTTATACTAAACATATTTTCCAATGAAATACAACATGCTAACATTATTAGCTCAAGCTTATGGCATTTTACATTGTATAAATTAGCCTAGCGATGAGCGGAGATTTCCTCTACTCATATGAAGCCAGGATAAATCACACACAAGACTTCAGCTTACAAAAGTAGACAGTTGTGCGGCACTGCGGCGTGTGTTACATTTCTAAGGAGGTGCACATCAGGCTACAGCGTTGACCCAGAAGTATCCCACTTAACCTTACCAGAAAGGCTGAATAAAGCTTTCATGCCACGTTTAGTGGTTTAGTTCAAGACTTTTTATTCCTAAGCCATATTCTTTATCTCACACACACACACACACACACACACACACACACAGAGTTTGTTCTGCAAACAGGCAAGCATGCAGTATAAATCACTCTGTGATTTCTACTACACTAATGTTACCACTAAGCATGCATATTTAATCAAACTCACCTTGATTGTTTAGGCACTTGCAATAGATGTGGAAGCAACAACCTCCGTCATGATGATTTGTCTTGTCTGTTGTCCAGCCGTTCTCCCAGTGTGTTTTGTGGTAGAAAAGTGTTTGTAAATCGATGTTTTTTGTTTGTTTTCCATCACAACATTACCTCACAGATTACCCCCAGTTTCATTGAACGTCAGTGAAATGTCTTGCACGGTGTTGAGCAGTAATTTTTGTTGGTAAATGTGAGATGTTTGTGTCGCATGTGTCTGCACCTTCACAGCCAGAACCAGAGCTAAGGAAGTGAGTTTGATTACTTGCAGGAAACTACGATGATGAGTCAAATTTGCAGAAACGTTGCGGAGATTGGACAGAATTGCAAGGTTGCGAAGAATTCATGAAGATTCGTAGGATTTGCAGTGACTGTCGCCATCGCAACATGGCAAGATTCTGAAGGGCCTGACTTTTAGTTCAGTTCCCCATCAATGAGGACTGTCTGTTTGGGATGTACTAAGCATACGACTGGATAAATGAGACATGAATTATACTGCAGGAGTTATGTGAGAGTTTCTGGACTGTCTCCGATATTGGATTCTTCATTAACCGTTCACACCAGAAAAACACCAACCGGGGGTGTTTTATTGATATACAGATGGTCATTTGGGGGGTGAAGTATTCCTTTAAGAGACAATGACAAAGAGAGACAGCATTAAGAAAAGGGGCGACTTTACTTCATTCCTGGGAAAACCTGGTTTTACCTGAAGCTATCTGGTGCCTAGGATCTTCTCCTCCAAAGCCTCGCTGCAGGCCCGATAAGCTCGGCTGCCTCCCCAAGCCCAGGTCGCATTCCTTTTGATCAAGCCTGAGGTTCAGTCGAACGTGGCTTTCACCTTTTAGCCCCGCTGTCCTTAAGCTGCTTGGTGGCTGCCTCTGCTCCCAAACTGCAACAACAAGAGGAAATGAAGGAAGTTTCGTCGACTGGCACCTTATCTGGTCAGGGTCAGTGCAGTGATCCCCGCAAATTAGCCCCGGACCCGACTGAGTGTGTGTGTGAGTCTGCTTCCCTGCTGCTCCACAGCCTCCGACAGTTGACAAAACGGTCAGGATTTTGTGGCCAAACATCAAAGCCATCTGATGAAGAGCGAGGATGTTTTTTTCCTCCCTTTTTGTAGCATATGCTTGCAGTTGGTTAGACAATTAAAATGTTTGGGGCTGGAATGCAGTAAACCATTAAAGTTCATGAACCCGAGGATCTGTGGATTGGGTGGTTTGAAATCGTCTTTTTGCTAAAGTAAGACTTGTGATTCACCGTCTTAAGTGCTACAGCACTACTGTGCATAGGAAATGGTTTCATGTCTGAGGTCTCTAGGATTGCATCATTTGTCACTTTGCCTTGCAGTTAACAATAAAGTCAAAAGTCCATGTCCAGACAGGACTCAGCGCTTCAAAAATGTACTTATTTCTTGCACAGCAGCACACCAAGGAATTCAATATAGGCTGTGACAATATAAATGTCTGTCCTAGAACGTCTTTTGATGTGTCTATAGGTTCAAAAAGCTTCTAAGTGCGGGGCCCATGAATCTGCATTCCACAGCTTCTAAATGACACTGCTGCTGCTTGGGAAATTGGATTCATTACTCCGGCCACTGATACAACGATTACCCCATGACTGATACTCGTCCCCGCTCCTTCATTCCTTTTCTCTTTGATGCCCAACATTTCTCTTTGTTCTCTTTGTAACTCTCTATTACTCCACTTCTTTAATGTGATTTTGTCTCGAAACACAAGCGATAAACATATAGATTTTGCGTAAAGTAATGATTGCTGTCTCTGTGCCTTTTCCTGTTTTCCTTCCTTACTGTTTTCCTCCCTCCGCAGACTGGATGATATATTCAGAGTGGGAAGAGAACTGTTTTTATTTTGCTGTTGATCAGCGACTGTGCCGAGATGACGCGGGAGACGAAGTGCTATGAAAAGAACTGCGCCATTCCCCTCTTCACAGGGCTTTTCTCGGCTAATTAAAGATTCATGCAAAGCAATGTGGCAACTTTGACAGATCAGTTGCAGACGGTCTGAGTAATGCTGTAATGCCTTTTTTAAAAGCTCCTCTTGCTGGTGGATTTTCTTGCAAGCGAGGGCCTTTAAAGAAGGGCAGCTCCGACCCCGACGAATAGAAGTGAGTTAAAGATGATTGATGTGTCTCGGAAAAATCCATCCCATAATTTCACCTTTGCACCTTGGAGACGCTTCCTCCTAAGACCCATATTAAAGCTTAATTCTACCAACGAGGAGCAGGCGGTGTTTTAAAGAGAGGAACACATGTCTGTGAGGCCTGTTCCTCCTTATCTAGCAGCTTCAGCCTCCGCCAAAGATAGATGTCTGCCATGCCAGCATGTTTATTTTCCTTGCCGATTAGCTTCGATTAAAAGCAGACCATGTTGTCTCTCTCCTCCTATTTGTGCATTTGTGTGTCTGCCTCTGTGTGTGCGCGTATGTAGAAGGAGTCCTCCAATCCTCCCTGTGCGGGTGTGTGGGTGTTCGTGTGAGAGTCTCCGTTATTTCATCTCCACTAGGCTGCACATGATAATTAAGCCATGGGGGGCTGGGAGAGGGAAGGTGGGTTACAGCTTTGAGTAATTCTGTGCCCCCCCTTCTTCCCTCCCCAGCCCTTCCTCTGTCTCCTTACAGCCTACCTTAACCCTCCCCTCCTGCCCCACATCCCCCTCCACCTCAGCTCCAATCCCACCTCAGGCTGTGGGAATTTTCTTTAGTCACACTCGGCTTACCAGGTAAACAAGCCTGAATGGGGAGACGCGAGCAGAGTCCATGGGAGCAAATAAAACAGGGGAGGATGTAAATGGATTTATCACTGAGCCCCCTCACCCGCGTGGAACACCCTCGCCCCCCCCGCATCCTCCAACCGCCGTCTTTTCTCCCGAGCGAGGTGGCACTCTGCTAACTTGGCAGTCTCTTTAACGAGTCAATTGCAGACCTCTGGAACTCAGGTGCCCGGAGAGCTCCGAATCGGCGAAGTGGGGACTTTTTCTTTAAATATATTTTCCATTTCCCTCTCTTTTCTCCCTCTCTCCATCGCTCTCAGTCTCTCCGCCACAGAAACGGCGTTGGTAATTCTCCGAGGCAGCTGTGTCAACTCTGTCTTCAGTCGGACTGTGAATGATAACAGTGCACTACCTGTAAGCCCCTCAGCTCAAGCAGACACACATTCCCCGCTCCTCTCCTCCCTAAATTATCTGCCGCTAATCCAGATCAGAAAGTTAAAAAGCAGGTCAAGCGTGAAAGCCTTATGCTGAGTAATGAGAGAGGGACCCATGTGAACTCACGAGTGCGTATGAGTGTGTGTGAGTGCACACGCTCCCAGTGCTCGCGGGGCAGAATCCTACCAAGGCCTGCTTTTCAAAGGAGTCTTTCAATCTGAGGGCAGGAAGAGCAGACTTAAACCAAGACCACCATAAACAGACTCTTCTGTTTTATAACAAGCCCGGCCTGCCAAAAACAGCTCCCAAGGTTTCCATACGCTGTGAAGGGGAAATATGGATTCAATAGGAATACAGTATAAGGGGTCAGGAAGGGAGAGGGGAGAAAAAGGGAAGAGACAGAGAACCAAATTTACGTCCCCCTGTTGACAGCATTCAGGTGTGTGCAAAAGCAGAAAATCTATTCCAATCGATCCGGAAGAGCAAGGCTGAGGCAGAGAGATTGGGTTGTACACTGCTCCTGCTCCTCAAGGGAGCCTTGATCACGGTTATAGCCCCCTGTGTTAATTAAGGTGCTTTGACATTTCAGCATTAGCCCAGTCTCTCATCTTGGCACTCTGGCAAATCTTTTCCAGGCTCCTGAGAGCTTGTGTTCGGAGGGATGAAAGGGTGTTATGGTACAGTTGTTAGGAAGGAGGATAGGGTGGATGTGCGGGCCTCGGCGGTGCACTACCCACTGGGAGCGCACCATCCGACTGTCTGCGGCTGATCCTGCGTGAGCATGTGTGCGCCTCTGCAGTGCGTTGCGACAGAGCCTGCTACTGCTAATCGATTGATCTTCCGAGGCAGCATTATCCGTCCTAATCCCGGGTTGTCATTAACACCCACAGTGTCATTTGTTATGTATTGATCTATTGACCCATTGATTGGATGGTATACAAATGATAACAAACACATTGAAAAGTAGAGAATGAAAGTCAAGGAGAGCGACAGGAATTAATGAGGTCTGACTTTTCCTTTCCTTAAGTACTTTCTCCTGCGAGGTGGAAAGAGATATACACAATGCTGCACTGTATCAAAGATTCTGGTCGGGTCCAGAAAATATTCACTGTACATGATTTGCAGGGACCGAAAAGCTGCTGTCACACATTTGTCTTCATCACCTGTGTAATATTAGAGGTGGGTATTAAAGTGTCTGCCAGTAGTTTGAGTGATAGCGCTCTCTCCCTCTCTAGCCTCTCAGTGTGCACCTCCTCTGACTCCATGAGTCCATTCCTTTGTGGAGAGCTGGTGTTTGCTGTGCTGAAGCTGCAGCAACATGCTGTTCAGAGTGCCAGATGCATTAAGGCTCACTAAAGGGAGAGTGGAAAACAGACACCATTTCAGACATTGCCGCAAGCTTTGGATTTGCCAGCTATGCCTGTTTCCTCTCTCTAAACAACCACTGACATGCAGGATGGAGAAAAATACACTTCCCTCTCAGATGTTAAGTGCTGCATTCATTTAACTGAACGTAAAGTCCAGTAAACATATTCTTGAATATCATGTGTTATAAAGCTTCAGATACTCTCGGCACATTTTTAGACTCAGGAAAACCTTCTCGGTAGGATATACTTTTCAGAAATGGAACTCCAACTTGCCCATAAGGGATTTATGAAGAGCCATTAGTGCAGTAATTGGTTCAATCCAGAACTCACAAGGAGTTGGTACATGTGGAACTCAGTATGAAAGGTTCAGCAAAGAATTTTCATGCTCTTAACCAACTAAGAGAGACCACTGTGGCATATTATAAGGTTTTATTAAGAGCCCATACAGGCTGTTCAGCACAGGCTGTTTGGGGAGAACGGCAATCAAAATAATTTTTTCAGTATTAAGTAAAGGACTGGGATTTAAAAAAAGAAAAAAAGATGATGACATGGCTACTTCAGCATTTTATGGGGTTGGCATGTTTGCTGTCTTAACAGGAATTGGATGAGATCGTTGGTGTATATGTTGTGTTGTGTTGTGTTCGGTTAGCAGGCTAGCTTGCCCTTGCTAAAGTGGGATTTATACTTGTGGCCTATGCCGTTGTGAGCACATGTGCAGTGGTGTGTCTGAGTCACTCTACAGATACACCTCAAAAACACTAGTCAGAGTTGGGATTTCTGTGAAGTGCTAAGTTTAGCTGATTCAAACACACATTAAACACACATTAAACATGGCTTAATAGCGACAGTTTCAAACACAAGTACACAAATCAGCTTCACTATAATTCACAGCATTCACAGACAAAGCACTTGTCTTTTTTTGGACACATTTTTCTCCCTAAGACAAAATGCGAATGTCTTAGCAGAAGCCTGTGGCATTTTACATTGTACAAATTAGCCTAGCAGCTAGTGGACTTTTCCTCTTCTCATATGAAGCCAGGGACAACAACAGCAACATTTAACAAAGGTAATGTTATCAAATTACAACTCCCTTTGTTCAGCAACAAAACATCTGTCTTCTACTAAACGCGTTTTCCAAACAGATATAACATGCCAACGTTATTAGCGCAAGCATATGGCATTTTACATTGTATAAATTAGCCTAGCAACTAGCAGAGATTTCCTCTACTCATATGAAGCTAGGATAAATCACACACAATACTAATCCTATTTTTGTGGAGGCTTTATTGACTTCTCAATTTATTGTTTATCTGTGAAATTAAAGTAAATAAAAGCTTTGTTTCCACTGATGGAAATTCTACGCCATAGGCACAGCATTGATTCAATGCAGAGGTATAAATCCTGCTTAAGCCTACATTCAGGAATGTTCACAAGATGTAAGGTAAATCCAGAGGCTTCACTGCAAAGACGCTTGGCATGCTGTGCTTTATGCTTGGGCAATATTTTTCATAGCTTCATACCCTCCTGACATTTCACAGGGGTATACTGTATACCAAGGTATTTAGTCTAGTAAACTCACACAATGTCAGGAAAGGAAATATTCCAACACTCATTTTCCTTACTAAAGGTTAAAACACAATGGCACAGTGAATTCAAGTTTGTTTCCTTCACCAAGACTAGCTTAATTGCCTTGGTAACAAAAAGAACCTCACTAAAACCACCTTGGTTTGTCTTTTCACTGTTCCAGTGATCACCAACTCTGATTTGGTCAAAATAAACCTTAAAAATGAAAATATATGCCGGCTCTGACGCTGTTCTTCCCTGCTGGGTCGCTGCTGTTGTCGGCCAGCTTTTTACTAGTCCTGTAACGTTATCCCCACCCCCTCGTGGTCGCCGTCTTTCTCAGCTCAGCTGCCTGCTCCATCACTAAAGACTGACCTCTGGTGGCACATGCTGTGCACTACATTACATCGCCTCAATACAGCATCTCCGTATAAGTTAATAGAAAGAGGATCATCTGTATTTTTGACAATATTGGAAATCATACCATCAGGATTTCTAGATACCCTGGCATACTGTAAGACTGTGATGCTGTACAACCCTGCTGTGTAGTCACTCTGTTGCTATTTTTCATGGATGTAGTTAAGAAGCTAGCTGTATAAGCAGATAATGTTTCTATTCTCAGGCCCGTCTAAAGCTCTCACTGGTCGATTGTTTTTGCAGCTGAGGGAAAACCATCAGTGATCACAACCGGGCCAAATCTTTGAACAAACTGAAAGTGTGTTTGGTGGTTTGGATGTCTAGAAACAAACTAAATATAGTGTTCTGCATCATTATGATAGAAAATAATCCTGCCCTCACAAACATAGTGAAGTAGAAAATCATTGTGGGTTTTTGTTTGTTTGTTTGGTTTGGTTTATTGAGTAGAGTACAATTTGATCTGTCAGCAAAAAGCGTGTGGAAACATTATTCATATAGAGTTCATTTGTCCAACAGACAGACCTTTAAACTTTTCCAACAAAGAGGTTCCTCGAATACAAAAGGTCTTTGGTATAACCTGAAAAGATCTTATTTAGAACCTTGTTTCCTCAGAGTGCATTTAACTGCAGGAGAATTGCACCATCAAAGTTTAATCAAGGCACAGAGGTAGACAGAAAGCAGCAGGTCCCAACACCTTAAAGTGGTGTTAAGATGTTTGAACCTCCATGTGTTTCTGAGTGTGTTCCCTTCCTTCCCTCCGTGCGCGCATTTACCGAATTTTCATCGTCCGACTCTGAAAGCACTTTGGCCTGATTGCTGCTCCTTGCTGCATGCGAGCAATGCCGGCGCTGGATGGGAGGTCAGGGTGCTGTGATGGCTGTCTCGCTCCAGACTAACAGCCCCTCGTGGGTTACTTGGTGCTCACATTCATCACCGATGAAGTCTCAACATAAGGCCCTTTCACACTTCCGCACTGCACTGTACCATGTCGTGCCAGCATGGATAGACTAGCCTTTCCATCACACTACAAAATCTCTGAGAGCGAGCCATGCCTGCTCCACAGAATGTCTCAAGCTATGTGGCTTAAAAGTCTTAGGAGTGAACGGGGTCGAATAATTTATGGGGTAACAAAACAGTCAAGGCTCTAATCAAGGTTCACACAGTAGGAGTCCTGATTTAGGATCACCAACCACCCTCTCAGCGCTCTTTTTCTTCACTCTTAGAATTCAGAGCTTGCAGAACGTATAATCTGAGATATACAGTCTACAGATCCACTCTGAGCACAGTATGGAGTCATTTGAGTGCATGAGTCACCAATAGTCAATGTATTTTGCTCGGTTTTATGCTCAAGAACCTTACTGACCAGTGAGCTGCTGTCTTTCGGACTGTGGTATTACATCTACCCTCTAATAAATAGTTTAAATGTATTCCCTCAAGAGTCTCGTGTAATCTTTTGCAATGAAGGAACACCAGAAGATTATTCACTCCGGCAGAATGACAGACCGCCTGTGGGATATCAGCTGTAGAGAAGACTGGAAACACAGTTAAGTATTTATTCCTGAGAGCCAGCAGAGAGTGTGGAGAGGCGTATATGGAACATTGGGCAGCGCACCGCAGTTTAAGACAAACCCCCTGTGCAGAGTGGTTTTGCAAACTCACCGAGAGCCGCTCTCTCTTTCCTGTCCACGACTGCACTGCTTCCCCCCCTATCCTCAGCTGAACGTATTTCATTCAACTCCAATCGCTCGGCCCCGAGGCAAACCCAGCAATGGCAGGGTGGGAAAACACGGACGTTCTGCGCGCTGTAAATCTCACATCTGCTCTTGCTACCAAGTGCAGAGGCCTGGATGTCAGCCGACGTCCCCACATGGCCTGAGACTCTCCCATGACTTCCCACAACCGGGGAAAAGAGCAGAAACACCATTCCACAGCCCCGAGGTTTTAGAATAAGCTTTATGAGTTTACACAGGTGGAGGTCCTGGACTCCAGTCCGGGTTCTGTGCGCAGGGTATTAAATATTTACAGCAGTTTAGATACTCTGCCCTTGGAAAATCCAGTTCAGAGAGACATTTAGAGAAAGAAGACGAACACGGTAATAACTGTCATTAGTCAGTTATTTTGCTTCCAGTTTGGAGGCGGTGAGTTGAATGAGAGCTCTGCCTAGGTATATGATCTGTTAAATTAGTGGAGAATGCTGACTGTCTTTCCGTACCATAATGTAGACTGAATACTCTGAGTACCCTCCTGCATTGAAATTAAAACCACATCAAAATTGCTTTGACATGCATTCTTATGGTAATGACAGTTTTCCCCCCTTCCTTTCATTTAGATGGCCGTCTTAATGACTGTCAGCCCTGTAAGTGCAGCAGCAGCATCCAATAAGGCCTCATTTAGAGCCCACCGCCATTCAGAGTGAATGAGGGGGAACAAGGGGCCCTAGATGAGGAGTGGAGTGGCTGGTCTGGTTCTTCATCAGCTCCGCGTGGCTGTTGGGCTGGTAATTACACACATTATCAGTCATTACCGCAGTCTGCCACAGCGCCTGAGACAGGCAGGGAGGTAGGCCTCAGATGGCGTAGGGGGTGACGGTTGATGGGGGTAGGGGGGGTGTATGCATTGGGGACACGGGGACATATAGACGATGATGTCGGAGACACTTGCAATTCAGCTTAGCCGTAAAAAATAATTGACCCCATTGAGTAGAAGGGCCGCTTTAATATCTGTCTTATTTTGTATTTCCCCTCTGCTTCTAATCTCTATTTCGCCCTATCTTTTTGTTTTTCCTTCCCTATCTCGCACCTTTATCTCTCCTGAGCTCACTCGATCTGTCATGTGGGTTCCCCTATGACAGTGTGTTTGCCTCCCTTTCCTCTTCTATTCCTCAGCCTTTCCCCAGACTCCATAGTCTCTCTCTCCTCCTTTCTCACTGTCTCCCTCGCTTGCTCTTTGTGTATATCTTCTGGGCTCGCCCGAGATGCAAATGACACAAGAAAGTGATAAAAGTTGCATGTTGGCACCACCGTAATTAAATATTAAAGACTCTCATTTTTTCCCCTCTTTTTTTTTCCAAGAGAAGGGATGCCTGTGGATATTGCTTTCGCATTACAGCAGCGAGAGAAGGAGAGGGAGAGAGAGAGAGAGAGAAATTTATGAGGGGTTTGATTTAGACTCTCAAGCTTTCAGAATGCCTTTTTACTTGTAGATTATATCATAACAGATGATTAAAAAAAACAGTTTAGGGAGACGCCGTGTTAATTGTAAAGAGCTTAAAAACTGTTTTGACGTGTCATTATTCCGCTGTTGAAACTTTCTGGAGCAGAGCCATAAACACTAGTAGGTGAGCAGGGTGAGACTTTTAAATATTCTGTATCGGAGCAGTGTTTAAAAGTCCTGTCATCAGACTAATTTATCATATAAACCTGTTTTTTTTTTCAGTTGTTGGGTTGTTACATCATCGTTACATACGTTATTCTAATGCAAAGTGTGACCCACTTTCTTCAGTTGTATTGTTCCTGGGCTTAGTCCCACCAACCCTGTTTTCCATTCACTACGTCAAAATGAGGATAAAAAAAAAAAAATCATTGTGTGCGTGAGTGTGTTCATCTCCTTGTGTCCCTCTCCCTTCGCTCTTTTGCACACGCACTCTGTGTATTTATGTGTCAGTGTGTGTTTGCATCATCTGTGGGCTTGGTAAGTGTGTGTCATGACTGGATCCCGACATGGGGTGCAGGCCTTTCTGCTGTGCTCATCCAGGCACGGCTAAAAAAAAGAGAGGAGGAGGAGGAGGAGGAGGAGGGGGAGGAAGAGGAGAGGGAGGAGGAAGAAGGGGCTTGTTGCTTTTAATTGAATTGTAAATGTGAGTGGAGGGGGAAACGGGGCTGCTCCTAGCTGGGACAGACAGCAGATGGAAGGCAGGGCCTGCCCTGCAGGGCGAGAGGGGTGAGAGGGGAGATGAGTGGGTGGAGGGCAGATAGATGGATGGATGGGGGAAGGGAGAGGCAAAGGGGCCTGCTGCATGAAAATGACCAGGGTCTGTGGCCTCTGTGGGGTCTATGATTTCTCTCAGTGCCTCTCTTTCTCACACTCAATCTGTCTTTTTATCTTTATTGCTTCCCCTTCTATCTCTTCGCCTCTTGGAAAAACAGAGTTTGGCTTGCAAAATGTAAGACCTGATATCCAGCTACTAATCAATAGCCGTAGTAGCACAGCAGTCGAGTTTAAATGAGCTGTCCCTGCTATCTGTTGGGCAAACACATAGATTATACTCTTGAATCAAATGTAAATAAATAATACATTAAAAAAGTAAAAAATTCAGACCAACATTGATTCAGCGAATTCCCAGGAATATATATGTTGACCAATTAAAGCCTTAACTAGACCCTAGAAATGGGGAATGTCTCATCAGTTCGGTTCCTGCTTCAGCTGGGATACGATGAAGCTGCTGACGTCACATGTTGGTCATGGTCTCAAACAAACAGAAGAACGTGGCTAATTATTATGCAGAGTAATGTATTTGGAGCACCAGGTGCCCGTCTGTCAGGCCTCGATCAAACAATCCTTCTTCTCTGGTTGGCGTTATGTAGCATTCCATTCAGCGGTGATATTACGATGGTAATGAGGGGTTAATCTCTAAAGCAGAACAGGCTACTCACATTTCTTCATGGACAGGGATGGATTGTTTGTCAGATTGGAGGTCTGATGTTTGGAGCAGCCAAATGGTGGAGTTGCTGGGCCTTCAACAGGGGGTCCATGACCCCTATGGGTCCTCAGAGTTACTGCAGGGTGAACGCTGAAGTATTTATTAATCATTTCATTTAAGTTTTGTCTTTTTTTGTTCTTAAAATGTGTGTAAAATTCACATTAACATAAAAGCAACATATCATTAGTAAGGAAAAATCAGCCTATTTGTAAAAACACTACACAACATCAGTGACAGGCACACTGTTACCCATGAATTCTGTGCACTCATGTTAGCTAGCTAATGTTTAATCACTGTGCCACCTGTTTGACAGCGAGACTAACTAGTCACCTAACATTTACCTACTATTAAAACATGTTGGCTAGTTAGCTAAATAATAGCTATTCAAGTGTACAGATGTTTTTGTGAGCCTAAATGGATTGTTGTATAACTTTTCAAGCAAGAGACTGAAATACCATCCACTTCAGACACAAACATGATGAATAACTATATGAATCTGCCAGAAATTATTACTTTACTAGGCTGCATGTGTTACTGTAGGCCAGATTTAATGCGCTACTTAAGTTTGCATGATGTATGTAAGTCCCTGCTCCGTCTCTCTTTCAGCTATGGAGTTCTTGGCATGAGAAACTTTGAAGATCCCTGGCGTAGTTGTTACTGAGTGGTGTGCAGTATCAATTTTGACAGCTATTTTAGATTTAGTCTTAGTCTTAAGATGAAAATGCTTATTAGTTTTGGTCACATTTTAGTCATTTTTATTCTTCATAGTTTTAGTCGACAAAAATTCATGACATTTCTGTCATTACTTCAAGTCAGTATGTTTTCTTGACCGTTTGTATAAAAAAAATAAAAATAAATTCTACAAATACAAATAATTTCTACACACTTAGAAACCGTCATTTCTCTAGAAGTTTTTGACTGGTGCAAGGGGTGATTTACGAGCACACACTTCATCATTCGAAATGCTTAACATCTCTATTTATGCTTTATACAATTAACTAATCTGAGACAACTAGGATTTGTACCCAGGTTCATTGTAAACTCTGATTTATCGATCTTACTGTTAAGAAGGAGAAAAATAACCTAATTAAAGCTTGACTTATTTCTTAATCTTCACCATGTTAGTCTGGAGGTTTAAACTCATGTCTCACAAAACTCCACTGGGCTCAAACCATTTACTTGTAGCAAAGCTACACTCACACATCCCAAGCCTCCTCCCTGCCTGTCAAACAGCATCAACCCATAAACCTTCCTGGGACAGTCCGGATCTAAGTGGAGATCTGTGGGGATCAGCTGTGAAGTCTGGTGGTTGGTGGCTGCTTGCTCTGCTGCCATTCGGTTGCTAACAAGTTGAGCTAACTGCTAACAGCCACCTCTGTAACTAACAAACTCCACCAATCCATTCAGCAGCTCCACAGTCAAACACAAGCGGCTGATTATTTACTGCTGAATTACACCTCACAGCTAGCACCAATGGCTGACGCAGCTCCGGTGTGAGTGTTTTTGCTAGATATTAAAACATCCTGCACTGACTGTGTACTGGAGTTTACCAGCCTGTTGCTCATGCGTCATCTGAAGATAATTAAAGGCATTTTCAGCTTTCAGTGGATGATAATCAACCACTAACATCTTGAGACACAAGTCTCATCTCGTCAACAAAAATTAAACATAGATTTCATCTTAGTTTTCAAGATTTATTTTTTAGCTTGTCATCGTCTCGTTTTAGTCCTGGAAAACATGGTCATTGACAAAATATTTTTGTCATAAGCCCCTTTTACACTGCCAGATTTTCCGCGAATGTTGGGCCGTTTAGCGTTTAGACACACAGAGCCGGATTGGCAAATTGATCCCAGACGCCCAATTTTCTGCTTCGTAGGGTAGTCATATTGGGGGAACCCTTTTAGTTTAAACAGACCGAGGCGGCCTTCCGCAATGGGAGGGGCTGTTGAAGATTTCTGGGAGGAGCTGTTGATGACGTCGCATGTGCGCCCCACTGGCGGTGGATAAACAGGAAACAGCTGATGGCAGGAATTAGCGAGCAGCTAGTAGCAAGAGGGAAACGCAAACCTGACACACACTGTAAGGATGAGCAACTGGGGAGACAAGGACTTGCGCGCCCTCCATGTCCTCGCAAACGAAGCAGCCATTAACTGTCAGGTGACGGGGACGGTGAAGGACAGGCCGACTTACGAGAGAATTGCCGAAGGACTGACCAGCCGGGGCTTCCCTCCCACGTCACTGTTTACGTCACGTGCTGAGCTACACGTTTTGTTACTTGCTCACGCCCCCCATTGCCCCGAAATAGGCGCATTCTGTATAAACTAAAGTAGGTAGTCAGCATTTTGCTGCACTCCCCGATTTTGTTTTTATACTGCCAGTGCTGAAAGAAGACTGATTGGGCTTTCCTGCAAATTTGCACAATTCCTATCTAAAAAGGGCTATAGTTTTTATCAATGAAATTAACACTGGCGGTGCAGGTGCGGGCCATAAGTCTTTATAACTGGTGAGTGTATTTTTCAGAGACGTGGGACTTCGGAGCAATGCTTGTTTGTTTTTTGGGATAATGTTTCCTGTCTGAATGGGTTTTTGTTGTGTGGATATTTTGCACTGAACCCGATGTGCATAGTCTGAAAATCCGCACACCTATTTTTTGTATTTCTGCACTGCATTTTCTGGTTGCACTGATTAGAAACGGCTTTCCCACTTTGTGACGTCCTGGTGTGCTTACATGGTTGTTATTGGTTTGAGGAAACATTAACAAAGACTGTCTGTGTTTTATCTAAATAAGAAATCTCACTAGTCACATGAACACAGATGGGCAATAACAAGGCTTGCTGTGTAATATAAATGGAGATTTGCTCAGTGGGAAAAAAGACACAGGGATCCATAGAAAATCCACTTCTCTCTCTTCTGCTCTCCCTCTGTCCCCCTCGCTGTCTCTTCAAAGAGAGGAAAATTACCCCAGTCTGCCCTCCTCAGGTGAAAAGGGTTTAGGGATTCTGTCATTGCACCAAGCAGACTAGGTCAGTCACTGAGACACACACACCCACCCACACAACACCACTAGGTCAATACAGGCTTTACCCCTTGACCAGATTAAGGGTATTTGGGTTGTTTGTGCATTTGTGATGATAATAACTCCACATGGGGTTGCTTCTCATTTTATTGAACTGATCAACACCCCTGCTGTATTTGCCTGGTCTCATCTTTGCAATAATTCACTTTGTTTTTTGTTTTGTTTTTTAATATGAGTTCCAAGTGAGGTTGTGGTGTAACTTCGGGTGTGGAGAAGTAACATCACAATCACACACTCAGCTGGAAATCATGATTTGCATGCATCCGCCAACACTGTCTGAAGAAAACATTCTGAATGACGAAGACGTGCGCGCCCACAATTATAGTATCGAGATGAACAAGTGCCTCCCATTCAAACGTACACTCCCTGCTATTCCCTTGCATATTTTATTTTTTTTTATACATTATTTCGAGATATAATTCTGTTTTTATACTCTTCTTCCATTTCTCGCAGACGATGCCCGTGATGGATACTCCTCATAACTGTCTCTGCAGGCATGATGTCACCGAGCTGCCTTAGTTAATCTCTTTCCTCCCAGACAGCATATTCACAGCCTTGGGGCTAGACCCAGCTCCTACATCTATCTGAAGCCTGCACATGCACTGTTGCTCTCCAATAACTCCGCTCAATTGCCCATCATTCCTCCTCCTCCTCCGCCAACCTCCCCCCCCCCACACCTCTCAGAGCACCTCCGTCCACCGCTGCATTTTTATTCTGTTATTAATCTGCAGACGCGTCTGCCAAATAATTAACCTGGCCGAGTTATTTATTCCCTGGGTGATATTTCCCTACCTGTGTTTGGGAGGCAGAGGGGAGGACAATGCCATTGAAATGTCCTCTTGCAGCTAAAGGAGACCAAGGAGGGCGTGTGTGTGTGTGTGTGTGTGTGTCTGGGGGGGTTGTAGGAAAGGTTTGGGGCCTTACCTCAACCATGGGCAGGAGGGGTTCAGGCGATTCATGTGGGGTATTACAAATGCACCAGTAACCTTTTCAGTTAATGAAAAAAGGGGACGCGCTAATAAAAGAGAAGACGCTGGAGAGGGGACTCTTATGAGGGGACACGTGGGCCTGGGTGTAATTCCCAGCGCATTTCCATTGGCAATCGCATACAGAAAAAAGCACACCCACACACACCAACTGCTCACATGCACCCCCCCCCTCCATACCGACATGCAGATATGCTAACACACACTAGCCACACACATAAATAGAAACACACCCTCGCTCGCTCATACACAACGCAGCCAAACCTGGCTCCTCACTGGGTGTGATTATATCCAGGAGAGAGGTAATGTGTTGCGCCTGAGGTGGGAGGTGGTAGATGGAGGAGACATGAGTGCTTTGGCCTTGAATTTCACCCAGGACTGCCTCCCATCTCCCCATGCCCATTTCTCACTCTTAGGGGAGAGTTCGCTGTGGGCTGCTGGAAGTGTGGGGCCACGGCACAGTGAGCCGAGCGTTTAGGGACCACTTTTTTTCACCTCTTGTGATTCTTCCACCTTGTAACAAATATCCAAGATGGAGGTAGTCTCTCTCTTTTTTTCTTACATGTCAGCAGCAAGCCATTTGTGTCAGAGAGTTAGGCTTGATGAGTGAAAGTATGTAGATGGTGAAAAGTGTCTACTGGTGAAAGCTTGAGTGGCATTGAGTGCTGTCTAATGAATACCAGCTTGTACCTTTACCCTTGAAACAGTGACTGAAACACAATGCAACATATAAGGGTTTCTTTTTAGTGTTTTTCCCTTTGAATGCTGCAGAAGTTTAAAGCGAATTTTTGACATTTTCAGAGTAAAAGCTCAATCGGCGCACATCAGTTACTATTATGAAAATACATTCAAAAAGATCGAACAAGATTTGATCATCTGTAACTAAAAGATGGCATTTATTTCAATCAGGAGAGACAACAGAATTAAGTAAAGATAGCTGTTTTAATACAGATTACAGGTGTACAGATTAACAGATGACGTGATGATTAAGATTTGACAGAAAGACTTTGGTGTTTAGACTCTACCGGGAGATTTTGTAATCGAAGGGCGTCTGCCCTGGGCAGCAGCGAGCTAAATCCCCCTATGGAGTCCAGACAGTGGTGGTGGCGGCTGGTAGCTGGTGACTCTGCTGACGAAACTGATGAAGCTGATGAATCTGACGAGACGGCGATAGGGAGCTGGAGGGTGCGCTCAACTACAGCATGAACATACGAAAGGCGGAGAGAGAATCCTATTTAAAAAGACAGCAGCCAGATGTCAGGCTAACAGTGAAGGTGTGTTGCTGTGCTATTGGTTAAATGAGATCAATGGGCAGAACAGCTGATCTCTCAATTGACAGCCGCAGACAATGATGGCTAGAAACTATGAATGGAATGAGCATGCAGATGGTATGGCAGATGGTATGAAATAAAAATAAATTCCAGGTCTAAGCATGCAAAAGTGTAGTTTTCCTGAATAAACTTTCGCTAGAGTTTCATTTCCACTAGGGCTGGGTATCAGCACTTTACGGCATCGACTGAAATAACCTAGTTGCAAGTGGTATTGAAATGCTCTCCTGCAGGCAAAAACTCAGTTCAGTGTCTGCCTGGTTAGCAAGAGCTAACACAGCAAGAGCAGCTAACATCCAACACTGAGCCACTAAATGACCTCAACAAACTCATATGACAACAAACTGCTCGACTCTGACGTTAAACCAGTTTATATCTATTAGGTGACGTTAGCCATGTGTTGCTAACAGTTAGCCCTGTCACTGTATGTGTGGCCAGGTGGGCTTTTACCAGCAATCCCTGGTGTGGAGCTCACACTCCCACAGCAGCAGCTACAACTCAAACAGTCTTCCACTAGGTATCCTTCCGTGTCTGCTGGCGATTTTCCAGGACGACACATCCACTGCTGGAATGTCGACAAAAGCACGTGGTTAGGTTTGGAAAAAAGCCTCATGGTTTGGCTCTACATTCATATGAGAAGCGAACACCGGCCTCCCAGGAGAAAGCTCTGGGTTTGTTTGACCCACCCACCACCCTTCTCACCTGGCCGTCTGGCCAACCTGGCATTGTATCTATTGAAGTATGCTGTTGGTATTGGTGTAACTTCAAGCGCTAGTGGTTTTGGTTCCATAACTTTTCAGATAATACTCAGCCCTAGTTTCTTTGGATCCACATGTACTTTGCAGTGTTTTTATTTTCCGCTATGGTAATTTAAAAAAAGGTGGTGACATACAACATGGTCCCCACTTGGACTCTAAACCAAAATGCTTACACGACCTCATACACTCCTAGCACGTCTCGTTTTGTTTTATTTGTCTGTTTTCCACAGGAGCAAAGGTTTACACATGGATAGAAAAATCTGTCTCCAACAGCCTTCAGCATCTTCTCTCGATCAATATGCAAATTCTTCCCCATCGCCTGAAAACTTTTTGCAATATTTTCAGCTTTTTAAAGACCTCTCAGAGCAAATTTAAACTGTAAGTTCAACAGATGGTTGAAAACATACCTGCGGTCCAGAAAATGAATTCCCTGCTTTCATTACCACTCAGCCTATCCTGTCCTATCTCCAGCAACAAATGAGAGCCTCCCTTGCCAAGGAGCGTGCAACTGCTTTACAGTTTTCTTGATACTGAATGAGGCCTTCATGTGCTATCATATGACAACATGAAAAACACTCTGTGATGTGTTTTTTTTATACTCAGCCAAGTCCAGACAGGAGAAGGAAAAATAGCCAGCCACGATTGGGCAGCTGTTGGAGCCTGTCGACCTTGGGTGTCAGCCTAAGTGTAATTATTTTTCGCGCATGCCACGCTGACCAGATATACACCGCTTGTGTTCTATTTATCAGGCCTCCCGTGTGAGGTGAAGGCAGGGTGTGCACGCTCGTTTACACACACACACACACACACACAGATCTGTACTTACTTACATGTATCAACAGTGACCTGATTCCTCCGGGTTAGTGTGGGTAGTAGATAAATAAAGAAAATCATTGCCCTCAGTGAGAACCTGCTGGGACATAAATTTCAGTCCAGATCTGATTTGGGTTTGAATGAGGTTGGCATTGATTAATTTGAATTTGCAGCAACAGGGAATGCGCTCCCATAATTCACAGCAGCGGCTGGTTCGCACGTGTGCCAACTTGATCATCTCCCACATCTCCGTTCCCCACCTTCGTTCTCGGGCTGTTTGGCGACACTGTCAGTCTGTGCACTTGTCACCCGCTCTGTCTGTCTTTCTGTCTGTCTTTCTGTCTGTGTCAGGATGCCTGAGCCTCAGACGTCGACTGTCTTCACGCCTGTCAAACACTATGATACAGCGCCGTATCTTATCAAATGTCTCTAAATGCCAGTCGAAGAGACGGGAGTAATATTAAAAAGAGCGTAATTAAAATGGAAAGGAGCGGGTCATGTTGGGTAAGACCTTCAGATAAAGAAGGCCTCTGAGCAAGCCAAGCAGTTTTCACCCCCACCCACCCACCGCCCACTCCCTCCCTCTCCCTCTCCCTCTCCCTCCGTGCCTGCCCTCGCTCCCTCTCCTCCCTCGTTCACTCTCCTGTCACCCTGAACAGAGGATTGACATTCAGTCGAGGACACCCCTGGCTGGCGGTTAAAAGAAGTGGAATTAATGTGCGAGTTGAAGAGAGAGTGGAGCGGGGGGCATAGGGTAGGTGGGGTGGGGTTGGTCGGTGGTAGTGAATGACTGACACAGTTTTTGATGGAGTGCAGACATGGCTGACTCACCCTCTCTCTTCCCTCCGCCCCCTCTTCTCCTCCTCGTTCTATCCCTCTCCGTCCACCTCTCCATCTCTACATTCTGCTCACTCGCCGGGGTCGTCGCCCCCCTCCCTCCTCCCCCACCCACCCTCCTTTCCTCCCATCCTCTCTGGCCTTATTGTTTTACATCTCTTCATTCAGGCTTTTATGGCTGCTTCGTCCTCGCGCAGACCCATCTCACCACCGGATGATGGGTTCCTCCCCCAGTTATCGCGGCTATTTATTATCAGCGTCGATCCACATCACATTTCTCTGACTTTGGGAAGATGGTTTTCACATTGGGCCGCTTTACCGACTCGCCATATAACAAATCCACCACACAAACACACGCGCGCTCGCACACACAAAGTGACACAGCCGGAGAGGAAGCCTCACATCACTATATTACATTGCAGATTTACTAGGCGCTAAAACGCTACGTACCGTTTTAATGCTTCATAGTGCTTCGTACTGTGACAGCTTGCCCAGATACTTCTTAACCCAAAAAAAAAGGCTTTTTCATGCTGTATTTGGGAGTTGGTGTTAGTATCTCGATGACTTTTTACTGCTGGGTCAGTGATTATTTTAATGTGACGGAGGCTAAGCCGTTCCAAACTGCTGACACACATCTGTCTGCATGCCTGAATCATATTTTAGGGAGAATGAGTCAGGCGGTGTTGATGACATCACATGAATTCCTGGAGATAGAGGGAGTTTGAGGTGACCGGGGCTGTTATCAGGTCATGCTGTTTGAAGTCAGCGGCAGAGATACTTCTATCCAGCACGGATTTACTGTGCAACAGTTTTCAGTGCAAATGAAATTGGTTAAATCTACAGGCGTTAGATGTTTCATTCCTCCCACATTTTCCCCTGGTAAAAAAAAAAAAAAAAAAAAAAATTTCATGAAATATGTTATCAGATCATCACCTCTTTCCGCTTTCCCTTTTAGTTGCCCTCTGACAAATGCAGAGCACTGTAAGGTAACTAGAAATCCATTGGCGCTATACCTCTGTGAGTCATGTAGTAGGGGGGAACATGTTTTAGCACTTAACCTCCATAGTAGGAGCAGCTGTGGGGCCCAGAGGGACTGTGTGTTCAATAGAGGAAGGCCGGCTGGATGCCTAATTAACTAGGCTGGCTTGATGATACAATGGCATCTTTTGAAATGGCCAATACATTTCTGGAACAGTGGCTGGGGCTGCAGCGGAGAGGAGGGCAAAGATAGGGGGTCAGCTCTGGCCTGTAAACCTAATTTGAAATAAATTACGTAAAGATCCAGTGTGTAGGATTTAGGGAAATATACTGGCAGAAATGGAATGTTAATACATTTTCTTTGGTGTATAATCACTTGAAAATAAAAATCTCCCTTGAGCCCTGTTTCCACCGAGCAGTGCGGTAAAATACATTTCAGCGCGCAAACTGTAGCTATAAAATGGAAGGATGTTTTGCTGCCTCTTGCAGCAGCTGTAGCTGGAGAAAAAATAACTTAACTCACTGGGCCGACTGCCGGGGATTTTTAAGGTGGAGCGTTAATTTGTAATGTTCCTCAATGCATGAGGTGACGGCGTGAGTCCATCAGCACACATCGAATTTCTCTCTGACAACTATGACCATTCCATTAGTTTTGATATGACATACATTTTTAGTAATGAGTGGATCTTCAAGTGTTTCAACTGGGACAGCATATATCCCAATCCCAGTCCTCACTCGGAGAAAAAAAAAGCATTATTGTCTCTCTCTTTCAATTGAGCCATTTGTGTCATTGCATCAGCCGCTGTAGTTAGCAGCCCCTCTACAATGAGCCAAACAGCAATGGAAAAACACTGATTGGTAACACGGCACTGCTTTATTCAATGTTTTTACCGGTTTAAATCACTGCTTTCTTTTAGAGAAGATGACACCTTTGTGGATTACTCGGCTCCTGGTAAAAACCTCCTGAACGTGTAGATCAGAAATAAGTTGCGCACACATTAGCACATGCTGGGCTGACGTTTATTCAGTATTTTTATCTGTTTTATTCACTGGGTCCATTTGTTTTGGAGAGGAAGAGACCTCTGCTGAAAATTCGGCTCCTGGTAAAAACTCTCTAAACACCGGGAGCCTTAATTTTTCCAAAACTGAAGAACTTTCTTAAGGGTGTTGCACAGAATCCCTGAGAAGATCTCCTCAGTTAAGTAAAAATGTTAAGGCATTTACTGCACTGAAACATTTTACAGTGGTAAAATACTACCGTTTCCATGGTAACCATTTGTTTGCTCGTGCTCAAGCTTGTGATACCTTCAGTCTTTGATCCAATGGTTTAACTAACTTTAAGTAGAAGACCAAGATAAGGAGAAAACCTTAAATGCAACTGATTCATTCAGTGTTTTTACCGGTTTGAATCACCTAGTCCATTTGCTTTGGAGAGTAAGAGACGTCTGCGGATAATTCAGCTCCTGGTACAAACCTCCTGAACAATGAACACTGAAGGAATCCTAACCGGGAGTTCACGCTTTGCACAAAGAAGCCGTTTAGGTTGGTTGCAATCTGAATCCTCACCGCTCCGTGCCACCAAATCCTACACACTGCTCCTTTAAGATGTCACTTTAGACCGTGAAAAAACAGCTATATAGTTTATTTGTGTCAGATCTTTTCAAAGCGTTTCTTGGCACAGCTCTTTCCACTTTCACCATAATAGCCGGAGCACAACTTGCTCCTCCTGATCTGTATTGATCAATGGTTATCACCCTGTTATTTAGTTACCATTCAGTCGCTGCAGTCTCTAACTGCACTTTCAATAAATTGCAAATAAATCACTGTAGTTCTGAAACCCAAACCCTTTTTAATAAAGGGCAAAATCAGCGTGAACAACATCTCCACGGGGAGCTTTTCCCCCCTGTTTGGACAAAATATACTTTAGCAGGTTGACGTAATCAGCGAATGTAGTGGGGACGGTGGATTTGCTGGATTTGAGGTAGCTGAGAAGAGACGAGCCTTGAGTGGAACCCCAGGTAGGGCTCCACTCATTATGGATCGATCCCCCGTCTCCTGTGTCAGGTCCTCTGCAGGCCTGATTGAAGTGTTTTCACCCAGGCTTCACGAAACTGTAAAAAAAAAAAAAAAAAAAAACATCTCTCTGCCTCCTATTGATTTTAAAATGTCAAAACCTAAACCTTAAGAGGAGCAGAACACACTCCAAAAGGCTTCAAGACGGGCTTAATGGCTGGCGAAGAAAAGCTGTTGGGAAAGTTTTTGCCCAGTTTATTCTTTCTGTAATGGCTTCCCCTTTTGTCTCGCTCATCAGGATGGATTTTCCGAGGGAAGGGGTAGGTGAAGCATATCACCCTGCCATAACGAGGCAGAAACTGTCAGTTAGGATACCATCCCGTCTGGTTCGTTAAGGATTAGGCTGGTTTGGGAATGTTGTGAATTAATCCAGAGCGTCAGACATCACACCGGAGCCTCGCGCTGGATTAGTATTAGCTTTTGTTTGATTCATTGTGAATTAACCGACATAATCCACCTGGTGTCAGACACAATAAAAACACAGCAACTGACACAGAAACAGGATTAGGGTTTACAGAGGAGAACAGCAGGCCTGACTGCCATCACTCAGTTAACCTGGAATGCTGTTCAATCAGATTAAATAAATGTCCTTATCCTCCTCATGAATGGCATTTTGCCATCTAATGAATTTTGAAACCTCTTTTCCCAGCTGTGTGGCGCTGATTAAGGGTGTTACCACCGGCCTTGTTTGGATGCTTTTATTTATATACCTTTTAATTTGTACAGAAAGACGCAGAGGCAAAGTTGGATGTGGCTCAGGCGAGTCCTGCTCTGCCCCGCGGTAACAGATTGGGTACCAGGTCTTTCAGTCATCCGGCCTGCATGGCAGCAGCTGTGTCGTCATTCCCCCGGCTGAGGCTGAGTACCTGCAGCGGAGACGTGCTGGGAACACCTGCTGGGTTCCCTGCCTCTGTTTCTCTCCCTGCTTCCATCTCTCCACGCCTCCCTCGCCACCTCTCTCCTGAATCTGTCACTGCCTCTTCTTTCATCTGCATCTATTTTTCTCCCCCTCCTCCCTTCTCCCTCCACCCCTTCTCCGCCTTCCGGCCTCACTCCTCTGTCTCTCCATCCCTGCTTCCTCTACTCTGCCCAATCACGGGCGTGACAGCAGCGCAGCTCAGCACACACTCCCCCAGGTGCTGGTCTACCTTACGTACAGTAATGTGTCATCTCTGTATTACACAGGATGTGGTAAGAATGACACTGCTGGGCTGGCGTGTACCACCAGAAGACATTATGTTTACACTCTTTGTTTTTACTGGAAATAGACACCTCCGCCGTACCTGAACAACAAAATACCGTAGGTCGTTTGTCACTGCCTTCCAAAAAGGAATAAGCTATTATTACTCAAATGAACGTGGCTTGTTTTTTCATCCACCGCCTCTATTTTTAAGATTTGTGGGTGATGTAGGGGCCAGGCTTTGACAAGGAAGAAAAATGTACAGGATGTCTGCTTCTGCTGCGTCAGTTTTCCCCAACTGTTCATTATGAGTCCAGCAATGTTTGAAGTACTCTTTAAAAGGAGTAATAGCACATTTTGGGATATACTGTACATGCGTGTTTGCTTTCTTGCCATTGGATGAGAAGATAAATACCACTCTCATGTTTGTACAGTAAATATAAAGCTACCGTCAGCAGCTGGTTAGCTTAGCTTAGCTGTTAGACGACCAGCACATGTAAAGCTCACTCATCAACAGTGTTGGGCAAGGGGTTTTGAAAAATGTAATCAAACACTTGAAAAGGTGATTACCTTGCTTTTTCAATTACTTAACAGAAAAAGTAATCTTAGTATATAATGACGAAAACTCTGTGTGTCTGTTCCACGTTTTTCTCCTCACTGACTTGGTCAATCCATGTGAAATGTGGCACAGTGGTAGAGGATCATGGGAGGATGCGAATGAAGCAATATTACATCAATTGGCCAAAGGGGGGCGCTATAGCAACCGATTGAAATTGCAAACTTTGAATGCAACCGTACTATCAAATTCACAAAAACTCTGTCTGAACATATTGCTCCTCTTAATGGGTTCAGTTGACTATTTAATCTGCAATTTCCTATGACCTGTATCCCATGTGAAACTGTACGTGGGCAACTGTGCATTCAATGGGTATGGACTAGTATGTAATAATTTACTGGTTAAGTTGAGTTGTTGACAGTGGGTGACATAATCTAAGGGCCACTCAGAGGGAGGAGTTGTACTGTTTGATGGCCACAGGCAGGAAAGATTTCCTGTGGCGTCAGTGGTACATTTTGGTGGTATGACTTTCCCACTGAAAGTACTCTCGTGCCTGACCAGCACATGGTGGAGTGGGTGTGAGACATTGTCCAAGATAGTTCGTAGCTTTGACAGCGTCCTTCTCTTGGACACCACCATCAGAGAGTCACACTCCGTTCCCACAACGTCACTGGCCTTGGGGATCAGTTTCTTGAGTCTGTTGGCGTCCACCACCCTCAGCCAGCTGCCCCAGCACACAACAGTATAGAGGATAACACTGGCCACCACAGACTCATAGAAAATCCTGAGCATAGTCTGGCAGATGTTGAAGGACCTCGGTCGCCTCAGAAAATAGAGTCGGCTCTGGCCCTTCCTGTGGAGAGCGTCAGTGCTCTTAGCCCAGTCCAGTCCAGTCATCATGGTTGCATGCTTTTGGAAGCCCATTTCCACCAGTGTGATGAAAACAAAGACCCTGTAAGTCCTTATAATGAAAAAATCTCCAGAATAATGACTTAGAGCTGTTTCCCATTATTCTGAGACATGAAGTCATAATCACGACAAGTTTCTCATTATTTGAAGATACCATGTCAGTAACGTACTAAGTCGAGATTTTGACACACTGAGTCATTATTTTGAGAACGTTATTATTAATTTGAAATATTAGGTCATTGTTTAAAATACCAAGCCATGATTTTGAGACATTAAGTCGTCATTTTGAGAAAGTCTCTCATTATTTTGGGACATTTAAGTCAATTTTATGATAAGTTTCTCGTCATTTTAAGAAACCAAGGCATTATTTCAAGAAAGTGTCTCAATATTTTGAGATACTAATTTATTATTATGATAAGTTTCTTATTATTTTAACACACCACGTCTTTATTTTGAGATACTAAGTCATTGTTATGATACATTTTCCATTACTTAAGATGCAAAGTCATTATTTTGAGATTCCAAGACATTATCTAAGATACCAAGTCATTATTCTGAGATACTCAGTCATTATTTTTTTCATTATTTTGAGATATTAAGTTATTATTTTGAGACACCAAGACAATATTCTAAGATATTACATCATTATTTTGAGAAAGTTTTCATTATTCTCAAATATTAGGTCATTATTTTAACATACTAAGTCATTATTTTTAGAGAGATTCTCATTATTTCGAGTCATTAAGTCATTATTACAACAAGTTTCTCATTCATTTGAGATCTTAACTTATTGTTTTGATCAATTGTGTCATTATTTTGAGATATTAAGTCATTATTCTTTATATGTTTTTCATTATTTTAAGATAGCCAGTTGCTATTTTGAGATGAGAACAAAGTTTTTTTTATTATTGTGAGATATTAGGTAATTATTTTTGATAAATTTTGTGATTATTTTAAGATACCAAGTCATTTTTTGATAGGTTTCTCTTTATATCCAGATACTAAGTCATTATTTTGAAAAGTTTATCATTATTTTGAAAAAAAATTCTGATTATCTTGAGATACTAAGTCATTATTTCGAGGGAGTTTCTCATTATAATGACTTCTAGGATATTTTTTATTGTCATCAAACTGGCAGAAATGGATTTCCATAAATGCTAAAATGGTGGAGTGAATTTTTAGTTTGTAGGAAATGGGTGCAAACTGTCTTCAGTGTCAAACTCAGAAACTTTAAAAGAGGGCAGTCAGTATCTGCACGACCACCAGAGGTCACTTGTCAGGAAAACGCCAACACAAACAAACAAACAAAAAAAATGGCGAGGGGAGAAAAAAAAACATTTCTTTTTTTTCACTCAAATGCTTTTAGCAGTCAAACACAACAGTGTGGAGAATAGCTGAGTGAGGTCACCTCTATTTGTGGGGTCAAAGCCTGCAGATGCAGTCACAGTCGAGACTCTGAGCACTCAGACTCTCAAAGCCCAATCACTCACGACGGAAGCTCGTAGTCGCGGCAGGATGACTGATACTTATTGCTGGTTTCACCATCATCATGTTTAGACAACCTCAATACATAATGCAGGACCCAATGTTGTGTGTGCGTGCAATATGGTCATACATGTTGTCGATGGGAAGTAGATGCATCAGTCACAAAGGGCACGTGAAGGATGACTGGTTGTCTTCCCATGTGTTTTCCGAATGGAGGAACTGTCATGGATTTCTCAATTGATTACACGTCCTCACATCTAGCTCGTAATTGCATAAGAGTCAAGGCAAGCTGGGTTTCTGACCAGAACATTCAATCACTTTTCATCTATTATGAAGCATATACTCAAAGCTCAATATGGAAAGAGACGCTTTATCAACTCTGAGGTACCATCATGATGAGAGATTGAACACATTAATAACACGCCACTTCACCGCGCTTTTGTTCGTCTTCAGCTTAATGCAAGTCCAATTCTCACTGTCCAGACGCTTTACCTTCCCCACACTTTGCCGTCTAGACCTCTTGAAGACGGCCTCATGTGCTCAGATTCATTATATCAAAATAAGGACATCTTTTTCAATGCTCCAGACTACTTGATGTCTCGGGCTTTCACACTGATAGAAGATGAAAGGCAAATAAAAATGTCTGCAAAATAGAATCCTGATACCGTTCTCAGTCTGCGCTGTTATCACACAGATCATAGGGAGACGCTCATGAAAGGGGCCCGGCACAAAATAAAAGCTTTTTTTTCTCCGAAGCAGACCATGGCACAAATAAGTGGAGGCACTTTGAAATGCAGAGTGGTCAGTCAGTCAGTCAGTCAGTGTGTCCTCCCTTCTCACAAAGTGCACCGGGGGCGAGATAATGTCAGCCCCCACGTCGGTTTCTGACCCTTCCTCTGTGTTCTGCGGAGGCAGCATGAGGCAGGTTGCCAGAAGCTTTCAGGGCTGGTAGAACAAAATGTCTCAGCGGGTCTTGTTTTATTTCCCTCAAGTAGCATTCAACACCTCCCCATCACATTCGCACAGACAACCTCCCATTACCATACGATTCAAATCTAACATCGCCTTTCATTCATTGTAAAAGGGCACCCAGAAACGTGTAATTATTTTCTCTCTTCCCTCCCCGAGATCAAAGCCCAAACAGGAGTGATTACAGAGAGTCAGGTTGTCTTTGAAGACCTCTCTTTCTGTTTGGTTACTGTATAAACAGGGCCGCGAGAAGCCACAGCGCTAACCCCTCCTCAGCAGGCAGACACTTGCCGAGTGGCAGGTGTGCCTCTGTTTACAGGCAGCCGCTGTTAGCATGGTGCACTTCAACCCTGACCCATCTCTGGGTCTCTGATAGTTCTCTCTCCCCACAGCTCACTTTCTCTGTCTCCTGTCGTAAAAAAAAAAAAAAAAAAAAAAAAAAGCAGCAGCAGGCTCTTTCGCATCCCTGCACTTCTCTCCTTGAACCCCCGGCTGTAAAACATAGTTTTACGTGATCTGTTTTTGGTTTGTGGGGTTAGACATGGCAAGAATGAGAGATGCGCTGATTGCAGTGTTTATAAAGGGGAGGGTGAAGTACAGGAAGAGATTGAGAGAGGAACCATGCGGAGGGTATACTCTCTTGTGTGTCATAGGAACCATGCTGCAAGATTTCTTTTTAATTTGGCAGTCCAAACATCATGGTTTGCCCAGCGCTTTGCCTTTTTCCAGCTGTGTATTTACAGTAAATGGATGACTGAATTACAACAAGGAACGGAGAATCAATCCCTGTCCTCTCCTCTCTCCCTCTTTGTGTCTCTGTTATTTTTAGGTGGACAGCAAAACAGTTTTCATAACTGAAAGCGAACACCATCAGACGTAGCCATGCCAAGATTTCCTAAGACCTTCCAGCTGTGCGAGCTACAGCGTAGCGATAATAAGACAGGGTAACAATCTCTTTATAGCCTTGGATTTACATGTGTTTATCATGGGAGCACAAGATAAAATGGTAATTATGTGAGAAGTGCACATTGTCCAACGCTTTCAACACTATTTTGTTGAGTATAATGAAAAAATGCTTTCTCCTTTTTTTTTTTGTTGGCAAGTTGTGTAACCACCATATACGGGTTTCAAACTTATCACCTTATCTTGTGGTTTGCTCTGCAGACATCTACTGTAAATGCCGGATGCCAAAGCAGAGAACAAACCCCTCACTGACAGAGAAGTCTAGAAGTGCTGGCTGTCTCAGAATATATTGAGTCACAGTAATGGCTGATTTACAACAGATGATATGAGTGCCAGGTTATGCTTACCACTAACCATGTGCTTATGGCTCACTCTAGTTCTTCAGCACAAAAGATGTCCAATTTTTTTTCTCTCGCTGTTTTCTTCTATAATATATTGAACAAATACAAACAGAAGTACGGTTATAACCTCGAGCTGATCTCAAACTTCACAGGGCTTTAGAGCTCCTGTATGGCCACAGCGTTGCTGACTTAAAGAAACAGTGTGTCAGATTGAGAGGGAATTAGTGGCATCTAGTGGTGAGGATTGTGAATTGCAACCAGCTGAAACTTCTCCCAGTTAGAATTCCTTCAGTGTTAAATGTTTTTACCAGGAGCCAAATAATCTGCAGATGGAAATGGACCAGGGATCTCATTTATAAACATTGCATATGCACAAAGCAAGGCCTGAAAGAGGCGTGGATAACTGGTTCTAAAAAGCTGGTTATTAACTAGTTCAGTCAAATCTGGGTTTTCCTATCTAGCCACGAACGCCTTTATATCAAAGGGTGTTAATTACAAGCAACATCGTCAGAACTATGAATGAAGTAGACTGCTTCATATCATATGAGATGAAACGGTACAGAGAGAGTCTGTGACTACGTCAGCCGAGTCATGTGGGTATCACTAGGCTATTAGTGACATTAGTGTAGAGTATTTTTTGCTGTTAAGTTGGATAATGATTAATATACCACATAAAACACTTTAAAGTGATGCCGGACTGTTTCTGCTACTGAAGTTAAGGGTGAAAAAGTAGCCTAGTTAATGACTGATGAGGTCTGTCTGACCCAAATGTTGCATTTATGATAACTGGAGGCAATTACTTCTAATAAAATCTTATTTTTTCCCCCTAGGTCTCACCACACAGGTGTCTCGTGTCATTCTGAGCTGCAGTGATGGAAACAGAGTCTAAAAATAGCAACACTGTCACTGCAGACTAAAATAAACTTTGCATAAGTTAAAATACAGCTAAAGCCATGTGTTTAGTGCTGTTAATGATCGCTGTCTTTGTAAGAGGCTCTGTTTTAATACCAGAGGAAACAGCGAGTGGAAACACCCTGAAACGACTGACCTACAGCAGTATATAGGCTAATGTTTTTTACCTGAGACTCCAAACTTTCGTCCATGGATCCTTTTTTCATCAGTGATCTGATCAGTCAGAGGTCGGGCTGATGACAGGCTGTGATCCAATACCCTGAAATTAACCTGCACCAGAGCAGGTTAGCTGTTCAGCATAAGTTGGCAGTACTGAAAACCCAGAGTTAACCCTTAAGATACCTGGCTAACTACAAATCCTGCTTCGTAGTACAGGCCTCAAACCGGTTGAAACACTGAATAAAGCAGTTTCACGTTACAAATGCTCTTCAGCATGTCGGAGATGGGCCGCAAGCCCACCACCTGCTAATATGTGCTCACTTCAGATCCAGACTTCCACTAGGTTTTAACCAGGTTGTTAATTATCTCTGCCTCTCCAAAATAAACAGACCATTTCACTGTGGAGGGGCTGATAACTATGGTGGGGATGCAAAAACACGACTACGCAAATGGCCCAATCTAGAGTCAGCGTTCTGTTTGTCCATTCTTGGCTATTGTAGAGTCATGGTGGGGCAACATGCCGATCTCTGTGGATGAGGACCTGCTCCCTATGTAGATAAAAACGACTTATCCCAAGGTAAGAAAAACACAACGCTTCTATTCTCAGGTGATTATACACTCAAGAAGACCAATGTATCCCCCTAAATTCTACACACTGGACCTTTAAGTTGCCAGATCTTGCAGTTTCTAAAAGTAAGTTCACAAATAATTGAGCACATTTTGTCAGATGCCATGAACAGAAATCAAAGTCTGAGGAACTTTTGTGTTTCAGTCAGTTAAACATGAACATTTGAAAGGTTCATCCAGTTTTTTGTTTTGAGAGAGCAAAAACAAAGCAAAAGTTGCTGGTTTGATCCAACTGAGGTTTGCGCCTGAGGTTTGCATCTGGCAAGAAGCCAGCCTTTGCTCCCTGACCTCGCTGGCAAAAGACTGGTCATACATGTAACTGCTCACACACACACACACACACACACACACACACACACACACACACACACACACACAAACTGCACCAAGACTTGACTGATATGGGTGTCAGTGGCCCAGAGCAGCATTTGTACTTGTGTGCAGCACTGCTGTTGAATGTGTGTTTCTACTCTTACTAGTCTTCAGGCAGCACAGAGATACTCCCAACTATTCCCCCTTTTCTCCGACACACACACACTCACGCACACACACACACACACCGGCTCCCATCAGACCACTCTACCTCTGCAGGAGCACTGGCTCACATCAGCTGAGGGCCTGTCACAGGAGGAGCAAGATGCTAACCATTAGCAAATTTACGTCAGCCCAAGCGCAAGGGTCAGCATGGTCAGACGGACCACCCAACAGCTTGGTCATCAAGGACAAAGCCACAGAGGAGGGAGAAGGAGAGAGACAGAGGGACAAGGAGGGAGGGAGGAAAGGAGCGTGGCTATCTCCTTTCAGACGGTCCTGCTGAAATGTGCTGAGATGACACAAGCGTTTACATACAGTGTGTGCACTGGGTTGTGAAGCCACATGTGCTGTCAGCACTGTTTAGGTATTGTTCATTATCGCATGTGTGAGCGTGCGACTTTGTGCGCCTGACTCTCTGAGGCGTACATGTGTGTTCTGATGTTCGAGGAGGAGCGTTCCTCAAGTGAGTGCTTTTCCTCCCAGCAGAGTGATGACAGCGTCCAGTCTGCTGCTCAAACACTGAGCTCACACCGCAGGCATCACAGACATACTTTGAGCTTCATATTTTTCAACAACCCCAGCTCGGGTTTATTTGGGTCGTCATGACATGACAGAGTAATTGGTTTGCGCAGATCACTCCCCGTATTTGACAACCTGCCCCATTTACTGTCTGAGCGCTCCCGGTCAAGCCGCTTATAAATCTTTCACTGACTTGATTAATTGCCTCAAAAGTGCTCCTCTGCCAGGTAAATAAATAATGAGCAAAGTGATGATTTCTATTGTTGTCCAGTCAGCAGGTTGACCTGCGGAGAGGTCGACTGTGAAAACAACCTTTCAAGGGAGGAGATGAGAAAATAGAATATTTAGAAACACATAAATTGGTCTCCGGAGGTGTTCATTTTTTATGGTGCAGTTGTTTGTTTGTGTGTGGACTGAAGAGAGTGCGCACGCCTGCATGTGAGGATCATCTCATTTCATTTTTAATAAGTTTGTCAGGGACACTTTTTGTGCTCAGGTCAGCTTCACAAAAAAGGGCACGAGCATATCTTCTTGTTAAGGGACGGCTCTCGTTTTTAATTGAGACTTAAAGCTTCACCTTGCCTTTTCTTCGCTGTGACAAAGCTTTCAATTCCCGGTCATTTCTAGCAGTGAGGATTTAAGAGGAAGTAATGACAACCTGCCCCCTGGTCCGGCCAACCAGCAGGGGGCAGAGGTGTGTGTTTGTGTGTGTGTGTGTAGGTTGGTGTTCGTGTGTGTTCTTGGAGGGGTTTATTCCTCCTCCACCTCCACTTTAATGACATCAGAGAGGAGACAGTAGTTCACTGCTGGAGAGCATACCAAACAGGAAGGCGCTCCCTCTCTCTCATACAGTGTCTCCTTGGGTATTACAGCTCAATATGAGGTGTTCTGTTTGGCCTGGCTGGGTTTTAATAAAACCTGACAAGGATTTATCACCTGTTCATGGCTCTATGTGCTGCCACTCTGTCAGACAGAGGTGGTGCTGCTGCTGGTTGAGGTGGTGGCAGTGGCGGCGGCGGAGGGGGGAGTTGGCTCCGGCATGCAGCAGTCATATTCACCTCATATTAATGTGTTTGCAAGAGAGCCGAACTCGCCTGGAGGAACAAGGCGATGAGGCTGGCTGATGAAGTGAATGCATTAAGGAGCGGGCCGTCACTTTCTTTCAATGAAACTCTTTTTGCGTGCTCATCCCTCAGAAGGAACCTCCCTGATTGAGACACGTTCAATTTTCCATGCATATTACTGCACCTCATCATGCGGGGGGGGGGGCATTCAAAGTTTATTAAAACAATAACTAACATCTTCAGCAGAGGAGGTTATGCAAACACCTGTGGATATGTAGGACGGCGTATAAATAACACCTTCACGTGGACAGTGTCTCGCGTCAAAACGCTCTCTGAAGAGGTTTCATTCTCCTCTTTCCATCTACCCCCCTCTGTCTCTCATCATTCTCCCTCCATCCCTCACTCCACCTCATCGTCATTTCTGTGTGTGTGTCTCTCACCAGGCATCCCCATTGAGGACTTCCTCAGGACCGTTGCTAGGTGATGGCCCCCTGATTAACGAAGGAGCAAGGGGGGGGGGGGGAGAAAGGGAGGGAGTGTGCGTGTGTGTGTGTGTGTGTGCATACGCGTGTGTGTGTGTCTTTCTCGGCAGTTATCACTAATTGACAGCTGCCGGCCCTCAGGGCTGTATTCTAACCCCGCGCCCCCAGTGTAATCGGAGGGCAGGGCTCTGTCGCCCCCCGTAGGATAGTGAGGAGGCTGGGGTGGGAGAGGGAGGGGGGGCAGCGCTGGCTCTGGCCTTATGGTGGGGCAACACACTGCAAGACCTGTTTGGATAAGCAAAAAGATGCAGGGAGGGGGCGAGAGGCGACAATGAGATGGGAAGGCGAGAGATAGGAGGAGGAAATCAAGAGGGCAACACGGGCCACGGGAAGCGAGATTGGAAAGGAAAAAGGGAAATATGGAGAGAAGGAGAGCGAGCAGAGGGTGGAGGGGTTAGGGGCATGGCATGCTGTCTGAGGGAGGGGGTCCCCAGCTTTTCCACAGTGCCAGTCTGCCGGCTCAACACCATCTGGAAGTATTCTCAAACACCGGCCAACTCTCCCCACTCCCAACTAGGACAATCTGATTATTCAACCCCCCCTCCCCCCTCTTTTGCAATATAACTCAAATTAAAATGAGATTATTGTGATCATGCTTTGAGCTCAGAGGTTGATAATGAGTTAGGGGCACGCGTGATTATGACTGTATATGAGGTCTGTGTGATATATACTGCAAATGTTTGACAACTTTGGTCTCAAGTTTGCTTTAGTCTGAAAAGGCTTTCAAATATTTGCTCGGGGTGCTTTGAGTCAAAAATTGAAAAAACTGTCAAAGCTATCAGAGAAACTCGGGGTAATTTTGAGAAATGGGAAAACTCAAACTACCCTAATAAAAAAATCGCAAGTGATTATTAAACAAAGACTTTCATGAAATGAGTATTTAATATTTATTCAATAACACTATAATCACTCTCTTATCATTAGTGCTGTGAAAGCTGACTGAAATAAGTAGCACTTTTTCCCCCCCTCATCCGAGTTATTAGAGAGCGGCAACAGAAATCAAACAGCAGATGTCTGCGCGCTGCTGTATTTTAAACGTTTCCTTCCTTTTCAAAGGCGAGCAATTAAAAAGCCCCCCTTGTCAAATATTAACTGCGCTTAAATGTATAGAGTGTGACACAGAAACCGCAATATATCATAATAAATTCAAACTAATTAGTAAGAAGCTTTTGATGCATGTATTCCACAGTCATCGCAGTGTCTCTTATGTGAAAATGCTTCATAATAACTGCACTCCAAACTGTTCTAATGTAATTAATATGCATAAAAGTAATTTCTGCTGAATCCTCAAACACACAGCATTTGGTTTGATGTTGTAAAAAAATATAGAAGGCAGCCATTTAAAATCCATGCATCTTGTACAGAAGAACAAAACACAATTACAACTGTGTCATCTCCACTCTTTGTAATCGCAATGAGTGATTGTTTTCACAGGAAGCATGAATTAAATTACGGTATAGGACATGTTTGTCTCATGATAAAGCCGCATTGCCTCCACTGTAATTATCTTCATATTACTGTAATTATTTGAAAGTGTGCAAAACGGATTATTCCCTTTCGCCTCTCGACTGCCGCACTCATCCTCTTTCAGCCGCGGCCGAAGCCTGTCACACGCAGTCTGCCTCTACGTCTTCATGCAGACTTTGACATTGCCGAGCAATCAATAGATCCTCAGCGCAGAAATGCATCTCACCCTGATTATAATGAAGATAGCTGGTCATTTAAAATGCTAATGGCCAATTTCACCTAATAAGAGACATTCAGCCCAGCAGTTCATTAAAATTTAGAGGTGGAAAAGTCTATTCCAATTAAGTTTCACCCTCTTTCCCCCCCAGCGCCGAACCCATTAGGATTTTAAGAAATGTCGAAATGTCCCATCTCGCAATCTTAACACTCTGCAAAGGAAGTGCGCTTAAAACTTGAGTGGAGGGTCACTGAACAAAGGCGCCATTGAGGAACATTAGTGGTAGTTAGCATATGACCTCATCTGCCACTACATTTAAGACATCGTGCATAACACGGGATATCGGTTTCAGGTCCCAGTCGCAGCGCTCGTTTCAGTTGTTGGTCCGTCTTTTATTTTCTGCCCTTTAAAAAGCCATGACAATTATTACCTTATATTCATTTAGTTCCTGTGCAGGTTGTACTTAATGATCGTATAGTCTTTAAGGGCCTTCAGGGCAGGGCTGTAGGTTTTGTTTCAACACTGGGGGGGGGGGTCACTTATGAAATAGAGGGGTTGGGGTCCTTCCTCAGGAAATTGTAGGATCAGACGCTTAATTTCCTGCTTTTTGGCGAATTTTTCTGCATCGGATTTTGCCTTTTCTTTATCAATTTATGGTGGAAATGTTGTTTATTTTATCAAAATAAAAGTCCTCTGCTTCTTTCTTTTTTTCTGGTGTGGACAAATGCACACGTTGTAAATACTGACAGGGACGTGCCCCCCTGATACTCCCCAGAATCTACGCCTGTGCTTTAAGGAAAACATAACTAATTAATTTAATCTAGACTATACCACGTGGAAATTAATATTTGACATCTTCGCATGCAGTGGTGCAAAAACCATGTGTCAAGAAATATAGCAGAGGACATGTGTGCACTTCATTGTTGTACATTCTTTTTCAGATTCACACATTTACATGTTATTTTAAGTAGATGTAAATGAGTCCCCAACTGTCTGCACACCTGTAACATGATGATTACACATCGTGCACACCTTCATTTACACCTCTGCGCCTGGAGTTGTGTCATTTTATGAGTTTGATCTAATTAGTGCAGAAACAGGAAACTGCACAGAGTTTAATATATAACTGACACCACAGTAGATGCTCACTACATGCCTTAGGTGCTCTCACTCGTAGACAGAAACATGGGATTAACTTGACGCTACATCTGTGTGAAATAAATCAGCTGGTAATGCAAATGTGTCTAGTTTGGTTTCAAGAGGTAAATATTTACCAATGTAGAGCACACATTGGTAAATACACTGATAGAATGGCTGGTTCCCCCATCGGTCCTCCTGGTGAAAATTAGTGGAGAAGGATATTATTGTCTTTAAGAGGGTGTGGCATACTTTTTAAGCTAAAGTGGGATTTATACTTCTCCGTTAAATCAATTCTGTACCTACAGCGTAGGCTCTGCGTCAAGTCTAGGCTGTAGTCTGGCGTGTACCTTTCCCAGAAATGTGACTACTTGTCGCGTCGACGCAGACCTCCCTCAGTGGAAACAAAGCTTTTATTTCTCAGGTAAGAAATAATAAATTGTGAAGACAATAAAGCCTCCACAAAACAGCATTTTAAGTCTTGTGTGTGATTTATCCTTACTTCTGAGTAGAAAAACTATATGCCATCCACTAGGCTTATTTATACAATGTAAAATGCCATAGGCTTGTGCTAATAACGTTAGCATGTTGTATTTGTTTGGAAAACATGTTTAGTATAAGACAGTTGTTTTGTCTGTGAACCTTGTGAGCTGTAACAGAGCCGAATTTTGTAATGTTACCTTTGTTAAATGTTGCTGTTGTCCCTGGCTTCATTTGAGTAGAGGAAAAGTCTGCTAGCAGCTAGGCTAATTTATACAATGTAAAATGCCATAGGCTTGTGCTAAAAACATTAGCATGTTGTATTTGTGGGGAAAATGTGTCCAGATAAAGACAAGTGCTTTGTCTGTGAAGGCTGCGAGTTATAGTGAAGCCGATTTGTGTACTTGCAATTGTCACTATGAAGCCATGTGCAATGTGTCTAATGTGTGTTTTGAATCAACTAAACTTTACAGCACTTCACAGAAACCCCAACGCCAACTAGTGTTTTGGAGGTGTAATTGCAGAGTGACACAGACGAACCACCGCACAAGTATAAATGCTCACAACAGCATAGGCCATGTGCACAGCCTACAGCATAGGCTCTGCATGGAGCTGACGCATAAGTATAAATCCTGCTTGCAGCATGAAGGTATTGGTGTCTTATGAAACTAGACGCCCTAAGGCATCCATGGGTTTCAACCATGTCAGCATCGCTTGTTGGGAAGGGAAGAAAATAACGCTCCAAAGTTAGGTAACATTTTAGCAAGGGATCAACTTGCATGACCATTTTTAAAGGGGTATCTTGAAATCTGACCTCAAGATAACTGAATTAAAATGGGTTCTCTGGGTACCCATGAGTGCTTGCTCCCAGTAAATGTTTTGTACCTCACAATAGGTGCTCACCTTTGTCTTTTTAAGGAAAACGACAGCCTGTTTGAAGAACATGGAATCGTCTGTATATATGTAGAGATACATAACACATTATAACAGGATTGTTGTGGAACCCAAGATGGGAACTGAACTGGTATGAGTCTATGCATGTTAGATTATTAGTATCTTTACCTGTAAAACAAGAAACCAAAGTATATCAGTGGATTTTCAGTGGCCCCATCTGGCACCACTGATGTAGAGAGCCTGAATCCAGGACAGGAGATAGTTAACAGAAAACAGTCCTAAGAGATTATTTGACTATGTGGTACAGAGAGCTAAGGTTTTCTCTCAGTGGTGTAGTGGTCTGATAAATCTCCTTCTCCACCAGCCTGTAAGCCTGTTTCTAAAGTCTCTTGCTCATGCAGTTGTTTCATGTGTGCCCTCTTGTGGAAACCTGGGGCCCACCCGCCACTGCAGTCCTGGCGCCAAGACCTCTGTACAGTATTAGAGTAGATTTTCACATACGTAACAGATTTACCTTAATGTCTTTCTATATGACTTCCAACTAAATGTGTACATTTAACATTTTCCCATGTTAACTGTAATTTGCATTTTTTTTTTAAACCTTGTAACATCTGATCTGAGACATGACCTGAAAGATAAGTGTATCTAGAAGTCGAGCATGAATAAATCCAACAAAAGTTATCTACTTTCCTGCAGCGTTTCATTTTCAGTTCCCAGTAATCTTGCCAGTAACAACAGGATGAACTCTTGTTGGATCACAGGAGCGAGTTATATGGAGGGTTGTAGCTGCTCCCAAACACAAATGGAAACCAATAGAACCTTGTCCAAAGTCGGCCTGGATGATACTGATCTCTCCATTATGTGTTCTGGTACATTTGTCTGCAGAGAGAAATGCTCTGTTAATTTTGGAGAAAAGGTCAGCCGGCATGTACAGCAAAATGGTTCCATCTGCAACACAAGCGAATCAGAGGATGTGCGGGCTCGCTGTGGAGCTCAGATCAGATAGCGGGACAAAAAGTAAAATATAAACACCAGATCTGAGCAAGTGAGTCAGATGCACAGGGGAAATGTGCTCTTTTTTCCCTTTGTATTGAATTAAACATATCGGCGCAGATGCAGATTTGCTCAAACAAGCCACTAATCTGAAAGGAAAAGTGATTCTAGGAAAAAGAAATCAACATGCTCACTTCTGAATTTGCAACTTAAAGGACAGTTCCAGAACAAATGGAGGTTTTGTTCCTCTCCTGCAAACAGTTTCTTTAGAAAGAATATTTGTCATGTCCTCTTCATGCTGTCTGCCTCGGTGATGTATGAATGTGGCCCAACAATCAGAAGTCAACTCACCTCAGAGGTTCTTTTTAATGCAGCTCAGTGATAAAGAAAATCTTCATTCATGGCAGCCATGTAAAAAGAAAAGAAAAAAAGAAGTGTCACAAGCATGGGCGGATTAAGAGACAATGGGCCCCTGGGCACAGATATGCAAAAGGCCCCACCACCTCTTCTACCTCTGAGCAAGACACACAGACTCTGTGCTGACCTTGCCTTGGAGGTCCTTTGCATGTACTTGTCATTTTGTGTATCTGTGTATCTTTAAAGGTCAATTTGTTACTCTTTGAAGTATATTTGTGTCTCTTTGGTCACTTTGTGTGTCTTTGTAGTCGTTTTAGTCTCTTTGTAGTTCCTTTGAATCTCTTTGTGGTCATTTTGAGTCTCTTCCTAGTCGATAAGTGTCAATTTTGCATGTGAAGACCATGAGGGCCCTGTAAATTTTGGCCCCTCAGCAATCCACCATGGTCAGAGGTAACATTTAGGGATTGAATATGCAAAGCAATCTAATGCTGCCAGTGTCTTTCTAGGCTACAACAACACTTCTCACAATTTTCTTACTTCAGTTGAATAATATTTGTGCAGGAGAACGTCAAGTGAGAAATGGATTCTTAAACATGATGGAGCATAAATGTAAAACCCAGAAAGTACAATTTAATCCTATGTTTTATTAAAAGCATCATTAAAACTAATTTTAATACTGTCAAGGAAAGCATTGCCAAAAGCCTTCTCCCACTAATGTGACACACACACATGCACACTCATAATCCAATCTTACTTTTCCTTCCTTACATTTTGACACCTAGAGTAAGTTTATTGGGAGAGGCAGATACCGTGCGGCAGTTTGTGTGCAGTGTGTCAGTGCTTAGTGTGTAATCTGAGAGGAGTCTATATTAGCATAGTGAATCAAACAAAACAACGGCTCTGCCAGTGATGTAAACACAGGGAATTAAACCTCCTGCAGTTCACTGCCTGGTCATCTTCAGCTAATTTGACTGTGCAAGAAATCAAGTCTCTACTCAATTACAGCATCTGCTTGCCATGCGGAACTACGAGAGCGGATATCATTTACAACCGTAAGCCCTCTTCAAAAGGGATTTAAATTAGAGAAAGTACGCCTTGTGAAAATGTTCTCCTTTCTTTCCAAACTACAAATATATGTGCATAATACTGCTACAAATGCCTGATGGGATTTCATTACAGATGCAAGATTTGTTCTTCCCAAACTCTCTTTTTCTCCTTCTTTTTGTTGCGAGAGTTGTTTTTTTCCTGACCTCTCCGGTCGGAACGAGACCTCTTCGGCACTCTCACAGCCGGAAAGCCATTGGCAGGCCTGTGGCTGGCAATTATGCCTCAAACTGCTCTCCTTCTCTTCTTCCAAACTCTCAGACATGTTGGGCATCTACCACCCACTGCACTCACAGTAAGGTCTCCCAAGCTATCAAGACTAACTATGAAAAGGGTATCGGCTGCTGGAGATTCAGCAGCTGTTTCAGAGGGCTACTTACAGCTCTGCTTTATCGACTTATCCTACAATTAATTATGTAATAGGTGATGTTGTGATGTCTATGAGAATAAAAGGCTGAGCACAAGGGTGTTATGTTAGGTATGTGCCTCTGTGCCCACTCAGTGTGTCATACACTACTCATTGGTATGCATTGGAAGAGTGTGCAAGGGAATTTAGGCCCACCCATTACCTTAGGATGTTTTCCTACCGCTTGAACAGCTTTTTTGAGGCTGATTAGCTGCTTTGAAGGTGAGTTGAAACAAGACAGAGTTTCAGAGCTTTCCTCCATCTGTACCAGCTAAGACTTGGCTGATCGAACTGTGAACTTCCTCTCCGTTGCCGCAGCAAATGGGCCGGTTGTGTAGAACCTTACTTCATCCCTAATGAGTCTGAGATCGATCACCTCCTGATAAAATCAGCATATTTCAACAGTGGAGCAGCGGTTCCTCCAATGCAGTAAAATGAAATAATTTGTCATTACTCTGAGCAGCATTTAGGGAAATAGTCCTATTTGGTTAATCCTGTGGAACTGATTAAAATGACTTAAAGCACAAACATACAACGTGATTCCAGCAAAGCCATTTACAATATTTGATTCGTATTTTTCTTTGAGCAAAGCTGCGTATTAGCAGAGTGGGAGGGTTTTGGTTTGCTTTCAGTTTTTGGTTCTTTACACTCTGTAGTCCTAGAAAGGCAAAAAAAAAAAAAAAGAAGAGGTGATGGGTTCCCTGCTGTACTTTAATATAAAAACCAGGCAGGGAGATACCCAGCTGTATTTGGAGCCTGTGACTCAAACACTCCGCAGAGGCTTCCCTTGTCTCACTGCAGCTGAATAGCACACAAGGAGGCAGTTAGTGACCCAGTGACCCCGTCCACAGAGAAACAGAGCTGGGTGGGATTATATCAACGTTAGCTGGACCCAGGCCAATGCTTAGCCATAACATTCTGGCCAGAGATAACATACTTTTTAATTACATATGGACGAGAGCTATGCTAAATTTCTGGAGTGAACCCTCTCCTGGGAGGTCGCCACTAAACTTGACATAATACATCAAACACAGCTTAATGTGATTACAATGTGCAGGGGTCTGCAGTTCAGTCAAGAGCGAGGGGGAAGTTGCCAACCCTTTTGTCTCAGGACAGGTTGTCTTAAGGCCCTTTGACTCACCTTTTCTGAGAACGCATTTTTTAAATGAAGCAAGTGTGGAACTGTTGCACAGTGTCCCTGGTTTAAAAGTGCGCGTATGTCCACCTGCCTGTGTATCTATAAGCATAAATGTGTCCTCCCTAAAAATGACCTTAAAAAATTATCATTTTGTAATATCAAATATGTTTTGATGGAAACGTAATGCTGCTTTTTTTATCATCATAAGGATCAAACATTCATTCAGAGTTTAATGCCAACACAAAATGTGCATTTTCTCAAGAGAGATTAATGAAATATGATCAACTAATTAAACCATGTTTTGTTTGGGCAACTCAGAGCACCTGGTATTCACATGTCTGCTGTGCCTGGAAATGGAGTTGCTTAGTAACGCTCAAGCAAAACCTTAAAGTTTTGGCCTTTGAAACTAAAACAACATGCATAAAGTTGCTAAAAAGAACTGTCCTCCCCAAAAAAACAACCCCATAGCTCGCACAAATGATCTATGGGGTTATTATGACCGATATTATGTTTATTGTTAGATGGTGACCTCTAGTGGCCGTAGTTATAGTCAGGTGAGTGACAAAGTCCGGGGAAGGAGGAGGTTGGGTCAAACAAACACAGGACTTTGGCTTAATTATTTCCCAAATTTTCCCAAATTTAATCCACCTATTCCGGAACATGCTTGGAAAAAACATTGTGCATACCACTGGCTAGCAAATCACCACCTTGCTGCTGATAATGCCGTCCTGACAGTGTCATTGAGTAAGCGTAACGCTCGCCCACCTCTTCCCGCCAGGTTGTTTGCTCTGTCAGCACTGTTATTGTTGTAAGTGCTGTTCAGGCTGTTAGCACCATTAGCTGCTAGCCCAGCTCAGCCACCTCCATGTTGAGAGCCATATGCAGACAATCCCAGCCTAGACTGTGAATCATAGATAAGCCTCACATATTGTGACCAGTTTCTTTAAGTTACGTAACAAATGTACCTATTTTAACCCAAACTACTTTGTTTGCCTGAACCTAACCAGATGTATTAGAAACTGCTTATTAAAGGCGCCGTATGTAAGAATGTGGCCAAAACGGTTACTGCACTCAAATTCAAAATACTCATACTCAGTATGTTATATGAACATTATTCCTTAGTCTCTGTGACATACACATAGATTTTTATGACTATTTGCTTTAGATTTCTTACATATAGCTCCTTTACAGGGTAGGACCAAACGACCTATGTCATGTTGTATGGGTCAGAGGACTTGTTGGCTAAAACACTTCACAGAGCTGAGGAGAGCTGAGGAGTTGGGTGAAAATTCTTTGTGGGTTTGTCACTATAAACAACAATGTTCACACACAGTCATCTGACCCATTGTCATTATATAAAAATATTGATTGCTGCAGCTTTAAGTTTCCTCTACAACATATTTAGCAAAGCCAATTAGTAGTATAAAACGTATTTTGTTAGAGACAGGGTTTGTGTATGTACTCTCATATTTTTCATAATTCAAGGTTGCACAAGGCTTCCTAATTCACTCTAAATCTGCATAATGACTATTTTGAACTGCTTAACATGCTCTCTTGCACTTGGCTAAAGAAGACAGTATGAATACTAACAACTTAAGGAAGAAGACAGAGGCAGACCAATACCCTTGATGCTGAAGTTGATGAACGGTAGCGCTGCAGCTAATGTTGCAGGCCGTCTTGACATTTGAGACACATCGCTGTGCTACCGCTTCCCTCGGCCGTCATTAATAAACGCGTTTTAGAATAAACAGATGCCATTTTTGTTAGCATAAAGCTCAAAATAGATTAATTACACCAATCCGGGGTGCGATTTGTTTTTGTCGAGCACCTGGCCCCCGTGCACTCCGTCTTCTTATCGTGACAGTACATGGAAAAGTCATCTCGTCCATCAGGTCTTTGCCATTTCAAGGTAACCTCAAAAGTCTGTGTCAGACGGTCAAAGCAGGCAGCAATCTGCCACGGCAGCGCTGCGCTCTGAGCCATAACTCCGAGGCCAAAGGTGTAACAGCGGGTGCATCATCACAGGGAGAAAAATGAAGCTACTGTAAGTACCTATTCAGCAGGCTGTTGAAGCCGTCTGGTTAAATCTCTTCGGCTGTTGCAGGAGTTTCTTGTTTAAGCATTTCTAATCATTTCCTTTATCTCTGTGCAAGTAAAACACACGACAAAAGACGTTAGCAACTCCACTGTTTAATCATTCAGCCTGATATTAAAATTCTGGTCATTAAAATGTGCGCTTCAGTTAAATTACAAGCTCAGAAACACTTTATGAAAAAGATGCAATGTTGATAAAAAACAAAGCGACGTCAGCCCTCTGAATCATGTTATTCCACTACATTGTTGTGATATATTAAAACATAACTGGAATCATGCATTAAGAAAACAGGGAAATATTGGTTGCATAAAATAAACTGAAGACAAATATTACAGGAATTCATAAATGGGCTCAGATTGCAGATTCCAGCGATTACAGATGCATATAAAATGTGTCAAATCAATCAGCTGCATTTGCATTTATCAAACCAATTTGGCTGCATGTAAATTAAACGACGTGGCCCTATAAAGAGTTGTTTTTGCTGTCTCAAATAACAACCCATTTACTGCTTGCTGCAGTAATGTAGCCTGTTAAAACGATACCATTTAGCTGATGATGAATAATTCTGCCTGCATTCCCTCCCAGTTTGGTTCTTACACTATTTCCTAGTTCTTGGGAGGTCAGTTTCCCAACATGCTGTGATTAGGCCTTTGACAGACCACTGTGTTTTATTGTTATATTTATATATTCATTTTTTTCAGACATTAATTGCCCAAAAAAATGTACATCTGAAATGTAATGACACCAAAGTTGAAAGCTGTCAACTATTCGCACATCATGTGTTCTGAGCCAAAACCTGCACACCGTTCACCTCATAGAAAATGCATTAGTTATCCCTAAATTTCCATTTCAGGCCTGAGGTCCCTGGTATAATTCAGCTGATTTTTGATCACATGAATAAAGAGTGTCCGACAAGCAATTTGATTTGCATACACACTTGTCTAAAGTTTGCATTTACGCCATACCTGTGCACCACACACTAATGAGGCAATTATTTAGACAGCAGGCCTGCAAGTCTATTGGGGGAGATGCCACGGAGTTCGCAGCTGCGGGATTAACGTGGTTAGCCGGACTTCAGAGAGGCAGAGGCAGACAGGGAGGGATTTCACACTATCTAATGAAGAAGACTTTTCACATTTCATGGCAAATAATGAATTCTAAAACAAATTTGCTGCGAAAAAGAAATGAGCTTCGTAAGAGTCATGGGATGCATTTTAAGCACAGGGCTGTTGGGAAAATGTCAATTTGAAAAGGCGAGCGGTTGTCGTTCATGCTGCTAATTCAGAGGACTTGGTGTCAACACACAACACTTCAATGTGCGGCAATTAGCTCTATTTGTTTTAATCATAATGATCAGTATGGTCTATAGGACATTTTCGCATTAAAAAAAAACACATTTGAGTCTGACATACTGATAATTACTGATGTGTGAATACCATGTTTGGCAACTTCAAAGAGCAGGGCCAAACGACTGCTGAAGTATCCTTTTAATGACCACGCTGATCAATCGCCTTCCTGCTGCTGTAAGTTGAACTTGATGGTGATTAGGGGCCAAAGTGTGCCACACACACACTCTCATTCTCTCACTTCTTTGCACACACACACAAGCACACAAACAACCTCCATATTCAGTAAGATTTGATAGCTCTTGCAATCACGGTTGAATAAATTACCTACTTGAGAGGAGTGAATGCCCGAGGTCTGCTCTGAGAGAGCTGTGTGAACTGATTTGCTTGACCAGGTGAAACAACTGTTAGTGTAAGGATCATCTTCTTTGTTGTCATTACACTTTATTACCTCCGCTGTGTTTTCAGTTCAGTTTGTTTGTGTGTCAGCGGCAGTGGAGCCAGTGGCGGCCCTAGCTCTTTTGGAGCCCTGGGCAAGTTTAAAATAACAATTTTGCCAATAGCTGATGCTGATGTTTTCATATTGATGTTTCTTTTTCTTGTTGTTGTTGTTGTTGTTTATTCTTATTATCTTATAAGAATTCCCTATCTAATATCCATGTTATAGTGCTATGAAAATATAAATAAATTTCTCCTTCAAACAGCTGGATTTATTCAAGTTTCTTGCCACAAGATTATGAACAAAACATTTACTGGAAACGAGCCTACTTGAGCGAGAGCACCCATAGTACCCATTTTCATTCAGATACCTTAAGGTGAGTGTTTAAGGGACCCCTCTGATGGCCATTTTTAGCCTAAATTTGGAGCGTCATTTAACCCTCTTCCCAAAAAGCTATGCTAACATGGTTGGTACCAATGGTTGTGTAGTGTCTCAGGATACCATTACTTTCAAGCTATCTTAAAAATGAGCACACCACAGCCTCTTCAGCATCAGACACCAACGACAAAGCTGTCCTTTCACGTTGGCATGCGTGGCCACCAACCACCAACTTTCACCTGGGAGGCCAGTGTTCGCTTCCCGTAAGATTGTAAAGCCAAACCCTGCTTATTTTTTCCAAAACCCAACCACATGCTTTTGTTGCCAAAACCCAATGACTTGTATGTATTGTCAAACATAGCCCACATACATTTGTTGTTGAGGCAAAAAAACGTCTATTTGTGGTGTTGTTTATTTTGAAAGAGACTGTACGTAAATGTTGAATTTCCTGTGAAAACAGAAGTGTATTTTGAAACATGACCATGCATGTAACAGGCAGAACTTGACACGGCGTCCCAGAACCTCAACAACCAGTGCACCCAGGGTACCTTGCACGTCACAACTGGACGTCCATGACCAAACGTCAATATACGACCAGGTCGGAGTGACCCATCCTGGTCAGTAGGATGAAAGAAAAGACTATTGGCCCAATTTTCATTTAGGTTGATGGAAGGGGGAGCATTAGCCTTAGTAGCATTAGCATTATTTGACAGTACACAGCATTATTTTTCACTGGCTAACATCTTAAAATCCAGTAAATGGTAGTAAATTGCAGTCCACATTCATGGGTAGCAGTATTCCCTTGGGACACATGAGGATATATGTAGTTTTATGGGAGAACCAGTACAACTTTAACAATGCTTTTTTTCTCTAAGACATATCATGCAATGAATTACACTTCTACTTACATCTCACTTTCATTGTACAACTTGTATAATAACAATAAATTTGATTCTGATTCTGACAGATTCTGATGGGAATTGTCTGTGATCAACTCCATCAGAGATATTAAGGAAATACATCCAGACAGTGGTTGCACTTGTGGATTTGCATATCGTAGAAGACCAGACTACTGGCCTTGGCAAAGGTCTGCGCTCCCACAGTGCCTTTCCAGTTTTTAGTATAAGGAAATATCGATTTTAGTGTTGGATTGTCACTTTGTATTTATCAGAGAATAGTATACCATGACCTAATCCTCAATTCTTTGTTTGCCTCTGGTCGTACCTCAGTGTCATGTTGTAGGCAGAGGGGCTCCAGACAATTATCTTTTAAAACCTGGTGCGAGACTATATATGAAATAAAGAGGATATACATTTTCATCTTGTTACAGCAATTACGTTCTTGACATCTTTCTTCCAATGGCTTCAGCAGGTTAAAATCAATTTAGGGAACTTTAGCCTATTGCAAGATTTATTGTCAGGCAGCCGTTTCTAGGCTGCATGTTGGTGAATAATGAGGAGCGGCGAAATGTTTGGCCTGATCAATCTGAAGAAAAGATGTTCTCCAAAAGCCTGACTAATTACACTCGGGCCTTCGATTACTGTCTGGGGCAAAACTACAACAAAAGATGTCAATGAGTTATTTTGCCTTCATTTGCTTTCAGAAAAGTCAGGGTTAGCACTAAATGACCCATATAATCTTTGCATTGCAATGTGTGGGCATATTCATCCCTCTCTACAGTACACTGCGTCCCCTTGTTCATGAGAGAGAGGAGGCTGGCAGTTCCTCACGCAGGTTCAGTTAAAGTTACACATTAATATCCACAGATGACCTTTTGGATGAGCTGCAGCATTAGTCTTGTGCGTTCTAACCTGTCCTGTGTGGACATAGAGTAATGTGCTGGTTGACCGCTGAGCTGACCCTTCCAGGCATTAGAATGTAGACCACATGTCTCGCCTGTTTCTACCTCCACTGGAACACGCGATAAAGTCTAAAACAAATACAGAGCAAATGTGTTGTATGAAGTCTTATCTGCACTCCGCATACTGTGCTGATGGAATAAGCTGTATCTGGTTTGCTCTCTTCCGCTTAACGTGCATGGGCAAGCACACAAACACGCGCGCACCTAAGCGCGTATACACGTGTAAACAGACACACACACACACACACAAAAGCACAGCAGCAACTCAGCTGCACAGAAATATGCTTCAACCTTCAAATACCATTGAACTCCAGATTTGTTTTTGTGTACACCCCCCCGCACAACAATGAAAAAAAAGCTTGACTGACAAGTTCAAATAACTGGAAACATTAGCATCTTAATTCCAGAGACTGTCACATTTGGTTAGCATCTCCTCTTCAAGGATGCAACTAATAAAGGAAAGGTATTCATGTTACTGAACAAGCCCTCCTTTATAACCTAATTGCTTTTGGTTCAATAGCTTAAAAAGTCATTAATTACAGGGCCAGCTTGTAATGTAGGTTAAGGTGACTTTTTCACCAAGGTAATGAGCCGGTATGCACAGTGGCCAGGCGGATTTTGATGCGATAATAGGAGGGGTGAATACCATTTTTCCATCTTTGCTCAATGACGGTGCCGGCTGAGAGAAGAGAGAGGCCTTTTCATAGTGCCTGAATAAAAAAAAAATCTAAAGAGGCAACAGATAATTGAATTCCAAACAGTGCTATTTGTATAGCTGGCAGCATATTACACGTGAGGTGCAAATGGCCTTAGCCAAATGTGGATGACATCAAAATGATATGTATTGTGGTAGCGCAGAATGTAATGTGTTTGTATGTGCAAATGTGCATGTCCGTTCTCGGGGTTTTCATTATATTCTCAGTGGTGATGGTTGGATGGCTTTCTGTTTGTTTGCTGTTAGTCTGTTGGGTTGTTTTTCAATTCACATCACAAGACATGCTATTTACCGCTCCCTTCTTGGCATGGTATTGATTACCTGCTGAGGATTTCAAACATGAAAATACACATTTTCACAATTGTTATTTCACAAATGTTGAGTGGCATGCCAATCTTCTGCAAGGTTAAACAATGTACATGCATGAAATCTATATAAGCAGTGTGTTTCGCACAAAGAAACAAGTATTAAAACTACCGGCGTCTGTTGAGGAATATGGATGAGCGTTAACACAAAGTGATTTGCTTGAGCACGAGCGTGTTGCTTCCTGTGAGCTACCTTCCATCGATCAGGGCGAAACAAAACACACAGCCTTTCCTTTCAGACCGCCGCGGAGCACATTCAACAGAACATTTTTGTCCTATGACCTCTAACCCCCCTGAGATCTGATGGCATTTCATTGATGGCCTCCACCTTGCGAGGCGTGTGAGAATAGACGGACGGTGAGAAAGAGGGAGGAAGGAGGAAAGGAGGAGGGGAAGAGGGGACGATAGCGGTGGTTGCTCAGTGACTTTGGAGGAGATTAGACGATTGAGTTCACCTTTAATGACGGTGGAGATAGTCTTTCAGTAGGGGGAAATGCCAGAGCTCAGCAGTTTGTTTTGTGTAGCTTTAAGAGCTTCCTGTGTCAGGTTCAGGTTGCCTGTCTCTCTCCCCCAGCAGCAGCCCATTGTCTCCAAGACACAAAAGGCAGCACAGTGTTGGGTGATCGACGGAGCGGCTCAGCCCGGCTCCTCTGCCACAGCAAACCTAACCTCCACAGGGGATTCTTCTGTGTGACTTCAAGGAATCTCATGACAACACATTTGCGGGGGTGTGTCCCATTGCAAAATTAATCGCCATCACGCAGACACACACTCAGAACACCCATGCACACGTGAAACTTCAAGGAAGGATTTGCAGCTCCTCTGCTATGGAAACACAATAGGGTCAAAAGTACTGTAGCTGTGTATCACCACAGCTGAATGTGTGAAAACATTTTGTATGAATACATTCAAATGTGTGAATGTGTAAAAACATCTTGGATCAAATTAATTCAAATGTTTGAATGTGCAAACAAAACTATCAGAACAAATAAGATTTAATTGCTGAATCTGTAAAAAAGAGCACAGAGACCAGAGTATACTGAAGGTCCATCTCAGGAGCTGCCATCTGCTCTCTTCTTGGCCAAGCAGTCTCCTAGCTGCAGGGAGTGAGGTGGAGGGACCACGGGGTTAAGCGGGATTATACTTGTGCATCAACTCTATGCAGAGCCTACGCCGTAGCCTACACACATGGCCTACGCTGTTGAGAGCATTTATACTTATGCAGTGGTGTGTCTGTGTCACTCTGCAGTTACACCTCCAACACAGGTCTTTATCTGGACACATTTTCCCCACAAATACAACATGCTAACGTTTTTAGCACAAGTCCATTGTATTTTACATTGTATAAATTAGCCTAGCGGCTAGCACACTTTTCCTCTACTCGTATGAAGCCAGGGACAACAGCAACATTTAACAAAGGTAACATTACAGAATTCGGTTCCATTACAGCTCACAAGGTTCATCAACAAAATAACTGTCTTATACTAAGCATGTTTTCCAAACAAATACAACATGCTAATGTTATTAGCACAAGTCTAAGGTGTCTTACGTCATATAGATTAGCCTAGTGAATAGTGGTGATTTCCTCTGCTCATATGAAGCCAGGATAAATCACACACAAGACTTAAAATGCGATTTTAGTGGAGGCTTTATTGTCTTCAAAATGTATTGTTTCTTATTCATTTCTGGGGACGCGCAGAGGTGATTCAACACAGAAGTATAAATCCTGCTTGAGGGCTAACCCTAACCCAAGCTACCTAATACTAGTGTCATGTGTCTGAGTAACAGTAAATTCCTCAAATTCAGTGCTGCATTAAAAACGATTTACCAAGCTACTGTAGCTGTCATGTTTGATCATTGTTACCGACTCACAGCAAAAAAGGTGCTCCCCTCTGGCTCCGTGATTGGATAGTCAAATTTGGTATGAAAGCATTTGTACTCGTAGTTTTGATTCGTAGCTGTAAACTTGGAATTCGTACACACAAGTGAGCTCTGTTTGAATTTTTCTTTTTTTAACCACAAACAGATCGATGTGTCGCCTAACTACCTAAAATCTGATATATAACTGCAAACCTTTGATGTGTAACTGCATAACTTGGTGCAAATCTTATTTATGCATTCACAGAAATTATTTGTGCCAATCTTGTTCTTTCTTTTTTCATGGATCTAAAAACTAAATCCATTTGTTCAGATATTTTTCTACACATTCAAACATTTGTATTTATTCATACAAAATGTAGTGATACACAGCTGCAATACTTTTGACCCTATTTTGTTCCCATACACTTCAAAGTGTGTCGGATATGTTTTATCATGTCAGGCCACACACAGTTTTGTTTATTGGCTTGTGGGAAGTCACACCACACTCAACACTAGTCTTTTTCATGCCTGTAGTAGTGGAAAGTTGTAATCAAGACGGGAACTGGTGATTTAATTATATTTTGCTCCTTAGAAATGGAACATTTTTTTATGTTTTTTTACTTCACCACACAGAGAAAGTTTTGACATACTATATAAATGACTTAAACATTAAAAAAATGTACAGACACCAGCTGTACATGCATATACAAATACTTACATATGCTAGCAGTAAACAGTGTACAGTATACAAACACATGCACATACACATGCACACACACATACAGTGCACCAGTAACACTGTAGTTCCTCTTGTGAGCACTGTCAGTGAGATATAATCATCATCCTCCACCTCTCCTTGTATCACCTCCGATACCTAACACATCTTTGATCCAAAAAATGTCAATGATACAATGAAACAAATTCACCGTCTGCTGTACAGTTACATCATTTCTTTTCAGGGCTGCAGTGTAGTTCGATTTTTGGCAAAGCTCCCCAAATTTATGTGTCGACTATGATAGATTTTTTTTTTCTGTGCTCACAGAGGTCAGAGAGAGGATGAGGCATCGCCTTGTAGCAGTGGATTTAAAAAGGCTCCGCACACATGCTGCCCGTCTCTAAAGAGGCGCGGCTGATCCAGACACAGGCTAAACAATCCCAAAGGCTTTTTGCTTTGCAGCCAAATTAAATTAAAACAAATTCACTCTGCTGCAAAAGAAAAAAGGAGGCGCTCGAGTGAGTAAGGTTCAGATAGGGCCGGAGTCCCGCTGCTGACCAGAAAGTGAGACAGCCCCCTCCCTCCCTCTCTCTACGTTCAAACCCAGCAACACACACGCATAGACATACACAAGCGTCTTCCTTCTCCTCCTTCACCCTGTCTCTCTTGCTCTTTCTCCCTCGCTCCCCCTGGTTCTGAACCTGACATTCCTGCTGGCCCTGTCTCTTTGAAGTGGCTTGTTGGAGCGGGCTCCCGTTACAGGGGCCGGGACTGGCGAAAGCCGATCTGTCTGGCCGAGGAGAACGGCCCTGGCCCAGGGGTTAATCAGCAGACCCAGTACACTGCCCACTCTGTCCACACAGGCACACACACACATACTTAGAAATGCAAACACTGGCCACTCTGTCCCCACAGCGCAGCTGTAACAAGACCAGCCAGATTTGGAGGTTAAGAAAGACAGCCACAGCCCAACCGCTTTGAAGTTGACTGGCAGCCACCAGGATTTGGACTCTTAAAGAAGAGAGCTGGCAGAGGTTCAAAAATATACAGGGTCATGCGGCGTAGAGGAGGGTGTGAGTGTGTGATTGTGTGCTTTGGGGCAGGAGACGGGAAGCTGACTAATCTCTTTTTTTAACCCTCTGCTGAATTTGAGCTCAGGTTGTGAACACCATTAAACGTATGCTTCATCTTCCCTGTGTTGATAATGCAAATAAACACCCAAATCTCAAAAGAAGCTGAAGAGCCCTTCTGTTAAGAGCCATATATATGCAAGAACAATTTGAGTAAATAGGCTTTTTGAATAAACATTAACCCTTTATTATGAAATAATGAAACCATTAGTTGGGTGCATTTAGCGTAGCCATCATCCATGTTCATATTTAGATTGCTTTTATCTTGACTTAATGCATCAGTGGTGTTATTGTGTGGGAGTCATTCCACAAAATAATCAGTTGGCAATAAACCCTGATAAAGCACAGCAAACAGCGGCCAGACCATCCAATCAAAAAAAGGTGTAAATTAACAATTTTCTTTCCTTTTAAAACACTCATTACAAAGTCAACTGCATCATTACTATAATAAAAGCCAGGACACACCAAAATCAATATGCAAAACCTAATGGTGATTTTCAGGATTTGCATCAAACTGCGTTGGTTTCTGATTATATAAAGCGCGACTTGTAGAGAAGGCAGCCGTAGACATGTCCTCCTAATGATGTCTCAGGAATCATTCCAGTTCCCATTTAGTACAATCTTCATGAGCTAAGCATTCAAATAGGTAGCTAATGTTACATTTTCTGGCCTCTAAGAGCCATTGAAAACATTTGATACTGCCAGCAGTTTTGCTTTGTTTCCAAGAAACATGCCTGTAGGCTTAGCCAAGTTGATGTCAGTGTAAAACAATCCATAATAAAAGAGACTAAAAAGAACCCAAACCCAATCTAAATCACTTCACTTTAAAAGCCTATTTGTGTTCTACTATCCACAGATTCAGGGTGAATATATGGGATCCCTGACAAGCCTGTTCTCTACAATCCACTTATCTCTCTTGTAGCATCTGGGCATGGATATGATGGAGTGGACGCCATCCAACATGGCACCATGACAAAGTCAACAGTATAGTGCGCTCCACACAAGGACAATTGGCTTGATCGTCTCTCACTGTCTCTCTCTTTCTCTCACCGCGAGGTCCATTAACTGTGGGAGCAGTGATGACCCTAATGCCACCGTAAACACAGACAATGACAAGCCGAGAGCGCAGAACCAGATGAGGCAAATATGAAACGGAAAAAGAAGGAGAAACCTGTTCGGTGCATTTGCTCGTTCAGCTCGGAGATGATTGTTTTTCAGTCCTGACGATCAACTTTTGAAGAAAAAGCCAGACTTCATTTTTTTTTGACTGTTTGATCTGTTTTAGAAAAATATTTGTGACAGAATTAGTCTGGACCTTTTTTAAAAAAACACTACAGACCAATTTGATGAATGATCTGCAGGTGTTGATAGCCTCCACGACCACCGCCAGTCATCTAGTGTCTAAGTGCATTACCAGACGTGACCCCAGACGCACATTAAATGCTCCAGCATGTTCGGCTCTTTGTTTATCCAGTGTCGAGGGTGTGTGTGCGTGTGCATGAGTGTGCGCACGCCGTAGCTGTGTAGTGCCCAGAGACGAATTTTGTCCTCGAGTTGGATGTTGTTTGGCGAGTGTTAAGATCATCAGTGTTCTGTCCCAGTCCTCGGGGGACCGTCTTCATTTGTGTCTTTTGTTTATCAAGATGTTTGAATATTAAAATGGGCCATTTTTCCGGTCATAATGAAGCAGCGTTCCATATCCACACATCTGCACATTTCCATACTGCTCTGTGATTCTGCCTCTTTCTGTCTTAATTTCCTGCTAGATGCATGCCACGAGAAGTACCATTTGCATATGTGTAAAAAGGTCTTCAGTCTGGGGAACCCCTCCCCTTCTCCCTCTGTATTCAGATATTTGTTTGTTTACTCTTCATTTGCATTGGGTGTAAACAACATTAATGTGTTGGTCTGTTGCTGTCGCGCTGGTTTAAATTTACATGTGTCGGATGACAAGTACCCGAAAACAAAGATGCTAATCGCTCCCACTAATCAGCATTCTTGCTCTTCAGCTCTGGCCGATGTCACCATTGGTATCTTTACAGCCGTGCGATTGCACTGTGAGCCACTCATCCGCCTCATCAACTATCCACCGCAGTCCCCGACAGGTGCTGGTGACGGTCGTGTTTATACCCTCAATCCCTCTAGCACAAAACTTTAATATTCATGTTGGCCGATAAAGGGAATTACTTCTTGATTGCTTGGAGGAACATTGATACATCTGGCAGATAGAGAAAGGCACTAGTTTGAGGATTCAGGTCGTGTTTTTTATTTATTTTCTTGCCTGGGCTGAACTTTCTCTGGGAGCAAAGTCTATTAGCAGCAGTAATTTCTTATCTCACTTGGCACACATTTGTTCCTCCACAAGCTCAAATGTGTCTTACAATACGTATGACCTGTGGGGGGATTTTAGAAATACAAGCTAATGCCCCAAAAACATACACACTAGACAGTTCATGGTGATGGGGTCATGCAAGACAAGCAGGTGTGGTGTGCAACCTAATTCCACAAAGCTTTTTATTTATAATGTCCTCAGATTAAATTAAAAGTGTAATACACAGGATTGACAGTTTCTCTTTGTAAACATGCCTGCCAGTGAAAGTAGAAGAAAAAGTCCACCCCAGATTCACTCTCATTGTGCCAAACTGCAGTTCATCGAATGGCCAGTAGAGGCTGGCCCCAAAAGCGAGTCAATCCCCATTGACCCCATCTTGAAATGCCCATCTTGACAGCCTGGTTTTGGTCTCCACAGCTTTTTCAACATTCATGACAACTGTACAGTGGGTACCTATTTATATGACTCATCCATTTACATTTTATTAAGGCTTGAAGTTTTACACATATAAGGTGTCACTACAGTCTGTTGCAGAAGTGAAAAACACGTTACAAGTGTGGCACGTAACACAACAGCATCAGGCTCTAGTGTGACATATGACAGATGCGTCGGCATTGTTTATAAACAAAACAATGGCATTGACATGGAAATAACAATCATTCACTTTCCCCAGTATGCTGGCTGATCTCGTCCTCTGTTCAGAGGGTAAGGAGCTCTGGGACCATTTCCCCAATTTGTGGACATTTTCAGCTGCTGTTCTTCATCTTTGAGTTAGCTGCTAACTGCTATCAGCTACCTTTTAAATCTCCTGCAATGGGTTGCATGCACAACATGTTGTCAAAACATCACCCTCCTGCTGGCTGTCCCTTTTATACAGGCATCGTTTTAGCGCTATTACTACCTCTGATGCCATTTTAACAGCGAGACAGCTCTGTCGCCCCAGTCTGCAATTGTACCGTTTATACAGAACAGTGAGGTGGCATAACGGCTTGAAGAAGAAATGTAAGAGGGGCCTTTGAGTCAGATTCACCTGTGATGGTCACAGCCACACATGGTAATGTTTTCCCAGTTAACACCCTTTAAACTCATTAGTTTCATTCATGGTCAACCATACCTAAACATTTCACATCACACAGTTGGTTTGAATTAGAATCTGTTTATTTGCTATTAACCTTACATTGTTTAATTCAAGTGTACACATCCTAGCATTGGAGGGTTACACTGGCGAATTGTTTGATATTAATCATCTGTTTTTGTTGTTGTTATTGTTACCATGGATGTTTGGGGAGGTCCCTTCCTGGTGGAGCAAAAGGTGTGGTTGAGGGCTGACGACTCTAGGCTGAATCCAAATGTCCACTGTCTGGACTTGCAGAGTGGGCCCTCACTGACTTCAGTTGTACGTACAGTAGCGTGACTTATTTACTGTCATCACATTAAGTCTGTGAGGGCAGAGACTGCAAGCGGCTGATGGAAAGCCCTCGAAATTGTTTTAGTTGTTGCTGTGGAAACGTTCAACTATTGCTGCTGTCATATATATGTCATATAAGTTAATTAATAGTGCCTGGTCATCTGTTCCTGCAGATAACAAGATATAAATCCGATGTATAGCCTTTTATGTGACTAAACAAAAATGTATTAATACATCTCTATATAACAGGCTACACATGTTCAAAAACAGAAACGTTTCTAAGTAAAGACAGGACTAAAACTCAATAAACTGGGCATTTACTTACATTAGAAGACCTTTGATTGTTGTTTTTCAGCCTTTTTTTTTGCCTGTTTCACTGCACAGCCTGGTAGGCCGCAATAATTAAATGCATTTTCAGTTCTTCTACAACCTATACTTATACATATCTCTGTATCATCATGTGGGGGGCCGTCTATTTTGGTTACCCCTTGTGTATTATTTGGTTTGGCCAAGCCACTGTATGCACTCCCTTGTGTGTCAATTTGACAAGTCAGTTTGCTCAATTAACACCTAGCTTACTTATTATATTGAGTATAGTTATGTTATGTTGACTTCTTTTATAGGCCTAGTTGTTCTTGGTTTGTAATTTTTCATGCATTTTTGTGTAAATAAAAATCCATGATTTTGTCAACAGCTCTTGTGTCCTTGTTGCCTCACTGCTTGGTCCCTAACATCACCCCTCACTCCTCCTCAGCACCAGCCCCTCATCCAAATACGGTCACCTCTGGCTCCAACAAAACAAGATGGTGACGGCCGAAATGCCAAATTTAAGGCTTCAAAATAGACGTCCACAAACAAATGAGTGTAGTCACTGTAGCTGTATCCATTACTTACAGTCTGGCACCTGGTCACTACCTTTTTGAAAAGTCTCACCTCACCTGAGTGCCACATGGGTGCACATCCATAAACAACCTGAGCAGGCAGAGTAGGCAGGCAGAGTATCTGCAGAAAAATACACTGCCACACATTTCTAGTGCATCATAAATGATGATTGAAAGGGATTTCTTTACTAAAGTCTTCGTATCACTTTAATTTCTCAGAGTATCCATTAAACTAATGCAGACATGTACCATTTCCCTGATGTTGATATGCTGACACTACATATAAACTACATATTTCTGCATCATCCAAGTCAAGAATGAAAGTTTGACATGAAGTGGTATCATGAAGCTGCCTGTGTGACTGTCTGACCCCGGACCTGCAGGGCCTTTTCTTCTGACACTGGCATCCCTTGGTAAAGAATGACCCTCATTTCTGTGGACACGGCACTGTGTCCGCTCCCCCGGATCTGGGCGCCCATTCCATTTCATGGTGCATCGCCCCTGCGCGTGATTATGCCGCGCTTTCAGGTGCAGAGGAGGAAATGTTTCGTGAAACTGATGTCCCTGTCAGCGCTGTGCGGCTCTCCCTTCTTTTGCCGAGCATGTCACTTCACTGATTGGTGAATTACCATTCCAATGTGAAGAGGGGCCCCGCCCCTGTTCCCAGCTCACTGGCCCTGGCAGCAAATGAGGAGCTGCATATGTTACAGAGGCGACGCTCTCCTGGCCTCATTTGCATTGGCTGAATGGAAATCAAACGGTTTAATGTTGAGGCAAAGCTGGTAAATAGTGGCGGTGTCAACACATTAAACACACGCACGCACACCCACCACTAACCGCCGTACGCCCAAAGGCTGAAGGAAGAGGATAAAGTATTTGCTACTGCTTAAATGAAGGAAGTGATGCTCGGGGATTTGTTGTCTGTTGCTCCTTTAAAAACCCCAAAATGATGACATCATTTTATTTCTGAGAATGTGCCTCTTTTGGATTTACAAGGAGAGAAGTTGAACGGCTGCCAAAGAGAATATGCATGGAAAGGAGAAGCAGATGATTTGATTTGGATATGTGTAGTAATTAATTAGTCATTAGTTGATTCTTTGGGCAGCTGAGACGACAAAATGAAATCTTCTCAGCGGTTGTGTGAAATTAACACTCAACTCTTGCCCACAGTGCCTCAGTCACTGACTCTCCAGATTTATTTTTAAACCCAAAATCCCACAAGTATTACCTAAAAGTAAAGCCAACACTAAGCTGATGTTTCTGCAATTACTCAGAGCTTCTTTACACACACACACACACACACACAGTCCTTCATTTACGTGTGACGTCATCACTTGCAGACATTTTAATGTGATACAATCTGTGGTAGGATGCACTGACATAAAACAAGTGAATGAGTCAAGTTGTTTCACGAGGACTGCTTTCCTTTATTGACTCAAAACACACACACTGACGAGTGAGTGGTTGAGTCTTTTTGTGTGTGTGGTGGTGTCGGGGGTTGTATATTTGAGTGTGTGTGCAGTTATGTGAGGCAAGGTGGCTGAGTATATGCGTACCAAGTTGCTAATGCATGTTTGTGTGTGCACTTGGTGGTAAATGTGTGTCTGTCTTGTGTGTGTCTTGGCAGGACAGCGTGGAGCACTGGGATTCTCCTTTGGGTCTGTGTTGGTCTATTCTCGACCAGAGACGCTGGCTCAGTAGACTGGAATCCTTCAGGGCACCGGGGACATCTGATTCCCCCACTGCCTAAGCACTGAACTAAATGCTCCTGCATTATTCATGTGTATATCACTTTATTGCTGTGCAAGGTTTTCACTCAAAGTTCTGCCGCACCATTTACTGTACCTACCTACCCTAGACGTTAACTGACAAACTTTCCTCTTCTCTCTCTGTCTCTGTCTCTGTCTCTCACTGATCCCTTCTGCCATGATGACGACAAGATATTATTGTCTGAGGAAGTGGTTGCCAGCTGGTTCAGCCTTGGCGTCCACACTACTCCTTAGTCATGCGGTCACGGTCCACACATTGGCTACCATGCAATTCATGTCACAAACAAAATATATAAATACAGCAGGTGTTGCAACACAAAAGTGCAATTAGGGCCTAAAAATCAATGACATTAAAAGCACTAATAAAGCAGACTGAGAGAAAGATATCCATCTGCTGTGATTGGTGTGTAACATGACTCCTGTCTGACTGCTGAGTGTGGCCTCTTCCTGTGTCTGTCCTTTCAAATTAAAGTCCCACATGGTCCAGTCATATAGGTTTTGATTTATTTTGACAAGGCACAGCTCCTAATAGAGTTTCATATTTTGTTTTGTTTTGGTCGACTTGCATTTGGTTGACTATTAGGGGGCAGCCCCACTCATGGGTCAGATTCACCATTCATGAATCTGTGCAAAACAAGATGGCAACAGCCGAAATGCGGAACTCGAGGCTTCAAAATGGAAGTCCAAAAAACCAATGGGTGTCATCATGGTAGCGCCATCTGACTTTTGATCTGCTGAAAAGAATAAAGACAAGTAATTTTCAAGCCAAGTGACAAACAGGCCAGTACTTTGTCACTGTATTTGTCTTCGGGTTTACAATTCACACAGGCAGATGACAAAATCTACAAAATGAATAGGATTAAAAGTAAAAGAATGTGACTGGTTGAAGTAAATGGTTAATGGTCCAGATGGAAATCTCACTTTTAACAGTGGAAGTATACAACTCTGAAATATGTGTCACGTTTCTTTTTTCTCAAAATACTGGCGATTGTGTAAATGATGGTACAGTCCAGATTTAAATAAAATATCTATAATGAAAAAGAGTGAGAAATTGCCAAAATAAAAGGAAAACAATACATGGCATTGAGAAAAATGTGCCATGATAGCTCATTGGGTTAACTTACCTAGCAGCAAACTTATGAAATGTATGAAATGTCTATAAATTGAGACAGTTATTGAAAAAAATTGAAAAGCTTTTTTAAGATCAAACGGGATCGGATTCCTTAAGGAGGCCTCAGAGAGTAACTTTGGAATCTGAGCCAAGTCCTCAACAAGGGTCTCAAGCCAGTTGTAGACGGGAGGTTCCAGACGCAAAAGCAGATACGTCACCTTAATTAAGAATTCCAACATGTTAATTCCATGGCCTACAACAGTTCAGTCAATAGTGAACATGAGCTATTCTTATGAAGCCGGAAACCAGAGAGGTAAGTCTCAGACTTGTGATGTCATCAAGTACAAAGCGTGGGACTGCTCCATAGACAGTGAATGGGAGCCTGATTTTTGCGGACACACGGAGTGTTTGATTTGTTTTTAACACAAAAAATATCTTTATTGTACTGTAGTGTTCTCAGTTCTGAAACAAAAAATCTACCCATATATTTAGGACATTCCCCTGGATGCTCCCAATGTCATTGAACCAGTCATTAGTTCAATGTTTAAACAGTTTAATGTATTCAGCATCATACATGTGTTTGGCCATGTCGTCGAGCTAGTTTGTTGTCTGTCTTGTAGCTGTCTGTTAGTCACTCACTCTGAAGCAGGAGACGGCACCTCCAAATAAAAACTCTGTGCAGGAAATTCACTGTATTTCAAAATAAGGCATGTTTCTTACAAACTTCACATTTGCGAGTTACTTGCGGTCCATCCAGAATGAAACACTGGTTGGGAACCACTGGTCTAACACATCTTTGCCAATACATTGTCAGACATCACACATTTGAGTTTCAGCAATTTAGCTTTTGGATTTGGGAGAGCTGTTCATGATAGGAATAACATGTATGAATTTAAAAAAAAAAGGATGTAGTTCTCCTTTAAATTAATCATTAGGTTGCAAGCCCAATCTATTTTTATTTATAGACAGAAATAAAAAAAGCAAATCGATAAATAAACAGTCATTAAAATAATTACATATCCACCAAATCATGTTAGTAATTTCAGCAGCAAGTTCATTGTGAGTTTCAAACAAGAAGCTGTTAAAACCATAGGTGGTGAAATAAATGTTTGCTGTTGTTTTAATTTAGTTCATTGTTCTCTTTGCACACATGAAGTACGTGGTTGTCTCTCAATCTAACGCTTGAAAACTGTTCTTTAATTGTATTGGTTGTCATAATCTTTCAGACCAATCACCTGTCATTATGAAGGTAGAAGGGCGGGTCGTAGAGGTCAAGGCCCCATCCTATTGGCTAATCAGAGGTCAAGTACAGGGCAGTTAGCATGTAAACACCATTCATTTTGACATTCAATAACTACACACTATGTCAGTTATGGTATTTTTCACATGGTTTGAGGACTCATTAAAAGTTGCAGAAGGTAAATTCGCATGCGGGCAATTTTTAATACTTTAATGTACTAAATTGAGGCCAGTTGTAAAAGTTGTGATGCTAATCACGAGATTAGCGCGTTAGCATGCTAGCGACTTTAGCGTTAGCTATGTGCTAAGTTGTTAGCGTGTGTGTGGAGTTGTTAGCTAAGCTAAAGCTAAGTTTTTGGATAAATAAAGTGACTGAGGAGATGCATATTTGTACTCAATAGATAGAAAGGACCAGGAAAGAAGTACATGTCTACTTTTTCTGAACTGCTGTCGCCAGCCACAGCACGTCCACTCACAGCCTCTTCAACACTACTCCTCGCCCATTCTTCATCTTTCCATCGGCCTGCTTCAGATGACATCCCATGAATTTGTGAGTACCCACTAACATTACATGCGTGTTCTAATATGGTAACTTAAACTGGTATTTCGGTATTTGTTTTATGCCACCATACATCTTATCAGGAATGCTTTTTCCATATGATTTTTAAGTGCATTTGTGGACTTGGGAGATTTTGCCACCACTGGCAGGAGTGAGTTGATTCTAGCAGTTTCATTTGACTGAGTTATGACCCTAAGTAGACGTGGTGTGACTTTCTGAAAGATTGTGACAGTCAAGTGACAGGTATTACTAAATAAAAATATTACTATCACTACAAAAATATGAATGCTGTTTTCTGTCTGTTCGGAGCGCATTATGTTTATATCTGAATGATACATTGCTTTTGTTCACATACCTAGACTGAGATTATTTTCTTGCTTGTCCTCACCTTAAGTAAAACCAAGTGTACATTCCAAATCGCATACTTTTTCTTTTTACTTACTGCTGCTGCCTTTAGAAATACGTACTGTTAATTAATTTATAAATATTTAATTATTTATTTATTTATATAGCACCTTTCAGACAAGAAATGCAGCACAAAGAGCTTTACAATAAGGGCAGTATAAGCACTGAGTGCTTCACATGAAAATAGACATAATGGACATAAAACAGACAAGGCAATTTAATATGAAAGGACATTTAAAACAGTTTAAAATATGGTTTAACTGATTCATAAAATCAGAGAGTTGTAAAACTATAGGTCATAAAACCAAGTAAGACATTAAAAGTGTACAGCAGTGTGAAGCATAAGTAGAAGGTAAAAGTGTAAAAAAAAAAAAAGAGTTTCAGACCTTCATCAGGAAGTCAGAGCTAGTTAAAGGCTAAAGTGAACAGATACGTTTTTAGCTTTCTTTTAAAAATATTTAGCGAGCTATCTTCCCTGATATCTATAGGTAGTGTGTTCCATAACTTTGGGGCGTAATTGACAAAGGCTGCATCCCCGAACCTCCAATAAACCAGTAGTAGATGATCGAAGTGTTCTTGGAGGCAAATAGTTAATAAGGGAGTCAGCTTGGTCCCAGCCCATGTAGGGCTTTGTATACACGGAGAAAGAGCTTAAAATCAATTCTAAATGTAACAGGAGGTCAGTGCAGAGCAGCTCAGACTGGCCTGATGTGCTCTCCTCTTGGTTCGTGATAGCCGAGCTGCAGAGTTTTCTCAGTGGTGTTTTTTTGGAGGCCAGTAAAAAGTGTGTTACAGTAGTCAAGATGGCTTGAAATAAAGGCATGAATCAGTTTCTCAGCATCTTTTTCATTTAGAAATGGTTGTACTTAGCTATGTTTCTGTTGCATGTAGTATGCACACAGTTTGGACATACTGCCTGCTCATAACGTTCCGCCCTGAACCTTTACCGTCTTCCTCATGTATCTGTTACCACAGAGATAAAACATTGGGTTCACTGAGCTTGCCAGAGGTCAACCAGACAACTCTGATGTTGTTTTTTTGCAATGAGTAATAACTGCATACATTGTATATTCTAACATTCATGATAGTAAAATGACATGGGCCATGTCATTGTTGTTTAATACTTATGCCCTTTTGTTGGTTATTTTTGATTTTTTATTCAATTAAACAACTAATAATCCTTTAATTACTAATCGACCAGTCATCACCTGCATAGGCTGTCATCTTTCATTGTGACTTCAGACAGTCGATTCGACGTATGTTTCACTGCAGAGGATTGTGGATGAGATTAGCTAGAAAAGCTTGCATGCTGCAGAATCCAGCAGGATGTAGGGGAACATCCTGGTGTTTTTGGTACACTGCATTTGACGGACTATATATTTGGACACACTTAATCTTTTTCAGGTATACTATGTAGTATGGTAGTATGGGTATTGGAAGACACAGCAAGTTTGATTTAGGCTGTGTGTTTATGAGTGTTACATGTGTCCACCATGTTGTGGAGCTAGCTTCTCCGTCACTGCTCCTAGCAAGGTGACCCTTAGGGACCAACACATCTTTCAAGGGAGTGTTACTTGACCAGCAGAGGCCGCTGAAGAAGCTACTTTTTGTGAGCCGTCTAATTAGGCCATTTGTACAGTAACATTTTTCTGCAGTGGGGAAAGGTACCTCGGAATAAAATTGCTGTGCCAGAAACTTGCAGTTAAAAACAGTGTGACCCACAGGCTTGCAGAAAGGCGCCACAGGGCACTATTAGACTGGGGCCCACCAGTTAGGAGCAACCAGTTGGTCTGCAGGAGCCCTGTTGGATATGGTTTGGATTGCAGTGTGTTGAATGGAAAGGGGGACCTGTGTGGAGAGTTAGAGCTAATGCTCTTCTTGTTAGAGCTATACGGTGTAAGGTCATTCCATAGATCAGGAGATCTCCTTAATCCGCTGTACGGTTCCCTCTGGTGCAAAACAATGAGCGTAGAGATTTACCAGTCCTGGCAACAGATAAACATCCAGGGAAGCAGAGAAAGAGCAGAGCAGACTGGAGAGCCGGGCTGTTGCCGCGGAGCAGTGTTGAAGATAATGTGGTATGACATGCCGTTTTGATCTGGACTCCTTTAACACAAGACGCTTTAAGCCATACACAGGGAAAATGCAAGTCTGTGCTAATTACCTGAGTGAGTCAGACAGAGAGGGAGAGAAATGCTAAGCTCAGCCAGCAAACTTCCACACCTTCTGACCTGCATTACCGCCCAGACGTCGGCTTTCTCCCTGGTCAATACGGTGCAGCACTGGCCTGCCCTCATTGTGTTGTTGCTCCAGTCTGACATGTTTGGTGGCACTTCAGCTTTGATATGACAACACTCATTTAGTCCTCCCCGTCTGCTCTCCTGTGTGCTTCATTGTGTTCTCCCAGCCCTCAGACCCCACGCTTTCACTTGGATCTGTGCAGGAAAGGAAGGGAAGTCCCACCGGGGACGTTTCTGAGTCATCTAAATTGTCTGAAGCATTGCTGTACATGGCTAGCAAGCTAATTGGACTCTTACCAAACCAAAGCCTCCATCCACAGTGTGTTTCACAGTAACCGCTGACACGGTATGACAGTGAGGCCTTTAAAATGTCAAAGCTAGACACGAGCACAATGCTTAGCCCACCTTCTCAGACACACAGCATGTGAATTGTGAAATTACCACTGATAAATATAATGAACAAGACTCCCTACTTTGCAGAGCTACATCTGAACCTGCTCGCTGTCTCTGCTGGGTGCGGAGGCCATAGCTCAAATTGCCTCAGTCAAGGCATCTGTGCTCTTTGTGTGCAACAATAGGGAGTGACAAAATAGAAAGGACAGCTTTTATAAAATGTCAGACGGTTGGGGTCCTGCTGAAATTTCTCCCCTCTCTCCCTCTGTCTATCTTGATCGATAAAGTTACCTTTGACAATGCTGCATGTTGTCACCATGACATTTGGTCACCCTTCTTTTTTTCCCTCACCTGGCTCGCTGCTGAATAGGAATATAACAATGAGATTTAATACAGGATCAATAGCTACACTCCAATGATACATTCACTCGCATAATGAATACTGATGGATGAAAACAAATACCTGCATGGGGAATTTGTATTCTGGACAGTGTGCCTGTAATAGCCGTGCCGATGATGTTTCATTACGATTTTTCGGCTTGTGTGTTTTTTTTCTCTCTATCCATACAATCAAATAAAGGATATACGCATGATTTAATCAAGGCTATGGCAGTAACGTCAACCCAACCTCTTGTGTATTTATGAAGAGTGCTGTATGTGTGTGCGCTTGCATCTATGTGATCTCATGCCCATGAATATCATGCCATTGTTTGCATTTCATTCAACAGATATAGGCTTAGTGCAATATGTATAATAAATACTGAAAATGAATTGATCTTTACCACATGTCCGTGTGTGTATATTGAGTTATGTTCCTGGGGTGTACATTCATAGTGTTTGTACTGCATGCATGGATTTGTGACTGGAATATACATGTGTGGTTTATCTGTATTTTTGCATTGAGTCCATATACATGAATTGTTTACTGCACATGTTGAGTGCACTGTAATAGTATGTTTATACTATGCATATGAGTCTGAATGCATGCCGGTGTATATATGGATACACTTGCCTGTGTGCATGTGTGTGCATGTGTGTGTCTGTGTGTGTGTCGGGTCTTGCAGAATGAATTAACTTCTATTAATTGGATGTGTGTGTGTGTGTGCATTACTCGATGCACAACTTCCTGCATTGGTGTGAGTGGCAATCTGAAACACCGGGTATCCTCCAGCCTGCTGTTGTTTGACAGTCAGCTCAGTGCATTGTGTTGTTTGGTGTTTGGGCTTTGGGCCCTTCGTCTGGGCCCCTGCGTGACTGACGCCTCGAACGCGCACTGTTTAAACATCTCTCCACGCGTTTCCCTTTTGATCAGCGTCTGCCATTCTTACTGATTTTCCAAATCACTGATGCTTGTCAAAGAATTAATTACCTGGATCGTTGCTCCGCTGACTCCGGCACCAGCTGCGGGGTTCACTAGAGAGACCTCGGCATTCTCCCAGCATTCCCGCCTAATCACCCACAATCCATTTCAAAGTCAACCTGATTGGCCCACTACCCAGAGAATAATGTGGAATTAGACTGCATCCTGACAGTAACAGTTTCATATTTGCATACAGTATACGGCAGATTAGCTTGCAGGAGCCCGCCAGTGGGAGGTGAATATCAGCATCAGCGCCAGTGCTAATGGCAGTTGCCTCCTACAGTTTATTAGATAAGTAATGGTGTAAAGCATTGTGCTAAGCGCACATCCTCACTGTGTTATTAGCTGATGTGTAGCACAATGTGTTCATTAACCGTGGGAGATGAACATTCCAACATGCACACCTTTTCAGAAGGTGTGAAACAGAACGATTTACCTGAAGTGATCACAGAACTTGCTGCTTTTTTACACAGAGCGCCACTTAAATGCTCGTACTTGTAGATTGCAGACTTGTGGATCCCACGTAATAAACACAACCTGTTCGGGATGGGTTTGCCTTCAGGGCGTATCTGGCCATGCAGCTCGCTGTGAGGATGCATAGGCGAAGAGGCTATAAATACACCCAGTCTGCTCGTTGGTTTGTCTGTCGGCCTGTCTGCCTGCCTGCCTGCCTGCCTGCTGGTGTGTCTGCGGGGTTGCAGCAGCATGACGTCAGCCTGGCTCAGAGCACTCGCTGACCTCTGTCACAGCAAGAGGAGTGCAGTGTGCTCCAGACAGCCATATAACAGTGTAGACGATGCAGGCAGGGCATAAACACAGAGACCTGAGTGCAGAGGGAGATGCGTTACAACATGTTGCAGTACAGCCAGGGATGGACTATCAGAGAGGAGTGCAGACAGGCTGGCTGGTGGAGAGCAGGGCTCTGAAAGATCCATGCTGACAGGTTATACAAAAATGGAAATCAGTAAGTGAAGAGGAATAAAATTCAGGGAGGGAGACACATAAATTCAGCTCTGAGTTTGTCTGTTTAATACAAACACACAGTCACATTGACGCCTGGTTTCTGCATAGCTCTGTGTGCGTATGCCAGTCAACCGGAACTCCATTCATTCCACCTCTGTGATCTCCAAAGTGTTTGCGAAAGTCCTCCTTCTTCTTTTTTTTTTTTTTGATCTCGAATTTGCCTTGAGTACATTGAAGACACTGAACTTCTGTGTCAGATTTCAGACAGACCGTATGCACTGTGCTACAGTTAGTGAACATAGAAACAAATTAGCTATCGGATTAATACATGTAATACAACTCTCTTTTTACATTTCACTAGCTAACATAGCATGATAGCTGTGTAACATACAGAGAGCGTGCATAGTTGATCATATGTTTTGTAACAAAATATTTCATAAAACTAGTTCCACACCCGACAGGCCAACATATTCACTTATTTGTGACTATTGGAATTATTGGTCCTGTTTCTGTAAAGAGATGCATTTCCTTGCATTGAACACTACGGGCGTACTCCATATACTATAGAGAATACGAACTTCATGTAAGCTGAAGTGAGCAATGCCAAGCATTATGGGACTTTAGGACACGGAATTTAGGGTAGTGACTAAGTACTATTAGATGATGCAGTTGAGTTTATGTCTTATCCAGCTTGAAAACACTGCATTAATAAATGCCATAACTGGTCTCTGTTCAACCTGTAAACATATGGGTTATTCAGTAACCTGAACTTGAATAGCAAACCCACAAACTGGAGATGAAGGTTTCCTGGAATGACCATTAGTGTGAGAGTGTTTTCTGTTAAAAAAGCACAAAGGTAGTGCACACCCATCGTTTAAGTTGTCACATCTTACGTATGATCTCAAGCACACACTTAATAACCTACGTGGTTTGTTTACGTGAGCGCACAGCTGACAGATCAGTGGTTTACATGGCCTTACAGAAGTGCATATTTTAAGGATTCAGTGTGGACAGGGAGGCACTTGCATGCTGTTAGGCCTTCATATTCTCAGGGGGAAATTCAGTTCAACAGATTTTCCTGCTCAAAAGCTGAATAACGGAAAGCCTGTACGCAGCAGCGCTGATGATAAAGCTGCTTGTTGTGTGGGGGAGACAGAATGAGAGACAGAGAGTGGGGAAGAGAAGGTCAAAGTTGGATTATTGCACATCTCTGAAAATTACTAATAACTTGGGTGGCTGTGGCTCAGCGGTAGAGCGGGTCGTCCACCAATCTGTAGATCAGCCGTTCGACCCCCGGCTGCTCCAGTCCGCATGTCGAAGTATCCTTGGGCAAGATGTTGAACCCCAAATTGCCTCCGATGGCTTTTCCACTGGTCTGTGAGAGCATGTGAATGGTTACTGAGTAGCAGGTGGCCACCAGTTAGTGAATGTGGGTGTGAAGGGGTGAATGTGACATATAGCATAAAAGCACCTTGAGTGGTCAGAAGACTAGAAAGACGCGATACAAGTGCAGTCAATTTACCATTTATTCAGAACACTGCTTTGTCACTTTATGACCCACCTGCCCGAAATCTGCGATAGTATCTAACAGGCTTACCTTAACCACATCGCTAGTACGTACAGATCTGGGCCATTTAGTTCCTTTAATTTTGCAAAGTAGCGCTCTTTGCATCCTTGTCCAGCTTCTTTCTAAGAGAGTAGCTCTTTTGTGCAAATTTGCAGGAAAGCCCAGTCAGTCTTTTTTCAGCATTGGCAGTATAAAAACAAAATCGGGTGCAGCAAAATGCTGACTACCTACTTTTTTTTATACAGAATGCACCTTTTTCAGGGCAATGGGGGGCGTGAGCAAGTAACAAAACGTGTAGCTCAGCATGTGACGTAAACAGTGACGTGGGAGAGAAGCCCCGGCTGGTCAGTCCTTCGGCAATTCTCTTGTAAGTTGGCCCGTTCTTCACCGTCCCTGTCATTTGGCGGTTAATGGCCTCTTTGTTTGCGAGGACAAGGAGGGCGCGCAAGTCCTTGTCTCCCCAGTTGCTCATCTTTACAGTGTCTGTCAGGTTTGCGTTTCCCTCTTGCTACTAGCTGCTCGCTAATTCTTGCTATCAGCTGTTTCCTGTTTATCTACTGCCAGTGGGTCGCACGTGCGGCGTCATCAACAGCTCCTCCCACAAGTCATCAACAGCCCCTCCCACTGCGGAAGGGCACCTCGGTCTGTTCAAACTAAAAGGGTTTTGCCAATATGACTACCCTACGAGGGGAAAATTGGGAACCTCGCCAATCCGGCTCTGTGTGTCTAAATGCTCGCAACTTACAATCAAAACGGCCCAATATTCACGGAAAATCTGGCAGTGTAAAAGCGGCTAATGTTGCACCTGCTCTTTGACTGGTCCATCCTTCTTTTTGGTCTTGGTTAAAGAATCATGTCCTACAGTATGCATGCTACTACCCAGGATGCAATGCACCATAACCTTGTTGCTTATTCTCTATACGGAAATATGGACCACAAAACAAAACTGTATTGAAATGAGGCATCAAACACTTACACACTACTTAATGCAGACTTCTCATATGAGGTAAAGTGAAGACAATGACAACAGAAAAGCAGGTTTTAATTTGGTTGCTTTGATGACTCTAACTAGGACTCGCTGTTACAATTAGACCAGCAAGCTCTGGAGACAGCCAATGAACTAACCAGCCATATCCAGCATAACTGTGTGTCACTGTCAGTATGTGTGTGTGTGTGTGTGTGTGTGTGCTCACATGTGTATCTGTCTGTGTGCGATCATTGTAGTCATTACCCAGTTTCCATTCCTAGCCTGCAGCAAAGTAAGAAATGGCAGTCTTTCATTCTGACAAGTTGTCATTCAGGTAGTTTTCTCCCCCCTCCAGTTTCCTTCAAAGGCTGTCCGACTTTGCTTTCATAATACCTCAGAGGTTTCTGTCAGTTTTGTGGCTGACAGCAGATAGAGTTTGCATGTCAACAGGAAGTTAGGTTGTTAGATTTGTGTTAATGAATAAACATTATTTAGCTCTAAAGGGCTCTCAGAGCAACACAAAGTACATGTGTTCACTCTAACAAAAGGCACCCCGCTCTTATTTTCTCTGATTTCATTATTTAACACGAGATGAGGAAGTGATTTTAACTCGGGGCGCTTTATGACCTTAAACTGGTTCTGAAGAGGTTTTTGACACAATTTTCAGCAAATAAGTTCTGTCAGGCTTTCCAGCCATCTTCTTTTAACCTTTCGTAATTTTAGCTCGCGCATTTTATTCAGTGTCTCATTCTATTATTCAATCTCTCATTCCATAGCAGGCTCGCAAAATACAGCAGGTCTCCTCGGGCTTATTTTCCACTCCAATCCTATTTCACAGAGACACTGTATTAAAAGCAAGTGCATTTTCTGGCTCATAAATACCCTCCTTTTTATTTACAGTATCCCAAATGAAGAATGTGTTTTGCCATATTTACCTGCGGTTGCCTCAGCACTCTGAATTCATTATCTGTAAATTTGGGAAACGGAGAGCATTTTCTCCTCCAAATAAACTCGCAGATGGAAGACATCCATAGAGCCGTAGGGCCAAATGACAGGCCCAGAGTCACGACATTTATTTGGACGCGGCGGGAGTTTGACCTCCAGTTTGGAAGGCCATTTTAATCTGCTGTCCTAATATTTGGTTATAGCGATCACGGCTGTGTAAAATGTTGCATTTAGGATGTCCTTGTACTGTTGTGCATTGTAGCATTTTTGCTTTGGGTTAGCTGTCAAAATGCGGACATTGATGGTTTAATTTTGTGCCATTGTATTTTGCAAAATTATCTTACATAGCTGAAGTTTAAACATCTTATTTCTGTTGTTTTATAAAGGAGTCATTTTTGATGTGGTGTACACTGTACAATCAAGAGGGGAAGTGCCTTGCAGGTGGTACATTTATTCTTTTTCAATGTTGTTTGTCTTGCAATACCATCCTTTATTTATGAAGTGGTTATATTAGACAAAATGCTGTGCCATCCATTACGTTACGGTTCAGTTTGGATATCTAATTTCTAAACTTATCATTAATTTTGCCAACAATCCCCTTTGTTTTAGCATTTCAAAGCATTGTCTATCATGGCATGAAAGCAATCAGGTGAAAACACATTGCTCGTGCCCTGGGCATTGCTGTTCACAAACCTCATCTCAAGTCAGAGATATGGTATAACACCTTTTGGATCCATGAAAAAGCACCTTGCACTGAAGTGAGAAATTGGCTATGAGTCATTATGCACAAACACCAAATGCCTTGGCATTTTCTGTCCCTGCCAAACAATCATCTTCCTCTCCTCTGTCTATTTGCAATTAATGATTGAATTTCCAGTCCCCCAAAAATCCCATTTCTGCTTTGTGTATGTATCCCCAATACACACAGCTGCTACCAGTACACACGGCAGCATGCACAGCAAAGCTTATCTCCAGCCTTTAGATGGGGGCCTATGGAAACAGTCTTGATTATTTCCCTCTTTCTCCAAAGCACCGCTGTGTGCTTTGGGATTAGAGGCTTTCTGTGGCGGCTGCACATGCACACTCACTGGCTGCAGGCGAGAGGGAGAGAGAGTGAGTTCTTCTGCTCAATAAACCCCCCTCTTCCCTCCTTCCCTCCCCATCTCCTCGCTCAGTACTCAGCCCACCCACCCCTCCCCCCCCTCCTCCCTAGCTCCCTCCCCATGCCCGACACACTAGCCAGTCCTAGGAGTATTACATCACCCTGATGTAATGTCTAACCAATCACAACACAGCAGCGCTAAACCTTCCAGGATTATGGAAGTCCGTAGCTCAGACTGGGTAATGAGAGAGGGAGAGTGTCAGAGAGACAAGCAGCATCACTCATACATATTTTCAAGAATAGCCTCTGGATCAAATTTGCCCCTGTTCCCTCGTTTTCCTGAAGAACAGAAATAAAAATGCACGCTGTCAAGGTGCCTTCTAGACTTTGAATTGAGACTTAAGAGTTGGAGAAGGTTAAATATGCACCACCAGTGCTCTTGAAAAGTTAACCAGATAATGAGTCACAGGATGTGATTTTCCACTTTAGTGAAACACTGTTTTAATTTAATACAAGATAAAGCATTCTGACTGATGTACTGTAACTGAATAACTGGATAAACATACAGTAACTCATAGGCAGTGCTGATGATGATGAACATGACGTAGGTAGTGGTGATGGCATTTCTCAGGGGTTGCTTGTAAGGTTTAAGATTATTTATGAAGCATGGTTTTGTTGTATTTGCTGCTGGGTCAGTCCTATTTTTTTAATTTTACTAGTTTGCTTTTGTAGGCTGTAACTGTTGTGACTTTGACACAGGAGATATCTGTTAATTTCCAATTTCCTACCAACACTCAACGCAGGTGTTGTTCAGTGGTGGTGGTAACACATTATAAAAGTAACACATTACAGTAATTTATTACTTTTTAGCAGTAACAAAGTAATACAACGCATTATCAACCGGGTTTCGGGTAATATCATTACATTTACAATGTCACGTAACGAGTTACCACCTGAAATAAACTGTTTATTGTTTTCATTTATCCATAGTGATCCACAAGGCTCCACAAAAAACATCCTCTGAAGGTTGTTGTGTGCTGTCATGTCATGTCATTTACTATATGCTACCTTATAGAAGGGTGCTGGTGATCGTGTGCTCCAGTGAAATAATTTGCGCTTGTCATAGTGACTTGATCACACGCCATTCTGTTTGTTGTGCTAACCTCACTATTTGTTTATCCATTCATCTCATAATTATCAGCCTTTGATCCTCTGCCACATCCCTCCCTGTGTCCAAGGCTATTTATTTAGTTGAAAAAGTCTAGGCTATTTATTTGTGAGTTACAAAGTGGTAACCACTGTAAGTGAATGCATGAATGGGTCAGACCTGTGCAGCACTGGGTTTGAAATGATCTGTAATAAACTGGAGCTTCTGTGCTTTGATTATTAGCTGTGAAACAACATGACCCTCAGTCATTTAAAATGCCTGTTAGTTCTTCTGAGGTCATTTCGGTGAATGTAACACAAAGGTAGTGTGCACAGAGAGTAATAGTGTAAAGTAACTTATTACTTTCAAATGAAGGTAACTTGTAAGGTGTAATATGACATTTTGAGAGTAACTAACTTGCCCAACTCTGGTGTTGTTTAATTAGGAGAACTTACTGTGATTTTTCACATATACTGTATGTTTTAGGTCTGTGTATTGGCAAGAATCTGGTGATTTGATATTTATCACGATACATATGATTCAGTATATTGTGATACTGAAAGCAAGTATCATATCTTGACCAGCAGTGACCACTAAGTGTCCATGATTTGGCCCTGACCCTTTTACTTATGACTACTGTCTGTATCTCAAATTGCCCCTCTGGGACATTAAAGATTTACCTCACCTTACCTTACCTTACCTTACCCAGCAGATATATTGGGATTTTTATTTATTATTTATTTATTATTTTTTTTTAAAAACAACAAATTTGTGGTGTGGTGCACCCTTTTTGACTCTGCTTGTATCCCTGACTCGTGTTCTTGGTATTCACTCTGGTGATGTCATTGCTAAGAGTCAAATGGCTGAAGATAGATTATAACATTTCCTCAAATCTTTGCGTGTAAATTATTAAGTAAAAATCAATAGTGGTTTTGAGAATTGATACAGTACCACAAAACGTATTACTGTGATACTCAAGTATACTGATATTATCTTACAGTCCTAATATGTTTTAGTCATATTCTTCAGAGGTCCAGTGTGCAGGGTTTAAAAGCATGTTGACTTTTATGTTCTGGGCTACTGTAGAACAACACGCCGGAGTCTGAATGTAGGTATAAACGACTAATTCTTATGTAACGAAAACACAACTATTCCTATCTTCAGGGGATTATAAACTAATGAAAATATAGTAATGAATATGATATACCATATCTGCCAGTGCATGGCCTTAAATCCCACACACAGGACTCTTTACTTTGCATGATGCAATGTTGAAATATATTGTTTACATAAGCTCATTTACTATATATCCCTTTTAGCATTTTTGTTTCTGTTTTGTTTTTGTCTAATCCAATTCATTGAAGTGTTTTTACTGATTTCTGTTCATTAGTTCATTAGAATATCTCATGTCACTTGCACAACATGCCCCTTCAGTGAGGAGTAATATGAGTAAAATGAGCCAATTATCTTGTCCTAATAATGTGTGTGTGTCTACTTCTGGATGTCAGGGTTAGAAGGCGGTCTTTAGTGTCCTCTGAGCCATGTCTGCCTATTAACTCACTTCTTTGTTGTCCTCGGTCTCTATGGAAGATGAAGAGTGTCTATCACGGTGATTGGCACTGCATAGTATCACCTTTTTTTTTTCGTCTTTCCTTAACACATACACACACTAGACACCTACACGCCCTCCCCCTCCAACCATCACCTCCGTTTCACCACTCAGACACACATACACACACTCATCCCTACATACACCCCGCAGGCACAGACAGCATCAGACAGTGTAGCAGCAACAGCATCAGCTTGCAGCTTGCCATTTGCTGCGGTGTGCATGGTGTATGACTGCCACACCAGTACGCCGCGTGTGCCATACTGCTGCTCCGGGCGCCGGAGGGGGAAAACTCTCCCGTCTGTGTGGTGAATATATGTAGCTGCGATTGGAACACTACAGGGAAATTACTGCATTGTGTAGGACAGCATGGGAATGCTCAGTTCTGCCAGGAAAGTCTCGCTCTGGGAGTGATGAAGCACCGATGGGATAGCAGTAGGCAGCATGCTGCAGAGAAATGCTCACTTCCAGAATCAATGTTCCATACCACCCATACTTATGTGCACTTAGGTTGTTTCACAGTGCAGTGGCAAAATTGCAGCTGTTTCAGTGTTTTCCAGCGTTTCTCGTATACCGTATGTAAGTGGAAGGTTCATATCAAAGTCGTCAAGGTAAAACAGTTTTGATCGGTATCAAGGGGCCTTACACTTTCCAATTTCTGAACCCATTCCAAAGTCAAAAGCATACATAGCAGTTTTGCAGGGGCTGACATCAGGTTTCATATTTAGCCCTGTGTGTGTGTGTGTGCCTGTGTGTGTAAGCACAACTGAGGTAATTCTAACACCCTCATACTTAAAGCCCTGTGTGCGTTTGTGTGTGTGTGAGAGCCAGTAGCGTCAGTGGTGTCAGGTTCGCTTTCGCTCCAGGTCTCAGTGGGGGCGGACATTGAGAAAACTGCGGCTAGTTTACCTGACACACTCCTAATTCCTCTCCACCTCCTGGGAGCATCCACACCCCGACTTTTTTTTTTTGTTTTGCTTTCTCAATTGAACCCCTGCCAAATGGGACGAGGCCAGCGGAAGCTGCCACATTCTTGCCTGAACGCCTGCTTCTCTGCTACTGCTACTACAGCCGGAGTCACTACCTCACACTCTCTCATTCACTCTCTTGTTCTCGCTTTCATTCTCATTCTCTCTGTCTTTTCACTTTCAGATCAAACAACCCCCCTCCACCCACCACCACTCCTACTCCCTCCCCCTTGTCTCATCCCCGCCTCCTGTGAGCACACGATCACATTCGGCGTACAATATATGCAACTTTGGATTGCAAAACAGGTAGAAAAATGAGACATTGCGCAGGCGTCTCATTAGAAATATATATTCAAGTCATTCCGAGCACAGCTTTCAAATTTCACATACAGAGACGGGGAGGAGAGAGAAAGAGAGGGAGACAGACAGAAAGAGAGAGGAAAGATTAATGTAAATCTCAAAATAAGGAAGGCATTAATATTTCATTAGTGCCTCTTTTTTCTCTCTGAGTGACAGAGGAGAGGAGATAGTGGCTGATTTAATGATTTTAGAGTCTCTTCTTTTCATTCTTTCTCTCTCTCTCTCCCTCCAATGTCGCTGCCTCCCCCAGTTTCCCAGTCAGCAGATGGGCTTAGCCTCATTTTTTTTTATGAATTCCTCACAGACCCAGCTGCACATAATTACAGTCAATTCTGCCTTATCTCTCAAATTAAAAAGATTAGATTATTTGTGAAAGAAATGTATGCAGCTCCTCTCAACTGATAGTGGGCACTAGACTACATAGTCAGGTTATATGCATTATACGCCCCCCCCAAAACCCTTCACACACACACAGGCACACTTTAACCCACAGCGTGCAGAGATCGACTTCATTTCAATACAGATACTATGTCAATGTACATTATTATCTTCAATAAACTCTGTTTTGAAAGAATATCACACTCGTGTTTTTACTTTTTTCAGAAATCCACTATGGTTATGAATAAGCACAGTCTGTATCATAGAATATAGAGTCAGCTATGAATCAGCTGCACCGTATATGCCCAATTTTGAACCTTTGTGAGACTGATTCCATATCAGTATTGTAGATTGCCTCTTGCGTTGCTCAGATAAGATACAGCAAGGTGTTCTGATGTGCTAGTCTGTAGAGCTGCAGTGTTTTTATACAGCATTTTTTGTGCAAAAATAAAGAAAGCACAAGATGTAAACACAATATTCATATAAATCTGACAATTTAAATCAAATTTTAAAATCGGATTAAAGTTCACGTGAAGGTATAAATGAGCTGTTAATAAAATGTTGAATCAAATGGGCCTGGATGTGGAACAATACATCAATTTGTCTCTCGATCGATCTCCTACAGTAATGTTGTTTGATTAGTCTGCTCTGGCTTCCAGCAGAAACAGTCATTGCTGAGTGGGAATGCAATATAATCCAGATTTCCCTCGAGCCACCCAAGGGATTAGTTTACTCACTATCACCCCCAGCATTACCAATTGATTGGCTGATTGAGAGCACATTCATTCCAGGTCATGTGTTGTTGTATTCAGCCCACAAGCAGTGGAAATGTTTCTCAAATCTGCATAGATTCAACTGACACTGCTGCTATTGATTGTTGCTTTCAAATACATATTTGACTCATGGTTGATGTTACTGAGTTGTACGTCTCGTTCTGTGGTGCATCTTTGGAAGAAAATCTTGTTGAAGAGGTATCTGTGATATGCTTTACAGTCAGTTGTGAGTTAAAGTGAGGTGTGTGAGGCAACATCAAGTTGAGATATGTCGCACACAGTCATAACTCTTCCTAACTAGATTGTTTAAGTTTTCCCAATGAAGATGTCCCAGCCTGCTCCATGTGTAAGCGAACAGGCTGAGTCGTGTGTCGCTTGTTTGAGAGACCACTTGCCCTGGGTCTGTGTTTACAATGTTTCCCACACTTCCTCCACCTTCAGTCTATTTTTATTGGTCAAAATCATAGACTGTATAAACATATATAGTTATATGCAAGATATACAGTCTTTTAGGGGTGGGGATACAATTCGAAACAGCATAGTATCGCAATATTTTTGTGGGGCAATAGATAACATAATTTTGGGGTTTGGGAGAGACAGACTGACATTTTTCAACATTTTAACACATTTTTCGATAAAATGATTAGTCGACTAATCGAAGAAATAATCAACAGAGTAGTCGACAAGCAAAATAATCGTTAGTTGCAGCCCCATAAACAATTGGACAATTTTTCATGCTTCATGCACCAGAGTTCACTCCTTTGCTGCAGGTTAGGAAGAGGTGTCACACTGTAGCTTGATAGGAGAGATCCACTCTAAATTCTGCTGTTACACCTGTATGTTCAGTTCTTTCTTTACGTACTACTATGCACTGGTGTTCAACTATTAATGATAACAGATAATTTAGGGATAAATACAGCATCGGCTTCTCTACCAGCAGAAGTCTCAATTTTTCACCAACTAATGCAGGAAGCTTTGGCAAAACACCAAGAAATATAGGGTAGTAGGGCAAAAAAGTTGGTCCTGACTTAAATTTTGCTGCAGATTAATGCAATGTCATTTGTTCGTGCTCTGCATCGGCCAACCTGCTTTTCATGCAAGTGCATAATCCAGGTTAAATAACTTTTGTTATAATGTCTGCATTTCATTTTACCTTGCAAACATCCAAAAAAAAGGAGAAATACTTTAAAAGGTCAAATTTACGACATTTACAAGACTGGCGGTTGGCAATCACTCTTCTCTGAAGGAACTTAACAATGCTGCTCAGTAATCATGACTGAGACGCCTCCATCACATCAAGTGGAGAGAGACACTTGGCAGCAATCAGATCTTCCCAGTGATTAGCTGACCATCAGTGCAAGAGGTGCTACAGCGAGTAGACTTGTATAATGAACTAACGAGCCACAGCTCATTCTCTAAATTAAATAGTACAAGAGAGGAAGTCAGATTTTGACTAATGCATATAATGTGATGTGAAAATAAAATGCCTCATTGTAAGAAATGCGAGTTCCCTGTAACCTCTGTACTGACGGTTATCAGAGGCTGAGATTTTGCTTTGTTTATTGACTTCATAGAACTTGCTATAAGAAACAAGACAATACTTTCCTCAGATATTCTGTGACCAGAGACACTTTGACTGACAGCTTATGGTTCAGGATGCTTTAGGCAGCGCTTCTGTCACCCTTAATCACAGCGTGCGATTGGACGAAGACACTCATTTAGTAAAGCGGAGCAAAAACACATGTTTGTCCTTCAAATACACATCCCTAATCGATCAGCATCATTACGCACCGATTAAATCGCCGTCTAAGTGCTCTTGGAGATATTTGATTGAACTCTTTAATGGTCGTGTTAGTGGATTTTTGATTAAGCCCGTGTTACTTTTGAGGTGTTTTAACATTTCATATATACTTTGTTGGCCTGGTTTTATGACAGTATTTTGCCATTCTGGAGACATTGTTTTGTTATTGATCATTAGTCAGTTTCACGAGGGAAAGCACCGTCAATAGAGGTGACTTTGGCACTTAAACTGTCACTGGGGAGGTATAATGAAATAAGCTCTTTAATGGCAGAGGCATCGCTGAGGTCTGTGTGATAGGAAGCACTCGGTTGCATAGGATATACAGCCTGCTGAGGAGTGGCATATTTCAAAATGACACCGTTCATTTCATTCTAACAGTCATTATACAGCGACTATAAAGTGAACTTTTTCTGCTGCACATAATAATAATCATCATTATTGTGTAATTAGAAATAAGTCGCCGTAATGTTGCACATAAAACCTGAGCTGTTGTGCGCGGTGCAATGAGTTCAAGTATGTCGGATGGAAAAGTTGTACCCGTAATGGTTTCATCTGAGCTGGTGAGGGCCAGACACAGATGGAAGACTGTACATGCATAAAGGTTAGTTGAGGCTTCACTGTGCAAGCATTTGTTTCTTAGTGGTTGATGTCTGTGAAGACAGTCATGCTGTGCTGTGTTTAGTCTAAGCAGACATTCATGTGGAGTTGGGGAGGATTTCCCTATTCAGGCAGGGAACAGTGAGTACACTTTACATTATCATGTGTGTGTGTGTGTGTGTGTGTGTCTGAAAGTACAAGTTTTGACTCAAATGACTAGACTCTCTTGCTGGGTAAAGTGAAGTCCTAAACTCCTCACCAGGCCCCTGCGCTCCATGGAGGTCTACAGAACAGCATTTTCATCGACCCACATTCCCTCCTCCTAACCTTCATACAGTCACACACACACACACACACACACACACACACACACACACAAAAACACACCCTTCACATGCTCTGTGCTGTCTGTCTTGCCATCAGCTAAACAGATGTGCTCGGTCACAAGATTTCACAGTTAGCTCCCTCAAAGGGAAATGTATCATTGATTATAAAAAATCAAAGAAATAAACGCATCCCAGTAGGGAGGAAATTGGCCAAATAGAGCATTTATGAGAATCATTTTCTTTAGTCGAGCAGGATGTTTGAGTTATCTGGGAGCCAATAGGTTGTTGTGACGATGAGACTGTCAGCCAAAAGCTATTAAAACATAGGAAAAGATACTTCCCCTGTGCACAGAACAGACATTACATGCCTTGCTTGTCAGTGATAAAGGAGAGAATGGATGTTGTAAAGAAAAACAATGACATCACTGCTTCAAATCTCAACTTTATTAATGAAGGCTGAGATAGAAATCCTGAAGTAGAAATTATTTTCACAGCTTTAAAACAGTATGTACTGCTGCCAGTGTTGGGTCTTGACTCAAAAAAGCAATCTATTACTTTACTTAGTTACTCTCTGTAGAAAGTAGTTTGTTACCCTGCTCATCATGTTGCTTTTGCACTCCTCTGAAACATCACCTGAGATTCTCTGTCTTGTAACTGCATGTTAACTATATATACTATTAGACCAGATTCCCACATATCAGCACAAATCCCTATCCTAATAAGGAGGAACACCATTAGATGATAGACAATAGACAAACTGCATTTACTACCCAAACAAACTCATAGAGTTGCATGTTCACCAAATCATGGCTTCACGGTAGCGTAGTCCAACTTATTTGACGTCACTAAAGCTGTGGTTATACCTCATAGGGAGGTAGGATTAGGTTTAGGCACAAAAAACACTTGATTATGGTTTGGAAAAGATCATGTTATGGCTTAAAATACCCAATTTTGGTGGCACAATCCCAGCTGAAAACGCAGCGATGTCTAGGAAAAAAACAACATCTTTTCATAGCACCATCCACACTGGAAGAAGATTGATGGGTCACTAAAAAGCATACATGTTTTGGGGCTAAAAAGCTACTGAGAAAAAGAGCCAAGGGTTGCTAAAACACACCAACATTTTGGCGCTAAAAAGCAGCTGGAAAAAGAGGTTTGCTAAAGAGACAATCTTGTTTTGGTGCAAAAAAGCAGCTACAAAAAAAAGCATGGGTCGTTAAAAACACCCATGATTGGGGCCTAGAACACCAAATTTTGGTACTAAAAGTTTCGTAGCAATATCCCCACTTGAAAATCAGTGACGGGTCACTAAAAAAACACCCATGTGTGGGCGCTAAAAAGCAGCTGTAAAGAGAACCATGAGTCGCTAAAAACACCCATGGTTTGGGGCTAAAATGCTGCTGGAAACACAGCAACTGGTCCTAACAGAAATACCCATATTTGAGGCCTAAATGCCATTGGAAAAAAAGCCATGGCATATTTGACGGCTAAAAAGTCACTGTAAAAAAGCCACATGTCCCTAAAATAACACCCACGTTTTTCGCACTTAAAAGCAGTTTGAAAAAGAGCAATGGGTTGGTAAAAACACTCATGTTTGGGGGCTAAAAAGCCACTTGAAACACAGCGACTGGTCCTAAAAAATAACACCCACATTAGAGGCCCAAAAACTGTTGGAAAAGGAGGCACAGGTCACTAAAAACACCACATTTGGGGGCTAAAAGTCACCAGAACAAGAGCCATGAGTTGCTAAAAAACACCCATGTTTGAAGGCTAAAAAGCCACTGTAAAAAAATGCTGCGTGTTGCTAAAAAACACCCACGTTTGCTGCCTGTAAAGCTTCAGGAAACAAAGCAATATCTCGCTAAAAATAATTATTTGTTGGTCTCAAACAGTGGTCTACAGCTTAGCAGGTCCCTTGTGTAGCTGTCGTGGCATCCACCACCCCCTCCTTCTCCCGGTGACAGCTCATAGAACTACATCACTTCAGAAACGTTGTTGTGAAACGTATGAAACATGCAAACGTAAAGTGTTCGTGGTTTGCGTAAAACAACAGTTTCTTCTGGCGACTGGGCTGGTGTCACTTTTGTTGGCATGTTTGATGATTTTTTTTCTATCCACACATATACAGATCATTGAATAACTAATGTAACACATGTAATGACATTATTGCTTCGTTAGTAACTGTAATGTGTATTACTTATTTCAGGAACAGTAGTGTGTTAAATTACTGCGTTACATACAAATGTAATGTGATTACATCACTGACTGCTGCTAAAGCCTAGTGAATGAACATCACTCTGTATGAGAGTAGGATTAATTAACATCATAGCATATCTGTAACCTATTGTTAATGTGTTTAACATGGAATTCCTAGCAGTCCTCCTCCGCCACACTGCATATTCTCGAGCACAGGACGGAGGCTTTTCCACAGTATAAGTCACGTGTGTCGCCCTTTACAAAGGGTTGCTCTAATGTTTTGACAGCAGTGCTCATCACATCGCCCTGAATTATGGGAAGTGAAGTAAATAGAAAAGTCTTTTAATCGTATGTTTATTTCCGTTAATGAAATGTCTCCTCCATTATCTGCTTCCCTTATGATCCATATGTTAATGTCTAATATGGAACTATTTATCTGTTCAATTTGCCCTCTCTCTCTTCCTCCCCATCTCTCTTATCTAAAATTGGGCTGTAAATTTGGCACTGTGAATGATTCTGCTTATCGCCCTGCCCGTAGACCTCATATTAAAATTTTGTAGCATGATTAGCCTATTTATCTATATAATTGGATTGGAGTGTGTGCTTAAGTGTGTATGTGTGAAAGCTGCTGATTTAAAGGACCAAGAGAAATAAATACCAGGAAATATGGCCAATACAATTGTGTCTTAGATTAATGCCATTTGCATACAATCAATAGTTCCACCCTTGAATTTTTTTTTTTTTTTTGGAGTCTAATCAAGTTATGCTTTCCTACGAGATTATTGAAAAGAAAACAACCTCGGGCATGGTGTAAAATGAGACAACACAGAATTTACTATGCTAGGGATTAGTGTCATGAGACCAGGGAGATTTGCACAGGCAAAATGTGAACACTGCAACACAATACATTACAATAGTTTCCGGCATGGTGTAATTCATGCAAACATCCCTAGGCTATTTATACCACTCCACTAGAATCTAATTGTGTCCAATATATAATCCAACTAAGAGTTACAGTGGCAGGGGTTCAAGTCCTGTCTAACATGAATATTTAAGACGTGCGGTGTTGAGGACAAGTGTGACAATTTGTGTGTGCCACTGACTGCCACTGAGGAGGCAGAATGGAAACAGTAGAGCCAAGTATTATTATGTGGAGTTAATTTGTGTTTTGCAACGGGGAGAAAATATGTCGAACTGTTTGGAAAAAATAAATTTCAACGAAATAAATTACATAGTTAGCTCGTGTGCGGGTTATTTGTGTGGTGGGAGACCTCTGCACCCCATTAGGGTGTGGTCTGAGAGGCATGCCTAACGTGAAATTATGTACTTAGCTTCTGAGTAGCACAAACACACATGCATGTTCACGCACACACACTCACACACACACTCTCTCCAATACTGTTTTGGAGCACAAAGTAAAGGAATTTCATTACCCCTCCAAAATTGATTGGGTAATGTTTTTCTGAAATCAATAGCGCCTCACTCAGTTTACTAATTGGATTACTTGTTTTTGCTCGAGGATGTCCAAATACCAAGGTAATGTGAATTGCTTATGAAATTATTACCTTGAAAGTAGAGGCTGATGTCAGTGAGTAATGCACCCATATTTATTCATCTCTCGCAAACACAGGACGCTTTGGCAAAACACTCCCAATAATAATATAGATCGAGCTACTGCTGGTTGTGACTGCCAGTAAGTGCGATATTAATAGCCTTAATACTAATCATTAATGAAGCTGTCCTTATTGAGGCTGCTATGAGGACACGCTTGCCGAGTGTTTATTAATCAGGGAATAATAAGTAATCCGTGAACATTAATGGAAATGGATGAGACTAATGGATGACGCCTGCTCTCTCCCACACTTAAGCCTCAGACTTCATTACTGACAGGCAGATTAGTGGGAAGGAGAAAGAGCATAACAGACTCCACCTGTGAACGTGCGTGCCCACGCAGGCGCACGCTCTTTCTCTCCCTCTTGTGACAACATGATGGAACACTGTCAAGCTCATTTGCTCTTCAATAGACTATATGTAATTAACAGTATCCTCTCAGAGAAGCTGCTGAGAATAAAATGAATAGACATCAAATTATCTGGCAAGGTTGGCTTCTTCAATGCTTCTTCAGTGCGACATTTTTTAACCAGTGCCCTCACTGCCTCAGAAGCTACTCTGGATTTTTTTTGTGTTTGTGTATGCGTGTGTCTGCTCATTGTGTGGCTGGTGCATAGATTTTTTTCCTCATCCTCTTTCACTAACCATGACGTCTGTACTCACTCACTTTGCGCTAGCTGTTGCGGCACAAAGTTAATTTCACCCAGACCCTGAAATGTCCTTTAGCCATACTCCATGAGCACACACCCAAGTCTCATCGTACATCATCTGGATCTATTGTAGATGGGGGAATTCTATAATATATCCCGTACTGTTCAGATTGCATATCGCTATCACATCAACCAAAGGGTTAAGCACTTAGGAGAGACATGACAATACAAAGTTCCCCCTGCTGCACCATAACATGCTCTGTGAAAGTGATAAGAGTGTCTGATCATGCATCCCAGCATTCCATATCAGTCTCTCTATAATGGATCCCCCCAATGACTCCTTGTGGCTGCATTATTTAGATGGAATAAAACGCCGGAAGGAAGGGAGGAAGGAAGCTGGGATTCAGTGTTTCATCAACCGGGGAGTGCGATCGTCTAAATGTTGACTGGAGCCTGTAACAATGACTGTAGCTGCATTTGTACACTACCTAGGGGGTTATTAGGGTGAAAGACATCCAGGTTATTTATTTTTGTTGCTGTTGGTATGTGTGGTGTGAGTGTCAGCAAAAGGAAGGGAGAAGAGAGCGGAAGAGGTGACGAATAATTGTCTGGTTGGGTTTGTTAGAGGTGTGTGCTGGACTGTCCCTCGGCCCATTAGCTAAACTGACCAGCTGCTGGAAGTTTTACCAAACAGACATGTAGGATAAGTGGTATCAATCTTGCCATGTTAGTGTCGGAGTGAAAGTAAATAACCATATTTCCTACACCTAATTTTCCCATACCAAAAGTTGTGTGAAAAGACGATTGCTTGAACTCAACATTTGGTAGAACCCTGCATCTCACTGACAATTGGAGCTATTTGTGTGCTTGGACCATAAACTGTATATAAAGATGGATGATGCGTCTCTACTTCTTCCCACTGTATAGTAATGAAGCAAAAATATCCTGGGTATGGTTGCATTTGGAGCAGAAGTCTGTGCAGTAGTAATCAGGTGGTGGAGTTGCAATTTTGACGTAGCTGATTTTTGGGGGGATAAGTGGGGACGCCATTCCCCTTGTTAGCCAAATGACAAAAATGTGTCCCCTTTGCTAACCTGCCTTCCCTCTCCATCCCTTGGGTTTCAGACCAGGGCTGCCCCAAACTAAGAATATTCCTAGTCGACCAATAGTCATCATTTAGGGCCATTAGTCGACTAGTCGCCCACATGTTTACGATATAAATTTCAATGGTAAATTATATATTTTGGGCGGGGCAACACAATGGTTGGAGTTCAAGGTGTGAGAAAGAATAGTATCGGTAACACTGTTAACACTGTGCTACATTACAGAGAAAAACCAAACCGCACTAATGAACCTTCATTAACATAGGCGTATATTTTATCTACAAGTGCACGTCACACACTGAGCGAGCCGCCTGTTAATGACGCTGTCGGCAAAGCAGTAATGATTGTGCTAAGAGGCTAATGGGCATGTAGCTACTGACATGTTTCAGATCATACGTCATGTTTGTAGTCGACCAATGAAGATGAGTTTACATATCACCTTGCGTTCGTCCTTCACCTTCTCAAAATGATCCCACACTTTGGATTTCCTGCCCGACATGTTATTAACTAGCCTGTGGAATAGCCGCAGGTACCAGCCCTGGAAATTAGAGGCAGTACACATGCCGCGTCTTTAACCGCCTGGAAATGCAAGGTCGGGCTCTGGGCGCTACTCTGGTACCTTTTTTGTGCCAGCTTTCAAGAGTACGGCGGCAAGTTGCGTCTGAGGTTGCTAAGTAACCTTAACAAGCATCGTATATCCTGGGGGGCGGTCAAGATGTTTTGGCTTCACTTCTTAGGAGCTGTAATGTTGTCCATCTTATGTAGGCCACAGTCTACAAATTTGGCCCTTACGAGCTGCAACTTAAGCTTTCTTTTATTTTAGTTTCAACCTCTTTGAATTTATCGGCTAATCAGTTTTGCAAGAAAATGTTCGAAAATAGTAAAAAAAAAAACTGATTACAGTGACCTCTTCACAATGCTTGTTTTGTCTGACCAACAATCCTTAACTCAAAGGTATTCAATTAGTCATTATAAAATTAGAGAACAGCAGGAAATCCTCAAATTTAAAAAGCTAGAACCAGCCAATGCCAATTTTTTTTGCTTGCTAAATGAGTTAATGACTTGCACGATTACCCAGTTATCAGAAAAGCTGTCGAATGGATAATCGATTAATTAACTAATGGTTTCAGTTGCAGTTGTCCTTGCCTGGCTCTGTACCTAAACCTCAGACAGAACCGTTTTATGTTTTCAACACCCAGACAAAACACGCATGACAGAAGTGGTTAGCTTTGTTTTTGCCCATAAGCCTCAGAGACAGCAGAGGCCTGTACAGCCTGCAGGTATGACACACCACAGCTTCACCTGATGTGACACGCTTACAGTAGAACTGACGTCCTACGTATCCCCGTCGTTCAGTTGCAGTAAACTCGTGACAATATTGTAAAACAAACCAAAATGTTCAGAATGCTACACAGTATTTGTTTTGGGTTCAAAAACAGAGATGCTGAAATCACACGACAGAGTGTCAGCGAGCTGATGTGATTGTGCCCAAACTGAGATAAACCCAGACCAGGACATTTCAGGCTGAACATAGGGACCTAATTTCTCTGTCAGTGAAGCATGGGCAACAGGGCACAGACTGAGGGATCTCCAAGCCGTGTGAAAAATGCCACTGATCATCATGCTCAAGCATTTTTTCTTTCTGTCATGGTTGTCGCCGGCGAGCAAGGCAGAGCCCAGAAGTCTCCATCATCAGCCTCAGACCCCGGGGACAGGAGAAATCACATTATATCTGCTGTCACACAAAGTCACTGTCAAGGTGTGGTGGAGAGAGCACGCAGCCGCTCTGGTGTGATGCCGGAGACCCAGAAATACCTCAGACGCCTCATCTCAGCCCCCGGCTAGAACCAAGCTGCAATTCTAACAAGTGAGACACATTTCACAGTGATTTAAGGTAGAGAAACACCTCTCTCATCTCGTTTGTACTTACAAAACCCCTGTGTCTTAAAATTCTGTGTGCCGAGGTGATGGTGGAGTGTAAAGAGTTCAACAGAAGGGATATGCAATTTAGTTAACCTTGTGTTCACTTCAGGCACTTCATCACAATTTGATAAAGAGGGTTTCATTTTAACACTGGCTCGCCCCCTCCAGGTTTTCTAATAAGAGGAACTGCCTATCAAACCTGTGCTGTGGATGATGAAACTGCAGTGCAATAGTGAACGGAGAGGTGTAGAGCAGAGCTGTGTGTATCAGTGTGCTTGTTCAGCACACACAAGCACGCACGCTTGTCTCGCTCGCGCACACACATTCTGCTCTGCTGACCATGTTGTGTTGATGGACTTCCAGAGGGACAGTGTCTCAGGAGGTAAGGCTGCTGCCCGATGTGAGACCAAAAAAACAAAACAGAAAAAAAAGCTGGTATTGTGCTGCCATGCTGGAGATGGAATTAAACACACGCGCACACATAGTAACGCACAAAGCTCTGGAGGAATGTGGTGTCACTTCACTCATTCAGCCATGTCTGTGAATCAATTTATCACTTTTTGTATCAGTCACTTCAAGCTGCCATATGTGTAATCTCTGTTCAGTTGGTGTGGATTCGAATAATGCTTGCTTCTGTTTTTTTCCTGCATCGGGTGCAGCCAGAGAGAAAAACAAGAAAGAAAAGAGAGAAAAATAGAAGAGCAGGAGGAGAATGGAGAAAAACGAGCCCTCTTGTTGGACGACTGTGGTGCCGTTACTTTTTCTCCCAGCTGCAAACTAAAGAATAACCAGTAGTTAGGATGAGTTTGTCATTGTTTAAGGCCCTTTAGGGATTGTATCTCATAAACCTTTCATAGAGTGTTTCCAGCGAATGTGAGGCATTTTTTAATTCCAAAGTCTTTGATTCTCTGGAGGAAACCAAGACACTGGAACTTGCCACGGCGTGCTTATACTGTATCTGTGCCCGCCATCTGAATTCCCAGGAAACTTAAAAGCACACGCTTTGTTATTCATGATCACTGTAAGTTTCCACGGGTTGTTTGCCTTTCTCATCCAATTTATGTGCTCAAGTCGTTAGTCATTCAGCACGGCGCGCTGGTTACAGATGTTAATGACAGATCGGTTTAGATTGTTATTCAGTACATTAACATCCAACAGTGACTGGCGGCTCGACACGCCCTGGACCTCTGGCTCTCTCTCGCTCCCCGCAGCAGCGCCAGCCCACCCCTCCAGCCCACCTTGCGCTCCCTCACCACCAGAGTGGAATCAGCAAAAACAGACCCCCAATCCCTCAGAGAGGCCAACTCTATTTCATGTCAAGAATAGCAAATGGGCTGTCTATGGTAAAAAGTTTGGTTTGCACTTTTTAAAGAACTAGGCTGCAGACATGCACCAACAAGGTGCATTTTATCCTGTTCACCACAGCTGGTGATAAGATGAATACAATCTGTGTATGGCTTTTGTTCAGCACATTATAAAGCATGGGGGCTTGTTTTCTATGTCTAATAGGAAATACATACCCATTAACTAGGAAAAAACAATTTGTGCTTCCATGCATTTGTTCTGCTTCAGTTCCTGGAAATGCATTTACATGCTGAAATATTATTAGAACCAGGACATACGTACAGTAATTGTAAGGTGATAGATTATCACCCAGGATAAAGAAGATGTAGCTTATTCTCTGTGTGTTAAAATGAGCTTGCCTTGCATTATCCATCTAAGTTAAGTTAATTTCATCAGGGGCCACCATGCTTTAACATACTCTTTAGTCACACTCGTAAACATGTATGTGGCAGCTACTTGCACATTTACCATAGGATGCTATTTGTAAAACCGAGCCCAGACAAATAAGCTGTGTATATAATAGTGGATGACGCTGTGGAGACATTTTGCTCCGCATGTGGTGCTTTTCTCATCTTTGAGTAAATGGATGAGGTTGATTAGCTGCTGCTCATTATGACCTGGATGGTGGAGTGAGTTGAGCCTGGCAGATCTGGCCTCATTTCCCTTCATGTTGCTGCAAATTAAATGGATCCCATGTAGCACTGAAAGCTCAAAGCTTGGCCTTGGTCTTCATCTGATGAAATGGTACATCTGTTATGGGAAATAGGATGTGTGTGGTATGTGTGTGTGTGTGTGTGCGTGCGTGCGAGTGTGTGTTGGAGGGAGGATGCGATGGACTGAGAGGGAGGCAGAAAGAGAGGGAAAGGGGGAAAGAGTAGGCAAATAGATCAATACACCCCACTTCACCATGGACCTACTGACAGAATAAGTGAGAGAGAAGGTGAGAAATGATAAGATCATAGCGGTGTAAATTCCTCTTCTTCTCTGCCAGGTGCACCGCGTTTCTCCGCATGGTGAGGAGACCCAGAAAGGCTGTAGATCCTGGGATCAGTTCTGAGGATGGGACATTAATATGGTGATCCATTTCTGGTGCATTCAAGAGGGAGCAGGATGTCTTAGCTTCAACACAAGGGGGCAGATGCATACAACACTGTATAGGACCAAACAGGACAAGGACAAGTTGCCTGGTTCTGTTTTATAAATCTCAATCATTGTGGAACTTGGTGCACATGCACAACCGTCATTTCCGCTCCCAGAGTTAGCCATAAATAGATGCAGAAACTTATTTAAGCAAGCGTTTGCATATTGATAGTTGTGTCCGCTCCACCAGACCCATCAAAGACAGTGCAGTTTTACAGATTTTGTCAATTAGTGAGGTTCTCCAACAGAGCAGCTGTCTCTTGTTGCTATTTGTAGCATCTATACTGCTAATTGACCCATGGCTAAGTCCTGCACCCGGACGCTGACTGGCCAATCATAACGTAGCATCGGCCTGCTCAGACCAGGGTCCAACAACAACACAGCTGTGCTCCATTGACTCTAATGCAATCAGAATTTTCAAAAAAGAAAACACTTGGTTAAGGAGGACAAAAAAATCTAGGTTAAGTTTAAGAAAGATCGTGGTTTCGGTTTAAATAACTACATACAGGATGTGAGTAACGTAGACTTACGTACTTTGTGTAGTTACGTAAAGTCTATAAAGTCATATCTACGTTGACTTTTGGTTTCACATGGGACACGAAATTCAACCTCCTGGTTAAAAGTCCATGTTTGTTTGACCCATCCACCACCTCTCCACCAACCTTACGTGGACTTTCTCATTCTTTATATATAGCTGGTGTGTTCACCCCAACAAAAGATCCTCATTGACATTGTATTGGTATTGTTTTCGTTGTGCCAGCATGGAATTTTGACACATATCATGTCCACCACTACCTGATGTGTTGCTGAGCTTTTGTGTCCGTGTCACATATTTCTAAGAAACAGGGCTGATTCATCATGTTTCTGTAAACCATCGGGGTCAAATCACAGTTATCGTTATTATTAAAAGTCAGGAGGGTGACAGTGATGCATTTATAGTGCTCATGTTGAAACTGACTTTACAAAGTACTTCACAAGTCAGGATCAAAATGAAATTCATAATTCCTATTTAAGATTAATTTTATCAGTGTGCCTTTGATTGACACAGAATGGTGTAGCCTGCTTCTGTCTCAGCCCAAACTGTGCATACGCTTGGTCTGAAGTATGCATGTGAACATTCCCATCACACATTCCTCTTTTTATAAATACCAGGTCATGTGTAGGAAAAGGCACACTCATGGTTTTTGTGTACACATCGTTTATACATCTGTCCCAAGGAGCGGAGCACCTCTGGGTTCCACAGGGGCAGATGATGTATGAAGTAGCTGCTCTGTTTATGGGTGCACGGTAACAGAAGAGAGGAACAAAGAGAGAGAAGTGGAAAGGGCAGGTAGAGCAAAGGAGGGGAAGGAACTGAAGCAATGGTCCTATGGCGCTGCATGAACAAAGTGAGGTGTTTATTTTCAGCCACTACACAGTGGTCACACCAGCCCATATGGGGCATTTTTCACACTGCACGTATAGTGCTGTCTATGCTCTTACCTCCAGGTGACGCAGAGCCTATTTTGGACACGTTGTTTGGTGACGAGGTTCTCCTGTTGCACCCTGTTAGTGCTGAATAGGCTTTTCCAAGGCGCTGATTCTTTATCTCACGTGTTGTGAGAGGAGCTGCTCTCAATAGAGGTGAGCCTGTGTAGCACGCTTACATGAAAAGACAATGACAGACATTTATCAAGAGGGGGTATTGAGTTTCACAGGGGAAGTGCTGATGTGGGATCACTGACAATGTCCTTTTCACATCCTCATTCATAATAAAGAAGGCAAACGTTTTCTATCTCAGCACTCTCACTTTTGGTGAAGATCCACAGATAGAGGCCACCGTGTGTTTCACAGTTTTTATTCCCATGTGAAATAATCCTTTTGCCATATTTAAGCATGTATTCATCTTGTTTATTGACATGGAGTATAGCAGTTTAAGTATAGTATTGACTCCAGTGTCCATTTGGGGACCTGATTTTGATTTAGTGTTACGACAAAATTATATTTTTGTTTTAGACAAAATTGCATGTGAGTTACAGTCTAACTTTAGTCAGCTTAGTACAATATTCATCAGTGAAATATTAGTCTCAGTTTTATAATGCATTTTAAATTGTTAGTTCTTCTAGGCATTTTGAGGCAGCAGCTCTCGTCATCTTTATTGTTTACAGTTACCATGTTTACAGACGACATTATTGTCTATCACAAGGTTAGTGGAAATGGCACTATTTACTTGTTCACACATACAGTGTCCATGTCACTCTGTCGTAATTGCAGCAATATACAAAAGTTGATGGTTATTGTATTGTGTACATTTACTTATCGACAATATTGAAAAACAAATGCAAGTAGATGTTGAATCTCCTCTTTATTTTTGGTCTTTTCAAAGAGGCAACTTTTTACAAAAACTTCCATTAACAAAATGGTTTCAAGTTTCAATTACAATAACAAAACATTTGTTCAACCAAAAATGACCCTTCTATATTCAATCCTTTTGGGGTCATTCTGACTGATACTAATATAAATTTGGTAATACCGTGATATTTTTAGAGACTGTGATCGTACAGTGGAAATCTCATACCTTTGCAACTCTAGCAGTAATACAGCAGACGCACCCTCGTCAGTAAATCCAGTTATCATTTCCCTACTGCGCCTGTTTGAACAGAATCACTGTATCTCAGTCACTCCTGCTCACCTAGCATCACCGCCGCTAACTGTGCCTTCCACTGCAGAAGCTGTATTCATTGCAGTACAATTCACTGTCAAAGTTTAATGTGAGAGAAAAAGCTAAACTGTCAGATAACATAGTTATACTTGTTTAGAAAACATTTAAAGAAAAATTTAGACATTTGACTGCCGACATTAATCCTGGATCTTAAGGCCTTTGCACACTGGAGGGCGTCACCAAACTCAAAACTAAAAGGGATCCGGGGCGTTGGTGGCTTAGTGGTAGAGCAGGCGCCCCATGTACAAAGCCTGTGGCCCTTTGCTATATAACACTCCCTCTCTCTTTCCCCCTATCAATTGAAGGCAAAAACGCCCAAAAAATATCTTAAAAAAACAAAAACTAAAAACTAAAAGTGATCCAAATTTGCGACAGTTGCTACAGCTGTGATGTGCCGCCCGTTCCACACAGTCCGATGGGTTGATGCCTTTAATTGAGGTGCGAAAGCTCTGGGAAAAACAACCTTTCTCTTAAAAAAAAAAAAAAAAAAGGTTGAGGTGCTCTGAGTAAATTTAAGGTGGGCTTTTATTTTGAAAAGTATAAGCAAACGCATGAAGCTCTCATGTGCTGCCATTGTGGAAAATAATACTGTGTTGCTGTCTTGGTTCATGCAGGTTCAGACTAAGGCGATTCCATGTATTCAACTTACAATCCTTTCCTGCAATACTAATGCACATGAAGATGCCCACAATGAAAACAACTGATCAGTCATGTAAGTTAATGGTTGCCACGTCAGAACAGCGAAGGTGTCTCCACATCCTATTAATTGCATCTACCTTATTTGACAAAGGTGAAAACCCCCTTAAGTACTTGGCCATTTCAATACAGCTGTTTTAATGCAAAACTTGAAAATGCACGGAAAAATAAGTTTATGGAAACCCAGCATCTGATTGAGTCTGAAAGAGAGGAGGGAGTGTTAAGATTTTGGTGGAAGTCACTCTGTATCCTGTGTGCGTTTCCCAACCACTCATGTTTAGACTACCGATCAGTGTGTTAATAAAAGCACACATAGGGAAAAGACCTACATATTTATACTTGTTATACTGTATATTCTCTCTCTCTCTCTCTGTCTGTCTCTCTGTGTCAAACACACACACAAAGTGCAAAGCCAGAATTAGCAAGCCAATAATGATCGGGCACTGGGAAGTACAGGGCGAGGAGAGATCTGGATTGGACTCCATTAGCACTGAACTGAAAGAACACCCAGCATGACTCTTACCTGCTTGCTTCGAGACCCCCCAAATAGACCCACATCTCCAATTCCCTGATAAACATGCACACACACACTCGTGCAGGCAAACACACACACACACACATACAGTAACCCTCAACTCTGACCCGACTAAGCTAACAGGATGTGTTGTGCATCTATAAACATGAATTCCATCTACAGAGAATAAACAGATACACATGGAAATGCATGCACAACACGGGGTGTAGCTTTGCATGTTATGTTCAAATGCTATCCTCTCAATCATGGCATTCAGGCCACGGATGAAGTGTTTTTACCCAAATGCAGGGGAAATGAAAATGGATTTGTTTTGAAACTAGAGAGTCTTACTTCCTTTGGTAAAATGTGGTGCACTAATGAAAGTCAGGGCAGCATCGCTCGGTACAACTTACTGCCATTGTCATTACAGAGTGAGTGAGAAGAAGACGGAGAGACAGAGAGTGAGTGAAGGAAGACGAGACAGTTACGTGTGCTGTGTTATGCACAGCTTAAAGAACCAAATCAAGCAGCAAACCAAATGAGTGGTAGCAGTCTTCTGGGAGAGCCAGTCATTTGCATGGCATTTAGTGGAAAGGCAACATGACAGCTAGCTTCTCCAAAACATGCTGTCAGACTCGCGAACCTGCATAAAACCTGCTTATTAACAGCGTTCAAACTTTTGTTGTGGAATTTATTATACTGTTTTATTACTGGTACAGAGCGCTCTCTGCTTTTCTGAACTGATTACAAAGCGTGGTACTGAATGACTTGAAATGTGAAATGCATCCATCAGAAAACAGGATGCTTTGTATCATAATTAGATTGAAACCTGGATTAATTGTTTGGGTTTTTGTTTTGGCTATATGGGGGCAGCACAACAAGCAGTACAACACAACATTGGCATATTATCACCTATAAGGTTGGCATGAACAGCACAATCTCATTCCTACTCCTCATATTTTGCTGCTCGGGCAAAAGCCCCGATTGCTACTGAAATGATAAGGGGGGCAGCCTTTTGCATTGTATCTTGATGTAAAAGGGGTTGACGGTAAGAACGGGGTGGCAGTTTAGGCAACAAAATACTTGTTAATGTTTAGGAGAAGATTGTGGTTGATGTTAGTTGCTTGAGGCGACTCATGTAGGGGACGGTGCTTGGGTTAAGGCAACAAAATTACTTGGTTATGGTTAGGATAGGGTTGCAGATGTTGTTAAACAGCCAGCTTCGAGTGGCACTAGAGCAGGTGGAAAGGCAGTGTTTCTGAAATACACCTGGCTTTAAGTGGCATGAAGACCCTAACAGATGTTGCTGTTTGTTGGTCTCAAACAATGGTCTCCTGGGTTTGTTGGAATCAACCACCTGAAGCCCTGATCACAAAAAAAGCACTAACCTTCCTGTGTAATTAATCTACTGCTTTTTTCCCCTCTTCATAGTAATTAGCAGCTAGTTACTAAAATGTTCAGGCAGATGGTACTTGCTGTAGCTCTGGTTGAGGGTGTGAAGCTGTCGGCAAATAGTTTGTTGGGCCGTGGGCAAGGGAAATGGAGATCTGTGTGGGTACATGACACCCTAAAAAAGAGGGTGGGTCATGGGGAGCACCACCAGTTGGTCCAGGAGCTTCTCCTCGATTATGACTGTTTCCAGGCATATTTTAGGATGACATGGAGGCAGTATGACAACCTGCTGTCTATCAAACTAAACTAAACTTGTCATGACCACCACAGAAGTCCCGCCTCTCAAATCATCTGATTGGACAATGGGAAAAAAGATGTTGAAAAAGAGATGACTTGGGGTACTTTTCTGCTCTGAGTTTAAGTTTTTTTCACGCCTACAGCGCAGAAACACGAGGCGTGTTGCAATGCAAGAACTTCTTAGCAAAAAGCTTAATTCTCAATAAAAACAATTACAAAAAGCCAGTTGCTAAAACACTTTCTGTGTGATCAGGACGTAGCCTTCCCACCCACCCTGAGCGGAATTTCCTGCTCTTAAAAGTACGTCCGTTGCTGTGAGTGTTTACTAACAGCAACGGTGAGTTTACACTGGAATTGGTGGAGAGCCCGGTGCATCTCACACAGATGCTTTACAGTATACTTTGACGCCCTGGGAGCGAGACCAGGCTGACATGGCAAACATGGAGCACCATTTGCATTTGTTTGAAGTCATGTTTCTTGCCCTGTCTTCTAAGTTTCAGTATTCATTCTTCTTTTACTTCAATTTTGGGCTCTGTTCATCAGCTAGTCATTAACTTTGTCTGTTGTTTGATGCTGGTCAGGGAGCATATTCTGTTTATTAAAGCTTTTTGTGCTAAAGAACAGCTGCCTGCTGTGTGTGGAAATGAGTCTGATCCTGAGACGAGTGAGACTGAATCAAACCATAAAGTTGCGGGCCATAAAAACTGAAAGATGTTAAAAAACACTCCATAGAGCCGAGGGTACTGCAGAGCTGGGTGATAACTCTCAGTAGGTTTGTCACTAGAAGCGACTCCTTGCACATCACATGGCGTCTTTTATCCCATTGTTAATATAAAAAGTTTGATTAGTGCAGCCTTAAAAACAGTGTGTTTATCTAATGCAGAGCAATATAAAACTCAATAGTTGAACAGCGGCACTACAGAACACAGACTGTGTGTCGTAATGGTGGCCATTTTTGGTTATAGCTTTAGAATGTATTGTAATTGATTGTGCATTTATCAGGCATTAGCTTTATTTTTGAAACTTTATAAACTGCATCAGTATGGTTACATGCAACCACCAACATGGCTATTGCGAGACTGCTACATTTAAAACTATAATTTTAATCATAGCTCAGTGAGACCTGTGAAACTGTAGTCCTATTAAATAATGAATAATTCACCATACAGTACATGTATTCACACGTAACCATTGCACCCATGTTAATGACTGATATTGTCACTCCTGGAGCCTCCCATTCCAATTCCCATCGCTTCCTATATGTCTCATCAGGCTGTTAGCAGTGATAAAGACAGAGCATCACTCAGCCCCCTCATCTCGAGTTCATCATCTTCTAATGCTTTGAATAAATCCAAAGTCATGAGGAGCATGGGACTCCATTTTGTAAGTTATTCAATTAACTAATGAGAAACGTTGTCTCGTTAATAACTGATCGAGGATCGTCATTAAAGCATAATCTAACAGCGACGTTACTCCCTCTCCACTCGTTCCCCTCAAACTGATCATTATACACCAAGTGGCGCAGTCATTGTGGTATAGTGGCTTCCGAAGTGTTTCATCAAGAATTTTCATCCGAAGGCGAGATCAAATTGGAGGATTGTGATTGATGTCATGGAGCAGGGAACAATCAAGGCTCCCCGATTTGTAACAAACCTCAGTAAAGCACTTTTAAAGTGTGCTTAATGATGTATACCCCTTTTGTTTTGCATATTTATTTGATATTCATGAAGTGTCCAAGCACACTGACTTGACATACGTCTCCATGGTGATAAATTATTGAGAGGTCTTTTTCAGCGAGGCAGTTGAAAAGCAACTCCATTAATAATGAAGAAGTCTGTGTACTCTTATAATTGTGTTATTTTCCCTGGAAAGTTGCGCGCACCAGCTTTCAATCTCGCTTTTGTTGGGTGGCTTTGATATGTGGACACCGGCCAGCACTTAGGAGCATGTTCTTTAAAAGGGGCCATTTGGTATAACTTTCAGACATGATGGGGATTTAACACCAGACTCTTGTTGGTGTTTAGCACAGTGATTGTATAAACTAAGACACTTTGCCTGAACAGATTTGGTTTTGTTTGTCATTGGCACGTTGGCCCCTTTTACTCATCTCTTTAGATGTGCTTATATTCCAGACAAAAGGATGGGAAATTCTTTCTTGTCGCTGTTCAAAAATTCTGGTCTTTACTTCCCAACCAGATTACCCCCTTCGATCATATGCCAACCCTTGCCCTATTGTGAGGGTAAGCCCTAATGTTAAACCCTTGGAATAATTCTGTTGCTGAGAGACTTTGGATCACGTTAATAGTCCTTTGCCAGGCTGCACCACACCACCATGAAATACCGGTAGTTTCATCAGTCAGGAGTGTAGGCCTGTTTTCGACAGAGTAGCTCCAGTGCTGGTTCTGTGAGAGGATTGGAGAGGACATGTGTAATGTGTGTGAAAGGATGTCCTGTTGAGTGAGAGCCAGCCTCATCTGTGCCAGCTCCCTACCTCTCCCTCTGCCCTCCCACACCCCCTCTCACTCAGTCCCTCCTTCTCTCACTTTCCCTCTCTCATGTCTTTCTGTCTCTGTAATATCGCTCATTTGGGGAGGTTTTTTTTTGTTTTTTTCTACACCCAGACGAAGCAACTAAAACACACACTCTATGCCCGATGTCTCACTCAAGTGCAAACACACACCCACGCAATCTGTCTCCCTGCCTCTCTCCCTCTCTTTCCATCCCTTTTTCCCCTCTTTTCTCTCATCCTCAGTCAATTATACAGATGTCTAATGCTTTCTCCCTGCTGTAGGGAGCGGACAGAGCATCTATCATCCTCGGGGGGGATGGTGGTGATGGTGGGGGGTGCGAGCCCCACGCTCTGCTCTGCAGCAGAACACTCGCTCCTCTGGGCTGGAAGGACGCCAGTCGACTGGGGATCAAACCTTGGCCCTCGGCCCGGCAGCAGGCTTCCACAGCTCCCTCCCTTCACCACTAGATCTGGGCCACTTCCATGTGGGCCAGCAGCAGGCAGCTTTTTTTTTTTTTTTTTGCTGGTATCTAATCTGTTGTTTGTTCTTGCGAGTGTGCTGTCGATGAGCAGAGAAGGATGTTGGGGAGGAAACAGAGGGGAGAAACATGCCAGTATCAGAGATACCAGCAGAGCCTCTGTGGCCTTAAGGTGATGTTTGCCAATCAGATTTCTGGGGATTGAATCAGTAGGATAAGACATACAGGCCACCAAGCACTGTGTGGAGGAGGGGTGCATGCTCCACAGTTCTGTCAGGCCATGATACTAAAATATTTTCTATAATACCAACCAAACAGGTTAGAAAGGTGCAGTAACTATCCCAGTCTCCCCACTGCAAACAAGCTTAGGTAGAGCAAATTGTGAGGTGAGTTCAGGCCAGCTAACAAGAGGCTGGAAAGCTTTTTTTTTCTTCTTCTTCTCAAACAACCTCCAATTTCTTTGCTGAAAACTCATAAATTCAGCAGACAAGCAAAATGTGAATAAAAAGAATCTCACCTCATCAATATCTCAGCTAAGTCACAGGAGGTAATGGAGGTAAGGGTGAGTTCATAATCAAAACAGACTCAATATTTCATCACTTCGCAGATACATTTCTGCCTCGCTCGGCCAATTTCGCTGACTGGAAATTCGAGCATTTGAGGGTAGCATTCAGAAGCAAGATTCTTTCAGTCAAAACACTGGTGGCCTCATGGGGCCTGTGATGCTTTACCTTGATGTTTTTAAATCGTGCAGCCTGCCTGGATCCAGATACACTGGAAAGAAAAAGGCATTAACAAATAAATAATGCAGCATAAGAAGCTTTGCAGGATGTATTAACTGTCAAAACTTTGCTTTACATCCACCAGCAAAATTACTTAACATCATGTAAAACATCCATAAAGCAAATTCAACTTCCTGCTTAGCAACTAAACTGCCTAACAACCTAATGTACAGTGTAATGCCTGATATATCAGGATAGTACGACTGATACACTGAGTAGTCCACATTCCAAAAGGTCATAGGTTAACAAGTGAAACTAGATGCTGCGCCTGTGTCTGTGTGGGTGAACATAGGAGTGTGTAATCAATACACACACGCAGTTACCATGGCCTGTTGGAAACATTCCTGCCTTAGGGTGAGTAAGAAAGCAAAACTTAGCAGTGTAAAGGTGGGGTTGCGTGGTCGATAGTGATATGTGAGAGTAGTGGTGGTTGTGAGAGAGAGAAAGGGGGCCGGAGGTGGATACAACCCTGAAATGAGAGTGAAATAATGATCCTGGCATCGCCTGCAGTCCAGGTACACCATAACCTCTGCCTACATGTACTCTGTGTCTGTGTGTGCTCACAGGCACTGCAACAGCACTGAAAGAGCAAGGAGCGGGGGGGGGGGGCTATGGCAATTCCCAGCCGTCAGCCTGACCCGCAGGTTAGCCGCTGTACTTCTGCCTGACCGGCTGTAAAATTAGGAGCAAACAAGGTGCTCTTTAAAAACAAGGGCTAGCATCCAGCGCCGTGTCTCTCTGGGGTAAATAATTCATATTAAAAACATCACTCACAAAAGCACTAAAAATATGCCCAGGGCTCTGAAGACCTGATGATGTGCCAAACCGAGGAAGGCTTGTATAAAATGCACACGTCGTGAACGGGGGGGACACTTGGAGATGTGTTGGTATAAGCAGATCATGAAGCTAAAACCAATCCTCCCGTTCTACAGTAGACATAAGAGCACAGTAATGGAGCTGAGTTTCCCCGTGTTGTTTTTTTTGTATATATCATTCAAGATTGGATATACTCTTGATACATTCTTAACTAAAGCGGGTCACCCAGCTTGGAGTGACTCTATTACTCAATGAGTCACACAAAAAAAAGCTTCTTTTTTTTTCCACAGCAGCGTGCCTTTTCAATCTCATTTCAAACAGATGCCATGGGCTTTGCAGTGCACCCAAGAAAGTAAAGCAGCTCTTATTTTCTCTCTGAAGAACACACTCAGAGTAATAGTAGACAGAGGGAAAGTGTTGATCTCACAACAATCCCTCCTTGTGTATAATACAGCCTCGCTACTTGTAAATGGATGAGGTTTGAATCAGCACAATGTGCGGAGAATAATTGTAGTAAGGTAATTGGGCTTTGGTAAGTCCAAATATGATTCTTGCGTAGAGACAGACAATGCACGTCAACCATTTACTCTGGTCAGATGAGACATGAGTTAGTGCTATATGTTACAAATGCTATATGTAGCCATCAGGGCCCCAGTAAAATAGGTCAATAGATTGTGTGTGCGTCTAATCTCTGATCAGATGGTGTTCTCATCCAGGGCTATTAATGTGCTGATCCACTAATTGGGAGAGCTTGCTCTCTTAATGCAATGGCCTTCTAAATGTGTCCGTCCCAGTAATTTAATAATGGCCATTTCATGCTACTCTGACTTTTCAAACAGCTTGCTCGGGGCAGCTACAGGGACTGGTTATTGATTGAAAACTCCTAGGCTGGCTGGGCTAGGCTGTGGGTGAGAGAGGCTGATCAGCCTGCTTCCCAGAGTCCAGATGCAACCATAACCCCCCTCCCAACACACACACACACACACACACACACACACACACCCTCCCTCCACATGCTACATATAAACACACAAACACTGAGTGCACACAGACTAACAACTGCATACTCACTCATAAATTTGCAGATTCCTCTGAGATCCTCTGCACCAGGCAGGATCAGTGGAGCACAGATGAGAGCTTTTAATGGAAAAAGGGAAGGAAAAAAAAAACAGAGACTTGAGTCACAGAATTCTGAAATGAAGACATGGGACCTCTTCAACAGCTCTCTTATTCTCCTACCTCCTTGCGCAGCTCTGCGTATGGTCACTAGGGCCCGGTGCCTGTGTCTGAGGAGTAATGAGGAGAGGGCCGAGGAGGAGAGATAAGAGGAAGAGTGATGGGGGTCAGGCTGCAGCGTCGCTGGCAGCCCTCACGGACCTCACACACCACCTCTCCTCCCCCCTCCGACAGGCTGTCCAGGACACCGTTTGTTTGCACAAGGTGATAAATAATTTGGCCTGAGCTGACATGGATTAATGTGGCCCTTAGCCCCCTTTTCCTCCCTCTGCGTTCGGTCACTGAAATGTTTGGCCCCTCAAGCTGGCTCTCCCTTAATGGCCAAAATGCATGAAATTCTTATCAGCTTTCAAAGCCAGGGACCAAGAAGTGACCCTGCTCTCACTGAGAGGAACTTAAGGATGCGTTCTTATATTTAGAGCAGTGCCCTGGACATGGTCCCCCGAGGCATTTACAAGAGTTTTGTTGCTCCCAGTGTGCACTTTGAAATGTTTTCTTCACCAATTAGGACTGCTTGGAATACTTAGTTTGGAGGTTTTTTAACAGCAGTGGAAGTAATTGAAATGAAAAAAATTAATAAACAAGGGAAAAAAACAATACTCTATTAGAAACCCACAAAGGGAATACTGATTAATGTGATGAGCATAAACTCGGGCTTTATAGCACGCAGCATTTTATAGTTAAAAAAACAAACAATTGAGCAAATTGCACATTATGTCCACAGTGTGCATCCAGAGAGGACCGATATGTTCTTGCCTACAACACATTGTGTGCCACAATGGCTTTACCACAACATGAGAGTTTGATCAAGGTCCAATCCCATTTGGTATTTTTACCCCTACCCCTCATTTTTGAGCGCCTCCTTCCCCTGGGAACTGAGGTTCAAGGGGTAGTGGTTGAAAACTTACCTTGTAGAAATGGAACAACGCCTCAAGACCCTGATTAGTTAACAGTATGGTGGCTTAAACAGACCCAAGTGTTGCCGGGCATTGCGAATATGCCGTCTTCCGCTATGATGATTTCTCTGATGCTGACAGCTTGTTTACAACTTAGGTTTTACACTATTAATTGATCAAAAAAATAAAGACATTGCTTTGTTACCAGGCAACTAGTGTTGGCATCTCACGCTCCTACTCTGCCAGTCTGCAGTGATAACAGAGGAGCGGCAACAAGTGCACCACCTTCACTGCTGGACTTACGTTAAATTTCGGGTGTAATATGGGATAGGGGATAGGTGGGTCAGTATGTCAATTTGTCAAATTGCGGCACTTTCATGCATAAATTGGCAATAACAAAGTAACATTAGCTAGCTATCTAGTTAGCTAAGGAGACATTGGCATGCTAGACGTTTCTTTTGTTGTGCTTGATATTAAGTAAAGGGCCATAATAAATTGAAATGACATCAAACCTGGTTAATGCAAAGGTTACAATAATTTTTAAATTTTTATTAATGAAGAAAATACAATTATGGCTTTCTTTTGTAGCTCCTTCAGCTTGCCGATGATTTCACATAACACTCAGTTTGAAGTGTGCCTTTGAAAAACCTTTGTTTGGAGGGCCATGTCTTTCGGCCCAGACAAACCAAATCGACTAACAGTGACAAAAGTTCCCTGTTGCGTCGCCTCACGCTGCTGTGTCTCAGCTAAAAAAAGTTGCACATGAACACACCGCAAAGACTTCAACAGCCAGCCAACCAGTTCTGCGCTTGTGTGAGAGGAAATAACTTTCCATACCAGTAGACAGTAGCAGTCTATAATGTGCATTCAAAAACAGAAACTAGAAAACTGCCTTCACGCTAGTTAGCCAGTTAGCACATTAACAATACAGTCCAATATTGCAAGGGTAAAGCATATTTACCGTGCGCCATTGAACAGAAATACATCAGGAAATGTGTCTACTAAAGAGCTCAGAAGCTGAAGAAAAATAACTATACCTTATATAACAAGTTTGTTGTTGTTCGTTGTCTTGACATTGTTTACTTTCCTCACTTCTGTTTCTCTTCTTGTGTGCTGAGCTGAACTGCCAATCAGAGTGGCTTATTTCAACAACATGCTGAATCAATGGAAAGAAGCTGGTGAGGACCAATGGCTGGGGGCACACCACAGTGACAAGGGCCAGAGAAGCTCATTGTTGGCTAAGTGACAGGGCAGGGAGTGTATTGGGATTGGACCCAAATATTGAATACACTGGCAGCATAATCATACACCCTTAAACAAAAGATGACAGACACAGAGCGACACAGGGACTGAGAGTTGTGTTGTGACTGCTAATCACACTCAGTAATTATAAGTACTTGAATTAATTGAACTGTGCACTCAAGGCCATAGTGACATTGTTTTTCATGCCATAAATGTGGCTAATTTGCAGAAAGTTCTCGCTTATATTGGGGGCAGAAACGACACCATGCTTTGTACTATAAAAGACCAACACACTCATGCTCTGAACAAACTATCTTACACTACTCAGCAAATTTAAAGGTGTTTTCTTGTCTTCTTTCCAGTTTTTGTCTTCACTGTGGTGTTTCTTTTCAAACTACATTATTAGAGGCTCTTTAAAATATCTAAGATGTTTCTGGTTTCAATAATTAAACAGTGTACAGCTAAGGGCTCTCGTTATAACTCTTAATGTGCATGCCCTATGGCCTTTATCTTTGATCTTTCATGCTACTCGGTGTGCTTTTGCATAATTTCGACTATAACGAGAAACACTTGAGCTGCCATATCCTTCCTCCCTCTCTCCCTCTCTCTCACACACTCTCTCGTACATTAAACGGGAGCGTTTCGCTGTTCAGTCATTGCAGATGTTAGGTGCAGTAGGCTCATGTATGATGCACAATGATGGACTGAAACACTGACTCTGCGTGTACATAAATGGTCATATTTGCATACTTGAGTGGCTTGAGTGGGAAGGTGTCTGCGGCTGTTGTTGAGGACGGTTTGCTCTTGTGTTCTCTGTTTTAAATGAGGACAATGTATCTGTATGTGTGTGTGTGTGTGTGTGTGTGCTTGTGTGCTCGTATTTGTTTTCGTGGGGGTTCCAGCAGCTCAGACCCTGCAGAGCTCCATCATCCTTAGCCCAGGCCCCTGCAGGCAAGGGTCACAGCTCCCCACACCATGAAACACTCTTCACCATAGCGCCTGGCTACCACAGCTGCACAGGCAGCTCATCCCAGCCCAAATTCCTCTTACACACACACATGCACACACAGTTTATTTGGCATACAGGCTCAAAAATTGACATGGCCTTAATCCAGATCCTCAGCATGTCATAATAAGGCCACTTTTCCATCAGTCTGGCGGTGAAAAGGACAGCAAAGAAAAAGTGCAGTTTCACCGAACGTGTCATATTAAGGTCCTTCACTATGAGCAGCGGTAGCTTTTTATAGCACCTATGGTGTCTTTAATAAATTAATTCCTTGCGCATGCACCTGTAAACCATCACCAGCAGTCATATCAGCCTTCAGAGAGGTAATCAGAAATGATTTAGTTTATAGCACCAATATCAGAACAGAGCTACAAAGTGTTTCACAGCGAGGGATCAAATGAAAAGAACATAAACACATGGAAATAAGATGATCAAGCAATGGAAAACAATAAAGCAGACTGCATTAAAAGGATCATAAAACTGAGTACACAAAGTCAATTAAAGGCACATTTCCAATTTTACATATAATTTCAATGAATTCCCTTAATTACTTTATTACACTCTAGGGAGCCATGACCGCACTCTTACCACACTTTCTTTGTGTGAGCGTTTTTAAAAAATGCTGTATTGTGTTTGCTTGGTTTTGTGCTTGTTTGTATATATCATTATATATTTGATATTTTTGCAGCAAGTTGTAATTGTACAACTGTTTTGCTGTTTAATACACAAGGAAGGTGCCACTTTTTCCTCTAATATCAGGTGTTGTTTTACAGCATTAGCCACAGAGCCCCATGACATCATTGTTAGCTTCCAGGATTAAGCACACTGTAATTAACTTTAAGTAGCCCCCCTGTCTTCACCTTTTTTCCTTAACCCCTGCCTCTGTCTGTATCTCTGTGTCTTTCTTTCTCCATCTCTTTCAATCTCTGTATATTGACTACGAACTGGCTGTAGCTCTGAACAGCAGGCCCACACAGACCAAAGCACCAGCGATGGTGGATTAGTCTGTTGAATAATTCAAAGCCAAATTCCCCATTGAAATGTGTAAAAGGTCCCTTGCTGGGTTTAAAAACAGAGAGTACAGTTGAAGCTGACAACAAAAGGTTCAACTTCAAATAAAAGGCCCCCATCACTTTATCTCATTTGCATAGCAAGTTATTCATTTTAGCATTAGACTTTTGTTCTGACTTTGTGGCAAATTTTTTTTAATCATGTTTAAAAAGCACTGATTTTCTGGGGGTCTTCTCTTGTTGACTGGTTTGACACACAAAGCAAAACAATTAAGACCACGGGGGGCTTAGAAAAGTCTATTTTTGTTCACGTTCTCTCCAAGTTTCTAACAAGATGCTGATGGTAAAATCTTGTTAAAGTAAATGTGCAATGCCTTGCCATGTTTCATGGTGTGATGTAACACTGAGCCAATATTTCCTAAATAACTGTGCAGTGTAGACAGTATTCATTCAGCACAACAAAGCAGGCTGAAAATACTTTGTCCGTAGGTTGCTAAAGGAGCTGCATGTGACATACAGAGCACATCTATGATGTAGAGACAGGAGTGAGATTACCTGCATACAGCTCTCAACATGGAGCAACGAAAGCCCTGTGTCCAGCAAACACTTTTGTTATGGTACCTTTGGAACCAAAATAACCCTTCAGACATTGTACCTAGACCCAAGCGTTTCCACTGTAAACAGTACTCTTTCATGTGGGCAAGGTTGTTGCCACTCACTGCGTCATCTAGGGCTCACTGTGTTTCCTCATTACTGGTGACACAGACTGAATTCTGCACCTTGTTTATCGTCTACAGAACAAGGTTGCACACGAACATTTTCAGAACAAAATAAGAGCAAGAGTGAGAGTCTCTTTGGACGGAATATTTAAAATATAGCAGGCTTGTGCATTTAGCCCTTCTAAGGCATATGCAAACGCTTAAAGATCCACTCATTACTAACAGTGTATGTCATAAAGAAACTAATGAAATGGTCAAAGTTGTCACAGTGAAATTTAAGGTGTGCTGAAGGATTCATGTCGTCAGCTCATGCATTGAGTAAAATTTCATGTTAATGTTTCACCTTAAACGTCGCCGGCAGTCGGCCCAGTGAATTAAGTTACTTTTTTCTCAGACTCCAGCTTCTGCAAGAGGCAGCAAAACATCCTTTCATTTTGTAGTTACAGTCGACTAATAAAACTTTCCACTGTATGAACAGTGGTTACATGAGCTTCAGAACCAGCCACAGCTCAGCCCTGAGCAGAGTGACAGTCCGCTACTGACCAATCAACGGACTACAGTGTTCACAGCTCCACCTTTTAGTACCAGATCTGTGTGCTAGGTACCCCAACAGAGGGGGGACCAAAAATGGAGATGGTAGGGAAAGGTTCCAATTGATACCATCCACAACTTCTCACAGTGGAACTGAAAAGATGTGTACCGAACTGAAAAGGGCTTAACAGTTCAGGTTCAGGTTACTTTATTGATACCCAAGGGTAAACTAGTTTTGCAGGTGAGAGTCAAAATATCCATCACAGTTTGAACAATCATAACAAAACATAGAACATAGAATACAAGAAAGAAATTTAAAATGACAGAAAATGCTCCAATCCATGAAATAAAAGCATGACAATGCTATAATCACAAACAGTGCTAGCAAAGGCAACAGTGCTGACAGAGGTAATGGTGTTAAGTAGGGCTGCCACGATTAGTCAACTTATCGATGACTAATCGACTATTAAAATAATTGGTGACTATTTTAGTAGTCGACTAATCGGTTTGAGTCATTTTTCATATAAAAGTACTATAAAAGTACCCCAAAATACTCTTATTGCAGCTTCTTATGTTCAGATATTGGCAGCTTTACACACTCTCCCATGACGGTGAACTAAAACCCTTTGGCGTGAGTACAAAACAAGACATTAGATGATATCATTTTGGGGTTTGGGAGAGACAGGCCGACATTTTTCAACATTTTAACACATTTTTTGATGAAATGATTAGTCGACTAATCGAAGAAATAATCGACAGATTAGTCGACAATGAAAATAATGGTTAGTGGCAGCCCTAGTGTTAAGGGGGTCTACCACAACAAAGAGCATAGAAGCTCTGATTACAGTAGTCATTAAGGGAGCTTGACGTCCTTCTCTGCTCAGGTCGCCATTACTCCACTTTATCTTTACATTACAATTAGCAAATTGTTTTTTGCTGCTACATTTATGCCTGTAATGCCATATACATAACCTTTAATGTACTCCACTAATAGTGGTACTGAAATGAGGAAGCAAGACAGGTTTGGCAACGGATTTAACATGTTGCACATATGTGTTTGGTAATTTTATAACGTACTTAATGTAAATGGACTGACTTTCATAGCACCATTCTAGTCTTCAGACCACTCAACGTGCTTTTACACAACGTCACATTCACCCTTTCACACACACATTCACACACTGGTGGCCGAGGCTACCATACACAGTGCCACCTGCTACTCAGTACCTAATCACTCAGCACATGGGGAGCAATTTGGGGTTCAGTATCTTGCCCAAGGATACTTCAACATGCGGACTGGAGATTTTATTGCCTCTCTTCAGATTGGTTGACAACCTGCTCTTCCTCAGAGCCACAGATGCCCCAAGTGACATGCAGTACAATTCCTGATGTTTGATACAGTCACGGCATTGGGCAGCTTTAAAGTGCAATTTGATATGTCATGATATCTGCCATAGATATCATGATATCTATCTGACGAAAACTTTCCCTTTGCAAGCGCTGCCGTGTTTGAAACAGTTTATTCACTATATAGTCCACCCGTGTTGTAACAGTTTTGTAATGCTTTAGTATTAAACCATAAAGGCTGGATCCAAATTATCCCATTAATGGCCATTAACCACATCGTATGGGAGTTACTGTAAGTCCTTCTTAACAACTCGAGAACAGCGTTCAAATCAGCATCCAAGTCATAATAACGACTGGCACTGAGTTATATGGAAATGCCTGAAAAAAAGAATAAACTTTGCTCTTGGCACCCAAAATATTCAATGTAATATATTGCTAATGTAACAATTATAGTTCTACAATGACCATGCACACAATATTTTTAACCCTTACATGACAAATTCTGCAAATAATTTACTTGAGGTGTCTGATGATTGGATTATGGGAATGTTATACACGGAAAAACTACTGCCTCTTCACTGAAATCACTAGGTGTTATGTACCACTCAGCCCTGAGGTTCACAACAGGTGACTCTTACAGCACTCATCACTGCCACCTTTACCGAAAGGTATTTCAACCCTTTTAACTCTGACCTCACATTATCTTGCTGCTCATTCACAGAATAGGTTGTTGCTTCACACTCTGTGAATCAGACCTGAACTTGTTTTAATTGAGAGTAAATGCTTTTAAGTATACATCTTCACCTTAGCATGTTTATCATCCTGCATTTCTACTTTTAGGGATCATTTTTGGCTGCTGTTGTTTTCTATGATTTTCCATCTGTTTTTATTGTTATGCATTATTTTTGTTTTCTTATGTCTTTGTTCATGCTCGGCATCATTGAAAATTAGGGTCTCCTTCAATTGATTTCCCGAGTCTCAAATGAAAGTCTGAATGGAAAACCTTAAAAGTCCTGAATTAGCAAGCTATTGCATTGTGGGGACAGAAAAAAAACAGAGTAATTTGTGAAACAGGTTTTTTATTCGTATTATTATTATTCTTATTTTACCGACACGGCGCATAGTCCTTTACATAGAATTGACAATATAATGAGCAGTGAATGATTTTGGACAAAGCCTTGTGTGAGCACCAGTGCCCAGGAGTAAACAGTGGGCGCTGAACGCTTTATATTGCAGAGTTAGACACTGCTGAGGGCTTTATCCTCCATTATGAAGGGACAGTGCAGCACCTGCGAACACACATCCCCATAGGAAAACTAAATCCACTAGACCAACAGCACCACACAACTACATTATGAAATACTCTGTACCCCAGAGAGGTGTGTGTGTGTGTGCTATAGGGGTGCAGGGAAGGTGGTGTACCATGATGAGGGAGAAGAGATGGAGGCTGTACTTCAAAGCAAACAGAATGAGAAATGCTATTTATGTGTATCAATATATGTGGAGTTTCCCCCACAGAGTTTTCCTTAAAATACCTGCCCACTGGCCTATACATTTCTCTCCCTCCCTCCCTTTCTGCCGTATATCACAGAGAGGAGGAGAGACAGATATATAAACACATTTTAGCCTTTCTTTCTTAGACAGGTACATAAAGGAAACTCGTGTGAGGGCACTTCAGGTGGCTCCTGCATACCTCAGAGACTGCAGGGCCCCACAAACAGATCTGCGCAGTGTACATAGACTGTATGTCCTATTATGCCCTAAGAATGGCAGACATTGCAAATCATTTGTTAGCATGGAAATATGTAAAGGGGGTAAATATGGATTTATGTTGAGGAGCGGCCGCTACCATCAAAGCATCACACTCTGATGCCAGTGGTGGAGTTCAATAAGCTGGAGAGATGAAAGCTAATGAAAGGCAAACATGAGAAGGGTGTTGGCGGGGCACGGGAGGAGGTATGGATGGGTGGGTGAGTGAGGGAGGATGCGAGTTGAGCAGGGAAGGAATACAGACGATGTGAGATTTGTCTGGTGTGGTCCAATCAAGCCACAGGATATAACAGTAGTCAATAGGGGGAGATGAAAGGGATCTCGGTATGGAGGCTGTGTGGTCTCATGGAGGACCCTGTGCATGTGCGAGCCATTGTGTGTGTCTCTGACCGGCCGCTTGTGTGTGTCTGTCTGTGCAAGAGAGCATCAACAAGTAAGTGATTGCCAATGTGTTATGAGTTGGTGCCAAGCTCGCCCATGCATTTCTATACTATAGCAGTAAATATGTAGCCAGGAACACATGCCTGTCGTCCTGGCTGTTGCACATTATGGATGCTTCCTGCAGAGTCCCATGGGTATAGTACACTATGTTCCAATCAAGCCGCCTTAGATCATACCTATCTACTGTACTGCAGCGACTGTGTGGCATGACTATGTTTGCAAATCAACCAGACATGAGGGAACGCAGTGAGAGAACAGACTCATATGAGCAATTTGATTAGCATATTGCCATTACATTTCTGTCTTTATTGACGGCAGCATTCTGTGTGATTGCACACCTTCTTTAGAGACTTTCATCCTGTGTATCAGACCTATAGCACAGCGTGAGTCGTGTGCTGCTGCTGATAAGGACATCCCTAGGATATAAAGTAGTTTGCTGTTGAAGTTGTGGTGTTTTCGTGAGTGAATAATGCATGTATTTCAGTCCTGGCTTAGCTAATGGCACACAGGCACTCATTAGCTATTTCTGGCTAAGGTTCAGGCTTTCGCCCATAAGCCCTTAAGTGTACATGTCATTGACGAGACAAATCCAGCCTCCAGTCCACTGCTGAAAGAGCCCCACACCCTTGAGATCCATACACACGAAATGCACAAATAAATGGCCACATAAACTACCACATCACCGCCACACTCTTTCTTTTCCGTATGTCTCTGCTTAGTGTATCCTAAAGCCCAGTGAATGAAAGTGTGCATCATATTTGGCATCCCTTTAAGCCTGTATTTCTCACACACAAATGAGGTAACTCTCCATACATCATTTGGACTACGCCTACACTGTGGTAAACTGCTGATTGTGTGAAATGCGTTCTGAGCATAGGGGACCAGGGTTAAGACAACACCTGTAGAGAAACAATGGTGGCTTTGTTTTAAAAAGAAAAAAAAGAAAAAAACCTCATTTTAACTCAATGCAATCATTTTTCGTTGATTCCCATTCTCCTATCAGGTGCACTCCTGCTTTACGCTGCATGGCCCTCACTTTGGAGAGCTGTATGGTCATTTTCACACTTCACTGCTGACCTGTAAGTTGTACTTGTATGGGCTGGGTAATTGTTTTTCACAGAGAGGGCCAGAAGATGACCAGGCAAGCATATGTTTGGTTTGGAGAATATAAAAGTTTCATCACTGCTCGAGTTAGGCTAGTTGTTTTGTTTTTCTGTTGTGGCAGTCCATTTTCTTTTCCTTTGTGGTCTGTGTTACTGTACGTTCAAACCAGAAGCTTCCAAAGAGGCAAAGTCTCTCGCAGACGCCCAAGAAGCACGACTGTCAAAAATATTTCTGGCAGCTTTGGTCGCTCTAGTCACTCATCACGTGAATTATTGAAGTTCGATCGTGCCTGTCAATTTAAAGGAGCTGCAAAGTGGACTACTGGCTCTAAAGCAGCATAGTTGCTGCTTGCTGTTGTCCAGTCAAAAAGCTCATAGTTGGCCAACAGAAAGTTATGTTTGGTCAATGAAAACAGAAAACGTATGTCATCCCATTCAAACCAAGCAAAGAAGATTTGCATGCTATGTCATAATATTAGCCTGCAATTCTCTCCTCTATTACTAACATTACACACTTTAAAACTCACCAGACCAACCAACTACCTCCGCGACACAGTCCCAAGCCTCATTCTTTTTTATTTTGATCTCTGTAACCAAACAGCGACACATTATAAAGGACTGAATGGGTGCGAATGCAAGTAATGAAGTTCTCGATATCCATTGTCAGAACAAGTGTGCTGTAGGAACCAAAGTTACATGGCTTGTTCTCTGGGACCCGCTTCATCAAAGCACGTCAGCATTCTGATTGATTGTTGATGAACCGCGTCAGAGCTCATTAAACGAATTTTAACTCCTCTCCGGACCGCTCCAGTTGCTTTGGTCGCCCAAGACGCGCGGCTGACGACCAGGTCGCCCATGTCGCCCAAGTCGCCGGGCTCTCATTGAAAATGAATGACTTCCTCTGTTTTGGAAGCTCCTTATTGCTGTTGGTTGGAACGTACAGTTAGTAATGGTTGAACCGATTCTTCTCACAGTATCAGTTTCTTCAAGTTGATGCATGTAAATGTAACAAGTTTCGATACTTTTTGCAAAATATGGCATCGGTTTCTTACTCGACAATTAGTTCTGACTGCCCCACAAAACTTCCCTTCAATGCATCACCAGTCATCATGTATGAATTTACATTAAGTAAGATAAAATATTTATTTTAATGCAGTAATTATGCATCCCACCTGTATGTTTTTTGCTGCATTCATGTGGAGTCAGGGAGAAAATCCCGCACACTGCTCTTGCTCAGCTTCACAATTTATTAGTTACACTAATGTTTTGGTCCTACTGGACCTTCGTCAAGAGTAAAACTGTTAAGTAGAACAAAGAGCAGTGTGCGGGATTTTCTGTTCAACGACTTAAATGATATTTTCCAAGGCATCTGCATCTGAGACCGTTGGATGTGGGAATACCTTTCTTCAAATAATGGCTGGAATAATTTGAAAAATGAGTTCCCAATCATATCTCACGGCTCACCTGATCCGTTTCCTGTGTACTTCATGACCTACGTGTTGCTGAAATGGTGTGAGCAAGAAAATACAAGATATCTTTTTTGTAGGTCCATGTTGTTTCCACATTTCAACTGAAAGCTCATGAAAGTTGGAAGAACAACTATCACAGCACTTGAATGCACCATTGGCCTTGGCTGGTGTAACCAGAGTTGACTTGTTTCTCATTGATCTCATTGCAGTACCATATAATAACAGCAATGGGAAAAGTCGGGGCACTCAGACGTTGGAGAAGCTGACCTGGTAAGAGGGATGGGTTGTCACTTGTTACAAGTAATGGACATGAGTAAAAAGTATATTTATTAGGAGTACTTTTTTTAAGTGTACTCCTACTCTTTACTTGGATATGTTTTTGGGCCAGTAATCTACTTTTTACTTTACTACATTTGCGAGGAGCAACTCAGATGCAAACCTACTACACTACAGTAGCCTAGCTGGTCAAGAAAAACACCCTGCTATCATTACAATGACGCGCTAAAAATGAGACTGGCTGCACACACACACACACAAAAGCCTAGCACAGAACTAACCTCTGACCTCATGACAGCTGCAGCAGCAACAGGGAATTCACCCCAAGGCTACTGAGGTAAGCTCGTTAGTATTAATGAAGTCGTTAGCAGCTAGCTAACGCCATACTGTTTGGTTTTAATGGTAATGTTGCAGTTAACGAGTCGGCAGCCGACTTTTGCATACAGCGAGTGAGCTAACGTTACTGTTATGTTAACTACGAAGTAACGTTAACCACTTACTAATTTATGGACTCCTCTTCATCCCCTTAAGGCTGCAATGAGATCTCTCCATCGCATTTTATCAACATGTTGCGTCTCTCTCCATGACAGCTGCATCTTCTGCAGTGGGACACCAGCTAGCAGGGCCGTTTCACTGTGCAAAATTTTGTTTTGTCCCCCTATTTCAATCACTCACAAACCTAATCTGCATCATATTCTATATGCACATGGAACCAAATGCTATGTTTTACACATAAAAAGAAATTATTTGAAAGTAATTTATTACCAGGTACTTTTTTTGCTTCAGTAGGTTTTTAAAGAGTAATTTTCACATTTACATGAGTCATTTTTATGGGAGTAATTATACTTCTACTCAAGTATAGATTTTCAGTACCCATCACTGTCAGGTGCACACCAGTGACTAAAAAGAGTTGTTCAAAAAGATTTGTTCGTTCATTTTTGCCCATCATTAGTCCGTGTGACTTTGCTGCAAAGTGTGTCAGTGTGCTTTTATCTAAAGATGGGCTCAATAGGAAGACAGTCCATTGAAACTGAATATTTGAGTGTGTAAGTTCAGATCAAGTTGACTTGGTCGGTTCATTTAGCCGTATAAAATTGACAGTTGAGTCCCCGTGAGTCATAGCGCTGCCGTTCCCTAAGTGGGGAGATCAGATCATCTCTGCGTATTAATGTATAACTAATTACCTGACCAGAGGTATTACTGCTACAAGTTTGCAGGTAAGCTATGCTGCCAGGGTCACTGCCTCTGCACCAGTCTTTTTTTCCTCCACTCATTACTACAGTAATGAAGTTAAGCTTTCTTCTCTCCTATCTCATGTCCTGCTCATCTGGAGCTGGGTCAGTGTGCTGCCGTGGAGTTCTGTGAAATGTCTCCGCTTCTAATGGCTTTCACTATGTAAGCTTTGTTGCATTACAGTGGATTGTGCACACTTTATAGAAAATAAGCTTTCTCCCTTGTTAAGAAAAAAATGTAATTAAATATAAAAAAAAGTGCACTTTAAAAATAAAATGCTTGCTACTCCCCCGCTTTGGGCATAGCAAAGAATCTTATTTTATGAGTGTGGAAAGCGGATGACTCTAACATTGTAAAAAGGTGGATCATTGACAACAAGGCTCGTCAAAGACAGCCACATAATTTACAGACAATGACAGGCCTATGACATCATTTACACGGCAGTAACAGTTATTAGACTAAATGTTCATGGCAACACAGATTGCCTATTAACAGAAGAATAGTGTGCTTTATTGTTATGTTGCGGCATGTGTGAGCATTTGTGAGTTTGTTGGCTCAGGGCCAGGGAACCTGTTATTTGGGCAGCCTCTCTTTTTTTCCTCCCTCTCTCTCTCCCTCTCTCTCTTTCTCCCTCAGCCGCCAGGCATTTGAGAACTGGGGTACTTTTACACATAGTTAAACCCTGAACAGTCCAAAACTCAGCCTGCAGGCGCGCAGGCTCACACCACTAGATCAGGATAACAGGACTGCCATCTGCTGGTCACGCCGGGGATTGTGTCAGCAAGGCTATGGGGAGGAGGGGTGATCTCACCGAACAAAATTTAAAGTCATCATCCCTGACATCTGAGGGGGTTGGTGTCAGGGCCTGGATCCTTGCTGTCAATCAGCCAATCACTTTTGTGCATCACATGGGATGCCTGTATCATTTGAATATCACAAGGCTTCTTCAGTGTCTTCTGAAAGATCCTCAGAATCTTAAGTAACAAAGTTGTCTCCTCCAACTCAGAGAAATCACCTGTTACTTTACCCGTGTCTGTCTGTCAGTTGTATTTCTTTTGACATTTAAAAAAAAGCTGTCTTCAGGTGTTAAAACGTTCAGTATTGTAAGCACATCTTGGTTGTGCAGTTCACTCAAAGAATCCGATCTGGAAGACCAAGCACGCCTGTCCTTTTTTTTCATCATTACCGCCCCCCAAAAAAAAGTTTCTCCACCATTTCTAAAACAAGAAAGGGGTGCACCCAGAGGTACAAAAGCCCCAGGGCAGAGGCTATATGTTCCTCTCAGCTGAATATGCAACACTCCTCCAGCATTGTTGAAAACCACTGGACCAAGAATGAGTCTTTGCCCTCTTCACTACCAACAAAAACGGCATCTTTGCCTCTTTGCTTTTCCTTATTCAAGACTAAGCAAAGGGAGGGTGGTGACTGAGAGGAGGGAGAGGAGGGAGGGAGCAATGGAGAGAGAGAATTGGGATGAGATGAGGGAGGTGGGTGGGGCGCAGCTTTCGGACCCTCATTTACCCTGTCAGCCCTCCTAGCAGGGGATAGTGTTCAGGATCTATTGATCACAACTCAGTGGAGCAGTAATCCTACAGACTTGATTGATTCCGACTGTTGCCTAGGCCTCACTGCACTGGCCAATCCTCCCTCCATGCCTCCTCTGCCTCTGTACTTCTCCCAATCCCTCCTTCCCTCCCCTCCATCTCTCATAAAGCATTGATATGCATGACGGCCAAGGGGCCCCATAAAGGAGGGATGCAGGGAGGATTGCAGGGACGGGAGTCGGGGGCATTAAGTGTATGTGTACACTGCAACAGGAAATAGCTGGCGAAGTGACGGGTGCCTTGACACAAGGCGGGGGCCCTGAGGTGTCTATGAGCTGCCTGCCCCCTGATCGCCCTCTCGCTTTTGGTCTCGCCAAAACTGATGAGTCAACGACTTTACACTTGCTCTCTTCTGGCTGCGCAGCGGGAGAGAAGTTTTATCGTAACAAACTAGGGTAAGCAGGGACTGGGTAATTTTACAAGCTGTTTTTCCGGGCAACCTCTCTCTTATGTGTACTTGTTTTCAGTAAGGAAAGAATGCTAGATAATTGCAAAGGGCCCAAAAAAATTATATGTGTCAAATTAGGGCTGGGTGATATGGAGAAAATCGAATAAGTACCTCAATATAGATATTTCAGTTATACTGTAGGGTTGACTGCAGGTGCTTTCACAAAATATTTACACAGTGAGATTTTAATAGTTATCAGTAATGTGGATAGAATGACAAGTGTGTAAAGGCAAATAAGAAACAAACCACTAGAAGTCTGGTTAGTTCAGAGAATCACATCACACCAAAATCTAAGCCGATATCAAGTCTCATATCACATACTGATATATTATTGGACATCCCACCAATAAATATAAACACCAATGACAAGTCAACACAGCATGTTGTGCAAAATGTATCCTATAAAATCAAGATACTAAATTAACAACTGCCAAAAAAGGTGTTTGTGGGACAGTTTCAGTCATGTTTCATGTTTTGTAAGGGCCCTATCTTAAGCTATGTAAACCTTTAATGAGTGTTAAGCTGGATTTGAGAGGTTAATGGGACTCCAGCTGTAGATACCTGCATCCGAGAGCACCACCGCAGCACTAGTTGGATCAGGCTTTAATTATACTCCACACAGCAACTGTGTTGATATGATTTCATTCACTTTGTTGAAGTGGTGATCACAGTGAGCAACAGCTTTGAAGTGAAGATGTCTGAACTAGATAAGTGCAACTTACGGAAAAAAGGAATGTTGTTATCACTATCAACAATATCAACCAGAAACTTGCTGGAGAAAACAAAAGCAGCCAATTGCAGATCTTCCAGTCCCCACATGGTCTCTCCTTCGCTGCCATGGCCCCTGATCTGTAGATGGATTTTGGGGGAACCATGAGCAAGCTACTGTGTATGCCAAAGAGCCTACACGTGAAAATCTAGCTAAGGGTGCTTTCACACCTGCCCTGTTTGGTTCAGTTCAATCGAACTCAAGTTCATTTGCCCCCTCAGTGTGGTTCGTTTGGGCGGGTGTGAACACAGCGATCACACTCGTGTGCACATCACAACAACTGGAGACCTTCTTGAAGAGGTGGTCTCGGCATGCATACTGCACGATGTGTGTGAGAGTTTGTAAACAGACAACTTTATTCATAATGCAATGAAACAAACTGGCAGTATTTGGATAATGTTATATACTATTGACAACCTTTGGCATAGGACATTACAAGAATGTGAGATCGTAACAGCCAACCTCATATTAACTGCATACTGAGCGTTAAGCTGTGCGCACTCTGTCTCACTAAGGGGAGAGAATGATGTATCGTTACTTCTAGGATGTAGCCCTAGCAGCTGGATTGTAAGAAAAACAAAAGCTTTTAATAAGAATATTAAAACTTATTAAGTCTATGTGAGTATTGGATATTGGTGTGACAACTTCTTTGGGTAATAGATGGGTGTGCTCTGTCAGCAGGCAGGAGGGCACACTTGATGAATGGGAGGAACGGGTATATTTAAGCACATTATTATAAGTGTGCCCTAAGCATATTATGCAGAGGGACGAATCTGCCCGCATAAATTTTAATCAGTCTGCTTTGCACCTCCATAACAATACGTCCGTATTTATCAGCGCTTGTGTAATGGCGGCCACGGGGCCGCCGTCATGCAGCCCACAAGTGTTTCGGGACCCCTCTGATGGTTTCCGGGACCACTTTTCAGAGAGCCTGACAGCTGCAGAGGGAGCTGGCTCAATCCTGCTATTCTCCCTGGCAGCGGCCCGTGCCAGGATTGAGGCTGGCTCGGCTGAGCTCTGCCACACACTACAGAGAGGGCAGCAGCAATGGGAACTTATCCGTGCACCAGAACGTACACAAAAAACATGGGCACAGAAACAGGACACACACGCAATATACAGAAAGCAGATTGGCAAGATTGAAATTCCATACAGGCAGATGAGGCTGTAAATGCTTCACTGTCGACATTTCTAAGTGAATGCAGAACCTGTAGACTAATAAGTGGTTATGAAAATAACATCATCTTTTTGCATTAGTACCAAAAAACATAAAGGTGAACTTGCTGAACAAATCCATTTGATAACATAAGAGCAGTTAGTGCTATAGAGCACTTCAAGACCGAGACATTACATGGCGACCTTGTCATAAGATGTTCCAAAAGTATGATCGAACCTGCTCTCAGCTAATGTTCAGAGTAATTGAAATGTACAGTCTGAAAAGTGGGGGGTGCTTATGAAAGCAGAGCTAGAATCAAACCTAAAAAGGCTTAATTATTCCATAGACATAATTCAAATGGTTCAGTTGATGGTCCCGTATGCTGTAATGTTCAATTTTTGTGACATGGTTTCTGGATGTAATGACATTCAATTAAAAAGCCATATGCAATGACATTCTTGAATCATTAAGGTCTTTTTGACATTTGAGCACCCTTTTTCCTTACCCACTAATCAGTGATGTCTTTTTATTCAAGTCTTAATCACTTCCTCCTTTTCTACTCAATGAGTCAGTTGGATCACAGCGTCGTTAGAGGTATCCTGTGCAGGAATTGTCAATCAGTGGTTGTAAACAATATCAATAAGAAAAGTGACGGTGGAAGACAATTGCAGATTCACTCTTGTACGCTATATTTGCCTTTTTTCAGCACTGTGTCTGTGATTTCACAGCTCCCTTTGGGATACGTGCTGCTGACAGTCTGACACCTGGATGCTACCTTTTTACAAAGTCTCAACCTTACCTGTGCGTGGTGCCCAAGACTGTCCTGGACATAGCAAAATAAGAAAAAAATAAGAAGATACAGCTTCCCAGAGGACAGGGTCTCTGCAGATAACAATGTATTCTCATACAGCAGTTTGTGATGCCTTACTCAAATGCATATACAACAGTTCCTATGATATCTGACAAATTAGTGCCCTTCAAATGATGTCACAGTTCCATATGTTAAGTTTAGGAAAGAAAAGTTACTTTAATTAGTTTTAGGAAAAGAAAGATGCGTGGGCGTCTATGGGTTCAGGCTAGTAAAGTTACGTAGGTTGGGTTTAGGAAACCGGTCTAATTATGCAGTTTAGGCAATGGGCACATAATGGTGTAACAGCTTACTGCACTATAGCTAATGGTAATGACTTGTAGCCTTTGACCAGCTTTCAAATGTTTATAACCATGGAAAACTTTTTTTTTTTTTAGATATCTCTTAAGTAAAGAAATCAAACAAACAGAGCATAGTGAACCCATTTTGATCAGTATTCACTGATGTAGATAAAAATAAAGACAACAAACATCTTTAATCACAAATATATAATAGATTACAAAACTCAAAAAATTATTCCACTGCCCAGGCCAAACAGAAATAAGAGAGGGAGTCAGGCCTGGAGATATCTGAGGATGATTTGAATGATATTCGGTAGGGTCAAGGTAGGACCACCAATTCCAGATCCTGGCGGAAGTTCGGCATAATAAAATATTTTGTGACCCCAAAACTGAAATTTGATGAATGCTGGAGGCTGTGTGGTAAATCAATGGCAGACCATTTTCTGAGGCCCATATTGGCAAGAGACTGCCAAAGAAATAAGGAACATCTTTGGTGTAGAAGTTGATTGTTCTTTTGTCATGTTGTTCTTGGGCAAAATCCCCGACAATCTCATCACCCAGGACAAATATCTTTACAAAGTACTTTTAGCCATGAGCAAGAAAGCCATCACACTGAGGTGGCTTCAAGCAAGACCCCCTTCAAAGGATGACTGGATTGCTGTTGTTAACGAAATCAGGGACTTGATCAACATACAAAACACTACTTGCTGTTACTGGCTCATAATTAAGCATGGTACATAGAATTGTAATACGTTACTTTTCATAGCTACATGTACGAAAAGTGCATAAGAACAGTTTGCAGATAAATACACCGCCACAAACTTTTAATTGGTTTAATTGGTGATGATTGAGAAGGATGAGTCTATACTTTGGTTTTCTTCAAGGACAATCCAGCATACTATACCATCAAGAATCATAGAGACAGGCCCTGTGATATTTGTGTTTGCAAACAGTTGTGCAATATTTTACCTCTGTCATACTACATAAAGATCAATCCCCATCTAAAAAAGTGATACTGCCAAGTTTCCTTCCACCGGTGTATCCGTAAGTTGTTTTCAGCCCTTTACTCTCCACCTGACAGATAGCTCTATCCACAGACTCGTGCTCAGGTTGGTTCTGAGACCTGAGAATATTGACATCTAGGCTGAGTTACTAAATCCTCAAAATCTATGTTATGTTTTTTTCCTGCTCCTTCCTGCCTATATACATTTCCCTGTATGGTTTCCTCTAGGCAGCTCTCTTTTCTTCCTCAAACCCACTGTTTTTACTCTCCTTACAACCATTCAGTTTTGCTCTCCCCCTTCCAGCCCTCTCCGAGGTTCTGGTATTAGGGGAATTCCTGCGGGGGATTTTCCCTGCTTTATACTGTCAGTATGGCCCTTAAAAATTGTCTACTGCCAAAGACACTAGTGCGGGGTATACAGGCTAACACATATTGCACAGTATAAGAACTTTATAGTAAATACAGCCCTTCAATCAGGCCTGTTTCTGTTGCTCTGTCTACACTTTGTAAGTACAGTATGAGACGTACTTGAACAACAAGATTTCCCCCAAGCTTATTTATAGGTTTTTCTCTCCAAGCATGAGACATTCATTTATGTCTTTACCTGATGCTCCCTGTCTTCAAAATAAAAATGACATCCCTCATTTGTTACTGTTAATGCAACAAGAGATGGCAATTGACCCTTCGCTAAGTCCTGTAGTATCGTAGCATCAGGCCGGCTCAGACCAGGGTCTGACAACAACACAGCTGTGCTCCATTGACTCTAATGCAATTGTTTCAGGTTTCCTTCATTTTCAGGCTGGTTTTGTGGATTTGGAGCTAAATGTTGTGTCTGGGGCACGTCGTGTATTAATGACACTTGTTACCTGGAGAGGTTGGAAAAAGATATATGTTTCTTCCCTGTTCCAAAATCCTAAGAAGTGTAGGGTTAGCTAGCTAGCTACTGAAGATATAGCCTATTGTATGTATACACATACTGCTTTTGCTTTTTAATGATTGTAACAGTGAGAAAAAGACAGACCCTGCTGTACAGGAAGCAGTGAATGGAAGCAGGGAAACTTTGTCTTTTTAACCTGTTGTTGCTGCTGAGTCAGTTTGACATCCTGGATATATCCTTCAAACACAGACTGTAGACCCCTCTGTCTGCTTCGCTCTGGAATCACTGTTTCATTTTTCCAAAAATATGATAATATTTCTTCAGGGAGTGCAGTTAGTTACAGTGTGGGCTCCATGCTTACTCCGATTGCTTGTTGGACGATCACAAAGGGGCGGGGCTTAGCGAAAGGTCAATTACATGTAAGTAGATGTCCATTTTGTAGCTTTCTGTGGCCCAACACAATGGTGAATAAAACTTTACCCAGTTCACGAGAGCTTTTGCTGATTTTATGTTTCAAATATCCAAAGTTTGTAGGGACTACGCTGCATACAGACAGATTTCTTGAGGTCCTGACCGAGGCAGCAGCAGTCGACTAACAATGAACGATACTAGCCACCACAGAGGAGCAGTCAAAGGGGGATTCACCATGTGAGTTTGCACCATAAACATACGTGAACAAATATCTATAGAGCAAGCTTTTATATTAAAATCTTTATCAGAGAATCCTAATTACATAATAAAGATAAAGAAAAAACCATAAAACATTCATTAACTCAATCCTAAACGCAGAGAATCGAACCAAAGTATTAATAAGATTAGTCAAAACACAAAACATTATATGTTTCAGTTCATTATGCATCACATTTACTGAGGCTGTTAAGAATCGTGTCAGTTACATCCACTGAGCTATGCAAGCTATGCCTCCCGAATGCAATTAGTATGTAAGCATTAATCCGGAGTGCCCTGCATTTAAAAGCTTCTCTGCAGCCAGCACTGCTCGGGGTGCCTCTGGCTCTTTACAACCTGCCCATCTGGAGGAGCACAAAGCTGCGGAGCAAAAATACTCTACTGCTGTAGTTTGGAGTCTGCCCAGATCTGCTCCACCACCACCAACACAACAACTACAACCAGTGGCGTACAGCAACAAGTTTTTACTTATACTCTTTGCCAGTTTCTTCACTATAAATGGAAGCACTGTGCTGTGAGATCAAATGGCAACAAGAGTGAAAACTGCACTTGTTCTTGTAGCATGTACCCTCAAATTCTCAAGATTTGTCTTCATCAATAAAATCCACGCTGCCAAGCTCAGTGACAACGGATTTATCATTCTGCTGCATCACAGCTCACTTTGTAACCCAGCCTTGTGAAAACGTTCATTATTCATTATTTTACCACCAGGCTTAAAACAGTCCTGTACAAACATTTACAAACAGAGAATTCAACACCGACGCGAGGAATAAAGGTGTATTTTTTTCATTCCAGCTCTGTCTGGCGTACACAGAGTGAAGCTGAAAATCTGCGCTCAGGTGGAACATTTAGACTTTTCACAGCACCTGCCGTAAAAACAGACATCTGCAGACTCTGGCTGATGACGGGATCAATGGTCACCTTTGTCTGCTCTCTGTGCGACGCTTGATTGTTAGTCTATTACCAAAATATTTGCAAGTGAATACAGACAGTGAGAGAAAAGACAGTAGAATGACAGACAGGCCTCGGGCAGCTGATTTTTATGGCTGACAGCTGATGGTCACTCGCTGGTAAATGTGCTAACGAGGTGATAGAATTCCCCACAAAAGCAAAAAAGCACTCCAACACAATAGCTGACTCCTCTCTTTCCTTTTTACAAAACACTCCACAGATGGATAAGCAACAGTTTTGCAATTACCGACGACCGAGTGTGGAAGGTTTGGATTGGCCTTCGTAACAATGTCTTCCACAGATGTAGGCTCTCTTAAGTGCTGATTTATTGGAGTTTGGCATCTGCTCCATTTGCATGGGGTTAATCTCAAACGGTTAAAGAAGAGAACTCAACTCCCCTGTGGCCTGAAAAACAAGGTTTGATATGCAAATGACATCCCCTTAGCCCCCCACAAATTCAAAACTCTCTCCTCTTCAATAAGGTAATTGTTACTGTTGCTGAAGCATGTAAAAATATATTTATTTAAAAAAGGGAAAATATTAAATGAGGGTGGTATGAGTCTTGCTGGTGTGGTAATTTTTAAAAGTCTGTACGAGGAAAAAAAAAAGTAGAGATTCCTCAGTTCAGTAGTCTCACTCTTTTTGAACAACAAGCGGAGCATTGTGCTGTTTTAATGCTGTCTCAGTGGACTTAATACTTGTTATTTTCTCCCTCTCCTTTCTCTCCCGCTCTCTCCTTCCACCTCATATTCCCAACGCGCTGTCTGTGCTCTTGCATCTGTAATCACAACGTTACCTCATTGGGGGCTGCCTTTGTAGCCTGTGTGTGTAGGTGCGCGTGTAGGTGCACATGTGGTGGTGGTGTGTGTGCATTTTGAGGTTCTGCTGGGGGCTGTGAGGGGGCTTAGCAGCACACTGGGTTTCAATGGGAGCCCACACCACTGCTCTGCCAGTTCTTATCTCCTCCCATGCAGGAGAGCAGTGGCATCAAGCCGGTGGCTTATTAGAGAGGCAGGGAACGTATCCCAAATACACCCCCCTCCCCTCCACACACCCCCCTGCACCCACCCCTCCGCACACACTCACAATGACACACACAGCGGTGTGTGGACCTATGTTTCTATCTGGGCCTGTGGCAGGGCCCATGAGGGGAAAGTATGTCTAGGCACACAGTGAGTGTTTATCGCTTTTTCTTTTGTGTTGATGATGCAAAAATAAATTGCGATTTGGAGAATGAACAGCAGCAGGAGATGAAGAAGCCCCGCCACTTTATGTCGGCAATGGAAGCACTCTGTTGTGCTTTAGGGTTGTACTTATAGTGATCAAGCAGAGAGAAAGAGAGCGGCAGCAAGCGAGAGAGAGTAATAAGAAATACATTGTTTTTATATTGTTTCCTCTGACAGACGAGATGGCATTAGCTGTGATTTTGCCGTTATTGCTGCTGCTGTGGGGTGAGGTGAAGTATTATGTGGGAGGTAAATGAGTGGAATCTGGACATTACAGTTGTTACTCTATTCTGCTGTTGGTAATGCCTTCATTACAGAGCTGCACCTCAGCCATTATGCCTTGGCAGTAGAATTTGAATCACAGAATGAAAGGCCAGCAGGTTCTTTCAAAAGCAACATCAAAGGCCCTGAACACAAACATCTACCATTTACCTGCAATCAAACACAATCTCACTTCATCTCTTTCTGCTTCACCCCTCTCCACTTACCGAGATAATTTCAGAGGCCTTTTTATCCCAAACTGCACGGCAGCAACAGGAGATGAATTTATTTTTATTTCATCACTGACCACTGGGTTGGAGGCACTTTGTGAGACTGTGTGTGTGTTTGTGTGTGTGTGTGTGTGTGTGTGTGTGTGTGTGTGTGTGTGTGTGTGTGTGTGTGAGTGAAAGGCGAGCAGCACATGTACAAAAGCAGGGCCTTGAAACGTGTGTATTAATCTTTGGATTTGACTTCCTGTGAATGTGTTGCCTTCGGTAGGTGTGTGTGTGTGTGTGTGTGTGCGTGTGCAAGCGTGGGAAGATAATATTATGCATTTGCATGCAGTGCTTCAATGTGGGAGAATGTCATTGATTTATAACCATGATGAAAGGTCAGTTCACCTTATTAAACAACACATAGGTATACTGCTGCATGGTATCGGATAACCATTAGAAGCCAATCTGTCCATTCCCACTGTGACTGGTGGAGGCATTAAGGTCTCGGCTAAAAAACTGCATATAAATCAGCCTTAAATGAGTTTGTGTTAGAAAACATACACCAGCATTATCTTGTAAAGTTGCTTGAAATTACACTTTATGAAAGTATTTTGATTTCTCTTCTTATTCTCTCCCTGCTTTTCTCCTCTCGGTGCAAACTTATTCCCGAGGATTGATTCCCCGTGTTAATTGCACAAACCCAGCACTGTGTTTTCAAAAGTGTGATTGCACTCATGGAGACGTTTACACGGTTTATCCACAGAGTTGCTTTCAGAGACGTCTCCCCCTTATTAACCTCATTATGTTAAGACAACCAGTGAAAAGTGGACTTCAGGGGCGTGTGGGACTTGCTGTCAATGAGCGTGGATTCAGCGTTCGTCCAATCGTGTCTGATGTGGGCTCACACGCACAACTCTTCACCCTCCATCTATCAATCCATCCATTTCTCACTCTCACCGTGTCCCTCTCAGTTATTTTGTCTGATTACGCATTGTTTAAACTACAGCCCCGCAGGCTGATTGCACATGCATCCTGGCTTCAAGAGAGCACCATCTCCTCACCATTGGCTTTGTTGTCTTTAGGCATTAGCATGTGTGTGGAATGTTCCTGGGCTCACTCCTAATCGAGTGAATGAAGACAGACCGCACACAGCTCAGATGTGAGTGTTAAAGGATAGCTTGTGTGGGTGGGTGGGTGACTGTGCGAGGGACCAGTTACAGTAAGTGTGCGCAGTGTTTCTACAGGATGTGTGTGGGAGTGTTTCTCAGTATCTTAGCAGCAGGTGTTTTTTTATGGTTAAATATGCATATATGTTTGTATTTGCATATATGTCCATGTGATAATTGTGCTTGTGTGTCTTAACGCAACTGCGTATGGCATGCAGGCATACATGCTTGCCCACCCCCGCCTCCGCCTCCCTCTGTATGTTAAGGGTAGTCGTACTTCCACCTGCGCTGTCCCGACAGGTGCGAGCTAAATGTTCAGAGCAGAAAACAGATGCAAAGAAGCAGGACTTGGCGGTTGACGGACAAACAGACGGACGGACCAATATAAAGGAAAACCATCTGGGCCTGCAGTTTCTCCCCTTCAGCCTTTTTAGAAGGCTTCAGAACGCCGCCTGTGCCAGTCGCTGCCGGGGTGTGGCCTGGACCGAGAGATGGCACAGAGTGGATGATGAGATGGGGGGATTCGGGCCCCAGCCTGGAGCTGCTCTGGAAGGCGAGTAGAAGAAGAGGCACCAGCAGGCCCTGGAGGTGATCCAACAGGCGCTCTCATCCTCTCAACTGTTGCAAAAGGATTGGTGGTTAGTGGGATAATCCACCGGCGTGGACGCTTCAGATAGCTGCCTCCACATGTGAGGAAGGAAGAGGAAAGAATAGTATACCCAGCCGGCACAATGAGAGTCTTAGGCAGCCAATGTAGAGTTGCTTAAAGAAAAAGGCTGGACTCGGCCCAAATGATGTAAACAATTACAGCACGAGGCCTGGTTTTGAATGTTTTGTGTGTGGGTGATGTTGTTTTTGATTGACTGCTTCATGTAGCTGTCATTACATGCAGATCACTTTCAACCTACATTTAATTTAAGTGGTTTCTACCATAGCACAAAGACCTATATTCCTTTTTAGTCGCATACTATCAGCGTACCTTTCTAAGCACTTCAAAAGAAATACTGTCATGCTGAAAAGTAATGAATATAGGTTTACAGCACTTCTGTTAGTATGTGGGTGGATAACAGACAGTGCTGTTTAAACCAAGGACATTTATTCATTTTAATTTTTTCACCTGTTCCCTAACCTCAATTCAAAATGCTGATTTGTAGCTGTTAAGCGGTATTTTTAAATTAACATCCAGTGAAAGGACTTTCTGTTTCCCATCAAAATGTGTTAGAGTGTGTATCCTTGAAGTCTAACGAACCTGTTGAATGCATTTCTTCGCTAAAACGTCTGCAAAGCTCATTTCTTTGATACTAGAGGAAGAGCATCTTTTTCATGTACATGTACATGTGCTTGCTTCTTCTTCACCGTGTTTGTTGGCACATTACTGCCATCAGCTGTCAATCATTGGAAAAGCACCTTATTCCTGAGGGCACTGTTGTAGAAATGATTATGGATGCAAATTCCAGTGAGATCGCAAAAGTAGCAGTAAGCTAGTTAGTCCCAGTGGCTACTCTTGGTGGCTAACCGCCAACGCTGGTTCTTTTCTAAAGTAATTTGCCTTCATTTTAGCAAATACTGATTTATTTTTTAACAAATATTTAACTAATGTCAACTTAGAATTTTCTAAAATGTCTTTGCGGAGCTCTGGTACCTGCTGCGCTGTCCGTGTCTGTAACGACTAACAACCTGTCTAAGCTAAATTTTTGTCTTTGGCAACTGTGTGTTGAACATGTAACCAGAACAAAAGGGGATTGTTCCTGTTGCCACAAGAGTTTCTCGAGACATAGCGAAAAAGTATTAAATCAGAATTTGCAGAAGAGAATGACACGTAGACTGACAGGTCCATCACTCAACGTCAGTACATGATATCCCGGTCTTTCCCCATCTGACCTCATTCTCAACCTACATCAGAAAATTACTCATTATAACTCGGCTACATACCTTGAAATTTGTATTTAGTCATTAGGGCTGAGAATATGTTATTGATTGACCGTACTTCCTTTATATTATATAAAAAGATGATCAAAAGTTATGTCTTTCACTCCTACTTTTTATCACTATTACTGAAGTTAGAAGTTAAAATCAGAAGTTTAAAAAACGTATAAAGTGCGTCGTTAACGCCGACGAGCAGATGATTAGCTGGGAAACACTACATTCATTCACTTCACATGGAGCTACAGTTAACACTGAATTATGTGCAATGTTTGCTGAATGTGTTAGTATCTCTTAATAAGTCATCAGAAATCATCTTTAGAAGGAGCAGATGTTTACGTTAAGCTAGCTCGGGCCCTGTTAAAGTTAACCATATTTTAACGTAGCAAGGCAAGCTAATTGCTAGCATGCTCGGTTGAAAGGGAAAAAAAACAATGCTTTGAGATGGCTGTCAGAGATGGCAGAGATATAATCACATAATCCTGTTTGAGCTATAACAGGTGGTGTGTTCCACGTTTTGTTTCCCAATTGCTTTTGGAAAGAAGAATTTAGTACTGTAAACAAACTGTTACCATTGGAAATTGGTGGTTTCAGTTCAGTGCCAGAAGTTGCAACCGTGATTCATGCAAGGTATCATGGGGGGCTTGGAATAAGGTTTATAGTGGTCACAAACTCCACAGGCCACCTTTAATAGGCAGTTGAGGCTTCTTGTGGGTTTGTTTTGAAGCTTCTCTCAACCCTATTGGTTAAATAGTGTACTGCAGCTTTAATGAACAATGTTCATTTAACATATTGCATCCAGCTTTTCAAACATGTTGTCCTTGGCTCACGTGTTTTAATCTCTCTGTTTATCCCCCATCCTTGGTCACAGAGTTTGTTTGATCCCCTTCCTGTTCAAGGGCACCTAGATAATGCTCTACACCCTGTACGCAGCAGATGGGAAAGATCCAGGGTGGCACCACGCCCGTTTCCACAGGGTCATCCCGACCATTAGACCACCAACATCAGGTGACTGCTGATAGGAGATCTCCAGCAAGTGTTCAAGGAATGCAGGATTGAGCCAAGACACTGCAGAGCGTGCCAGCTCACCGGGTTTGGCAGCAAAGGTGTTTAGAAAACTTGAGATAACGGATAGCTTTGACTGAACAGAAACACATTTTAGATCTTTGAAAAAATTGTCAGAAAAAATTTCATCTTTGAAAATGCGTCATGTTGAGAAAACAGTTGAGATTAGCATCATTCTTCTTACAGATCCTGAAAATTTCAGCCCAGACTCATGCTTTTGCATTTAAACTATCACATTTGTATCCAGGTTTTAGCGTCTGAAGTCGGACTTTGGCAGTAACCACCCTCCTCACAGCAGACATTTGGACTTGCCCCACACCAGGAGAAGCACAGGAGTAACTAATGACATGAATAAGGATGACTCCATTGAATTTAGATGTTCAAGTCAGCATATGCAATAGCAGGACCCTGGCACTGGCGCACCTACAAGACATGTAATGCTGTCATCATCAGTTTTATAAGTTACACCTGTGCAACCTTGGAACCTATCGGCTATCGTCTGATGATGGTAAAGTCCTCTGGGGGCGGAGGCCAAGATTTTGGGCTGATCTTGTGTAGCCAGCAGATATAAGAGCCAAGACTTCCTCGTCCATGTGTTGGTCATTTCATCTTATCGCTCTAAAGAGAAATCTGCACATGAATGTAGATAAAAAAACAAACAAACAAAAAAAAAGCTAATATAAATAGGGATGAATCAATATAGATTTTTTCAACCGATACGATAACCGATAATTTGACTTTTAAAAAAATAAATAAATAAATTTTTAAAGTAGCATATAACCTGCAGTTTATGTACACCTGAGGGTAAGAAAGGCTAAGATGTATTGAAAAAATATGGATGATTTAATATTCCATAGCCCAGACTGAACCAAATCAAACTGACATCGCTATTGCTAACACAACAAAAACAAAGAGCAGTGCTGACTCTTTCATACCTGCCAACATTAGGCTGTGAAAAAGAGGGAGATTTTCTGGGGTACTGTCAATGGCCTACCCTCGACACCCCTGCCCCCATGTAGTCCTACACTACAGATGAACATAATAAATACAAGAGTGTGAGTCTCGACTAACAGAGACAAACGGTGACAGCTGACTCGTGAACATTGGCAGGTCAAAGTTACATCTGGTGTATGAAATGTTTATATCGTCACACTGCATTTGTATAAACACACCCAGGCACTAAACTGCCATGTCAGGTAACAAACTGTCTTGGACTCGGGTCAGGTTCAGTCAGGAAAATGCGGCCCGAGCAGCACTGTAGATCAGACCCTCTGTGGAATCCTGTTGTCTTCCTCTGGAATTGTGAAAGACGCCTTCTAGACAGCGTGCTGCAGTTTTGTTCTTCTTCTCTGTGTTTATTGGAGGCTTGCAAACCAAGTTTAAAGGTACATGTACCGCCACCACCTGTGTCAGGTATGTAGATGCTGCCATTGTTTAGTCAGTGCCTGCAGTCTGGCTTTGTATTATCGGCGCTATTTATTGGCTATAATTTTAATCATCGGAATAAAGTATAATAATAAAAATGTCCCATTATCGGCCCGGTATATATCGTAAATATGAAGCTAATTCGTCATTATAGCTGACGGGTGCATTTCGGCCAATAGGATTCGCCCCACCACACAGACTGTTTACCTGCTGTCCAAACATGATTGGTCCACACTACTCAGACTACAAACCAATTATTAATGGAAACCAGAACACTTCCATCTCATCCAGTTGCCTACAGATGTTGCATTCATATGCAGATATCTGTTCATAGAGGTTGCACCTGTGTATGAGCTGTCAAAATTATTACATCGGGTAATGTGTTACAGAGGGGAACACAGAGCTTGTTACCTGGTACACATTGTAAAAACATGACCCTATTATTACTACACATTTTCATAAAACCCTTAATATTATCCCCATTGTTATTCTGTAATTGCACAGAATCTGCACGTATATTGGCCAGTTATTGAGAAAATATAGCCCCTCTAACTTGATTATTGTGCCTGGATAACATTATCCATTACTCCATCATTATTGTTATATTCTGCCCCATTACATTGTTAAATCAAGATTTTTTCCCCCCCATCATGCTTTTCTTTGTAATTGTCCTTTTGCACACGACCTAGCACCTTACCCATTTAAGCACAGCTTATTAACCGTAATAATCCGGGTAACCCAGCCAATGTATCTTCCTGCTGTACATGCACAAGTGTTTCAGTTTGCTGAAATGTTGAAATTCACAAAGAGATTACAGGCGACAGCTGAGTGTTTGCAGTGCTAGCTAAGGCCCGGATCAGGTTGCAGATAATCGGTTAAATAAGTTGGGCAATGTGTTTTAAAGAAAAGGCTTTCTTGAACTGGTGGCTTAGTATCTGTTGACTGTGGCACGTTATATAGCTTTCATACGTCATTTACGGCTCAGTTGCACATTTTTCTACAAAATATGTATGTCCTAAATAGATATGTCAATTACCCTAATGGAAACCAGGAAGCGTGACCGCTTCAATTAGCAGGCCTGTTCCTCTTTCATTTTTCCCGCAACAGCTCACAGAGTTTGGTGCTGAAACACAATGTATTGTGGCGGGTATATGTTGCCCCGTTCTGCAGCTCTAAATTGAACGTTCCCCCTTTTTCGCCTCAAACTGATCTGACGCCGCGACAGGATGATGTTACCAACAACACATCCACTCCAGAGGCATCAAATTACAACACGGGCTGTTTGCAAATGAATGGTTCTTCTGTGTATCTCAAACATGTTGGTGCTGGTGTAATTGGAATCAACACCATGTGAATGAAAACACCGTATCAACCGCCGCTCTGCCTCGGTAAAAGTGGTCACAGTCTGGTGAGTCTATATGTGGTGTGTCAAAGTTTCTGTTGTGTGTGATTGTGGGCTTGTATGATACAGTATACAAACGTGTACACACAGACACAGACACTAATAAGCAGTGGTGGATCTTTCTAGAGGCAACATGAGCGGCCGTTTAGGATGCCACCCAGTTGGGGGGCACCAATTTTTTTTGTTGCGCATACTGTATTATCTTATTGTTTGTTCGCAATCTTGATTATCTATGTTGATTTCTCTTTTTTGGGGGGTGGGGGGTTGCCCAGGGAAACAAATATGCTAGGTCCAGCCCTGCTAATAAGCCCAACTATGTTAAAATGTATAAGAAATGTACATTTATCTTAGATTTTCCTCAACAGTTTACTCATACACATATACAGTATGGTCCACTAGTATTTTTTCTTACCTCCAACAAGCATCAGTTATCCTCCTCCTCCCTCTCTCTCCATCTCCTTGTCCTTGTGGCTAATTTACGATCTTGTTAGTAGGGAGGCTCCTGCACTTTACTTAGGGCAACCAAAACATATTTCTTTTTTTTCTCTAACTCTGGATATGTAGCAATTATGGACAGGAAGAGCTCCCAGTTTTTTCCACATTATGAGCTGTGCTAAACTGAAATCAGCTGGTCTGCCGTCCTCTGCTTTATTTCGGAAGGCTGTGTTTTTCGTGAGGGAACCAGATTTGGCTCCCTGCCCGTTTCCATTCTCCTGTTTCTGCGAGTCGACCGGCTATTATGGCTGTCAGTCATTTTCAAACATAAAGGGGCTCATTTGAAAAGGCTCAATGCAAATCTCATATCTTACATGAAACAGTCTTGATTTATTTTCCCTGAGCTTTTCTTCCTAAGTCTTCAAACAACCTCCCAACGCACCCCGCTCCCGCAACACACATACACACACACCCTGGCTGGAATCACGCCTTTCAACATCCAGTCAAAGGAATGGGGAAGTGCTCTGTGGACGGTTGCCACGATCCTCCAGCACCTACCCCCCCCCCCCCTTCTTTTCTTTCCTTCAGTCAATATCTGCCCACAGCAGGTGCCGTGCCGAACCCAAAGATAGCAGCGATATTGAAAGAAAAGTATTGGGAACTTCATTTACACTCTGCTCACATAACTGTCATTCGTCTTAGTCTGGGCAAAGCTAGATGACACACCTTATTATCAGCAGCTGTTGTGTTTGTGTTGGTGGGTGCCCATTTCTCTTTTCTGTGGCTGGCGTGAAAGATCTAAATCTATCACTCTACAAACACTGAGACTGAATAAACAGATCCAGTGCGTCTAGCTGATGTTTAGGATACATCTCTATGCCCCAAGTCCACTTCTTCACCTTTGCTTGTAATCCAATCCCCCTACTGGCACAGAATAGCCCCCTCAGTGGTATGACTGTGTGCTGGGTTGATGACATGTGCTAACACGCTGTCTGAAACTGCCATCACAAGGAAGTTGGGGATGCTTCCCCTCCTGCAGGATGGCAGCGGAGGACACGTGCTGCACCGGTGCCAGACGAGGCAGTGGGAGCCACCAATGAGGCAGCTGTGACCTTGCAAACAGAAGCTCGGAGTCTGAGCCAAAAACCTCAGCCTCCTTCCCCGTGGTGAGGTCCAGTGTGCCAGCAGCACCAGGTGCCCCCTCCAGAAGTGTTTGCGGAGGCCAGGATGGAGCTGTGGGCTGCCATCCTGGGGCTGTTTTACATTAGAATTGAGAGCGCAGGAAAGACAATATTGACTGATTTTCTGGTTGATAGTTCAGTGATTTGCAGATTTTCTGTAGACGTTTGTTGACTCAACAATACTTCTGGCAGAATACGCTTGGCTGGAATGATAAAATGTGCATATTAGGCATTCTGTTTTGACATTCAAATGTCAAAAGCAGATATTTCCCTCTTGTTAACAATATTCTGAACATTCATCCTTCATTTTTTAGCCACTTATCCAACTTTAGCTGTGGTTTTGCTGTTCCGCTTTCAACAACTGACTCCGACTTTTGCAAACTTTAACCCAGTAAATCAAATAAATAACTTTACATCATTATATAACTTAAAATCAGAACTTTTTTCATGAGCCACTTGGGCATTGTCTTCAAGCCAATTCTACAGTGGCGGGATGATGCTTATTTGGAGCTTATATCCCACAGCTTCAGCCTTGAGATCTCCATAATCACCAAACCTCCCACTGTGAAAAGATTATCAAAGAACGCATGTAGCAAGTCATCTCTCACCACAGAGTCCTCGAGGCTAAGAGAGAAAACATGCATACATCAAGTAAAACATTGCTGAACATAATTAGCTACCTTATCCCAGTGGTCACTGGAACCTTAAAATCAATGGTAACATTAGTAAAACAACAGAGAACACACGGGACCACCGCCTCGGTGCATGCTCATGGAAAAACTGGTTTCTAACACAAAGTGAACGTGATTGTTTATTTGATTCTCGCACCTTCTATTGAATTATAAATCAAGCTAAAAGCTGCAGATATCGTTAATGTGATTCCACAGCTGCTCTATGTGAGAGTTTTTTTCCAGACAGGGAGGCAAACTTGGTCCCCAAGCTGCAATTGTGGTTTCAGAGGTAATGCTGCACAGACTCCCTGCCAGTAAAATTTGGTTTCAGAAAACTTTGGAATGCAGAGTTCACAAGCACTCACATGTTTATCACATGATTTATGCAGCATGGTAGGCTTCTCCGTTTCTAACTTTTCTTGTTCGTCAGCATCGCTCCTTTTTGCATAATGTTACAATTAGCTTTGGTTAAATGCTGCGCAAGAGAATGTGAAAGAGTAACCGAGGAGACATGCAAAGGTTGATAAACACACTAAGTGATCTTGAGGTCTTTTCGCTCTGTTTTCAATTTCCTTTTCCACATTCTCCCACATGAAATGGAATAACCTTCACTGCTTATATAACCTTCTGCATTTGATTACCATATTAACGTCCTTAACAGCATGAAGCTAATTTGTGAGCTATGGATGTCTTTGGAGAAGGTCACAGTAATGAAGTGTACACCAAGAACATGATTTCAGCTTCACTTATTAAACATTTGCTAATTGTTTATATTTGCGTGATTAGAAATCTTAATCAGGAAAGAATGCTCTGGACGTAATGTGCTATACCTGTGGCTGTCGTCTCTTCTTTCCGTTGACCATCCCAGCCCTCTCCTCCACCGCCAGTGTTTCTAATTATCTCCTCTGACACAAGATACTCTGGCAATTTCACCTTGTTATATTTAAGAGATGGTTGGATGGTAGGACCACGTTCTCTGGGGTGGTGCTCTGCTAATGGTCTGGCTAACTGCCTGAACAGGAGACGTCTATAGTGAGGTAATCTAGGAAAAACAGTTAAAACTTATTTTTTGCAGGGTTTTGTTCATACATTAACAGTATATTCATCTGTCAGGAGAGATTAGTTCAATGGGGATCATTTGAGAAATCGCTTTCCAACAAGTGCTTGTTGAGAAGGCAGCCTTTGGGCTTTGACTGCAAGTTTGCAGATAGAGTAGGGGAGGTCTTTTCTGTGCTGTTTCTTGGTCCGCAGACCTTCGTGCTTGTGGAGACGGACCATATAAATATCCTAAAAAAATAACTGAAAAGCTGTACTAGTTTCTTTGTGTTTTCTCAGAATGGAGACTGCAGTCAAAGGCCTCATTTATGCTCAGTGTTAGATTTGTTTTACAGACAGGGACTGCGGTACGGTTCATTTCAGTTCGGTACACTTTTTTTCCCCCATTTCCACTGTGAAAATTTGTGGATGGTACCAATGAAACTGTTCTGTACCGTCCCCATTTTTGGTCCCCCCTCTGTTGGGGTACCTAGCACACAGATCTGGTACTAAAAGGTGGAGCTGTGAACACTGCAGTCCGTTGATTGGTCAGTAGAGGACGGTCACTCTGCTCAGGGCTGTGTTGTGGCTGGTTTTGAGGCTCATGTAACCACTGTTCATACTGTGGAGAGTTGTAGTAGTAAACTGTAACTATAAAATAAAAGTATGTTTTTTGTCAGTCAACAGAGCCCGCAATTTAGCTCAGTGCATTAGAACAAACAAGGAAGTGAGGAAAGTAACCAACTGGCCAATGTCAAAAGAGCATGAGATTGAAAGGAACTTGTTATAACAGGTAATATTTTTTTTTTTTTTTTTGGCCATTAAGCTCTTTAAAATGTTTCATAATTGTTTGTGGTATTGTTTGCTAGCGCAGTACATATTCATTGAATCCATCTGACTGTCTTCTGGCTTCCCTTTTTGAATGATGAACACAGACTACCTCCGGCTGCTAGTATGATGAGTTATTTCCTCTAATGCAGGTGTAGAACGTACGTGCAAGTTGGCCATTACTTGAAGTCTTTGCGGTGTGTTCAGGTGCAGCTTTTTGGCTGAGACACAGGTAATGTGAGGCAACACAACCATCTGCCTTTGTCTCTACCATTCTTTCATGTCTTTTTGTTGTGTCTGGGCCTTTACACAACATCCTTGCAATAAATCCTACCTTCATCAGGGTTATATATCCCCTTTTAGTGGAAATTGGATGAGGTAGTGTTGAATCAACTTTATAGACAATTTGAAGACTGCTGTTTGCAGTTGAAATTGGATTGTTTTGGAGGTTTATAACGTTTAGTCTATCCTTATTGATATGAATGGTGTTGACGAAATCCTCTCAGAATAATGCAGTACATTTTAACTTCTCCACAGACACTCTCCAAAATGCTGGTCCAGAGTGCATTGGTTTTATCTGGATATACCTTATAAACTGGCATCTAAATCTAAAAAATGTTCTAATACACCATCAATAACAGTATTTCTCCTCTTTAAAACCAAACCACTAACTTATTCAGTAAAATTCAGAAGGCTACATAGAGCATAATCAGTAATCAGCTGTTATATTAGCAAAATGCGATCACACACATTGATTTAACAAGCTTAAGAATGCCAGAGCACATAGACAGAGATGATGCAATCAAACATCAATGAATTTTAACAAGAGGCAGGAAATGCAGACTAATTACTAATGCAGACTAATTACTGAGTCTCCACTTAATGTTGTGGTAAGAGTGAAAAATAAAGAGCAAGAGAGGCGCGCGCTGCGGAGTGCGTGTGCGCTCGTTTTTCAAAAAGATAAATAACGGGGAGACAGACTATGTCACCGAGTGAGACGAGAGCAGAGTGCGAGCCAAGGAGTCAGAGGGGACGAGAAAGAGGATGTCCTTAAAGAGAGTGTTTTCTTTTTAAAACTGAATACGTCTTCAAAAGGAAACCCCACAATGTCTTGGTGGAGCCACCTGCACACAGAGGGCAGGCTGCCACTGTTTCAATGGGCGCTGCATGCACACCCCAGCGGGCTTCCAGATAGCGGCTAAAGAGCTTATTTCCCAAATCTCTTTATCCTTTCTAGAACTGTGAGACGTTGACAGAAAGTCAGTTAACTCTAGCCAGTGGCAGCTGCATGGGTTTTGCATAATTAATTATTTATACGGAGCCAGACATAGTAATTACCATCCAGATGAATATGATATTCTAATCAGGCAGGCTTTAATTTTAATTGCCCTCCAGCATCTAACTGTCAGTGCTGGCCTGGCTTGATAAAGTGGAGAGTCTCTAAACACCATTAGACATCTGCTCTGAGAGCATTGCCTCCACTACCCACCAGCCCCACCATCCGCCATAAAAATCAATACAGGACCAGGGTGTGTGCGTGCGTGTGATCTCGCTCATTTTTCTATGGAAAGCCATTTTTCGTCAATGACAAAACCAGAGCAGGGCTTCAAGCTATGGAGCCCCCTCCCTGATGATTGATGAGGCCTCTAGGATTTTGTGTTTCTTTTCTTTTTCTTTTCTTTTTTTATGATTTTGGAGACTCATCTCAATATATTGTGTCGAGGAGCTTAACATGCTTCTTTTCTGCCTTTTTCTAAGCAAACGGTTTTCTGACAGGTGCACTGCAGAGACGGAGAGAGTGATTTACAATATTTGTTTGCAGGCAAATCATCCCTTGTAGGCGCCAGGACTATAGACAATAAAATTCAGATTTAGTGCCATAGCATGACTATTAAAATGAGTGTTTATTATTCTTTATGATGAAACCAAAGTTAAGATTATTTTCTTTATGGTAGCCGCCTGTTTGTGAGATTTGCTGAATGTCTAACAGTTAGATGATGATTTACATTTGTGGCCCACCAATTTCTCAGATTTGGGAATTTCACAAATCCCAGCTCTCTGAGACCCCTTGACAGATCTCAGTACAGCAGGCACCATAATCCCAACAGCTGTTGCCATGGCAAGGTTTTTGTCTGTACACTTTCCAACCACAATTCCAATAGAAAAATATTATCACACATTTCACACACAGGTCTTACAGTTAAAGCCTGGGCCAGCTGTGGGGATTGAGTTGCATACTCTAATTGTAGATGTTTAGTGTATGTGATGGGATATGACTTTAATATGATTATATGTTACTATTAAAGGGAATCTTTAGCAGTATATCAGTGATGAACAGCACACTCTGAACCTTGTGGCGTAAATATATTTTTGTGTCTTTCTTTTTTTATTTTTTATTATACATCTCCAGTAATCAGTAATAGGCAGACACATATGTACACTATAGATGTATATGGACAGCTGATTGGAGAAACAGCGCTAGTTTGAGATATGATTTTCTTATACGCTGCACACTAAGCTGCTCCGCGCGTGCCTTGTGTCGAGTTAAGCCTGCACCTGCAGTGTTACACAGAGATGAACTGTGTGGAAATGAAAACACTTAAACTTCTTTGACACAATCTGGAAAAGGGCGAGGAAACATATGGAATCCACAGTTATTATGGCTCGGCACCTCAAGTGAGAAGATGGATGGCTTCACAGATGGGCCTGACAGACTGATAAACCCAGTGGCCTCAGCCCGTTTGGTACATTTCCCAGAGCACTAAATGAAAATGAGAGATGTTAACTTATATTACGTGCGATGACTTATTTTATCCCCTTTTGTATCTTATTTTTAGTTCAACTTTTCCAGCCAAAGTGCTGGTTGTTTTGCAGCTTACTGGAAAGAGAAAATGGAACGGTAATTGACAGCACTTGCGAGAATATTTGAGTCCTTCAAAAACCCTTGGTTCCCACCTAAGCCTCCCATTGTTTCTCATCATCATTGTGCATTCACAGAGTGGAGCAACATTCCTCTATGCAGCTTGGCTCAAGGTTTTTTGATCTCCACACATTGCGACTGAGGTGAGGGGAAGTAAGGTCCTCAGATGTCTATGGCTCCTCATGCCCAAAGTTTGAATTTCATTAAAGAGCCTCTCTGCTCCCTCGGCTACCGGGAACAAAGCCTGAGCCGGACTCAATGGTAATCCTGCCTGCGAGGCGCTGATGTCAAAGGTCACTCGTCGCCAGCAGATGAATCCTGTGGTTGGGGTGGCAGAGGCTATGATGGAGAGGAGAAGAAGACAGAGGAGCTCTTTTTCTCAGGTTATCCAGGGAGAATCTAATGAGGAGGATTGGAGGAGAGAGGAGCCACACTGCTGCTTGGGTGGAGGCAAGAGGCGAGCTGCGGGAAAACTTCAATACAGAAAGCAACTGAGAGGAAGATGAGTTGAGAGGGAGAAAACTCTAATGCGTAACATGAAAAAAAAAAAAAAAACGAGTGAGAGTGAGACATAAGGCACAATCAGAGGTTGCATTCTGTGGTGTTGCGTGAGAGCCACTTAGTGCCTGAGGACAAGCCCACGGCTAATAAAGCTGAAAGTTTGTAGACGCTCTGACCTTGCTTTGGAAGAAAAGCCCTAATAAGGACACAGTCTAAAGAGAGAAAAAAACTTTGCTGTTTCTCTCCAGAGCAAACACTCCCTCCACCCCTATTTCATACACTCTCCTTTCATTATAGCACAGAGACGAAGAAGAACCTATAGGCACCCTAATGAAGGGGACTGTTGGATCGGATACATTAAAAGGAGGGATTAGACAGTGTCTGACATGGAAACTGACTTTGAACATGTTCGCAGTGCATGATTAGTGATAGACTGTGAAATTTCTAACTCAATTATAAGAGGCTTTCATAGTAATAGGATTTTAGAATGTGAGAGCATCAGTAATTTTAGTTTTGTCTGTCAAACACTGCTTTGGAGCATGTTACACTTAGTCGTATGGCAAAAGGAAAAATTTAAACGTGTAATGTTTTAAGTGGTTTCATGACTTTTACTCCGACTTTACACACTGATATCGCCCTTTAAATAGTGAAAGCACTACAGACGACTCTCAGATCCACAAAGGTTTGAGAGTTTTGGTTTGGTGTGAGTGGTTTCACAAAGTAGATCAGATGTAGACCTAGCATGTTTGGATTAACTGCTATTTCTTGCCCTCTCCTTTGCTTTGATTTCGCATGAAAGTGTTTGGCAAATATATAAGCAGTGACTACAAGGGTGTTTGTGCCATTTCTTCTTGGGAGTTCACTCCAATTGAAGTGAATAATTATCTCTATACATTAACTGAAACTTAATATACCTTATTTATGGAGACATAAGAAAATACCATCAAAGGGATTGCAGCCACATGTTGGAGTCCTGATTATACCAAGGGAGGAAATGAACATGTAGTCCAACGATTGAGGGGTTATCCATTCATTAAGACCTGGACTGGCCTAATTCCAATCAACTTACTTTTTAAGCAAAAGCACATTTTTGTTGAGTCTTTCAATGAAAAATGTTACATTTATGGCCTCCAAGGGCCGAACGGGGAGAACTTGTTCGGACCCGTGTTCTGGGCAACAACAATAAACCAGTGTCTAATTGTTTTTGGTTTTCTTTGAGTGCCGTGACCCATTTATTTGAACACATGCTCACCTTCACACAAGTAAAACATTGTACATCCATAAATCATCTCAAGTAAGTTTCCATTCCACAGTTCAGTGGCCGTCAAAGGTACGTTTCCATTCATCAATTCCAGTTTCAACACGCTACAAACGCTTCATGCTGCCACACTTAACAGTCAAAGAACTGTTTGCTTCCCCTGTGACCACACCTTTTCCTGCTCTAGTGCACCACCCAGTGTACAATTACAAAACTGAATCTATTTAAATGTAGTCACCATTCTTTAAACGTGAATCAAAACAAATACAGAGCATGTTGTTGTGGCTCCAACATTTTATATTGTGATATCTACTGGAAATGACATACAGTATAGCCGACAGCAAGTAGCCTAGCTTGTTATTCGTGATGGTCATTTAGTAGAAACTTTCTACTCCCTGGTGATTTACCTTCAGTTAAATAAAGAGGTATTGTGTAGATAATTCCTCATTTCAACCTTAAGCCCAGCTCAGACCAAAGATTGGCGACAAGACGAGTTGAAACAGGCAGTTACTCGCAGTGCTCCGTTCTGCAGCACTCGAAAAACCTGGTGGTTCACACCAATGCAACGTGATGAGATGAATGAGGAACTTTTTTCTGCAACGTTCTAACACAGTTTTGTCTCATCGTGAATCTTTGGGGCCAATTCCAATTCCTATCTTAACCCTCAATCTTAACCCTCAAGCTCAACCCTCAATCTTAGTAGCCCTCAAAACCAAGTGTTAAGGGCTATTTTGTGACTTAGAAATGGGACACCCCTCAAAGGCAAATACGTCTTAAGACTGTGGGGGGCCAAAACTCTGTCCAGTCTGTCAGTTCAAAGAATAAGAAATATACATCATCAGTAGTCATCAATAAAAAGATGCAATGATTTTTTTTCCCCAACACTTTATTTCAATTCTTGTACAAAACAAGCAGTGACAGACATGAACAGAACAAATATGCCAGGGTTAAGAGAAAAGAAAGAGAAATAAGATAAACAAATAAATAAATAAAAAGTTCAGCAGCTCAAACCATTAAATTGTTTACATATTTTCAGAGTCTTTATAGCTTTGGAGTTTGTGGAGTGCTGAATGGTTTCTAAGTATTGCTGCATTTCATTCATAAAAATTTTGAACAGGGATTTTCTATTATAAAGTTTACTCTTATGAATATAGAATTTCGCTATAGATAATAAATAGATTAATGAAATAGAATTGTTTTTGTTTAGAAATGCTGACATCATAAAATCCAAACAGCACATCTTTGTACAGTAGTGAAAATAAAACATAATGTTACAATTAATATACTCGACAAAATCTTTCCAAAAAGTGACAGTATAGGGGCAGCAAAACAAATGTGCAGTTACCAAACAATAATCTGCTGCCGTCTGCAGCTGTGTTGATTTCATATTGTAACAGAATGCTTGATCACTCGGGGAACAGTTGTCGTTGTGCCCGAGAATTATGTTATGAATATGAACTGTTCACAAGTTACAAATTACTCACTCCCATAGTTTTTTTGGAGCCTGCTTGCTTTTTGTAAACTTGTCTTCATTGGTGCCCTGAAATGAATCAGGGCTCGTGTTTTGTCTGGTGGCCCTGAAATGGAACAGAGATAACAACATTACTTTCTTTTATTTTTTTGGCTACCTGTCAGATATTCGTTAAGTTATTAGTTTAGTTTCATGCAGTATTGCAAGTATTATCACAATGAATACTGTAGTCAACATCCAGCAGAACTAGTGAGGCTGTTTATACGGTCACACAAGTGTTATCTGGTGACTTTCATCCACGTTAACGTTTCACTCTTTGGGTTATAAATTGATATTCAACCAAATAATCTGTACCACAACAACCGACTGAACTTATTCAGCAGAAAGTCACCAGATAACACGATCACTATCGTTAACCTGCAGTTGTACCGTTACCAGCTGCAGACTCTACGGCTACAGGAGATGACACCGTCCGGTCATCTTACAAAAATGTCAATGCAAACATTTCACGTATATTAAAACAACTTAACAACTACATTATCACTGAGAAAAATGACTTTTTGCAACTGAATGACAGCATACTCAGTTATCAGAGAACCGGGGTTACGTGCAGGGGCAAGCGCCCGCGCCGGCTTCGTTAGCTAGCCAAAAGATATGTGTGTTACACTACATAGAGGTCTATAGTCCATAAAATGACGTTAAACTAAGATAATGCAATGGTTATCATAATTTTAAAACAACTATTAACAAGGACAATACTCACATTGATAACTCCGCTTCATTAGGCTTGTCGCCGCCATCTTGCATTGACTGAATTGTCTGTACTCGGCCGGGCTCGGCTGGGCTCGGCGGATGATGCGCAAAGGATTCTGGGATAGCACTCACTACCAAGGGTGGTCCTGGAAAATCTTAAAAGTGAGGGACATACAGCCCTCAAACTTGCCCCTCAGCTTAACGTTCTGAGAATCGGGACAGCACTAGCACTTCGCGGGAGTGCGCATTTTTGAGATTGAGGGTTAAGATTGAGGGTTAAGACAGGAATTGGAATTCACCCTTGGTCTGAACAGGGCTTTACAAATCAGCCGTGCCTCAGCCACTGCAACATTTTCAAAGCAAGTCACAGGTATAAATAGAAACAGGACGTCAGGTAAAAGTTCAGCTCAAAACCATGCACCGCATCCCTCACAGCCACCTCTTTCATTGACTTCTAAATCCAAAAATGTTGTTGGTGCAGTTTTAGTTTTCTCGACAGACATAAGGCCCATTTATGTTCAACATTAAATACTGATCCGGATCCAGATACGGACAGAGCCTTCTGTCCGTGCTCTGCGTTCATTTCGTCCGTATTTCTGCACGTTTCCATAAAGCTTACGGATACTCCAAACGGAGCTGTACCACCGGGAACCGTGGGGGCATTGTTACTGTCACTACCTGATACGTAGCTCTAGTGCTGTTAGGGTCCTAAGGACAGAGAGATGTCATATGCTGTAAAGCCCTGTGAGGCAAATTATGATTTGTGACATTGGGCTTTATAAATAAAATTGATTGATTGATTGATTGATAGTGAGACACGAAGAAGAAATAACAGTTCAATTTCTCTCATCGGCAGTACTAGAGAAAAGAATTCTCCGTCCTCCAGTCGCGATGTATTTAACGGCCTCACCGACCACCGCCTCCTACAACGCTGCCTCTGTTTTTGTCTTTTATGCAAGAGGTACATTATCAATATCTCCTCCACAGTCGCCATGTTTGTTTTTGAGTTTGTTGTTGACATAAACTTTTGACTCTGGGCTGCCCCCTGGTGGATATGTTCATGCTAACGTAAAGGACGGATGGAAGTATGTGGGCATTGATGGTAACATCGTTTGAAACGGACGTATACATTTTTGTACGTAAAGGGAGCATAAATGAGCCTTAACTCGACATGTCTCCTTTCGTCACCCCAAAAAAACTACTGACATTGAATCTCCCTCACGGCTTGTCAGACACTAGTGGCTCCATTAGTCTGTTTGTTGACAAAATATTATATTAATCGTGTTGTCATATCTCATATTACTTATGTAATATATGTTAGACTTGGCGCTCTGACACTGTCAGCACAGGTTGATGATGCAGACTAATTTTTAATTTGTCTGATTGTGTCATAATGACAAATGCTGGTTGGGCCAGTTAGCATAAAATCAGCTCGCACACTGGACCAGACCTTGTAAACCAGAAATCCAACACTATAATGCTTAGCCATATTTGTTTGATCTTATATTTGTGATGTGACCTCTCCTCATTACACTTGATCCTATTCAGTCATCTGTGGAAGAAAAAAGCTTTTCTCCATGCTGTATTGGATGCTCACAACAGAAGGTGGATGATAAGGTAAGAGGTGCTTGCATCTGAGCCGCCGACCCAGAGCTGTGCACTAAGAAACTTTGACAAGTAGTAATTGTGAGTCCTCCCGGTGTGTGTGTGTTTTTCTTCTCAGGCTCAGTCAGTCAGAGCACTTTGTGGACCCCTGGAGATTAAAAGAACTTCCACCATGCCCTAATACTGTAGATAATTTGTGCCATGATGTTTTTATAACGAGGCAAGGGATTAGGGTTTCGTTCAAGCTTTCCTTCATGAATTCAAGATTAACAACAGAGTCTGTCTGCACATCCAATTTGAAGGAGGAGAGATTTTCAACCTGCTAGATACGTCTGAGGATAACTCCAATATTGAAGTGTTGTCAGAGGGACAGAGAGGGAGAGAGGAAGTATCAGTCAAGCCAGTGACCACTAGGCTGTTCATGCAAGTGAATCCAGTTGTATAACCATTACATGCGTGTCAGAGTTTGTTTCTCCAAGACCTTTAACACAGCCTACTGAACATGCCAGAGCAAATCCCTGTGAATTGGCCCAGCGCTCCAACATTAATCTGAGGCAGGGGTGACCATCCACAGTCTAAATTGAGCCCTCAGAGACCATTCACCCAGAGAGAAAGCGTTGTTAGAGAGCTGGAGGGACCAGGAAGGTACAGCGTGCCCCCAGTCCAACAGCTCGTGCTGCTGGAGATGAGATAAGGGCTATCAGCTGCCTGGCTCCACTGAGGGGAAGTGCTGCATTTTGATGCTAAGGGCAGCAGCAGCAGCCGCCGCCGACAGGCACAGAGACCTAAATACGAGCTCAGGCAGGCATCAAAGGCCATTGTGGAGCCAATATAAGTGGAATGCCAATAGAAAGATGCATGGCACTGATGCAGTCATCTGTGCCAAAAAAATACCCATTGTCTCAGTCCCTGTTGTAGAGATAGTTTATCACTGTAGTTACTTGTGTTGGATTCACAGCAAGTGGATTCTTCAGCTGTGTTGTGCATTGTGTTAAGCTTTGCTCTCTTTTGTTCCGATTCACCTAACAAGTTCTAAATCAGCGGGAATACTAACATTAGCATTTGATTGACTGTACCTCCTAGTTAAAAACATAACTAATTTCTCTCCAGTAGTTAACATTATTGTTTCGACCTCAGTAACTTTCTTTATTTGCCGCTGTTGCTTTCAGGGGAACCAGTGATTGCTAATCATTTTCATTTGCATATGAAGATAAGTCTAATATGGTTGCCGGCTAATCCCCTCCCTCTAAGTGCTGGATAACAGACCATTTTTAGCTTTTAATCCATTAATGAAATTTGTTTGCTCATTGACTTGAATCATCGCCATAATTATAGGGATGAATTTATCATTTCGAGCTATTTGAAATGATGGGTATTGTACGTGGCATTTGCATATATGAATTAATGACAGTGATGTGTCATTAATTGATATGATTTTTCATAGTCATTACGGTGCAAACTGCATGCTTAGGGGTGCCTTAATGAGACGCGAAGAGTTAAGGTGAAAATCCCAACTATATTAAAGTCACCCAGTATTTGCAGGCAAGTTTTTAGAACTTTTGCACACATGCAATGTAGAATATTGTGGATTGTGAGCGTTTGAAGAACCTATGCATATACTGTACTTTCAGTGATTTGCATGTAATGTAAAAGGGAGCGCTATCTCATAATTTATGTATATGGTGACCCATTACTCCAACATGAATGCATCTCACGGAGGAGAGGCGAAGGTACATGAGTCTAACCATTCAAAATTACAGTGCCGAGACCTTCATCTGACAGTCTTAAATGCATGCAATTTTACTGGTCAGCACTTTGAAATCATTAACCATTGTTTAGTGTCTAATGCACATATTAATTATGCATTCTGGTTAAAATGTACGTACCTTGCTGTAGCCCTTTAATGGCCACTGGGTTTAATGTTCTCCTAGAACATATTTTTAGCCGCTATCATTGATTGCTCACAGCTCCTCCACTACGCCGACAATTTGCCGCTGCAACATTTTTGGAAGCTCTCGTGTTTGTACGTTGCAGCGCACCGTCCCCTGTGTCTTGATTTAGACAAAGAAAATACTCGCCCTGTGATTCACAAAGATCTTTTGGCTCATGTTGTCAGCAGTGGATGCTGGAGGTTTGTGAAGACGGCTGCCCAGTAGCCGTGGATCACAAACACAGAAGTAGTCATTGCACACACAAACCACTGTCAGTTCTTATCACTCCCAAAGACCCCGAGGGCCGGGGTGTGCATGTGAGTGAGGTGCGCTTACTTTGTGTTCCTCAGTCCTGATAGCCACCCTTGAGGCACCTTTCATCCGGAGATGTGCTCTCTGCTATTTTCAGCCCCTCTATATGTGAGCGCTGGAACCATCAAGAAGCACGAGATTGGAAAACCTGAGAGTGGCATCAAATAAATCTAAGGTTCCACAAGCATTTCCCCCCCACCTATTACAGAGCTCCAACTGACCAGCCAACACAGCATCTAGTTAATAAATAGTTTCCACTGTGATGACTCCTGGGAAAGAGGCAGGGAAAACAAAACATCTCATCCTGTTCCACCGTCTGCATTTAGATTTTTATGTCAAAACCACAGGGAAAAGGGAAATACAATTTTTGCTGCATACCTGATGAGAGCAAAAATATGTAGCGCAATTTTCTCTTTTCTTTTTCGGTGTAAGAGCAGACTAAAGGCTATTATTTTCTCACAATAATCAGTTCAGTAGAACAGGACATGTTTACTAAAGCCACTATCTCTTTATGCAGTCACCAGTGCTATGATTTTGTTTCTTTCCTCCCATCATTCACCCACTGGGATGGTAATCCTGCTGAATGATTAACATTCTGAGCCCCTCTGTATGAGTTCAAAGCTATCAGGTGTTGCTAATGTGTTTCCAATTTCCTCCCATCCTCTTAGTGCAACCCGCTGAAAAACGGCATCAATATTACAGCAAGCGGTGCTTTTTCGCCACAATGCTGCCTGTAAGCGTACAAGACAGCTTTCACATCTGATTATGACCCCTCATAAGCAGCGACTGGAGCATCTCTCTAACTCCTGCCCCTAAACATCGCTTAGGGCTAAAGAGGCGTTCATATGGCCCCAATCTCTCCATGTCAGAGTGGCAGGAGGGTAATCGCTGGTGACAGAACTGCCCGTCTGAGTAGCTCTCTCGTCTTTGTGCGTGCGGATGCATTTTTGTGTGTGTTAGGCTATACCCTGCCTGTCTGAGCGGCCAGTGTGGCAGATGTGGGATGTTTCTCCATCTCCACAATAGGCCTCAGGTCTATTGCCTCTCCTCCACTCCTTTCTCCTCATCACGGCGTGACCCCCTGCCATTCACCTGGGAGTGTGTGGAGCGATGATGAGCTTCTTGTCCCAAGGCTGCCTGCGGGGATGTTGGGATACTGTGACGGTGTCACGCAACCCATCCAGGCTTCTGGGAGAATCAAGCCACTGACATGCAGACAAAGCAGTAGCCGGGCTCTTTGTTATATTCGGGTTTGTGTCTGTGCATTTGTGTGTGTGTTTGTAATCATGTCATATGTGAAACATGAATGACAGAGGTGGCCGGTGTCACAGGGGAGGCCCTCTCATTCTCATTCCACCCTTTCAAAATCCCACACAAACACACTGTTAGCGCCTGCACGGTCTCCAACACACTGGCGTACAGAAGCACCTTGAGGATAAGGGTGCTTATCCATTCCCTCTCCTCTATTTCATCCAATCTTGCCACTGCACATGCTGTTTTTGGATTCACACTGGAGCTCTCTTTTATTCAGGACAAAATCTGTCTGTGTCACTCTTTTGAATCTCTCTTTTGGATCTCACAGTGGCATTGCTTAATAACTGAACCCTGAACAAAGACGCCGTCTGCCTGTCTGGGGCTCTTGTACACTCTCTTTTCTCTCACTCGCACTGAGCATGAATCTATAACTGGAATATAATGTATAACCAGAGGCCTTTTTTCATAGACTTGCCATGAAAACATTGAAAGAAAGTGCTTCAAAAACAAATATCTGTAGTTAGTTTTCCCTGGAAAAAGAAAAAAAATCATCCATTAGAATCATATTTGGGCTGAAATCAAACTATCTCAATTTCTTTACAGCCATGAAACTATCGGCAGCGCGTCTGTTAGTGCTGGTGATACTGTAACTAAAAGGATACAGTTGCTGCCTTCAGAATTCCACCTCATCTGCATAACAATAGCAGGATACAATGAGCAAATTTATGACCATGTCTGACAGTTTTTAACCATGAATTCAGTACTACACACAGGGAGAGAAAGGGGGTTAGTGAAAACAGAAAGAGGAAAAAAAAAAAACAGATGGACAGAAACAGAGAGGGATGGAGTGTGTCTGCGCAGGGGGGGAGGGGAACGTAGGATGCGCTTCATTATTTTTGCTGCTTAGTTTATTCTTAGCTTGTATGACAACTGCCAGGTTTACATAAAATCCAAATTTCAAACACTAAGCTACCACATAGCCTTGGGCAAACACGCTAAAATCCCTGCCTTATACTGTCTACCTCATAAATAGTTAACACTCAAAACACTGAGACAGCCCTACAAACTTTCTCCCAATATTCATATGCTGCTTGTCATACTCCTGTCACACTCTTTAGACAGACAAATGTAATATTAATCCTCCCACTACCCCTCCTCTGCTATCCCCCTAACACCCTCCTCTCACCGCTGCCATGACTCCTATATTTGCCTCCTTGGCCCTGGTCCAACTGAGCTGTCAGACCGGGGCCTCGTCTCTGCCCCGTCCGTTGACGCAGAGCCGGTGCGAAGCATTTGTGCGTGGCATCTGCCAAACGGCGATGGCCTGTCAGGCTCCTCTCTCTGTCTGTCAGTGAGTAATTGGCACAGATACAGTATGAGCAGACACATGCAGGTGGTACCTTCTCTCCCCACCTCAGGACCCCCAAGGGGCCCGTTTAAGCAGTGGTCCTGTGGCGGCAGCCTGCTTGTGTATATATTATGGGCAATATCCTGCACTCCTTCACAAACTTTAAGTGCCAGAATAAAACATAATTGGCCGTCTGGAGTTGAGGCGTAATGGTATGCATTCATTTCAAGGATTGAGAAAGTTTTCCTCCTGCATGGAAAATGATGGCGGGATATTTTGTGTTTGTTTATTTAACAGATGGCATTTGTTCTCTGGTCTTACGAACCCTGCACCTCCTGCAGGATGCCAGACTTAAAATTCAGCAGCATATGTGGTACAGCAGGGGTGTTAGTCACGGTGCGATAGCCAAATCCCAAACAGGTTGTAAATGCAGGTCTGCCTTTCTAGTCCCTCTGTCTACATCCCCATTGCCCTGCTAAAACCTGAGTTCCCAGTGTTCACAGATTTGCTAGAGGCTGCTCTGAGGGCTGCATACCTGCCAAACATGAGGCAGAGTTAGTCACTGTAACACGGGGATTGTCAAATAAACTGTCCAAGAGTGTTAGACACCGCTCGGGTTAAAGCTCTTCCTTGGCTCTTGACTGGTCACCGTGTTCAAACTCGGTATCACCCGAGCAGCTCTTTATTTATTAAAGAAGTATGCATGACCTGTATACACAAAGCATGAAATTGGTAGCTGCTGGATTGGATATTTTTCCTACCATTACATATGTGTATGTATATAAATGACATATATTTCTATGACTTTATCCAGTGTGCAATGACTAAAACATCTGAGAAGTTTGTCCCCCAACTTTAACTGTAATTTACAAATTGATATTGAACATATTGTATGTATTGAGTGTACCCAGTCGTTGCTTCACAAAGTCAGTCTTCAATATCTGCACAATGCCATTACAGTATGGTTAAAGGAACAGTTCACTTCGCGTTAATTGCGTTATTCATGATTGCTTTGGTGTGAGTTGCCCAGTGTTGGAGATATTGGCCGTAGAGATGTCTGCTTTCTCTTGAATATAATGGAACTAGATGGCACTCGGCTTGCTGTAATCAAAGGGCCAAAAATTCACATGCCTATATTATTGAAGGTTCATTAGTGCGGATTTGTATTTCTCTGTAATGTTGCACAGTGTTAACAATGTTACTGATACTATTCTTTCTCAGACCTTGAATTCAAACCATCGTGTTGCCCCGCCCAAAATATATATTTCATAATTAAATTAATATCATAAACATGCGGGAAAATTCTTAGTCAGGGGCAGCCCTAGAAAATCTTAATGGCAGTGTCCTTTTTCAGAAATTATGACCAAGCTAAATTAATCCACAGACTTTGTTAACAGTTTCATGTAGGAACTATTTTCTTTCGACTGAACTACACCCACAAACCGCATGACCACACAAAAGGGAGCTTGCATCTACTACTAGCTCACCTAGGATCACTGAGCTAGCTAACATTACAGCTCAGCCGAGGAGGACGCCATTAATATTTACATCTTACGCTGTCACAAGCATAAGCCCTTGTCCATAAGAAGATGCACGCTTCCTTCTGCACGGTGGTATGGTAGACGAGTGTAGTTCGGTAAAAAGGAAGTAATTCCTACACGAAACTGCCCACAATAAGGTCTGTGGATTATCTTGCATTGCTGGGTAATGATTTCTGAATAGAGGCATTGTTTTGGAGTTTTTCAACAACTGAGCACCACGAGCCAAATGCCAACCAGTTCCATTATATTCAGACAGACCTCTCTGCTACCGATATCTCCAACAACTGGCAACTCACACCAAAACAATCTACATTGATAAATAGTGCTACAGGTAAGATGATAAATTTGTGTTTTTGATTTGGAAGTGAACTGTCTCTTTAAGGTTCCAAAAAGATTGTGACTCTGGCAAAACTATGACGAAGGTATGTTAAGAGTCAAATGAACCGCGTGATTATGTTTATGGAATAATTGTCGTAAAGCTTGGTCAACATTAATAGCAGGTCTGTGACAGGAGACAAACCTAACCTCCAGTAAGGTACTTTTCACTACATAAAGGGCACGCTGGCTTGCACTGAATGTTGGCGCTGGATGTAAATCATGAGGTGTAGAATAGTCTAACATGAACGTAATTCCTGAGGAGTCACAGTGGGAACCACAGTAAGAACAGCTGCACCAAGCAGAGGGACAGGTGCAGCCAAAAGTTACAGTGGTGTGGGTTCCAGGTGCCAAAAATAATGAATGCAAGTTGCCAAGGCGCTACACTAACCTGCAATACATTTTACTGTAATTGACACCTGAGTGCGTCTGTAACATATACTATTTGTATATAGATGATTTTGCCAAGTAGAACATGCTCCTTGATCAACATCCCATATTGCGTTCCTGGACCAACATTGCAATCGACCAATCACAGCCCTCTCACATCATCAGTGTGCTGCTCCTGGGCTTCTCTCAAAAGTTCTTTGTGCTTCTTCAGAGCTACGCTCGTTTTCTAAACTGACATTAGTACAACTGAACAAATGAAAGCAAAAGGAACTGAACAAATCAAAGCAAATGGGACTTTGCAAGAATCACAGGAGCAGTCGAGCCAGTCCGTCGTGGTGAAGAGGGAGCTGAGCCGGAAGGGGAAGCTTTCGATTTGCTGGTCCATCTACGTCCTAACCCTCACCTATGGTCATGAGCTCTGGGTAGTGACCGAAAAAATTAGATTGCGGATAAAAGCGGCTAAAATGAGTTTCCTCCATGGGGTGGCTGGGTTCAGCCTCAGAGATAGGGTAAGGACCTCGGAAATCTGGAGGGAGCTCGGAGTAGAGCCGCTGCTCCTCTGCATCAAAAGGGGTCAGTTCATGTGGTTCGGGCACCTGATCAGGATGCCTCCTGGGCGCTTTCCTTAGAGGTGTTTCGGGCACGTCCCACTGGTATGAGGCCCTGGGGCAGACCCAGTACGTGCTGGAGGGGTTGTATATCTCATCTGGCCTGGGAACACCTTAGGGTCCCCCAGGAGGAGCTTGAAACTGTTGCTCGGGAGAGGGATGTCTGGGGCGCTTTGCCTGGTGACCTGGCCCCAGATAGGCAGATGAAAATGGATGGATGGATGGACAGGAGCAGCAGACTGATGATGTCAGAGGGATGTGGGATGTTGATCCAGGAGCATGTCCTACTTGGGAAAATCAGGTCGTGTGTTTCCATAGGTCCATATCTTCATAATATATACTTTGCTGTTTTTACGGTGTTAATCACATTAGCCATATGTGCTGGGCTATTTTTATCCCAAAGGCAAGGTGGTCAATAAACAAACAAAAAACAAACAAACAAAACAATTTGGCTGTACTTAAAATTAGAGAAGGAAATGTAGACAATCCTGACCTTACACCTCAGGCTAGTATCTGACATTTTACATGCTTGGCCAAGAACCAATACTCTGAAAAATGATCCACAAGTGCTCTTAGGTTTTATAATATTTTAAAATACCCATGAAAATTCTAAAAAGTTCACAGATGTTGAGTCAGAATGAGCTGGAAGCATTGATTTTGGACATAACCACTGTATGACAGTTCCTTCTAGCTCACCAGCTCAACTCCTAACAAGCAGCTGAAAGTCTATTGATTTGCCTCAACTTTACCCTGTTACATCCATAAACATGTTCCAGTGTTGACCATTTGAGATTCACGATATGCAACCCGTGTTCAAATTGCTGTGTTTTTATGGATTACTGTACGTGCGGACCAACTCCTGGGCAAGTGAAGAGAAACGTTAATACTGCTCATCCCCTGTGCTGTGTGTGAAGAGTAAATCTCTCATTAGTATGTAAACAGGACTGTAGTGGGTCAAAACAACAAGACCCAATGGACTTCCACTCAGAATAATATGGCCTCGAGTCTCTCCACTGACAGACATTCAGAGCCCAGGAGCTGTGAGAGCCAGACCACCAGCCTCCCTGCTGACTCCAGCCGGCAATCAACGGCATTGTGAGGCCACTGAGAGGTCAATACATGATCCAGACACTTATCAACCGCCTCCCAGTAGCCTCCAGACCGTTAACATCTCCTTAAGTAAATTGCGTGTGCAAGTCACAAAGTGTTCTTCCACCCTGACACTTCAGTGACCTCAGTAGGCATCACTGATTTTCCCTCTTCTCCCCATCCTCAAAATCCCTCGCTTTCTTTCTCTTCCTGCCTCCTTCCTCACCATCATAAGTTGGCTGATCGTACTTGCTATTCATTTCATCATGGTGTGTTTTGTTTCCATCTCATTTTCTTGGGAAAAAAAATGCATCCGGAAATTCCAGCCCTATCCCGGATCCTCCTTTCAGTCTCTCCCCTTCCCTTTTCTTGACCCGTTTCTCTATTTTCATCTCTTCCTAATATAGATGACTGTTTCTCATCTTCTATCTATTCTCTGTAAAGTGAGCAGGGAAGGTGAGGCTGGCTGTGGTTCCCTTTAGTCGCCGTATTTTTACATAACACTACAAATGTGCTCTGAGGGCAGAAAAATATGAATGCTTTCTGATGTGGAACACATCGGTGGACTGGTGGTAGTGGCGGTGCCGCCTCCCCCTCACCCCCTCCGATGTTATTTCCATCTTCTTCGACAAGGGAGATGGCTTTTGTACTGGCGTATGGTATAGTGCACCATAGTGGAACTAAAAGACTGAATCAAGTGGCCTGATCCAACTCTCCCTAGGGGTTCAACGCTACAGAGACGAGAGATTATAGACTCACAATTCCTGTCCTTCAGAGGACCCCACTGTGACATTCCACCATGGAAAAGCCATTCGCAAACACATTCCCACAATGCAAAACAGGGCGAGCACCATGAGATTTTTGTGATGGTGGAGAAAAGATACAGAAATCTATAAGGCATGCTCCGCACTAAAGCGCACCACATTGACTGTATATTGAAAATGTTGTATACATGAGAAGAATGGGAAAAGGAAGATAACATTCTTAAGGGAAGAAATCCCATCATCCACAGGAGTGCTCTCCAGTATGTGACTGTCTGGCATTCAAAATTGATGCCAGTCTGTTTTTATTCAGCTTTCTGTGGATCTGCAGGTGCTGTTGCCACGGCGGCTTTAAATATTTCATGCCCCTCCAACTTTTATGCGCCAGCCAATGATTCCAAGATATCGATTCATTTCACCAATCAAAACACCATGTCGTTGCCCTCACATGTCGAAGGCCCCAGCTCCTGATATGCTCCCCTCGTTTTTCTGCTTGATTAATCAATAAATGCCCCTGCAATTTTGCCCAAATTAGTTTCACACTCTTCCCATCGATTAAATAGGGAGGAAAAACATATTCCATTTTGATGCACATCAGAGGGAACTCAGACACCTCATCAGGTGGTATTGATCACAGCCAGCCGCCCTTACAGATCTGTGTGCCAATGACCTCCATCATTAGGCCCCACGGCTGCTGGCTTATGCACTCCAGACAAGTGCTGCTGTCATCAGCCCTCCCCAGCATCTCCCCCCCGACCGACCACCCCCCTTCATCATCTCACTGCCCTCCTCTCCCCCTTTCCTGTCCTCCCTCTCTCCTTTGCTTCATCATCTATGTCCATTCCTCTGCCCTTCCTCCCTCCCTCCCTCCCCTCCCCTCTTGTTTCCCTACGTTTCTGTTCCTTATTCATTCCCTCCTGTAATCAGATCATGGCGACCCCCTGCTGATGTTAATGGAGGTGAGAATCATCCCTGGGTGTCAGGATGCATCTCATCTCTCAGGTGCTTGCCTGCCAGTAATGAGGACGGGCACTGTCAAAACCCAGCTTCCTGCTGTGCCAGACACACATGAGGGCATAATGAGCAGTGCGTATAAATAAAGATAAAAGGAAAAAAAGAAAAAGAAGTTTAACTTTCTCCATGATCTACCACCTGTTATGCTATGAGCTCAGAGCCTTCTGCTTTATACCTCTTATACCTCATGATATGATTAAGTGCAAAGAGCAGTGTACATTTCCAGTGCAAATGTATGCACTCAAATGTCCAGTGGTATTTATTCATGAATGACAGCGTTCAGTAAGGCTCATCAAACATGTCAAGTGTTGTTCAAGAGAGACAACTCAGAAATCAAGATGCTTTCCATAACAGCTGGTGTAGTGCATACAGAAATACAGCAGTCACGTTTACAGTTAATGCATGTATTATTCTCAATTTATTCAGGGGCAATGCAGATTGACATCTATGTGATGTAAATGTACAAGATTTAACCAAATGGCCAATTTTCATTCGCTGTCCCTCGGGCAGGTTGATGCTAAATGTTTAAAAAATGAAGAAAGACAAGACAAAGGATAAACAAAGAGCACTTGGGTCCATACAGTGGGTTGGCTCACAGGAAATAGGCATCTTGCAAGGCACATAAATTAAAAGCATATCCCCCTGAGACCCTGCGTCCTCACATGAGGACATCACATTTTGGGTTTACAGGACCTTATTCTTAATTAGGGCTGCCACTAACGATTATTTTCATTGTCGACTAATCTGTCGATTATTTATGCGATTAGTCAACTAATCATTTCATTGAAAAATGTGTTAAAATTTTTAAAAATGTCGGTCTGTGTCACCCAAACCCCAAAATCACATCATCTAATGTCTTGTTTCGTACTCACGCCAAAGGGTTTTAGTTCACCGTCATGGGAGAGTGTGTAAAGCTGCCAATATTTGAACGTAAGAAACTGCAACAGGAGTATTTTGGGATACTTTTATAGTACTTTTCTATGAAAAATGACTCAAACCGATTTGTCGACTACTAAAATAGTCACCGATTATTTTAATAGTCAATTAGTCATCGATTAGTTGACTAATTGTGGCAGCCCTATTCTTAATTCTTCTTAACATAGACCTGTTGTCCTCATTCATGGACAGTTTTTTATGCCATCTAGTTGTAGTAAGACCACAATACGCTAATCCATGTAAAAACAAGATGGCAGCCATCTCTGCCAAGTCAGTCTGCAGCCGATCTCGACACAGAAGTGGACAAGGTCCAAAACCTGATCCCATTTTATGGTTGAAGTTTGTTTATGTATGATTAATTATGTTTGTAGTTTGATATGGCAACAAATTTGACCAACTCTAGCAACATTAACAAGCTAAGATACTGTTAGTTAGAAAGTCCTGGTTTGAAGACACTGAGGGCCGAATTCACAAAGAATGAACTGCGGCCGCTGATAGCACCTTGAATTGCACTTCACTTGCACCCGAAGTTTGCTCCGTCTTAACGTCCTTTTCACAAAGGATATTGCGCTAATGATATACCAGCGCAAACACGCCCACAAAGTACAGTTTGCCCCTGATTTGCCCCTGAGGCTCATTTGCATAGAAAGGGGCAATTTTTGCGCCAAATATATGCATATTACCTCATTTAAATACTTGCAAATAACACCGGAGCATCGAGACGCACTCTGCTTGGCAGCGCAGTTAGTGGAGCATTTCACCATCTGCACGAGCTTTGTGAATTAGACGGTATCTGTTTGCTCAATTTTTACCGGTTTAGCGGCCGCAAAAGCCATGCAATCCTTTTGTGAATTCGGCCCTGAGACTTCAATGTTGTCTCATTTGAGGACATTGGGACTTTGTTATCATTGACAATGTTTTGTTTGTTATATTTATCTTATAGCTTAATGGCAATACTTAAAGCTTCAGTCCACCGGATACATTTTGCTGCTGCAAATTAGATAAAACATATGTTGATTAAGTTTTCCTGTGCGGACATAATTTACACTTAAAAAAAGGTTAGAAATTGTAATATATTTTATTGTAACACTCAACACATAACATATTTAAAATCACAGTATCGTAATAATATTGTATTGTGGATCTTCTAGTGATTCCCACCCCAGTAGTTACTTAAGTAACATATGTCACTAGCATAGCATGCCACACATACTCGCACACTACATTGCTATTAAAATAAATCAATTGACTGCTGGTCTTACACAGGACACGAACAGCTGGCTCCTGTGTGAAAGTCCGCCATATGCAGACTATGCACTCTTTATGCCATAACAGCTGCCAGGAGTGTCAAAAACTGCTGCCGCCCAGTGAATCTCATTCCGCTGCTAATGGTACTTTTGCGTCAGTGTGGGACACTCAGGGCCACTAACCAAGGGTCCATTTTTTTGACGAGTTGGGAAGGAGCCTAAATTGCGACACCTTTCTTTACTTGTTTTGGAAAGGAAAGTTGTGAGTCACACATGAACACAAATGACCATATCATCAGCAGAGATGAATATCGGGTAGGTCTTTGATATATAACCTGAACAACCGTGGGGACCCAGAATTGACCCCTGTGGTACTCCAACCTTTTTTTAAACATCCAGATTATTAAGTGCTAATAACACACTCTGTGGCTTTAAACAAGCTGTTTAAATATTCAGCAGTTTCCTGATGCCAAAAGACATGTAGACAGATTTTAAACTGAGCTGAGCGTAAAACCAACTTGTTCTACTTCCCATTTCTTTGCAACTTTGGCCATGACAGGAAGAATGCTGATTACTCTGTAGCTATTATGATCTTTATCCCCTGATTGATGGATAAGAGTTTCACAGTGGAAAACCTCCTTGAGTAGTGGCCAGATAAATAACTTTGGTTAAGAGACAGATTAGTGATTCTTTATGGGTCTTCTGTATTTGTCTTTGGGTCTGTAGCTCTGTAGAAATGGACTCATTTTGGACTCATAAGAGAGAATGTGGGTAAATCGCTATTAACTGGTTCTATAACAAAAAATGGTGTCTGTTGAAGTTTTTTATTGTATCCACAAAATGATTATCAAAAGTGTCTGCTGCACTGAGGTCTCAAGCACAGTTTCCTTTTGAATTAAGTTTAAACTTTCCTTACAGATTTATTCTAACATTGTTTTCTAATAATGCTAATACAACTTTTGAAATGCACTTATCACATTGTTTCTGGGCAAGTTAAAGGTCTGCCCATATGTTGCAGTTTACATTTGAGATATCATTTAATAGCATGGTCTCTTTGTTTCATAGAGGCCATATATTTCCCTTCAGCCAAGGAACACAGTTCCGCCACTGAGAAATATTTTTCACTACCTCCTAAAGCTGTTCAGAGTACTAAGAATTATTTTTACACAGCCCTGAAAGAGACACTGTCTAGTTTATTCCATTTAGCACAGAGACTGAATTGAGAAGCTCACACTAGCACATTCTAACTTGATAAAAGCCTTCATTAGTTTAATAATTAAGCCCTATTTGTTGTAATTTTATAAGTGGGAATTATTTTATGATCAGACAACCCTGTAACAAAGCTTGTAATACTGCTGAAGATCAGATCAATTTGTATCAGTAGTATCTGACGTAACCCTTATGGGGCCTTAAATGAGTTGTGGCAAATTGAAACTTTTCTTTTTTCATTTTTCTCTGTTACATTTATAGACACAATTAATGTTAAAATCACTTAATAAGATGACCTCTTAGCCAAACCCTTGAGCAAATGATATTTTATCATGAAATGCATTATTATAATAGGTGGATGATAATACTATAATTATTCCAGGCATTTGTGGTGAAAGAAATTCAGTCACATATGAGATAAACAAAAAAAAGGTCCAAATTAAACAGTGTCTCACTTTGTTGCAGTTTGTCAAGATGTTATTTTAAGGGCCTCCCAGTTGTTCACATGACTTCTCCTTGTGGTTCCAAATAAACCTATAAAGTGCTGATTCAGATGACGTAATTTAGCCTGAGATATTGAGTGTAAATAATGGAGTGTCCATATAATGGTATACATATTCCATTACTAGCAAAACACTCACCCAATCAAGCCATAAGCAACCTGAGAGAAAGATTATTTCACCTTCAGTCAGAAGGAAGGTTTAAGTCAGAAAGGCACAAACTTCACATCTCATACTGTAGCAGGAGTTTGTAAGCAGGTCAGCAGATATATTCAATAAGCTAGGCAGCTTTGAAACACTTTCTATTGACAAATGGAGGCCAGTAGGTAACAAATGATCTCTTATTACAGTTACGGTTACATATTTCTGAAAACATTTTGGATAGGCAGTGGAGTAACATAATCCTGGTTCATATTTGATCAGCGTTTGATCTCAGTTTTTTCAGCCTCCATTTTTGCCATACAGGAAACAGTATTGGGCCCACTTCCCATTCACAAACTCTCTAATTACAGCCAAACACTACACTAAAGCATGTTTCTAAAAAAAATACTTAGGCAAAAAGGTAGCCACCTGTAGTATGAGTTCTGGTTATAAGTTATTACCTTAATTTTTCGGTTCTGTTTGATTGTGTGTGTTGGTTTGTTCGTCTGTTTGTAGGATTATGGAAAAACCCCATTTTTATGAAACTTGGTTTTCGGCTTCTTCCGTAAATATTCAGTCTGATAAACACAGAAAAGTTGATCATTTTAGTGCAGGGCTACCCAGAGCTTTATATCTGTCCCACGAATGATAGGTTTCCACATAAACAGTGTCTGGAAGAAGATCAACTCCGCACTCATGTTGCTTGGCAACCTCAGTAGAACCCAGCGCCCCACCTTGCGTTTTTAGGCAGTTTAAGATGCGGCATGTGTACGGCCTCTAATTTCCAGGGCTGGTACCTGCGGTTATTCCACAGGCTAGTTAATAACATGTCGGGCAAGAAATCCAAAGTGTGGGATCATTTTGAGAAGGTGAAGGACGAACCCAAGGTGATATGTAAACTCTGCAGGCAAACACTGGCGGACTACATTGACTACATCGTGGACTACAAACCTGAGGTATCATCTGAAACATGTAGGTAGCTACAGCTCGCTCAGTGTGTGACGTGCACTTGTAGATAAAATATAGGCCTATATTAATGAAGGTTCATTAGTACGGTTTTGTATTTCTCTGTAATGTAGCACAGCGTTAACAATGTTACTGACACTGTTCTTTCTCACACCTTCAACTCAAAACATTAATTAAAGTAAATTAATAATGTAAACATGCTGGCGACTAGTCGACTAATGGCCCTAAATGAAGACTACTGGTTGACACGGAAAATTCCTACATGGGGGCAGCCCTAGCAAATACACAAATCATTTTTCACTGTTGTTAACATTGTTAAATAGGGTATTTGTCCTTGGTGGAGGTCTGCACTCGCCCACTTCCCTTCTATTTCACTTTTGCAACAGAAGACAGCACTGACAATCCAGATGGGTCTTTATGATTCTGATATTCCTATAAGCAATTCTCATTTTTCAGTTGTGCTCAGTAATTACAAGTAAATGTGCCTTTCTATCTAAATAAATGTCTTTACCATGTGGGAAAGCATAGCCGGGAGCAGTGTTGGTCAATACAGACAGACAGATCAATATGTGAATGGTCCTTTCATTATTCAACTAATGCATGTTGGTTTTACATGCAAGAAGGAAAGCGAAGGAGCATATAAAAATAGTACAGCCCATAACACCAGTTGTGTGTTTGTGTTACTTTGCCCACTCTCATTATACATGTATGAGAAATTAACCACAAAAAGCAATAGTCCATGCATTTAAAATGTTGCATTAATAAGTTGGTAATACTCTGCAGATGGTGTTATTCCTTAACGTAAATCATATATAACAGATAATGGTGTATGTTTCACAGCTAGATCAAAAGCCTCCGCCAATATCGAAGTGCTGCTCCACTCAGTTGGTACATTTCTATTTTTTTTTCTTCTCATGGATTCTGACCTATTGCTGTAAATCATACTGGGCTTTGAGCTTGTTGATGTGTGAAAACTTTCAACAAAAAGCTTCTTGAGACCTCTTTAGTTTGCATTGCTACTACCTTTTGATGGGAACTACATAAATTATGCATGGGCTGAGCATTAGGGCTGAATTTAAACCCCAGTGTTATACACCAGCGCCTCAAGATATCTGAACACACAATCAATAATTCTCCATCAGCCGGGGAGGCTTCCGAGAGGCCCACACAGTCTTCTTTGAAGCCGCCTGACAAGTTAAACCCGGTCCAGTTTCTTTTCTACTAATGGCCACCCTCTTAAGAGAATATGACATTTGCTGCTGTAAAGCCTTATTTTTATGTTGCCCAAGTGAATGATACAAGGGGGTGCAGCAGGGACAGTTTTAGATTTTGGTGTTTGAAAGTGCGTGGTCGTGAAGAGAAAGAAAAGAAGGGAATCCTCTTTGAAAACAGCATCAGCTCAAAAATATTGGAAACACAATCCATTTCAGTTCTGCACAGTGTGAAAAGGATGACAGCGAGAGTCCGTATAAATTCACTTTAAATCCTTGATTGTTTTCTCTTTTTCTCTGTCTTTTTCCCCCCTTTTTTTTGGAACCATGCCCTCTGGCGATATTCACCGAAAGGAGGTAGAGGTAGAGATTTAGAACATTTGCGCTAATGAAGCAAGCCTCCTCTCTTTAATTCCTCGAACAAGCTATCGATCAATTAGCAACACAGCTACGTCTGCATCCCTCTGTGTCTCATTTAGACCCCGCTTTGATTGATACACTGATTCTACCTACAACAAAAAAGTCATTCCCATGAGAAGTGAGCCAAAGACGTGCAACACTAGCCTAGAAACATGAAAAGGTTTTTCTTTTTCCTAGATTATTTTAGGCTCTCTCTCTCTATGTCAATCCGTCTGTCTGTCTCTGTTGCTTTCCTTCTAGACTTAAGGTAGTTGTCACATCTGGAGGGGAGGGTTACTCATGTGGTGCAACTTGGAGGCAATCTACTCGTAGGTTGCGAGACGCAGAGCTAGGCGCTGGAAGATTCCTTTCTCTTTTTACCATGTCCAACTTGAAACTGCATGCGTGGATGTGAGAAAGAGGGAGGGCAGACATGAGCGTGTGTCTGTGAGGAAACTACAGATAAGTATTTCTTCTCAGTTGAAACACAAAGGACTTTAAAGGAAGAAATGTTCCACACACAGTACCGAGAAGTACCTCAGATATGTTGGACAAAAATCAATAAATTAATCCAAAAGAACTCGAAGGCTACTGTGAGGGCCCAATAACAAAAACTACAGGTAATTGAAAGGAGACAATTTAGAGGATTTCTGGGATTGAAACACAGAGGCCTACTCAAGAATGAGTTAAGCTTGCTATCCATCACATGGGCATTTAACTCAAACCCCCTTTAAAGGAGCAGTGTGTAGGATTCAGTGGCATCTAGTGGTGAGGAGAGCAGATTGAAACCAGCTGAAACTTCTCCCATGTGCCATAAACTCCACGTTAGAATTCCTCCAATGTTCATTGTTTTAGAGGTTATCAGGTCTCTTCCTCTCCGAAACAAACAGCAGTTTCAGGTTACAATTTACCGTTTACATTTTTCCTTCAACAACACACATGGTGGGGTTAAGGCAACAAAAACGTGGTTGGGTTTAGGAAAAAAGAAGAACGGGGTTTGGCTTTATGATCTTACGGGTTGCAAACCCTACTCTGCCAGGTGAAAGTTGGTGTTTGTTGGGGCCATTCACCCACCCAACTCGGACTTTTGCCACCTTATCCTTCTTTCTTGTCCTGGCGCATTTCCCCCTGATGTCGCTGGCGACCGTTTAACTATAATGGTGACCGACTGAAGTTAAAGGGCAGCTTTTTTTAACGGTGTCTGATGGTAGATGTCACTGCTCAAGCGCCAGATTTTGACGACTTCGGAGTGAGACCAGGTTGGACATTCAGGAGCTTTCCCCGCATTTTCCGCTGAGATCCCTTCCTCCTGGTGATTTAAACCAATAAATCACTTCATAAAGTAGTTTCATGTTACGAATCAGTCCTTTTCCAATGCAAGCAACTGCTAATGCGTGCTCACCTTTTCTCTTCTAAATTAAAATCCAGACGTTCAGGAGGTTTTTACCGAGAACCACGTCATCAGAAGAGGTCGATTCCTCCTCTAAAATAAACAAACCTGGTGATTTACACAAGTAAAAACACTGAATAAAGCTGTTTCACGTAAAAAATAAAAAATAAAAATCAGTGTTTTTTGGATGCCACTCGTCGCGGAAGGGTTCCTAACTACAGTGGCCGATGCAGAAGCATGAATGGCCCCATCTAGAGCCAGTGTTTGGTTTGTCCGTTCTGGGCTACTTTAGACATGGTAGTGCAACATGTCGGACTCCATGGACAAGGACCCACTCCCTATATACTGTAGATATAAACGGCTCATTCTAAGGTGATAAAACAGAGATTCTTATCCTCAGACACTGGCACCTACGCCTATAGGCAAGTAAGGCAAATGCCCCTCCACTTTTCAAGGTGTGTAAACTGTGTTTGACTATAAGGTTCATATTTTCAGAGGAAAAAAAATACAAGACAACAGCTTTCATTAAGGCTCAGTCAGATACAGTCAGGGCTTCACATCTGTACACATGTTATTTTAAGAATCCTCACATCCTACTGACCACAAGTCTCTGTGTTGCTAAATACTTCAATAAACAAAACAAATCCAGTGTTAATATACAGTAGACTACGTATAGATTATGATGAATGTATTTAGTCTCTGATGACTAAACTTCGCGCTGGGGGCGGGTGTCCCACATTGTCCCTCACAAACCTACTCCCACATTTGGTTTATTGGGACCTAGACCTAGTCATCTACAACTGTTTTTCGCACATCCTTACTCAGGTCATATTTTGCCCCCCACTTTTACACAAAGTTAGGCGCCCATGTCCTCAGGTGTTGATACAATGGAGAAAACATACTCATTACATTATTATATTTCCAGTTCTGCCAATATAGTCTCCTAAAACCTACACGAGTGCTTTTTAAAGAGAAAAAAGTTTCTTTGATAGATTAGAAAGCAGGCCCTGCTTTCTGCAACCGTACATTGTGACGTTTACTTAATCAAATGAACAAATTGTCTCAACTTTGAGGCATTAATAATACACTTATCTTCAGGACGTCTCACAGGTCGACGTGTTGAACATTTCTCCAGATAATTTGTTTTGCTGTCGCTTCTGCAAAAAAAAAAAAGAAAAAAAAAAGACCCACCAAGGACAACGACACCAGAGTGGCCAGACAATGTCATACCTGCATGATGCAAGAATTTGACAGAACACTCCAGCAACATGACAAAGGTCCCTTTCGGACACCTTCAGCACCTCTGTCGCAACAGCAAAAGCATCAGGGACAGCTTGGCGGAGGAAGCAATTGGTGCTCCCTGGATTGGAACCACCACTCTGTCAGTTGCCGGGCAGAGTGTTTTTTACTCCTCAAACAGTGATCATACATGTGTGTGGGTAGAGTTATGTGTGTAAGACATAAGCAGGTTACTACTGGCAGACTTTAAGACTTTAAGTCTCTTCTATTCAGCGTGGCTCGATTTCTACTTTTGTCACAGTGTGAAAGGCCGACTTTACTCTCAAGTTGCGTCGATTTATATTCAAGCTGTTTATGTTGCATTGGATTTTGTTTTCCAAGAAGCTGAGGAGATTGTTTGGGTGATGTCTGTGTGCTAAGGTTGAAATTCATGCCTTGTCTTGTCCTGTTGTGTCCTCTCCTCTGGATTCACATTTCAGCTGTGCATCTAAACAGTATTGACCACAAGGGCACCCGCTGACAAACATACAATGAATTGCGGTCAAAAGGAATAGGTTGTGAGTCTGGGTTTTCCCTCTTAACAACCATCGCCACGGAGACCGTGAAGTGAAACAGTCAAGTAACTGTCAGCCGAGACAGTGGAGCGAGAAGGGAGGCAGAGAGGGAGAGAGAGAGAAAGAGGGAAAGAGGAGTATATAAACAGACTCCCTGTAACAAGTTTGTTTTTTCAAGGTGTCAGGTTCCATAGCCAAGTTTACGGTTATCTGTGAGGTCTATCCTGTTTGGTTTGGCATGCGCCCGGGCTGCAGCAATAAATTTCACTGAATGCTATGAACCGTTAATTAGGCTGGCAAATGGAGCTTGTAATTTGGCAGAAGCAAAACCCACAGCTCTTTGAATTGCAGATACACTGCTACAGAGGCTGAAAGAAACTGCAACTGCTCCGACGAGGCTCTGATTGAAGTTTCTGCGTGTGTGTGCGTGTGTGTGTGTGTGTGAGACTATCTGATGGTGTGACTGTGCGTATGTATGTGTTCACTTGTATAGAAGTGTGTGTGGATTTGGCCATGCATGTAGATATGTAGCGTAAGTGTGAATGTGTGAGTATTTTTTTTCTTTGGAGGATCTGAAAGCTTCCTGGCAGCTGCTAATCTTCCACCAAAAGCAAGACTGAGGCTTTCACTTGGCACACCCCTCTTTTCTCTGTCTGTCTCAAATTGGATGGAAGTGAAATGGGCTCTTTTATGGTGAGCGAGTCGCTCAAAATGGCTAGACAATCGAGCGTGGCGGAGCATTGAAACAACTTGGAGGAGCTGTGATTTACTTTCATCTACATAAAATCACAGGGCTATTTGATCACCAGGCGAACCTGCGTTGCAGTCTGAATGAAACCTGACCGACAGGAGAGAGGTTTCATCAGGCGTCGGGTAAGTGCTGTGGACTGTATAGAAAAAAATAAATAAAAGGAGAGTGAGGTGCAAAAGAAAGGAGGGTGAAAATAGATGCATGTAAGTACAGGCTTATACTCTGCCCATCACTATGGCCGTTGGACACATTCTGAATGCAATAGAGAGGTTAGCAAGGTGGGGCGTGCTGCTAGGAGCCCAGCCAAAGGAGGATGTAGAAGACACACACACACACACACAAACTCACACATACATGCAGACTTGGTGTGCCATGGGAATCCACAGCAGTACTACAGGATCAATTACTGGCTGGTTGCTGGAGGGGTCATGCTGCATCGAGTGTCCAGGGAGGCAGGCCGATCAATGCTCACTGCAGAGGGGTCCAACATACCAAACACACACACTATATACATGATGGAAGCAGGACTTGCAGCTCATGTACCTACATGCCACTTGTATGGTATTTCTTATTTTGTACCAAGCCCCCTGCACAGTGCAGATAACAAGAGTGACCACCCATACATGTAACAACACACAGCCTTGTGATGATCTGTGAGAAGTGTGAAAGGGAGATATAGGTCAGAGAGTGTACACACTGCCTACCCAGTGCAACACCTACACCATATCTCCAGGTGATGAACCCGACACTAATTATAAATGTTTACAGCAACACCAAACAGGCCAGCGCAGAGCTCAGAGGCAATTCTTACATTATATTGAACAAAACAATAGAACAAGTAGAGTATAATGGCAGACGTCCAGTGAGCCAGGCATGATGGTCAGAGCCAGCCAACCATGCACCTGCACAAACAAATGGGACCAACACATGATTGATAATCTAGTAATAAAAACCTTAAATAATTTCAAGGAGAGTGGCCAAGTGTTTTTCCAGCCATGTTGTTGGTAGGTCAGTCAGTCTGTCAGTGGGTTGTTCCACCACTTTGGTCTCGACTGAAATATGTCAACAGGATTAGATGGATTACTATAACATTTTGTGCAGACATTCATCGTCCTCAGAGGATGAGGTTAAATGACTTTGATGATGATTACTTTACCTCTAGGTCTTTACCATAGAGGTTGATTTACCTCCACAACATTTGGATGGACTTTTCCTCTAGCTCCACTGTAGGGTTGACATTTTTGTTTTCCTTGGCAAATTGTCTTCACGACATTCGGATGCATTGCCGTAACATTTTAATACAGACATTCATGTTCCCCAGAGGTCGACTCTTGTTGATCCGCTAACTTCTACACAACTTTCAAATTTTTCCTCTGGCCCCCACAGCAGGTTGACACTTGTGGTTAGAGTGAAGTGTCTCACCAGTGGTTAAATTAATTGGGTCAGAATTTTAATATGTCCAGTTCTTTGGTTTATGTATGTAACTGTTTGTATTTCTTTACACTTACAGCCTCACAGAGCCACTAGCTTGCCTGTTTCAGACCAATGGTTTGGGATGAGACGAAACCGTTTTAGAACATTGCGGAGAACAGTTGCTGCAGTGTGAAGTGGCTTTCTGAGCTCAACTCAAGCCGGCTGATGGTGTCACCTGCAACTCAGCTGGTCAAATCACTGGCAGCTGTTTCAGAATGTAAAGCTTGTTACCTGTTTCAACAGCCAGTTAGCTTGTAGTGAAGTTCGCTGGTCAAGTCTGGTCAAGTCAAAATGACCGCAGACGGCTTGTTTGCCTGCTGCAACATGTGCTCTGTCGCCACCGAGCCCTCTGTTTCCATCCTCCTGGTGTACCGGTGTCGGACGATGGATCGCTACTGCCGGTCACTGCATGTGCTTATGCCCCTTCACACACACACACTCTCATTGACTGATTATTTGGCACGCATTACCTATATCATTGTGATGTTTTTATTATGAATACAGTCCATCTGATGCTAATTTTGTTTCTGTTTTTCACCGGTTCATCACTACACAGGTTTAAACAACCACCAAGATGCATTGTGATCTGATCACTCAAACTACTTGCCGAGGTGGCTGAGGACGTTTTTGACCACATATCTTTTGTAGTGTAAACACTTTGACTTATTCCCACCCAGCCGACAGCCTGGCCGTGGAGAACAGTCCCTAACTGCGGGGAGAACAGAGCAGGCCTCCCCAAAGGTCCGCCGCTTAACCTGGTCCGTCTCCTCCACACTTTGACTTATTTCCACCCTGCCAACAGTGGGACTTATATTCATTGTGCTGACAGTGGCTTGGAAAACCACCCATAACCGTGTCACACGGGGAAGAGGGAGTTTGCGGTTAGATTATCGTGTTTTTTTAATGACAAAAATATAGGCTGCTTTGGCTGATTTTTTTATGGGCACATGTGCCCCTAAATATTTTTTACAGTTTGCACACACCTATTTTTAGTTGCAAATGCGATTGAAATGCTCGCACTGTCGAGCGCTGTTAAGTGACGTAGAGAGTAACGAAATCTGAACATGAGTTGTCAGCTGGAGACACATGATAGACACATGTGTAAACAGTGTTGTGTCCTGCCAATCCACTTATGTTCGGTGCACCAAAACGCATGTTAATACCAGGTATAAACAGGCTCTTAGTCCTCTTAAAAAACACTTCCTGCAGCTGTTTTCTAGCAAAACAAGAAACAAACAGACTTCATTATTGTTTGGGACACGGCAGTGACATAAACCAGATGAAAAACACTGTAATCTTGTTCTCAAATATCAATGATAGGAAGAGAAACATAGAAGTGCACCTAAATTTCAACAGTGACTGACTCCTACATTCCAAAGAAGCAACATGTCTTCTAAATGTCCCTGAAGCCATGACAGCTTGGTTGAAGGCCGCTGGACCGTTATGCTTTTCAGGACCCACAGCGCATATTTTGCCAAACTTCATTGTTTGTCACCCACAGTATCATGTGCGCAGCCCATAAGACAACACCTGACAAAGTGGCAAATAAAAGCAGGAAAATGATTGAAGAGGCTAAGAAAGCCAGCCCCTCAGCAGTAATTTGATTGAGAGCACACACCCGCAGATTGATAGGCATGATTGTGGGAAGGGAAAAGGCATGCGGGGAGAGGGGTGTTATCGCATATTGGACCCTGTAACACTTCAAGGCCCCTACACCTCTAATGAGGTGGAGCTGAGGTAGGAAGATTGAAGATAAAGCCAGACAGAACAGCAGCATGTAAATACCTCAGACAGTACTTTGCATCTTTGCATTTAGCCGGATCTAAATAGAGTCAAAGTTTAGAACGGTGTCTCTTATATGTGTATTTGTGGACACAGCCATTGTTTATATGTAATTGCAACAGAGCCAAACAACTTCAGCTGTGTTATTTTATAATTATTTGCACTATTTTAATCCTTGAATGTGTCCGGGCACTTGTAGGTAATTCCTCTCGAACTCTACAGCTAGTCCTTCTCACATCACTCCATACCATCATCACCTCCCCTACGGGATATCCTTGTCATTTCTCATCCTTTCCCACTCCCTCTGTTTTAAATGGCCTCCATTCACTTTCTTTAATTGGAGAGTGCAAGTTTTGTCACCATCTCATTAATGTCCAAGTCTCCGCACGCGCAGGCAGTTCTGCTCCAGTGGGCACATCTGTCCATGCTCATCCATGCAGCTACAGAGGTGTCAGACACAGGAAGACACACACACACATTCGCTCACATGCACACACAAACACACATTCACTCACATGCACATGCAAGGTATTGTCACTTTGGTTATTAAAAGCAAAGCTGGGCCGATTATGATCCCATTCAGAGGGAGAATAGCTCTCTCGGGGTGAATGATGGCACATCACATGGTGCAGGGTGGAGTGGGAGCTTCTGTGGAGATGGAGGGAAAAGAGAATTGACTAAAGGATATGGAAAGAGGTGTGAGGGTATAGAAAGATGTGAGAAGAGGAGTGGAATAGAACAGGTAATGAATGATGATGGCGCCTATGTGTCCTGACTCACCAATCAGAATAGAGTGAGAAAGAATGTACTGTCTGAGCGCAGGCTTTCCAATACAAGGTCGTGTGGAAATTAGGGAAGAGATGCCTGAAAGCCAACAAATACACACACACACCGGCACACAGTCAGGATTAGAATAACAATGAAAAACTTTGCATGAATGATTTAGTCCACCTCTGTTATGTTATCACTTTTTAAACCTTTATAGAAAGTTTATTGACCTGAGAATTAATACAGCCTAGTTTATAATTGGAATTGGACTTCTGTTGAGTGTCCGTTTCTCGGTGGCATTACTGCTGACAGATAACTGCTTGGCATTTTTGTTGTTTTTATGGCGGCTGTGCAAAATGAGATATTTCTCTTGGCTGCAGCGGCAGCAACCAAATATTAGCTTTTACATTAGTGAACTTCTGCTTCTTTGATAATTAGCTGTGTTCCATTTTGCAGATTGAATATAGGGTATGCAAACTTTCTTCTGAATGTGTCGAGCAATGGGCAGCACTGTGTTTCATAGGTAAATTCAAATCATATTCACATAAATCTTGAGTAATTTTCACACATATTGAAGGAAAATGTTTGGTGCATTAAGTAAAACCAACCTGGGGCTGCTCTTGGGAACATCAGTGTCTTTTATGATGTCAGTCAGTTTAGTTGAGTACAAATCTGATCAGTACCATGCTGTATAGGGCAGGGGAAGCATGGGTGGATAAACACTATAATTTTATATAGTAAAATCTCAACAACCATGCTGTTCTGTTGGGTAAGTGTATTAATTCATTTGGCTTATTAATGTTGAATAGTTAATAGACTGACCTCGTTGCTCTGTTTTGGTCCCCACCAGCCCCTGAGGGAAATATCTGGCTCTTTAGCTGCTAACTCATAGTCATTTGATCCAATGTTCATATGGAAATATTGATTAGTACAGCTTTAAACACACATATGTGGCTCTGCACTTTCAGGATTAGAAAAGGCAGCATCATGAGGGGTTTAGTTGTGTTCTGCACTGAAACTATATCTGCTGAGCATGATGATTACTTGGAACACTGCAAGACATCAATTTTGTGGCTCACCAGCCACTATGACAACGCATTCTCAGTCTGACCCCTTTTGGTTATGGACCTTCCACATTCAGATACGGCGTGCAAGGTACCCCCGATGCGTTGGTTGTTGACGTTCTAGGATGTCGTGACAAGTTCTGCCTCTTATGTGCATTCTTTCAAAAATACACTTTTTTTTCCACAGGAAATTTACCATGTACATACAGTCACTCCTCACTCTGAGAAAAAAATGCAGAGTGTCGTTCCTGTGGACTCTGGCAACACTAAACCCCCGAGCTTGCCTTAGAAGGACTAAATGCACGAAACAGCTCTTTTTAAATATCCCATGGAGAGAGCCATTCACTGCTGCCTGATTTATTTTGTTCCAAAAATGTCTGCACTCAGCCTCGTTTGTGGATAATAAAGGAGGTGCAGTGTCACCAGTGTTGAGGGAATACAGTGAGTGCTGGACGGAGCAGTGAGTGATAAGGGTACTGTTTGCAGTGGAAACACAAGGGTCTAGGTACCATGTCTGAAGGGTTATTTTTGGTTCCAAAGGTACCATACAGAAAGTGTTTGGTGGAAACGGGCACTTTGCACACTAAACCTTTAAGTGCCAAGTCTTGCTTTTTGAAAGTGCATCTGTGTTGTTATTAGGGATTGACTAATTACATAGCCACCATGCCATGGACAGGCAAAGAGAAACACAGACTGCTCAGGTGAGCTAGAGGAACTTTGTTGAATATAGGGCAGCATATATTACTGACAGTGTAACAGACATCACAATCTTCTTTGCTGAATTTGGAAAAATGCCCAGTGTCCCGTCTGTAATGTTCCTCCATTAGTAATCGTAGTTATTAGATGTAACTTAAGTTCTATGAGTAGGCAAGAACTGCAAGGAGAGGGAGAGCAAGTGAGACAGCGCCTGGACGTGGGCGGGAGATGTGTCCGTATTCATGTATGCCACCTGCCAAAGTGGCGAGTAAGAGTGGCTGTGTTAGACACCACTGCCAAATTATACCCACATTAGGTGGGTGGGTGCTACTGTCAAGCCCTTGTGCCTACACATATTCTTTTTTGTATTGTCCAAGTGGTTGTTAGAGAAGGCTCAAAATGTTCCCCTACATTTTTGATATTTTTTAGTATTCCTACTCCTCCTGTGGAGCGATTGCACACTCAGAAATTCACATCATAGACTTTATGAGCAGAATGTAAAATATCCCATTCTCGCCACTAAAGCAGTAACTTACATCACCTACACCAATGCCATCCTGCATTGATCACTTAACAACAAGTGGCCCCGTGAAATGCATTTGTGCTCATAAATGTCAATGTGTTTCAGTGCACCTCATACTTGTTTCACACGCTACAAAGCAGAGAATTCACATATTAAAACCGCCCTTCAAGACTTTGGGACAGCCCATGTAATAAAGGATCCAAATAAAGCATTCCTGGTGGAAATCACAAGCATCCGGAGAGAGAGCGAAAGGCAGAGTGGAACTTTGAACATGTCAGCTGTTTTTTTTCAGGCCTGTCTCAGAGGAGAGGTTTATGTAAGTGGTTTATTGCGTGCCTGCATCATGGGGGGACAAAGGAGGGGAGACGCAGGGCATTTATGAGATTAGCACAAAGTAAACTTCTTCTTAGAGTGATTTCCCCCTGCAGAGGACATCAGCAGTCAGCAAGACGGAGAGAATAGGAAGAATAGGGTGGGGCAGCGGGTTCACCATCAGTTCAGGAATCAGAGAAAATAGCAAAGCGCGGCAGGTCAGAAGGTATTAAATGTTCTCGGGGAAAATGAGAAGAAAGAGCAGGCGACGGGCAAAATGTCTCACGTCTCCATTACCTTAAGTGTATGGTGACGCTGGAGGCAGAGCAGGTGACAGTCATTTCACATGTATGACTGTCATCCATGATGTTGGCACCCGCTCATTGACTTGCAGTACAAGTGTAGGGTTATCCTGGCAGTGTTTCTCAAGGGTACAGCGGGGAATTAAAGCAAAAGACATAAGTCACTGAGCACTTACTGTTTCCTTTGTCTCTGTAGACTTAAAGGTTCTAAAAAAAATCTTTGCAATAACCTTTTTTTATGAGTATGAACTCTTGCAGGACACATCAACCCTTTTACACAAATTCAGTTTGAAACTGTTTTGTTTGTCTGCAGCCTGGGTCTTCAACAGGGGGTCCTCAGAGTGACTGCAGGGGGGATGCAACATTTTTGCTTATAATTTAAGTTTTAAAGGAGCAGTGTGTAGGATTCAGTGGCATCTATTGGTGAGAACTGCAGATAGCAACCAGTTGAAACTTCACCTGTGTGCCAAGTGGGAAAGTATTCCTTCAGTGTTCAATGTTCAGGAGGTTTTTACTGTGCAGCAAATTATCTGCAGAGGTCTCTTCCTCTTCCACAAACAGATCAGGTGATTAAAACCAGTAAAAACACTGAATAAAGCAGTTTCATGTTGCAAATATAAATCGTTTTTTCAGGTGCTGTGTGTCTCGTCATGGAGGAGCTGCTAACTATGGTGGCTGATGTGAAAACACAAATGGTGCTATTCAGAGCTAATGTTTGGTGTATCCGTTTTGGGCTGCTGCAGGAACATGGCGTTGCAACATGGTGGACTCCTTGGATGAGGACCTGCTCCCTAAACGGCTCATTCTAAGGTAGCAAAAACACAGCAATTCTTATTTTCAGGTGATTATACATAAAAGAAAACATACTTAATATAAAGTATTCCATTTCTGCCAATATATCCCACGGAATCCCACACACTGGAATAATGTTAGCATGTTATGTTTGTTTGGAAAAAGTGTTTAGTATAAGACAGTTGTTTTATCGGTGAACCTTGTGAGTTGTAATGGAGCTGAATTTTGTAACGTTACCTTTGTTAAATGTTGCTGTTGTCCCTGGCTTCATGTGAGTAGAGGAAAAGTCTGCTAGCTGCTAGGCTAATTTATACAATGTAAAATGCCATAGTCTTGTGCTAATAATGTTAGCCTGTGTTTTAATTTCAATTTTATCCAGTATATGAAGTAGGGGTCTCTTTGAGTTAAGGGCACCTTGGCATTAATAAAATGTAAAGACCGCTGGTCTACAGCAAAGCATGGATTGTGATTTGGCTGCATAAGATGCTAGTTCTTGTCGACTGACCCCATAATTTCTAACAAAATTCTATATTTTACCTTGTGCAACAATATAAAAAAGGCTTATAAAGGAGAAGTGTGAATCTGTGTTACACAAGTAGTCACAGAAGTCAGAATCCATTCTCTGAATTGTTTTGGGGAAACAGGAGAGAAGCCTATCAGTGCAACAAACATCTGACCTGGTGATAAAGTATCAGGTGGGAAGTGGCACTACATCACTCAGAGGGAGACAAACCCAATCTGCCACTTCAGGTCGACTGCATCGAGAGAGGAAGGGAGGGCAAACAACACACCCAGGGAAGGAGTCTCAGCCTCTGTCGCCAGTTAGCCATGCACAGCAACAGCTGGGCACTTTGATTAATTTGTCCGAAGGCAGTGATTTATTCGTTTGTAAGGGACCCGCGTGAACTCCACAATGGCTTTACACGGTGTGCATACAAAGGCAACATACATTCCCACTCGGACTCACTTTATATTTATACAAGTTTTTTTTTTTTTCTCTGGCTCTCTTCCTTCCCCTCGCGCCTCTTTCCTTTGCATTAATCAGTTTTGACAGCTACCGAGAAGAGTGTGTTTAATGTGAATTTTTATCATGATTAATTTTGTTTGAAGGAGGTATCTCTGATACATTTTAATGGGGTATCTAGCTTTGATTTCTCCTTGCATGGACTCCAGTGTTGGTTACTCTACCCCGGCCCCCAAAAAAGAAATCGAATACGCTTTCCAAAGCCAGACTAGTATATCGAAACAACACCTGATGAATTTCACATTCTGTAAGTAAAATGCAGGTTTTGCACTTGCACAGATATTATGTGTCTGTAAGGAGATTATCCCTTCAGTTGAAAGATCGTATCACAAACAGTATTTCCAGTAGATTAGGAGCATTCTGAGGGAATATAAGTCTTACTCGCAGCTGGTGCCAGAGTTGCAGAATGTGTTGACGATAGGAGCTGTTTTACTATGGACTCTGTGTACACCACCTGTCAGAAGCGGTGCAAAAGAGCATGTGAATAGCGTCCATTAACCCTAAAACTAATCCTGTTATGGATAAACCACCTCTGAAAGGATAAATCTTAAATCACACAGGGTGTACGGTGTACGGGTGAAGCAGACTGCTTCACTGCTGCAGCACCATCTATAGACAAAAGCACACCAACAGATCTTAACTGTGCCATTTCTTCCTGCGGTCTCTCCTCTCTGCTCCTCTTCCCCATGCTCTCAGGAACACACGCATGCACAATTCCCCTCACACACGCACACACACACACATGCAAAGTGCTGACGCTGGCATTTCCTGCTCTGTGTTTTCACTCTCGGCTCTTATAATCTGTTTTATCTCAGGTGCTGCCAATAGCAGGTTTAATTAATGAGAGGATATTCCTAATGTAATTTAGCCGGCACAGGATTATAAAATGACACATCACTCTGCAGCCTGCGAGGCAATGAGAGAAAGATACAGTGGATAGGGAACAGGGGGTGGAGGTGGAGGTGGAGGGAGAGGGAAAAGAAAGAGAGAAGGAAGTCTGCGTAACTTTAAAATATTATCAGCAGCACATCAGAGCTCAAAGGGCATTGGAAGCTGAAAATGAATGCATACATCTATGTTGAATCTGTGTGCGAGTGTGTGTGTGTGTTTCTGTTTGTATATTTGGGTTAGTACGTGTGTCAGCAGCCTTACTTTCAAGGGGTTAGGATTTATCTTTGCGTACAGGGGGAGTCCCATACTAATTAAGTCTAGGCCTATTAGAGTGAGCTCCTCAGCCTCGAGCATTACAAAGTGTCACTCTCCCATTCATTCTCCGACCCAGAGAAGCAGCAGGCAGGCAACCGAGAGACACGGGGTGACTATTAAAATCCAGATTGCTGATGTCCTGTGTACACCGCTCAATGGATGGATGCCTTTATGAATGGATAGATGCAGTCGGCTTGCTATTGGACTACCTTGAGTTACCAACAGGGAAGTGCTCTCCTTTAGCTTTACAGTAATGCTCCTCCAAGGCCATTTTTTATGGAGTCACTTAAGATGGTACATTAACATTAACTATAAATAATGAGTTTAATCCACAGGTCAAAAGCACTGGAGGCTGTTTTTGTACATCATGGCTAATTCCATGTAATTTATGTGTCAGATACATCTTAAATGTATGTAGGTATTTGTGAAATATGCACACTCATACTTTAATTACATGTTGTTATTAGATGTTGACAGGTTTGCAATTTTGTATGTCTCACATATGTGACCACAAGGAGACTAATGAAATACATGTAGTAGTTAAATGAGAAAAAATGGCTCCTCTTTCTTACACTGAGCATTTGTATATTATTTACACACCGCGTGTCACGTTGAATTTGTGAAGGCAAACATTCCTCTTGAATTGACTGTAACAACAGAAAACTCTATTAAAACGTCCTTTTACAAACTCTCACACAACCAATCCAAGTCTCATTTAACCAGTCATATGCTCAGTGCTTTCCAAACACATGTATTTTTGCTAAAACATCATGATTTTAAACACTTACACCCACGAGTGGCGCACTCTAGTCGTGCCTGAGCACTCTAAACTCTGCTTGAGCAGAGTTTAAACGCATGCACGTGCCCAGGCAGGCACACTAAACACCCATGTATAACTCCGTTTGTACTGACATGTTATTAAATCATAATGTTCTAGTGAAAACGCATGTGTTTGAGATATATAGTTTTGCTGTAGTGAATGTGGTAATTGTTTCCATCAATTGACCTTTCGCTAAGCCCCGCCCCTTTGTGATGGTCCGTCAAGCTGTCGCAGTAAGCATGGAGCCCACACTGTAACTAACTGCACTCCCTGAAGAAATATTATCATATTTTTGGACAAATGAACCAGTGATTCCAGAGAGAAGCAGACAGAGGGATCTACAGTCTGTGTTTGAAGGATATATCCAGGATGTCAAACTGACTCAGCAGCAACAACAGGTTAAAAAGACAAAGATAGTTAGAAGCTAAAGCCGAACTATAGGCTACAGATCACAGTGTAAAAGTGAACCACCACATCACTGCTGATCGCCACACAAGACAATGAATATAAAGGGAAACTTTGCTGATATTGAACCAGCTGTGTGGCATCGCAGTGTGTGCAGATGAACGATGTATGACACAATGTGATGGCACATCGATGGTTGAATATCAGCAAAGTTTCCCTGCTTCCCTTCACTGGTTCCTGTACAGCAGGGTCTGTCTTTTTCAATCATTACAAAACAAAAGCAGCATGTGTATACATTCAGTAGGCTATATCTTCACAAGCTAGCTAGCTAATCCTACACTTTTCAGGGTTTGATTTTGGTTTTGGAACAGGGAAGAAACGTATATCTTTCTCCAACCTCTCCAGGTAACAAGTATCATTAATACACGACGTGCCCCAGACACAACATTTAGCTCCAAATCCACAAAACTAGCCGAAAATGAAGGAAACCTGAAACAACTGCAATAGAGTCAATGGAGCACAGCTGTGTTGTTGTTGGACCCTGGTCTGAGCCGGCCCGATGCTATGCTATGACTGGCCAGTCTGCGTCCGGGGGCGGGACTTAGCAAAGGGTCAATTCATAAAGAATATTCTTCTTTTTTGGATTCAGCTGAAACAAGGCTTTCTCCATGAACTCAAGGTAACACGTAGTGAGTAATTGAAATAAAAATGGTCATTCCATGGGTGTTCTTTTAAGTCTGTTGGTTCAAATACTTATTTGAATATTTTTTAGCACACATTAAATTCCTGTCATGTGCAGTGAAGGACATGAAAGTCATCCATCCCTATAGACGAATACACAACTGAAGGATTGTAGCTGGCAACCTCTCCGACCCAATACAGTGAAATTTCCACCAGCCTGGACAAATTATTACTGTAGCTCAGCATGTATTCCATTTATTACAATCTGTGACATTGTTCAAGAACAGAAAGGCTTACTGTAATATCAGAGTTGACATAGGTTTAATTAAGTGTCTGGACACGGACCTCAATTCATAAATTACATGTTCTATCATGCATTTGGAGGGAATAAAAGAGGTAGGATAAAAAGATAAAGAACAAATTATATATTCTGTTATAAAAAAGCCAAACAGATGGGGTGTGTATGGAGACAATATGTACACATACTGTATATAAGTGAGGTCTTGGCACCAGGTGCTGCAAAATGGCCTCACCTTCAACTGTATTTATCACACATATTTTGGCCACGTCAACCATGCTGTATCAGCTGGACTAATGAGACTTTCCTTACCAGTCGACTGGAAACACTGGAGACTATAGGCCACACAGGGGTGTCAGACTCATCTTAGCTCATGGGCCACATACACTCCAGTTTGATCTCAGATGGACCGGACCATTAAAAGCATTGCATAGTAAGTAACATCAGCTCCGATGTTTTCCCTTTTTTTATGTTAGGAATTACAAGTATATTCTGTAGACATTCATCCTTTTACAAAACGGATGAACAGCCTCAGATGTCTTAAGAAAGATAAGTGCAATTTCAACAATATGTCTCAGTTTTTCCACATTCGGTCAGTCTACTTGTCACTGTCATTACATATGCATTTATCTATACATGTCCTGATGCTGATTCTTTTGAACTGAAGCTGCTGATTGACTGATTTTTCCTGAAACCTGGCACCTAGGGCGTTTTCAGACCTAGAGTTGTCTTGCTTTGGTCTGAATCAGGGACTAATTTTGTCACAAAGTTGTATAATTGCCTAGAGTTGGTTCGTGTTCTCACAGCAGCATTTACAAGTGGACCAGATCAAATACCTTGTGCGAGAAAGCTGCTTTTGATTGGTCAGAATTTCCATGTGGGAAAAATGCAGGAAGTAAACAAAACATTGAAGAAGAGTACACTTGCAAGATAAATGTGACACTCTCTAATGTCACAATGGAGGGACAACTACGCAGGTTGATTTTAGCGCTGCTCATCGTGGACTATATTGCTGTCATTGTTCATTTTAGTCAAAGCATACAGTTTGAAAACGAGGCGCGGCTCCAACTAGAAAACAATGTTTTGATGCATTGGATGTGCTGAATGTGCATATTAAGGCAGTACAGGAGGAGGTGCACGTTAATAATCCTCGGTCAGGGTGGATGGATGGGTAAAACAAACATAGGACTTTCACACAGGAGAACCAAACATGGCCGGTGTGAAAGCACCCTTAGTCTAGTCATCTGTGGGGCCGGATTGCACTCTTTGGTGGGCCGGTCTGGCCCACGGACCGTATGTTTGACACCCCTGCTTTAACTGATGCACCTGCAGTTTCGGATACATTTGAATGTTTGGAACACGCTGTAGTTGTGTTACAAGCCTTTGAATACTCATAAAAGCGGCTAATACAGTGTCAGACCTCTCTGAAGTTAGAGACATGATGTTATACTGGTAAAATGAAAACATTGTTCTTGTGTATTTGTATTTTAGTTGCTACAGTGTGACAGTGCTCGTGTAAGTGTGATAATGATGTCATACAAGTACAATGTCTGCTTTCCAAGATCCTCAAAGAGATTTGAAATCTGAAAAATTCCCCCAAATATTTAAAGCAACCAAAAGCATTCTGTGGTGACATTGTGCATACACAGTTTGGTTTATCCAATGCTGAACATAATAGCTTACAGCTTTTTCTTTCTATATTTTTCTTTCTCTTTTATTGTTACATGCAATCTGACCATTGGGTTTAAATTTAGGATGTTAACATTTGGCAGTTCTGTGGTGTAACTATGTCCCACACTTTATGAGAAATCTCATTCCGGAGAGCTTGATTTGTTTTCCAGATGATTTGTAAAAGCTGCAGCACATTCATTTCAAGCCACTTAAACATTAAAGGCTATAAAACGCCGCACACATTTGGAACATCATTTGAAGAATTTGGAGCGGCAGAGAATTTTGTAATTGGCAAGATTAATAATATTTACAGCGTTGAGATGCAAATCTCCCTTCGCCGGAGCCCCATGAATAATTGAGTGCGAACAATCACTCTGAATAATTCATTTCTAAATATTCTTCAGTGTGTTTTTTATGACCAGAGGGCAAGCTGAGTTTTGTGACAGCAGCAATGTGCGGCGGTAATTACGCTGAACGTCTGCGGCCCCTCTTAATTGCTGGGAGAAGTTCCTTCGCGCCAGCAGGCTTCTTCAGAGAGGAGGAGAGATGGAGGGAAAAAGACGGTGAGACAGAGACAGAGAATAGGGAGAGAGTAAACAATCCTTCTCTCCTTCTTTCTATCCATCTTCCCACTCATATCCCCTTACTACGCTTTCCATCACTGAGATTTCCTGTACCAGCTCTCCCTGCCCGTTTGCCGCTCATGAGTAGAATATTGATGCTAATGGAATTAATTACTTGTGGTGTGTTGTATTTTTTCAACATGTACATCTGAACGGCGAGGTCTGTTGCGGGCGGGAGGGGGGGGACGGAGGTGAGCGCTGGGACAGCAGAGCAGACTTTGAAGGAGGTGGGAAATTAGAAAGGGAGCTTTAAGGAAGAGATAAGTTGATGTGTGCAGTGAGGCCTCCAGACCTCCAGGACCTACTAGGAATACCGCGCTCCTGATTAAAATCACAGCTATCATTAAAGCAGCGCCCAACTCGCCGTTTTTAATTGAGGGGTTTTAAAGAGACACTGTGACTTGACTACAAAACGCAGAAAAGCAGAGGCTGAACCCAAAGGCGTTTTCTCTGTGCTTCCAGCTGCTCAGGCCACTGGTGTTAATGATGGATCCTCCTGCTGTTAAGGCCACTGGTGTTAATGATAAATACACCAATTAATTTTTCAAAAAGAAAACGCATGACAAATACCCCGTGAGTTTTATGCACAAACATCTCATCAGAGTTGTTTTATTTACTCCATGATGCTTTTTTTCCTGCAGGTGTTGCTCCCAGTCTGCAAATGTTCTGATTTATCATTGTTGTATTGTTGTTGTTGTTGTTGTTTTTTCCTCCTGGTTTACATCACACGAATGCAATCACTGCACAACCAAAATCCCCCGTAATAACTCAAGCCTGTTTCTCTTCACTCGGATCCCCTGAGATGTTGCCAGTGAGACGTACGCGATGGTCTCTTTCATTGGTCGTGGCGTAAACTGAAACAGAATGTCAGGAGTATTGCAGACAAGAAAGCACTTTGTAAAAATTTTATTACGCCTTGATAGATGATTTGCACCTGTTCTGATTACAACCATAAAACACAGTTCCAAGCTTCATCATCCATCTCTTGAAGCGGAATATGCTTGGCGCTTAACTGAAATCCCCTATTGTGAGATAATAACACAACAAAAGATTTTGCGCTTTGGAGCTTTGGCAGGATTTAAAGTTTTTTTGGCGCGGGGTAGATTACCTGTTTTCTGCTGTCTTCTTTTGTTAATTACCTCTAACAACAGTGGCGTTGTACTTTGTCAGACACCCAAAGCCACACTAACACCCCGTGGCCTCTCTCCTCATCTTGTCTCGTCTCTCTTCTCCTTTACTCTCCTCGCCCGCACTTTTGCAGTGTAGCCAGAAACTTAACCAGAGGCCTCGCTGCCCGGCTATCGATCTGCGTGTCGTAATGATGGCTGAGAGATTGCCTGCACCGGGGAGTGATCTGGGAGCTAGTGCAGGATTAAGGAAGGCATGGATTGCTATCGATTTCTATCTGATACAATCATTTCATTTGGGCTCAAATCTCCTTCCTGCTGCATTGTGAGCCAATCCACGGCAGAGATCTTTTAATTCTCCCCCTCCCCTGCTCTCTTCAGAGGAGCCTAATGCTATAACATGCCACTCTACTAACAGGGTTAACACCTCCTGTTGTTCTCGCCATTACTACAAAACTTATTAATTAAAGCCAAGCAGAGGACTAAGACCTCTGGGCCCCACCCCCATGAGAGACCTGAGATGGAATGAGGTCTCAGAGAAGATCTCAACTTGACCATCCGATAGGGCCGATGGTTAATACCGCAATGCTCGGCTGTGACAGATTTGTGAATAGCAGGGTCATTTACTTTGATTGATTGTTTTGTGTTGAGAATGCCCCATTTTCCCCCTGAAAATAAGGCCAATTTATTGAGCAGCAGTGTCTCATGGGTGAGTGTTTTTAATTTGTTGTCTCTGCTGATGAGATGTATCACTGTCACTGGATTTATGTCCTCAGCTCAGCATGCAAGGGGCCCTTTTAACGCTCACACGCGTTGTACAGTATGAAAACATAGATCATTGACGATACACTGTGATAGATAAATGAAGAGGAACACTCTCGATACACAGCGCCATGAAACAAATCCTCTCGACTGCTCAGAGAATAAAATGTGAGCCGTACTTCCGAAACAGAGTGGTATTGCTGTTGATGCAGCGGCACACCCACGCTTATCACGCAAATGAGTGTGGACGGATCTTATCGCGCTCAAATGCAAGCTAATATTGTGTTTATCCCTTCTACTTTTCTTTTCCAGGCTTATGGCAGCTTATTATCTCAGCCCCTGCACTTCTGGGTTGATGAATTTCACATACGAGTATCATGCTGACACAGACATGCTTTGTAAGGGGCTTGTTTCCTAGCATGCTCTTCAATTAGTCCAATTTATGTAGCAAGGCCCGGATTCACCTTCAAAGCAGGGGAGCAAACAGCCAGGCTCCTATTGATTTGGCCCTGCTTTTCCTCTCGGCCATTGATTAAATCTCCGGCATTATTTGCTGTACAGGCCAGGGGGATGGCGTTATTGCTCTGCTCTGCCGTTACCTGTCAGTTGCCAGCCCGAGCAGACAGAGAAATAAGGCCACCAGAGGTAGAAGAGAGAGGGATGAAATGAAAAGCAAGAGCACCCCTCCTCGCGCTTTTTTCTTCCCTCTCTTTTTTTTTTAAACTACGGGAACGGATTTGTCCCCTAATGAAGGTCTTACCACGGAAACGAGAGTGGTCGAGGGGGTCACAGGGGTTCCTGGAAACGCCCTCTTATCCTGGGCTGGCTTACCCCCACAGCCACTGGAGATGACAGTGCCCCAGTCCAAGTGTTTGACCCCTCTGATTGATTCATCGTAATCAACTGCGGACCAGGAAGAATCCCGAGGATGCCTGTGTAGTGGGGAAAGGCACCTTGGGACCATACAGACAATCACTAGACCCTCCATCAATTTAAACATGACAGGAACCAAAGACAGAGAGACAGAGAGCTGCCGCTGGTGAGGGTGAGAAAGAAGGGAGGCGGGGGTGGTGGTGAGTAAGGTGGGGATGGATAGATGACTGCGTATCTATGTGTGTGGGTGTGTGTGGATGGGTGGTGATAGTGGGATATAGGACGTAGGAGGGTCCCTAAGGCCAAGACAGTTAATTAGCTTTGTGAGAAAACAATCACACTAACAAGCCAAACAAACTTATTAGACTACTTCCATTATCCTTCCTGCCCTCCCAAAGTGGCAGTTTGAGAGACAGCTTTTCTTCTGTAGATTTTACACCTTTGCATGCTGATTCCGGTCAGACGCCAGAAACATGCACAAACTCTTACGCATACTTGATGACCGCCCTCGCGTGGAATGATACTCACTCATTCTCGCGCTTTCACAGAACATTTTTAATCACCTCTGAAATGTAGCCTGCGTATTTGTTTTGGCAGGAAATGAGGCTGGTTCAATTATGTGTGAGATACAAAGGGAAATGATTCCACAAGCGTCCCCTTTCTCACTTTCTTCAGGCATGACTGCACCACTAGCTTTATGTCACTGGTGTATAGTACAAGCCGGTGATAAAAATGAGCTTGGCGCATAAAGCAGCATCTGCCCACGCAATCTGCACTGCACTGAGTGTCCAGTCTTCAGCAGTCCCTGAAAGCACAAACACACTCCCCTCATACGAGTGCCTCAACAGATTAAATAATGCTCGACATAAATTCTAAAGGAAGGGAGGGGATCACCAAATTTGGACTCGGCTCTCAGCAGATAGTGTGATTTGAGCGTTTATATGCTGACCTGTAAATTCCCCCCCCCCCCCCCAAAAAAAAGTGCTTCTGCATGCATAAACACACTTCTCCCATCACACTCACATAAACATACACAAAGTCATATAAAAAACCCTGATGCACATAATCAGAGATGTATTTATCTAAGTTTATTACCAGCGTGGAGCGCCGTGATCCTGTATTAAAGCACATGTAGTCTGGCACCACTGGCATATGGGCACATGGGACGATATGTCATGCTGAACATAAAGGGGCCACGGTGTAGAGTGAGAGCAGATGCAGTCCTCCAGGGGTGTGGCTGGCACCGGGCTGCTTTCCTTGGCCACTGTCCATGCTCTCCCACTGGTGCAGGACTGTAGGAGATGCCTTTAATATGGCTTTAAGTCCCATTGAACAGTGGGGAACCCAGGGATCCAATTTAATACCGGCCAGCTGCCCAACTCGCCTGCTCACAGTCTGCCATATGCAGGTCTTAGTGCGAGTGAGTGTGAGCAAGTTGTGTGACTGTGTGTGTATGTTTTAATGATGCATGCGTGAGTGTGTTTTGGAGTCGATGTGAACGTGCACACAAGTGTCTGGATTTCGTCTTAGCCCAGGGGTTTACTGTGCAAAACTTTAACAAATGAGAAAAACATTGTGTAATGTCGAGAAATGTGATCATGAATATCAAGCAGGAACATCTGGAAACTTGAAAACTAAAAATCAGGTCATTTCAAAACACTGTCTGACCTAAGAACTAAAAAAAAGTTATAGCGCAGCAATGAAACTTCAGAAATTCAGTAAATGTTCTTGAAGAATATCTTATTCATTGCTCAGTTTAGCCGTTAGTGAAATAAATTCTGAGACAAAAAGTCTTCTGCCCAAGTAGCAACGTCTGGACCTAAAAAATGAAGCCAGTGTGGAAGTACCAAAAACTGCAGTTTTGTGAGTAGTCACTTCCAAAAGAGAGTCAGTCCTCACAGACCCCATGTTAAAATCAGTCCCTCCAGGATGTAGCAATGCTGCGATCGCAGCAATTAAAGTTTATGCAGCTAGTCTCTGACTTCTGCATGACCTTGCAATTTTGTCCATTCACCACAACTTTACAGCAAATTTAACGATTTATAACAAGTAAAATTTCATTTTATTGTAGAGCTGCCAGCGCCTTCCTCTCCCCTCTCTTTATCGGTTTATCCTTACACTAGCTTCGCTGCACCTTTGACAGAGTCCCACACACATTAACAGGGCTGTTAGCATGTTATAGCTAACATTACCTAAGGTTTATTAATGGGTTTAATGACAGCGTCGACCCAATTCAGTGTTGGTTTGAGATTGTTAGGAACATTAAACGGCTAGATGTCAGATCTTAGCCGTTGCTGCTGTGTTACCTTGTGCAAACAGAGAGAGAGCCAGAGGAGAGCGGCTCAGGGACGTGATCCTTCAGCACTGACATTTTGAAATTTTTGAAAAACACTTAAAATCGATCTCTTCCTAGGAAGTTTGACCGATCTGCATGAAACTAGGGATGCACCAAATATTCGGTAACCGAATATATTCGGCCGAATATTGCAAAAAAACACATATTCGGTATTTGGTGGAATAAGTTAAAAGCAAGGCCGAATAATAGCGGCGTGTTTTGATAACGCAATCAAACAGCATGCCGTGATGAGCGGAGTAGAATGTTGGCATTGTGGCGATCCGTCCGTCACCGCACTCACATTTGCGACTAAAAATAGTTTTGAGCAAGCAAAATAGGCTTAAATCATTCAGCACGCTGTGTGAGTACAGATTTCAACCGCCAGCAGAAACAATAGGCGAATCCCACCGGTTGTGGGTTGAACCGGGGTCATAGACACAGACAGAAATGTATTCCTGTCAAATACGGCGGCCATCGGCTTACCAGCGACGGAGAAGTCAGTTCCAATAATATCCTCTTCTTGGTGTCATGACTGCCCAGTAGTACCTGAACAGCCGAGCCAGCCGAACACAGGTATGTGGCGTGTCAGAGGAGAAACGAGCCGTTCACATTTCTGTCATTGTGGCAGGTAACTGCCCACAAACCTCACCGCACTTGGGTCCATGTCATTGGTCTGACAGCCCATTAGTTCGACATCCCGTTAGTCCGACTGTCCGCGGTGCTGAACAGCTCGCGGCAGGCGTATGGTGCGCCGTGACCGGCTCTGGGTCAGCTGGGAAAGGCTTGATGCGGAGCAGGCTCACGGCTTATGTGTTTGTCACTTTCTTTTTCATTTTAACCCACACCATGATCTTTTCCTGACCCTAGCCAAGTGTTTTTTGTGCCTAAACCTAACCAGACCTTAACCACAGGGCATCATGATGATTTTGGAACGGACTTCGGAACAATGGGTTTAATATGGTCGGAACACTGGGATGTCGGACCAACCAATGGGCTGTTCCCCCGCACTTTAGGGACTGTTCTTTACTTGTCAGGGGAGGAGGGTGGCTGGTTGGTCTTATTTTATTTATTTATTTTATTTTGATCCCCCCTATGTTAATCACTTATTGATGCTGTTTTTGAAGTATGAATAAGTCAGTAAGTAATTTATTCCATTGAAATATCATTGATGTATTATAGAAAAGTGATTTATCTTTTTACAAATGACAAAAGGCACATCTGCCTCATTTTTGCTGTGGAATCCTGATACTACCCAGAACTGTGATATTTTCATTGGTATCGTACAGTGGGTCCTAATTTTGGTACCGTGGCAACACTAATCTGGGTGTTCATCTGCAAAAACTAATGAAAAATTAAACAATGATGTTCAGTATTCAGTACTCGGTATTCGGCCAAGCGTTTAATATTATTCGGCTTCGGCCCCAAATTTTAATTTCGGTGCATCCCTACATGAAACTCAGTGAACATAATCTAGGGACCAATATCTAAAGTTCCCTCTTGGCAAAAGTTGGAAAACTTATAAAACTGAGCTTCTATAAGGCAATGAATATTGTGGAGGGCGTGGCTCATCACATAAAGGTGTATAACATCTCAAGGGTTTCACCAATCACCACGCAACTTTGTAGGCATATGACCACACATAATCTGAGGGGACCCCTCCATTATTGACCCCATCAAACAAAATGGGGGCGCTAGAGAGCTAATTTCTTGCCATATGGATCTTTACTAAACTTGGTAGATATGTAGAACAGGACGCCTCAAGGTGACTGGAGAATTGGCAACTGGGTGGCGCTATAACAACAGAAAAATGCTTAAAAATGGCTAAAATGCGACCGATCGCTGTGGCTCCCGCTGTGGCCCAATGTTTGTTTGTTTTTTCTAATTTTTGGTATGACTAAGTCATGGTATGGTATGCTGTACTCAATGGACTAGTAATAATGAATTCTGAGTTTGAGACGGCATTGCAACCATTCTTTTGCTTCTGCTGTTAATTGCAAAAAACACTTAAAAACATTGCCACATGCATCTCAGTTTTTTTTTTTTTTTAGAAATGCTGCTGTGAAATCAGATCTTTCAGGCCACAACAATCACAAGAACAGCCTGCAAAATTCCTGAGGGACTAAAATGCCCAACCTTACAGCAGAAATAAACATGTTTACAGCCTGGTACAAAAAGTGGGTTTGGTCTCTATTGCTAATTTTCCCATTCATGTCAGCTGTGTGGGGGTAAATTTTTATGCAACTCATCCATTAAAATTTTATTAAGGCTTCAAGTTACGCATAATTAGGGCGTGGCCACTTGAGTAACACGCTGTCTGCTAGGCGTCCCCTCGCTCCTCCCCAGCTCACTCCTCTCATCGAAATATGGTCACTTCAGGCTGTTAAACAGTTGTACATAAACCCAATTGGTGACGTCACATTGGCCACGTCCATTATTTTAATACAGTCAGTCTATATTTCTGCCCAATCAACTTTTTAGACTAACATAGATTTAATATCTCTCTGGGAAAATCAAGGTCTGTTAGCTCATTCATGTAAAGATTATTGCTCTTGGACTGGAAAAACTGAAATGTAATAGTCCTAAAATAAGATACAAGGACTTTCCTGAATTGCCCTTTTTCTAGTGTAAAAGATAACAAGGAGGCCAGAGATGGGTAGCCTTGAAAAAACAAAAAAGGATGAAATCACACTTAAACTATGCTCATATAACCAAACGTAGTTTCTTTCTGTTCTGCTGGGTGCGGTGTACTGAGCGGCTAAAAAAAAGTGGTATTCCAAGAACGGATGGGCCCCTCAGTGCTCTCACTCCTTGGGCGAAAAGCCAAATCCCGCTGCCCAGCTCCTCCTTCGAGAGCAGTGAGAAGCTGTGAGAGCTGAGGTTTGACACTGGGCCACTGGAGACCCGCTACCCTAACCTCAACCCTGACCCCGAAACCACTGCAGGACTCCCGAGGCCACCCTCGCTCGGAACACGTGTGAACGACATTTACTGTGCAGCGGAATTCACTGCTCCCTCAGTGATCTCATAAGCTGTATGCGTGTGCAGACAAATGGGTGTGTGTGTGTGTGTGTGTAGTTTCAGGTCACGTTCTTTTTTTTACAGTGGTGAGCTAGGTTTTGCTACATGCTTCATTACTGAGAGAGAAGTCTGGCTTACAAATGCCCTTTTGAACAGAGCTGTGCCATCGTTAAAGTTTGCTGACTTTCACTAGTTCCTCTGTGTGCGGCTGATTCTCCCTGATTGTTACAAATAAACAGCATGTAGAGGGGTGATGAAAGAAAATGAACAATTGCAGATGAAGTGTGTGTGTGTGTGTGTGTGTGTGTGTGTGTGTGTGTGTGTGTGTGTGTGTGTGTGTGTGTGTGTGCACGCAGAGTAATGATGCACTGTGTCTGACCGAGGAGTCACATCCTAATGATGGATGGTCGATTATAGAGAGATCTTTGTGCCCGTCCCAGGCCCAATGTGCTCTGTTATTAGCTTGCATATAAATGGATCATACCCAGCAGCCTCTTCACTCTCACCGCCTAACGACTTTAGATACGCAGCCCTGTCTCTCCATCAATAAGGCAAAGTCATACTGGGAATTAATGTGTGTTTGTGTACAGTGCATGTTTGCCAATACAACCTTGTTTGCCAATGACTCCAAAAACGACATATGACGATTGGAGAATAACAGGTGCACATACTCTTGGTTGTAGTTTTAAATATGTGGTTAATGTTGTAAAATGGTAATGGTTAGGCAACAAAAGGTTTGGGTTTAGATAAAAGATCATGTTTTGGTTTAAAAAAAAAAGTACATTTGTTATCCAATTTAAGTCATGTGACTAGGTTACATTATGTTATTTACAAGACATAAGTAAACTATCTATCTAACTAACATCAAACTATGATGCTCGAATCCGGTCTCAATCAAAAGTTGTCGAAATCCGGCATTTGGGCAGTGATTTATGGCATCAGACACTCATGAAAAAGCCGCCCTTTAATATTGGCATGACACAAAGCCGGTTGCCGTTATAGTTTACGGCGCTCGGCGGTGTCGAGGGAAACAAGGCGGGACAAGAAGTGAGAAGTGTTTGCTTCCTGTAAGATTAAAGCCAAACCCTGTTCTTTTTACCTAAACCTAACCACATGGGTTAGTTGTTGAAGGAAAAAAAAAAGACAATTTGCAGTGTTGTACCAATGTAGTGTGTTTATTTTGAAATTATCCCTGGGCATTAAATATTTTTTGCATGTAACAGGCAGAATTTGACACAGCATCCCAGAACGTTAACAACCACGACCTTTCACGTCGCATGTGGATGGAGGAAGTTATGACAAAATGTCGATACGTGACGAGGTCGGAGTGAGAATGTGTTGGACGCTCTATCCCTTCAGTGTCAGTTTTGGGAATTTAGGGATGGCGTTTCAATTTACACTCATTACATGCAATGTGCTTCAAAATAAACTTCCTGTTTTATAGGGAATGTACTGTTTCTGCTCATTAAATGCATGCTGTCTGTCTTCGAGATAAACTTAGAACATTGGTTAAAAAACATCGTTTTTAAGCACACATCCTTCAGTTAAGGCAAAAAAAGTACATTGTTAGGTTTAGATAAAACATCAGGGATTGGCTTAAAATAAGTATGTTGCATGACAAGCATCACTAGCATAGTATGCTACACACTAGCACACTGCGTTGTAATTAAATTAACTCAATAGATTTTTGGTTTTACACGGGGAACGAAACAGCAGTCTCCTGGATGAAAGTCCAGAATTTGTCTGACCTTTCCACCTTCCCTCAGGTCTCCCTATGTAGACGTTCTTGCACTTTATACTGTGGTAGTTGCTTGAAACATCAGAAAATTCCGCCGTCTGGTTTGTCTCCTATCGCTGCTAAAGGGTGACTCTGTGTGTCGATATCTGATGCAGAAGCCACTGACCAAGTGTCAGCATTTCACAAGTTGCGAGTGAGAAAAAGTTGACTTCTGAATTGAAACCGGACATGAACTCGGTCTCCTGTGTGAAAGTCCTACGTTTGCTTTACCCATCCATCTGCCCTGACCTCCATCTTACATGAAATTTGTCACTGTTTTTCTTAATTACCTGACTTCCTCCTATGCCTCTGTCATAATTATTACAGCCACTAGAGGTTGACGCCAAACAATAAACATATATTTCCATTAAGCTGCTTCCACAGACTGCCTATAAGGCTGCTTTTTGGGGAGGAGGATAGTCTGGTGTGTGCGTATGTGAATGTGACAGACAACAGTTCACTTTAAATCCTAAAGACCTGTCACTACCATCTCTCTCCCCTATCAGGTGTCATGAGGGCTTTTTTTCCCAGGGCTCCGTGTGTGGGTGTGTGTTTAAGTGTGAGAAATGAGTGTTTTTCCAGACTGTGATTCTAAACCCCTTTTGTAGTGACGTCATGAGCCCTTTAAAAGAGAGTGAAACCTTGTGTTGTTAAAAGACTGAAAACTGATTTCATGAGAGAGGCAAATATTGTGGTTAGGGGTGGGGTGGGTTTTTTTCTTTAACATTTATTTACACGTGTATTTCAGTATGTGTGTGTTCGTACATATGTCTATGAGTATATATCATTACATACTGGCAATAGTGCTGCTCAATGCTGTGACTAAACATAGTGTTAAGCATGCAGTACAGTGTGTGTGAGTGTGTGTATGGGCAGAGGGTACACTCTTTGCCAAAAGGCATTTCCTAATTTACTACCTGGCAATCCTCAGTGTGGAGGAAGCACGCCATCCAGGGATACATAAATCTTTGTAACATACAGGTTATTGCTCTTTTTATGTTGAAATTCTGCTTGCCATCGAATGTTACAAACAGTGTTTGCTTTAACAACACAATCTGTTCTACACAACCGCCATTTGTTTTATGGACTATATAAGTTTCCGAGTTACACTCACGAGCAACAGACAGACAGCGGGAGAGATATAGCTGAGCATAATGAACTGCCTCCCTCCCCAATAATCTACAAAGTGACATCAGCACCATATTTAAGGGGAAAAAGTGAATTATGTAAAATGTCTGGCAGTATTTCCCACCTCATATTGCTGTGGTAAATCATTAGAGAGCATCATTGAGATTGCTGCTACAAACAAGAATGTTTCATAAATCTGTGTTTCTGTAATTGTGTGTATTATGCCAGCGTGTGTGTACGTGTGTGTGTGCTTGTATCATTAGACTAAAGTCCCAGAAACCTTCCCTAATGATGCTGACGTGTCTTCCTTTTGGGGTCGCTGTCTGCCAATTTGGGGCAAGTTACACATATTTCTAGTAACAAAAGTGTTTATGAAATCATTAGCTCTTTCCGGTGACCTTTTGTGTTCCTCAAAAGAGCAACCAGCAATTTCTTCCTGTACGCTTCGATTGAAGTATCTCACAATAACTTTTTTTTTTTTCTTCTACTCTATGGAAGCGTTTCCCAGGCTGCTCTGTAGAAATAATTGGAGAAAAAAATAAAACAAGGCACCAAGTGCTGCACAAAAGATAAGCGCTTGACAACATTTGAACTTTCCTTCACCCCTGGTATCTTTCATTACTCGATTATTTGAAGGCCTTATCGTGACTTTACCTCATGTGTGAGTAAAGTGTCCACAACACGTAGCCGAAACGTTGACACTATCCTCTGCCAGACAAATATGTGAAATAATATTTTTGAAATAACATTGGGACATAGTATAGGAGGCCTCTCTGGTTTACAGCCACCAGCAGGGAGGGAACTGGGATTGGCATGCATGTCAAGTAAAAGGTCCAGTGTGTATTAGGGGGGTTTATTAGCAGGAATGGAATATAGAATAATAAATGTGTTTGCTTTTTCACCCACATTTATCTTTTGCTGGACACATTTTCCCCACAAATACAACATGCTAATGTTTTTAGCACAAGCCTATGGCATTTTACATGGTATAAATTAGCTTAGCGGGTAGCATTCTTTTCCTCTACTCATATGAAGCAATGAATATGTGTATGAATCATATGAATCACTGCAATGTGCAGTAACATTTCTGGGGAGGTGTATGTCAGGCAACGGCGTAGGTTACTGCATCAAATCAGTGTAGCAGTATAAATCCCGCATAACATGACACTACTTAATTTATCGTTTTTACTAGTTTAAATCACCAGATTCATTTGTTTTGAAGAGGAAGAGACCTCCACAGATAATTTTGCTCCTAGTAAAAACCTCCAGAACAATTAACACTGAAGGAATTCTAACCGGGAGATGTTTCAGCTGGTTGCAATTTGCAGTCCTCACTGCTAGATGGCACTAAATCCCCCTAAATCTTACACACTGTACCTTTAAATGTGTGCTCTGCCTCCTGCCACAGCCCAACAGTTCACATGTCTGTGCGCTCATGTGCTCTTAAGGCAGGTTTCTCAGTGTGTGTGTGTGTGTTGGGATGGTAGGACAGAAGAGAGGAGGTTGGAGAGCAGGAGGATAAGGGGTGGTGAGGAAGGTAAGGGGAGGGTGAAGGGCAGTAATGGGGTCAGCCTCAAAGGTGAGGGCTATAATCCATCAGTAACCTCTCCTCCCACATACCCAGCATACAGCCATGTGCGGAGCATGCATCTGTACACATAAGCACACACAGACACACTCACACTGACATACACATTCTCATTTAACCCCAGCATCAAACCCCCAGCCCAGCGTCTTTCATTTGATGAAAACCAGAATGCCCCAGCAGATCACACAAATCCCCCTTTAACTTTCCAACAACTTTAGCATCATAGGCCAAACTGTGTCTGTGTTGACAATATTTAATGCCCAGGGATTATCCTCAAAGTTCAACAAAGAATTTAGACCGCTGCCGTCTCACTGTGGGTTTACACAAGCTTTTGATGGATACCCTCTGAATCTATTAACCAGCTGTGTACTGTAGGTGTAGCAGTACCCTCTGGAGTGCTGCATCACTCTTTACTGCTCTGTAGTTTCGTGTTAATTGTACCAGGCTCCGTCTAGGTGCCAGCTGGAAAGGATGGAATATCCCAAGCTGTCATCAGCAGCTTGTTCTTAAGCTCTAAAAACCCAGAGTGTTCATATTCAGTCAGTCTGCACTTTATTACTGGACTGAAAATACTAAATGCTTGCTTCTCGTTTCTTCAGTCACTAGATGAGATGTTCAACAAGTACACCCGACTGAGATCTGTAAGGCAGCGATGCCAGAAACAGTGGAAAACCTCAAACACCACAAGCTTTACGGTTTAAGTTTAATTTTTAACACAGAAACTGAAGTGATCCTCTCTTTCCCTTTTAACAGCAAACGAAAGAGAATAACCCAACATTGCATGATGCTGTTGGAATAATTCATTCTTTTTCTTGCGGTTGCCACATTGCTTAAAGGGTGTATAGGCACTGAAACTTGGCTGGCCTTACAAGTGAGAGGAATGAGAGCTTTAAACCTCCGGCCAGGTTCTGCCTGGAACAAGGCAATCTCCTTCGCTCACAGAGCCTGCATTTTTAATGAGAACATCTGCTCCGGTGGCCCTCTGGTGGAACCAAGGCTTGCTTAATCACACAGTCGAGCCCCTCAAGTCCCTCGCAGTGGGATCTGCTCAGCCCAGTGATCAGACAGAGCTGGCCACTTCGCACTCAAAAAAAAACCTCATCCATATCTAGTAGAAGTTAAAACAAGGCAGTGAAAGAATCTGACTGAAAAGAGAGTCGACACAGACAGAGGTCTATTAGTGGGACATGTGCACTAGCCACAGCTTATTTCTCTCATTAAGGCCTCTATGGACACTTTCTACCCCTGAAAACTGAATTATCTTAAAACAGTGGATCCATTTGAAAAAGTTGGTGTACTCTTATTGTATAGACCGGGAAAATGAAGCTCTGCTACAATGCTGTCACATGATTTTTTGCTTATAGATAATAAGCATGTTTCCATTGAATTGTCAAGCAATTTTAAGTTAACTAAGACTGTGAATTCAATACATATCAGTCAACTGGTTTTAGAGAATAAACTAGGCTAGTTTCATCAGAAGTTGGCAGGATAGGCTACACATTATGCATGGCTGTAATCCAAAAGTAAACAGAGCAGAAGACGTAGAGGTTGTGAATCAGAAACAAAACAAGTTGCGTCGGCCAGTTAATCCACCTAAAAGAGAAAAACGGAGAGAGGTCTTCAGGAATGTGTTTCAGTTGGGCAAGTTTTAATTTTTCTTTTAGTCAGCTAGTACTGGCCGTGTTTCATGCTGTTTGGAGACAATGATATATTAATGCAATAATTCTGTTCGCTATTTTGTTTTGTTTTGTTTTGAGTAATAATCAAGTGTGTTGCCGTCTTGGTTCACGCTGGTTCAGACTACAGAGCCTCTGTGTTTTTATTTTTTTATCTGCATAAGCACTGGCGCAACTTCTAAACCTCGCCTGCATGAAGATGATGATCGGTCATGTGAGTTCAGTGTTCGCTATGAGGGAACGCATTTGGCATTTTCACATCCCATTTATCACATCATCTCTTTTCAACGAAGGCAAAAGCCATCTCAAGCAACATAAAACTTTTTTGTGCAGTTGAGGAAGTTCCATTGAATTCCTCTAATGCAATACTTCAAAATGCATTTATAAAACATGGATACTGTTGCATAGTCTTTTTCACATACTGTAACAGCAACAGTTAGAACCTGCCTTTATTGCCTCCAGCTCTCCTCTCCTATCTTTCTGCAGTTATTGCTATATGATTGTGCGAGCATGAAAGCATTGCGTTTAAGTGCCTAATTTTAGCAGCCTAGGAATGACTGTTACCTTAGTTACCAAGTACAGTAGCTTTATGGCCCACAATCACACCAACATTTCTAACTTATGCTGACAAAAGAAATAATAAGTTATGTCAACGTAAGCATTCACATATTGTCTCCTGTTATATATTAATGCTAAATCACTGACCAAAAGGACCAACCAGTCATCAGTTATCCCTGTTTCAAGCAAACAGTAACCTCCGGGACTGAGATATGAAGACAACACAGAAGTGCCAAAACTACAGTTCTTTAAATTTTATTCATTTCTGTAAAGAAAACTAAATGAAATTCTTATTTTAAAAGTTGAGGTTATTATTCAAGATAAGGGCACAGTGAAGACCTGCACTCTCTGCTCAACAGTCTGGTCCTGCATTAGGTGATGTCACGGTAGCTACTTCCATTATTTCTACAGTCTGTGGTCTCAACAAGGACTGCAATGTACAATTCTGGAGGAAGAAGAAGAAGTAACATATTGCAAACAGAGAGCTTTTTTTTTATCTGAGTGCCAATGTGTGAACAGAATCATGTTCACTGTCCATGTTCCCAACCATGTTTAAGATGCAAACAGTGTTTTACCTGTATCCCCATAGTGTGAGAATGGCCGAGGGGTGCAACATAACTGTGAGAACTTTAACTGGAGTAGCTGTAACAACACAAGATTTGTTAAACAAAGAAGAGCAACAGCAATTCATAATAATCCAATGAACTCAGTCAGTGTTGTTAAAAAGCAATCTAATAAACATGAAATATATTGTAATGAACAGTTATAAAACTCTACTGCTGTGCAGGTGATGTTGGAATATTATCTTGCTCTCTATTTTTAGCTGCGTAATATAATTGGAAAACTATAAGACGGAGAGAGCTCAGTGTGCTGAAATTGTACATGGCTGAGCTTGTTAATTCAAAATTAAATGTCTTCTGTACCATGTTGTTAGGCTTTCACTCCAAATCTGCATATTGAGACTATTTTTCAGCTACAGAATGCAGTCTGTCATCCTGTATATTTCCAGCTAACAGCAACTTTCAGTGGAGAATTGAACACTCATACTTAATGGAGCAAGTGCATTTTAACAAATATTATAAATATATATAAATGTTAACAGATTAAAGGCCCAGGTAGACCAAACTGACATCAAGACAGGGTGGATTCAAGATGCTAGTTAGCCAATTAGCACATTAGCAACACAACCTGATGTTGAAAGAACAATGGATATTTACCATGCGTCAGTGAACATGGCACAAAGTGTTTCTGCTAAACAGCTTAATGGCAAAAAAATAATCTTATCTCATATAACAAGTTTGTTTCAGTCTCATGCCCTCTTGACTTTAGCTGTTTGTTCGCTTTCTTCACTTCTGTTTCTCTTCTCGTGCAGTAACCTGCCAATCAGAGAGATTTCAATTTTTCGTTTTCAACATGCTTAATCGACCGAAATAAGGCCAACAAGGGCCAACTAGTGCCAAAGGTGCGAGACACACCGCAAAAACTAGGGTGAGCTCACCAACAATGACATTGAATGACATTGAATGATGGCCAACCATGGGGTTGTGTCAGGCAGAGTCACATTTTGGGTTTACATGACCTTATACTTCATTCTACGTAAAGCGTAGACCTGTTTTCCTTGTTCGTGGACACTTTTTTGTGCCACCAATGGTAGTAAGAGCACAATACACCAATCCATGTAAAAACAAGATGGCAGCTATCTCTGTCAAGTCAGTCTGTAGCCTGTCCTGACACAAAAGTGGACAAGGTCCAAAACCTGATCACATTTTAGGGTTGAAACTTGTTTATTTCTGATTAATAATGATTGCAGTTTGATATGGCAACAAATTTGACTAATTTTAGCAACGGTAACAAGCTAAGACACTGTTCGCAGTATTCATTGAAGACATTGGGACTTTATTGTCGTCTTGTTTTAGGACATTGGGACTTTATTGTTGCCCCTTTTGAGGACACTGGGACTTAATTATTGTTGACAGTGTTTAGTTTTTTACACTTATTGGATCCTACTGATCCCAAATAGCTAGGAGAAATTAAAAATGCATACCAAACAAAAGTTCAGGTTTCAGGAGGTTATGTCTAAGTAAAAGCGACCCAACCCGCACCCTTAGACACACACAGGCCACAGTCACTCGCATTAAGCTGGGTTCTCCCTTCTTGAATTACAAATCCAGCGGAGAAAAACACCTCCACTGGCTGAGCTCGAGGCCAGGATGGCAAAAACATTCAGCACAATCACTGCCAGGTTAGGAAACATTTTAGCATGCTCCTTCCACCACCATAAAACCTCAAAAGGATCCACCTTGGGTGTCTTGAACTCTATGTAGGCTAACACATCATCCTCAGGTTGCAAAGTTTTATCGCTGGAGTCCTCCACGTTGGTGATGAATGTGACTACAGGGTCAAAGGTTTGACTTGTGTCGCTGACTTTTAAAATAAAAGGGATTGTGGCGTGATAGTAGTGATTTAGATGTCATGATATTACACGTACACTGCACATCATTTTTGTTTATTTTATTCTGAAAAATAAAAGATAAATGTTTACTCTCACCCACGTGTATGTCACTTTTACCTGCACCCGTACCTGTGAATTTATATGTATGTACATATTTTTACCAGTTTAGTTTAGTTTAGTTTAGAAGGGACAGTGCGAATGAATAAATACACATGGTATAAAAAAGCCAGAATTGAAAGGCTATTTTTCATCCGTAGTCTCTTGGCCAAGATGTTACACAAGTCTACCTAAAATACAACAAAGCACAAAAAACCCCACAAAAAGTCAAAAAAGAAAAAGAAAACAGGACATACAGTTTAAAGGACTTCTTTGAACACATAAATAAGAAATGATTTAAACATGATTTTTAGTCACAACAATGTAACGATCATCAAATGTGTGATCCAGTGCTGAAACTTGAGGCAAAGATGATGCAATATAAAAGGACATACATTTTTAAAAGCACTAGAGGCAGTAGTGACATATTTCCATATAGAACAACATTGCAACACAAGTAGGACATTAGTAGCAGCAGCAGAAAAGAGTTTAGTGCTGACATCTATATGTGTTAATCATCCATTTTTTTAATTGATTACTGAAAGATGTATAAGTGTTCAGTTCTCTGATATGAATTGGAATTATACTCCACTCTCTTGAACCTCTCACAGACCAGGCTACAAGCCCTTTTCCTCAATGAAATCTCCTCTTATGGAGCCCCTGGTGACACAGCTTACGCAGTCACACAGCTTTTTGCTGTATCCGTGGTGTCAGGACCCTTAAATGTGAAACATGGTGATGATGATCGTGTTGTTTCAGTTTGCTCCGTAGAGGTCGTGTCATGTTTTTGCTGAGGGTGGGACTTTTAAAGTCTACAGTAAGAACACTGATTAAAGTTTGTTAACTAAGAAAGCAACACAATTAAAAAGAGATTAACTTACTCATCTTCTTGATTAAGAAAAGCACTTTACATTAAATCACTGAAGTGCTTACAATGGAAGGAATTAGGAAAGTTTGAGTGTGTGTATGTGTGTGTGGCACAAAACATTTGTAGGAGTGTGAATTTGTGTGTAAATGTGGTGTCCCTGCATATCTATTGTATAGTATAACTTTTACTTTGGGAATCTGCATGTGCAGGTATATTCATATATAGTACGCATGCACACATTTCAGTGTGTGTGTGTGTGTGTGTGTGTGTGTGTGTGTGTGTGTGTATGTGTATAATAGCGACAGACAGACTGACCCTCTTAGCACACTGAGCACAGTGAAATACGAGCTGCTGAGATGCTGTGAGACTGCTAGCCTCTGGTTGAACCTCCAATGAGGCCCACCTCTGCCTCCACCACCACCAATTAGATAGCACCCATAATGCAACCTGAAAGATGCACTGAGCCTGGTAGCTTTATAAACATCCTCCCTGTCTGCTGCGAACGCTCACAGCCTCGTCTCTCCAGCTCAACTTTGTGTGTGGGCGTGTGTTCGAGTGTGTGCATGAGGCGTGACTGCGTATGTGAGTTTGAGTGTTGAGGGTGATAGATCGTCCCTCCCAGGGATGCACTACCATCCTGACAATGAGCGTTATAGTCATTGCTCTCTCTCTCCCTCTCCTGACTACATTATCTTATCTGATTACTCTCTCAGCCGGGATGCTCAGACATACTGGAGACTGCAGTGTAATATAACATGCCTATATGACTTGTGGTTGCTACATGAGATATGCCACCGCACACATCATACCACCGGTAACATCAGACCTGTCTGCTTGCCTCTGAGACCTGACAGCTTCATTGTTATTAACCATACACAAGAAGCGAGGCACAGACAGCCGGGCATATCAATGCTGCAGCAAAACTCTGTAATTACGCCGTAAATCAAAGCAATCTCCGGCCAAGCTCCGACCAATTTATCTGCAGACCTAGATTTAATGTGCACAGGGAGGTTGTCTTGCCCCGTGACTTGTGTACACCACAGATCGGAATAAGGAACTGTAGCGACGGCGTGCAAAGCACACTGTAAGGGGGATGAATGATGCCTCCTCTTCATGCTTTCTCCATCTTTTTCAGCTGAAAGATAGCTTTCCCAGCTTTGGATCATAAAGTGGCAGTGAAACTGTAGCCTGCCATCAGTATACAGCACTATTAAATAATCCACAGTGTTTTCAGTGGCCTGTGGGGACGACGCAGAGGATGGTATAAACATTAGAGTCAGGAACAGCCCTCCAGTAAGCCTTTTTATGCCATGTGAACAGGTGTGAACTCTGCCTCTCTGCTTTCAAACAATTGTTCGAAGTAATAAGAGACATCAAGCTTGGGATTCTGCTACAGGCTGCAACAACACATTCTCCTTGAAGTATATCCAAATGATGGTCTTCTTAATGCTGTATAATAACAGCTTGCGAATTGTCATCCTATAAATACTGCCTGAATTTTAAATAAACTTCGCCAGCTTTGAGCCGTTGTTGCATGCGTGTAGCTGACACATTTGCACACTGCAAGGCGGAGCGCTTTATTGCATCAGACACGCTGTAAAGTAGAAGACTTAACTTTAAATGGGCCACCGTGTTGCACCGATCCATCATCCTCAGAGCGGTCTGACTAGTTTGAGGTCATGGGGAAAAGGATCAGTCGTTTAGGAGGGCAGAGAATCGAGGTCAGAGGGAAGGAGGAGAGGGAGTGTGGGAGGATAGGAGTGAAAGTGATAGAAAGACACGTAGCCAGCACTCTCTCTCACACACACACACACACACACACACACACAGCTGTGGTGGTCTTCATTGTAGATGCCGAATGCACCTTCCTTTGACTTTGTAGTTCAGAATTGGTGTCTGTCATTGACTGTTGAAGACCTCAGGACTTTGGCGAGAGTGAGATCAGGGTGTTGGTATGTCAGAGTGAATTAAAAGATCGGTTTCAAGTGAGGTTTGTGACATCAGATTTTAATGAAGACAACTTCGGCTTGTACGTGCAAGACTTTGCAACATTTGTCTACCAAGCTACACTTAGCTGTCAGCATTGCTCATTGGCCACAATAGGGCTGCCCCCTAATGATCGACCAAACCTTCGTCGACCAGAAAGGTCGTTATTCTGAAAGATTTCATTGGTCGCCAAATGTGAAACTCTGTTAGAAGCTGCACCTTGTCGAAATGAATCAAAACCTATATGACTGGACCGTGTGGGAATTTAATTTGAAAGGACAGACACAGGAAGTGGCCACTCTCAGCAGTCAGACAGGAGTCACGTTACAGACCAATCACAGCCGACAGATATCTTTCCCTTCTTCCGTAAATATTCAGTCTGATAAATACGGAAAAGTTTATCATTTTAGTGCAGAGCTACCCAGAGCTTTACATCTGTCCCACTGACGATAGGCCTACAGGATTTTAGGTAAATAGGCTATACAATTCTTGACCTTGAAAGCTGGCACAGAAAAGGCATAAGAGTAGCGCCCAGCACATGACCTCGGGTTTTCCAGGCAGTTAAATATGTGGCATGTGTACGGCCCCTAATTTCCAGGGCTAACTAACATGGTAAACATTCAGGCAACTAGCCGACTAATGGCCCTAAATGAGGACTTTTGGTCAACTAGGAAAATTCTTAGTCGGGGGCAGCCCAAGGCCACAACACAGTGATGGTCACATAGAGACAGACTTTAGATTATAGAGAGATTATTTTCCATCTAATTTACCACCACTTGATCTCACCTCTCCTCATCTCTTATTTCTCTCTGCTCCTCTCTCCCGGCGATCTCGCCAAAACATGCAGTAAATCTATTGCTTTTTGGCTGCTTCTCCCCGCTGAAGCTTTCATGAGGTCTTGTACTTTACAGCGAGTCAGGAAATAACGAAAGATAAGACCGCATAAAAGAGACAGAGAAAGGGTTTAGAAACAACTTAGAGATTAAAGAAAACATGTGAAGAGACAGAGCGGACAGACAAGAGAGTGTTTTTTGGCCAAATAACGTGGTGTCAGATTCTCCCGGAGAGCAGCGTGGGTGTCTCAGGGCTGACATGGCTATAACGGAAATCCAATGGACCAGTGACTTTTCAAATTAAAATGTTGCACTGCGCATATTAATCACACTGAGATAGAGGACTATTACACCCTGAGGGTGTTTCAGTTACCTGCCTATTGGCGAGTATCCATGGACTACCTCAGTGTGGGAGTGTTGATTTAGAATTGGTTTAGCTTACATATTAAAAGCAGTTTGATGGTCAGTGGTCTCAGACTAGATTACCACTCCTTTATTTTTAACTCTTGTACATCTCCACCATTTCAGAGTGGAATGGAATTTCCTCCCCTGTTACGAATGAGTGCATGTGTTCATGTAGGTGTGTGAGTGTGAGTGAAGAGGTGGGGGTGAGATAGGCCTAACCTTGTAATAGATCCCTGCCTTTTGTTGCTAGACTTCCTTCAGGGTAACCCAGAGGTCAGTCTTTGTCATGTGTTTTTGAGATTTACCAGTTGCATTTTTCTGTAAGTCTTTTGTGAAAGATGACTCAGTTGTTTTTGAACTAAAAACCATTTGGTCAGGACTCCCTGGGAATGCTGGGCCATTGTGGTGGAATAGTTAGTTAATTTTATTGACACAAACAGATAAAAAATCTGGGTCCAAACAATATACAAAAAAATCATATATAAGATAAATCCATAAGTTAAAACATTTAAAGGTAATACACAACAACACAGAGTCCCATCATTCAGTAGAGGCCTGCTGGTGCTCCAGTACCACAAGACATGCATGTAACATGACGAAGGCCCTGATCACACAGAAAGCGTTTTAGCAGCTAGAGGCGCCTTTTTGTAATTGGCTTAATGAGAATGAAGCTTTTTTTTTGTCAAACTGCCCCAGCGTCATCCTAAAATATGCCTGGAAACAGCCATCATGGAGGAGAAGCTCCTGGACCAACTGGAGGTACTCCCCATGACCCACCCTCTTTTTTGAGGGTCTCATGTACCCACACAGATCTCCATTTCCCTGTGTCCAACAAACTATTAACTGACAGCCTCTCACCCTCAACCAGAGATACAGCAAGTACCATCTGCCTGAACATTTAAGATTGACTGTCAGCTGTCTGTTAACTTCTGCTGCATGACATGTTCTTTGAATCTATCCAGGTCTATCTGTATTGAGTAAAAATGACTGTAGTCTATCATCGTCATTGAAATACATTTTATTGCGATCCGGTTTCGAGAACATTTTATCTTCCAACCCTAAGTAGACTTCATCCTAAGTAGGGATTTCACCCCAGTCAAGTAAAGAGACTCGACAGAATTTAAGGGCACTTTTAACCAAACCTCACCCTCATACAAACTAGGTGAAGAGAAAGCAGCCTTGAAAACCTTTAGTTTGACAAAATAGGGCATCATAGTTGGTGGATAAGACGACAGTTGCCTGTTTAAGCGCTTAGTCTTCTCTTTTACAACACAAAAGCTTCATTTACTCTGCTGTCTTTAAAACTATCAGAACTGTTGCCACACCGTTGGCTTTTAACACAAACTAAATTCTAGACCAAACAGAAGTTACTTTCTTGCTAAACAGCAAAACCAAGAATGTACTAATTAAAGTACAAATGCCTCTGAGACACTAAGAATTTGGAAAAAGAAATCCCAGCTCGCTTACCTAAATATCTCGCTCCCGTAAGTGTTTCCATACGTGCATGTAGAGTGGAATATACGGGGGGGAAAAAATGCATAGTACATGCAAATACATAAGATAACTGTCTTCGGGCAAGATCTACACTATTTTAAATTAGCTGACTCCTCCACAGATCCCCTGAAAACATTTCAGAAAATGATTTTTTAAAGACAACAACAAGTCATTAAAATGAAAGATCATTTTAAATTCACTGTTTATTCTTCTCCGTTGCTCTGCATTGAGAGCACTTTAAATTAGGTGGAGAAGTGAATACCTCCAGGGGCGCTCCTGTGTGTGTGTGTGTGTGTGTGTGTGTGTGTGTGTGTGTGTGTGTGTGTGTGTGTGTGTGTGTGTGTGTGTGTGTGTGTGCATGTGCAGCTCCCTTCACTACAATCCCTCTAGGAATTCGTGATATGGCAATTTTACAATAGAAACTATGGAAAAATCTTGAAAAATCAGTGAAGTAATAGTCCATGTTTATTCCCACAATACTGATTCATTTTGTTTATTTCAGATATATAGTTTTCATTTTGATTTATATTTGTTTTGCTGTGTGTATAACTTCTATCTGTTAGGAAAGAGGAGGCTGCTGTTGTGTTCAGGTCCCGTGGGAAACAGACGCTAGGTTCAGTGTTTTTGCTGCTACTAAATGACCCAGAATCTGAAAGTGAAATAATTTAAACTGATGAATGTTTACGTCAAAGCGCAATCTTCGGCATTCTTTCACCATTAGCACAGTGTACTCAGAATGTTAAGTCCTATGATTGGATTTTTCTTACTGAAATATACCTTGGAAGTCATAATTAACTTCTCCACAGGTTGGATTGGTTTGGGTTTTTTTTTTTTAAATCAAGGAAGCAGATATTTTCCAACAGTTATTCATCTCTTGTGCTGAAGATTCAACCAGGACAGTTATATGTCCAAACTTTGAAGTGCTCCGGCCATCACAAACCTCATTCATCAAGCATTGCCGCCTCTCTGGGTGAAGATTGGACATATTGTGGCTGTAATGAAAACGGCAGCCTCCAAGGCAAGCTATCAGGATTCAGACTGATGATCTGTTTCCCTCAAAAACCAAGAAATTCACGTTCCAGTTCGGTTTTATCCTGTAGGTGTCCAGTTGTACCGTCAAAATCTAACTGTTCATAGAGCAGTAAAGTCCAATCCTTTTTCATATTTTTACCCCAGCCCCTAATTATCCAGTGCTGCCCTGCGCCTCAGATCAGAGTTACAGGGGGTAGTGATTGAACTTTCCCCCCGTTATGTGGGACAACTCTTCAAGACCCTGATATGTCAAAGATATGCAAGCATTTACGTAAACAGGTGCGACAAGTGTTGCCAAATTTAAAATTTTGTCATATTTTTATTCTTATGTAGCACTCACATTTTTTCCCCTTTGTCCTTTGACTGCTGTAACATGTCATGTTTTTTCATGCTGTTTCAGTTGTGTTGGGAGTAATTTCCCTCTTCTGTTGTTTGGTTACATTTATCCTCAAATTGTTGGCAGTGGATGTTCAATTGTTGGCGTAGGGGAGCAGCACTTTGTTACATCATGTCACCTGGACAGAGAGATGTAACTCTGGACACTAAAGTGAATGGCTGATATTTCAGACTGTGTTTTGTTTGTTTTTCCTAGTTTGTCATTGTGGGCTCAGCCTGACAGTGTACCCACAGGTCTGAGAAGGCTCAGGAAATGACTGTGACTTTCCTTTTTAATACTGTACCTTTTAAGTTATAAAGACATTTGTGTCCATAACAGAATCTTAACAATCTTATTTTGCAGTGCAGTGGGAATATTACCTCTTTTTAAGTTAAATATAAACAAGACAATATATATGGGTGTAAAATCATATTTAAAAAAAAAAAAAAAAACATGATTAATCATTGAATTTCCATGGTTGATTGCATTTTATCACATTTTAATAGCAGGTTTAAAATTACATAATTATGCATTTCAAAAGTCCAAATTAACATGGTCAAATAATTCTTACCATAGAGTCTTGATTGGGGATCAAATGAATGCAAAGAAATTTATTTTAAGATCCTGATTTTTAGATTTCTTTCTTTCAAATCAAAGGTTAAAGAGACAAAATAGCAGCATGCAATTAACCCTTTAAAACTCACATACTGTAGATCCATTTTTGTCTTCTTCTTTTTTTAAGTGGGGGACAGGGGATCTTTTTGGTTGGATAGCAGGTCACAAATGCTACATAGAATTTATCACAGCTAAAGTTTTTCAGGGCATAAATCTGTAAAAAAGATTACATGCAAAAAAAAAAAAAAAAAGTGCATAATTTGAGCCTAAAACAGTGTGGAATTAACATGAAGTGGACATGTTTGTGAAGGAGAGACTTGTGGTTACCCACAAAACTCATTTTCACTGAGATATCTTGAGGTGAGAGGTCAAGGGACCTCTGTAAAAATGGCTGTGCTGTTTTTCCCTCGACAAAATGTAGCCTAACTTTGCAGCTTTATTTTGACCCCATTCTGGAGGATATAGTTGGTACCATTGGATTCCTTAGGTCTTCTAGTTTTGTATGATATCACTAGCATCATTAACTTTAAAATTCAGCCATCATTTGCTTCTGAAAGGCTGGTGGCAGCAAAAACAGTAGCACGCATTTTGAAAAATTTAGGTGTTATTTTTGGGTGTGATTAATGTGTTAATGCAAACAGCCCTATCCATATATAATAGATTATTCCTTTTTTTAACATTTTACATAGGAAGTAAACTCAAATTCCAGATTAAAATGATTTGATTAGAGGGAGTTTTGTTTTTGTTTGTTTTTTTCGCCAAACAGCACATCACATTTTAAAAGCAGCCTATGTTTTGTATGAAAAATGATCTTCAAAGTATGCAAAGCTGCAAGCATCTACGGCTGTCAGAGAAAATACAAATACTCAAGTTATGTACAGTACAAGTAGGCAAAACTATACTTAAGTAGGTTACTTAAGTAAATATACTATAGTTGCGTTCTACCACTGTGTGGCTGACATGCAGTGTCCCATGACTGCCAGAGTCACTCCAGAGACGAGGATGCTCATTTGTGGCACCATCCATCCTGAGGAAAGTTGCAATGCAGTCAAACTCGTCTAATAGGCCAGACTATGAAAACGTAAGTAAGCCAGCTTTCATTCTTCAAGCATTGTTACCTAATGCATGAGTCGTGAATAAACCAACACACATTATAGGCTCAGTGTTTATGATTTAGGGTTTAGGGTTGAGTCTTCCTCTATGGAGTCGGCCATGTTGCACCATCATGTTTTCTACAGTAGCCCAGAATGAACAAACCAAACACTGGCTCTAGATAGGGCTATTTATATTTTTGTTCCAGCCACGTAGGTTAGCCACCCCTCCGCAAAGAGCAGCATCAGGAAAACACACATTTTTTAACGTGAAACTGCTCTATACAGCGCTTTTACCAGTTTAATGTAGATAATTTGTTCCCCGGTTTAAATTGGGTCCATTTCTTTTTGAGAGTAAGAGACCTCTGTTGATAATTCAGCTCCCAGTAAAAACCTCCTTAAGAAATTATGATCAGTAGAAGTTTCAACTGGTCGCAGTGTGCAATCCTCACCACTAGATGCCACTAAATCCCCCTAAATCTTACACACTGTTCCTTTAAATGTCCACATGATACCTCTAACCATTCCAGTTGTTTTTAGTGGCTCTCTAGTATGACTTATGCTTTAGTGACGATTGCATCTTCAAATGCTTCAAATATATGTATGAATTTCAACCAGATTATGCCAACTGAATGTTTTATTTCCTCACTTGGTGAAAAAAAGTGGCAGAGCATTGTTCCTTTGGGCTCCGGCAGCACTACACCAAAAAGGACTGTTTCTATCATTTTTGTAGTGTTAGATGTTTTGTTTTGTTCTTTTAAAGGTATATTATGCAGGATTATCTGTTACTGTTTGTAGGCAAAGTAAAAGCCAACCCCAGGTTTGCTCTCGTTTGGCATTTCGCCCTGCTATATTTGCAATTTTGATGCTGTGTCTCTTGGATGCCTTCTGCTCACTGTCTGGCAACTGATGCTACCTTTTTGCAAAGCCTCGACCTCACCTGAGTGCTGTGGGGGTATACGCCCATAAGCATCCCAAGCACAGGAAATAGGAGTATACAGGGAGAGGACAGAGTCTCTGCAGATAAATACACCACCACACACTTCTAGTGGGTTATAAGACATGATTGAAAGGGATGTGAGTCTATACATTGTTTTGTAAATCCTTTGTACTTCCTTAATGTGTATCTTGAGATGAGATAGTAATGACTTTTTCCTTACAGTTAAAGCACAAAATCAGTGTGTGCTTCATCTTAAATATTCTTTATAAGCACCAAGTGACAGTTGTTTCCTCTTTGCAGTATTTCTAACAAGACAACTTTTCTCAGAAGCACAATACTCACCTCAGTCTGATAAAAAGAAACAACAGTCTACCCTAACTCAAAACATGATGGTGCATCCAGTAGGCAGGATTAATCATCTCCCTTCTACCGAGCTATAGTGGGCTGCTCCATCGTGGCCCGGAGGAGACATCAAACGTACTCTCCCTGCCCGCCTGCCTACTGTTTCCCCTGGAGAGACAGAGATGGGTTAGAGAGTGGAGACTGGCCTCTGGTAGTGCAACTCTCTGTGGAGTCCATATTGATTACACCTGCCACTGGCGGCTAGCTGGAGCTGTGTACTCTGACAGCTGGCAGCACAGGGCGAGATGGATAACTGCTCCAGCCAGGCTCTAGCCAGCTACATCATCACTTGGCTTTGTAGAGGATGTTTGGAAGGCAAGATGTTTTTCCTTTTCTTTTTTTGTCACTGGTGCAGTTTTAGTTTACCTCTTTACAGAGAGGTGGAACTGTTCCTATCTCAAGTCCTGAGGATGAGGTTTCTTTAACGGCACCTGACACAATCGGAGACTCAAACGGTCGACTTTGTCTTGTTTTAGGTACACCTCTTCAACTGCTCATTCATGCAAATAGCTAATGAGCCAATCACGTGGCAGCAACTCAGTGCATTGAGGCATGAAGACATGGCAAAGACGACCTGCTGAAGTTAAAACTGAGCATCAGAATGGGGAAGAAAGGTGATTTAGGTGACTTTGAATGTAGCATGATTGTTGGTGCCAGACGGGCTGTTCTAAGTATTACATCTCTAGGGTTTACAGAGGATGGTCCCAAAAAGAGAAAATATCCAGTGAGCAGCAGTTGATGCCAGAGGTCAGAGGAGAATGGCCACACTGGTTCAAGATGATAGAAAGGCAACAGTAACTCAAACAACCACTGGTTACAACCAAGGTCTGCAGAAGACCATCTCTGAACCAACAACACGTCCAACCTTGAAGCAGATACAGCAGCAGCAGACCACACCAGGTGCCACTCCTGTCAGCTAACAACAGGAAACTGAGGCCCTTAGTACCAACTGAGCATGGTTTAAACACCACAGCCTACCTGAGTATTGCTGCTGACCTTGTTGAATCTATGCCACGACAAACTAAGGCAGTTCTGAAGGCAAAAGGGGTCCAGCCTAGTAAAGTGGCATCATCATCTGAAAATAGGAATCACTTCATTTTTGTTACCTTAGAATAAGCTGTTTCTGTCTACATACGGAGAGCAGGTCCTCATCCACTAAATCCACTGTGTTGTTCTACAGTAGCCCAGAACGGACAAACCAAACACTGGCTCTAGATAGGGCCATTCAGGTTCTCGTATCGGCCACTGTAGTTCTCCTACATGCTTGGCACATGGGAGTTTGAGTTCTGCAACCTCGCCACTATAGATGCCACTAAATCCTCCACACTGAGCCTTTAAGATGTAGAAAATACTGAGAGGCTGAGATGGTAGCATTTTTACAAGAATAATATCCATTCTCCATATCGTATTCTACACATGGTTGACCACAGGCTTGACTCTTAAAGTTTTCTTATCAGAGATGGACAGCATTGGAAGTGCTTCAAAGACTTGTGGAAACATTTCTACTCTCATATCAGGCCCCGAGGACTGCTTTACTAAACTCTGTTTAGAAAGCAGGAGGAGTGACTTGTGGGAAGAGTTGGGAGGTAAAGCCAGTGTGAATCCTTTCCCCCTGTTAGCTCGCAGTCCCTCCTGTAGGCTGCCGGGTATATGGTGTTGATTATGGAGATGAGCGGCTATAAACTCAATATTTTCTGAGGTGCGGTGAGAAGACTGTAAAGTAGGCAAATGCCTCGTCTCTCTCACAGGAGAGCCATAGAGTGAGCAAGCTAAATGGGTGTAGAGGGATTCAGATGGCTTAGTCAGGATAAGGAACTGGGATCTAGTGGTATGTTTCTCTCATTTGTGTCTCTCTGCCTCTCTCCCTCTATCACTATCTGTTTTCACACCCCCAAAGGCCTTATTTACAATCCTTTACTTCTCACGCGGCAGTGTGCGACGGCGGCAGTGGGTAACAGAAATTGAAACGTAAGCCTCACAAAATCCCTGGTCATCTGCTTTTAGAAAATGCACTCGTGAATTCACAATACGCACTCAACTTAAGCAAGCATTTGGTACACTGAGTTAACAGCATTATAATTAAAAAGTAATTTGATATATGACAATGTGTGGTGCAGTTTTTCAGAGTTGTCCCACTGAAGTTGAGCAAACATTTGCTCTGCTTAATGATTCATATTCCTCAGTATTACTCCCACTTTCTTTGTCAGTCTGTGCATTGTAATATCTGCTTTCCCTGCGAGCGCAGCTTCCCCCAACTGCTATGCATCTGTCTTTAGTAGTGCTCATCAAAGACCAGTGGCTCCCCTGACGCCGTTACAAGAATCCAGGATCAAGTTGCTCTACTTTTATTTATGTGTAGGGCTGTGTGTTTAAATATCTTCTCGCGATCTGAGAGCTTAGTCTGTTTTGACCCAGCCATTATTTCTGTGGTAGGGACCACAAAAAAAATCAGACCTCTGTGTCTCAGGAGAGATCAAATCAAAGACCGGAGATACAGAGGAGGAGAAAGAGAGTCAGTCAGTTTAGGTATTTTCAGAGTCAGTCAGCCACTTGCCTGTCAAGCAAGTAGCTTCTCAGCTGTCTGCTGATGCCAGATGAAGTAAGAGACATGCCTAAGCATTAATGGAACTGAAACAAAAATAAACCATTTCCAAGTATAAAAAGAGATGCACATACACAGCTGCGTAGAACTTGGCAGTGTTGCCTTTGATTTATTCCTCTGGGGGAAGAAGGACGGTATTTGTGTGTTTGGAGGAGGGAAAAAAAAAACATGGCACACAAGGAACATTCCAAGTTCGCCACAGGAAATCAATTTATTTGAGAGGGCAGCCAGGCTAAAAATAGGGAAGCCCCAAACAATAGAGTTGGAATTAATTGCCCAGATTTTGTGCGAAGGCAAGAAGACTCCAGAGAGCCAAAGTTTGTTCTCAGTCTTGTTTTCATATGTGTGTTATGGAAATATTAGTCTGGTGTAGTTGTCATGTTGTTTTGTTTTTGGCATATTTCTGCGTGTTTTGCAGCTGTCAAAACAGAACTGAATTCTCAATCATTTCCCTCCCTGATATGACGACTTGCCACTTGTCAACACCACTGCCAGCTGCCTTATTTGACAGGATATGATGATTTATCACAAGTTCTCCACAGTAAATAGACAATAACTGTTTTGTCACACTCCACCGAGTTCTAACTGGGTTTTCGGGGAGTGTGTGAGGGAGTGCTGTAGGGGCCTTATGGGGGCTGATGTGCCGTTTTTAATGAGATCTCACAGCAGTGTTTAAATATTTAACCGTTCCTGGTGAAGCCTCCCCAACAGCCGCCAGGCAAAAACTGGTGAGGTTTCATGCAATCATCACAGACTGTACAGCACCTATCCCCTGAAAACATCAGAAAATAAGCACAACCTGAATATATAATGGCATCCTGAATACACAGCCTGCTGTGCCGAACGCCTGCACCTATCGACAGAGATGCTGTCTTTGCCCCTGCAAATAAGTATTCACACACCATGACAAAGGGTGAGCATGATGATGAAAAGCTGTTGAATTATACATCTGTTTTTTGATGGGATATTTTCAAAACTTTATTTTCTTTTTTTCCCTCCCTTCCCAACAAAGTAATTCCCCCATCTCTGCCTCGCTTTTGCCTTTTTTCCGCCTCATTTTGAGCTTTTGCTGGATGCTTTTTGACAAACATCTCACCACCGATCAGTTCAACTCCTACACCCTTCGTGTTTTTACATCCCACCACCCGTCATTCACGGAGAACGGGGCTGGGGTGTCAGCCACCACCTGCTGTGTTTAGAGGGAGGTGGTAGTGCTGTGTATGCATGTGGTGTGTTTATGAGTGCAACTGTGGAAGACTGTGAGGGAAGGGGGGGGGGGGGGGGGGGGGGGGGGGGGGGGGTTGCACGCTTGAGGATTGGTAGGAAGTGTTGGTCAAGAGAAGGCTGAGAAATTCGTATTGTGATCTTATACTTTAATTTAGTCTACTGGATATCTCAAACTCAATAATATAATCTGATTATTTCCCCTTTTAAACATGAGTATTTTAATCTCGTGTTTTAAATACCCCCTTAGACATATTTTGGAGTTTAGTTTTTGCAATCGCTTTATTTTAATCAGATTTTTCTAATCCAATTTGGTGTGATGCCTTTACACACCAACCCCTGTTTCGGATGTTAAGGAGGCTGAGGTTGGCGAATATTTAGGAGAGACCTCAGATGGTATTTGAAGCCGCTCTGTGAATGCTACATACAGTATTTGGGGGTGAGGATAGGGTTTGGGAAATACGCCGTACCTGCCAGCTGGAGGAATCTGGAGAGACTTGAGCCCACAGATGACAGCATCCGCAGCGTCTCCCTTCACTCCTGCCTGCCCCCCCCCTTCTTCCTCTATCCTCTATCCACCATCCTCTCCTCCTTTTCCAGTCTTCCCCTTGGCTTCCCTCTTTTATCCCCCCACCCTCCCCCAACGCAGACAGCCCATCCCTGCCTGTCTAGCTAACTCAGCTCTCACCCAAAAAAAAAAAAATCCACCATCATATCCAGTCACTGCTCTGAGGCCCTACTGATTGAAAGGAGCATTATTAGCCCCTGCTAACCTGCTCATTCACTGTGTAAAATGTTGTTTATTTGACAAGGGATGTATATAGATGTTGCTGTAGGGTCTTTAGAGTTTGGCAGACACTTGGTGCCAAATCATATGCATGACTCCTCTTGCCATGCCGCTTCATGTGGCTGCCAAGTGAGGCCCACTGGGGTCTTTGCCAGGGGACTCAGACTACTATTCAAGCCCTCCCTCCCACCCCCACACCCCTAACACACACACACACATACACACACACACACACATACATAAAAACACCTTGTGCTTCCCCCGATGCCCTCTCTCCCTCCCCCAACCTGTACCAGCTCCATGCCCTCCCACCCCTACCCCCTCAGTCTCCATACCACACTCATTATTAATGATCTGAGGGACAGCTTTCATTTGATCTATTACTTAGGATGGGACGGCGGCTGCTGTGCTGCTGCATCCCTGCTGGATCTTTAATTATTTCATGGAGGGCTTTCCTCCTCTCTGCTGCTCCTTCTCTGTTGTGCAGATGAAATATTGAAGTTGAGGAGTGTAGTGCAAAGTGGCCCCATACAGTGTGAGGTGTGTGTGTGTGTGTAGCGTACTGTATATTTGTGTGTATAGACATGTGCGAGCTGCTCCTGACGGATCTTAGCTTTTCCATAAATGCGGTTTGGACTTTTTTATCTCGCAACTTCAGTAGTGAGGTCACAGATTGGAAGCAGATTGCGCTAGTTATTAAGTTTTTCCCTCAAACCGCAGTTTGGAAACACAGATCTTCAATGTGCGAGTTGTTGTTATTGTTAAGACCTCGGAGTGTATCCTGGCTATCTGACAAAAACAGCCGAACAAATCCTTAATGTCTCAACATGGAAAAACACTATTAGCAAATGTAAAGAGAGTTATTTCAGTGCATGTGTAATGTAGTGTGATTATGGGCCATTAATGTCATATTACAGTAGTGTTGAAGGGCAGTAATGGCATGATATCACCACTCACTTTTTGTTGCCAAGAATAACAAAGCATAACATCTGACATGGAAACATGGCTGACACCAGAGGCACACACAGCTCTGCATTCAGGTATGATGTACGGCGTGGAGCCTAATTGCTTTGCTCTCCTACTTCATAAATTTCAGACTCTCTTGAGACAGAGGCTACTGTGTTAATGGCAATCAAAATTCCACGCAGCTCCAGCTCCAGATTCACTTTGTGTCGTACGACACATCCGCAGCATCACCGGGCAGCCTACGAATTCAATAAACCCTTCGGAGATACTTACCTCATGTAGGAATCCATACTCCATAAACATAATGACACCTTATTTTGCTTTATGTGATTACATGTGATGGTATGATTTGCATCCACGGCACCTCTCCACTCAGTAAAACATTGGATTGCCGTAATTGGTAGTAGGAGTAATCCATGCGCTTATGTGGGGGAGCACTGGAATGACATTGATATACAGCGCTCCATTAATTGCCATATGAATAGGGTCTGCAGTGGTTGGCGCTCTGCTGATGCATCACAGTAAAAGAGATGGGTCACTCTGTCTTCTCCAGCCCGCAGCTTTGCCAAGCTCATAATTACTAAAACCTCCAATTAATCTTCCCATCACATAGGCCAAATATACACTTCCTCCATATATATGTATGAGTTACAGTATGTGCTCTTAGTAAATGCGTGGGCCTGTGTGCGTGTTTGTGTGTTTACACAAGTGTGTATGTACATTTACGTGTACTCACTTGTGAGTGCGCCCATGAGAACATCAAGTACAAACAGCACTATATGTTCTCAGTGTGCTCTGTGGCTCCACTGCGAGCCACTCAGGTTATCAATACAAGTGGCATCAGTTGTGTCAATATCACAGCTGAACTAAAGGGAATTGTTATCTGCAGTGCACGAAGGACTCTTATTTTGTAGGGAAGAAGAAAGTAAAAGCAAAAGTGTTCACGGAGAGTTTATATGCACGTATATAATCAAGCTTTACACAGACACACTTACATACAGGTTGTATAACTTATTTGATAGCTTTACATAAGACAAGCAGGAACCCCCAAACCAGAGGTGGAACCAAGTTATTGTTTTGCAAGTCACAAATAAGTGTAAAGTCTTTGAACTCAAGTCCTAATTCGAGTCCCAAGTCAAGACATGCAAGTTCGGATTTAAGTCCAAAGTCAAGGCTGACCAATCCCAAGTCAAGTCCCATTGAATTTCTGGTCCTATACAAGTCACAATGCACTCTTCACCAAATGTTGTACTGCTATTTCAACCACAGACTAATAGTATATTGTAAGGTAAGGTAACAAGTATTGTCAAGTCAAAAGCTCAAGTCAGAGTGAAGTCATGAGTGTTTGGCGTTGAAGTCCAAGTCGACAAGTCGAGTGTAAACAACGAACCGATATCCAGTGTCACTGTCTTTTAATTTTAAACATGTTTTTAACAAATTAGAAGCATGTTATCAGAGTGTAATTGGATAATAGTTCACTGTTTTTATTGTTGTGGATCTATTACATATTTTGAGATTTGGATTTTTGTACACTTATGCACTTAAATGGGCTCTATCTGACTGGTGCTTATATAAATGTTTCTATCCATTTCCTCAGTGTTAGAACACAAGTGGTAGTCAATGAGTGCAGCTACAGTGTGTCTGAAGGCTACACTGTGTCTGATTTCTGAGAGGTCACAACAGCAGTTAAGTGCACACTTCTTCTTGACAATACTTTTGTGCGTGTGCGTATGTGTGTCAGAATCAGTCCATGCATGTGTGTGTCTACATGAATATGTATGTCTGATTGTAGCATGCAGTTCTGGCCCCTGGCCATTCAACCTTTACTCATTCTGAAAAGAATCTCTTCTCCACACTCCAGTCTGGCCACCATTCCCCCCACTGAGGCATCCACAACACCTTACTGGCACCCAGTGGCGACAGGGGGTACAACATCCACTTGATGCTTGGCCGACAGCAGGGGAGATGGAGAACTGTTTACAAGTGGCATTTGCCCCTAATTAAAAGCAGCACTTGTTGGAGCACTTGGTCTGCAGAAGGACTAGCGTCCACAGTGACGCACGGTGGCCCAGTGATCCTCTGGTAAGCCTTCTCCACTCTGCAACACACAAACACATTGGTGGAGAAAATAAGCATATAAACAGTAAATGACACTTTGCATGCAACAGAATAATCTGTTTTCCTGACAACTTTGAGTATTTTGACTGCTCACAGTTTAGGTGAAGAGTGAGGAGAGTGATGAAAAGCACAACATGTCAGAAATTTAGCATGAGAAACAACACAGATGGCTCGGAGAGCAGCCGTTTCCTGAGACAAATGAAGAATAGTCCGTGTGATGGTGATTGAAGTCTGCAGAAACTCTCACACTCTCTGCGGCAGACAGTCAACTCCCTCCGTTCTCTAATTCTGCTGGCCCAACATCTGGCTGTCCCGTGTGGAAAGGCCATTATGTCAGTGCAGAGGATGAATGAAACTAGCCATCGACCTGTCTGCGTAGCGACTATCAGGGCAGCCGGTGCCCTGCGAGTTTTGACCAGCTTAATGGAGCACAACAGCTCAGCAACTAATCACCTGTTCTTTCTCATCAGCTGCTTCCCCCACGGGACGGTAATTGATTGTTAAGTGTTTGATGGATCAGACTAAGACTAAGCTGACCTGACTCAGTGGAACGTGGAGTACAGTTTGTAGCCCATCTGTGGTTTCATGTTTTCACACTCACAGAGAACTGTTTTCATCACAGACTGTGGAACATTTGTCCACACATGTCACATCGCTAAGGGTGTCTACTGTGTTTGTTTTTTTTCCTCTATCTTTTTCCATCATTGCCAACTGTGTGTAACATACAATACTGTCATACTGGGACCCAGTTAGATTAATAGAATGTGTGTGTAATGTCTCAAAGACACAGACAGAATTATATTAATGTTGCAGTGTATGCCAACTAAAAATGTCCGGTTGATATGGTTTGGTGATTTCAGTCTTAAAACCTTATTTAAAACAACAGGTTTTTGATGAAATAGTTTACAATTCAGTTTCACTAATGCGGCAAATAACTGTTGGTATGATTGTTACAGTTTAAAGAAAAACTTAACCCGCAAAATGATTATTTGTATATTGCTTACGCACCATGTGTTTCATTGAATTTGTCAAGAAAAGTTTTTCTTGCATGCCCCCACTGTGAACGAATAATCCAAAAACGGGGGCTGCATTTTAAACAACAGCAAAATATCTGTTTACTAACTCTCACATAACTTGGGCACTATAATCAAAGTCTCATTTATGCGGTCGTATACTTCGCTAAAAACATGATTCAAAACCCTGTGACGTAAACAGTCTTCCTAGCGGTTGAATTGCATGTCTGGGCGAGTGCATGCGTTATAACACTGCTCAACGGAACGCACCAACAGATTTCAAACACGTGCTTGTTGTAATGCACTACCTGTAGGTGGCAGTGTTTTAAATAGTAAGGTTTTAGCAAAAATACTTGTATTTGGGAAGTACTAAGCATACGATTGGATAAACGAGACTTGGATTAGACTGCATGAGTTGTGTGAGAGTTTTTAAACAGATGTTTTGATTTGGTTTTTACTCCAGTTCGTCCAGAATTTTCTCAGTTTTTGGATTCTTCGTTCATTTGTGTATCAGTTATACACCCTGTGTAACACTGAACTCGTGGAGATAACTGTTTTTCTCGCTTGCCAACGCAGTGAACGAAGAAAATCCCAAAAGATTCTCGATGAATTTCTCAGTTTTGGGATTCTTCATTCTCTGTTGAGGCATGTGAGGAAAAGCAAAGGTTTTTTTTACAAATTCAATGTAACACAGGGTGAGTAATTAAAATACAAATTATCATTTTATGGGTAAAGTATTCCTTTAAATTGTACCACCAGTTATCTGCCTCAATAGTGACACTTGACTTTTTTGGACTTTCCTTCATTTCAACATGAATTTTCTCTGTTTTCAGATTCTTCGTTCACCGTGGATACACACGAGAAAACAGTTGTCTTTCTGAATTCAACGCAACACAGGATGAGTAATTGATATAATACAGATGATCATTTTGTGGGGGAAGTATTCTTTCAGATTGTCACAATCATACCATCAGTCATCTGCCTTATTAGTGATACAAGAGTGGAGACAACAAAGTTTTAAGACTGAAAATCACTACACCATATAAACTACAGCCTAAATAATTTGCTAAGATGGATCTTTTTTTAAAGGTGTTCACTGCAACATAAATATAGTTCTGTAGGTGTCTTTGAGATTCTGTTATATTATTATTAAATATCTCTGGGTTTTGACTTTTGACTGCACATAAACAATTTGAAGACATCAGCTCGGGTTTCAGGGAAATTGTGGTGGACATTTTCACAATTTTCTGACATTTTGTAGACTAAACAATAAATAAATTATTCAAAGAAGCAATCAGCCAATTAACTGGTTTGCCCTGCGTGGTATTTTAAATGTTTAATGGTCAACTTAAGCATGTATGTATGTATCCTTGACATATACGTATTATGTACTTGTAATCCAAATGTCTCACTTGAGTCTGAAAAGCTGGTTGTGGTCCAGCTCTTGTTCCTCTTCAGTCTTTCCTTGACCTCTGTCCCTCAGCCTCCTCCTCCTCTCCTCAGGGTCCAGGGTGAGTACGACCACCAGGCTGGGCTGGAGCAGGTCACTGGGCCAGCGGTAAACCTCCGAACCCTCTGCCGGAAGGTTGCACACTGGACCGCTCACTGCTGTGGCGATGGCATACGCTGCTGTGCTGTGCCAGAATCTGGAGACGACAGAGAGAGTGAATGGTGGATTGAAAGGTGAATGATGGATGGATGGATGCTTAGGTGACTCACAGGGAGAGTGAGACATGTTAAATATTGAACTGCAGGTCTAGATCCCAGTGGAACGTATCTATTGTCTCTCTATCACAAAACAGGTCACGAAACAAGCAAACGTCACAACACCTGCGACATCTCAGGTGTCTTTACCTGTCAACGATGACAGGTGTCTTCATGCCCTCCTGGACGATTTGTTTCGCTGTGATGTAGTTCCCCAGAGCATAGAAGGCCCTGCGGATAAGCGGCGGCTCCCGATCAAAGCGGGCCCTCATGGGGGACAGGCACTGGGGAGGGGACGGTATGAGAGCGGCTCCTAGAGTATCCCTCAGAGACTCAGTCAGAGTGGTCTTACCTGTGATGGGGAGAAGGAGGGAGGGAGGACAGAGTCATGTCATGTACAAAGACGAAGCAAAAAAAGACTGGGAGTTTTTTTCAGTGAACAAAGAAGAATTCACCACATTTTTCTTTTCTTTAAATGTAATACGGGACTGAAGTGACTCTTGAAAAGTTCAACCTCCCATCCTACCTACATGGTTGACTTTTCATGAGGTTTGCAAAGAGTATTAGATGAACGAGCTCTTCAATAAACCATTTTCATAGTGATGTAACTTTCCTGAGGTCATGATACATGATATTCCATTAGGCGAATCTCGCTGGCAGATAATGGCTTTAGCAGAGAACAACTGGCCATCACTTTAGCGAGACATCTATACATCAAACTGATCCCCATATTTATTTATGAGGTAATGGCATTAACCTGTGGCATCCAGGCCCTCTATGACAATAACAGGGAAGTCTGGTTTACTTCTGGCCTCCGCTCTGCTGGGCAGCAGCTCCAGCACAGACGTCGCCTCTGGGATGATGTCACCGCACTGCAGAACAGACAAAATCAGTTTGCTGCTGTGAGAGGAGGCAGGAGGGAGTCATAGACTGTGGTGCTGCATGAACACACACACACACACACACACACACAACTGCGGGCCACCTGGCAATGAAGAATAAATGAGGCATTAAGGGAGCAGTGTGTAACATTTTGAGGGATTTAGTGGCATCTAGTGGTGAGGATTACAGCTTGCAACCAGCTGAAAACTCTCCCAGTCAGAATTCCTTCAGTGGTTATCATTCAGGAGGTTTTAACTAGGAGCTAAATTATCCTTAGAGTTAGCTTCCTCTCCAAAAGAAACAGACCAGGGGTCTCAGTTATAAACACTGTACACACAAAACAAGGCCTGAAAGATGTCTACGCCACTTCACACACAAAAGTTGTGATCTAAACTTTGACTCATGCTTATGTGCATTTTGGAGACAGGAAACTGATTGTGGAAACTGTCGAATATTTTTTTGGCGCAAGGCATTTTTGGCTTTTGTCTGTACATACATTTTTAGTATGGATCGTACACATTGTTTTATAAACGAGACCCCAGGTGATTAAGACCCTCTATATAGATATAAACAATTCAACCTGAGGTAACAAAAAAACAACACTTATTCTTTTCAGGTGATTATACACTAAAAAAAAACATACTTTTTATGTCATATTCCATTTCTGCCAATATATCCCTCTGAATCCTACACACTGAGAGCCTGTGAGCCACACTGCAGTACCTCACTTCAGCACAAGAGGGTGCCATTTTGCATATCTTGCAAATGAATATGTTTATGTTATTGTAAAGCAGGCCTGTGCATGTCATAAAGTGACTATAATAACCTTTTTGAGTGCTTCATAAGCCTCCTGGAAACTGTAGAACACGTCAGAGTTGATGATGTTGAGAGTAGATGGGTGACACTCTGGAGCCTCTGAGGGTACCACATAGTAATCCTGTGACATTTGCATGGCATGAGACCACAGGTGCTGAGTCCACGGCTCACCGTCCTCACCTTTAGAGTACGAACACACAAGCACCGGATCATCGTGCTGTATCAAACCTCTCAGAAGTCTCTCTGTCGGGGATGAACTCTGAGAATAATCTTTTAAAAAGTAGCCCTTTAAGAGCGAATCCTTGACATTTGGCAGAAATGAGAGCATGGGAGACAAATGACACTCCGGAGGCAAGTCTCTCAACAATTTGTCTTTCAGCTCCCCGTAAAACTTGGCACGTCTGATTGTGTCGCTGCTGCACACGAGGAGAGAGTAACACCTTCCGTAGTTGTGGATCTCTCTGAACACCCGTGGCACTTCTTCTCCCCGGTGCCTCTCACCAGTTGAAAAGTAGACGGATGCTCCATCCAGCTCCACGGAGAAAACACGGGAGGACCAGTGAGGAAGCAGACACACAGTGCGCCGTGCCATTTGTTACACAGGCTACAGGTTGTATTGAGCGGTTCCAGGCTGCTATAATAACACTGACTGCGATGCGTTACATAAAGTGGGTGCTGAGGGGAAAATGAAAGTGCGCTGAGCAAAGCTGGGGAAACGAAACTTAACAGCCACTATCAGCTGGGCCTGCACAGCTGATTGACAGACATGTTTCCCTAGCTCTAAGTTATGTTTGTGGTCAGGTCAGGAGACATAGCTGCTGGTTGTGTCACAGCAGGGTGGTGTCTCTGTGGGAGTATTTTGGCAGGTGCTCCGTGGGTTGGGCATTTAGGCATTTAGGGAGGGATAAAGTGAGTGGAGGAAAAGACAAACTTGAAATTACTTTTTACTGAAAGAAACAGACTTAGGAGAAAACAGCATTCCTCTACATAGCTCTGAAAACTAAAACAACCTTAATAATAATAATGCAGTAATGTTCATATTTAGACCATATTTCACCAGGATTTGCTATAGTGACATTTTTCATCCTCCACAGTGCAAATAATAATCTAAATAATAGTCTATTTTCACCTAGAACCAAGAAATCACATCCAAATTTCTCATTTGAAAGCCAAAATTGCAAATCTCAGTGAAACATGGTCCAAATGCAACCATTCAATCAACGTCTTTAAATAGGCGGTGGAAATACTTTCTCTTTTGAACCAATTCTGGACTTTTAAACCTCAACATGCTCACTGTAAGATAAAATGCATCATTATATGTAAATGTGGTTACATGCTTGGTCACACTGACACATTTACAGCCTCCACTTGAAAGATAAAGAAGTTAATGTGACACCTGCTAATACATTTGTATTTATTAAGCAACAATTTAAATATAACATGAAAAACGCTCTTTAAATACAATAACAATGACAGAAAAATACGTAATTAATGTAGGGTCCCTCTGGTTTGTCGCTCTGGTTGTAGGAAGAAGTCTGATATGGTGGAAACCTGTAAATAATGCAGGTATTATTGCATCATGAAGATAAGATCAAACTTTATTGATCCCACACTGGGGAAATTCACATGTTACAGCAGCTCAAAAAGCACAGACAGAAAAGCAAGTTGAATGACAGTAGAATACTTATTGAATAAATATAAAATACAAAAGGTATCAGAATTAGAAAAATATAAACTATACACTCAATGCTACTTACACTATATATACTTTCACTTATGCACACATGGAAAAAATGTGTATGTATGGGTATATTTTGACAGCTGCACAGGGTGATTGCACATTGGATGGTGTGTAGTATTAAAATAAAAACAATAACGACCTACACATTGAAGTTTACAGGCTACAGCAACAGCCCTGTAGACAATCACATGAGCAATCCATTAATACACACAAACATGCGGTGTAAATAGTCAGGCAGCATGTTTATGTTTACTGTAGCTCCCAACCGCAGCATGCTAGCATGCTAACAACAAGCTAGCTCGGCACAACGTACGCCAAGGCCTTGCGCATGCGCATTACAGTAAGCGCAGGTTGTGTTATTGGTTATTATACGTGACAGATGTAGAATGTACAGATCTGATATTAAAAATATTCTGACAGCTTCTAATTCTTATCACCTCTGCACCTGTGATTACTGCACTGATGATAATAAATAATGAGCGCATTATAATTCAAGCTGCAGCTGTGGATGTTGACTCATCTTAATAAATAAAGAGCTGCAGGGCATATAGGGACCTTGGTCAGCCGAGCAGCCAAGTTTCTGTTTCCAAACATCGAATATGAGAGCCACTTTGGTGCAGCTATGCGCCCAGGCATTAGGCAGGACGTCAGACATTGATCTGTACCCAGCTGGGTTTCGTTTTCGACTTTTGTGAACAGAAACTCAGCTGCTCAGCTGATCGCCTGCCCGCCTCTGTTTATCAGATGCGCCCTGCAGCCTTCTATTTAAGATGCGTCAGTATCCACAGTGCGAACACAGCAGGTGCGATACTGGTCCAGTCTGAAGATGAAATTCTCCTCTGCGCTCTTGTCTCTGAAGCTGCTGCTGCAGCTCTGCATCCGCACCATGCACGACATCTCAGCGAGCCTCTTTTCAGCTGTTTGGTACTGGACACCCGGAGTCTGCAGGGGAGCATCAGGTGTTTCAACTGCTGACAGAGAAGTGGACCAAAAGGAGGTTGAAAATGTGATGACTCCAACAAGTGTCAACTATCACTTTACACGCAAGTGTAACTATAAATGCGGATTTTGCTTCCACACTGCAAAGACATCCTTCGTGCTTCCTCTGGAGGAAGCCAAGAGGGGCCTCAAACTCCTGAAGGAATCAGGTACATTTTACACATCAGTATGTAGTGTTGTTTTGTGTGTGTGGTTATAAACATGTTGCATGCAGTTAAATATATCACTCTGTTTATTAGGCATGGAAAAGATCAACTTCTCTGGAGGAGAGCCCTTCCTGCACGATAAAGGAGAATTTCTGGGTAAATTAGTCCAGTTCTGTAAACAGGACCTCCAGCTCCCAAGTGTCAGCATCGTCAGCAATGGGAGCATGATCAAAGAAAAATGGTTCCAGAAATATGGTGAGACTCCAACTTAGTGTCAACTCAGTTTTCTGTTTCATATTCTACACTAGTGGGAAGCATAATTTAGTGCATGATCTAAAAAATGAACCTCACTCCACCAGGTGACGATCTGGACATCCTGGCCATCTCCTGTGACAGCTTTGATGAAGCAACCAACCAGCTGATAGGCAGAACTCAAGGCAGGAAGAGCCACATTGAAAACCTTCACAAGATCCGCATCTGGTGCCAGCAGTACAAAGTGGCGTTCAAAATCAACTCAGTCATCAACACCTTCAACGTGGACGAAGACATGACGGAGAACATCCTGCAGCTGAACCCAGTCCGCTGGAAGGTAACAACAAGAGAAAGGGAGAGTGCGTATGTTTGAGTTTATGGCATCTTGACACACATCGTCACTGTCTCTGTGTGTGTGCTTCCTGTTTTCAGGTGTTCCAGTGTCTGCTGATTGATGGGGAAAATGCAGGAGAGGCAGCCCTGAGGGAGGCAGAGAGGTTCGTCATCAGCGAGCAGATGTTTCAGGAGTTTCTGGAGAGACACAGCAGCGTGTCCTGCCTCGTTCCTGAGTCCAATGAGAAGGTATGATTACAGTGCCAACAAATATTACTGCATATTGTTGCATGCTATTTGTTGCAGCAAATGGTTGCAAGCCGGAGTCACCATTGTACATGGGGCGCCGGCACTATACACTTCTCTGCCGACGCCCCATAAAGATGTTTTTCAGCTTAAAAAATATGTTTGTTTTATTAGTGTGTTTTAGTCCGTTGACATCTTATTTTAAGAAAGTTGGTCCAAAAATGGAATTAAAATAGTTTGACCACTAAATATTATCACAACTTTTGGATTAATATTAAGTTGGTTCAACTTAATTAAGCTTCTGGAGGTCAAAGCAAATCATGTTGGTTGAACTAAACTTATTGAGGTTCTCAAATTCCAAATTTGCAACTGCTTACTCAGAGTGCACTCTAAAAATGATTCATATAGTCAGTGGATAAAGTTTAAAAAAAAAAAAAGAAGATGTTTGTTAGCATAAAACAAAATGACATTAGTTCCATTAACATGTTTTAGTCAGTTTAAGAACTTGCTCAAAATCAAAATATTTTCGGCATTTTTGAGTAGGAGAGATTTTGAACTACTTAAAAAGATGCATGCACATTGTTACCTTCATTTATTAAGGTTGAACCAGATGATTCTTTTTAGATATGTTTAAATTTGAAAAATAAAATTCTATTTTGGGTGGGCGTTTCACACAAATGTTTGACACCCTTTGATATAATTTGGGGAAAATGAAATGAAATGAATCAGATGCCAGGCCCTGGGTTCACAAATTAAAAGTCTGTGATCTTCTTTGTTTTCACAGATGAGGAACTCCTACCTGATCCTGGATGAATATGTAAGCACCTTATATTGTAAACACACTTAAGATTACTACTTTTCATATTTTGCCTTCTCACTGTTCAGTATCCAGGTAACTTACAGCATCAGATGAGCATTTAAATGTCTGTCTAATCCACTCTCTTCATTTTTTTCAGATGCGTTTCCTGGACTGCCGAGAGGGACGGAAGGATCCGTCCAAGTCCATCCTTGATGTCGGTGTGAAGGAGGCCATTCGCTTTAGTGGCTTTGATGAAAAGATGTTTCTCAAGAGAGGAGGGAAATACGTGTGGAGCAAAGCCGACATGAGGCTGGAGTGGTGAAAATGTACAGCTTGATTTTGATTTCACTTTGCTGGAGACTGCACAGATAACTTCTGTAGTATGAATGTTACTTTTATAACTCACTGCAATGCTTGTTGTTGTTGTAAAAAAAGAAGAAGCCACGTGGTATTCAAAGTTAATATTTTTGCACTCGATAAATACATTGATAGATTGTTGTTTCCTTGCACTGTAGAGACATATATGAGGAAATATTTATAATAAATATATTTTGTCATGTATAACTTTGTCAAAGTATTTTTTATTTTATTTTATTTTTGTCAGCACGTTGCACAAAATTATAATGAAAAGTCACTGTCTTCAGTTATGGCCAATTAAAAGTCGGTCCAAAGGTCCTGGCATAAGATAATGTGAAAAAACATAATACATCAGTTTCGGTTAACTGACTTCAATCTTATTAAATCTGCTTATGGACAGTTTGTTTCGTGACATTTCATCTCACCACACCAGAGCAGAGACTTGTCACACTGGCTCTTTCAATGAGTTAGTGAGTTACAGCGAATGGAGTTGAACACATGCCATACATGACAAACAAATTGATTTGAATTGATTGATAAACTGGGTTAGCAACCTGGCTACAGCTGTTCAAACACAAAGTACATTCATACTGTGCCACTTTGTCTTTCACTTATAAATGGATAAGTTCAACTCGTGAGAAAAAATAATATTCTCGATGACTGCCTCCGTCTTGATAAAGGTTGGACGACTGTGTGAAAACCAGACACAATAATTGAAAGAATTCTAGCACTTTGATGCTCTATCTGATGATGCCTGATATGTTGTTTTCTTTCTGTTGTCAACAAACCAAAAGAGAAACTTACACAAGAGGTCATTAAACAAATGTTCAATCGAGAGTTCTGCAGCTGAGACCTCATTAGTACGTCATCCGAGTAAATGAAATGAAACAAAACTGAAACTCTGCCGACTTGAAGGCCTCTGGAGTTTAAATGAACCTTATCAGCTTGTTTTTAATGGATTAACTCAAATTCACCCAAAACATTTTCTTTTTTACCTCTAGTTATATTTATCCAGTGAGTACTTTTACTTTGGGTACTTAAAAATATTCAGATGCTTTTGTACTTTTCTTAGGTAAGAGTTTGAATACAAGACTTTTACCTGTAACTGAGTATTTCCACATTGTAAAAGCATCTTGTTTCAAGTTATTTATTATCAAATGCACAACATTGCAGTTGTCACTGAAAATATACAATAATATTGACTGATTTTTATTTGTGTCATGCACACTTACATGTGCCCAACCCTCATGGGTTTACAAGGCATCATTACAATGGTGTTGCAGTAACAATCAGAAATGCATGTCATTTAACTACTCAGTCTACAGGTCGTGTCTACCCAAGATCTCGAAACCAGCTTTTGCTTTAGCCCTGACAGGCTTTATCTCAGCTGCCAGAGTCATCCTTCGCTACTGGAAAAGTCAAGTTAGACATGAACATAGAGAGTGGATGAAGTTAATGACAGAGAATGCATCATTTGAGTTAATGATAGCCAATCTGCAATACTGTAGAGAATCATATTTGCTTGTCTGGAATCAGTTTTTGTCTTTTATAAAAGGACTAAATACATCATAGGTGCTAGACACTGTACTGGCATGAACTACAACTGTAAAATACAGATGTAGACAGTGGGCTTTTATTTCTTTTGCTCTGGTTGTAAAGTAATGTAAATAAATGTGTAAGTAAATAAATTAATTAAATAAATTACAAGTTGTTTGAATAAAATAATGATTTTGAGTCACTGACCCAGGGATGACAGTGGGAGATGTCCCAATTAAATATCTTTTAGTGAGTCTCTGATCCGACATCTTTACAAGTCTACTCCAAAGCTGAAGCATTTGACATTTATGTCTGATGTTTGGCAAATAAATACAGCTTATATTGCTACTTACACCGATCAGCCAAGGCATCTACATGAATGCTAGGAGCCAAGGTTCCCCAATGGAATACAGCAAAGTAACAAGACGATCAATGTCGTTCACATCACCTGTCAGTGGTTTAAATGTTTTTGGTTGATTGGTGTATACTGTAGTAAAAGATCTGAGTACTTCTTCCAGCACTGTGTCAGCATGGCCCTACACCACTAGATGGAAGTGAGAAAATATGATACTTGTAAACTGAACCGACTCTTGGAAAAAGGCGATTGCGGCCCTCTGACAGCAGGGGGAGCTGTCGTTTATGGAAAGCTGCAAGGTGCTGAGCTCTCCTTTAAGCGGCAGCAGACGGGAAGCCTCTCACGAACAAATGGCGTCTCTCCAGTGCGGAGCAGCTGATTTCCCACCGAGCACGGCAGCACGGACGGTGGAGAGGTAAACACACCGCCCCCGGATCTCTCTGCAACAAGATAGCGCTTTGCTTCTCGCAGGATCCGTGTAGCAGAGACGGCTGGACGTTGCGCACTCTTGAGCAGGCGAGATTAGACCGCTGTTCGGTGTACAAACAATCCCAGTGTCAAGCCAAACAGAAAGGAGAGTGTCAGCTGCAGCCTGTGCTTCCCCTCTGCTCTGCTTATTTACCTACGCTGCTGTTTTTGTTTCGCTTTCCGCCGATGGTTGTTGGTGTTAGTGTTTGACCAGGGCCTGATCTCGCGCGCTGTAGGCGACAGTAGCAGGTCAAATGTTTCCACCCCGACGTTGGAGGGACACATAATGAACATGGGCATCACCCCTTCAGAGATATCCTCCTCCTCCTCCTCCTCCTCTTCCTCCTCTTCCTCTGCCTGACTGGTTGGCTGCCTCTTCGTTAATCCAATTCAGGAGATCATCTTTTCAACCTTTTGCTGAGGTTACACCATCAAGACGGCGTTATCTCAGAAAGCCAGGTAAGGGTTTGGGTGCTTCTTTTTTTTTTAAATTCAGTGTAACGTTAACACAGTTGGAGCTGGAGCAGCCTGTGATGTGGCTCAGTTTGAAAACTGCTGTCGCATTTTTATTTTTCGCCATTTCCTCGTTTTTACAGCGAGATATGCAGCACTTTGGCTCCCGGCCGCGGCTGTTAGGGATGGCTGGAGTGTGTTTGTCAACTCTGTTGGCCTATTTAAGTGATCAGCTGTGGTGGGTAGATGACAAAGCAGTGGCTGCAGGTAGCTGCTTCCTAATGACATCAGAGAGGCTTTCAGTGTGTGTGTGTGTGTGTGTGTGTGTGTGTGTGTGTGTGAGATACTGACTGTGTTTGTTGCTGATCAAAGTTGGTGTAATTGTTGCTCACCACAGCCTTACAGCAGCTGCAGTGTTGCATCTGAACTGGGAACATAACATGCTCAGAGTGGATGGCTCTGAAAGGTCACTCAGTGCCCTGCTATTTCCATTTTAAGCAGCAGGTTCCCCCTCAGGGTCCACTCACATTATAGGCAAAGCTTTGAAAGCAGGCTACTAGACAAACACAGTTCTCCTGCAGGCAGCGCTGGCCAAGGCTGTGAGGTGTGTGTGTGTGTGTGTGTGCTACATGAAATTCATTTCTAATGTGTGTGATACCTGTACATCGTGTTCTCTCCTCTTAGCTCATCTCAGGTGCCTTTTATTTTCTTTATGCTTTTCTACTAAGGAAGCTAAAATATGTTCGACATCCTGCGAAGGCATCATGTCTGTGAAATGTCACAGGTCAGTACGTGGAGGAAGACTTGTACATGGTGTGTTCAAGTGCCTGGTGTTGTCCCTGTGCCAGCTGAAGTACATGCAACATGCGAGGTCCATCCTGTCATAAACCTTGGCTTTTAAGATCCCTCTCATTGTTTGCTATTGATTTTCTCTCCAGTTTCATGCTTCTAGCCATGGCCGGATTATGAGACAATGGGCCCCTGGGCACAGATATGAAAAAGGCCCCACCACCTTATATAGGAGCAACACACACAGACTTTGTGATGGTGTAGCCCTGTTCTTTTAGTTATTTTGTGTCTCTTTGCAGTTACTGTGCATGTCTCTGGGGTCTGTTTGTGTCTCTTTGTGGTTGTGGTTGCCAGGTTTCTGTAGTTATTTTGTGTCTCTACAGTTCCTGTGCATCTCTTTGTGGTCTTTTTGTGTCTCTGAGGTCATTTTGTTGTCATTTTGTCTCTTTTAGGTAATTTTGTGTCCTTTTGTAGTCATTTTGTGCCTCTTTGCAGTTCCTATGCATCTCTTTGTTGTCATTTTGTGCCTCTTTGAGGTCATTTTGTGTCTTTTTGTAGCCACTCTGTGTGCTTTTCTGGTTGTGTTGGCCAATTTTCTGAAGTTATTTTGTCTCTCTACATTTCCTGTGCATCTCTTTGGGGTCTTTTTGTGTCTCTTTGACGTCATTTTGTGTCTCTGTTGTCGTTTTCCCTTCTTTTTTTGGTTATTTTGTGTCTCTTTGCAATTCCTTTGCATCTTTTTGGGGTCTTTTTGTGTCTGTCAGGGGTAATTCTGTGTCTCTTTATGGTTGTTCTGCCCCTTTTTGTCATCTTTTTGTGTTCCTTTATGGTTGTTTAGCCATTTTTTGTAGTTATTTTGTGTCTATTTGCAGTTCCTGTGCATCTCTTTTGTGTCTTTTTGTGATTCTTTGACATCATTTTGTGTCTCTTTGTTGTTGTTTTCCCCTTTTTTGTAGTCATTTTGTGTCTCTGGTTGTTTCCCCTTCTTTTTTGGTTATTGCGTCATTTTGCAGTTCCTGTGCATCTTTGAGGTATTTTTGTATCTCTTTTAAGTAATTTTTGTCTTTCTGTAGTCATTTTATGTCTCTCTCTAGTTGCTTAGCCCCTTTTTGTGGTTATTTTGTGTTTCTTTACAGTTCCTGCGCATTTCTTTGTTTTTTTTTTTGTGTCTCTTTGAAGTCATTTGGTGTCTTTTTGTGTTTGTTTTGTTCCCTTTATGTAATTAATTTGTGTCTCTTTAGAGTTCCTGCACATCTCTTTGGGTATTTTGTGTCTGTTTGTGGTTGTGCTGCCCTTTTTGTAGTCATTTGTGTCTCTTTGAGGTCATTTTGTGTCTTTTTGTGGTTGTATTGTCCCTTTTTAGTAGTCATTTTATGTCCCTGTGGCTGTTTTCCCCTCTTTTTTGGTTATTTTATGTCTCTTTGCAGTGCCGGTGCATCTCTTTGTGGTCTTTTGTGTCTCTTTGTGGTTGTGCTGCCCTTTTTGTAGTCATTTGTGTCTCTTTGAGGTCATTTTGTCCCTTTTTAGTAGTCATTTTATGTCCCTGTGGTTGTTTTCCCCTCTTTTTTGGTTATTTTATGTCTCTTTGCAGTGCCGGTGCATCTCTTTGTGGTCTTTTTGTGTCTCACTGAGGTCATTTTAAGTGTCAGTTCATGTAACTGACACTTTGGGCACCTGTGCCGGTTAGTCTTGTTCCATCCATCCACGCGTCTAGCCATACCACGGGAGCTACATAGTGAAACACACATTCTCTCACACATTTAGGGAATGCTGTATTTTCCTTGTGGAGTTTGACTGACATGCAGGCGATGTTGTGATGCACTTTTTCCCCTCTCCTCAGAAAGAGCCCGGCTCCCATCGGGGGAATAAATGCATCAAGCGCGCTACTTTGCTGCTGCTGCAGATTTGTTCAAAACAAGAGAAAGATGGTCTCGTACAAAACAGTAACACATTCCTCAGAGTGACCAGCGGCAGTCGGCCCGCTCCCAGAGGAAAGTGGAGATGAGTTTACTTAGGAGTGAGAAGGAATGAGGTTATGGTGCCCAGAACTCAGCGTGCTAGGCCGGAGAGAGTACAGGTCAAAAATACACACGCATGAATGTACATGGAAACACGTACACACACAGGCGTACACATATAGAGGGCACTTTATATAGGCGGGGAGGGGCTGTGATTGTTTTGGTGTGCTGTATTAGCCTCACAAAGCACAGGCCCTCTCTCAGTAAACACTTAATGTTTGTCTAAGCCTTTCATGGGGCTGCCTGACCTTAGCATCACCACGCACTGAAAAATATCACTACTGCGTTTTGAAAGGATATCTGCTGAATATGTTATTGTGATGGTGATGATAAGGCACTAACAGATACTGTGGTTCCAGGAAAGTCTGTAACTGGATTTGTTTTACATTGAGTCAGCGTTGGGTTGGGCCTTTTAAGCAATCTTTGAACTGTTGTTCTGCAAAACACAGCACCCAGCAGACTTGTAGATTTATGGATCAAAGTGAGGCTAGTAACTGCAATATTGTTGCCTTACACTGCCGTATATACTGTAATACTTTGTAGTGCTTGATTTGTAGGGTGTCATTTTACATTCTGCCATAATCACACAAGTGTGTCTGGGGAATTCACGAGGAGGTGCTTTGGTTTTGCAGACTTGAAGAGGCTCTGTGACAGTTTAAGAGTTATAACTGTACTGTAGATCACACCGCAGCACCTGAGGTTAAGGAGATTAGTCAGCCTGAGACGGTGTTGATCTAGAAATGTGGCACCCATTTTTTGTAAATGCACTTAACCAGTAATTAAAACTCAATTAGTGTCAGTTCCTCGTTACCTAAGTCTTGTTAGAGTGGTTTCATCGAATTGAGGAGGGTCTGTGAGGGCAGGACGACACTGAATATAAATCTCCCAAGGTTAGGTAACTGGCATTTCTAAAGATACATAGCTGTCTCGGATGTACAGTACTTTACTGCAGTGTACACTTGTTGAGTCACTCCTTTTTATATTAGCAACATTAACATGTTTAGAGAAGTCATTTTGGTGTAATCTGACTCCAGGGGTTGTAGCCTGTCTTTGTGCAGTCAGGTTGCCAAGGATTATGCAACGTTTTAAATGCCATTTCAGCAGGGTTTTTTGTGAGTGTGAGTTCAGGGTGGTGCCGGTTTCCAGGTGTGTGTGTGTGTGTGTGTGTGTGTGTGTGTGTGTGAGAGTCTCGGGGGTTGAGGGGAAGGTAATGTACAAACCAGACAGTCAACAATGCCGCCACTCGAGTTCTAAATAGCTCCTGAAAATGGTGTTCATTGCTCAGAGAGCGCTTTAGCTCTGTGTGTTATGGCTTGTATCCAGCCAGTTAGGATTGCGTTAGGATGAGATAGGGATTGATATGAGAGCATTATGCCATGCTCGTGCGTGCCGTGCTTCGTCCCGACGGCTGCTCGGCGTTTTGAACTGCTCTCACGGGCTCCATTTTCTCAGACAGGTAGAGCTCCTGAAGTGAGACACTGTTATGTATCAGTGCACCGCCGATTCTGCTGACCGCCTGTCACTTTCCAAGATTTAGCATTTCGGGAATGTGTAAATTGCAGCAGGCCCTTGGGAGGTTGAGTGAGACCCACACAAGCAAGCACAACTCGTTTTAGACGAGAAAAAGCTTCATCTGAACATCCAGGTTTTGCCTGTGAGCTCAAAGTTGTGTTCATCTTTTTTGGACATTGAAACAAAAAAGTTCCTCCTGATATATTCTGTCTCCTCTCATATGTGCCATACTGACCGTTGAGTGGCTTCTAAGCTGTGATAGTAAAGCACCATAGGAGCAACACACACAGAGTTTGTGGTGGTGTTGCCTCTTTTTTTGTTGTTTTGTGTCTCTTTGTTGTCATTTTGTATCTCTTTCTGTTTGTTTAGCCCTTTTTTGTGGTCATTTTGTGTGTCTTTACAGATCCTGTGCATCTATTTGGGGTCTTTTTGTGTCTCTTTGTGGTTGTTTTGACTCTCAAATGCGCCACACTGACTGTCGAGTGGATTTAAGCCGTGATAGTGAAACTCCATCCATCTATACATACTGACTGACTGCCTAATGAGGTCCACAGCCAACGTGTTTTTAGAAACAGATGTCACTGCAACTCTGGATGCATTTTTATTTGGTGGCAGATTTTACTGACTCCTGCAGAAAATGGCCTGAAAATAGATAATGTAACATCATTATGTGAAGATATTTCCAGCGCAGCTATAATGGAGTTTTACCGGAGGAAGAGAAATTCAGAAAAGCTTTCTAAACCATTTGCAGTTCCAATTTTGGCGTCCGTCCCACGCATTCACACTGCATGGGCTTCTTGCTAAAGTTCCTAATTTGGAAAAAAGTCAGGAAGGATTATTATATTGGAGGAGAAAGTACTTTTTCCACCCACGGTAGCCTCAATAGACTAAAGGCCAACAACAAATGATGTTTCATGTTCATTAAAGGGGTACAACTCACACTTCAGCTCGACTGGGAATAAGCCAACCCTTTGCTCTTACTATGTCTGTCTCTATTGCTGATGCTCCCCACCTACACATGAAAAACAGCAGAATATACACGTTCAGGCTCGTACTCTGCTGAAAGTCATTCTCTGAAATGTTGGGAATCACTAACTGAGGTAGAAGTAGATGAGTCAGGAGGTAGGCTGGGATCTGGGAGTGCCAGTGATGAGCCAAAAGCTGGTGCAACCTGGCATTAAGTACGAGCTAATGCCATGCGGGGAGGATAACAAATGAACAGCACAATGACTCTTTAAAGTACGCACATTCAGGAGAGATCTGATTACATTATGACTTGGCATGCTGTCATGCTAAACCCCTTGCTAGTACTTCTTCTCTCCTTGGAAAGGGGCCTGACTAATACTTGAAAAACCATAGTGGTCTTATTACTGGAGACTGTTTTACCTCCAATATACCTGCGGCCTGCTAGTTCTATCATGACTTATTTACTCAAACAAAACAAAAGGTTTTATTTAAGTTGTAATCCTTGAGATTTCGATCCTCATCGATTTGGCAACACCAGTGGTTACCGTGGTAACAGCAAGTGCAGTTTAACATAACAGCAAATGCCTTGGAGGAGCTACTTGGTCAGAAAAACAATCGAAGAACAACTCATGTTTCTGTTTAGCGAGCAGCCAAAAACACTCTGGTGTCTTAAGGAAGATGTCAGTCAAAAATAATTGCACCGATGATCTGATTCATGCTGCAGGTAGTTTTCCACACAACAGCATGGCACAGGAAGGTTGGTCACCTTGTTGAGGAGTTGGAGGTTTGAAAATAAAGATGATCTACTGTCTAAAATGATGCAGAAAATGACCTGTCTTGTTTTTTTAGGCATATTTTTGATAACCAGTTGCAGTTAGTGCTAATTATGGTTAAAAAAAACCCCCAAAAAACACATTGTGTTTTCTCTGGCTGTTCCACAGAAAAAGCCATCACATGTTTGGTCAGCTGAATATACTTAATGTGAAGCAACAGCAGTCTGAACGGTTTTTTTTGGCATCAGCAGTAACTTGAAGTGAACAGTGAGGCTGTTATCAGTGCTGGATTACATGCATGCATCATTTTCCTACGGCTTCCTCCTGTTTAGATAGGTAATCTAATTCTAGTGAGGAAATGGCGGACTCCGCCACTGCCAATGAAAATTACAATAAAGAAAGATCATTTCTGATCGCAGGTACATCGAAAAGCTATTGCAAAAAAATTGCCAACTGGAGATAGGGATGGGATTTGATAAGATTTTATCAATACCAATGCCATTATACTGATTCTGCTTTTCGCTCCAATTCTATATCAATTTCCTTATTGATTCTAGATCAGCAGGTTTTCAGCACCAATGCAACTGTTTTATTATCCCAGAGTCTGAACACAATGTAGAAACAGAGAAGAAAAAAATGCATGCGTGTGACTTGACGTGGCGTTAATGTCGTTATACCATAGGATATTTACCCTTGGTGAACGTGGTTCTGCTCAGCAGGGAAATGCTCGTGCATTGAGTATCAAATGTATAACATTCCTGGAATTTCAGCCCATGTTTCATAGAGAGATGTTTCAGCATATTGCTGGTGTTCCCACCCTTAGCTTAGATTATTATTTTACAGACATTACAAGTAGCACAGTTATCATCTATCTCTGTGAATTGATGCCATGCTTTCGAGCAGGGGTCAGCAACCTTTACTATCAAAAGAGCCACTTTTAGCCAAAAAAGAAAAGAAAAAATCTGTCTGGAGCTGCAAAACATATTTGAGCCTCTTAAGAAAGGTAGCAAAGCCGTTCAAGTCGAATTTAGCCTACCAACATTACTAATAGACCTAATTGAGCTCTTTGATTCAGAACTGAAGAAGCCTCTTGGATGAGAGGCGAAATATCTTCAAGAAACTCAAGCAAGTCCAGTTGCCTACAATATAGCCAAGGTGGCTACTCTGCAGTTTTGGATTTGGAATCAATCCACAACTAGCCTAGCTAGAGAGACTCAAGACTACCTCAACCATCACTATTGATGTTTTTAGAGGAAAAGGCACCAGACTAGACTATTTTCTCAGTTGGAGAATGCAAGAATCACTTTAGGCATACAACAGTAAATGAAAATGTTAAAAACAAGAATGGTAATACATTTTCATATAATTTTTCTTCAAAGCCACAGCGAGCAACTGGAGAGGGGCATAAGAGACGCGTGTGGCTCTGGCGCTGTAGGTTGCCTACCCCTGCTTTAGACCATTTCTTCGTCTCTGCCATGACTCCATCTTGTTGCAAGTCTCCAGCAACTAAACGCAAGAGTTCGACGTCATTGTATTGCAGTGTACAACTGTCAGAAAAACATGCCAGCATTGATGAAACGAATTGAAAGTTCTGAGGCATACCACTCCAGTGGATTGGACAATTTAGAAGTAGTCGTCAACTGGAACTGGTTCTTGTTGATGGTATCAAACATTGGGTTTATTTCATGGTGATCTTAGGATTATGACTTTAGTTGAGGTAAAAATGTATGATGAGATTTTTGTTCTTGAGGGATGACCGAAAAGTTTTGAGTTTCAAGGAAACAAAACAAGATACAGATTTTTCAGTGCTTTTACTTTTCAACATAATCCCCCTCTAAGTCAATATTCTTGCTCCAGTGGTGCTGAAGTGCCTTTATTCCAGTGGGAAAGAGCTCTTCAGGTTTGGACCTTATACTCACTCTTCCTGCCATGCTTGAATTCTTGAACCCAGTGTTAGACTGTGGCACATGAAGGGGCATTTTCATGTAAGGTATTGAGCATATCTTGGTCGATTTCAGATGGTGACATTCCTTTGAGATGAAGGCATTTGATCATAGTGTGATACTCCCAATTTCTCCATTTTCAACAAATCACTGACCACTGTTCACTTCAAGAATCGGCAAAAATAAAACAAAAAGAGTGATAGATAATAAAAAAATATTTGGCTTGTCTAGATACCCGTTTTCTGGGTTAGGCTCAGAACTTTTCAGTCACCTCTCATATGATGTTACATGTACATTTCTGAGCTGTAGTAGTAGTCACGAAGTATTTGATCGGTTTGCCCCGCAGTGTCAGGGCGCTAGGAAGGATAATGAGACTCCAGCTCTCTTGGGTTATCTGAAAATAATAGTTTAATCAGTAACAATTTCCTCCCTCTGCTTGTTACTGTCTAATATCCCTGTGGTGTAATCCATTATGTCCCAACCCTGACAATGATGAGTACGTCTCTTGTGGCAGCTCTACCTGTACTCAGGCTGGAGATCTTAAATGTTAAAAAACCCGAAGAGAGCCTGAATACGGGTTATAAAGTCATTTCATCAGAAGAAGATGAATAGAACACTGCTCTTAGCACTTCCTTGAAATGCGTCAGCACGGTGTGGTAATTTCTCCTTCCCTCACTCTATTGATATGTAAAGTCACACGGAGACATCTGCCTTTTGGAGTGTTTCCTCTCCTCACTTTTAGTGGGTTTACATCCTTTGTGTGTCTGCAACAAACCCAACAACAGGACGCCTGCGCATTTCCTAAGGTAGTTTTTGGCTTCCTTCCCATTCCCCTGCAATGGGACTCAGAGGCTGGGTTCGCTTCACAAGGCAGCAGCTCAGCGAACGGCAAGGATGAGGGTGGAGGGCAGAACAATGAGTGAGAGACAGAATGTGCTGTTGTGGTGGGATGTATAAGACGTGAGAAAGCTCTCTGTGTAAGGCTCGGCACAATATTTTGTACCAAATACCTTGATATTGATATTGTGGATATACTGACTTAGTGGGTACAGGCAAATAATAAAACAGCTGTCTGGTCAGTTTAGAAAATTACATCACTTTACTGTAATGCAGCCTTTAAAACCAGGAAAAGACAACACTTATCACACAGTATCCAAAATCAAAGACGATATTTAGTCTCATATCACAGTGTAATATTGATGTATTGCCCAGCTCTATCTCTATGAAAGATGATATGTCTGCGTGTCCATGGAGACTGAAGGAAGCAAAGAGGATGCCTGAGATCCTTGGGTGACACAAAGAATGCGAAAATTCTTGACTCTGTACCGTTTTGTTTTGCCTGAATTGCCCCAACTCAGCGATTACTGAAATTGCTTGTGAATTGTTTTGCCCACTGCCGGTAAAGGGTGTCACCGTACCCAGCAGATTAGGCTCTGAGTGCCTCTCTGTTGGAGTGGCTCTCTCCTCCTATGACCATGAACACTCCATTGTCCAGTGGAGTGACGGCAGTCCTCACCGTGCTGCAGTCACCCTCGTTAGTTTAGCACTAGCTATGTAGTGGTCTCATTGAAGTCATTCCAGTAAAAGGACAAAACTGTTGATGTGATATGACTCCATTTGAGTGTCTCCATCAGCATGCAGTCGCTTTGAAAGTGAGGTGAAATGGCACACATTGTTTTTTACTTCCTGCCTGGTTTTGTGCTAGGCGATGCAGATCTCGGTGTGACCTGCTAAGTTCTTTAAGCCTCCGTATGCGTGGTGGCATAATGGGTTTTCCCCAGGGTGGTTTGTGCGTATGTGTACGATAAAGCTGATGAAGCAGAGTCTGTACATTAAAAGTGAAGATATGCCAATCACACACTGAATATTCTCGCTCCTTATGATGTGTGAAAGAAATCAATTTCATGTGCTTATTCCTGTGAGTGTTCACACACAGTTTTAGGTGACCTCCACTAATATGAATGACCTGAGCCGCTGCATGATTCACTGTTAGTGGATTTTTTTTTTCACTGTCCTCAATTTTTAATTATCTCTATACAAAAATTGCTTTATTTATTAGCAGTTAATAATGACAATGACTACATGGCTCTAGTTATGACACTTCAGCGACATTTTCCAGAAACTTGATGTGCTTTTGAGAAAAACTGCCTTGTTTTATCGGCTTGCTCTCAAATTTGTGGCAAACTGTGCGATACATAGTTGGAATTTCGCCCACATCCTTTAACGCCACCCAACTGGTTGGAAATGAACTTTTTTGTCCACCTGACACGTTGGCTTGTGGATTCTTAAATCTGCCAGCCACTCAGTAGATAACCTTTTTTTTTCGGCTGGTGAGTGAAGCAAATCTAACAGCCACTTGCATATTTTAAATTTAATTAATTTTCGAATTTACAACCCCCAACCCAACTAAACTTAGGGCTGGGGGAAAAAATTGATACAGCAAAGTATCACGATATTTTTATGTGGCAGTATTGTATCATCAGACCGTTCCAAGTATTGATTTAATAATTGCATGAATTATTAATATGACAAATAAAAATTAAACTTTGGTAGCCTACTAGAATAACGTAGTCATATATATAATCAGTCCACTAGATACATTTTGCTGCAAAAAAAAAGAAAGAAAAAAGAAATTAGATTAAACAGATGTTGACCAACTTTTCCTGTAGGGACATAATCTACAATTGAAGAAAGGTAATATTGCAATATGTTTTATCGCAATACTCAGCATATTGCAATATACTTATAATCAAAATAATACTGTATCATGACCAAAGTATCGTGATAATATTGCATCACAGATCCTCTCAGACCTTCCCACTACTAACTAAACTTACCTGTTTCCAGGAGACTTGAAATGCACGCTCGCACTTAAGTCTAGGGCTGGGTTATTATAATCAGTTAATCTGATTTAAATCGATCGTCATTTGAATGACCCGATATAGATTCATAAAATCGATCTTTTAATATGCGCTTTTTCCCCAGGGGTGTGTAAAGGTTTTGCCCTGTTAATTTCCCCAGCAGTAGCCGTGGCACTAAATTATTAACAGACGCACTTCTAAGAAGCTTTTTTAAAAAATTCCCTGTAAAATTTATGGCATTAGTTCTCTAAGAATCGTTTTCACGTACTAGCAAAAATTGGGATTGTAACTGAAATATCCCCAATTGAATCAAATCGAAACAGAAATCAAACCGAAATCGTGACGATTCAGGAAAAAAGTGGTGATAACCCGTCCTACATCAGTTCATAAACTTAATCTTTACATGCTGCTGTTTTCTCGTGAGTGTCCGATTGGTACGGCGCCCTTGCAGCTCTAAACAGAGATGAGAAGGAAGCAAGATAACAATCTTTATCTCCTTCCCACATCAGTTCAGAAGGAAAAATGATTTAATTCTCTTTGCCACCTGCCTGATCAGGCAAGTAAGTTGCTCGATTTATTAGCACGATGTGGCATTTTGAGCGCTTAATTGCTCAGTCCTGCTGTGTTTGTGTGCTTTTCAAATCAGTCACAGTCAGACCAACTGTCTGATGATTAAAAGATAATGCTGACATTTTTTTTATTTAATTATTATTAACAACAGTTTGTCAGAGGAATAATCCTACTGAGAACTATTGTCTGTGCAGCCAGGGTTTGGTATAACTTTTGCTTCCATTGTCATAAACAATTGACGGTGGATGAAAAGTCTGACTGTTGTATTTCATGACCAAATTAGGGAAAGAATTTAGTAAGCATGACTGGATTCTGATACATCAGTCATGAACTGCAGTGTTGCGCAAATAGCAGTATTGCAAGTGGTGATGCAAATCCATAGTGCATTAGTTCAAATACTGCAAATATTCTATTTATACTCTATTTTTATGGCTTCAACAAGAGGTTTTCTATGGGCTGCCACACGTTTTTTGGCTAGTAGCCACTGAGCCTCTTTATTTTCTTTCAGAAAGTCTGCCAACAGTTTACTGAAGTGTCCACCGGTTACGTCACTCTCAGACAGCCTGTGAATACAGCCCTTATTTGTTGGTTTTCAGCCACTGCTCTCGGTGGGTGTGACCTTGTGTTTGTTTGCTGTGTTGATGAAAAGTGCGATTTCTTTGGAGAAAAGAACAGTCAATTTCGTACATCTATTCAGCCCTCCCCATTAATAAACAACCAAGTGGGGTTTTTTTTTTTTTAGCATGTTATTTTGGATGAAAATTCACATGGAATTCTAATGAGGTTTACTTCAAAGATGAAACTGGTAAAAGAAAAAACAACCTGGCAGAAAAATCACTATGAAATAATCCAAATTAGGCCAACAACATTAACTAACAAAATTCAGGGAGTTTCAAAACAGGAAGTTTTGCCAGTTTTATTTTTGTTGGATTCTGTTTTGAATGGGAGTACAGAGGGAATTCTGGATGGACGGATGGATATAAATGTCTTTAAATGAAAAACTGAAAATAACCCTTGATAACAAGTAAGAGATCAGTTGAGTCCAAACGTTCGCACACAGCTGAGTGGCTTCATGACATTAGAGAAATCTCTGGATTGGGTGTGTGAAAGACTTTGCCTCTATAGGTAACAATACAAGATGGTCAAATCATCCACGTTAATGGCCTGAGATCTTAATCAGATTATCCAGTGTAATCTGGTCCCAGTGTGCATTTAAACAATGACTATAGCTGCAGAGCACTGACTGACAACAGATTGCCAGCAAAGTCGACCCTTTGCTCGGGCTCTCTGCATCTGTCAATAGAAATAGGCTCAATGTGGCGCGCCTGTCGTCTTCACTCAGCATCCGAGACGCTAATGTGAGCCTAGATGGCTTTTTGGAGGGGAGAGCAAGCCTATTGTCGTTGCTCAGAGCCTTGTTTTAAGCACACGTGGAGTCGGCGATATATGACTGTCTGAACTAAGGACGCTCTTCTAGCTGTCTTATCTTGTTTTTTATGTTCTTTGTTATTCTCCTGTATGTTGTCACCCTTGTTCAGTACAGTCTGGCTTTGACGCCCTGAACAATGAGACTTTGTGGGCAAGAATCGCCTCTCGCCTCAGCCAGTAGTCTGAAGGTTTTTCTCTGTGCGTGTTGCTCACCAATATGTCATCAAGTCTGCTTTCTTTCTTGTGAAATCAAAACAGCAGGGTGTGGTATTCTGTCTCCTCCAGGTACTGGGGAGTTATCTGCTGTGTTGAAATGAACTCAAGTGAAAAACATTTTCTCCAAATCTAAATTGGGAGAAGAGCGTTAGGAACTTAAAAGTCAATGAGCATCGCCCGACCAGAGGTCCACTCAGGCAAGCAGTGAAATTTTCTTCAATGTAGACTCTTTAAAAGTTAAAGGGAGAAACACAGAACATTTCAAATGCTACTGGATCTCATGAATATTTACAGCCAGTCATTAAATACTGCCAAAGCCTCGGCTAGTTAGGAGTCCACTTAGGGCTTACGGGGCTGTGGAAAATTGTCCTTTTTTATTACAATTTCATATCATTTCTTACGTTTCCTCCCATTTTCTTACTCTCTGTTTTTTCCCTTTTGCCCCATTTCACTCTCTTTTGCATGATCACCGACATTTCCTTCCCCATCTTCCTTCCTCTTTTCTTTTTTGTCCCAACTCACTTGTCTGTTTATATTCCGCTTTGTCTCTGACTTTTGTCTCAGGGCAGCTGTATGGTTTCTACGACTGGGCGGCCTTAACGCCGTGAGACTGTTATCTCTGCTGACAGACAGTGTTTTCTGGTAAATGTGGTGTAGCTTTGTGTGCTTAGTAGGGCTACACCCCACTCAGGATTATGTAAGTCAAATTAGATTTGGCTGGTCGATGTGAATATTCAACCATTAGTTCCTTTTTTATTCTCCGTATAGAGTTTGAACAGGTTGTGACAGTGACATGTGAAACAAGTATGAGCTACAGGCAATTAACTTTTTAGGAGTACGTACGTATGATAAAGGAAATCCTAATTTGGGTAGCTGTGTTTGAGGCTATTTGTTAATAGTTTTCTAATGAATATGAAATATAGTTCTGATCAACCCATATCAATTGTCAGGCTTAAAATAACAACTAACAACTAATGCTTGCTAAACACTGTTGGGCACTTGTTACTAACAAGTAGTGTAAGTAATTACCAATAAAAGTTTGGAAGAAGATGGAAACACAGCTAGAAATGTTCCCCCCATGTTCCCATGTTTTGAAAAGAGTAACAAGTAATGAGTAATAGGGCTGCAACTAATGATTATTTTCATTGTTGACTAATCTGTCAATTATTTCTTATCAGAAATGTGCAAGATGTTTTTTGCTTACACTAGATGTAGAGACTGTTTTGTACTAAGTTGCTGTGAGCTGTAAATTTGCCACTTCTACACATAGGACAAGAGACAGAGTTTTCTCGGAGCCTGGCGGGGCTAAGCCTTAGTTCCTCCGAGCAGCTGCCTCCGTCTCACTCAGACTCACCCTGGGCCTGGGTCTGCAGCTGCCTGTACCGGAGAGCAGAATAAAAGCGAGGAGCGCTCACTTTGCAGCAATGTCTGGGTGACGAAATGTCCCCAGAAGTATACTGCACACCGACTAACCAACAAACAAAACCCTGACTCCACTGACTGATGGGTCTCTGACTGATGACTGGAATCTTCAACTTTATAGTTTCCGTTGACACATTTGCAAACTTATTGACCATTAACTGAATGCAGATTTGCCATTGTCAGTCATTCTGTTGCCTTCCATACAGGAGCACTAATAAGGAGTATCAATTGGTCCTTGAGGCCAGACAATACCTCTCTCTAGTGTTGTAATGGTTATACAGACTTATTGATCCAGAGCTGTGGCGGCGGTTGTGAGAAGGATGAGACCAGTTTTGCTAGATCAGAGGAACGCATTTAGCATTTCTGAGAAAAAATGTCAACTATCAACTAAAAGTAAATACAAACCAGTTCAAGCAGACCAATCACAGCTCTGGCACTAACTGTGCACTCTGCTTAGAGATGATCTTTAGCTTGCATTGCAGCAGAAAAATGGCAAGAGACCAAGCAGACATGAGACTACGGGTTTTTTGCCCTGCATACCCAGCCATGACCACTGTCAGTGTCTGTCTGGCCCACACTGCAAAACGGACTTTGACTTGCTTGACACCACCACGCGCACACACACACACACACACACACACACACACACACACACACAGAGTCGCCACACTACTCACTATGCCAAAATACATCTGGGTGATTGTGTAACTCCTCAGGGCATGGAAAAACTAGGCCTATCACCACTCTTAGCTACCCTCTTAGCGCTCCCCCTCCACATCAAGGACAGACGGAGACTGTCCCCAACCGCTGTCCCTCTACGAAGGCATGTCACCTTTCACATTCAGCGATTCAGCCGTCCAAAAATAAAGTCCCCATGTGTGTGCTTTGGGTTATGGATGTGGGTAAGTGGACGGAGTACGTGGGTCACGGCCTTGTTGTACGTGTTGTATGATCTACATCAACCTATGGCCCACATACAGTCATGACCTACATACTGCCTACAATAAATGTGCCTGAAATAGACACTGGCAGGATTTTATCAATGTTTTTCCATCAGGAGACCTTAGCATTGATGTGTCGTTGCTGTGTTGTAATGACTTGTCACACATAGATTTTATTTTAATGTAGCACCAGTGTTATAATTCAGATAGAATAGATATAGATAGACTATGTAGATATATTGGTAGTTGTAAATGTACTGACAGGTAATTAATTTTATTTATTGTGACTCGGGTGTCGCCTTAAATGTACTTCTTGGTTTTGCACTTGCTCGACTGTTTGAGAAGAATCATTTATTGCTGTATGAATAATGCAGGAGGTGTTGATTACTATCCAGGCAACGCCATAATTTGTGCCTAAAATTACTGTTGTATATAGGCGATGTGCTGTATACCTTTTTGCTTTAACATGGAGTGTGTTTTGACTCTATATATGAGAGAGAAGATACGTTTCTGTCTCTGGCTAAGGCAAAGGTTGTAAATACCCTACGCTGTGTTGGGACTCAAAGCTGATTGCCGTCACTTATTCTCTAGGTGGCGATCTAAAGGTAAACCGTTGCTTATTATTTGTCGTCTTGCAAGACTGAGCATTAGCAGGGTCCACTCGAGGTTCCCTGCAGTGCTCACTGTAAGATGTGGAGGATTTAATGATAGTAGTGTTGTACAGAACTTGGAGCCTGCTGTAGGTGTGATTTGTACCCTGTGTTGGTCACATTGTGTATTTAACAACCACGCTTTCATGTTTTCAGCAGGGAGTGAACACAACTGTTAGTAGAGTATAATGCACATGACAAAATAATAGCAATAGTAGGGACAGCTTTAAATACAATGCTGGATTTATGTGAGACTTTAATGCGTTTGTTTGTCAAACATGATCAACTGAATAGCTTTGGATGTTTGGACTGTGTGTCAGATTAAACAAACCATTTGAAGATTCCACCTCAGCACCGTAAAATCTGTGCGCTGCACGTGAGCAACAGCTTCGTACCCTTACTGCCGTCTTGGAAACCGATTCCCCCCCCATAGACTTCCCTCATTAAAATGACTGGAGGTTGTGAGTTACTGCACAGCAGTGTGAAAGCCCCTTAATGGTGACTATATGCTCCCCCTGATGTTGACGCCTCCTATGGGATTATTTGCTTCAGTCCACAGTATGGTTCTGTCCATCTACAGTAAAAGAACCATATTTGTCTGCACGTGAGCTTGACTGTGTGTGTGTGTTTTCTTTGTGATCTGTTCTGCCTGTTTGTTATCTTGCCCAGTGGGAGCTTTCACAAGGTGACAAAGAAGTAATGGCAGGCAGTAAAGGTGATCAGAGGGAGTCTGGAATATGGACGAAATTGGCACATTGCCACTGTCCCCTCTTTCTCTCTTCCTTTTTACTCGGCCTCTCTCCTTCTCTCTGCAGCAGTGGACACAGAAAGGATATGACATAAATTAAACTTAAAGGCCCCGCTAATTGGCCATGAAGAGCAGGGCCGGGCTGTTGATGGCAGGAAGGAACAGGGGAGGGAAAAGCAGACGGCAGGATCACTAAGTGCTTATTACAGACCCTGAGCTCCCGTGGATCAAATTGCTGTGCCATGATTTCACGTGATTCAATGTATGTGGATTTTGAGGCGGGTGAGATCACATGCTTGATGAATATACGTATTTGTTTACAGCTGCAAGTCCACTGAGACCTTAGCAAATGATTAGAGCAGCAGTATACCAGACAGAAACGGTGACAAACTTGAGGTTAGATTAGGTTTCGCTGATAAGGCCAGTCGGAACAAAGTTTGTTCAAGTCGGCTGGTATCATATCATGCTTCTCACTACATTAATTCTGCTGCAGCAAATAATGACACAATTGAACATCTACTGTATTGGCATGTCCCCAGACTTCAGGTAGAATATTATCTGTGTGATCCAAGTCCTTTATTCCAGCCCTGCCACTGTCTCCAGCTGGCTTTCAGTTTCCATCCTTCATTACACTCTCAAATGACTTTTCTAATTGGTTCACTCCTCATTCTTGTAAATCAGCCGAACGACAGCTTTGTGCATGTGTTGGAAGAATGTTCATCTGTCTATTATGTGTGTGCAGGAGAATGAGAGAGAAAAACGTGTGGGCTGCTTCCGCTCCCCGATCAGCTAACAGTTGTTAGCAGCTTTCTTTCACATCGGCCATAGGTGCGGTATATAAATAGAGTCTTGCGCAAATGCCTTGATGTGACATTATGTTATTACACACAGTTAAAGCTGTCAAGCCAGGTGAAAATGGAGAGCTGAAAGATTGTGTCACCCTTACTTTTCTCTTTCTCTCATCTTGACAGTGTTCTCTCTTTTGTGGGAGCAAATGGCGAGGTAGGTTGCACACAATGGTGCGTTGAGAGCACTTAGTTGAGTTTAGTTCCTCTTGAATGGAAAGCCTGCATCGCTATGCAGTGTGAGGCTTGGTGTTATATATTCTGAGTCTATTCGGGTGAGAATATGCATTTTATTGTTTGCTTTGTACAGTAGGAAGCAGCATTTATTTGAAAGCAGAGCAGGGTTTTTTTTCTCAGTGTAACAACAAAAAGCTTAGAGTATTGTATTAAATATTAGTCGAGTAGCGTCAGTCTCCATTTATATTACAAAATAAATCTCGATTTATTGATTTTTTTTATTAATTCTTCAGTCTAATTAAATAAGAAATGCTTATACACTGTATGTGTTTAAGTCTTTGTCTGGTCGTAGTAAGGAGCAGTTAAGGGTTGACATCACTGGAATGAGAAAATTTGGGGATTTGGTTTTTCAAGTAGTTTGCTTTTTAGATTAGAATTAGTCTCAACTTTAGTTACTGTTGTATGTTGGTGTTCCTGTGTATCCATTTGAATTGTTTGGTATAAAATCTATTGGGGTTGAGCTGAATACTTGGATGAAACAAGTATCGGGCACAGATAATGGACTTCAGTCAGGAACACTTGAGTCAAAGAAAACTTTATTTTCATTATATCCACACTCTTCCACACGCCTAAGTGGAAAGCCTAAGGTGGAGAGAGCACACCTCTCTGCCCTTCCACATGCAAACAAGGAAAGCCTATGGTAGAGAAAGCAAACCTCTCTGCCCTTCCATGCGCCTACATGGAAAGCCTAAGGCAGGAAGAGCAGCCTCAAAGACCCCCCGGGAACAGATCAGAGCCAACATAAATGCCAAACAGAAATGACATTGATAAGTCAGACACAGCATGAAAAGGAGGAGCTGGGGTGGAGGCCGGTTGAAAAGTGGCTTGCAGAGGAAGCAGCAACAGTAGGCAGGCCAGAGCAGTTTAAACAGGGCGCCCTGAATGACATTTGCCAATTGGTTGCATAGAAAGGAATCATGTGATCTATCAGCTGACTCCCTGTCATCAATCAGCTGCTCCATCAGTTGATTGGCTGTTTGAGATCAGCTGGTGTAGCTGGGATGTGTGCTGAGCTTGACATTATGCCCTGCCTGAACTAATGCTATGCTCAATTTTTTATGAGTACAAGTATCACCCGAGTAAATTTTGTTAATGTGTGTTGCTGTACTTGTGATGAAGGAAAATCCTCATTTGGGTGGACGTGTTCAGTCTCCCACTCTTGTGATCAAAAATGATCTGACATTCAATTCTGAGGCTGTTCTGTAAACAGTTTTCTAATAAATAATAAATACAGCAACTTCCGATCAACCCATTTCAATTTCAGGCTTAAAATAACAACTTCTGGTTAAGTCCCACCCAGTTCCTGATTAAACCACGCCCATTTTTAATGCCGATACAGATAATGTAGTTGGTTGAACAGATACAAAAGGAATACTTCACTCACAAAATAATCATTTCTATAACGGTTACTAACTGCGCGTTACACTGAATTCCTGAAGAAGACATTGTTTTTCTTGCATGCCTCTATGGTGAATGAAAAATTCAAAAATGGAGAAAAATCTGGATAAAAGGGAGTAAAAGGCGACTACGTTTAACTTTAGCAAAACTCTATCAAAACATCCATTTACAAACTCTCAAGCGACACAAGCGTTATAATTTTAGTCTAATTTATCCTGTGGTATGCTCAGTACCTCCCAAACACATGCATTTCCACTAAAACATTAAAATTTAAAACACCTCCGCATAAACAGTCTGATGCACAGATGATAGCACGCCTGGGCAAGCGCGTGTGGTTGAACTCTGCTCTGCTCATGCAGATGTGTTTTAAAACGAAAGGTTTTAGTGAAAACTTCACACGTTTGGGAAGTACTGAGCATTCAACTGGATAAATGAGACTTGGATTATACTGTAGGGGTTGTGTCAGAGTTTGTAAACAGATGTTGTGATATAGTAGTTTTCCTGATGTTAAACACTGCCCCCCTTTAAATCCAGCTCATCAAGAATGTTTTCAGTTTTTGGATTCTTCGTTCACCATTGAGGCATTTGAGAAAAGCGAAGTTGTCTTTACAAACTCAACCCAACACTGAATAATTGATAAACAAATGATCATTTTGTGGGTGTATTATTCCTTTAATGGATGATATCATGTATACTGCAGCAAGAAATCCCTTTCACTTCAAGCTCCCAGGACAGTTACTCCTCAATTGCTCCTCCATGACCATTTCCATCCCCTTTATGCAATGGATTGTTAATGCATGTCCGTGTGTGTGTGTGTGTGTGTATGTGTGTGTTTGTCTCTTGTTTATGGAGTCATTATCGCATAAGTGCTGCTGCAGCCAGTGAAGCTGATGAGTGGAGCCCCTTCAGACTGATGACTGACACGTGGTGACCACTGCTCAGGATGGATGCTTGACTTCTGACTCACTTCTGACTCCCGCTTTATTGATCTTTAGCTGCGTGACCTGACCTTTACGGACGTATAGTGTTCTGGAAGGCTATATTTGAAATGAGCACACACGGAGCATGAGAGGCCCACATGCACAGTCCCATTGCAGGGAATATAATGTATATGTGTGTGTGTTTGTGTGTGTGTTTCTCTGTGATAATGGACCATCTAGTTAATAATGCAGCAGAGGGATGGCACTGCACCACCTTTTCTCATGAAAACTCATTTTCCCTTTCGCTCTCTCTCTCCCCCCCTCCCCTCCTTTCCGTGGGCCATCCTTACAAAACTATTTCATTTGTCCCCATCGACCCAGTCTGTCAGTATTAGCACAGCCAATATAAAGTCTGGGAGGAGAGAAACAGATTTGAATGTAAAAAGCATACACTGTATTAGAAAGTCCTGCTCTGTGCAGTGCAAATTACTTTTTACCGGTAGTTTTTTTTGCCACAGGGCTAATGGAGTTCAGCAGCTTAGACATGGAGACAGATAAGAAACAGACTCATTTCAGTCCTCGTGGAAGTGATGTCATTCAAGTCATCAGATGCACAGTTTGAGACTCTACCACAGAGGTGTTGATAAGGTTCCCCTGGCATTAGGTTTCAGTGTTAGGAATGTGTCTCCTGAAGTGTTTGTCAGTGCTAATAAGTGAACTTCCACATGCAACGTCTTCCCCTTTCCCTGTGAAGTTTGTCCGTGTTGAGATCACTTCTTTTTCTAGATTAAATCATTTGACGTTTTTATGCCTGATGCTGCTGTAACCTGTACTTTACCCCCCTTTGGAGCGTCATGTTTCTTGGACCTGCTTTAAAGCCGACACATACCGCTCATTTCCACTCAGCTACGTACATACGGCTCATTTCCAATTGTGTGATTTAATTACTTCAGTGGTTAAGTTGTCTTCCGTGTATTATTTTGGACCACCAAAGCACACGCCTTCCCACACACTCCCCAGAGGGTCATGTTTGTAAGTCTTTGGCTCCATCCTGATAACAAATTGCCATTTAAGCTTTTGTATACGAGCTCAGCACCTCCATAATAGAGCCTCCTCACCACTCAGTGCTTTCTGGTCAGCGTGATGGATGGTGGATAGATGGATGAATGCCAGCTGACTTGAGTGAGTCAAACACGAGGTGCATCTCCTTTTTCTTTTTTTTTTCTCAATTTGCGATTTCCTCCTCGGCCCTCCTACTTAGGACACGATGAAGAGATGCGAAGGAGGAAACATCGTGGGAATCAGATTTCATTAAATGAGACATCTTTCTTAGTCAAACAGCGCCCTGGTGAGAACAGGTGCACGCTTGGATCACCTGCTCTGCACTTGTTGTCTTGTTGTCTACGAGGGTTTGTTTACACAGTCTAATGAAATATTTTGCATATTGTCACTTAAATCTGCACTTTTTTGACGAGTTGTTTCCTTCCTGTTAATTAGCCTTTTCAAATTTGCATCTGGAGTTATTCATGCTTACTTACAGTTTTTTTTTCTTGTAAATTAATTGCTAAATAAGTATGATGAGACTGGTCTCATTATGTGTTTAAATAGGTCACTTATCATTTTAGGGGAAAAGAAATTAAATGATGGTGTTTCTGCCCAATGTGATTATATAATACTGATACTCCACTGTGACTAAATGGGAAACTAATAGGGGTGGGAATCTCTCATGACTCAAATCAGATGGCTACTGTGTGATTATGAAATAGTTATTGATGCATCTTTAGTAATCAAAATATTTAATTTCTAGACAGGATTGGGGTTTTTTCCTCCATGTGATGATCCATAATTAAAGTTAATAGGTGAATTTACTGGCATACCAGGGGTGTCCCCTGAATCAAATCATCAGTTGCAGACCCCTCAGTTGACTGACATTGCTTGAAGTCAAGCATTATCTTTTGTGTGTTTTTGTCAGTTGGTGTGCAGTGGACTTCTGGGGCAGTTTTAGTCCCCAGATTTTGAGAGTGAGTGCACCTCACTTTCATGCCACTTTTTGGGCACAGGCTGTTGTGAACGTGAAAGAAGCTGCCCAGAAGAGGAGGGGCTTTGCTTAGTAATGCTGCATTCACACCACAAGGGACACAGCAACAGGCTACAATTCATTTTCAATGGAAGGCAGTGACATGAAGCTACAAACTGATGCCTGAGACTTGTTGCTGCCGTCGGGCGTGACGGGCTACAAACAAAAGCTGAGCTGGCCCCAACTTTTTTCAGTGCTCCAATGACGCAGTGAAGCATTAAGCATTTATATGTTTTGGGGGTTTTTTAGCTTTGGTGCTGTTATTTCGCTTGTTAGCTGACACGATAAAATTTTTTGTGTATCGCAGTGCACACAGAAATGTAATGTTAAAAGGGGCTCGAACATTGATTTTATGACCAAATACATACCTATGATGATGGTCGGCCAAGGTGCTCAATAGTAAGTAGCAAACGCACACAAGCCCATGATGACGCAACCATGTTAACGAGCGCTTGAGCAGTACTTCAACAGTGATTTGGCATTAATGTAGCTGGTCACGCTGTTGCATTGTTACTCATAGTGAATGCAGCATTTGTTATGTCCACGTCTGTGTTATGTCCACGGCCTAGGGGAACCTAGACTAAACCTACCTAGCAAAAAAAAAAAAAGTGAAACAAAAGACACATTTCTAACCTAAACTCCTACCATTCAAAACAATAGAGAACATGGCAATGCCAAACAAAAAAGGCTTCTCACTGTTACTAAAACTGCTTTATTTACAGTGCTCAAACAAAGGAATACAAGAAAACCCACTAATAACTCAGTCAAAATACTTTGCTTAAAAACAAAGTTATCAAGAACACACACTAGTGAACAACGACGAAAGTTTTTGCCCTCAGGTACTCAAACAAAATCTACATCCACAGTCTAATCGTCATCATCTAATCATGATGATTGACTTTTCGGCATCAAAATCTTTAAAGAGAGAATCGCAATGCATCTAAGAATATCTAAGATTCCCCCACCCCCAACCCTTAGAAACTACACTTGCTGACAATTAAAAATTGTTAATTGCAAAAACACACCAGACACAAGTCAGGTAAAGATATTCTAAATAGAACAGTGTGCCTATGGTTGGGGGAATTAACCAGTGGACTCTATTTATTAGTGTCCTTGATTGTGCCAAGATGCATGTTAAAGTAGGGAAAAGAAGATGCCATCTGGCTTCTGAAACCTTCACTTAACACGTATCCGATAACTGTCTCAATGATGAATAAGGACAAAAAAATCTTCCGACACCTACATGTCTTCTCCTTCTGTCTCTGCTTGTAGTTTTTCAAACCTGCAGTGGAGTGGAGTGATGCGCTTCGCCTGCAGTATCCAATCACTCACAGATTTCCAATGAGTGTCTGTCTATTAATAGACTCCCACATAGGATGCACTCGTGTATCCTCACTGAAGTCTCCACTGGGAATCTTCCTCTTTCCTCTCTCCTCGAGCAGCAGTGAGAACAGTGAGATGTCCTTACTGATGGCAGACCCAATGTTTTTCTATGTTATGTGAGGACAAAGAAACAACAACATATGAAATAAAAGAACAACATATTTTTCTTGAAACCCTATTCATGGACCAAGGTACTCTCTATAAACTGTAGTAGGCAATCTGTAGGCAAAAGGACAAGATGTTGTTATCGGAAGGATTCTGGTTTCCATTTGTATTTCGAGTGATACTGACTAATAACATAGTAGAAGGTGAATAGTCTGTGTACAGTGGCAGAACGTTCTTCCTTCATATGCACTTTTTATAGATTCTTTCATTTTCCGTAACCACTTATCCTGTAAGGGGTGGCCAAGGGGTGAGAGCCTGTCCCAGCTGACACTGGGCAAGAGGCGGTGTAGACCCTGGACAGGTCGCCAGACTATCACAGGGCTGAAACAAAGAGACAGACAGCCATTCATGCTCACATTCACACCAATTTAGAGTCAGCCTAACCTGCATGTCTTTGGACTGTGGGAGGAAACCGGAGCACCTGGAAAAAATCCACACCGCATGCAGACTCCACACAGAAGAGCTCCCCCACCCTTGAGTTCGAACCCCCCACCCCAGGTTCAAACTAGGAACCCTCTCGCCATGAGGCGTCAATGCTTACCACTGCATCACCGTGTTGCCTCTGTTTATAGAGAGCATGGAAGATGACGTCTTGGCTCGGATATCTGCTTGCTACATCAGATCTCCTGTAACATTAGCCATATCTCCCAAAGGCTTATCGTCATCAGGTCGATGACCCATGGGTCCTGAGATTTGCACCAAAGGCTTCAGCCCATCACACGACTCCCTTGTTTTGCCCATAGACTATATAGAAATGAGGAAAGTGGCCACCATGATGTCACCCACTGGTTTGTGGATCCTCTTTCTTTTTCCTCAAGTTTGGCATTTTGGCCATTGCCATATTGGATTTTTGGAGCCAGAAGTGACCATATTTGGATGAGAAGGTGGACCTGACTCAGACTTTGGTAATGCCTGGCAGACAGCCTGTCAAAGCAGCCACACGCTTAATCATGCGTAACCTTAAGTCTTAATATAACAGTCTGGGGTCATCCTGGACAGTACAGTGCCCTTTGAGGCCCACATCAATAATGTCACTCAGTCTGTATACTTTCTTTCTTTTTTCTACGAAATATTAATCGTTTTCGACGGTCACTTACACCTCAGAGCGCTGCTATCCTCGTTCATTCTTTGGTTACATCTCGTATTGATTATTGCAGTTCTTTGGTCTCCCTCTCAAGTGTCCTTATAAACGCCAGTTGGTCCAGAATTCAGCCACTGGTATTATTACCAGAACCCTCTCCATAGATCACATCACTCTTGTTTTCCAGCAACTGCACCGGCTTCCTGTTAAATATCGCATCAATTTCAAGATTCTGCTTCTCACCTTTAAGGCCCTTCATAATCGAGCCCTTTCCTACCTGTCTGAACTCCTTCATATCTACATACCCTCCCATACTCTTAGATCCTTTTCAGCAATCCAGCTCACAACACCATCTACCATGGGCTCTAGAGCCTTCAGCCGCTCTGGAACTAGTCATTTCATTAACTTTCATTGTATGTTTTGGAATTGTTTGATTGTATGATCTATGGATACACTGCTGCTTGTTTTTTTGTTTTTTTTTAACTGCGTCTCGTCTAAGGTGTCCTTGAGGCCTATGACAGGTGCCTATAAAGACATTTTTTCATTATTATTAATTGAAAAGGGTGAATTATATAAAATCACCCACGTATAGTTGTCACGACAGGAGATATTAGCTATAGAGACCAAAACCGTTTTTTGTACCAGGCTGTACACCTGTTTATTTCTGCTGTAAACATGGGGGTCTATGTGGCCCAAGTGGCCATTCAAGGAACTGCGTTTTTGGCACTATCATGCTGACTTAATTTCTCAGCCCCAGAGGTTGCCTCATTATCACAACAGCTTGGTCTCTGTCTCATATTAATGTATCACTCCTGCACGTATCATCTGTGGATTGCCTTCACCTGGCACCTTAATAAAGGTGATCCCTGGTGGGTGCATTTTCCTCCTCCTTAAATGTTGTTAAAACGCTGGTGTGAAGAGATATCATGTCTCTGCTAAACCAGAACACACTGTCTCTTCTTCTCTCCACTCCCCTCTCTGAGTGACACAAGTACACAGCTCAAGAGTCCATGGAGCGATCATGTGAACTCTCCAGCCCCTGTCCTCCCACTCGCTGTCCTCTTCTTGTACATCTGTGAATGGGCAGCTGCACATGGAGGCAGACTGTACCGTGACCAGTGAAAGCAAACTGCGATCTCTCTCTGCCATGCCTCCTCTCCCTCCTATCCGTTGCCCCCTCCGCCTCCGAAATCCTCCTTCAGCTGGTTGCTAAGCAGCACGGGGAGAGCTTGACGGTGTTGACGTCGTGTGCGCGGTGCCACTTCCTGTAAACAGCCGAGTGGGTGCTCTTCGCTCTCGGCAGCAGAGGGAAAGGAGAGAGTGAGACGAGACGGCCTAAAATAACCCTTTCTGACTCTCACAAAGAGACGCGATGACGTGCAGTGATGAGAAAAAAAAAAGTGTTACTTCATCTCGAGTGAAGATTTTACAGGGTGCTGAGATAACTGATAGCTACAGGAGTTTCAGGTGCTTTGAACATGTCTTTTTTTATTTGCCAGAAAGCATGAGGCCTGGAATAAAAATGAACGTCTGACAATACAGCAGGCCTGTGTGTGTGTGTGTGTGTGCGCGCACCCTCACTGGACGCAACTCACAATGCATTTTCAGTCTGCGTGCACACAGTCATGCTGATTGTGTCACAACAAATATAGCCCAGCTTGGACTCTGGATTTATTATGTAGACAGAGTGACACAAAAAAAGAACAGAGCCACATGTATTTGCACTTTAAGGATTTTCCTTGTCATCAGCAGGATTATGAGTATTACTCGTTCCACTTTGTTCGCTTTATTTCAGGACGCATTTGGCTTCATTAACCGTAGCTCTCTGTCTCACATCCCTCTCTCTGCATTGTGTTTCAGCTCTGTGGCGGTGAAGATGACCACAGCACGGTACCGTCCCACCTGGGAGCTGGCCGTGGACCCCCTGGTCTCGTGTAAGCTGTGCCTTGGAGAGTTCCCCCTGGAGCAGATGACCACCATCACACAGTGCCAATGTGTCTTCTGTACACTGGTGAGCAAGACGCAGAGGCTTCCTGCAGCTGTCAACAGATTCACAAATCAAATTTATACAGTGTCAAATATTTTTTATGGAGCAATATTCAAAGCTGATACAAAGAAAAAACGTTAGGCTTCACTAACTTCAAAGAGCACAAGTCGCATGCGACTGTTTTACGCTGTGCAAGCATTTTTCAGAAGTAAATGTTTAAACTTAATAGAAGCCACACAGGATTTTCTCTGCATTAAATCAGTAATGACCTCGGGATCTATTACCACACATCCCTTTCCATGAAACCATGGTCCTGTGTGAAAATGCTGGGACAGAGGAATAATAACACCCACTGGCTGTCATATTGTAGCCAATCTAGTTCAGAGAGGAAGAAACAATGTCCAAGAATGACCACTAAAAATAGAAGCTACTTCCTAGAACACAGTCTGGGCGTCGGCAGTCATTACCAAAGTTGTGTTAGGACAGTTTATTCCACTGTGGTCAACCACAAAGTAAACACAGGGACTGCCTGATATCTCACTTAAGCCATATTTGATACTGATATTTCTACATTGTTCTAATAGAAAACGAAACACACAGTGTAGTGAAATAAGACATTGAATAGAAGATGAGGTCATGTATGTCTTTTAAAAGGAAATTATGTTTAATCTCAGTCAGTTTTTCAGCTTTGTAACAGTAAGCTGTTTTTATAAATGTAAATTTGCAACTGGAAATGTCTTACTGGCTTCCCCAAAAAAGCTAATAGTAGAAGTTATATACTTCAAATTTAGGTTTTCTGTGAAGCAGTATTTATTATTTTCTGGAGGGCAGCAGAACAACAACACTTTATAAAGCTGAACATGTTGGCAAATTGTTTATATTAAATTCCACCAGACAGACAGCAACATAAGAATTCATGTTTCCTGACACCTTGCAAATGTAAGCCTTTTTTTTGTATTGGCCTTAACCCTCCACGGAGGCGCCAAATCACATGACCGATTTAAGTTACGTAGCAGCAAGACGCAGCCTCGCTGAGTCTCCGTTTCAACTTGTGTCGAAAGTGCGAACTTCAAAATATGTACCAGTTTTAAATTGTGTTGATAGGCCAAGTAAAACCAGGTTTATGATAAATAATTTTCCTGAATATTGTCGTCACGTTTGGTGCTTGCAAGCAAAAAAACAAACAAACCATGACACCCCCTTTCCTATTGGTGGTGTTTTTTGTGTGATTTTAGGTCCAATGTGTTAATACAGTATGTCTAAATGAAAAAGTAACTGTAAAGTCACACAGGTGAGGTTGTGCTGAAAGAAAATGACACCAAACAAGGCAAGGTAAACAGTTTTTAAGATGAAATTTAAAGGTACAATCAAAAGTAATCAAAAATGGTCAGTTATAGCCTTGACCACACAGGGTTAACATTAAACCTAAATTGTATGCACAAGTCAGATGTTCATGTTTGTCACAGATCCCATAGTGGGCATTTTAGAGGCACGTATGAGCAGAAATAGAAAACCTAAATAAGTAAATATAAATAAAACGAGAGTTACGTATGTAACTACAGTTCTATGAATCCTGGATGATCGCCAGGTCATCAGGGGGTCACAGGTGACTTTGTTGGTAATGCTACTCAACCTGCCTATGTGTGAGACCAAGACATTTAGTGCTTATGCACCGCTTCTGGCGGTCAGGAAGGATGAAATAGAAACCAAAAATAACAAGGGAAAACTATGAACAGCGATTTGTAAAAATCAAATCAGGGTACATCTAATATTTACTTCTCTATTTGCTCTGTTTTGGTCTCCTCCTGAGGGAACTATCTGGCTCTTTGAGTGCTAAATGCGCCATTTTCTTCACCAGCTATCTAACTCTGTCTGAGGCGACAGACACACAGTGATAAAGAGGGACTCTCAGGCCAGTGTGTGTTAACCAAGCAGTGTGTGCTTTGTTTTGTTTTGTTTTTTTCGTCTGACTGACTTGACTGGATATTGAACTCGGTCAATGTTGTATTTGTCTGTGTTTTTTTTCCCTCAGTGCCTGAAGCAGTATGTGGAACTCCTGATTAAAGAAGGCCTTGAAACTGCAATTAGCTGTCCAGACTCTGCCTGTCCCAAAAGAGGACACTTGCAGGAAAATGAGGTATTGACAAAAAGGAGAAGTCAGATTTTTGCAATGTCGTTAGATTGATTTGTCTTGTAGGGTGTGAGTGGTTGTCGATATCAGAACAATCCCCATGTCTGACAATGCCCAATAGATGTGACTTGATCACTGCAGCAATTTTTTATTTTCACAAAGTGGATCTGCAGAATTTTTCATGGACCTTGAACGGCAAGCTGCAGTATTGAATTCCAAATATAACACGTGCAAAAATTGGAAATGCACGTGCTTTGAATGACAAAAACAACAGTGGCATTATCTCTGCAGGTCAAAATTTTCCATGTCACGATCCTTCTATCACGCTGCTTTTTCCTCCCACGCAGAAAAGTACAAATTGGTAAAACTAACATTTAGTTTAACAGCTAGTTTAGCACCTTGACGCCCCCTCAAAGCTTTTGATTCTCTCAAGATGACCACTGTGCTCCACCTGCCACTGTGTTTATTCCATTCTAATGAGCAGCTGAGGTCAATGTGAGGGCAGAGCGTTCCTTATCCTCCGGGCAGTTTGCTTGATGGACTCGACGATTCTCTCACTTGGTCTCAGAGGCCCCCGTAGGCACAGCATGCTCCAGCACACCACGGCCTTATGTTTCTAATCAATCAGTGTCACCGGCCCTTAATGGAACCCCAGCTACTCCTGCCACTCAGGCAAAGCATGCCTCATCCCCGTCAGCTCTGACAGCAATGCCCTCACCTTGTAATTGACTGCTCTTTTACAAAGCCCGAATGCTCATTTCATTGCCCAATAAATGAGTGCATTTAACCTTGAGTGGGCCTGCGTATGCACCTAGAATACATTTTGGGTTCTCATTTCCTTTTTAAGAACGGCATAAAAGGCCTCATTGGTAAGCAAGGAGCAAGTTGTGATCTTGTAGACATTTGAATTTGACATTGTTCTGGAAACACACTGAATGTATAATTGCTTTCTGCAGCTTCTGTCTATAAATATGCACAATGACCTGCTTATTTCCCTCCCACTCCTCGTCTCCTCTCTCCCCGTAGATTGAGTGCATGGTGGCCACGGAGATGATGCAGAGATACAAGAAGCTTCAGTTTGAAAGGGGTGAGTCAACGCGAAAGCAGCTGCGGTACGTCAGCGTTATCTTAAGCGTTCCTCGGTGGGTGGTGCGTGGGCAACGGCTGTCAATCATGCACTCGCACGGACCCTCCTGCCCTCCAAGGGTAATACTGTATTTTAACGTGACACACAAAAGGATGACGGCAAATCCTGTCTTATAAGTGTAGTCGAACTGCTGCTCACTCTGTCTGGAGTCAGTCATTCACGCCCCGTGGACGTTTTTGTACTCGAATCACGCCACAGGGAAAGCTAATAGACAGACTTAAACAATGCTCGTTTGCTTAGTGGATTCTTATCGTCCCCATGTCGGCGCCGAAAAGCAGTCCACCGCTCCGGAATTAAGTGTTTAAATTTTTCCCTCCGACACTAAAAATTAGGGATTCAACGCCATTCACGGACCACAAATAATCATGCAGACAAGACATATTCTCATGACAGGTACTCAGGCCTAACATTTGTCTGATTTGTACTGTAGTATTCTGACTCAACCCTGTCATCCTCATCAAAGCGTAACACCAGCTCCTATCAAATATACATGAAAGGGAAAGCCTCCCAGACTTTGTTTAAAGAGATTCTAATTGGATTGGTTCGGCTCTAGACTCATAAACTGTCTGACTGACTCTGATGGGGGCAGGTCTCTTAGCATAGCAAGATATTTTAGTTAAATCCTTTTATCTCTGCTTCAGTGTGCAGCTATGTATTCAATGTCTGCGGTTTACACTGTTTGTAGAATAAATGTTAACCGGCTGGTAAAAGGCTTGGATATCAGTGTTGGAAAGATAATGGAGGGTCTGTGTCGCTCCATGCTGTCAATGTAGACGTGCTAATCAGCGATATTAGAGTTCCCTAGCTACTGGAAAAAAAGCTTAGCCGTGGTATCACTCTTTGATTGTACTCACCCTGCAGGTTCACCACCTACACAAAGGCACAAATTGTACACAGAACACGCTGATCTCACTCGCGCATGTGAATGCAAGAACACAAAACATACATAGGAGCGCAGAGGGGGGCACTGTAAATGAACACAAATCCTCAAAAAAAAAAAAAAAAAAAAAGCCTCAGAAATAGCTGTTGATGGTGCCTGGATAAGGGCAGTCAGCCGTCTCATCAATGTCCCAGTCCAGTCAGGCAGAACAGTTGCTGTAACCGTTCCATATTTCTCAGGCTGAGCCAAGAGTGCATGTGGAATGTGTGCTCGGAGTTCTTGGCAGAGAGGCAAGGGGAAGGAAGGAGAGGATACAAGGGCAAGTGCATCACGCTACGAACTCAGAACAGAACTGGCAAAACATACAATAAAATGGGCTCTTTCACACATAGTCAAAAGAGTTGGGAGAAGTCGTGCAGCAAAACAAAAATGAACGCTTGTATAAGAGCAATTTCTCGACATAAGCAGGAACCAAAATGAAGCTTGAAAATTGTATATTACATTAAATATGTATGAGGAGGAAGCCTTTTACCAGATCCCAAGGTCACCTTCATGTCATGTTAGTAAGTCATACCTTCCTTAAAATTCACCCAAATCCCAGAAAGATATATTTCCTCTCGTACCCTTGGTTGTATCTAGCCATGCAGATATACACTGAGATTCGATGTCTCTTCAACATCAGCTACCACCACAACAGTAGAGCTGTGCTGCTATAAACATAATCTGAAATATCTGAACTTGACAACTACCTTAAACCAAAAAAAAAGTCTCAATAAAAACAATTACTTTGTGATGTTGGTTACGCTTAAGAGAGCTGTTGTCCATGACGCTGGCACTGCTTTTGTTCCATTAGAGGTGCTGCTGGACCCATGCCGGACGTGGTGCCCTTCCTCGACCTGCCAGGCCGTGTGCCAACTAAAGGAAGCAGATTCTCCTGCGCTGCCCCAGCTGGTCCAGTGCGCCGTCTGTGCCCTCGAGTTCTGCTCGGCCTGCAAGGCCAACTGGCACCCCGGACAGGCCTGCCAGGAGAACAACCTGCCTATTACCTCCTTCTTACCAGGAGAAAACAGGTACTGCGTTTTTTATGTGTTCATCCGTTTACGATCAAGTGTTGATGAGTAATTACAATGTTTCTGTGATACGTGTGTATTCTGACCTTCACATACCTTATACTCTGATTAACACTTAATACATGCTGCTCTCCTTTCAGAATTAATCGATAATTCAATTATGGAAAATTAATCTGCAACTATCTTTTATAATAGAAAAAATTCTGTAGCCATAGCATCTCCAGTGGGAATATTTACTGGTTTATTTTGTCTTGTATGATATTAAACTAAATGTATTTGGGTTTAGGACTCTGACTCTTTATGGGTCATAACATAATTATAGGATAAATCATCAAGAAAATACCTGACAAATCAACCATTAAAGAAAAGAATCATTAGTTGCAGCCCTGGTATTAAAGGGCTCAAAATCAAAAATAGCGGCAGTAGAGAATATAATGGAACTAGATGACACTCGGCTCGTGGTGCTCAAGGCGCCCAAAAAATACATTTGAAAAACTCAACAGCAATGTCTCTTTCCAGAAATCATGACCCGGTTACTCAAGATAATCCACAGACCTTGTTGTGAACAGTTTCATGTAGGAACTATTTTCTTTTTACTGAACTACATCTGCAAACCATATCACCGCACAGAAGGTAGCATGCATCTACTACTAGCTCACCTAGCACCACTGAGCAAGCTAAAGTTACAGCTCAGCCATGGAGGACGCCATTAATGTTACATCTCATGCTGTCAAAAGCACCACAGCCATGAGTAGACGCACGTTGCAAATGTATGTTTTTTTGGCATTTTGAGCACCCCAAGCAGAGTGCCATCGAGTTTTATTACACTGGAGAGAAGGCAGACATCTCTGTGGCTGATATCTCCAACCAAAACAATTCAGACTGATAAATAATAGGGGTGGGTCGCCAGAGGATCCACGATACTTTTATCACAATACAATAGTATTGCAATTTCAACGTGTTGCGATATATTGCGTATTGCGATAAAATATATTGCGATATATGGCGATTTATTGCCGTTTTTCAATTGTAAATTAGGAACACTTTGTCAGCATCTGTTTTATCTAGTAAGATAAAGTTTGTCATTCTGTCCATCTCACTTCAGTCATTGTATTTGCAGCAAAATATATGTGGTGGACTGAAAAAGCAATTGATTTTTTTAATATTCAATTAGGTATATTATAAAAAAATCGATACTCTGCACTGTGTGACGATGCGATATTGCCGCACAAAAGTATCGCGATACTTTGCTGTATGGATTTCTTCCCCTAACCCATATAAATAGATGATTATTAGATTATTACCTGTCTTAAAATCGGTTTACTTTTAACTGATACAAAAGTATGAATTAAAGTTTTAACAACAAAGATCAAAAATGTAAACTTAAGTCATCCGTCTATTTAAAGTTTTATTACATCATCAGTTAGAAGTGTTCGCACCAGCAGTATCTATTCTGGTATTAATGTGTTTACATCATTTGAATCTTTTTACTTCCTCTTCAGAAAGATATTTATTCATCCTGTTTTGGCATCTGTAACCGAATCAGCTGCTATAAAGTCACTGCAGATGCAATCCCTGGAGGTGATATTCATTTTCTTAGAAGTGGAGTAGCGATCCATACATCATGTTCAGTTCACCTGAGTGGCGCTCTGACTTGTCAATACACAGCAGGATTCATTCAGCGCATCCTTAAATACAGACTGACAGCTTGCCTGGCTGGCTGTTTGCAGCCACTGCTCAGTTGAGCATCAGCCAGGGCTCCAGCCCAAATGAATAGGCAGATATAAAACAATCGGCTGAAACTAAACTGCAGTAAAGCAGTCTGGGATGGATTTATTACTCCTTTTTAAGGATACAGGATCTGCCTGTGAGGTTAGCAGAGGGCCGCCGGGGGACATGTGCGGCTGACCCGTTTCTTTGCGATATCCTCTTACTCTGGAAACGTCATTAGCTTTGCAGAGCTTTTCTCTATCTGCACAGGTTCAGGACCAAGCTCAAAGGCCACAGTGGAGGGAGAGAGGATTAGCAGGTCTACTCTTATAGTTGTAAAGAGCTGCAGCGTTTGAGCTACACTTGTCTCTAAAAGCTGGATTCGTCTTCACAAAAAATGACTGTGCCCTCCGCTAGAAATGTTACCTGTCGCAGGACAGTGTTCAGAACAACAGCTACCTGCTCGCCTCCAGATTTCAGGTGTCAGCACTTTACTGACACCAGAGAAATAGACAGAGACAAACTGACACCAACAGGATGGAAGAATAAGAGTGTCGGGAGGGAGTTCAATGCCATTCAGCGACTGGTGGTTTTTAGAAGAGTTGTCAGCGCCTGAGCTAAAGCCATTCGCGGCTTCACACAATCCTGTTACTCCACAGATTGTAAATATTGATCGCTGCATTAAAGCAATCTCATCCACAGCACTTGTTGTAAAGTGAATGTTGTGTCGTGTTTGGAATGAAAATCACAGCAGGCCTCGTGTCTCTCTTCCTCGCAGCTCTTTCTATAAGAATGAAGAGGACGACGCACCGATCAAGCGCTGTCCTAAGTGTAAAGTTTACATCGAGAGGGACGAGGGCTGTGCACAGATGATGTGCAAGAACTGCAAACACGCCTTCTGCTGGTACTGTCTGGAGTCCCTGGATGTGAGTTGATGCATTTTTTTTTTCTAACTTTTGTTTCATATTGCTTTTTGATAATCCTGGATGCAGATATCATTTGTCTCCTCGTGACAGCAACTGTAGCTTAACCTTGATAGGAAAGGATTTTTTTGTTTCTTCCTCCTATAAATCGAGCTTGGATAAGGGTGACTTATGAGCCGCAGCGCCTTATGTAATCTTAATTGTGGGCCGGACCACACAAGTCATTTAGAAAGCAATTTTCTCAGAACAGCTGACAGCGTCTTTCAGGCTGCTAATGGTCAATCTTATCTGTGCTGTGTGCGTGTGTGTGTTTGCGCGACAGGACGACTTTCTCCTGATCCACTATGACAAAGGGCCCTGTCGGAACAAACTGGGACACTCCAGGGCGTCCGTTATCTGGCACAGAACACAGGTGAGAAACCCATCTGCCCCCCCTCCCCGCCTCACACTCACTCAGGGCTCCCCTCCTTAAACCACACTGCAGCATGTGGCCGTACACGTGCTCCCTGCTTTGCCTCTTTCTGGCTCGCACATTCCCATTCAGTGATGGACTCGCATTATCTTGACGGCACAATAGGAAAAGGACAGCTTGGTCCGCGTGCGGTGACAAGTGGCTGATGGTCAGCGTCCTGCTGTTTTCAACTAAGCCTATTATGTACACCTTTTACTTTAGAAAAAAAAATGTTTACATAACCCAAGGTCTTCTTTACAGATAGGTTGCCAAATGTAATGACAGCTTACATATAAAGGATTGGAAATGACATAATTTCCCACATGTGAAATGGTGGATTACACATGACCAGGATTAGATATGACATGTGTTGCAGTCTTCCACCGAGGGCCACTCTGTTGTTCAGTCCCCAAATTTCTCCTCAGTGTCTCTCCTTAGCCAAATAATGTATTCATGGGGTGGCACGTCCCTTTGTCCAACATACTTGTTATTTTGTCAACATTAGCATACACGCTGGCATCTGTTGCCCAGTGGGGCAGACTGAGTCATATGATTACAGTTAAGCTGGTGGAAGGCAGCTATAGCTTCAGTGCTCTCTGTGTCTCTCTCTTGCTCTCCTCATTTCACCCCCCCTCCTTGCTCCTCCACATCTAAAAAGCCTCCTTCATAAATACAACATGTACCAGGGCAAACCTATCTTGCAAAAAAAAAAGAAGAAAGAAATCTCTCCCTATCTGCTTCTGACGTCCATGTCTGCCATCAGATAAGGGATGGTCATGTCCTAAACATGTAAGCATCATGTGGGGCTGTTAATCGGAGCACACTGTGCTCTCCTGTACAACACGGCCTGTATCCAGGCTGTAAGACGTACAGTGAGTAATTTGTTCTTGAATAACTGGCAGAAACCTGTTTGCAAGCGATACCCCAGAAAGGTGTCTGTTTGCCCTCACAATGGGAGGAAAAGCATTGCGCTATTATAAGTCACTGTTGCATGTGACTGCCTGTTATGTATTTCATTTTGAGGCTCTGGACTTGTTGGTGTTTGGCTCCCCCATGTGGTCAATGTAAATACTTGCTGTGCTCGTAACAGTGAAGAGTTCTGCTACGATGATGTTGGATCTTTTATATCCATGATTAGTAAGGATATGATCATGTTTGTTCAGAGCATCATATATTCATGACCCAAATTATAAATGCCTGTTAACAGCTCTACTGGTGTTAATGTTCAACCAGAGAACCAGTAAAGCTTTAATAATGATACCACAAGATGTGGGAGATACTCTCACAGCATCACAGCATCCATGGTATAGTTCAAGCTCCAATAGCAAGTAAAGAAAAAATGCACATGTAAATCATCTCAAACATGGCTGTCACCAGGTTAAATGTTGCAGTCAGTTCGTTTGCCAGTCTTAATACTGAATCTAAAAATATCCCTTTGCACTGCACAAAGCAACATTTTTCAGTCCCTGTAGTTTGTATTGGGTTTTTCAAAATGTTGCTTCCGTTGCATTAAACTAAGTGGGTTTGTCCATCACTTCCCATATGTATTTGTCATATATTCAAAATGACAAACAGGTACTCATCCATACAACATACATTACTAGAATGTAAATTTCTGGAGGCAAAGTCAGTAGGAAGGAAAACCTTATTAATGTGCTTTTAATCTTTAAGATATAAAATATGTCATAAATTGTGAAGTTGTGTGTGTGTGGGGGGGGCTTTCTGAAGCATTTTGAATCAACTGTGGTCAAAAGGTTTTGTTGATTCCAAGCATTGAGTGCCATCTGCAGGCCAGTTTGTGGTATTGCAGTTGTTAAAGGGATTCAGTGCAAGAGCTTGTGAAAGTCTTGTATCCGTAATTACTGCACACATTATATTTTCAGGTAATTTTCATTACCTAAGTTACTGTGTTATTTATTAATGGGTACATTATTTATATGTAAGTAGTAATAGATTCAGCATTATTGGGTTACTGGTCAATTATTATTTCATTGTCATTTATAGCACTTTGTATATTGTGTCATTTGTATTTTCATGTGAAGTGTTTAAGTAGGGAAATTTCCTTGGTTATGAGCTAGTTGAGCTAATACACAAGAGAGAGTGCCTCATGATTGGCAGTGAAGAAAAGTTGCTGTACCCCTAAATTTGGGTGTATCAATACTGTTGTGTTGGTGAAAATTAAATGTAGCAGCCTGCCTGGAAGAACTGGGGAACACCAGTAATCTAGAAAAGAGGGTTGCATGTTGTTCAGTATAACTTGCACAAGATAAAGTGTTAAAAAATACTTGATACATTTTTCCCCTATACTGTCAAGTAGTCCACTTTAAAGCTACAGTTGGTAACTTTTATGAAAATAACTTTTGGTTATATTTGTTGAAACTGTCACCACAGCCACAAAGCATTACATGAGACAAATAGTCTGGGAAAAATTTTTTTTTGGGAATTCACTAGAATCGACCATAGCGCTCTGAACACAATCAATCAGAGGCCAGGAGACTCTAACGCAGCTGTCAATCATGTCAATCATTCTCTGCACTGTGGTCAAACTGTCAAACTAGCAGCACAGATTAATAATAAGTCAAAATTCTGTTACTGCATTGCCTATTTCTCCAATCAAATGTTTTCAGAAACATACTTTAGTGTACTGTTTAGCTGTTAAAAGAGAAACATTGTGACCCATGTTGGAAGTAGTCGATGATGCATCAAGTATCTCCCACATTGCTCACAGCAAAACAGTACACTAAAATATGTTTCTGAAAAGGTCTGAGGTTTTGTTCACTTGTGTTTAGGTCATCAGAAGCAATATGAGGAGGCAGAGCAATGTGACTTATGGTACTGCTGTGTGTGCTGCAGATATGACAAAAGGTTATTTTACAAAAGTTACCAACCGTAACTTTACGTGTGCCCAGCCACAGCATGTACCTGCTACTGTACGCATAGGATTGTTGGACTTACATTTTTTTACCTGATGTCTCCCCTCAGGTCGTGGGGATATTTGCCGGCTTCGGCCTGCTCCTGCTGGTTGCCTCCCCCTTCCTCCTCCTGGCAACTCCCATCGTCCTCTGCTGCAAGTGCAAGTGCAGCAAGGGCGATGACGACCCATTGCCGACCTAAAGACGCCATCAGAGCTGGAGCGCAGAGCCGCTTCATGGATGGGCCATGTTTTCTTTCCTTTTCACCCCTTTATGTTCTTCTCCTCCCACCAGCTTTGAGTGCTTCATTTGTTTTTGGGCTGAGCCTGCACCAGCCCTGGCCGCTTCGGGATCCATCGCTCTGCATGAGAGAGGCATGGTAGAAAAGGGACCCTACACCTTGGCCTGAAGAGAGGTGCGGGGTCGAAGGTCAGAGGAGGTCAGCGTTGTCTGAGGACCAATGTGTCCGTGCTTTAGACATTGTTGGTTTGGGCACGTGGAGGAAGTCTGGGCCACTTCAGGTGGTTCTTAGTTGTGGGTTATTGTAGTGTGGGTCACTACAAACAAAGGAAAAATCAAAGTCAAGAAATGCTTTTCCTCTTGTATGGACAACATAATGCAGGAGCCACCTTAGAAAGAACTTTTACTTTATCGCTCTGTTTTGTCGGTTTGTCGTACGCAACAAAAGCTTTCCCCCCCACCCACCACCACACTCGATGTAGCTCTACAGGTTCAGTCAGTAGCATTAGAGTTACACCACGCATGTTTGGTGTTCACTCGATTTGCACACGGGACATGATTCCTACGTCATGTTCGCGACTGAGGTAGAGACGGGAGGCTGTTGACACTCTCAACTCAATGTACAGCACGTCCTCTTGATGATGTCAATGTTTTATAACCTGTTGCTTTTAATATAACTGTGCTCAGAGTAGTGTCTATGTGTTGTACTTTGGGGTGTTTTCCAAACTGTGAGGTACACTTATTAAAGGGGATTGCCACTCAAATAAAAAAATGCACTTAGTTTCTTCGGTTAAAGTGACAAAGACTAGTTTTGTTCAGCTTCTGCTTTCTCTCCAGATTCATTCTCCAGTCATTGTACAACTTTGTGCGAGTGTTCTCAGATCCAGAAATGTCCCAAATTGAGTGGTGCTCCCCTTTAAGTTCAACATAAATTTCAAGTCTATGAGAGGACTTTGTATCCACGTGTTGTGGAGCCATTTTAATACAACACTAAAAGAGATGTCACTCCTGTAATTCTCAGACCCCCCCAGGTGGTGGTTTAGCCAAATAGAAATGAATAGCCTTAAATTGAGAATAGCCAAAATCAGGCATTTCCCCCTGTGCATTACAAATGAGTTTAAAAGGTCCAAATAATCCCAGGGAAAGCATGTTTAACAGTATTTTAAAAGCATTACAGACAGTGAAGTCCCTTTATATCCAGATGATTCTATGATGTCATCCATATGCCACACTGTTAATAGCCATACTGTTAAAAAAACAAAAAAAAAGGAAAAAAAAAAGTCCTGATGTTTTGTGTAACCTAGGGCTTGTATTTCCTAAGCCTTTTTAAAGCAGGAGAGCTGCATCGTCATCACAAATGATCCAAACTCAGATCTCCGACTCTTTCAGGCTTAACAAATACCTGCCCCGAATTGCAAACTTGCATATGTTAGTGGTCCGAGTGTCGATGTTTTCTTCTGTTGGTAGTTAGACCTCCAACAACAAGCAGCTACTCCCTGCAGGGGCATCGGAAAAGCCTATGGAGTTAAAAAAAAAAAACACGAATGTTCCGTTTTTTGGGCACATTAAATATGAAGCTGCTCTATACTATATCACTTTATCTATGCAAGTTTGTACATTACCATTCTTCTATCGATTTCTCATAAACAACTGTACGTCATAAGTAGGTTTATATAGTGAAAGCTGCAGAATGTCACCATATATGTGCATATCATGGCTTTTATTTAATCAGGGAGTGATTTAGGAACTATCCATTTTATATTCATCTTCTACGTTGCTGTTACCTGTCTGTCTTTTAGCGATATTTGAAGTTAGAGAGCTTGAAAATCAGGACAGAGTTTGGCCGTTTTTCACTTGCTAATGTCTTCATTTTGGGGGGCGGGGGGCGTTGATCGAAACAATGATTTCAGTTTGTTTGCTGGTGTTCTGTCGGATCATTTTTTGTGTCCATGCAGAGCCATTATAATGTTTAAAATAAGCCATTTACTACTGCTTACTTCCCCCTTCCTCCTGGTGTCATTTACCAGTCTTTATGTAGCATTTCATGACACGTGTGGCTACAGTTACCAAAAAAAAAAAAAAAAAAGATGATCAGTATTAACAAAAGTAGCTAATCAAAGCTAAACAGTAGCCAATCTCCAATCCTCATATATTTAGCTCTGACATACAGTGCAGGAGTCCTAATTATTAGTAGCCTTAAATTTTCATTACCTTTCCTGTAGCCTGTGTTGCGTTCACTGACCTCACCTGCTTTACCTGCGTGATAATTTGATATCAAAGCCAGGCCAATTTTCTACTTTTGAAGTTTGGTGCTTTCCCCCCTCCAAAAAAAAAAATAGTTTAAATTCCCCAAGCTTTTGTTGTTTTTATGACAATCGTGCCAAGCAGATTTCCTGGAAGGGATAAGGAAACAGAGCTGTCTACTGTATGTGCATTTTGACCATGTATTTGTAATGTATTAACAGTTTTTACAGGGTGGAAGAAAAAAATATTTTAACGCTTCTTTGTGTCAACGCTGCACTGTTTATGGGTTTTCATTGTTTTCCTTCTTAATATGATCTGTGATGTGCGTGGTATGGTGCCTGCTGTGTTTAAATGGAGGAGGTTAGCAGCTGAAATCAATGTCTACTCAACAGAAACTGCAAATGTACTTTTTCAAGGGGTTAAGGTTATCAGGGCTCTGATATCACCAGGGTAAAGACAAAGCTCAAATAGTACAAAATATTCATTGAATCACAAAACTATCACCATCATCAATGTCTTCAACGGGCACAAACTAAAGTCAAACAAAATCATGGCCATCTCCATTGTTTTCTGCATTCTCCTTTACCTATGTTTGCTGGCACCACTGACCAGGTAGATACTGTATTATGCAACAAACACAAAAGGGCCAAACAGCAAACATCACAATCACTGCAGTGTCACATTGCATATTGTTTTCTACACCAGAGGCTTGTCAGGGCTCCAAAATAAAGGCCTGTATAAAAACTTACATGAAACATCAGCACAGGTGTTGGACTAGGACAGTTTGACGGAGTTAAGGGCTTGCTTCTGAGATTTGACCCTTGAATGAGAAGCAAGGCAACGTTTATCTTACAAGAGCTCACTTTGATCTACTTTGCAACTATCCTAAGATCATGTTTGGTTACAAGCAGCGATTTATATTTTATAACCAGTTGTGTCAAGAGATGAAGCTGCATGATTTTTCTCTGACTTCTACATGTTAAATATTACAATATTGTAGCCTCTAAAGATCTTTGGAATGGTAGCGTTGTCACTCTGTCACTCAGCTGTCTGGGTTTTATTTTAGTTTTGTTTGATCCCCCCTTTTTGTAAGAAAATATGTTTTGATTTACAGCCATATTATATACAGTGTTGGCCGGCCTTCCTCCGTTCAGCAGGTTGGCTTGATATGTCTGTTACTTTTTTGTTGATTCTTTTTTTATATGCCTGTTTTACATCATAGTTTGTTGTATTTACATAATCTGTTAAAAGAGCGTAATTCTTCAGGCCTGATTGGTCAATTAAATTTCAATCAGTCAACTCAGTAAGTGGATTATTGTCAAAGGAAATGCTGTCTATACACAAGACTTTTGTATTTAGAGATGATAAACAATGTCGTCAGTAATTGAAAGTTAATTGACTTGGGTGATACAAAGATATCAACACTGTAAAATGACATATTTGGATCAGTTCTGTACAACTTAGACTCGGCATCTCAGTATATCTACAGTTCCACTAACACTGTGACACCAGATATTAAAGGTTGTTGTTTTTTGTGATTCTGCTCTCTTTATTGATTCATACCAATGTGTTAAGATATTACAATTCTACATGTCAGACACACAAAAAGGAAGTGTTTTAGTCCATGTGGTTGTGAAATGACTCCCTCTGGTGTTGAAAGTGTATAGTTCTCCTTTACATTAACTGAGAGACCCTCAAGTCACAGGATGGTATGCAATTAAAAATGTTTGACGACTATGACATGAAAAATTTCATGAGAAAGCCATAGTAGAATACATTGCACAAAACTGGCCCATATCATACTACAGTGATATATCCTCAAAATGTAATTAGTTACAGTATATCATACCATAAAAATGGAATACATCACAAAAGGTCATAGTAAATATGCCACGAAAAATGTTATAATATAGTATGTAATTAAAAAGTCAAAGTAAAGTATGTTATAAAAAAAAAAGAACTATGTTGTGAAATTTTCAGATATGTTTGTAAAGAAAAATCATGAAATACGTCATGGTATAGCATGCCAAAAAAATGGTATGGTATAGTATAGTATGTCGACCCAAAACATGAAAAAAAAAGTCATAGTATAGTATGTCGACCAAGTATTGTATTTCATCCTAAATCATGAAAAAAAATCATAGTATAGTATGTCGTCCCGAATCATTAGAAAATGTCAAATTATAGTATGTCGTCCCAAATTATAAAAAAGAGTCATAGTATAGTATGTCGTCCAAAATCATGAAAAAAAGTCATAGTATAGTATGTCGTCCCAAATTATAAAAAAAAGTCATAGTATAGTATGTCGTCCAAAATCATGAAAAAAAGTCATAGTATAGTATGTCGACCAAGTATTGTATTTCGTCCTAAATCATGAAAAAAATCATAGTATAGTATGTCGTCCCAAATCATTAGAAAATGTCAAAGTATAGTATGTCGTCCCAAATTATAAAAAAAAGTCATAGTATAGTATGTCGTCCCAAATCATGAAAAAAAAGTCATAGTATAGTATGTCGTCCCAAATCATGAAAAAAAAGTCATAGTATTGTATGTCGTCCCAAATCATGAAAAAAAAGTCATAGTATAGTATGTCGTCCCAAATCATGAAAAAAAAGTCATAGTATTGTATGTCGTTCCAAATCATGAAAAAAAAGGTCATAGTATAGTATGTCGTCCTAAATCATGAAAAAAAAGTCATAGTATTGTATGTCGTCCCAAATCATGAAAAAAAGTCATAGTATTGTATTTTCTCCTAAATCAGAAAAAAAATCCTAGTTTAGTATGTCGTCCCGAATCATTAGAAAATGTCAAATTATAGTATGTCGTCCCAAATCATAAAAAAAAGTCATAGTATAGTATGTCGACCCAAAACATGAAAAAAAAAGTCAGAGTATCGTATGTCGACCCAAAACATGACAAAAAGTCATAGTATAATATGTCGACCAAAATCATGAAAAGAAGTCATAGTATAGTATGTCGTCCCAAATTGTAAAAAAAAAAGTCATAGTATAGTATGTCGACCAAAATCGTAAAAAAAAGTCATTGCATAGTATGTTGACCCAAAACATGAAAAAAAAATCATAGTATAGTATGTCGTCCCGAATCATTAGAAAATGTCAAATTATAGTATGTCGTCCCAAATTATAAAAAAAAGTCATAGTATAGTATGTCGTCCAAAATCATGAAAAAAAGTCATAGTATAGTATGTCGACCAAGTATTGTATTTCGTCCTAAATCATGAAAAAAATCATGGTATAGTATGTCATCAAAAATCATGAAAAACAGTGAGAATATAGTATGTCGTCCCAAAACATGAAAAAAAGTCAGAGTATAGTATGTCGACCCAAAACATGAAAAAAAAAGTCAGTATGTCGACCCAGAACATGACAAAAAGTCATAGTATAATATGTCGACCAAAATCATGAAAAGAAGTCATAGTATAGTATGTCGACCAAAATCGTAAAAAAAAAGTCATTGCATAGTATGTTGACCCAAAACATGAAAAAAAAATCATAGTATGTCGTCCCGAATCATTAGAAAATGTCAAATTATAGTATGTCGTCCCAAATTATAAAAAAAAGTCATAGTATAGTATGTCGTCCAAAATCATGAAAAAAAGTCATAGTATAGTATGTCGACCAAGTATTGTATTTCGTCCTAAATCATGAAAAAAATCATGGTATAGTATGTCATCAAAAATCATGAAAAACAGTGAGAATATAGTATGTTGTCCCAAAACATGAAAAAAAAAGTCATAGTATAGTATGTCAACCAAAATCATGAAAAAAAAGTCATAGTATAGTATGTCGACCCAAAACATGAAAAAAAGTCATAGTATAGTATGTCGACCAAAATCATGAAAAAAAGTCATATTATAGTATGTCGTCCAAAATCATGAAAAAAAGTCATAGTATAGTATGTTGGCCAAAATCGTAAAAAAAAAAAGTCATATTATAGTATGTCGTCCAAAATCATGAAAAAAAGTCATAGTATTGTATTTTGTCCTAAATCATGGAAAAAAAGTCATAATATAGTATGTTGGCCAAAATCGTAAAAAAAAAAGTCATATTATAGTATGTCGTCCAAAATCATGAAAAAAAGTCATAGTATTGTATTTTGTCCTAAATCATGAAAAAAAAGTCATAGTATAGTATGTCGTCCAAAATCATGAAAAAAAGTCATAGTATTGTATTTTGTCCTAAATCATGGAAAAAAAGTCATAATATAGTATGTTGGCCAAAATCGTAAAAAAAAAAGTCATATTATAGTATGTCGTCCAAAATCATGAAAAAAAGTCATAGTATTGTATTTTGTCCTAAATCATGGAAAAAAAGTCATAGTATAGTATGTCGACCCAAAACATGAAAAAAAGTCATAGTATAGTATGTCGACCAAAATCATGAAAAAAAAGTCATAGTATAGTATGTCGACCAAAATCATGAAAAAAAGTCATAGTATAGTATGTCGACCCAAAACATGAAAAAAAGTCATAGTATAGTATGTCGACCAAAATCATGAAAAAAAGTCATATTATAGTATGTCGTCCAAAATCATGAAAAAAAGTCATAGTATTGTATTTTCTCCTAAATCAGAAAAAAATCATAGTATAGTATGTCGACCAAAATATGAAAAAATGTCAAAGTATAGTATGTCGTCCCAAATCATGAAAAAAAGTCATAGTATAGTATGTCGACCCAAAACATGAAAAAAAGTCATAGTATAGTATGTCGACCAAAATCATGAAAAAAAGTCATATTATAGTATGTCGACCAAAATCATGAAAAAAAGTCATATTATAGTATGTCGTCCAAAATCATGAAAAAAAGTCATAGTATAGTATGTCGACCAAAATATGAAAAAATGTCAAAGTATAGTATGTCGTCCCAAATCATGAAAAAAAGTCATAGTATAGTATGTCGACCCAAAACATGAAAAAAAGTCATAGTATAGTATGTCGTCCAAAATCATGAAAAAAAGTCATAGTATAGTATGTTGGCCAAAATCGTAAAAAAAAAAAGTCATATTATAGTATGTCGTCCCAAATCATGAAAAAAAGTCATAATATTGTATTTTGTCCTAAATCAGAAAAAAATCATAGTATAGTATGTTGACCCAAATCACAAAAACAGTCATAGTATAGTATGTCGACCCAAATCATAAAGACAGTCATAGCATAGTATAGGTGTGCTGGCTTGCTGTTTTGTTTTTGCTTTCTTCTTCAGGTCTGGTTATGAGGTGGGGCCGTCTCTGGTTGATGCACTACACCTGGGCCTGGGTGTAGTGTGTTTATAAAAGCATCTCCTCATTCAGATGTGTCTCTCTCTTACATCCTGCACACCTGTCCGTGTGGTCACCGCTTCACGGCTGCTTGGCTCTTCGTTTCACTGCATCCACACACCCTCATTCATCCATTCATGCTACACTACTGATTACTGACACTGATCATTATGTTTATGTTCTTTCAATAAATTTTGATTATTTTTTCATCGAACCTTCGTCTCTACTCCATTTTTGTTACAGTCTACGAGCGTGCTGAACATATGCCATAAAAACCCATGAAAAAACAGTCATAGTATAATATGTCATACCAAATCATAAAAAAGTCGTAGTAAAGTATGTCATCCCAAAATATGAAAAAATGTCAAAGTATAGTATGTCGTCCAAAATCATGAAAAAAAAGGTCAGAGTATAGTATGTCATCCCAAAATATGAAAAAATGTCAAAGTATAGTATGTCGGCCAAAATCATGGAAAAAAAGTCATAGTATAGTATGTCGTCCCAAATCATGAAAAAAGTCATAGTATAGTATGTCGTCCAAAATCATGAAAAAAAAAGGTCAGAGTATAGCATGTCGTCCAAAATCATGAAAAAAAAGGTCAGAGTATAGTATGTCATCCTAAAATATGAAAAAATGTCATAGTATAGTATGTCGTCCCAAATCATGAAAAAAGTCATAGTATAGTATGTCGTCCCAAATCATGAAAAAAATTTCAGAGTATAGTATGTCGTCCAAAATCATGAAAAAAATTCATAGTATAGTATGTCATCCCAAAATATGAAAAAATGTCATAGTATAGTATGTCGTTCCAAATCATGAAAAAAAGTCATAGTATAGTATGTCGACCAAAATCATGAAAAAAAAGTCATAGTATAGTATGTCGTCCAAAATCATGAAAAAAAGTCATAGTATAGTCTGTCGTCCTAAATCATAAAAACAGTGATAGTATAGTATGTCGTCCCAAATCATGAAAAAAAAGGTCAGAGTATAGCATGTCGTCCAAAATCATGAAAAAAAAAGGTCAGAGTATAGTATGTCATCCCAAAATATGAAAAAATGTCATAGTATAGTATGTCGTCCCAAATCATGAAAAAAGTCATAGTATAGTATGTCGTCCCAAATCATGAAAAAAATTTCAGAGTATAGTATGTCGTCCAAAATCATGAAAAAAAATCATAGTATAGTATGTCATCCCAAAATATGAAAAAATGTCATAGTATAGTATATCGTTCCAAATCATGAAAAAAGTCATAGTATAGTATGTCGTCCAAAATCATGAAAAAAAATCAGTATAGTATGTCATCCCAAAATCATGAAAAAAAGTCATAGTATAGTATGTTGTCCTAAATCAGAAAAACAGTGATAGTATAGTATGTCGTCCCAAACCATGAAAAAAGTCATAGTATAGTATGTTGTCCTAAATCATAAAAACAGTGATAGTATAGTATGTCGTCCCAAACCATGAAAAAAGTCATAGTATAGTATGTCGTCCCAAACCATGAAAAAAGTCATAATATAGTATGTCGTCCAAAATCATGAAAAAAATTTCAGAGTATAGTATGTTGTCCTAAATCATAAAAACAGTGATAGTATGTCGTCCAAAATCATGAAAAAAATTTCAGAGTATAGTATGTTGTCCTAAATCATAAAAACAGTGATAGTATAGTATGTCGTCCAAAATCATGAAAAAAATTTCAGAGTAGTATGTCGTCCAAAATCATGAAAAAAAAGTCATAGTATAGTATGTCGTCCAAAATCATGAAAAAAATTTCAGAGTATAGTATGTCGTCCAAAATCATGAAAAAAAAGTCATAGTATAGTATGTCGTCCAAAATCATGAAAAAAAAGTCATAGTATAGTATGTCGTCCAAAATCATGAAAAAAATTTCAGAGTATAGTATGTCGACCAAAATCATGAAAAAAGTCATAGTATAGTATGTCGTCCAAAATCATGAAAAAAATTTCAGAGTATAGTATGTCGTCCAAAATCATGAAAAAAAATCATAGTATAGTATGTCGTCCAAAATCATGAAAAAAATTTCAGAGTATAGTATGTCGTCCAAAATCATGAAAAAAATTTCAGAGTATAGTATGTCGTCCAAAATCATGAAAAAAATTTCAGAGTATAGCATGTCGTCCAAAATCATGAAAAAAAAAGGTCAGAGTATAGTATGTCATCCCAAAATATGAAAAAATGTCATAGTATAGTATGTCGTCCCAAATCATGAAAAAAGTCATAGTATAGTATGTCGTCCCAAATCATGAAAAAAATTTCAGAGTATAGTATGTCGTCCAAAATCATGAAAAAAAATCATAGTATAGTATGTCATCCCAAAATATGAAAAAATGTCATAGTATAGTATATCGTTCCAAATCATGAAAAAAGTCATAGTATAGTATGTCGTCCAAAATCATGAAAAAAAATCAGTATAGTATGTCATCCCAAAATATGAAAAAATGTCATAGTATAGTATATCGTTCCAAATCATGAAAAAAGTCATAGTATAGTATGTCGTCCAAAATCATGAAAAAAAATCAGTATAGTATGTCATCCCAAAATCATGAAAAAAAGTCATAGTATAGTATGTTGTCCTAAATCATAAAAACAGTGATAGTATAGTATGTCGTCCCAAACCATGAAAAAAGTCATAGTATAGTATGTCGTCCCAAACCATGAAAAAAGTCATAATATAGTATGTCGTCCAAAATCATGAAAAAAATTTCAGAGTATAGTATGTTGTCCTAAATCATAAAAACAGTGATAGTATAGTATGTCGTCCAAAATCATGAAAAAAATTTCAGAGTAGTATGTCGTCCAAAATCATGAAAAAAAAGTCATAGTATAGTATGTCGTCCAAAATCATGAAAAAAATTTCAGAGTATAGTATGTCGACCAAAATCATGAAAAAAGTCATAGTATAGTATGTCGTCCAAAATCATGAAAAAAATTTCAGAGTATAGTATGTCGTCCAAAATCATGAAAAAAAAAATCATAGTATAGTATGTCGTCCAAAATCATGAAAAAAATTTCAGAGTATAGTATGTCGTCCAAAATCATGAAAAAAATTTCAGAGTATAGTATGTCGTCCAAAATCATGAAAAAAATTTCAGAGTATAGCATGTCGTCCAAAATCATGAAAAAAAAAGGTCAGAGTATAGTATGTCATCCCAAAATATGAAAAAATGTCATAGTATAGTATGTCGTCCCAAATCATGAAAAAAGTCATAGTATAGTATGTCGTCCCAAATCATGAAAAAAATTTCAGAGTATAGTATGTCGTCCAAAATCATGAAAAAAAATCATAGTATAGTATGTCATCCCAAAATATGAAAAAATGTCATAGTATAGTATATCGTTCCAAATCATGAAAAAAGTCATAGTATAGTATGTCGTCCAAAATCATGAAAAAAAATCAGTATAGTATGTCATCCCAAAATATGAAAAAATGTCATAGTATAGTATATCGTTCCAAATCATGAAAAAAGTCATAGTATAGTATGTCGTCCAAAATCATGAAAAAAATTTCAGAGTATAGTATGTCGTCCAAAATCATGAAAAAAATTTCAGAGTATAGCATGTCGTCCAAAATCATGAAAAAAAAAGGTCAGAGTATAGTATGTCATCCCAAAATATGAAAAAATGTCATAGTATAGTATGTCGTCCCAAATCATGAAAAAAGTCATAGTATAGTATGTCGTCCCAAATCATGAAAAAAATTTCAGAGTATAGTATGTCGTCCAAAATCATGAAAAAAAATCATAGTATAGTATGTCATCCCAAAATATGAAAAAATGTCATAGTATAGTATATCGTTCCAAATCATGAAAAAAGTCATAGTATAGTATGTCGTCCAAAATCATGAAAAAAAATCAGTATAGTATGTCATCCCAAAATCATGAAAAAAAGTCATAGTATAGTATGTTGTCCTAAATCATAAAAACAGTGATAGTATAGTATGTCGTCCCAAACCATGAAAAAAGTCATAGTATAGTATGTCGTCCCAAACCATGAAAAAAGTCATAATATAGTATGTCGTCCAAAATCATGAAAAAAATTTCAGAGTATAGTATGTCGTCCTAAATCATAAAAACAGTGATAGTATAGTATGTCGTCCAAAATCATGAAAAAAATTTCAGAGTATAGTATGTTGTCCTAAATCATAAAAACAGTGATAGTATAGTATGTCGTCCAAAATCATGAAAAAAATTTCAGAGTAGTATGTCGTCCAAAATCATGAAAAAAAAGTCATAGTATAGTATGTCGTCCAAAATCATGAAAAAAATTTCAGAGTATAGTATGTCGTCCAAAATCATGAAAAAAAAGTCATAGTATAGTATGTCGTCCAAAATCATGAAAAAAAAGTCATAGTATAGTATGTCGTCCAAAATCATGAAAAAAAAGTCATAGTATAGTATGTCGACCAAAATCATGAAAAAAGTCATAGTATAGTATGTCGTCCAAAATCATGAAAAAAAAGTCATAGTATAGTATGTCGTCCAAAATCATGAAAAAAATTTCAGAGTATAGTATGTCGTCCAAAATCATGAAAAAAAAGTCATAGTATAGTATGTCGACCAAAATCATGAAAAATGTCATAGTATAGTATGTCGTCCAAAATCATGAAAAAAATTTCAGAGTATAGTATGTCGACCAAAATCATGAAAAAAGTCATAGTATAGTATGTCGTCCAAAATCATGAAAAAAGTCATAGTATAGTATGTCGTCCAAAATCATGAAAAAAAATCAGTATAGTATGTCATCCCAAAATCATGAAAAAAAGTCATAGTATAGTATGTTGTCCTAAATCATAAAAACAGTGATAGTATAGTATGTCGTCCCAAACCATGAAAAAAGTCATAGTATAGTATGTTGTCCTAAATCATAAAAACAGTGATAGTATAGTATGTCGTCCCAAACCATGAAAAAAGTCATAGTATAGTATGTTGTCCTAAATCATAAAAACAGTGATAGTATAGTATGTCGTCCCAAACCATGAAAAAAGTCATAATATAGTATGTCGTCCAAAATCATGAAAAAAATTTCAGAGTATAGTATGTCGTCCTAAATCATAAAAACAGTGATAGTGTAGTATGTCGTCCAAAATCATGAAAAAAATTTCAGAGTATAGTATGTCGTCCAAAATCATGAAAAAAAATCATAGTATAGTATGTCATCCCAAAATATGAAAAAATGTCATAGTATAGTATATCGTTCCAAATCATGAAAAAAGTCATAGTATAGTATGTCGTCCAAAATCATGAAAAAAAATCAGTATAGTATGTCATCCCAAAATCATGAAAAAAAGTCATAGTATAGTATGTTGTCCTAAATCATAAAAACAGTGATAGTATAGTATGTCGTCCCAAACCATGAAAAAAGTCATAGTATAGTATGTCGTCCCAAACCATGAAAAAAGTCATAATATAGTATGTCGTCCAAAATCATGAAAAAAATTTCAGAGTATAGTATGTCGTCCTAAATCATAAAAACAGTGATAGTATAGTATGTCGTCCAAAATCATGAAAAAAATTTCAGAGTATAGTATGTTGTCCTAAATCATAAAAACAGTGATAGTATAGTATGTCGTCCAAAATCATGAAAAAAATTTCAGAGTAGTATGTCGTCCAAAATCATGAAAAAAAAGTCATAGTATAGTATGTCGTCCAAAATCATGAAAAAAATTTCAGAGTATAGTATGTCGTCCAAAATCATGAAAAAAAAGTCATAGTATAGTATGTCGTCCAAAATCATGAAAAAAAAGTCATAGTATAGTATGTCGTCCAAAATCATGAAAAAAATTTCAGAGTATAGTATGTCGTCCAAAATCATGAAAAAAAAGTCATAGTATAGTATGTCGACCAAAATCATGAAAAAAGTCATAGTATAGTATGTCGTCCAAAATCATGAAAAAAATTTCAGAGTATAGTATGTCGTCCAAAATCATGAAAAAAAAGTCATAGTATAGTATGTCGTCCAAAATCATGAAAAAAATTTCAGAGTATAGTATGTCGTCCAAAATCATGAAAAAAAAGTCATAGTATAGTATGTCGACCAAAATCATGAAAAAAGTCATAGTATAGTATGTCGTCCAAAATCATGAAAAAAATTTCAGAGTATAGTATGTCGACCAAAATCATGAAAAAAGTCATAGTATAGTATGTCGTCCAAAATCATGAAAAAAGTCATAGTATAGTATGTCGTCCAAAATCATGAAAAAAAATCAGTATAGTATGTCATCCCAAAATCATGAAAAAAAGTCATAGTATAGTATGTTGTCCTAAATCATAAAAACAGTGATAGTATAGTATGTCGTCCCAAACCATGAAAAAAGTCATAGTATAGTATGTTGTCCTAAATCATAAAAACAGTGATAGTATAGTATGTCGTCCCAAACCATGAAAAAAGTCATAGTATAGTATGTTGTCCTAAATCATAAAAACAGTGATAGTATAGTATGTCGTCCCAAACCATGAAAAAAGTCATAATATAGTATGTCGTCCAAAATCATGAAAAAAATTTCAGAGTATAGTATGTTGTCCTAAATCATAAAAACAGTGATAGTATAGTATGTCGTCCAAAATCATGAAAAAAATTTCAGAGTATAGTATGTTGTCCTAAATCATAAAAACAGTGATAGTATAGTATGTCGTCCAAAATCATGAAAAAAATTTCAGAGTAGTATGTCGTCCAAAATCATGAAAAAAAAGTCATAGTATAGTATGTCGTCCAAAATCATGAAAAAAATTTCAGAGTATAGTATGTCGTCCAAAATCATGAAAAAAAAGTCATAGTATAGTATGTCGTCCAAAATCATGAAAAAAAGGTCATAGTATAGTATGTCGTCCAAAATCATGAAAAAAATTTCAGAGTATAGTATGTCGTCCAAAATCATTAAAAAAAAAGTCATAGTATAGTATGTCGACCAAAATCATGAAAAAAGTCATAGTATAGTATGTCGTCCAAAATCATGAAAAAAATTTCAGAGTATAGTATGTCGTCCAAAATCATGAAAAAAAAGTCATAGTATAGTATGTCGACCAAAATCATGAAAAAAGTCATAGTATAGTATGTCGTCCAAAATCATGAAAAAAATTTCAGAGTATAGTATGTCGTCCAAAATCATGAAAAAAATTTCAGAGTATAGTATGTCGTCCAAAATCATGAAAAAAAAAATCATAGTATAGTATGTCGTCCCAAAATATGAAAAAAAGTCATAGTATAGTATATCGTTCCAAATCATGAAAAAAGTCAAAGAATAGTATGTCAACCAAAATCATGAAAAAAAAGTCATAGGATAGTATGTCGTCCAAAATCATGAAAAAAAATCATAGTATAGTATGTCGTCCAAAATCATGAAAAAAAATGTCAGAGTATAGTATGTCGCCCAAAATCATGAAAAAAAAGTCATAGTATAGTATGTCATCCAAATTCATGAAAAAAAGTCAAAGAATAGTATGTCGACCTGTTATGCCCCAGCCTAGGGGTGCCTGAGACACAGCATGAAAGGCCCCATCTTCCCCAAGTCCCAAGTAGCCACAATAAAAAAAAAAGGATGTGTGGAACGATCAAGAACACAAGTTTATTTACAATATTTGAATAACAAAATTAAATGAAATAAGTACTTCAGGGTGGACTAAGGCCAAAATAACTCACAAAACAATTCTATTTAGGGAGTAAATAACCTAACCAAATAATAAGAAATAAATGACAAAAATCTTACCTCCCTAACTAAATAAACAGGAGAAAAAAGGTTTGCAACAGAAATGGCAGTCCACCCCTACTACGCAATACACAAAAGATCGAAAGGCTGTTCATCTTTAATATGACATAACGAGGTGGGTGGCCGGTTGGGAGAGGAGGAGGGTGAGGTCTGCCTGCTAGCTTGCAGCGACTGCCATCTTGGCCCTTTAAGAACGCAAACGCCCTTAACGGCAGCCAATCAGGAACGAGCGCAGATCCAATGCACCAATCACCGCTGGGCTATGGCACACACCTATTTACATACGAAAAACACAGAGCACAGAGAACACGTGCAGGAAAATATACACAAACATAAGAAATTAGACAACAGTCGTAACATGACCCAAAACATGAAAAAGAAAAGTCATAGTATAGTATGTCGACCAAAATCATAAAAACAGTCATAGTATAGTATGTCGACCAAAATCATGATAAAAAGTCATAGTATAGTATGTCGACCAAAATCATGATAAAAAGTCATAGTATAGTATGTCGACCAAAATCATAATAAAAAGTCATAGTATAGGATGTCGTCCCAAAATATGAAAAAATGTCAAAGTATAGTATGTCATACGAAAACATAAAAACAGTCATAGTATAGTACGGTATGTCGACCAAAATCATGAAAAAAGTCATAGAATAGTATGTCGTCCAAAATCAGGAAAAAAAGTCAAAGTATTGTATTTTGTCCTAAATCAGAAAAAAAATCATAGTATAGTATGTCATCCCAAAATATGAAAAAATGTCAAAGTATTGTACTTTGTCCCAAATCATGAAAAAAAAATCATAGTATATAGTATGTCGTCCATAATCATGATGAAAAGTCATAGTATAGTATGTTGATCCAAATCATTAAAAAAAAAAGTCATAGTATAGTATGTCGTCCCAAATCATGAAAAAAAGTCATAGTATTGTATTTTGTCCTAAATCAGAAAAAAAATCATAGTATATATGTCATCCCAAAATATGAAAAAATGTCAAAGTATTGTACTTTGTCCCAAATCATGAAAAAAAGAAACATAGTATATATAGTATGTCGTCCAAAATCATGATAAAAAGTCATAGTATAGTATGTCGTCCAAAATCATGATAAAAAGTCATAGTATAGTATGTCGGCAAAAATCGTAAAAAAAAAAAAAAGTCATAGTATAGTATGTCGACCAAAATCATGAAAAAAGTCATAGTATAGTATGTTGTCCAAAATCATGATAAAAAGTCATAGTATAGTATGTCGTCCAAAATCATGAAAAAAAGTCATAGTATTGTATTTTGTCCTAAATCATGTAAAAAAAAGTCATAGTATAGTATATCGGCAAAAATCGTAAAAAAAAAAAAAAAAAAAAAAGTCATAGTATAGTATTTTGTCCTAAATCAGAAAAAAATCATAGTATAGCATGTCATCCCAAAATATGAAAAAATGTCAAAGTATTGTACTTTGTCCCAAATCATGAAAAAAAAGTCATAGTATAGTATGTCGTCCCAAATCATGAAAAAAAGTCATAGTATTGTATTTTGTCCTAAATCAGAAAAAAAATCATAGTGTAGTATGTCATCCCAAAATATGAAAAAATGTCAAAGTATTGTACTTTGTCCCAAATCATGAAAAAAAAGTCATAATATTGTATGTCGTCCAAATCATGAAAAAAAGTCATAGTATAGTATGTTGTCCAAAATCATGATAAAAAGTCATCGTAAAGTATGTCGGCAAAAATCGTTAAAAAAAAAGTCATAGTATAGTATGTCGACCAAAATCATGAAAAAACAGTCATGGTATAGTATGTCATCCAAAATCATGATAAAAAGTCATAGTTTAGCATGTTGAGCCAAATCATGAAAAAAAGTTATGGCATAGTATGTCGGCAAAAATCATTAAAAAAAAAAAGTCATGGTATAGTTTGTCGTCCCAAATCATGAAAAAAAGTCATAGTATTGTACTTTGTCCCAAATCATGAAAAAAGTCATAGTATAGTATGTTGACCCAAAACATGAAAAAAAAAAAGTCATAGTATAGTATGTCATCCCAAATCATGGAAAAAGTCATAGTATAGTATGTCGCCCAAAATCATGAAAAAACAGTCATGGTATAGTATGTCGGCCAAAATCGTAAAAATAAAAAGTCATAGTATAGTATGTCATCCAAAATCATGAAAAAACACTCATAGTATAGTATGTTGGAAAGAATCATAAAAAACCGCATAGTATAGTATATCGAAAAAAATGTCATAATGTAGTATGTTGGACAAAAATCATAAAATGTGTCATAGTATAGTATGCTAAAAAAAATGTTGGGATAGTATAGCATGCCAAAAAAAGTCATAGTATAGTATGTCAAAAAAAGTCATAAAAAAGTCATGGTATAGTATGTCGAAAAAGTCATAAAATAAGTCTCAGCATAGTATTCCAAAAAAAAAAGCTATAATTTAGAATGTTAAGAAAAATCATAAAATACGTCATAGTATTAAAAAAAAGCAACAGTTACGTATGCCAAAAAAATGTTGTGAGTACAGTGTGTCGGAAAAAAAATCATAAAATATATCATAGTATGCCAAAAAAATGTCATAGTATAGTATGTCGGAAAAATCATAAAATGTGTCATGAAAATTCATAAAATACATCATAGTATGCCAAAACAAATGTCATATTATAGTAAGTCGTAACAAAATCATAAAATACATCATAGTATAGTAAGACATAAAAAATGTCATAGTATATCATGTCAAATTAAAAAATTCTCATAGTATAGTTTGTCATAAATAATTATAAAATATGTCATAGTATATGTCAAAAATCATAAAGTATGTCATGGTATAGTATGCCAAGAAAATGTCATATTTTTGGCAGTCTTAAAAAGTCCTAAAATACGTCATTATAGTATGCCATAAAAAATGTCATAATACAGTACGTTTAAAAAAAAAAAAAAAAAAAAAATCATAACACATGTTATAGTGTGCCAAATAAATTGTCATAGTATGTAAAAAAAAAAAAAAAAGTCTTGTGGTATAGCTTGTTGTAAAAAATCATAAAATATGTCATAATATAGTACACCAAAAAAAATGTCACAGTATAGTGTGTGTGTATATATATATATATATATATATATATATATATGTGTGTGTGTGTGTGTATAATGTGCCATAAAACGGTCATAGAAAAGCCATAGTAATGTATCTCCAAAAAAAGTATAAAATATGCTACAGTTTCGTTCGTCATTAAAAATGTCACAGTTCAATTGTGTGAGATTAAAGTGTAGTATGTGATAAAAAAAAAAAAGTCATTGTTTGATATGTCATTAAAAGTAATTAAAAGTCATAGTAGTAGTGATGGTATGTCAGAAAAACATCACGGTGTAGTATGCCAAAAATATGCCCTACAAAATTGCAATATAGTGTGACAGAAAGAATGCTACAGTATAGCAGGTCATGAAAAAACTCAGATTATACTTTGTGTGCTGATTAAAGTTACTTTTGTCGTTACTCTGACGATTTTAGTTACTTCCCTTGTTACTCGCTGATTGTCTCGTTAGTTTGCTAGTTTAAGTAACTTTTATAATTACTTTACAGATTTTGGGTAGTACTAGCCCTCAACAGGGATTGAAACACAACCAAAGCACCAAGCGGCCTTCACAAACTACAACTCTCAATGGCAGCACTAGTGGGATTCCATATAAAAACTGAAACAGAATCCCGCTACACGCCTATGCAATGATAAAACCATGAAAATTTTAGCCTTCAAAATTTGGACAAATATATATTTTGAAAAGAGGCTGCAAGATTTAATCATTGGGAAAACAGCATTTAAGATTTCTGATACTTTTTAAGACCATGCAGACACCCAGTATGGCAGAACATCCTTAGTTTCGGGAAAACAAGAGATTTTATTTCTAAATCAGTCTGAAAAAGATTACAAAATAAATAACAATGAATAAAACCAGCTTTTTAATTATCTGTCTTTCATGCTAAAAAGATGACGGGAATCTTTTTGTCACTATTTATCATGTCCTTTTCTTAACAATGACCTTTTGTAGAGGACGTTCACATCCTCTTATGTATTCTTTGTTACACTTGCGTCAAGCATCTTTCGTTCATATTCACGGCAGCTCTGTCTGTTCTATTACAGCTCTGTGTGTTCATCAGACGTGTGTCAGCCTTTTGTTAAGGTCTGCCAAAGAACAGGTTGTTCTCTCCCTCTCTCTCTGCCTTTGTGTCTATTTCCTGCCAGATGCTGGATTGGGAGCATTAACAAGACAACCCTGAAAATGAAAGTGCAAACGCTCGGTGATATATCATCCCTCACCAGCTGTTCTCTGTTTGGAAGTCTCTCCACCAATCACCGGGCAGGACCACAGGAAGTTGCCATCTGTGGGCATCATGGTGACAGAGTTTGTGGATGGGCGTTGAAGCTGATGTGTTATCTGGAGCAAATGAAGTATGATACAGGGAGAGAGAGGGGGGGGGGCAGGAGGTGTGAGGACGGAAATGGAGAGATGGACAGAGAGAGACCGGGAGGAGTGCAGCGCCTGGAAGACAAAGAGCCAAGCTGGGAGAGGGATGGATGAAAAGAGAAGAGACAAGGCCTTTGCACCTGCTCTGTATAGAACACAAGGTTCTGCTATCACACGTGTGCTGGCTGCAGGCCGATCAGGCTGGTCTGCTCTGGCTTTACCTTCCAACACCTTGCTGCCAAATCCTCCTCCTGCTCCCCTTCAGCATCCTCTCCTCTGCTGCTCTGCACTCAGAAACCAACCATCAAACCCTTAACCTTGTAGCCCTGTGAGAGGGAGTGTAGAAAATTTGATTACAGTCAGAGGTCATGATTGCTTTTTTTGGGCGCATTAAGCCTTATGTTTAATCTGTTATATTATGAAATGAAGGGAAGATGATCACCTGGAAATAAGAATTGTTCTGTTTTCATCACTTTAGAATGAGCCGTTTATATTTATGTATGAAGCGGGTCCTCCTTGTTGTTCTACAGTAGCCTAGAATGAACAAAATAAATGTTTTTGCATCAGCCACTAAAGTTCTCCTTCATGCTTGGCACACATGAGAAGTTTCATTTGGTTGCAATCTGCAACCTCACCACTAGATGGCACTAAATCCTACACACTAGACCTTTAAAAACAATGACATGTACGCCCTGCAGTACCCCAAAGCACCCCTAGGGGTACCCATACCCTCATTTGGGAAACTGGTCTAGTAAAGCTGTTGTCTGTTTTTTCAGATGACCTCTACATATGAAAAACAAAATCTACTTGTGACTAGGGCTGTCAAAGTTAACGCCTTAATGACGATTTAACGCAAACTCTTTTTAAGGCCACTAATTTTTTTGATACACAATTAACACATTTACCTTTTTATAATTATGACCCTTGGCCCACCCGTTTGGGAAATCAGGAAGCGATGCAGCAGTGACTTTATGGATGGCTAGCAGAAACGACATTTGTTAGCAGAAAAAGATAAAGAAATATTCCTTTAAGATACATTTATTACAGATTGAATGCCCTACATGTGACCCTTCATCACAGGGTGCATGTCTCTGAACTGTTAGCACTTCAATCAAGACTGATTTTTTACCTTATTAGACTGTTTTTGTACCTTTTTTGAGGTGTAAGAAGATAAAACTATTCAGTATTTCACAGGAAAAAGGGCAAATCTTAAAAAGTTTGAAAAATGCACAACACTCCGTAGCATAAATTATTATAATTATTATTTCCCTGCCTGTGTAATCATCTCACAACCCCTTAGATTCAGCTTATGACCCATGGTAGGGGTCTCAACCCCTTTGTTGGGAACCACTAGTCTATATAAGATCTAAATCTAAATTCAGCAATAGTTGTTAGAAACAGGAAAACCTTACCTCCTGGAAGCCATCTAGCACTCTGGACCACAAGGAATGACACCTTTAAGAAAGAAGACCACATAAAGTTAAATATATCATAGTTGTCTTCATCATAACTGTTGATTAATGTCTCTTTGTGAGTCCACACCAGCAGCTACACTACCAGTTTACTGCTAGCAAACAAGTATGGAGGAAGTAAGTATTGGTGGTGATATTTTTTCCATGTTCAAAACTAGAATGTGTAACGTTTGCCCCATTATCTGCAACATGCGGTCCAAGAATGCCACTGGATGAATGCCTCTGCTTCACCTTACTTCACACATATTAAAAGTACAGTCAGCTGCCTTGATGATCCATGACTGGAATTCAGTAGTGAGACATCTTGGTACCCACAGGTAAGCTCTCCCAGCACAGTGGTATGGCAGAAGGTCGTTACAAAGCTGTGTTGTGAGTAATATTATCATTGTGTTGATGTTAAAGGTAAATCTGTTTGCCAGAAGAGGGAACTAGAGAGCTGTAAAAACACCACATCCTGTTTGTCAACAATGACACACACACTGACTGTTGATACATCAAATACTGAGAGGTGAAACGTCCTCAGTGCCACAAAATTTCAGAGCAGCTCGGGTCGAACAGATCAGAGATTCAGTCACTCTTATTTGTTCGCTCATGTGTCACTGAGGGCAGTCTTCAGTGTAGTATACAGCAACACACTGTTTTCTGTTTCACGGAGCATTGATGCCTATTTTTGAGGGTCCTTTCTCAGTCCTGAGGTGTCACGCTGACGGGCAGCGTTTGCCCCTGCCGAGGAAGGATTCAAGTAAACAACACGTTGACATTAAAAGCTAAGAGCACCCTGCCAGCTCTCGATGGGGGGTTAAGGGTTAATAATAGGCATGTGCATTTGCTCATACTTGCACACACAGCACACAGGGTTCTAATTGTGACCAGGGGCCATTGTACATCAGCTAGTGACTGACATAAGATGACAGGGTCCCCGCCTCTGATCTATTTTATCCCAGCGTGCAGTTGTACTGCTCATTGTCCCTTAAGCCTGCGGACACCTATTAGCCCTCATTAGCTCCCCGTGGTTCAGCAAGACAAGCTGTCAAATCAGCAACAAAGGATGTACAGTATTTGTTGATGTTGTTCTAACAATCATTGGCTTAGGTTGTGACTTGGAAAAACTCCCTTCAAGGAAACAGCACTGACACAGAGAGCATCAATGGAATGTATCAGCTGAATATTAGAGCAAGATTCAAAAGTATGCTGTGCAGGATTTACAAAAAAAACAATGTAAAGATTCAGATCTATCATCACTTATGACCCACTAGAGGTCTGTGGCAGTATATTTTGTTGTCCCCCAGCCAATAACCGCACGCAGGTGAGATAAGAACTTCATAAAAAGGTAGCCATCGGGAAGTAGCGGCTCGCATCCATGAGGAAGCTACACAAATCACAAACACAGCGCTGGAAACAACACCAAGAGAACAAAGCTTGTTCCAAAATGTGAGTGAATCTTGGGTTGGCTGTCACTTTCATAGGTGAGCAACATGGAGTTGGTTTGTATTCTGTTGGACAGGTAGGTGCTAGCAGTTAGCTTGGCTGCTGTAGCTTGCTCAAGAATCAGCTTTTCTATTAAAACAAATATAACGTTTCTACAGTAGTAGCTGAGTAGTTTATTCAGCTCAGTGATAGACGAGCAGATTGACACCACTCGTGTATGTGTGCGTCAATTGAAGTCTGGGTAAAGTACAATCAGTTATTTCTTTCCTACTTGTTGAAAACACGTGAAACAATTGAGACCGTTAAACTGTTTTTCAACAGTTTGGTGTCGAGGATTTTTTGAGCAGCCCTGAAATAGCACGATCTCTGGATCTATCCTTAACATAACCCCTCCCCCGCTATATAAAAGCTAGTAATAATAGTTTGCTACGTTTCACAAGCTCTTTTCGCTCTTTCAGTCTAATAAATACATAAATTGACATCTTTGTGAAATGCCGTCATAAATGTACATTTCAATCTAACAGCCCAAATTGGCAACCGGACACAGCATTTTCTGCCTGTTGTGTTTTAGCTGCTGTTATTTGCTGAATGAGAGGCCGTCGCTTCACAGCAGCTCGTTCTTTAGCTGAGCATCTACAGCGGACACTCAGCATTTCAGAACTACTTGATTTTTACAACTGTTTTTTACGCCTAATTTCATGATACTTTTTTTTAATCATTCAAATTTGGCAGGTTAATTACAAACTTTTCTGTGATGTGACAAACTCAGGACACATATTTATTTTGCTTTATCCAGATGTTCAATATGAGGCTACAGTCAGGTGATGGTTAGCTTAGCTCAGCACAAGCTGGAGTCAGGAGTAAACCGCTAGCTTGTTTTTCTGGGTGTCGGCTGTGTTTTTGTTTTTTCAAAGAATCCACTGAAAAGCACCTCTGAAATTTAGTTAATTCATTGTATAGTTAAGCAATATTACACAAGAGGGTACGGTGTCCATTTTAGGACATCCTCAGGTTTCAGAGTTAGGTTTCAGACCTAAGATGAAAAAGCATCAGGTCTCAGACTAAATGGCCTCAGATCTTAGCGCACCTGCGCTTCGCCAACTGGGTGTGGCCAGGCGGATTTTGCAAGTTTGGCACACCATGCGGGCTGGCGCAGCTACTCCTCTTTCCCACCTCCGTCCCTCCTACCGGCGCAAGTCGAAAAGAGGGAGGAGAGAAGGCGTGGAGTGGGTTTTACACACATCACACCAATCAAATGAGCCCCTCTCCTCGCCCTTAAATGCGCTGCGCGAATGTGTAATGAGAGTTTACTCAATTCGCCATGGCAGAAGAGAGCAGCAGCATCAGACGGCCAAATTTCTTCCAGGAGGAAACTGATGTTTTGGTCTGGGAAGTCCAAACTCGCAGTGTCCGAATATACAGAACTGCGAGCAGACCTCCACGGGCTGATGGTGCAAAGGTAGCCTGGGAGGAGGTCACCACAATTGTTAATCAATGTTGCGCTGCACTGGGTAAATTGGAGGCCATAGGGTCTGATAACTGGAAAAGAGTCAAATAAATTCAGTAGACTACTATATGTAATAAACCTATTAAACCACTCTAGCTAGGTTGAACGATAGTAACGACCTAGCAACAGACCCGTTTTCTAGTCCCCGTTCAGTCCACCAGCCAATATGAGCCCATTACTTTGTAGAGATCATCAGGTTTCCCACACTACATAAATACCACATATGTAAGCACAAAACTGCTTGGCTAGCTCAGTCTTGTTACGACTAAGATATCTAGTGAGAATTTTTTTTTTTTTTTTCATTTACACATTTAGCTCCTACATCCACAAACTTCACATGTATTTTCAAACTAGTAGCGCCATGTCATCTGCATATCCTAATAACCTATTTTTCGGTGGCTTTATGCTAATCAGCTTTTAAGGTCATTTGAAATAAGGAACAAAAATGTATAAGATAAACATTGTCATGGAAATGGCGGAGTAATATTTTTAGTCATGAGTCAGGTGTGCTGTTAGCTGATGTGAGCACATTCTAAATGTCTTGTCGACCAATCAGATTGTTTGATCGGAACTACTTCTTGTACGATATGTTGTTTGTTTAATCTGTACAAAAAAGTATCTTCCTGAATACTTGTGAGTCTCCAAGAAGTCACTGCTCCCGGCCAAAAAATGATTCGACATATAATCCCCTGTAAAACCCCAAATTGATGTTACTGATGACACTCAGCAACCTACCCTAGGGGGGAAGCGGTTAACACTGTGACAGGTGGACTTCTGTAAATCTTTGGACAAAGCCAGGCTAGCTATTTTGTCCTGTTTCTAATCTATTTGCAAAGCTCAACTTAGCTGCTGGCTGTAAAGCTTTGTATTTAATGGACAGAAATCAGAGTGGTTACAATTTTTTATTTAATTCAGCAAGAAAGTGAAAAGGTGTTTTTCCAAAAATGTCAAATTATTCCTTTAATAATAATTTTAAAAACAAAAAATCATGCTCATATCAAACAAATGTGAAATGGTTACGGTCTTTTACAGTCAGCACTGTATGACATATGTCAGAATGTTAAATGAACTGTAGATTTGCACGAGGCTCCTGTCATTGTCACTGAGAGAAGCAACTGCATACCGTCCCATTTCCCTCCACTCTCTTTCTACTCTTCTTCATGTGTCATCACATACCTTCAGTTTTGCTCATCTTCCCCTCCTGCCACACTCTGCACCTTAAGAAAACTCATCTACCTCATCCCACTTCTTGTTCTACAACAACCCCCCCCCCCCCCCCTCCTGTCTCATTCCCCGCTCTCCCTCCTTCCTCTCGATTTTATCTGGGAGAAGTTTGCCTGGGGTCATTCACCTGAGCCTCCTCACCTGGCCTCTGACAGGCCTGTTGGGACGGCAGGCCTGCCTGGTGAGGATAACGGTTGTCGAGGGCCGCGGGGGAAAGTTACAAACTCTGCTTTCTGTCATGATGACATACCTGAGAACAGCAAAGACCTTAGGGATTCACTTCGCAATGAGCGCACAGTCAAATACAAACAGACTGGAGTTGATTACGATATTGCCAGGTGGAAAGAGAACTGTGGGGAAATCACTCAAAAAGTGTTTTCAAGCTCTGTTTATATTTGGTTTAGCAAGAAACTTTTTCTTTTCATACAACAAATTGATTTTTTTTATTTTTTTTTAAATACCTGAGGCTACAGTAGAAAGAAATATTCTCGTATGTGGGTTTAACGTGAAGTTTGTGAAATGGAGTTGGATCAATTTACAGCCCACTGCTCTTTATGTAATGTCAGTCGTGTGTCTTTTAGTCACTGGCAGTTGATGTACGTTTGATTAGTGAGACTGGAACCGTCAGCGATCAGAGATGACGTACTGTACTGAGCCCCTACTGCTCCTTCCACCACCACAGCTTCCAGCCATGCACCTGTTCCTCAGCCTGCTGTATCTTTCACTCTCTCACACACACACACACACACACACACACACACACACACACACACACACACACACACACACACACACACACATACATGTCTGTGCCTGTGGTTTCAACTTGGCTTTTTCTCATTAAAGACTCAGTGAAATTTGACAGGCTTTGACAGCGAAGGTTTCCACATAGATCCTGCCATAGTGACAGATATCCGACAGCTTGATGATAACTGCTGCCTTATGGCAGAAACACAGGTGTCCCTCATGGCTGACGACAATAGGCAGCTCTGAGTGATGGACGGGTTTGATGAAAAGTTACAGAGCTGGAACAAGTGGAAAGTGTGCATGCTGGGACAAAAACAAGACAGGGACTGTGAGCCTGTGTGAGGTCACTGTGAAACTGACTCAACGATGACAATACTCCGTCAATCTGGTTCAAATGTTTTAACGTTCACTAGTTGTACTTAGTTTCCCCGATTTCAGTTTATGAATGTGTGTGCCCAATGTCACCAATCTCACCAAGGCTCCCTCCATATTTTTGCACCTACTCCTTGCCCCCCCCCCCCCCGCCCTGCTCCTTCCATTCTTTACCGCCTCCACCTCCACCTTCTGCTTGTAAATCAGCTCCTTAGTGCTGTTTTTAATATTGCTTGAGTGTGCAGTCTTTTTAACGCGCTCTGGCGTTCACTCCTCTCGCGTGCCCTCTGTCAACAGTAAACTTTCTGAAAAGCGAGCTTAACAGGCCGTGAAAGGGCGGCACAGATGGCTACATCCTAGGTGGTAATTATCAACCACTACCTCCCAACACACAAAAAAAAGAAACAAGCCAAGGTGTTGCCGTCAGGTCAACTGATGCCGCTGACACCTTCGTAGGCTCTCTGGCAGTGAGCTCAAACCGACGTACGGGAAAGGGCCTTCTGGAGCCCAGACAGCACGTTGACAGTGTCATAGGTCAAGCACAGCCATAAGAGGATGATTTTTGGCTTCAGTGCACATCAGCCAGGCAGAGGTCTATATTAAAGCACAATTCTACTTGCCAAGAAAGTAAGTTTTGCCAATATACTATACTGCAAGCGCTAGTTTAGCTTAATGTCACATCTTGTTTATATGAACTTCCTGAGAAGTATGTTAATTGCATTCTAATGGGTTGGTTCTGATGTTGTGTAATGTACAGTAGACAGGCAATAAAAGCCAATTAGTCTGAAAGTGTTTCATTCGGCACAAGGTGTTAGTAATGGCTGAGTTTGTGCACACTCTCAGCAAGCATGAGGCTGCGTTTCGAAGAGCTCAACCATTCATTTCGCTGTAGATCTATTAAAATTGAAGGTGACAGCTAATTTGAATCCTCTTTAATTTGGGAGAAATTTAATACACTACAAGGTGATAGGCAAGACTCCCCCTACCTCCGTACAAGCCGCCCGCCGCATGCAAAAATATGTAAATGCTGCTCGTATTAGAATCTTTGTCTGGTTGTCATTCTCACATGGGGCACATCAAAGCCATATGACCTGATTTTGCACCTGCTGTTTAATTAAATTTACAAGACAGACACAGTCTCCACTCCCGGTGATATACAAATCTGGCTTTATTACCCCGGCACTGTAATTTACAAGGCAATTTACTGCTGGGCGGTAATGGTGCCTGCCAAAGTGCTCCCTCTGAAAAGATACACAAACATGCACAACAACAAGTTATCCCATTCCGCTTCATGAAGATGGGACCAAGAATGCCAAGACCACTCTATAAAATGTAACTACCTGACTAGTGGTTGTGTTATTGAGGGGCACAAGGCACGTATGTTCAAGGTACTTGCCTTACTCTTCCACTTCCTGGAATGTCCATTATCATATAAAGTTAAACTGTGGGGTTTTTTCTTTCTTTAAAACCCGCCATCAACATCTCATTTAAGTGTATTTTTGGTATTCTATAGAAATCTCAGTGAAAGACAATACTTTTCATGCTCAGGCCGTACGTTTTCTTTCTTACCCTGCCATTCACTCTTTGCACTTATCTCTAGGTGTCATTGTCTCGGTCAATTGAGTCATCAGCTGATTCACAATCAACCAATAGCACAGCAACACACCTTCTCTGTCAGCCTATCATCTTACTGCTCCTCATTTTAAACATAGTTCTTTCTCTGCCGTAGTTCTTTCTTGCTGCACCTCCCCATCACCACCTAGTCTTTACGGATTCATCAGCCTCATACACCTCAGCAGCCATCAGCCTCAGAGTCATCAGCCACCTCCACCACCCCCAGTATCTGGACTCCATGGGGGGATTTATCTTGCTGCCGCTCAGATGTCCCACAATCACAGAATATCTCCCTCTGGCGTCCAAGCGCCAAAGACTTCTGTTAAACCTTAAGCAGCAAAAAATATCTGGTAATCGGTGCACTCTGATTCTGTATTAAACATTATCGTTGCGTCACTCTTCTGTCTCTCCTGATGATGATTGTCTCGGGAGAAAGGGACTAAGAGCACACATTTTCATACAGTCTCTCCTGGGAAGCATTTGATATGTCGTGCTCATTTATAAACACAAAGACTGATCTATGTTTGTTCTGTGCTGAATGAAAAAGGAGGGCTTAAGAGAGGAGTTCAGACCCCACCCACTTGCTCATCTCCACACAATAGGCCAATCTGGTGTGAAGTGGGTGTGGATGTGAGATTGTTGCCTGCTGAAAGTTACAGAAATTGTTGAATGCAGCACCTAGATTCCGACACTGGAGAGGTGACCATCAGACAAGCACTTCTGATAAATGCTGGCGCCTTCAGAGCCTACAGGTGGACCCTAGCGTGAGGGCGGGGCTTGTGAAATGCTGTATACACGAAGTAGCTGTAATAAGCTCAGCAGCACAAACCCAGCTGCAGCAGCCGCTGTAAGAGCAAGCGTTTGCAAATGAGCACTGCAGCAGCAGCATACAGCAAAGTAAAAGAGTGAGTAGAGCACAGACAGCTTAAATATCCCAAATGGTGCTTGTGATGTATTTTGTATGTGTGCTTTGACTAGTTTTTAGACTCTCCTCCATTTAAGTTAGACGACTATGTAAATACTGAATATGTTTAAAGATGATATTTGGTGTTTAGACTTTGATTCATCACTCACCACAGGCATACACCAAGCTCAGCACAGCATAAAACCACATTAGATACTGAGCCTGACAACAGCTGTTACATAGAGTTTACTATATGTGGACTGGGCTCCAGCTGCCATGTGGCCATCCCCTGCTAGGCACCTCTGCACATGAAGTGAATAAGATATCTGGTGAGCAACTTCAATATGAGGGCTGTGCATCAGCCATTGTGCAGCCATTCTTTAACAAAGCACCTCCAACCATTAAAGATAATGTAAATATCTGGTGACATGGATCAAAGGTAAACCCAGATATTACGCAGAACTTAAGTCACATTAGCTATGCTGCAGATAATTACAACCTGAGATGTGTTAAATAAGCAAAACATATTGTTTTGAAGTAAACAAGTAAACTCCTCTTATTAAATATTATGTTGCAAAGATAGCCAGCAGAACAGATGACTGACAGTTCAAGGATATATATCAGTTTAAGATCAGCAATAAGCACAGCTGAGCAGTAGTGGAAGAAGCACTCGGATCTTTTTAAGAAAAGTAGTTATACCACAGTGTAAAATACTTAGAAGTAAAAGTCCTGCATTAAAAATATTATTTAAGTAAGTTCCAAAGGAAAAGTATTCATCATGCAAAATGACTAATTTCAGAAAACACATTACATTATTAGGTATTAATTAGTGATACATTGATGTTTACATGTTACTAATGTTGTAGGCCACCAAAATGTAGTGTAGTATAGCATGAATATACCCAGGTAAAGTACAAGTACCTCAAAATTACACTTAGGTGCGGTACTTGAGTTAATGTCCACCACTGCAGCTAAGTAACAGCAGTATTAACTTTTGAACAACTTTAACTTTTGAATAGAGCAGGCCGTCAAATAAAACTTGAGCTTTGAGCTAAAAATGAGCAACCCTCAGATATCGTAACATTGCTCACAAGCAACACCCTGTTCCCTGTGCAGTAATACCTGACTTTGTGCAAGTGGGCCAAATGGGTGCCTGTTGGCCCGCCAAGCATTTTATAATTCACAATGAAAATAAATAAATCGACAATGTTTTTTTTTTTTTTAAACTTTGAATGTAAGAATGTCCCCAAAAGCGGATGCATTTTTGGACTGCCTGTTTGTACTGTGGACTTTTACACTGAGTGAGCTGGCCAATTGTTGTTTTTTAGTTTTAAGTGACTTTTGATAAGCAATTTTTTTTTTTTAACACAGAGCCTTAACCCAGTGCAGCACTCCCTATTTTTTCCTCATTATCAGTCACTTTGGTTGTTTGTCTGTGTTGTGTGTTGCAGTTGCCTAATGCTTAATTCATTTAGACTTAATGGCCCTGTGTGTAGAATTTTTTTTGTTTTGTTACTTTGGCGTCTCCTAGTGGTGGGGTTAAAAATGACACTGTAAAGTACAGCTCATGCCACAGATATTCAAGCCACAGTCATGTAATAAATTACTAGCATAAAATAAAGAAGCCACAAATGCTACTAGAAAGTGAGAGGGTTTTGCTGTTGGACCCGGAGTTACAAGAGATAAGACTTTACTAAGAAGATTTGTTACATCCTGTAACGCATCATGCAAGTGTTAATGTAACATTAAAGGTTTAGTTTGGCCTTCTAGGTCCTGGTTCTGTAGGGTTTAGGTGTTTGAAATCCTGCAGCAGTTTATGTTGAGGTGTGCACGCGAGCATGCATATGTGTGTGCGCGCAGATTTGCGATTGCATGTGAATCTGAGACATGCCCCTGGTTGCAGTAGAGTGTGCATCTCAGGCAATCCATAATAGATGATGAAATTTGGCAAGCCGTCCAGCCTTATGGTCCTTTCCTCCTCCTGCAGCTGCTTGTTTTCCCAGAACTCATCTGTGCTGCTGACCAAGAGTTGTGTGCGTATGTGTGTGTATCCGAGAGAGAGTGAGAGAGAGAGAGAGAGAGAGAGAGAGAGAGAGAGAGAGAGAGAGAAAGTGTCCGTATGTCACTGTCTTTGCCCACAAGCACTCCACGAGCATCTTTCCATTCCTCAATATGTCAGACTTGAATATGAAAACGAGCAACTTTTTCATCACTCAACCACCATGTGCACATATGGCCACAAAGCTGATGGTGAATGTCAAAGTTGAGTGGAAAGGCCAAGGAGCAGTGACAAAGCGACAAAGCACCGCAGACTATAAATCCAAGCCACACTGTGGTGACAGACACAGATCACAGCCTGGTTTTAGTGCTGTCAGACCAGTGTTAAATGGGATCATTTTACGGATGTCATCTCATCAAAAAGTTCTATGCATATGATTGTATTGAAAAACTGTGTCAAGATGTCTTCGGTGCAACTTGGATTTTTATTTCCGTAGTGTTGCCATCATTTCTTTTGGTTATGATAACATATTACACACTTTGTTGTAACAATAATTTGACATTTTGGAAAATGCATTTATCTGTCTCCCTGCTGAGAGTTGCCAGACTATCACAGTGCTGACACACAGAGACAGACAGAGACAGACAACCATTCACAATCATATTCACACCAACAGGCAACTTAAAGTCACCAATTAACCCAGTCTGCATGTCTTAGATTGTGGAAGGAAGCCAGAGTACCTGGAGAAAGCCCAATGCAAACTCCACACAGAAGGGCCCCCCCCCCCACCCCACCCCAGGTTTGAGCGAGGAACTGTCTTGCTGTGAGGCGACAATGCTTACCACTGCACCACCTTGCACTAGGCCACACTTTTCCTTTAATTACTGAGATGCAGGAACACAGTTTTCTAGGGCTGTCCCAAATATCAGTTTTTGGGCATCAGAGCTTGACTGAGGAATATTCAGGATTAATTGAAGCTTCAACAGAGGGACTAAAGTACATGTGAGGAGGACATGCTGTATCTCAATTTCTTGGGGTTACTTTGGCAAACTTTAAGACTATTCTAGAAGCATGAATATTTTGACATCTTGCTAGTGTACCATGTGCGGTCAAACTGCCCCAGCTTTAGAAATGCTGGACTGCTGAAGACTGACGTTAGATAAGAGCAAGTCGGACCCACAAAAACTGAGCATATTGTTACTTCAGGCAGGACATGATGTCCAGCTCAGCTCACATCCCAACAGCCCAATCAACTGATGGAGCAGCTGATTGATGGAAGGGAGTCAGCTGATAGATCACATGATTCCTTTCTATGCAACCAGTTGACAAATCTCATTCAGGGCGCCCTATTTAAACTGCTCTGGCCTGCCTACTGTTGCTGCTTCCTCTGCGAGCTGCTTTGCAACCCGCCTCCACCCCAGCTCCTCCTTTTGCTGTGTCTAACTTATCAATGCCATTTCTGTTTGTCATCGATGCTGCTCTGTTCTGTTCCCAGGGGGTCTTTGCTTTTAGGGTTTCCATGTAGGCGCATGGAAGGGCAGGGAGGTTTGCTTTCTCTGCCACAGGTTTTCCTTGTTTGCAGGTGGAAGGGCAGAGAGGTGTGCTCTCTCTGCCTTAGGCGAGGCTTTCTGCATAGACCCGAGCAAGAGCAGAGAGGCCCCAGAACAGAGCCATACTGCCAAAGATGAAGATGCAAATGGAAATAAAGTTTTCTTTGACTCAAGTTTTCCTGACTGAACTATCATTAAGTTTAAAGAACAACTAATAATAATTAATGTTGATGCATAATGAATAATGTTTTGTTATTTCAAGACTATAAGCTCCAATATATGGAGCTTTGTAGCTTCTCTCAATTTCACCTTTAAGCTTAAAATAAAATGTTTGTGTTTGTTTTCAACCTGCGTGATCTGATCATCTGATGGCTTGTGTTCCTTGCGTGGCGTTTAACTTCACTTCTCTGAAATTACTTTGGTGAGTAAATTTTTCTTGAAATGATGGCCATTAACTTTAAAATCAGATCCAAGTCTTAATTTAAACCAGAATTGCCCTTTAAGTGGTATTAATGATCTAGCCCGTGGGTTCAGAGAGTGAGTAAAGCGTTGCCTGCTCCCGGGTGGGTAATTTTGATCAAGAGTTGCTGAAGAGGGTTAGTGATGTATTGTTGTAATTTATGAAACATTATCAGCTGGTATGGTGGTCTCAGGCCTGCTGGATAAAATGTTTCAAAGTCATTGACCCACAAAGTTGTAAGTTTCTCCCTGTCTAGTGCACTTGCATCCATACAAACAGTGGTGAGTAGTGTGCCATGATTGATGGCATAGCCCGGGCTGGTAAGGTGGGATGCCTGTGCGCAGGCTGTACAGCAGCTGTTTTCTCCAAGCTCGAGGAGAGCAGAGACAGAGAAAGAGTGTGTGAAAGTGAGGGAGAGAAAGAAAGAGAGAGAGGTCGAATAGAAAGCGAAGGGAGGGCAGAAGGAGGGTGAAGAGAAAAAGCAAGTCTACCTTGCTCTTGCCCTTCAGGCAGACCAGGTGTCTGTAGCTCCACGCTGAGTCGTACCACAGAACCTGGCACGGCTGCTCTCAAACAGGTCCTCCTCATCGTTCTCTCCTTCCCCAAGGATGGCCGCAATTAACACACACACACACACACACACACACACACACACAGAGTGCACGGTGTATAGAAAACATGCTGAAAATGACAACGCCCCAAGCCACAGCACATGGAAAGGAAAGAGAGAGGAAAGGAGGGAGAAAGGGAGAGAAATAAGGGAAAGAGAAAGAGAGAGGGAGGGAGCCAGAGAGGCACACCGGAGAGCTTGTTTTATAAAGGTGCAGGTGCAGGATTTGAGTGACTGCCAGGTTGCACTCTCCTTTTGGTTCCATATTAACGTTGTCAGCTTTTTACCTCCCCTCTCCTCACCTGCACTGCTCCATTCCTCACCATGTTCTGCTGTTCGCTCATTTTCAAGTGCTCCCCTCTCACCCAGACTCTACAGGAAACGCAGCAGTAGGAGAAAGTTTGGCAGAAACTTTCCGCCTCGCAGCGATGCTTTTTCAATTTTAGAAATATTTTGGAAGCTCTGGATGAAAACAACTAGCAAGCTACTATCAAATCAAAAACTAACAGCAACATACATTTCAGTGCACCACTGTTGGTAAAGGTCGGAGAGACACACACTTTTTGACATGATGTCACTCATTTCTGATGAGCTGGCTGAAGGGGGTGCTGTGACATTGTGAATAATTAGACACCTGTGTGATATAACAGCTGGGTAGACACAACTTGAAGTCGTGACTTGTTTCATGTGGGTCTGAATCAGTGCTTGCATGTCATGGGGATGATATGACAGACAAGACGCCATTATCAGGTATTTTTTTAATCCTGAAAAAAGACTTTACGCAGCTGTTACATTCAAAAATGCTTTGCTAAATTTGCATGAAATATCTAATCTTGGCATTGTTGTAGATCATGCCATTAATATTTGTTTAGCTAACTGCAGTTTTAGTCATTTAAAGTGGTACTGTACTGATTTAGGATCACACTTCCATTTAGTTGAGGAACTTACCGCACTTATGCATTTTAAGCTGTTGATCGTTTGGAAGGTTTATGTTTAAAAAAGGTATGTACATTTCAAGTGGATTATATGAACTGTGAATATTCTATTTCCTCACTTGGTCAAAATAAAGTGGCGGAACATCATTCAAAGTGCATTCTGGCAGCACTATACTCCTGCTTACAAGACAAGTTTTGAAAGGATGGTGGAAAAAAAGGAGGAAGCAGCAGGGTACGAGACATCCTGATAGGTTGCATCTTTTGGTTTGACCCTACATGCCTACATACATACAAATGGAAATGCAAGCTTTTTGCTATATAGTTTTAAAGCCCTTGCTAATTTTCTAAGACATGACAAAGCTGCTCCAGAGCCGTCAAAGACATCATACAATTATTTTCAAAACCTTAACAGGATTCCAGATTACTAACTGAAACAAAGTCTGGTCACGTTAGGGGGTTACGCAAAATCTGAAAGGACCAAGAGAGGTCAACAGTTGATGCGCTTTTAGCATAGCATGGCTCTCTTCTGGGACCTATCTGCCCTTCCACGTGTCTACATGGAAAGCCAAAGGCGGAGAGAGCAAACCTCTCTGTGCTCTCTGTGCCTATATGAAAAGCTTAAGGCGGAGAGAGCACACCTCTCTGCTCTACATGGGTATACAAGGAAAGCCTGAGACAGAGACAGCAAACCTCCCTGCCCTTCCATGCGCTTCCATGGAGCTTGACACCATGACCTGCCTGAACTAACGCTACAATTTGTGTTTCTGTTCATTCTGTAAATGTAAGTCCAATTGTGACTCTTATTTTAGCTTTGTTTTTGCTCTTCCACAGTTCCTGAGAGAAATATTTGGCTGTTGAGTTGCTAAATGCTCATCGCTGACTTTGGCTTTTAGTGCTGGAAAGCTTACGGTGAGTTTTTAGGGCATTTTCACTGAAAACAGCACTGTTGAGAGCAATGACTACTCCAAAATAGTGAAGGTGTTGGCCTTACAAACAGTAGAAAGACACTATAAGGTTCCACAGAACTGATGGGAAATGCAGCGGGATGGTAAATTAAGGTTTAGCACCATGAGCAACTCTACTCACGTACAAGTGTTTTTTCAACACGGAGCATAGCATAGGGCTGAAAGAGTTGGAAATTAGATGAGAATATGATTTCTCTGCCAGGATGTCTTTGCAGCACCAGAATACTTTATCAAGAATGGTGTTTTGAAACATATTTGCTGGTAACGAATATTGCAGATATTGCGATTTGGATATTGCACAAGTTCAGATTATGATTTCGATAAAACCCCAATGTTCAGCCCTACCATAGCAATGTTAATGTCACTTCCTTTATAGAATAAAATATTCAACTATTCCAATGCAAACATGCATGGCAGTCAAGCTAAAACAAGGCTGTTTATAGGGAGAAAAAAAGAATTAAATACACAGCACCTGTTTGCACCCTCATTGGAGAATAGCTGGCAGTACAGAGACACCTAACCATGGGCCCTTTGAAAATATCACTGCACTCGCCAAATCACACTGAATAGGCCTGTGTGTGTGTGTGTGTGTGTTATTTCTCCTATCTATACACCTCTGCACAAGCTGCTATTAGAACTTTAATACTTATCTTTCTAATTAAGCTTTCATGTCATCATTTTATCACATAATTTATTTATTCTTGTCCCTACAGATGTTAGGCTTCATACTGAGAGCTATTTTTAATCAGTGAGACAGATGTCTCTCGCGAAGAATGCAAACTTTACAATTTAATGAAAGGCACCCACATACTAAACATATGCATCGACACAAACAGTTAGTAAAACTGACCTTTTATTTTTGCTGATTATTTCTAAGCATGCTGCTGTAAAGCTCCTTATATAGTGTACTGTTAAATTCTGAGGGTTGGGAAGCTAATTGTGTACTTCTGACAAAATACAACTATATAGTGAGCAAGTGCATGCAAGCTTTTAGCATAATTTCATCAGTGTTGTGTAAATATAATTTAACAATTCTTATTTCTTTATTCATTTATCTTATTCAGGCCTGATTATGGTATCTAATATTGTTTCCCGCATCAGCTCTCTTCTCAGATCGGCATAGATGTAGAGGTAGAAGTAGCTTTTTGTCAATGATTTATAGTTTTCTACTTTTTCATACTGATGAAAAGTATTCCAGTCCTCTATGAGCTATGAGGCCATGCTCGACAGAAGCTGAGCTTGGAGAGAAAAAAGTTTCACAAATGGCCAAATGTCACTAATTAGTTTGAACTCTGCATTTTTGATGAAGCCAGTTGGTGTGGTGGGGTGGTGGTGTTGGCAGGGGGCAGTGGGAAGAGGGGGAATTGATGGGCTGTGCCTCAAAATGTAAATTAAACAAAAGGCGGGAGTTCACATGACAGCTTTGGAGGGGCAGGGCTGGAGCCTTCTGATTTTCTGTGTGAGAAGGAGAACAAGTGGAGCACAGTGCACCAAACATTGGCACATGGCAAACAGCTCGGAGGCAGCGGAAGCAAAATAACTTCTGTTCTAGGGAACAACAAAGGAGGAACAAACAGCGTGGCCCACAACTTTTTGGTCCTTATTATTCTGTGATTTCGTAATCAAGAGGATGGGATCTGATCTACAAACCATGGACAGCTGGTTCATTTCCACCGCCGGGCCTTGTGGGAGATGTAGTTTCTTCTCTCAACGACATATGCAAATCCCAACTGTCCCTCCCCTCTCTCTCCATAATTGCCGACTTTTTAGTAACAGAAGGAGGCCCATTTGTGTGTGTGCATATGTGTATGTGAGAGGGAGAGTGTGTCTGTGTGTGCAGACTATGCTCTCGTCAGGGTCCAGCCTTATTTCAAGGGATAAATAAAAGATGCAGAGTTCTTCTAAAGGAGCCCGGCAGAAGGTAGACACAGACAGGCAGGATACGGAGGGATTCTTCAGAGAATCTGGGCCGTGCATGGCGCTGCATCGATTCTCCATTCGGGTTTCACAAGGTTCAAACACACTGCATTGTGGGCCGCAGATTGTGTTGCCTGGGCGTCCCTCAAGTGACATGTAAAAAGCCGGCCCCCCATCTGCCTGACAGATTTGTGCGGGCAGCCCCTGAAAGCCTTGGCAGAGAGAGACAGGTGGGGATGGACAGACAGACAGACTGAAGGACGAGTGCCACTCAGCACTCCTCAGCTGTCACCAGAGAAGAGGAAGTGCAGCTAACTTTACTGGTGACAAGCTGTGGCAGACAACAAACAAAACTTCGCCAAACTAAGCAGCGATCTGAACCTGCGCGGAGCTTCACAGAGCGACTGCCGAGTGCTACACCTGTCTTTAAGCTCCTGGAAGCTCCATAGGGCAGGGAACAGACCTGCTGATGATACACCCTGACAGCCTGCATCAGGGTAAATTATGGTAATGGCATGCAGTCATCTGCCTGGTGCCATTTGACTCGACAAAAACACTTAAACACTCCATCTATTTCTCTAAGTGGGAAGCAGAGAGGCCATCTTGGATGGGTGGGCCTGTGGGTTTTTTGACAGGAACAGAGCAGAAGAAACCTAGTGACGCTACAGTGACATCCCACAGTCTGTTCAACACAGGCAGGCTGACATGCCTCTTGAAAACCTGCTAGCATGGATGGATGTGTTGCCATATATTTAATATGAGAGCACAAACATGAAAGGATGTTTACTGGGAGCATGACTAAAACCGGAAATGTAAGATATTTTCAAATGCAATTTGTAGCATTACAGGAAAAAAGTCTCTTTCAGTTTAAAGGTATACTCTGCAGGATTTTCCTAAAAAACAATGTAGGCTATAGACTCATCCGAAAGTAATTCCTCCCAATCATCACTTATGACCCACTAGAAATGTGTGGTGGTGTATTTATCTGTAGAGACTCTGCCTGTATTTTCTTGTTTTCTTTTTATTTTACTGTGTTCGGGATGTTCCTTGGCACAGCACGCAGGTGAGGTCAGGGCTTTATGAAAAGGTAGCAACCAAGTGCCAGGCCATAAGAAGCACACATACAAGAGGACGCTACAAAAATTGTGAACATAGCACTGAAAAAACACAAATATAGCGAGTTGATAAGACAGCAGACAAAGCTTGTTCCGAAACAAAAGTGAATCTGGGGTTTACTTTCACTTGCATTGGCAAATCTAACTACAAACACTAGCCAGCAATTCCTGTTTAGTATACCTTTTTCTAAAGTCTTTCACAAAGTTTCGGCCCATAAATTTCATTCTAGGGCTGCCCCCAATTAAGAATTTTCCTAGTCGACCACTAGTCATCATTTAGGGCCATTAGTCGACGAGCTGCCCACATGTTTACGATATTAATCTAATTATTCAATTATATATTTTGGGCGGGGCAACACAGTGGTTTGAGTTGAAGGTGTGAGAAAGAATAGTGTCAGTAACATTGTTAACACTGTGCTACATTACAGAGAAATACAAAACCGTACTAATGAACCTTCATTAATGACGCTGTCGGCAAAGCAGTAATGATTGTGCTAAGTGGCTAATGGGCATGTAGCTACTGACATGTTTCAGATGATACGTCATGTTTGTAGTCGACCAGTGAAGATGAGTTTACATATCACCTTGGGTTCGTCCTTCACCTTCTCAAAATGATCCCACACTTTATATTTCCTGCCCGACATGTTACTAACTAGCCTGTTCAATGACTGCAGGTACCAGCCCTGAAAATTCGAGACTGTAAAAGTCGTACAAGAGGCCTGGAAAACGCTTTTAAGGGCTTGGCAGCAGGTTGCATCTGAGGTTGCTAAGCTAACTTAACAAGCACTTTAGAGCCTATTTACCCCAAATCCTGAATTGCAGAGCTGATCTTCTTCCAGGCGCTCTTTACAAGTGTGTAAGCCTTAAAAAAAAGCTTAAAGGAGTAGTTTGATACTTCAGGAAATAGGCTTGTTCAATTTCTTGCCCTGATGTTAATAAGAAGAGCAACACCACTTTCATGTAAAGACTGGAAGCAAGGGGGAAACAATTAACCTGTCTGTCAAAAGTAAAAAAAAAAAAAAGAAAAAGAAAGAAAAGAAATACCTACGAGCTTCATTAAAGCTCACAAATGTACAAGTTATATCCTGTTTTTTTATAACTGGTCACAAACTCATGTAAAAATGACAAGTTGTGGTTTATGGGGAGGTACATCTTAGCAAACACAGGCTGGGTGCAGTAACCTCCCCTTGTCTCCATTAGTTGCTTGCAATGAGTAAGCTTTAGAGGTGCTGGTAGGCATATTTATTAACTTCGAACAAAGCCAGGCTAGCTGATTCCCTCTGCTTTCAGTATTCATGCTAAGCTAAGCTAACCATATTTCTGCTCTGTTTCCATACTTAATGCAAGGACACGAGGGAAGTATCGGCCTTCTCATCGAGAAAGTGAATGTGTATTTTTCAACGCACACACTCACAAAATCCTTCCCTGAGCAGATAACATTAGACATGCTTTTAGTCTGATCACATTAGGGTTGTTAAGGGCCACGATGTAATGACTGTTCAATCAAATCAATGCTCCCATTCAAACTTGGAATCAATAGCAATATGTTCTCATTATGAAATGTATCTTCGTGAGCAGCTGCTCTCCCGCTGGGAGCTCTCTCTCTTCTCTCTCTATATTTGTCCCTCTATCTCATTCTCTCTCTACTGAAACTCTAGACGGGGCTATCTGAATGTCAGACAGACAGAATCGATACAAAACATGTCAGTGGCAGGTCTCTACTATCTGAGTGTGTTGTCAGACTCTATATAAAGAATCTGATTCAGTGGAATGATGGGCAGAGTCGGACTGCTCCGTCTCAATTCCTGGACCCCACAAGATACGCTCATGTACTCACAGGCAGAAGTGTTTAATATTGTATGGTTTACGAAAAGGAATGTGTTTGGGAAGAACTGAGCACATGAGACTTAGATTACACTGCACGAGTTGTGTGAGAGTTTGTACATAGATGTTTTGGTATAGTTTTGTTGATGTTACACACTTTTAAACAACCCCTTTACTTTGTCAATTGAAAATGTTCGCAGTTTTTGGATTCTTCGTTCACAGTGGAGACATGCGAGAAAAACGTGCAGTGCATAACTGATACGCAAATGGTGAAATATCTTTTTAAGTAACATTATTACCTGAAAACGTAATATAAAGGAGCCAGGACAACACTAAAATAATTTAATCACCCTTAGTCCTAGATCAGTTTCCCTGCTTATATACATACAACTAATTTGAGAGTTGGGAATGTTTTACGATGAATTTGGTTACAATGGATGGATGTAAGTAAGTGGAATTAAAAAATACAGAGCTGGGCAGGGGGGGAATATTTTGAGAAAAAAACTTTAGAAAAAAAAAATGTAGAAAGTAGTTAATTTACTAGTCTATGTAAGGAGGAAGTCATAGTGGATGAATGAGTCAAGCACAGGACTTTCACCCAGGAGACCAGGTTTGTGTCCCACGAATGATGGCCTATTATAAGATTTAGCTGACTTATTACTTTCTACTTTCAGTTTTTAGGATGTTTAAAGCTGCTGAATGTACACGGTGTATATACATTTTAGCTGAATAGCTGCATAGACCCATTTGTGGTAACGTCATTTCGATGTTGCTAGGACTTCCAGCTGATAGCCAGGTTAACAATTGACAGAGTCCTGTGCTTCAGTCAGTTTACACACACTGTATATTCAACTACTTTATATTTTCTAAAAAGAAAAAAATGATAAGGTGACTAAGTCTTGAAATAATAACCCAGCGCTGACATAGAAGGTAGAAAGTAAGTCATCTAAGTCTTATAATAGGCCATCATTTATTGCACACAAACCCTGGTCTCCTGGGTAAAAGTCCTGTGCTTGAGCCATTCATCCACCATCACTTCCTCCCTATGCGGAGTTTGTCGCATATTATATCACATCATCAATTTTTTGGCAGTTAATTTGTGAGTTTTTCTCGTAAATGTACAGCTTTCAAACCTTAGAGATGTTTGAGTTTTTTCTCGTAATTTACCACCTTAATTTTTCTCGTAAATATATCACTTAAATTTAAGATAATTTGATTTTTTTCTGATTTTTATCCCCCTCCCCTTGCTCTGTATATTCAATTATTATTTAATTTGTATTTTTTTTACCTACTATGGCCCTAACTCATCTCCATATATTTGCCCTGAACAACGTCTCTGATAGACATTTAAATTAAATATCAAAGATGATGTAGGACTTCAAGTCATCTGCACTGTAAACTGCAATGTGTACTGTATTTCAATAAAAACAGCAGTGCCCTATTTGATAACTGACATTTGTTTAGAACAAATGGTCTCATAGCATATATTCATTTTAAAGAAGACAGATGGACAGGGCAAACAGCACTGAGCTAACAGAAGCAACACGTCAGAATTACATTGCACAGAAATCAACAATCCTTCAACTGACATGTATATTTCTGCTTTTACTTGGACATTATGCTGAATACTGGGAGGAGAAATAGAGCTACTGGGCCTAATTAAAGACCCTATCTTTCTTGTGCAGGATGACTGGTTTAGGTTTAGAGGAGGTATGTACTAACTACTTACATGCACACACACACACACATGCATAACAGTTAATAAAAAGGAAAAAAGCTAGAAAAAGTCTATGGAAGGTAATAGAGACAAAATTGGAGCGAGAAAGAGCAGGAGGGGGAGACAGAGAGAGTACATCAGGCCATGGCTGGGTCTGAGGCTCAATGTGGAGATAAATGTCACTTCTAACCCTCCGTTGGCCTATACAGCACAAATGGAGCAACCGCTCTCCTCTTATCATCAGCTGCACACACATACACACAGCTCTCTCCCTCTCGCTCTAGAACAATTAGCTTTATGGTGGCTCAGAGCCTGTGAAATGTCATTCTGCCAGGTAAACTAGCTATTATATCACAAAGGCTGCAGCTGAGTCAATTATACAGCATAGGGAAGAGGGGTAAAGAGCAGGAGAGGAAGAGGAGGGCCCGAGAACCAGGGCAATGAATTCATGAGTTCATCAAAGGAGAGGGCAGAGAGGTCAGCGGCGAGAGAGGCCGCGAGGATGCGAGAGAAAGAGGAACTGAGATGGAGAGCATCAGTCCAGTAGGTTGTCAATGGTATGCTAATATGGCATTTACATCTGAGGAGGCTACATCACCAAATCAAATAAGACACAGATTTGGTTAAAAGGCTCCATATAAGTGTTTGCTATTGATTCAGTATCTCACACTGTGCTGGAAATAAACACAGTTTGCTAAAATGTAAGGTCAACATTTTCTTTTTAAATTTATGTAACAGGTAATAAACAAGTAAACAACGAGCGGTGGTCAAATATTATGCATTCTTGTGATTAGCTCAGAATTATAAGAAAAGTTTTAATGGAAAATATTATGAACTTGTTTTTCTGAATTTACAAGGTCATAATCTCATTAATTCAGAAAAAGAGCAGAGTTGTTCTTCATGAAAACTGGAGATAACAATAACATTAATTCACAAAAACAGGGAAAATATATTTTTCTGAAGTGAATGCATGACACGTCAACATAATTCTCCATATTGTGAATCTTCTTTTGCCACTTCTGTCTCTTCGGTCCATTGTCCGTCCACTGTCTGCACGGAGGACGATCCTTCCTCTGTTGTTTTTCCAAAGATTTCCTTCTTTTTGTCCCCATTAAAGGTTTTTATGTGTTTTTTGTGGAGATTGTTCTCTTCAACGTATCACTTCTTATTAAGGGTGTTGTATTGTAAATCCCTCTGTGACCAATCTGTATGTTTGGGCTGCATAAAGAAATATTATTCTCTCTTCTTTTCCAATACCGTAGTGTCAAAATATTCCATTACACCAACTCCTCATATAAATGTAGTTAAGTTACGTTCCATCTCTGCAAACAAATGTGTCAGTGTCTGTTCTGTCCTTCATACATCAGAGTGATAAAATGATGGAGAGTTGGGCAGAGAGAGCCTAAAAGTATGAGGCCACTCTGTTTTCTAAAAGCAGGCTTGTCACAGACACTGTCCTCTCTGCAGAGTGACCAGATGGAGCTTGATGCTCAGGGCACACAAAGGTGGCCCCCGGGGGCCTCCCATCCTCACCCCTTCACCCCTCCTCACCCCTAAACTGGAGCACTGGATGGGCAAAGGGACCAGTTCTCTGCCTCCTGCCTGCTGTGGAGGCCACTTTCCCCCCCTCCTGTCTGCCCCTTCCCTCCTGCAGCGGACAGTGCCTAAATGCCAGCACGTCCCACCTGGGCCTAGCCAAGCCTGTCCCTACTGTCGGGGGGCAGGCGTGACACGCAGCGCCCAGAGCACTCACCCCTGACGGGAACACAATGGCCCAAGGACTGGCTGGCTGACTGGGCTAGGTACAGATAATACTGTTAATCGTGCAGAGTGGCAAACAGCTTCCCAGAACAATGAGAAACCGGCAGAGCGGTGATTGGAAAATATCTCCCACCACTACCATACACACACCCACACAGACATACAGTACATGAACGTACGCACATACACTCACACAGACGTGAACAAGAACATGCCCACGTATGCGTGCGCACACACTTTAACATGGAAAATTTCATTTGAGCTTGTAGCTACCTCTGAGCTCCTATCAGCCCAAGGTGTTCCAGCCTGATAGAGATGAGAAGAAAAGGAGATTCCTACGTTTTATTCACACAGAGGAGTGTAAATCACCAGAAATCCTCCAGCCTTTTCTTTCTTGTAATCTAAGTTGGGGAACAATGAATGCACATTGCTCTGAAATCCTGAATTTGTTTTCTTTGCCTTTTTTCCCCACTCTGCCTGGCTGTTGAAAGATATTTTACACAAATATGTTGTAAAAGAAGATAAACTTCTTCAAACATTTCAAAAACCATAATTAATATGCAATGGGTCCTCCACTGAGGAAATGTAGCACATCCTCTGCTGTGCTTACTGCACTACACCAGCGAGAATAAACAGTGCCTCTCTAAGATACAGTTGGACTGGTGATGTAGAGGAACTATGTGGTGCTGAAGCAAAAGTATGAAATTCAGAATAAATGAAAACAGAAAATTAATAAAATAAAATAAAGACAATCCAAGTGCTTATTAGTATTTCTACCACTTCATGCTCTATGGCAACCTTAGACCAGATGTCTTTTTGGAGACTGTAGTGCCAAAAAAGAAGGAAGTCAGATGATGGTATTACAGAGCGACAAAGTCTGTCTGGGTGGGTGGGTGGATGGATGGGTCAACACTTCATCAGACATCCTTTTTAAGCAATGAGGCCTACTGTCAATATTCAGAATAGAAAGCTTTGCTCATCACTAGCATGCAGACTGACATACACTATAGCGACACAAAGTACGACATTTCTCCTTGATGCTTTCATGACATACAATGGCGTGAAGCTGCCATCTAGTAGCTGTGCTAACAATCACTTGTTCAGTCAGGACCATTTTAGTCAAAGAAAACTTTTTTTTCCATTTGCAGTATTTTATTTGGTGGTATGGCTCTGTTCTGGGGCCTCTCTGCCTTTCCTAGGACAACGCAGAAAACCCTCTTCCACGCACCTACATGGAGAGCCCAAGGCAGAGAGAGCAAACCTCCCTGCCCTTCCATGCGCCTACATGGAAAGCCTAAGGCAGGGAGAGTAGCAGCAAAGGCCTTGGGAACAGAACAGAGCAGCATCAATGACAAACAGAAATTACATTGATAAGTCAGACACAGCATGAAAAGGAGGAGCTGGGGTGGAGGCAGGTTGCAATGCAGCTTGCAGAGGAACAGGTTAAATTGGGTGCCCTAAATGAGATTTGCCAATTTGTTGCATAGAAAGGGATCATGTGATCTATCAGCTGACTCCCTTCCATCAATCAGCTGCTCCATCAGTTGATTGGGCTGTTTGAGATCAGCTGATGTAGCTGGGATGTGAGCTGAGCTTGACATTGTGTCCTGCCTGAACTAACGCTTAATATATCAAAGGCATTGCATACTTTTGACTTACTTTGGCCTTTTTTCTTTCCGTACTTTGACTCGCAAAAGTCTTGTGGGTTGCTAGTTTATATTAGGCTATGTGTATTTTCTGTAAATGGTCACAATGGATTTCCATTTTAATTTGAGGACCAATGGCTCAATTTTTTCATATGCCTCCACGCCAGTGAGACATTATGTTTTTTGTGTTATCCATCTGTCAGTCCCAATCACATGGATGCGATATTTTAAGAAGGCCTTGAGGGAATTTTCTTAAAAATGTCACAAATGTCCACTTGCACTCAACGACAAAATTATTAAATCTTGGTTGACAAAGGTCAAGGTCACTGTGAGCTCACAAAACATGTTTTTGGCCGTAACTCAAGAATACCCTAATTATGACAAAATTTCACACAAATGTCTGATAGGATAAAATAATGAAATGGTGACATTTTATATCTAAAAGGTCAAAGGTCAACTTCACTGTGACATCATAATGTTCAGTAAATACACTTTCCTGGCCATTATTCAACATCATAACTCGGGAACAGAAGTGGAGACATTTGGTTGAATACTGAATTGGATATCCACCTTGAAACTTTGCAAATAGATCTTCTGAGACACTGGGTTGAATATGTGTGTAAAGCATCTACATTTTGGGATCTGTAGGGTTCTTTTTGCAGCAACTTCCATATCCTCCTGAGACATGAACTTTTGTTTGGTATGCATTTTTAATTTCTACTCACTATTTGGGATCAGTAGGATAAAAACTAAACATTGTCAACAACAATTAAGTCCCAATGTCCTCAAGTGAGACAACAATAAAGTCCCAGTGTCTTCAAACATGTACTTCCTAAATGAAAAGGGTCTCAGCTTGTTACTGTTGCTAAAATTGGTCAAATGTGTTGCCATATCAAACATTATTAATCACAAATAACCATAAACCATAAAATCTGATCAGGATTTGGACCTTGTTCACTTTTTGTTTGGGTTGGGGGTAGTCTGCTTTGGCAGAGATGACTGCCATCTTATTTTTCCATGGATTAGTGCATTGTGCTCTTACTACCACTAGATGGCACAAAAAAGTGTCCATGAACAAGGACAACAGGTCTAAGTTAAGCAGAACGAAGGGCAGGGCAACATGAGTCTGGACAGACATTGATGTAAAGTGTAACAGTTAGTGGAGGAATACAACCACAAGATGGAAATTCTAGTTTACTGATGTATGCAGCTGTGACACTTTAACCCAGAGTTCATTCTGATGTACACTATAGTTTGTAATTGTACAGCATTCAATTCAAGACAGACTGCGTTACTTGAATTATATTCATTTATTTATCTATTTACAGTTTGGACAAGTGTACTTCTAGAGATTACTGTTATGGTATTCTATGTCATATGTATGTTGTGGGATTTTAAAAGGCCACTCACAAAAAGGCTCTGGGGCTGATTATACCGAGAGTTCATGATCCCTGATTAGTCGATTCCCCAATGGGTGTTGGCTACAGTTCCTTGGAAGGTTTCCTGTCCCCAATTCCCCCCGATAAAAGTATTAAAACTAAATATTGATTAAATATTGAGTCCTTTCTTCTCGAGCCTCAGTTTGTCCAAGATCCAAAGGTTACGCAGAAGCCTTTGGAGACCAAATTTAAAGTCAAGTATCTGTAATGTGATTAAACTAAACTGGAGTAATATTGATTCCAGCTAAGCAGCTCCACGCTCGTCTAACTCAAGCACACTTTGTGAGAAATTTACCATATATATCTGTAGTGAGTTTCTATTCAGACAAACAGCATCTCATTTGCAGGAAGATGATATGCAGCAATTGTCTGCCTGTACTGTATACCTCTTCCTGTATTTCCAAAGTTTTTGTGTGAGACTCGTTTCCATACAGTCAGGCTGTTGTAGCCAACTACTGCTGCTAGCTGCTCAGATGTCGTCAAATTGAGTGGCAGCCTCCCCAGCTCGCCTACATCTGGGGTGTGAGGGGTATGTGTCGCAAACAGTCACACGTCCCAGAAATCCACTCTGTTTATCACCTGCTGACATTCATATTCATGTCACTATGCCTCTCTGGCCTGAGACAGGCTTCAGTTAGTTCACTGACCAGCGAGGCTTTATTCTGCCTAAGAGCTGCTGAAAGCATCCGACAGCTTTTACCAGAAAGGTTCTTAAAGCCATCTTCATCATCTGAGTGCTGCTAATCAAAATGCTTCAAGAGACTTTTGCACTGGAGAGGCATTAACATATCTAACGCCAGGGTGGAGGTGCATCAGAGAAGATGTTTTCTTTTCATGAATATAAAAATAAACCAGAATTTTACATTAAACAAGAACAAAATGTTCTTATAAAACCGGAAAGCCAGCCATGCATTTGATTTAAGCCGGAGTGTGTTCAATGTAGTGATCACAGCAGGAAAACTAAATGGAAAATGCCCAAAATTATGATATTACATGCAGCATTATGAGCTGTACTGCATGTGGAAAAAATCTTTATAATTGTCCTCAATTTTATATATCTTTAATCCATTTTATATGATATGAAACAACTTATTCAGCTTCCATTTCCATGCAAGTTAACCTTCCTGATGGGATTTGGCCCAATGTCTGTGTGTGTGTTCACTCATGTGTCTTTGTGTTGGTGTGTGTGTGTGTCTGTCTCTTCCCCGTTTGGCTCAGATTTTGGCAGCCCTGCGTACTCTGCCATGCATACGGAAACATGCAGGAGTGGGCCTGGAATCAAGGTCAGGCCTGGAAAACAATGTAGCAACACTCCTAAGACCTGACTTTCTGCTGAGTTTGGCATTGTGCTGCCTGTCCCCCGAGGCCACAGCCAGGAGTCACCCATCATGCTTATTCAGACCAACCTGTAATGAGCTGCTGGAAGACAGTCCTACTTAGGGATGGCGTTTGGAGACTCTTGGCATGCTGGTGTTGTTGAAGAGACTACATGGTCTTTTGGCACAAACGTAAGGCCTGCCTCAACCTCCCATAGATTCAATGTTACTTAGCAGGAGCCTCCAGTCTTAAAAGAACTCCCTCAAATCCTGCAAACACAGAGTCAGTCGAAAAAAATTAAGCAGGGAGCATTTCTCCCAAAGAAAAGCTTATAAATCCAGAAACTCATTACAAGTTATATTCAATGACATAAAACTCATTTGGTGTGAAAACACATCCACCACTGCAGCATCCGCCATCATCCAATCCACAATCGAAAAACTCACATTTTACTTCCTCAAAATGTCAAGAGGCAAGATGGCACAGGCTGAAAGTACAAAGAGATGGAGATCAGAGAGGCCCCATACCACTTTTGTGCTGACCTTAAAAGGAGCGGCGCACTGTGCAAACATCTGGTCCATCAGCTGGATCCTATGCATCAGCGGGCACAGGGACACACTGGGACAGGTTGGCGGCTGCCTTTGACAGCAACAGTTAATTTCCAACATAATCAATTTATGTGCAGCTCCATAATAACCATCTGTGTTCTGCACGAGGAGGACAGTCCTGAGGAACAGAACAGCGCTGGCTGCTCCTCCTCTCCATGAGCTACGCCAGGAGCAAAAGGGAGGAGAAGGAAGTGGAGGAGGCGGAAGAAAGGGAGAAGAGAAGTTAAGGGGATGGATGAGGGGGGAAGAGGATGGAGGTGTGACAGCGATGAAGAGGAGGGCAGCAGTAGTGATGATCCATAGAAGTAAAAAGTAAGTGATGACTGAGGGAGAGGGAGGAAAAGGGAGCGGAAAGTAGGCGATGAGTGGGTGGAGGTTGAAAAAGAAGCAAAGGAGGACAGATGATGAAATAATATGACCATTTTTAACACAGTCAAGAACAAGGACAATTGGAAAAGGTCAATAAGGTTAAAAAGATAACAAAAAAGTCTCTCTATTCAACGTACGTTTTCATTTTCTGATGCAAACGCACTGAATGAAGTGGCTCCCCTCCACATTTCCCCTGCTTTAAATTTGGTTTTCCTACAAGGTTAGCTCCCTTGGCACTTGAAGCCCACGGCATCCTCATCCACCTCCAATGTCAAAATTTGCCAGGGAAGGTGTCACTCAGGCGATTACTGAATCACCTTAGTGAGCCAATTACACTGCGCGCTGTCAAGGCCAATAGCAAACACTGCCTCACACACAGACACCCACAGCTTGGCTAGTGTGAAACAAAACATGAAAACGGAATTAAGCCCCGGTGACCCCTCACCCCACTACATGCAATTTTCATAAGAGTAATCAGCATAATGTGCTAGCTTCTGCAGATAACTTCTGAGTTGTTTTGACCTTAAGAGGAATGTTTTGTGTGTGTGTGTGTGTGTGTGTGTGTGTGTGTGTGTGTGTGTGTGTGTGTGTGTGTGTGTGTGTGTGTGTGTGTGTGTGTGTGTGTGGGGACAAAACTTTGAGTTGCATTTGCACAAAAATACTAGTCGATATTATAGGTGCACAAACATGCAACAGTAGCATAAATGACTGTTATCATGATCCTAATGGTAAAAATGAACATGTTTTTATTTGGCATCTTGTGGTATTAGTGGGCAATCTGCCTTTCCTGTTTGGCAAAACTTAATAACTATGAAAATTATTTCTTTTATCCCCCCGCATTCTGCTGCAGTCTCAACACTAAACCATGGAAACTGTCTCGGTTCAGGTGAAAATGAAAATGAGGGGAGATTCTGGGGAATTAATGGCTGTCACAACAATTTCTCAGGCAACCTCCCTGAGCAATACCTTCCTTTACCTACTTTATTTTGTGTACGGTGAGCAACAGTAAGCTCCATATACCGCACATAAAAATACAAGCACGCTCGCGCATACACATCCGCACAAATTGTGCTCAAACATCACAAGCCAACTGACATCCACCTGCCAGCGAGAACCTCAGGTGTGTGATCCTGCCTGAAATATATAAATATATATATTTTATACACCACCACCGCTGCTGCTGGATCCAATCTACTGCTAGACCTCAATACAGTCCATCCAACCTGTCATGCATTATACATGTGCTGTGTGAATGTCCATGTGTCCCTGTACATCCTCTGCCGTCCTAATTGACATGCAGCGGGCCCTAGCAGCTGTGAAGCTTTCTATGCATGCACGTGTGTGTGTGTGTGTGTGTGTTTCTGCGTGTGTGTGTATGGTGTGTGTATAGCCCCTGCATCCTCTAGGCCACCTGGACATAATGGCCTTCAGCTGCCACCATCACCACCAATACAAGCAGCAGCAAGAGGCGAGTTAGAGACGCATTTTTAACACATGCACCCATTTTCTTTTTAGCATGCACAGACCTTCGCTATTGTTCGTGTAGTGGGGTGCAAGAGCGAAATAGACAATGCATGCAAGCACACAATCACAAAGATACACATTCTGGGCACACGTGCGTAAATATCTTTGAATTAGGTTCTGTGCACAAACAGGCATCATGACCGTAGACACACTTCTCTGTAATTCCTAAAGTAAAGGTTAGTTGTTTGATGTTAACGCAGTGTGTGCATGTACAGCAGGGTTACATGTCGCTGTGCTTTAGAGGTGCAGATACATTTTTCTTTACACTACAGTTGTGATGTGAAGGCCTCTGTGGCAAAGAGAGAGATAAGTTCTCTTTGCAACTTCAGATATGTCTTTTGTTCACAGTGTATATGTGATCTAGTGTGTGCATGTGTGTGTTGGGGGGGGGTTGTTCAAGCTTCTCTTTTTCCTCATCTCCAAGTCTTGATTCTATATTTTTTTCTTCCTTTCCTATATCAGAAGCCTTTGATTCTGTCCTGCTTCTCAATTCTTCATGGAACTCCAGCATTTCAAAGAGTTCTTCTTCTCTCCCCTCCTCCTTCCCAGGCGGAGTGCTGGCCAAGTCTGGGAGAGGGACTGCCCATCAGAGGTTGGCTGCTATCAGCAGGGGGCCGCATGTCTCCAATTCAGGTCAGCCTTGGCTACAGACGGGGACTTTAAAGCAAGCCACAACGCGTCCTGTGATCCCAGTAAGCACGCTTGTTAGTGGAATTGATAACGGACCCATACACCTGGGTCCTCTGAAGTTGGCATGGCATTTTAAAGGGGAAGACAGGGAGCCAGGGCAGCCAGATACCGCATGCAAACGTGTCGAACCGAGGAAGGGAGGGTTGGGGGGAAAAAGGTCTTTTTGGCATGTGACGAAACAGAATATGTTTGGGGGAGCGACCTAGAACATTGTGGAATTATGTACAAATACAGGGCATATGGCATGGAATCATTTTGAGAATCCTAAATATGTTTTGGCTCTATCATGTTACCCCATGTCATTTTTTCTTGCACAAAGTTTGAGTAATATGTAAATGAATACAAAAAGCACACACATGCTTGACTCCTATAGGCTGCATTTGTACATTAACACGATGACATTCGGATTTAAACTTTATATCGTGTGTCTGTATGTGTGTGTTTAGAGAGGCAGCGGTGCAGCTGATACAGTATGTCCCAGCATTTCCCCCTGCAAACAGCACTAACACAAGCGCCATGCTCAGATGCCACATTTATGATAATCAGAGTATAATTCATTTATTGGGTCTACCTTTGCCATGTGTTGACCCCACGGCCATGTTGCCAGCTCACATCTGGCTGCATGGTGCGGCGCTCAGTCCTGGATGGGATTTGCCCCTGGTGATGGGGCATCTGGGAGGCCAGATGAAGCTGAGGCTTGATGAGTGCTTTGTCTATTATGGATATGGGGCTTTATGGAGACATTGACAGCTGCACATTGACAGTCTCCTGAGCAGGAGGCCTACTTCAGCAGTTGTGCTCTTTCTGTTGTCTAGAACAGAGAGAACAAACACAGAGCTCGGAATATTAGACAGATTCTCTGTTATAGCTGCTGCAGGTTTCCAGTAAAACCTTCATTTGAAAGGGAGAGGAGGGATGACACAGTGTTTCTCTTTAGTGTGTTGACATCCTTTAATTTATTCAGCCTAGTCATGCACCTTTTGACACACTTTATTGGATGATAAAAACGTTAAATCTGCTGTCAGGAGAAGCCTCCAGACCACACACACGCCAAAGGAATATTTTCACTAATTGCAACTTACCTAACATCAGGCATTAATGCACAAATTTAGTGCTGCTCCCCAAAGTCTGCACGGATAAGATGCACCCACCAGTATGAATACATGTTTCTAAAAATTATACCACCAGTCAAAACGGTGCTGAACTGAATGAACCTATCAGCACCGCCGCTGTATGCCCCGGCACTCGTAAGTGATAGGTTCTGGGTTGGAGCGGTGGTTGGAGAGAGCTTGACGACGCGAACGCGAATGAAAGATCATCCACCGACAAGAGACATGTAGCTACAGACCAGGCAAGCCGAGCTGACGTTCTCCAACCTTCCCTCCTGCCCGCCATTTGTGAAGGATTTGGGGATTTCATAATTTCCTGTTCTTTCTGAAAGGGGGATGGCAGCACCTGGTCCACACAGCTGTACTTCATTTAGAGAGCAATTTGAAAAGAGCGAGGGGGAGAGGAGAGGAGCGGAGCAGCCTTGTCATTAAGGGCTCCAGAATGGCCTCCGTTTGTTAGACACATGGCACAGAGTTAATGCTGCTGAATGGGGAATAGGCGCTGTTGATGCTGTCACAAATTTCTCATAAGTGCTACGACATCTGAAAAAGCCACTCCAAGTGTAGGGAGGGGGGAAATTCAAATTTTTCTTATCAAAGAGGGTTTTTTTGTAGGTAATTGACAGCTGCGGCTAGGATGTAAGCATGTGTTTCTGTCTGCTAAGATGGATATTCTATTTGTGTACCATTTCATCTTTCACACACCTTGAAGTTTGTTGTGTATGCAGGTGATGGCAGTGCTGGAGTTTGTATCAATGAGTTGACAATGAGAATAATAACCAGATTGTTGGTAAACTAAGGTGATGCAAAGGTTTGTTGCGCGGATGCGCAGCTGCCTCGCCTCTTCAGAGTTGATCTAATTGATTTTGACGTGCACATGTGCAGGGGAGAAAAAAATTGTGAGGCGGGATCAAAGGCAAACGCTTTATTGCCACATCACAGGCCCCTGCTGCATTTTGAATTCTACCAATCTGTCCAAACAGTCAGATAAAATCCTGCGATGAAGAGATGCGCTTCTCTCTCTCTCTCTCTTCCCCCCTCCCTTCCTACCTCTCTCTCTCTCTCTCCCTCATGCTCTCTTGTCTCCTACCCCTCTCTACCTTTCCTGCCTCCTTTGCTCTTTCACTGCTTTAGAGTAAATCTCAAGTGGTAATACGTGATGCAAGAGCTACGAGGGCAGTATGAAAACACTGATCCACAAAGGTAAAAACAACTTCCACAACAACTTGTCAGGGACTTGACAGATGTGTTAAAGAACCAAAACAGGAGGAGGTAAAATTAAATTTAGCCAGTTAGGAAAAAAAAATGCCACAGAAACACTGCTTTACTCTGCATTGTAAGAAATGTGCCTAACATTAAGAGCACATTTATCACCACTAATTGTTGGCTTTGTTTCATCAAAGTAAGTAATCAGTATCATCAGAAAGAAGGAGTGGCTACCTAGTGGCTACGAGTTGTTGCAACTAATTCTATCTGTGGCAAAATGAGCGCCAAAAGCAAAGCTGTGTTGGCTTTGCCTTTCATCCTGCAGAGCCTCATGGCTTTTGCAGCAAAGCTAATATGACAGCATCCGCTTTTTTGGACACTAGGCTACACAAATGTCCAAATTTGCTCACATCCAGTGGTGCCTCCAAGGGGGGGCAAGGAGGGCCATGGCCCCCCACTGCCGCCACCAATAATAATTGGAGGCTGATATTACTGTCTTTAGAAAGGCTGTGGCGCACTCATTATTCAAGCTAATTTGAAGGTAATGGTATCCTGTATAGCTAGACAACCTAAGGCATCCATTTGTGCCGACCATGTTGGCAAAGCTGATTGAGAAGGGGGCTAAACAACACTCAAAGTTTAGGCAAAATTTTGGGCAAGGGAACAACTGGCATGGCCATTTTCAAAATAAATTCTTAAATTCTCACCTCAAGATATCAGAATGAAAAATGGGTTCTATGGGTACTTATGTGTCTCCCGGAAACATTGATTTATTCATTTATTCATTCATTGTCCGTAACCGCTTATCCTGTTAGGGGTCGCGGGGGCGCTGGAGCCTATCCCAGCGGACACTGGGTGAGAGGCAGGGTACACCCTGGACAGGTCACCAGACTATCACAGGGCTGACACATAGAGACAGACAACCATTCACACTCACATTCACACCAATTAACCTGCATGTCTTTGGACTGTGGGAGGAAGCCGGAGTACCTGGAGAAAACCCACACTGACACGGGGAGAAAGAACATGCAAACTCCACACAGAAGGGCTCCCGCACCCCGAGTTTGAACCCCCAACCCTGGGTTCGAACCAAGAACCCTCTTGCAGTGAAGCCACTGTACCACCATGCTGCCCTGAAATGTATTCCCAGTAATTGCTTTGTTCCTTACAACCAGCGTACTCCTCCAAATGAATGCTGCATATATGTCTTTTTAAGGAAAAAGACAACCAGCCGATTTGAAGTCCATCAAATCACCTAAAAATCAGGATTGTTGTGGATCTCAAAATGTTAACTGTACTGGTGTTATTCCATGAACAAAATAAGAAACCAAAGTATATCAGTATGTGATTCTTTATCTCTCACATTGCCTTAGCTTTCAACTAGCCTATATCCTTAAACAGAATAATCGAATTCCTAAAACTGAGTGCGGAATTTTTGTTTCAGTGTGCCACCCCAAGATTTCGAGCCACCCCTATGAAAACTTTTCATGTGGGTGCCACTGATCACAACTATTCCACTGTATAAAAATGCTGGCGTAGCTGCACTCTGAAGTTGAAACAATCAGCATAGATCTGTATCTGTAAAATGTCTTTAAATCTAGGTCGCTTTTAAGCAGAGCAAGAATAGCACACCCAACAGAAAAGCTATTGGTTTCACACCTCACAAACACACAATAATGCACACAGCTGTCTTTTTCAGTGGTTAGCCATCTTGACTGCTCAGTGAGCAGTGGGCCTGCGCTCTGTGCTCATTGTTAATGGGATGTTAGTGTGGCTCTGAAAGTGTGTGCCTATGTCTGTGGGCAGAGTGTAATAACAGAACCACAGTTGGACTAACCATGCTGAGCGCAAAATGAGAGCTACAATGAGGAGATGAGGACAAGATTCACACAGGCAAATGCACACACACACACACAGGCACACACACACACACACACACACACACCTGCCAGGTGTGTGAGGAGGCTGTGTGATATGATGCCGGGCTCCCGCAACCGACCAGTCTCAGAGAGCTGTGCTTCACAAATGAGTCAGAAGCAAATCCTGGTAACAAGCACACCAGTGGAGAATATCTCCACTGAGCCCAGCTATCCACTGCCAAAAATGCATATTGTATAATACATTTGTTCACTCAGTCTCACCTCACACTGCATGCCTGTTCCAACATTCATTGACACTGACATAACAATGATGGATTCCTCAGCAAGAACTGGAACTAAGAAGCATCCTTTGCAACCAACCAACAACTTGATGAGATCTGTATGGAAACTTGTGAGTGGGCTCTGCTGTTTGTCAAGTGTGCCTTTGGCAGGGCAGTGGTGGTAGTGATGGCGGTGGGTGGTGGTGGGGGTGGAGGGGGTCAGGGGGGCTCTTGGCTGCTCTCCTCCCTCCTGTCAGCCCCCTCTCTCGGCCAGGCAGGCAGGCTGTGTTGGGCGGCCCGGCTCCTCGGTAGCAGATGCGAGCCCTCATGTCAGAGGCAGGCAGTGGCCCGACGGAGTGCCGCTCGTGCTCATACCTCATTGAGCCATCTCCCCTAGCAGATGGCGCGCTGCTGCGGGCGCTCCTCTCCCCGATAATTACCAGGCCTCGCCACAGATGGAAATGTCAGTCAGCCTCACAGGTCCTGGTTCCTGCCACTGCCTCCGTCCGCGGCCCCTCTACCTAGGCCGGGCGCTGCCAACACTCACCATGTGTTCTGTGACTGCTGACTAGGCAGGCAACAAAAGAGAAATCCGCCCACATGAATATTCATGCAGGGATGTTAGATGGCTAGCTGTAGACCAGACTGGGCACCAGCGAATAGTTGGCCAGGTGCAGGTTGTGACACCGATTTCCAACCTCTTTTTGTCTTCCACTTCTATACTGTGTCACTGTTCACGTTTCATGACACAGTGTAGTGAAGTGTGCCTTGATCAATCTTGTGCACACTGGAGAAGGAAAGGTGAAAATATACCTACTGCTTTGTACAGTTGTGGAATGACATATTTAGGAGATTAGGATAACTGTGTTTGCAAAATGGATTAATTCTAGCAGATGCCAGGACTAACCCCCACTTATCTGTGATAAGGTGACCAGATGTCTCAGCTTGGCAAAGGCAACACTCTCCGAGTTTTATTACTCGGCGCCAAAGCATCCCCCGAGAAATTTCTCCGTGCATTCACAGATAATCTACCTTCGCAGAGAACAAGGCGACAGGGTTTTGCCTCTTTGTGTATTTGTCCATGTAAGAATTTATGTGGACGTGTTGCCTGGTTGTAGAAAGCTCAAGAAGATTAAACTAAAGTAAATACCTTTGTGCCTAAGTGCCAGCAAGGCAAGGGAGAAAGACAGAGAAAGCAAGTAGCAGCTTACTGAAAATATCACTTTGGCGTATGTATCTTATAATGATGTTTCCCAAAAGACAACAGCAAAGAAATCATTTTCAGACATCTAAAATGAGCTTTTCCATTTGTTTCTCAATAGGAATCATTTAATCTTGCTTTGCATCTGCGTGTATGAGTGTGTGTGTGTGTGTGTGTGTGTGACTTTAAGAGAGACAGAGAGGTGCTTATTCACTGTACATGAAAAAGCAAGAGGCCTCTAATATATCATAACATCTACCATCGAATCAAGATATACTGTATCACTGTCAAAAGAAAAATAAAATGCAGCTCTTGCTGGCGCTCATAAAATATTTCCACTGGGAGTGCTTAATCCACAATCACTGATTACATGTTATGACTACAATTGCATGTCATACTCAAACAATAACATTTTATCACCCATATGTTGTTTTACTCACTGTTCTCTCGGCAGAATTTCCACAGCTCCTCAATCTAGGGTGCACCGTCTCACCACAATGCTGTTTGCAGGTCACAGAACAAGACAAACTGGCAGTGGTTAACCGGAGAAGTGAAATGAGTCATAGCGAGGATGCCTATAAGATGATGCGGGCAGTGATGTCTTGCTATTTGCAGTGCACCACTGCTGACAGTTTGGAGTCTCAGCCACAGGGCCCACTGTTGCAGGTGGTGAGGAGGCCATGCTGCTGCTGAGCAATACGCAGAGCAGACGCAGATGAAGAAAGTCACATCAGTTAGCTTGAATTCAAACGACTGCCCTGTGGTTTATGTTACTGAATACAATACAAGGGTTAAAGGAGTTAAGACCCTAATCTAACTTATAATTCTATATTACTATGTCACAGAAATGTGTAACTACAAAAACAGAAGTAAAAAACCAAAACCGCAAGAAGACTGCACTCTGGCTAGCTTTAATTAGCCAGTGTGCAGTCACAGTGAACTTTCTGTTATTGACAGATATATTTGGACTATTGCATCTTAGTAAGTAGTTAGTGAGTTTCTCATACCACTTAAATAAGGCAGTAGCTAAATATAATTTAATGAAGAAGAAAAGGCAATACAGGTAAGGTGGTCCTACTAAAAAGTTACTAGCATGGCTCAGATGCCCAAACAGAATGTATGAACATAGTGTCTGATTTAACAATAATGGAATATGAGAATTTGTGAACAGTAAGTGGGCCCCATACAGATTCTTGTAATGTGAAAACAACACGTGGAGGCACAGCTGGACGCAAAACACGACTCTCCACCACAGGGCTGTAGGCTACATAGGAGTCATAAAGTATGGTCTTGTTGTGTTATTGGGAGCCAGAATACAAGGAGTGGTTAAACTATGGTTAAATTTGATAAGATGAAAGGACTGGACGGAGGTGATCACCAAAAATGCTCACATGTGCAGTGCACACTTCATATCAGGTTATGTAAAAAGTATATGTTGTAGAATAATGTTAGGTGTATTAAGGGTTATCATGTCCACCTAATCAGAAAAATATTGGATTTCTCCGTAACTCTAACTTTTTGGCGCATTAGCTAATGTTAGCTTCAATAGCAAAATCCTTCGTAAGATTGGCATAGTAATCAACCACAAAGCGTCCTGTGATGTCATCCATCCACTGACTGAGAGCATACGGGTTGGCCAGTCCGGTCCCGTTGGTCAGTGTTTACTTATTCAAGTAACACTCATGGTCCTGGAGAGTGAGTGACCTGACATGGTGTGTTCGTGAAGTCAGTCTGATGCTCTACACTAAAATGAGAGCCCTGTTGGCCGAGGAAACAGAGCGTTATATTTCTACATGATGGTACGTTCTGACGGCTAGCTAATGTCCGTGGGGAACTGTTTTACTTCCAGTTAAGCCCCACCCACCCAAAAACTTCATACTGTTTAATAACAGTAAAAGGGTCTTCAAACCAGTGAAATACGTCCTTTGGGGTAATGACTAAGTTTGACTAAGTAACCTTCAAAGTTCAGTTCCTTTTTCTCAACTTTCTGTGGTTGCTGCTGTGGACAGAACTTCTGACAGACTGCTACGAAATCGCCTTAGGCACCCACTAGATCCTGGGGCACTGTTGCACAGCTGAACCCTGTTTGACCTCGACCACGACTGAACGGATAGAAGCATAACCACATCAGCAGCTGCGATGCACGCATATCCAGTTTGGTCAATTGCAGCAACACAGAAGATAAAAGTTTTGATAGCTGAATGGTGCAGAAGAATCAGTTTCATCATGGGGATTAATTTTAGCCCAACTGCCAAGTCCTCACTCAGTGATCTCTTGTTAGGCAGACTGAGAGATGAAACTTGAAAACATATGATGCAACATGAGCGCAACGCAGTCAGCATAAAATAACCAGAAGAACCCAGCCCCTCTACGAGAGTGAAAGCTGTCGGCATCTTATTAACTCGTACTCTGTGTCAAACAGTAGCCTGGAAACTAAAAAAAGATGCTTTTGTCATTTAAAAGACACTAAATCCTCTTAGTAGCTAACAAAAGAGAAGGATGTATGGACAGGCGCTCACGCTTACGTCATTTGTCCGCATGTTGTTTGATTATTCACCATTGAGCAGCCACTCACCAGGCCTTTGTCACACCACGAGAGTGGCAGTGCTCAATATTACCTCTGATCATAATTAAAAGTGGTCAAATGAGACTCAAGATATCACACCTTTGTGTTGTACAGATGCAGTTCAGCAGAATGGCATCAGTCTGCCTCCCTTTTTTCTTTCTTCTTTTTGTCTTGGGCTGACAAAGCTGGCCCCTCATTTCCATTCTGCCCATTATGCAAATGAGGACGGATCACATATTGGTTCAGATGAGTAAAGCAAGTGCAGAGGCCAGGTCTCCTTTAGGACCAAGTGGAAATTTGCACTTAAAAGCTATTTTGTGTGATAAAACAATGGCCCAGGTGCTGTGCCCTTGACCAAGGGCTTTATCGTCTCCTGTGAGGCAGAAAGTTGGTGTCACACCTGTTTCAGCCCCTTTCTGTCAGCTCCTGGCCCAGCTCATTCAGTCTGGCTGACAATTGAGTACAGATGATGCTGTCACAATGAATTAAAGGTTTCACTGCTTTCTAACCCCTCCACTCCACTAACTGAGAGCAAATTTGTTGCTCGTTAGAAGTTAGTGTCATGCGTACGTATTTAGGGTTGCTGTGAAAAATCACATGCTGCTAAATATTCTACATTTTCATTAACTGTTTATTGCTGTCAAGGGGACACTGTGTTTGATAGATTAACAACAGAGGCCATATGTTATTTGTCGCTTGCTAGGATTTTCTCTCCTCATACAGCCCTGTTGTTAGTCCATGGACAATGCTGGATCAGAGAGATTAGCACCCATCACCTAATGCATTCAATCAGTGAATTACCTCAAACACTATCAAACAATACTGACGTCTGGCACAAAACCAATTTAGAAATCACTCCTCTGAGGATTTACCCAAATAGTTTAATGGGAAGATGATGATTTGAGCATAAACAGCAGGCCCTCTGTAACCAGAGCTTTAAACACACACTCTGAATGTTTGAATCGTTGTGGCCAATTAGCTTCTACATACTTCCAAATCAAAACATCACTGCAGACAGGGAATAAACTCTGGTTGCATTTCATCTAGTGTAATATTGGAGGATATTCTGAAACAATCCAAAATAGTTTAAATTACTGTTCCCTTGTCAGTCATCTGTAGCAGCCACTCTAGAAATTTTAAAAAGTTCTTCGGATATATACACATTTTTCTATAGGGCTTTATGAAATACAGTGTACTTTGAGACCGTCTATACTTTGCTACTTTATAAAAGCAGTTCTCCTGGAGTCTCTGCTAGTTGCCTGGCAACCTCAAAATGATGACCAGGGTTCAGGAAGTCACTGCGACCGGCCAAAGCCTGCAGGAAGAGCGCCAATGGGCCCCTAAAGACTTTTCCCATAGACTTACATTGTGCAAGAGACTTCTGTAAACCAGGTGACATTTTTTTTTTTGAGGTACAACTTGCCAGTATGGACACATACAGGTCTAGTGTGTTGACTGCAACCAGCTGAATCTTCTCTCCATTCAAATTCTGTCAGTTTTAATTGTTCAGATTATCGGCAGAGGCCTCCTCCTCTCCAAAACACACCAGGTGTCAATAAAAACACACAAGAAAGCAGTTTTTCGTTACAAATCAGTGTTTCTACAAAGCTGTTTGGCATGTCGGAGACTAGCTGCTAGCCCAGCACCTGCTAATGTATGCTCACCTTTTTTATCAGGTAACTTAAGATCCAGATGTTTAGGAGGTTTTTACTGAGAGACGAATAATCCACAGAGGTCTCCTCGTCTCCAAAACAAATGGACCAGCTGATTTGAATCAATAAAATCAGTTTTCTGACACTGGTAGTCGTGCCACTACGGTGGCTGACGTGTAAAAGTGAATGGCCTTATCCAGAGCTAGTGCTGGGTTTGTCCGTTCTGGGCTAGGCCCACTGTAGAAACATGGTTGTGCAACATGGCAATCTCCGTAGACAAGGACCCACTCCTTATGTAGAAACAAATGGCTCATTTTAAAGTAACAAAAATACAACAATTCTTATATTCATACTTACTATATTACATTCAATTCTTGCCAATATGTCCCCCTATATCCTGGACCTTTACATAGCTTTAATTTATTTAACGAACTTTAAATTAAACTATTTTGGCTTTATGTGCCACTGAGCAACTATCATAGGAATGAACAGGGCCTCAACTCCAACACTGTGTCCAATTTTATTAGTACATCCACTGAACAGCCAAGAAATCGTCCCAGCCATAACCCTCCATAAAAAACAGAAACTAATTTTTACACTCCAGTTTTTGTACAGTTAAAAAAAAGATAAAGGATGTAAAACAGTGATCTTTGGAAGAGCTGGAAGACGGGATTGGTCACTTTCAGAGAGAGTCATGCTAGCTACTTTCCCCTGTTCCCAGTCATGGTACTAAGGTAACCATCCACACACTCAAGCTTCATATTGAACACATGAGAGAATGTCTAACTGTCAAACTACTTCTTTAATAATCCATAAACCTACTCCTTTTAAGGAAAGGTGGTATAGTGATTTATAGATGTCATGATACTGTAGAATGTGATTTATATCAAGCCACAAGTCAATATATGTAAATAAAAGAAACACAAAATATAATTCAAATAGCTTTTGGTTCAACATGGTGTCTTCTCAGGCTTCGTCATCAGGTCTAAGTCTTTAAATAGAAGTAGGCTGTCAGTTCTGTAGTGAATACACATACAGCTACAAGTTCCCCTTTGGGCTTTGTACATAATTAGAATTTTGTACTAGTTTGATAAGATAAGGAGAAACAATTGTTGTTTAAAAAAAAAAATGTAAGAAAAAAAAAAGTTCTCAAGTTGCTGGAGCCAATTCTTTTCTTATGATGAAAGTGTCCCTTTATCAACAGGGATCAAACTATGCAATTAACATTGGGCACAGATAACGAATAAACAGTCTCTACAGTTTAAAAAGGAAAAGCTGTTCTGTGGTGCTATGTGCATTGGCATCACGCTCACATAAAATTCACTGCAGTCCAAATATCACATGCACTCGTTTTTTTTTTTGTTTTTTTTTTGCAATCTGCACTGCACTAAGGGCCCTGCTGCTTTCACAACCTGTCCTAAAGAGAGAGCGAGTGAGAGGAGCAGTGTGTGAAGGAGGGAGTGAGCGAAACAGGAAAAGAAGTACAGAGTAGTTCAGAGTGGGTGTGCGTGAGTGAGCAAGAGAAAGTAAGAGTTGGGTGACCTTGTTACCAGTTGGGTTGAGTTGGACAGGCTGGTAGGAGGTTGCTGTCTACGGGGAGGGACAGACAGATGCTCGCTCTTCTCCCTGGGCAAAACATCTCGCCTGGTGCAGGCAGCACACAATCTGGCCCGGGCAGCTGTAACCCTAATGATCACTGGTGGCGCTGCACCTGACCGACCGACCAGCTCAACACTCACTCAGCCCTCCCCTTCCCTTCCCTCCACTCCCCGGCCCCTCCGTCTCCTCTTTGACCTCCAACGCCTCCGAACTCTGAGTAGAAACTAGTTGTGTTCGCAAAGCGTAGAGGAAGCGGGGAGAGGGGGCTCAAATAAGGAGGTGGTGCGAAACAGGCGGGAGTTTAGGCGGGGGGAAGAGGTTGATGTGAAAGTGATGGGGAAGACGAAGGAGGTGGAGGAAGCACTGAGCAAAATTAGACATTCATGTTGCAAGCGGGGAGAAATTTCTAATCAAAGCAAGGCTGTACGGATGTAAAGAAAGACACGAGAAATATACAGTAATTCATAAAAGACATAAATCAAGGAGTAGGGGTATAAACACATGTAAAGAGCGAAGGAATGGAGGATAGTGAAGACGGGGGGGGGGGTGTAAGGAGCTCCCATGCTCCCCTCCTGCTACCACTGATCCAGTCTGAGCTGCTTATCGGGTCTCTCCCACACAGCTCTCTGGTGTAAGAGCTGAAACTCCTGGGGCTCTGACTAGCTGCCTGGAAATGTGTCTGGCTGGATGTACAGTATGTATCTATGGATGGATGGACGGAGATGAAGGACTAGATGGATGTATATGTGCATTGTAATGGCTAGACAATGACTGGCATGTTAAATGCAGTATGTGTATGGCTGGGAGGTTCATCGACACCTTCAGACCAGCTGATCAGCGCCTATTTTTGGTTCAGTTCAGGGACAGTACTCCAATATATTTGTTTAAAAAACATATTTAGACATATCAAAAAAAAACATATTAGGTATTGCTAGGGACTTATTAAATCCTGGACTTATTTCTATCAGTTGGTATGGTTACATGATGGCTTCTCATTCGGAATTAAATAAATCTGAATGAAATCATTCGGAATTAAAGTTTTTCCAGGTAGTTTACATGGGAAACATTTATTCCAAATGAGGGTTTACAAAGGAGATCAGTTTAATCGCCTTTCTTCGGGTCCACGCAAGGTTTGGGGCAGAGAAGGTTTCTGATTTGATAGGGGGCGGGGCGGATGTTACGTGTTTACATTTACCGGAAGAAAACACTGTAGTCTGACGCCGTTCTTAGTGCTTGTTTTGCTTATATTCTTGAAGCAGCAGTATGACAACAACCTTGTTCTGCTAATGCTTCATCCGCTCGTTTCCTTGCCCTTCTGGCGCGATGTCGTATATAGCGCGCATAGCAACGGGCTGAGATAGAGCAGTCTGACTCGTTGCACTAACCAGTTTCCATTCGCCAAAGCACGGTCTTCTATCTCCGTTCTTAGACCTTCTACCTCCCGAAGAAGTCGAAGAAGGGAGATAGAAGACCGTGCTTTGGCAAATGGAAACCGGTTAGTTCAACGAGTCCGACTACTCTATCTCAGCCCGTTGTTATGCGCGCTATATACGTCATCGCACCAAAAGGGCAAGGAAACGAGCATGCGCAGAAAGACCGGAATGAACTTAAAGAGGAATGAGTGTATGGACCGTTTCATTGCTATTCTGTTGCTAGGGCAACAACTTTGGTCCCTGTTTACTTCCTGTCAGCTTCTGCATTAACATACATTCAAACAGGAAATACAAAGGGACCCATTCAGAATGTTTATGTTGTCCAGTTTGAAACGGTCTATACAAGTGCGAGAAATTCTTGCGTTCAGAATTAGAAACGGAATATTCCAGCCCATTACATCGGGTTGAATTTTCAATCGCATTGGCCATTTTCAATCCGAATTAGGTGTTTACAAGATCACTTTTAATAGGAATGAACTTTCATTCTGAATGAAAAGGGAATTAAACTGTCCATGTAAACACACTCAGTGTCCCTGGTGTTCACAGGTGTAGATTTTATCAGAGATGCAGGATACACTTCCCCTTCAATATTTCAAAAATGTGCATTTGTGACCACCAATAAAAACATGAATGTAACAAACTTTAATTTTGACAAATTGGAGACATTTAAACTATAAGTTAAAACAAAAAAAAGCGATAAATTTAGGCATTAAGAGAGGACCCATGCCCTTGCTCGTGTTTACACGGTCCACAAACTTTTATCAAGATAGACACAGACATTTAACATCTGACATAAGAATACATTCAAAAACGTCACAAATTGTTTCAAAGGCACATTAAATCATGAAATCACACCATAAAAAGACAAATAGTTTTAGATTGGAGTTATCGGGTGTATCACGCACTGTGCATGGAGATTTAGGAGATTTAAGAGAAGCATTAAGCCCCTTAATGAGTTACACTTACTTTCTAAAACTGCAGTTTTAATCACATATTATTGCTCATGGCATTTTAAGTAGGCAGCTCTGATACTGACTCCTCTGCATGGTGAGGATTAGCTCACCAACTTCTCAGGAAGTTGATTTATACTTCATTAACACACGGGTAATATTATTTTATGTGATATTAAGCGATAGTTGTGAGAGTTATTTCAGCTACAATTTAAAAATAAATGCCAGACACATTTCGACTAATTATTTTTTCTTTAGTGTTTTTCACATTTGAGGGGAATTATGGTTTTACCAAACATGTTTTTTGTTCGTCGTTTGAATTATGAGTTGTAAGACTCCTAATCCATATTAATCAAAGCTGAGCTGTTGTTGTCTCTCGCACGCACCACATACACACATTGTACATAAAAAGGTCATCCAAAACAACCTCCTGTGGTAAACATTTTAATCCCAATTAATCGCTAATTCAGCTCATCACTCCATCCGCTCACTTCAGCGAGACACTGCGATGTAGATTTGCACAGGAGACGGAAAGCACGTCTGTTCCACGAGCCTCAAGCATGATTTAAAAAGGGAATGATAGAGGATTGTTTTTCTGGTCAAGTGTGCACTTTCAAAAGGGGGTGCTAGTTATCTGCATTTGGCTCCTCTGCCTGCACTACACTGAATGGGTTACACTGAATTACACAGCACAGAGATGTAACAATGGAAAACAGAGGATGCAAATGATTTGAAGATTAACACTTTAAGACAATGATTTTGCAGTGTTTATATTTTAAAAAGTTTTAAAAATGATCCTCAAACTTTTAATTTTACAAATGTTTCCGGAGGATTCAAGAGTCCTCAAAATAATTTTTTCCCTGTTGGTGAGTGTATGTAAAAATTTCCAAGAAAAAAAAAAAAAAAAAAAAAGGCACGTGAAAGTGTGTGTTTGTTGACAGAGGCGAAAGGAGCAAGAGAGCTGTAGATGCCAGAGAGAAAGAGACAGAGAGCATCTGTGAGCGAGGGAGAGGAAGCAGAGTGAAGGCTTGAAAGTGCGAGAAGGGGGATCGTGGTAGCGAGCGTGTTTGGAGATCGGCCTGGGCCAAGAATGTGTCCGTGACTGCTGCTCTGTGTATCTGCCTTGCCTGGGTGACACCAGTGACACAGACATTTCCCAGCAGCCTCCTTACAGTCCTGAGCCACTGCTGCTCTTCCGGGAGCCAATCTGCACACACACACACACACACACACACACACATGCACATACACCCCGCCGCCGCCGGCACACACTATCTCTCTGTCTTTCCCCCTTCTAGGCCAGGCAACAGGCTCTGTGTTAGCCTAAGCAGACCAGGACTGTCAGAACCATATGACCCCGACAGGGCTTCTCAAACTGTGCTGCTGCCCCATAATCATACTCCGCCGGCCAAGACTGCTCATGTTCACAGTATGTTTCCAGCCCAGCAGTTCCTCCGCTAGGGATTGTTAACCATCCATCAGCCTGGTTTGGTGATTTGTGAGGCTCTATATGCTGCCCTTGTGCGGTTGAGATGTCAATCAGCTTCATGCTGGTGCTGGCAAAGTGCAAACTGCCGCTGCCTGATCAAATGGGACAACATGTGAATGAGTTAATTTGAAAAATACATGATAGCTGTTGCGAAAACACACCGCCGTGTCGAAGCCATCAGCCAAAATATCAGAAACACAAGCAGTTCAAGCGTAGCGATATTTCTGTCATGATGCGTTTCGCAGATAGATAGTTAGACAGACAGTGGACAGATGACTGGACAGACAGACAGGCAGGCTCAGGACACTTAAAATCTTCCAGCAAGGATCTGGAGAGAGTTCACATCCTCCTCCAGCAGCCCAGCTGTCTATCTGCCATGTTTTCTTTATCAGCCCCTCGTCATCCGGCAGCCCTGCACATGACCAAATTAGTCCCAGTATCAGCCGTTATCTGGCCGCGGATGGCCTGCCTGCCTGCCTGACCAGAATCACTCTCTTCCCAGCCCCTCTGCTACACTGGCTGCTCCGGACTGAGGAAACCCAGGCTACGGATCCTGGGTTTGAGCCTCAACAGACTCCGCAGAGCTCCGGCACAAGGAAAAAGGCCTTGCTTCCTTTTAAGGCGGCTGGCCTTGCTTTGGTTTATAAATATATGAGATATAAATTATATATTTATATACCAAGTGAGGGTCAGTCGGTTCCCTGAGGTAAAATGAAAAAGCGCTGGGAAGGTGGAGGAAAAATAATAAATGAGATTGTTGGGGTATAGACCTGGGGATATTTGCTTACTTTAGGTTCTGCCGGCAGCAGATGTACACCGACCTTGTAACTTTGAATTTCTGGAATGGCTGTGCTCAGTGGACGCCCTGGCAGAGTGCTCTCTCCTGCATAAGCAGAGCTGAGGGAAGATTAGAATTTGCACTTGGCTGGCATTACTACATGAGTCACTCATGCCCTGCATGTGACGTCTTAAGTAAGTTTCAAGTAGCAAAGTCTCAAAGTAGAAGATTAGCCACTGGCATATGGATTCATCTTAATTCATGTAGTATTTTTCTTCTTGGAACTTTGAGCTTTGCAGTCCCATGACCTTAGGTGCACTGGAGATTAGTTTCAATTTCAAAACCACTTTCTGAAAAACTTCTCATGTTTAATTAAAGCAGCTAGTGGTTCTTTCTGAAAAAAGTACAGATAAAAGAGGCTATGAAAAATTGATATAAAGCATAGCTGCTGCCTGTCTCTTTTATGTGATATTCAGGCTAGAAAATATCTTAACTGTAGTTCAAAGAACATATAAACAGGAGCACACAGCATACATGCATAGTTCCAAAACACGTGCAAATGCATACATACACACACATACACAAGACGCTACAGAGGCCCAATAGAGATGGGGAGAGTGTATGTCGGGGGGACAGGAGGGATGCAAAGAGGTGCCAAAGACCACAGCACACTGTCTGTGCCAAGCAGAACTGAGCGCCCGCTGCCATCCAAACATAAATAAAGTGCTTTTGGCTCCCTGCAGCCACCAGTGTGTGCCGTGCATCCGCCAAGCATGTTTTTTCTAACAAAGTTAAAAACAGGACAAATTTGATGCAATCACTTGCTGGAAATAAATATGTGCCACGTCTTGGACAGATAGGGTGTGAATCAGATGGTCGGTCAGTGATTAAGTTTCGTAACATAACTTCAGGATAGATTTCCTCTTCAGACTTTCAGAGCCTTGGAGGGAAACGACTCAAATTGGGCACACCGCACAAGTTTCTCCTTATTTACTTCCTTGCAGATACAGCAGGATGCCAACAGGAGCTGCACATATTGAACCATACAAGCAAGGTACTGATCCTCTTCACTGGGGGAAATGAGGCTTAAATGTTAATGCATGGAGCCATTATTGCTGGGATCTACTCTTTAAATCTCCTTCCTTGTAACGAAAAACGATGCTGAATTCTCGGCTAATCACGCCAGACACAAATCAGTAATTCTGCTTGGTTTTATCTCATTTGTTCGTGCATCAGATGCTGTGTTTGTAAGGATGTGTGGGTGTGTACGCATGTGTGTGTGTGTACTGATGTTCCTGTTCCAAATAGCCCCAGGCTCTATTCCCACTCTTCACCCTTGTATCAGTGCTGACTGATTAAGGCACTGATCTCCACTGCTTCTTGAACAACGCTCACACCGCTGATGGTGCCCTGGCCCATGACTCTTGGGTGGGTAAAAAGGCATATTGCCATATCAACACAGCACTTTCTCTGCCAAGGAGTTGACCTGCTGCTCACATGATCAGCCAGATAGTCTCTGTCTCTGTTTTGTCTCCCCTCCTCTCCCTTTCTTACTCACACCGTCTCCGCTCCATCATCTCCTCACCTCCACCCATGCTGCCTCTGTTTGGTTTCAGATAGCTCTCTGCATGTAGAGTAGGGTATAAAGCCCCATAAGCTGCGGCTCTACTCCACACCCTGTTTGGTTACTATTGACTTTAATACCTTGAGATCAAAGTTGTGCACAGAGTGTAAATCCGAGAGTGGAGGAATAAGCTGGAGGAATTCATAGTGGCAACAGTCACCACTGCTAACACTCAGATGCCACATAGCAATAACACTTACAAGACATTTGTAAGCCAATGTCATGTTGCTCCACAAAATGAGAGGAAGTGTACCATATTATGAAGCAATTTTTTGCATATGTATAATTACAGTGAACTCCTTGGTATCAAACCCTCTCCGTGATTTGGTCCAACTTAATTTGGACCACCAGGTTCCTTAGACTGGGTGTCAGGTTTCACAGGCTGCTTTAAGTGAAATCCATCTCCTCAATCACAGGCTGTGGAAGCTGACTGGCTGACTGTTTGGCTAGCTGGACGGCTAAGTGAAACCCTGGCCGGCCTGCGATCGCTCTGATGTGGGGATTTCTTCCGGCGCTGGCCACTCAGCTCCATTCCGGAGCAGTGACTCCAACAGGAAGTAACACATTAACAGAACAATCAGGTTCCTTGTTAGAGAGCTTTACACCGTCAGAGCCTGCCATTAACACCACTGGGGGATCTGGTCAGCTGATAAGGCCTGACAGGAGAAAGCCACAGCAGGCTTTGCAGGTTGCAGAGCTACGTAGACTCAAACTGAGGCCAGGGACGGCTGCATTTATGTGAATCTTTTGGATAGAATTTTCCAAAAAGAATCTATATCTTGGATTTAAAAGGTTCCTGTTTAGCAGCTAGTGCTTAAATGTGACATGTCAACACATCTACGAGAGCTCCATCAGGGACAGTTTTCAATATGGTCTCTGCTTGCAACTGCATGAACACACAACGCTATTGTGGCTAAGCATGTTTCAAATCTCTGCATGTTGGTTTCAAAGAACAAATCTGGTGATATTCTATTTTTTTATTGCTATTTATTAATCTAGACTGTTTGGTGTGAGTTGCCGAGTGCCTTCTCTCACATATAAAGGAACTAGATGGCACTCGGCTTGTGGTGCTCAGAGCTCAAGATAATCCACGGACCTTGTTGTGATCCATTTCATGTAGGAACTATTTTCTCTCAACCATACTACACCTGCTAACTGTATCACCACTCAGAAAGAAGCGTGCATGTATTGCTAGCTCACCTTGCACCACTGAGCTAGTTAACGTTACAGCTCAGCCAGGGAGGACACCATCAATGAACATCTTTATTTGCTGGTTTCTCCAGCCCCTTTTACACTGCCAGATTTTCTGTGAATGTTGGGCCGTTTTGCCGGCAAGCTGCGAGCGTTTAGACACACAGAGCCAGATTGGCGAGTTGATCCGAGGTGCCCTATTTTCCGCCTCGTAGGGTAGACATATTGGCAAAACCCTTTTAGTTTGAACAGACCGAGGCGGCCTTCCGCAACGGGAGGGGCTGTTGAAGACTAGTGGGAGGAGCTGTTGATGACGCTGCACGTGCGACCCACTGGCAGTGGATAAACAGGAAACAGCTGATAGCAGGAATTAGCGAGCAGCTAGTAGCAAGAGGGAAACGCAAACCTGACAGACACTGTAAAGATGAGCAACTGGGGAGACAAGGACTTGTGTGCCCCCCTTGTCCTCGCAAACGAAGAGGCCATTAACTGTCAGGTGACAGGGACGAGCCGACTTACGAGAGAATTGCCGAAGGACTGACCAGCCGGGGGCTTCCCTCCCACGTCACTGTTTACGTCACACGCTGAGCTACACGTTTTGTTACTTGCTCACGCCCCCCATTGCCCCGAAAAAGGCGCATTCTCAATAAACAAAAGTAGGCAGTACTCCCCGATTTTGTTTTTATACTGCCAATGCTGAAAAACAGACTGACTGGGATTTCCTGCAAATTTGCACAATTCCTATCTAAAAAGGGCTACAGCCTCACATTAAAAGACAGAAACACTTCACATAGCTTTGTTAACATCTGCTCTAAGATCACAGACGTGACACAACAGGACTTGCAATCAACAAATCTTCCAGAATGACACAACTGTTTCAGCTTCCTCTGGACATGTTCTTGCAGGTGAATTTTCTCTGTTGCCGTCAGGGTGTCGTTACGCTTTACCTGCTTGTAAAACTAAGCAGTATTCAAAATCTTTTATTCCCTCTGCTATTCATCTTTTAAATTCTCTGAATGTTTCAAACTATTAAATTTGTTATTTATAGATTGCTTTATTCCACTGAACTCCTTGGCATATTTTTATTTATTTTTCATTTTATTGGTCATTTATTTATGTGTCTACATGTTGCTGTAAAACGCCCCTTGTGGAATTAATAAAGTTGTCTGAATCTGAATCTCACTTTGTTACGAGCATGAGTCTTTTGTTCATGAGTAGATGCACACTTCCTTCTTGAGAGGGGTTGAGAGCTGCAAAGGGGTTGGACAAGTTGACAGTTTGAAATTGAATATTGAGAAACTCGTACGTTGTTGATTTTGATCTTGTCATGGGGATTGTTGACAACAACAAAAATATTAAGTATCAATGGCCTGATCCTTTAATGACGTAGTGAAATAAATAGCATCCACTGGCTGTCTGACATGTAGTGCAGGAAATGATTTAATGAACCCATGGTATCATTTGGGAAATAGTTGGCAGTAACGTACAACGGTTTACTTTATTTTCTCTTCACCCGTTATGTTATTCCTGTACAACAATATCACCCACAGACAAAGTAAAAGCAGAGAGGAAGTCTGGTGTTCAGATGCAATTCAATAGGTACAGCTCTACAAATTAGAGTCATGTAGCCAAATGTTGTAAACATGACACCAGCAGCGAAGCCAAGACAACACAAAGCAAGTAAGAACAAGGACGCCGGCGTGTAACTATACAGTCTGCTTTTCATTCATCAGCTCTTTCTTTGCTTTACTAAAAACCTCCCCGTGATGATGTCATGTGTTAAATGAGAACTCCAGCATCATGTTCAAACTACACAAATTGTCTGTGGCAAGCTGTTATGGCTAACACCAGTCCCTGCAATCACCAACCAAACCGAAACTAATAACAATGAGATGTAAATCCCCCCAAAGTCGCAAACCGAGAGATACACATCAAGGCTGATTCAGTGTTTGGCATAGCTGTAGTGGTAGTGTTGAGATAATACTGTTTTGGTCTTGTCAGATAACATTCATTTTGACATTTATAAGACTCCCAGAGCTCCTTAAAATTCTTATCTAATGGGCTGTTTGCTTTTTAAATATTTATTGCCGAGGCAGATATTTAAAATATTCCATTTGGTATCAGCTGTGACGGCACTGTAAATGCCACGTGATGACGGGACTTTTTGTACCACACAGAAGGACACAACACAAGATTAAAAAAAACAACAAAAAAGCTCTTTCTCACTCCCCCTCTCATCCCCTCCCCCCTCTCTCCAGACTCTCTCCAACCCTTGGAGGGGAGGAGAACACAGCCGTATGTGTGGCAGGTGGACTTCCTGTCTTTGTAATTAGAACCAAATTAGGTTAAACTGCAGTTCTTCCCCCAGCCCACAGTCCATGGAGAGTCTCTGACCCCGCACCTCCAGGCACACAGAATTAGCCCAGCCACACACTGGGAGCCTAATGGACAACCGTGTACACCATGGCTGCAGCTCGGGAGCTAGATAACACCCTGCACCTGCACATATCACACATCCCATGCTCTCTCATCATTAAACATTGCATTATATAGCTCCTGAATGTTTACACAGTAGGGCTGCTGCTGCTGTTGTGGTCGTGCAGGTGGGGTTGGGATGTGAATAAAGCTGGGGTCCTATTGGTTTGAGATGGAGTCTTTATTTTGGGTGTGAGCAGAGCTCTAATTGAAGACTGATGGATTTACATTAATTTCCTCCTCACACCTGCCTCCTTTATCTGCTCTCAGATAGCATGGGAGCGATGGGTCTGCTGGCAGGACCGCCAGCCTTTCTATTATGAATAATGGGCAGAGCCGAGCGCATGCCTCTCGTCAACGTACACAACCACACAGAACACCATTATTCAGTGCAGTTGGTAGCACAGTAGCAAATGTACCTGAGAAACTGTGAAATCCAGTGTGTTTGGGCTGCCAATAAAAAAGAACAAAACAGGGAAGAGGACAGGTGCAGCTCCTCGCCTGCTGTTGTCTGTGTACATTCCACACAGCGGACTGGTCAACAAAATGAGCAGCTTTTTCAAGTGACAACACTGAAAACAATAGTAACTGAAATAAGTTTTCCCATATTTGGCAGTAATCCAGCACAAAGATAACGAACGATATATCATTTTTTTTCAAAGCTGGCAGTCTGAAGTTGCAGCGTTCAAATGAGGGGAACATTAAACCCGTCCCTCATGTGTTTGGGGTTGGGGTAACGGGGTGGAGGGGAGGGTGGGGTGGGGATGTGTGTGTGTGTGTTGGGGGGGGGGTATCTGACCTAACATGGAGTCTGAAGGCTGGGAGGCCAGGGGCTAATGGTGAAAAGCCCTAAGCTGTCAGATGTGACTGACAGAGCTAACTGCTCCGCAGAGATGACAGAGAAGAGGAGGAGCAGGGGACAAAGCAAACTGCTCTGTAAGGGAAGTCGGAGGAGAGGGGGGTCAGAAAGAGAGGGAGGGAGGGAGGAGGAGGAGGAGGAGGAGATGGAGGTGCAGGGGTGGAGGCGGTAGGAAAAGGAAATGATGGAAAAAGAGGAGTATAATGTCTCCTCCAATGGTTCAGGGCAGACCCCACCAGCTGGAGAATAATTGCTGAGTTGGGGAAGGGAGAGGAGAACAGGCTCACATGATTGACTTGTCATTGATCATAATCTTAATTGCATGCATCCAAATCCCCTGGGTGTGATTTGTCCACTTGGCACGTGGTTGTGTACGAGTGTGTGTATGTGTGTGCATGCATGTGTGTTTATGTGTATGTGCATGTAAAGTACACATGTGTATGTGTAAGCTATGGAATATCAGCATGTTAAACTACAGTACATCTTAAGACAAGACAAGACAAGAGGAGTTTGAGCTGAGTGTGACCGTTTTCTCAATTAAGCCTGATTTAAGATATGAACCTGTTAATGTCCCATATTTGCTAATATTATGTAAACAAACCTTTTAAAGGGATAGTTAGACAATTTGGGAGATACACATAATCACTTTCTTGCTTTTAGACAGATAAGAAGACCAGTACCACTCTCATGTCTGTACTGTAAGTATACTGTGTGCAGCTGGTTAGCTTAGCTTAGCATAATTTCACGAATTTCGACAGGGTAGTGTTGTCTCAAACCAAACACGGCCATTGTACACTCACCGGAAATGATGACCGCAAATTAGCTAGTTAGCAAACTAGCATTAGCACTGGCGTTATTGTTTGCAGTACATCATTACAGACTGCTAAATTAACCCAATAAACATACTGCTGATTTATACCTGACAACAGTATAGTGGTGCTTAGTGCAAAAAACACATGAATTTGTACAATGCAGCGACGTTCATGGTCGCATAGTCCTCGGCCGCTATTTCTGCTGTATTTCTGCTGCTCTATTTCCTGTCAGATTGTTATTCTAAACATTGGTATCAGCAGAGAATTGAACAGTCGGTACATCCCATCTATTTACTGTACCAACATGAGAGTGGTATTCATTACTGAACCATTGATCACATTCAAATCAATACCGCGATGTAATACAACACAATTTCTAAATCACAAGAGCTGCAGTGGGAAGAAAATCAAACAAAAACGGGTCAGAAACCACTGGCCAGGCGGGCTTCATACTAACACAGGGTGCTCTACTCTGCATGTGACATACGCGAATGAGAGTAGATGAAGAAAACAACTAAATTGCCACACGCAAGCTTTGATGCTCGCAGTACTACCATATGAAAACGGCTACTACTATGTAAAAATGGCAATGGCCAGGTTTAAGTGTGATCCACATGTTTATATATTAAATTGTTTGCTGTAACGAGCGTGTGGTTGACAGAGAGAGAAAGAATTATAGGTGGATGTACTAAGAGCAGACAGCTGTTGGCGATCAAAGAAGAGAGTCCGTGTGCCTCCCCACTACAGTCTGGAAGCTGAAGCAGGAACCGTTAACAACATGTTTACGACAAGGCTTTAAATTATCTAGATATTTTTAGAGTGGTAAAGTCATAGTTACAGTTGTGTGCACTTTAGTTTGTGTGCTTTGTTACCAAACTGTAACTGACTCGAGATCAGTAGTATTTATTTTCATATATTAATGTTCTGCAGTGCTTCATTGTTCTTTTTCAGATATTATTTAAGTCATGATCATTTTGGCTTGAAATTACAACTTAAAATATTCTAGTGTAACTGAAGGTTTTTTACAATTGAATGGCTAAATAAAGATATTAGTCTTACCAGTTTATGCATCAAGTCATCTCATTTCATCTCATTTAGGCCCGGCCTGCATGGTGGAGAAGTTTATATGTTGACTATGTCCAGTGTTGTGAAGATCATACTGAATGACTCATTTCTTGTGTATAGTGAATAACACAGAAATTGCATACTTGAGCACAATAGTAGTTTAAAAAAATCTGCATTAGATTATTTCCCATATTGTTCAGTTGTGGTATCAATCTCCTCACCCAAACCCTGAGCCAAGAAGCAAATACTTCCCACAATATTAATTGATGCCTTCAACAGAATCAGAAAATTGAGCACAGTGTTATTTCAGGCAGGACACGATATCAACCTCAGCTCACATCCCAGCTACATCAGCTGATCTCAAACAATCCCAATCAACTGATGGAGCAGCTGACTGATGGAAGGGAGTCAGCTGATAGATCACATGATTCCTGTCTATGCAACCAACTCAGGCCTGCCTACTGTTGCTGTTTTCTCTGCAAGCCCCTTTGCAACCTGCCTCCACGCCAGCTCCTCCTTTTGCTGTGTCTGACTTATCAGTGTCATTTCTGATTGTCATTGATGCTGCTCTGTTCTGTTCCTGAGAAATCTTTGCTGCTGCTCTCCATGTAGGCGCATGGAAGGTCAGGGCTGTTTGCGCTCTCTGCCCCAGGCTCTCCTTGTTTGCACATGGAACGGCAGAGAGGCTTGCTATTTTAGCCTTAGGCTTTCCATGTAGGCACATGGAAGGGCAGGGGTGTGTGCTCTCTCTGCCTTAGGCTTTCCACATACGTGCGTGGAAGAGGCTTTCTGCATAGGCCCGAGGAAAGGCAGAGGGGCCCAGGAAAGAGCCATATAATACTGCAAATGGAAATAAAGTTTTCTTTGACTAAAGTGTTCCTGACTGAACTGTTAATTTAATAATGAATGATTTTGTGAATAAGAAGTTTCAGTCCTGTGTTTTGAATTTTAGTGGTGAAGTGAAATGTGCCTTTTAAATTCTAATTAAAGTGATGACATATAACAAGTCCTCTGATTTGTAAGAAATAAAATTTAATTAAAAACACAGTGTGGCGCCCACAAGATGTTACATTATTATTTTTCCTACAACACACATTTTTCATTGTTTACCATTTAACATAAATGCAGCTATGTTATTTATAAGCTGTTAATGTCCAACAACAAATCTGTTACAGAGGAAACCTACAGAAACATTTAGCTGTGCCATAACATTATCTCTTTTAGCAACATAATATATGGACATGGCATTGCATTTTGCGAGTTCTCTTTATTTGGGAGAGTCAGATTCAGAGTAATGGTTCACAGATGTTGTAAAACACAAACCTTTACTTGGACATCACCATTCTTTAAGACTGGCAGGGTAAAGAACATAAAGCCAGTGAAGCGTCAGTGGAAATGTCAGGCAATTCTTACATGTAGTTTGATGAGTAAGTGAACCCACTGATTCATCCTTCTTTCCAAATACTCTATGTAGATGTTTCTTATTAGTGACTTGACAGAAAATGATCAAAAAAATGATTTCACTCACTCACTCAGTCACGCGCGCACACACACACACACACACACACGACGAGCACAAACAAAAGCGTCAGCTTTCTCCCCATGTGTTTTCTCGTTTTATGGAAGGATTGATGTGTTGTTAAATAGCAATCCTACAGTGAGAAACTGACCTTTCTTTAATGCTTTCTTTTAGCATTTGCACAAATGGGATTTTCATGTACAGGCCCTGGTGAGCATTAACACAAAGGCCAACAACTGGAACAGTATTGTCAATGCCAATGGAATTACTGTGTGACTAGCGGGAAAAAATACACACCACCCTGCTCTATTGTACACACTTGGAACACAGGCAGAAAATATTTAGCTGAGAGTGGGGATAACATCTGTAGAGCTTGTAATGTGCAGCAGGCCTATTTAAAGCACACATTATTACTTTTATATTATTCTGAGAATACAGATAATATTGTGTCTTGTGGCTGATGTGTTACAGATAAAGGCTATGTGTTTTCAATGTGCGTGTGTGTGTGTGTATGCATCTGGAAGTGTAGCCATGTGTGGCGTTTGTTCGTAGCGGGTGATGTTTCTGTGTGTAAGTAACCTCAGGGAGCTCAGCTGTGGGACAGCAGGAGGGTCCACAAACCGATGGCCAGTCATGTGACCTTTGACTCTAAATGGCCATATGTTGTGCAAAACAGGGAAAGGCAGATACTGTGACGAGACGATGTTTGAGAAAAGGCGAGAGTGGAGATGAAAATAATTTATAACTCGTGAATTATGGTATCCATTGCGACAACCAGTTCTTTAAAGGGCCAGTTCACCTAAATTGAAAATTTTCAAAAAAAATTCAATTAATTATTTTCTGCTGAAAAACAGTCTTTATGAAAATGGTTCATAATGTGCTCTTTAAACAATCCAGAAAGACATTTTTAAATGTTGTTTTTCAATAGACCCTTTCAGGACCATAGTTTGGGTTACTTGTGGCTCGCTACGTGGTCGGAGAAATGCTGCCGTTGTCTACGGTGGAGTCTAAATAGGTGGAGTAGGACTCGCTGACAGACATATTTCAGACTCAGGACTTGCATTATGCCTGGTACTCACCAATTATCCCCGGTCGTCTTTCACGGCATGTGATGTCCTCGGATTATTCTTGTCCTATTTTTATTACTTTCACTATTATTTGAGTCTAACCGGGAACCCTCTTGCTGTGAGGCAACAGTGCTAACCATCACACCGCCATGCCGCCGCACTCCCACATGCGGAATGAATATTTCTGAACGCACCACTCACATCATCTTCCTTTCACTGTCAAAAACAAGCCAAAACAACTCACTAGCTAGCACTGGCTAATGTCTATGGAGAGTTGTTTTGCCTCCAGCTAAGCCCCGCCCACCAAAAAACATTATACTGTTTTCTAACAGTAAAAGGGTCTATACTGTAACTACCACAAACATTTTTTCCAACTGCATTGTATTGGGTGGAGGCAGAAATCTAAGAGATGCATACCTCTAGATCTAGATAAATTAATCCAAGATTAATGGGGGTTTTAATATTTGGCTGAACTGACCCTTTAATCAGATAAACAAGCAGATAGTGAGCTTAATGGAGAACACTCCTGTGTGCAGCAATGCATGCATGTGCACATGTGTGCAAGTTATTGGGGGAAGAGCGAGACAGGGAGAGAGAGTGAGAGCGAGAGAGTATATGCGTCAGCTGCCCGCGAGAAGCAGGAAGCAGGACAAGGTTAATGTTCTATGACAGACAGAAGCCAGCAACTCTCTTTAATGTTGCTCCCATTAGGGCGCTCCCGGTGCTTGCATCCCACTCTAGCATCCTTTAAAAGACGCCTCTGCCAACAACTGGTGGGAGAGCAGCAGCGTGCCAGCTGCCAAACATGACATTTGCTGGCTAGGCCACTGAACCCCAGCGGGTGACATCTGCAGAGCAGCCTTTCATCCCCTCGTTGGGTACCTGTGTGGCCCCCGGCCCCTGAGAGCCGGGATGAATGCACTCACTCTTCCTCCCAGCTGGGTTCCTCATAGCCACAGGGCCACAGCGCTGACACACATGCACACAGACAGACATACAGTACACACACACACACACAATAAAAAAAAACAAACGTGCAAGTACATGTGTTCGTGCACCCACACACACTAATATACTCACACAAAAGCACACCACCTCTACCTCACAAACACCTCCACACAACAAACAGCTTCCAGCGTCAACATCTGCAGCTCTGGGGGCTGCTTTTGTTTCCCCCTGTCGTTTCATCATCAGGGGCTGGCAGTCAAGTTGTGGTGCTATTGTTGTTATTTCAACCACAGGCCCTGCTGCAACTGGCAACTAGCGACGCCATCACATCCTCACCAGAGTTTGATCAAATATGCAAGCTGGGGCCGGAGTGGGTGAACACAGAAAACAAACAAGCTGAGGGAGGGATGCAGAACTAAGGAAAGAGCAAGTATGAGCTTTGGGGAAATGGTAGAAGATGTGGTTATGGAGGGAGAATAACAGTAATCGTAGTAACATACCATTTAAATCTGTTGAAAATATGACTCAGACATCTGTCTACAATTGTTTTTATCTTGTGGTTCATCTTAATGACGCTTAAATCTGCTGATTTGCAACTTGTTGATGTTTGAATTGTGCATATAAAGAGCTGGTAGTCAAATTACATTTTTTTGCAAAAGCATTTTCAAGCTGTGTGTTATTATAATAAAATGCTAGCATTGTTTCTCACATCCCAATCGTGCATCTAATTTCAAAGCCGTAATGTCCCACTTCTTGACTGTTGAGAAAATATAGCTGATAGTCAGGATTCATAACTCCCAGAAGTGTCTACTTGTTCCTGTTTCTCTTCTCTATCTCTTTAATCAGGCTTGATCTTTGACCACTTGTTGTTATGAGTGGTTCTGTGTAGGGGTTCTGCTCCCGGCTGACATCCCATTAGCCCCACATTAGGAAATTCTAATCACTGTGCCACCGGGACGCTGGGACTCACAGCTCCTATTTCACTTAACCTCCAGCAGGAGAGATCAGACTCTGCGTCTCAATGTTTGTCCCTAATTACCTCCCTACAGTGAGCTGCCACACACAATTTAATCCAATTTTCATCCCCTCTCATCTTTAACATCTCGCAAAGCAGTCACACATGCATGCTATGGTTTATATCTACAACTCAAACGCTTCCTACTGTTGCCATAATCGCACGCTGGATCTGCATAATTCGATCAGCACTCGAGCTGACACTTGACACTTTGGGTTTTGTTTTCAGGTTGGTCACATCTTTAACATCACCTTTGCTGCAAATGGCGTCATTCTCTTTACCTGGAGTTGCATTACGACATGGTTCCAAGAAGAAACTACCTCTGTTCTCCTTGTACACTATAAAAAGTGATGGGTCATTACACATATGCACATGTTTAGTATGGGAAATCGCATGTCAAGGGTATAATTTGTTTTTGACTGATTTCATGAATACTAATTTGTTTCCTGACAATTGCTACCATATGAACTGTGATGTCCAGATTAGTTCTCTGGCGCTTTCAAATTGCTGATGTGTATCGTCAAATTATTTAATTTTCAATCTCAAATGAAAGTCAGAACAAAAATACGTTCAATTCATCAAATTATTGATGCATCACATGTACAAGTATGAAATTTAACCCATAAATTACTCAATTTCCCCCCTCTGCTTAATGGGGACAAAGCTGCTATCTTAGCAGTTAGCATCGTTAGCACTTACAACAAAAGGTTCCAGATTTCAAAGTGCTGGCTGGTGACTGTAAATCATCTGTAGGTTGTCAGGTCAAGTACAGTATAACAACGAGTCCAGGATGTATCCTGCCTATTGCCCAGTGTGTGCTGGGATTGTCTCCAGCCATCCACACCTGCCGAGAAGAAGCATATAGGAAGTTCGTATTCCTAACTTATGCTGTACTTTCACTGCATGGTACAGCATGGCTCAACGCAATTTTACTCACTCTTTTTTGGTTTTCCATTAACAGAAGTTGTGGATAGTATCTGCTACTTCTTCTGGTACCACCTCCGTCGAGCTTCCAAGTGAACTGAGTCAGTACGGTTGAGTTAAAATACTGCCGACCACTCATTGGCCAGAGAGATTTGCCACTTGTGTGACATGGGAAAATGTATCCTATTACAGCAGTTTGTACGATATCCTTCATACTAGCACCACAGTAATGACGTAATGTCCTTAATGTAAAGTTACAGAGGTTAGGTATAGGAAAGTAGTGGTTAGGTTTAGTTTAGGAAAAGAAACATGGTGAGGATGTTCCTTAACATGACTCAAAGTTCTCCATAGGTTCACAAAGTTCAGAACACTGGTCTCCTGGGGAAAGTCCCAGGTCAAAGTCCTGGGTTTCGTGACCCATCCACATACCCAACTTGCCTCCTAAGTAAACCACTTGGGACCTCTTTCTTCTTTACTCCACTCAGCTGCAAGACTGCAGCTTTCCGAACTGTACTGGTACAGTACTGGTTCATCATTACATGGGATATATATGAATTTCGGTGCATTACTTTTCGTAAGAAAACATACCAACAGTACATGATGGCAACCTGCATGGGACATCCTCTACAAGCCCACCATTTTGAAACAGCCAAGTTACCATTAATACAAATGGCAGCTCAAAAAACGTCACTGTTCCCTATGCCATTGAACTGATGAGTGCAGACATTCATTTGTTTGGCTGCTGATGAAAGGATTCAGCAAGTGTCTTGTTGAAGATGATGTCAACAAGTCAAATTAAGCTAACTCATTCGATACAAAACGCACCTTCAATCTGAGGCTGGTACCTTGCTCACACAAGTCTGTGACTTAGAGAGGCAAGTTATCATTGCCACTCCTCAATCTCTCCTGCACTGAGCGTATCTGGTGGAACAATTCGTGCAAACACTAATTCAAGGTTAGTTTCCACTATTTCCTGCACACAAATTATCAAAATGTTTACTTCTACAGCTGGAACCTGCAGAAAAGACAAATTTGCCAGATATGCGCTGATGACAAGAGTAAATAAACTGGAAATAACTGGCCAAAATAACATGCGTAAAACAAACACAAATACTAATCTGATGACAAGTTGCAGGTGGTACAGCCTTGGGGACACTGACCAAGGCTGTGTGGTTGGCAAACCTGTACACACTTGATGATTTGTTTTGGTCTCAAATTTGTCACTGTGTGTATGTCAGCAACTTGCACATGCAGTACCGATTAGATGTTTATTGGGATCATATTGGTACAACGTTATAAAAAATTAGAGGCTGAGATGTTTTGGGGCACAATTCCACTTTTCCCCTTGTCAAGATTGGTCTGTCATCTTTGTCACATTAGTTGTACCTACTGTACAGCTCAGTAGCATTTACATCAGGGATAGACAACTTGCTTTGCCTGGGGGCCACTTTTGCTTAATGAGAGGAGGCCAGGGGACAGTTAATGAACAAACGTTAATAATTAATATATCAATAAATAACCTGGACCTCTATGGGGTGCACAGAGGATAAACAAGCTCTATTTTTTCCCCAACAATACAAAGAAAACATGGACCTCAAACATTACCACTAACAAACAGACCTAACAACACAATGCAAAATTTGCGACAATGCCTTCTCCTGTACTAGATTGCGAGTTTGTATGTGTTCGATTATTTGCATCCCTGCCAGCCTGATTATGAGCAGGCGTGCTTGTGTGCATATGTTTCTATATTTGCATGTTTACATCTTGGTGTGTGTGCAGTGCATGTGTGTGTGTGGTTTAAAACCTGTGATGGCGTCCCTACGTGTTATCCTGTGTAACACAGTCTTGGTCCTCATTATCATTTCTCCCTGGGCCTGTTCTGGTGTTCAGAGCCCCACCAGAGGGGCCTTTGGCTCGGTGGGAGAGGTGTTGGAGGCGGCCTGGCCCCGCTGTGCTCCTTCCTTCCCCCTCCACGGGGTGCCAGGCACAGCGTGTACTAGTGGCAAGCCAAGCCTGACGCTGAGGCTGCCTGCACAGCCAACGCCGTGTTTGAACAGGGCAGGGGGTTGCCACGTCATGCCGAACACACACATGCAGGAAGGCCTACTTGCACACACATACACGCACGTACACACATCTCCATAAGGCCGACTCCTGGTGAGTTCGACACATGTTTGGAAGATGCGGCGGAGGTGAGAGTGAATGTGTGGAGTCTAATTTAACTGAGTCTGTGCAGGTGAGAAACATCACAAACAGAGAATTTAAAAATCTGTAGTTGTAAAGAGCTGTATTGAGATTGATTTGAGCGTAGCTGTGTTGTATTGTTATTGAGTTATGGCAGAATCAGAAACAAATATGGAGCACACAGTGCACACATTCATTTAATTTGTTATTTACACAGTGAAGGATTAAATCCTTTAGAAAGTTTAAAATAAAAAGTGACTGCAGTTCAGTGTTTTACTATGCAGTAATTCCGTCTCCTCCTCCCCCTGACTTCATAATTTCAGCATATTGCGTGTTCCACATTAAGTTTTGATTCAGTCATATGTTCAGCTCTCAGGTGTGCCTCCGAACCATGAAATATTAAACCTATGAATTCAAGGAGATGTCACATTCTGTGTTTCATCCATTATGTACACCTACACTACATTGTTGACTCTTTGAATTCTAATAGGTATGGATAGGAAGAAGAAGTGCAATCTTCATGTTGGCTTTACAACTTGCTCCCAGCATCTGTTTAGTTTCTAAAGTCTCAACTTTTTCGCAGTTTCTTTCAGTCGCTTTCTGGGCGAAAATGAAAATCTGGTGAATGTTAAAATGTTAAAAGAGCATTAGGAAGGCATCCTAAAAATGAAACTGTGTGAATATTGGCTTGAAATGTGTTAGCACGTGAGCGGGCGTGTGTCTATGTGCGAATGTGTTTACGCGACCTCCTCCTTTTTTTTGCTATCTCTAAGTGTCACATCTCTGCTCATAGCCATCCGTGGGAGTCAGTCCCACTCAGTCCCAAATAAAGCAGGGCCAGGTATCACATATCGAACGCTAACGCACGCACAGAAATACATATTAAGACACACACGCGCTGTGAAGACACATACAAATCACAGCAGCGCTCACGTATCAGATTGAAACAACAGAAAGAGAACATTGTGTCTGTCTCTGCAAAAACATCAGCAGCCCTCACAGTCTCCCTCCACTCTTAAACTCTCCCTCGCTCCCACAGGCAGTCAGGGGAGACGGGGAGTTCAGCAAGGGGGAGAGATTGGGTTACCATGACATAAATCTCCACGTCTCCTTCTCCTGTGTGTGCAGGAGTGGTGGGCAGCAGGGCGACGAGGCTCTTAGTACCAGTGTCTTTGGGAATGCCGGCATGTTCCCTGGAGGAGATAGAGGAGATAGGCCTGGCGCCTCCAGAGGAGTCCCTCACCCTCTCCCTCTCTGTCTCTCTCACCCTCTCTGCTTATCTCGGGGAAACCACAATAGGGTTTTGTACACTGGAGCAAGGCGAGAAGGCTTCAGATGGCAGCCGAGTATGATATGCAGGAGGACAGAGAATCACTCCCACTGTTCCACACAATGATACGGTACAATGCAACACACCACACATCTCTAATAATGAAGCACAGCTCCATGTCCACCCGGCATATATTACATACACACCGCTTTTGCTGTTTGCACAGGCGAGATACAGTGTTTGTCGAGTCAATGTCAAATGTTTAAATAAAAGCATGAGTGATTCCACTTTTAGTTTCAACTTGAGCCGTTTTACGAGCAATGTTTTTACTTTTGAGGCAGTTAATGGTGTCTGGCAGTCTTCAGCTGGACTTTGAAATGCTTCCAAATATCTTTTTTGCCCACCATGTCTGGTTCAGGCTAAGCACATCACTGGCTCCAGTGCCATGCTGTTATTTCAGATAAATGGCTGCTGTTATTGTTAGCTGGATGGTACAAAGGGACGGGATCAGCCACAGGAGGGCCGGACCAGGTAGCAGCTAAGCTGTGGGGAATTAGATGTGGCTCAGTAAAGATCTGTCTGCTAATCACCTTCCTTACAAACAGCCTGTTTGCTGTTGCTCGGAGGAGTGTGGGACATCAAAGTGGTGATGACACGTACAGCACAGTGACGGGCTTTTGTCGGAACAGGAGTGAGTTTGTGTCAGTATCTGACACATTAACAGTGGCGGACCTAAAGGGGGGACCAGGGGTGGCCATCACCAAGCTAGTGCGAAGGTAGTGGTATTTTGTGCGACTAGACAAACTAAGGCATCAATTAGTACATGAGGGGGCTACATAAGGGGGTGATCACACAGAAATGAGACGCTAGAGACGTGGATGCTTCAAAGACGCTTGAAACGCTGGAAGCGCTTATTCAATACGTGCTAGCTAAGGGCGTCTGACGCTCAAAAAAGTTGACAATATTTGAACTTTTCAGCGTCTATGCGCGTCTACAAAAATGCGCGTCTAAAAGGACGCCGGAAAAACGCCCTTCTAAAAAGACGCTTGAACACCGGTCAGACGCGTCGTATCATAGGAAAACAATGGTTTTACTGGCATCACGTTTCTAGCGTTTCATCTCGGTGTGATTGCTCCCTAACGCTTCGAATTTAGGCTACACTTTGGTGAGCGAACAACTGGCATAGCCATTTTCTAAGGGGTTCCTTGAACTCTCACCTCAAGATATCTGAATCAAAATGGGTTCTTTGGGTACTCACGAGTCTCCCCTAAACTTGTGAAGGCTTGTCTCCAGTAAATGGGGCGTCTGTGGCTCCATAGGTAGAGCAGGTCGTCCACTAATCAGTATCCTTGAGCAAGATACTGAACCTCAAATTGCTCCCAATGACTGTTCCATCGGTGTGTGAGTGTATTAGAAAAAAAAACTCAAGGTGGCACCTTGTATGGTAGCCTCGGCCACCAGTGTATGAATGTGTGTGTGAATGGGTGAATGTGACTCAGAGTGTAAAAAGCGCTTTGAGTGGCCAGATGATTAGAAAGGCATCATACCAGTGCAGGTCCATTCCTTACAATCAAAGTACCCCTTCACATTAAAGCACTATATTTGCCATTTAACTTCTCAAACTTTTAACTAGTATTAATCTATACAGATTAGATAGTAAGCAACCCAGATTTTGGGTTTGGTGTGCCACCCCAACATTTTCAGTGGCCCCATCTGACCACCCCTATGAAAAATATCTGGGGGCACCACTGCACATTAATACAAGAAGTCAAGGCCGTCCCCTTTCTGCAAAGAGCACTGCACGACACTGCCCAACCTGCAAAACAAATACGTTCAGCACGGTTTCTACGGGGCAATAAAAACTTTACGTGTCATTTATGTTTCAGGTTTCGTGTCGCAAAGGTCAAACGTTATCAATCTACGGAATACCGCCGGCCAATCACACTGAACTCACCGTAAATCTCATCTGCTGGAAGCCTCACAACCTTGATGATTGCAGAGGCCAAAGGCTGTGCCCTTTCATGTATTTTCACAGGGCAGGTAAATTGGAGAGCCAGCAGCTGTAATAGGAAAAAGCCTCGAAGACACTTGAGTCCCCCCCTGACGAAGAGAATAGCAATTATTCTGGAAAATCAATTTTCAACCCAATCTTTCTCCCTTATCGACCAAGAGGCTCTTTGGAGGTAGAGAAGGTGACAGGAAAATTTATCTCCCAGATTCTATTAGTGGATCTCTATTTGCTATGTGCATTGAGGAGAGGCCCTTTGTTTTCGGCGACGTTTTGACTAGGCATAAACACTGGAGCTGAGCACATTCAGCCGTGGTCACTGTATATGAAAATTGATTTTTTTTCCACTTTCCAGAGGCTCATTCATTTTCATTGATTTAATGCTTGTACCGACTCTTTGCCAATAGACATTCCATTTGTTGGATGGTTTAAGAATAGAGAGAGTTAGCATGAAAATGGACGCTTCTATTGCTGCCGCCACTGAAATGCACGCATATATTTAATACGTAGTGTTCTCCATCCTCTCCTGAGTAGTTTGTATTAAATGAAATCTAAGCTGCTGCACTGTAGGTGCTGCTGTTGCCTCTCCGTATTTGTTCTGCGTGTGCACGTGTGAGCACAACCACACGCACACAGTGTCATACCTCCTCATGATTATTCCCACAGTCTTATCAGTGTTTATTTTCCTACTGTGAAAAGCCTATTGCTCCGGCATTCTTTGCATGTCAGTCTCTGCCCAAGATTTATCGTTGTGTTTATCCCATTAATACGTCAAGCCATTATGTAAACTGGCTACGGAGTATTGCAGTGATCAGTTTGACTGGCTCTCCATCACTTAGGTTTGTCGTGTACATCTTATACTCTTTTGTATCAGTCCATCTGTCTTCTAGTGTTGTTCTTATACTGATTCAATGCAGTGTTTCTGTCCTACTCTTGTATAATATTAGTGCATTAAACAGTGTATATGAATGAGCGTGCATTCATTTGTGTGTATGTGTGTGTGTTTTGACATCACATAGACGTAAATCAAAAGTGGCAGTACTCTGATATGGGCTAATAAAACTCCCTGATCTGGAAGCGCTAAAGGCTCCTTCAGCATACACCCTGCAATGCAGCCCACTGGCTGTCTCGCTCTCTCTTTTGAACACACACACACACATATACACACACACAGAAAGAGGGAAAGAGACTTCGCCCCAAGACTACTGTTGGACCATTTTTTATGAGTAACCATAACTCCTGAAGAGGAAATTCATTACATGTTGTCTGTTACCCATACATACACATTCCTACGAGCAAAACTACACACACAACTAGCATGGGGGAGAACACAAAAACACACACACTGTCTTCCCCTCCATGTCTTCATATCCTGACGCAGCAATGAAAAAGGGGGATTGGAGGATTTACAGCGCTAATTCTGAGAAGTTGCATTTGCTTTTCGTTACCAGGGACCTCTGAGGGTTCAGAAGGCCCTACCTCCCCCTCTCTACCTTCACTTTGTCTCTCCTCTGCACCCCCTCCTCCTCTCATCCATCCCTCAGTGGAGGATAAAAGTGTCCGGCAGTGCTTGTGTGTGTATGTGTGTGTGTGTGTGTGAAAGGGGGGTATTTGGTGAGAGTACTGACTGTTGAAACAGATGCCGGTATGTGTGTGCCACCTATGTCAACATGGCCGGTCTCCGGACCCGATGCTGCTCGTAGATAGGATCCTGCCCACAGAGCCACAGAGTCTAGACTCCAGATGTGTTCACACACACACACACACACACACACACACACACACACACACACACACACACACACACACACACTAGGACCAATGCCAGTCCAAACCAATAATTCTACCAGATGACAGCCGTTTACTTACACACAGTTAGGTATGGATAATAATCCTTCTCTCCCCACTCTTGAAAGAGATACTCCTTGCAAAATTGCAGATTTTCTTGTTTATGACCAACAGAGGACATCTTCACTGTACAGTAAGTGGGAGTGGAGTGCAGAAACACCCTATCACGATGACATTTGGATGTAGTTAGGCGGTGAAATACCATCGGCCACCATGCTCACTTTCGAACAAACGCACTGAATCAATTTCCAGCATGAGTTTTTTCAAACAAAACATGCACACACACACACATACAGCACAACAGTTAATGCTTTTCCTGCATGAAACTTTATATGATTGTTTATAACTTTTGCTCAACATTTAAGTAGATATCAAATATGTTGTTTCATTGTATTATACATTTAAATTACCCACTGCTTCTCTCAAAACTGCACTGAAATAAACAGAAACATATGCTGGCCGCATATGTTCAACACCGCTTTATTTAGACTGTTCTATAGCGACACGACAACAAGAGTGTTTTTGTGAAAAAGACACATGGGTAAATTGCAACTGTTATACAAAACAAGACTCGGGGAAGAGGAAAAGTAAAGAGTGAAAATGTTCTGAGCACAGATGCACCCGCTCTCTTGCTATCTCCTGTGCTTGTGGGTATACTGCCGATCCAGCTATTCTTGTTGGTTTGTTAATTGTTTGTCACCCACCAGGTGCCATCTGTCTGTAGTCCCACAGTCCCCGAGCCATGTGGGCCGGCCTGCCTGGCGCCTGCCAACGTCACTGACCTGCAGCAACCGTCCACACCTCCGTCACACACCTCCTGATCCGTCTGGGATAAATAGCTTCTCCCTCAACTTCTGTGCCGCCATCACGGCTTCCCAATCTGTCCTGTGTTAGAGGGGGGAGGGAGTGGGGTGACAGGAAGAGACAGGGAGGGAGGGAGAAAGACAAATGAGAGGAAGGAATGAATAGATGGATGGATGGATGGAGTGAGAAGGAACATCAGATAGAGATGGATGTCTGAAGAGATAAAAGGATGAGATATACAGTTACAGGCTTGTTTGTGTTTTCTGATGTGCCGGTTGTTGCAGAGAAGAGACAGTGTACATCCTGCAACAATAACCATCACATTTGTGTCTATATGAAACTTGCATACTGTTAACGCAACACTTAAATGACGATCTTAATACCTCTGCACTTAATAAACTGACCTACAATCAAAACAACAACACATTACATCACCAGAAGTTAAGGTATTTTGGCACGGCATTGACGGCACCCACCACTTTAAGAGGCTCTCCAACAGGCAAGGGAGGTCACCTTCACCTGGGCCTGATGTTGGGGCAGCTGTGTGTTGAAAAATGAGATCAGCTGCTTGCTCACCGGGATGCATGCGGCAGTCTGGAACTACCCAGGGCCTAGTGCACCAGCTAGCATACGGTGGCCCCAGTACAATAAAGAGAGAGCGAACAGCCCCCTCTCTCCCAGCCTGTCTGCCTGCCTGCCTGCCTGCCTGCCATCCTGGGGCATGTTGGGTCACCTTGACGACTGGGCCCAGCGAGGGGAGCCGCACCCCACTTCGGGGCAAAGAAGGAGGCAGTATGGGTAATGAGGCGTTGCCATGCAAGTGGAACAGCTTTTGAATAACCCCATCCGCGCGCACACACACACACACACACATACACAAACACACACACACAGTATTCTACAGTACTAGTGTTTACAGAAGGGACAACAGCTTGTTGGAGAAACCTCTCAGGAGCTCTTAGTCCAGGAAGGAGGAGATTCATGGGCATCATGGTGGAGGTCAGTAAGTCATGTGGTGAAGTGTTCACGCACAGATAGCTTCAATAAAAAGAAATAGAATTACCGCCTCACAGTTGTACGCCTACACGATTCAGTCGAGCTGCAGGCACAGTTCACATCCATGTCTGTCCAGAGTCATATGTGGCTATGACAGTCGACAGTGCTTTGCACATGGATGTTGCTGCAAAGAAGTTATGTATTCTAAAACATGGATGCTACACACACATTTTCAGCCCGACAGCACAGAAGATCTACACAGTCAGCACAGTCTCAAGGTGGACACCCAAGATCAGTGTCACAAACTCTGTATCCCACCAAATGTCTCCTCTTCTGTTCCTGAGTTATAGTCTTTAATAATGGCCTGCAAAGTGTTTTTGCAGAACATTATGATGTCACAGTGAAGTTGACCTTCGACCTTTTGGATATAAAAAGTCATAACTTCATCAATTTATTCTAATTGATACCTATGTGAAATTTTGTCATGATTAGCATAGGAATTTTTTAGTTATGGCCAAAAACATGTTTTATAAGGTCACAGTGACCTTTAAGCTGTGACCACCAAATTCTAATCCGTTCATCCTTGAGTTCAAATGGATGTATGTGCCTAATTTAAAGAAATTACCTCAATTTGTTCTTTAGGTATCACATTTATGAGAATGAGACAGACGAAGTCAGAGTGACCTTGACCTTTCACCACCAAATTCTAATTGGTTCATTGTTGAGTCCACGTGGATGTTTGTGCCAAATTTGTCTGAAATCTCTTCAAGCCCTCTTGAGATATCACATTCACGAGAATGAGACAAATGTGAGGTTACAGTGACCTTTGACCTTTCAACACCAAATTCTAATCAGGTCATCCTTCAGATCAAGTGGATGTTTGTGCCAAATCTGATGAAATTCTCTCACGGTGTTCTTTAGATATCACATTCATGAGAATGACACAGACAAGGTTACAGTGACCTTGACATTTGATCTTTGACCACCAAACTGTAATCAGTTTATCTTTGAGTCCAAGTAGACATTTGTGCCAAATTAGACGAAATCTCCTCAGGTGTCCTTTAGATATAGCATTCATGAGGATGAGACAGACAAGGTTACAGTGACCTTGACATTTGACCACCAAATTCTAATCAGTCCATTCTTGAGTTCAAGTGTATATTTGTGCCAAATTTGAAGAAATTGCATCCAGGCGTTTTTAAGCTAGCCTGTTTACAAGAATGGGACGGATGGATGGATAACCTGAAAACATACTGCTTCCGGTCACAGCCATTGCAAGCGCGGAGGCGTAAAGAAAATGAACGTGATGTTTGGTTTATATGTGAAGCATGCAATGATGCCACACCACTGCCAGTGAGTTTTAATGTTATATAGCAACATTGAACGGGATTGGCTCCTACTATTCTTGTGTGATCCCCAAGCTGTCAGAATCAATTTTCCACATGTTGTATTCGCCCCCTGCTCTTCAGAATAAAAACCTTGTAGGGGTTAAAGGTATTGCTGATGTCTCCAAAAACCAAAAACCCAGTGGACGTTGATGTTTAGATGAGAGCCAATACATTTAGCTGAGAAAATAGTGTAAATCAGCCACCCATGAAATGTTCATTTGAAAAGAAGGGGAAAAAAAAAAGATTTTCCAGTCCAAGTACGCCTAGTTATAATGATTGTCTGAGATGAGGTTTAATCATTCTGCATCTTGGTCTCATAAAGAGAGGGAAGGTACAGTATTCCCTCATGTTGACTCAACGTTAAACATTCACTAATAGCCTACCAAACTGTGCGGCATCCCATGAAGCCACTGGAATCCTGGGACCGCCTGTACCAGATCCAGTGGGAATTTTTTGACCACCTCCACTCGCACACAGACACACAATCACAAGTAATGGACACTTGTAATCACAAACACACACGTACCAATCTATAGCAGATGTAGATACGGTTGAAAGACAAAGTTTGAGAGGTAGGACATGCCTTTTGTCAGTAGCAGTGGAGATTGTGACACAGAGACGAACCTTAAACTGCTCCATGAAAAGAACAGCGACTAGAAAAATGTTCCCTAAGTAAAAAATGAAAAACTGAAGGTTGCTGACCACATAGAGACGCAAATGCTCAAGTTTGTTTTTCATTAGCTTGGCTTATTTGAAAGGAATAAACCTCCACACAGAGTTCTGCCTGGAATCCATGTCTTATGGTAACATAATCCAAAGTGGCTGCAGCGCATAGGCTTCATTCCAACATCTGAACACTGCGTATGGGTCATCAAATGTGTTTTTATTTATCCCAAAGTGTTCTTCAGTGTATAAGTTTACAGTGCTCCAGTGGTGAATGCATTAAACATGAAACAACTTGTGAACTTTAGTGCCTTATCTCCTGTAGAAATCCTAAAAGGTTCCACTTCATTATTCAGCTAGTCCTTCTGTTTGCAATTGGAAACAGCCCTTTACAAATATAAATTGTTCAAAATCTTGGAAACCGCACTGAAATTCCACAAAGGCATGACCATATCGGTATTAAGCTATAAAGCCATATTGTAGAAAAATGGCCCGCAAAAAAAAGGTTGTTGTTTTTTTGGAAATGTTGTGAAGATGATGTATGATTCCAGGACGTGTGTTCTTTTTTTTTATTACAGATCTTTTTCTTCTTCACGCCTGTCCTCTCTGAATACTAATAGCCCATCTCCTGCAAGCTTTGCTACAGATGCTGGCAGGTCTAGCCTGAAATGATTATCAGAGCCAGATCCCACTGGCCAGCTTTCCAGTAACACTCCTATATGGAGATGGAACCAGAGCCGGGGCTGAGGCTGAGACTGGGGCTGGAGCTGGCGCTGGGCTGCCAGGGGACAGACGCCAACAGGCCCAAGAAATTAATACCAGCACTGGGGCCTCACCGAGGTCCAGCATCCAGCTCCAGCTGGAGCAGAGGAGACGAAATGGATGACTGGCAATGATGTCACGAGACAAGGTGGCTCGGGGGGTCCTGAGCCACTACTAGCGGTGCCTCACCTGGAACTGACAGCGGGGAATCATTGGTTCCCACTGATGAGCAAAACCCAAAAATGGAAGCATAACTTTGCTTTGCTGAGAATTTGACTGCCAACTTCAGACAGATTGGAATTTTCGGCACAGAGAAATATGCTTAAAAGGGGACTTACACGAAACATAATCAGTCCATGTAATTTTCAATCAGCCTTTTCCTCCACTTAATCAGATTTCATTCAAACATGTCTTATTTTAAATATTATTACCTTGCAATCTCTGTCACAACATCTGGGGTCCCTGCATATGCCATCTAGAGAGGACAGACTTAACCCACGTTGGAAGTACCTGGGAATATACTGTAAGTGACCCTATGAAATGTCCAAATCTGTTGAAGTTGCTCAAAGTTTTATATTAATATAACATGTACTTAAACTGAAGTGTATTGTATCGCACTAACACAATCCTCAACCTGTAATTTGTCATCTTCCCTTTTATTTTCATTTTTTATTTACTTATTTTCTTCCCCCATTCATTTAAATATATATATTTTGTTATGTATTTGATTCAATTCAATTTAATTTAATTTTACTTTTTTTTTCCCCATCCCATTTCTATTCGTTTATTTTCAATTCACACTTTTGAGGTGGGGGGTGGGGTGGATTAAGGCCCACTCCCATTTCTACCCCTTAAATCTTCCACTTGGTATCGAGTGCCCTCATTTGCGAGATGACCCTTGATGAGGAAAGTGAGAAATATTAGGGCAGAGATCCTTCCCTAAGAAATGAGACACCACTTCATGCAAATCGGCGTGGCCGACGTGCAGGCATACGTCACGCGTAGTAGCGACGCAATGACAATGCCGGCTCCAGCGCTTGTGTTGAGGCGTGTGCTATATTTAGCCTTCTGAACGATTTTGTTCGGGTAAGTCAATTTGTTCAAATACTTTGACGCTGTGTTCAAGTGTGAGTATTGGGACAGGCACCTAGATGCATATGTGTGCAAATACTGGATGTGTGTATGTGTATTTCTCTGTTTATTGATGTTAAAATCATTAAAGATACTGATGTTAAGCAGAGCAACGCATCCTCAAGCTAACAACAAGGAGGAGGAGTATGACAATGATGAGGAGTTCAAGCTGAACTGCAGCTTCCAAACCAAACCACAGCTTCCTGACATTTGTTGGACTGATCATATTAAGTGAGAGTTGCCAAACATTTGATTGAGTTTGACACAACATATTAATCACCCCCAATGGGAAATTACAGTATTATGAGTTGTTGGACAAGACTTGATAAGATACAGATGACTGTGTTATTTACATTAGCCCCATCGTGGATTTGACGCGCTTCGTCCGCCGTCATCCAGTCTGAGGGCGAAACTGTTGCTTACACTGTAAAAACAATAAAACCGCATCACAGTTGCTTTCTATCACTCGCAAAAAAAGTGTTACCATCGTATGTGTGTTTTGTAACGAGCTCTGGGGACGATCCAGGCAGTTTATAAGCTGAAATCTTGATCCTGCGAGTCTAATCACAGCAATGATGGTTTAAACATCAGGAAATCATTTACATTGCTTTGGCTCATGGGGAGTTTCAAAGTATCTCAGCAAAGTTATGACAACACAAGACTGCTCACACATGCATGTACACACATACACACACACTAGCCTAACCCGTGTGTGTATGATGTGACTGAAAGAAAGTGGTTTCTTAATACTATAGAGCCTTGGAGGGAGCTCAATAGATTAATGGATTTAGAAAACAGAACTATTTCATTTCATTTCAGAGCTTCTGTGGAAAAAGATTCATTTTAATCTGCTGCCTTCATCATTCAAAATAACACCATGTATGCCTGCCTTCTAATTAATTTTGGAACTCCATAATTGACTTGTAATGAATCAGTTCTAAAACATTTTCAGTGATAAAAACTTCAAGTGGGAAAGGAACAATTAATCAGCTCAGTATTTGTATTAATACCAACAAACCAAGACAAATCTCCGTCAAAGAAACGAAGGCCAACATGTTTCTTGTTCCCATAAATATGTTAGCCTCAGTTTTATGCCAAATCTGGACGGCGTCCAACTCAAGCCATGAGACAACATATTTTGTGTGGGCTAGCTAATAATGTTTGCCCCCTCTGCATCTTTCTGTTCCTGCTCTGGAAAAAAAAACTTTAAGAGTAGGAGGAATTCATGTACATTAACAGGGAGACATTAGTTTTGTCACGGAAGAGTTGAGTCATGGTGTTACGTGCATTAAAACTGTAAAAAGAAAGACCTTTAGCTAGTCTACTTTACTGTGAGGATCAAAAAGTGATTTTTGTTCACCCACACTTTTGATGGAAACAGACGCCGAACATTCAGCTGGGGAACAAATGCACAAAACAGCAGAGCTTCTGTTTTCTTTTTCCACTCCACTTTGCTTTTTTTAACTGTCTAACACTCCCTGATGGCGTATCGTCCTAAAACTGACCAGGCTTGAAATATGACAAGTTTAATACGTCCTACATCACCGTCGAGCACGATTGAGTTACTAGAGCAACAACCGGCCTGTCCTAACCTGCAGCAGAGCCTGCGGAGCGGCACTGTGAACATAACCCCTTGTCAAAGGGGTACGAACGCAGAAGGAGACAGAAGTCTGAAGGACTGGGGGAGAGCGTGAAATAAAGAGTAAAGGAAGGAGGTTCAGGGGAGCCACTCTGCTGACAGGTAAGGGGAAGGAGGACTGGTTGGTTGCTGCTGTTGCAGTGTGGGTGGGTAGGCCACCAGGGGAGGCACAGGGAGAGGAAGGCGGGCAGGAGGGAGGGCAGGCCTACCGGCGCTGTCACCGGCCCCGGCGTGTTTGGATAAGACCCATGTAACATGTGGGGGAATCAGCATGAGGCATCACACCTGGAGGAAAAGACAACTAAATCCAGCCCCCAGTACGGCGGGCCCCGGCTCCACCAAGTCTAGCCAGCATCTGGAATGGATATCTTGGAGATGCAGACGACTTCACAGCCCCTTCACGGGTGCTTCTCACTCTTTACCTTTTTTAAAAACAAAAATATGCACAGTGAAAGGTTGTGGTAAAAATAAAACAGGAGTCTCACTGAGGATTTGGGTCTATAAATACATGTTTATCAAAGTTTTTCTTTTTGCACCGTTTCCCATCTGCTTGGCATAATGTTATTGTGCTGTTGATAAAATAATCCTCCTTTTTTCCCTTATAGTTGCGAGACTCCCTTCACCCCCAATATGCTTCCGCTTGACTCCTCCTGGCTTTAACAAGTGTACAGATGCCAACAGTTTTTGGTTACAGTAGCTTCAGTCTGGTTGGCCATCTTTCAGCATGTTTCACTTTTAAAAGGAACAATACAACTACTCAGAGTCAAAATACAATCTTAAAGGTCCAGTGTGTAGGGTTTAGGTGGATATATGGGCAGAAATGTAATAAATGAATGTTTTCTTAAGTGTATAATCACCTGAAAATAAGAAACATGCTTTTGTCACCTTAGAATGAGCCATTTATATCTACATGGGAGGCAGGGCTTCATCTACAGAGATTGCTTTATTCAGTGTTTTTACCGGTTTGGATCACCAGGCCCATTTGTTTTGAAGAGGAAGAGATCTTTGTGGGTAATGCGGCTCCTGATAAAAACTTCCTGAACATCTGGATCTTAAGTTATCAGAGAAAAGAGTGAGCACACATTAGCAGATGCCAGGCTTGCTTGTCTGCAATGTACTGAACAGCGTCGGAGAGACAATGGAACTGCTTTATTCAGTGTTTTTACCAGTTTTAATCACCTGGTTCATTTATTTTGGAGAGGAAAAGACCTCTGCGGATAATTCGGCTCCCGTTAAAAACCTCAACACTGAAGAAACCCTAAGAGTTTACACTTGTCACACAGGAGAAGATTCAACTGGCTGCAATTTGCAATCCTCACCCCTACATGCCGCTAAATCCTAAACTCAGCTCATCAGGACATACCAGAGGCCTGTACTACTAAGCTGGTTCTCTTTTTACTGGGATATATCACCGTGGTAACTTATGCTGAACAGCTAACCTGCTCTGGAGTAGAGTGTCGGATCACAATCTGCCAATACCCCGACCACTGACCAATCAGATCACTGAAGAAAAAAGAATTCACAGACGAAAGTTTGGAGTCTCAGATTAAAAAGTGTAGCGTATATGTTGTTATAGGTCAGTCGAATCATTTCATTGTTCTAGGGCGCTATTTCCTTTGGTTTTTAAAACAGAGCTTCTAACAAGTTGAGAGATCGTTCACACACTGAACACATGATTTTAGCACAATTTTAACTTATGTAAAGTTAATTTTAGTCTGCAATGATAGTGTTGCTATTTTTACACTCTGTTTCCATCACTGCAGCTCAGAATGACACGAGACACCTGTGTGATGAGACCTAGGGGAAACAGATAATTTTTTATTACAATAATTGCCTCCAGTTATCATAAATGCAAAATTTGGGTCAGACAGACCTCATCAGTCATTAACTAGGCTACTTTTTCACCCTTAACTTCAGTAGCAGAAACAGTCTCGTGTTAGTTTAAAGTGTTTTATGTGACATATTCAAAGTAGCTTCGTCTTCATCCAACTAAATAGCAAAACATTTTCTATACTAATGTCACATATAGCCTAGTGGCACCTGCACGTAATTCCAGTCTTGGCCGATGATTCATTTTTGGATAGTGTTTTCAATGTTTCTGCACTCTCCGTTCTTTCCATTCCACGCCACTGACATTTTACTGTCTGCAGTCCCAGACACTTTGGGTACAGTTTAATCTGATATGATATCAAGTAGTCTCCTTCATTCATAGTTCTGATGATGTCGCTTGTGATTAACAGCCACGACTCTTTCACGTAAACACACTCGCGGCCAACGTTAGGGTTAGTCAAGCCAGATAACAAAAAGACATCCTGGGTAAGTTGAACTTCGTAGTACAAGCCTCAGGAGAGGGGTGATGCACCACAGTGTGTGTGTTTGTGTGTGTGTGTGTGTGTGTGTGTGTGTGTGTGTGTGTGAGGTTTGTCAGGGGCCAACCAGCCGTGTTGTGACTGGAACAATCCCGGCCACAATGTTTGTTTACACAGAACCGCTCACTCACCCAAATAATCAGAAGCTGTGGGCCTTTCTAATCCCCACACAAAGTCAATGGAGCCAGGTTGAGCTGGCGACAGCCCCGATAAGATACTCAAACACAGCCTAGTGATCTGCGAGCCGCGGCCTCTCCTTCCCACACCCTCTGTCCCCTTTGTTCCCTCTGTTGCAGTTCCCAATGTGACACGGATTTCAAGTTCACAGGTCGTGTTCAGGAACAGCTGAATTGTTTTTTTGCCTCCCTTTACCTACACTTGCTGGTCAGTTTTAATTTTTGTTTTCTCATTCTTTTTCACATTCTTGCAGCTCAACATACAAGTCAAAGCTGCCGTGGTCTGAAAAAAACACCCACTCGCTCGCACAGGAATGCATATTTGAAATAGTGTATTGTTATGGTTTTGGCTAAGTTGGTACTCGCTCGGCAAATCCTGGTGCGCGAGTGTGACCGTGTGTGTGTGCGCTGATAGAGGTATGTGGTAAAACATTCATTAACATTCCATTCATGACCTCAGTATTATGTCCACAGTGAAGGAGAGCATATATTTGCCTTTCACACCTCTTGCACGGGATGAGGGAAATGATAGAGCATTATGTGTGTCAATGTGTGTATGTGTGTGTGAATGAGATAGAGGGAGAGAAAGAGGGAGAGAGTGAGCAGGAGAGAGCAGCGGGGAGAGGGATAAAACACAGCTCACTGATACAACATAATCTATCTGGAACCATGTCTCAATATCACAATATTTCACACATTTACGTATCACAAATTTGGCAGTGGCAGCCTTCTCCTCAGATCAGTGGAGTTATTTCTGCCTTGTGTACTGGATGCTGCAGGACCGAGATACAGTTTGCAACGGCACAGATGGGAGAGGCTATAGCTTCGGTACCACAGTATCGCATGCAAAAATGTTTGGTATGTTTTAACACAGATAAAGCTGACATATTCCGAGGCGTTTCGCAGACAATACCCATGAAGGAACAATCTCCCATCTGGCAGTGCAGTCTCTCTGAAATCCTCTCTGTCATGCTCAATGAGAACTGGAGAGACAAAACATTCTCTGTCTGTATATCAGTCCTTATCAAGGCTGTACCTTGGGCCTCGCTGGATATCAACAAAACATCACCCCGCAGGCTGGGACTTCTTGGAGAAAAAAAAAAAAATCCTGCACTTTAGGTTATAGTTTGAATTTATAAACATCTCTTCACGGTTTGATGTTACACAGAAACCGTTTATGTATTCATCCTCGGGGTATAAGTATGGGATTGGATGGCAGCATAGCGGACAAACTTCATAGCTCTAGAAGCATATGTACAATTTCCTGGTCGGGATCAAATCGATCAGCTTTACACTGTGTCCTCTTCCTTCCCACGTCTCAGCAAAGAAGGATTACTTTCTGAGGCCGGGTTAGCCGCTGCCTTTATGAGAGGAATGTCAATGAAGTCACTGCTGTACTGCTTCTCTCCACATGATGGTGCAGAGGACAAGTCTCCCACTGGACGGCGTGAAAGCTGACATTTACCTTTGGGCTCTTAAATATGCATGTCCACTGCACACAGATGCACACATGCTCAAATGCTGCTGCTTTAAAGCTGAAAAGCAGGATTTCTGATCACATTCAGCTGCAAAAATGTGCCTTGTAAAACACACAAACACACAGAGATGGTTATTTGTCAGTGTGAAAGTGACATGTATGTTAATGGTTAGGGCTTCACAGGAAGTAAACACAATATGCAAATAATCACTGTTAATTAATTTTGTCTGCATTGTTTGTTTTGAGCAGATGCATGTTTGTATAAAGGCTTATATTGAGTGGGCAGCCCAGGGTAGAACACATCCATGTCTTTGCTAGTTTTCTTTTAAACAGATTTTATTCATTCACAGCTGTATGCACATTGTATCCAAACGTGAGAATAATCCCCCAGTGGTGTGACGCTGCCGTCTTTTGGTCACTGAACAAAGAGCCGTGCCATCCAATATGGCATACAATAGGTGTCTGTGCGTGCCTCTATTTGTGTGAGTGTGTCCTTCCTGTCTGTATGCAGTCACACCTGTACTCTCTGTCATGATGTTATCAGACCCTAAACACCTGCTCCACAGTCTAAGGTCACCAACTACATAAAACTGCCTCCTAGCACAGCGCGATGGGCACCTGAAAATACACTGTGTGTGTGTGTGAGTGTGTGTGTGTGTAAATAAAAAGGGGCCTGTTTTTCTTCTATGGTCATTTGTATGCAGCTCATGTCACCCAGCACATCGCTCACAGGTGTCATACAACCCTGAATATGACCTGAATGGAAGGAGAGAAACAGAGTGTGGGGGAGAGGAGAGTGAGTAAAACATGGTCAGCTATAGTTCATCTTTATGACGACAAAAGTACAATGGCCAAATACGAAAATGTGCTACAGCGGCCCAAAACATTTCCAAATTAGCAACATCTTTTTCTCTTTCAGCAGTGTTTTGTTTAATTGTTTACCCTTTCCATTATTTCCTGAAGGCTCATGTCTAGTACGTTTAAGGATACAGCCATTTTGTTAACTTCTGCGATGGCTGCCGAGGGCAAATGCGCTGAAACGGCCCAAAACATTTCTATTAGGAGAAAGATGCTGCGGCGTGATGCTGATTCAAAAAGACTCACGAAAATCCAAAACAAATACCGTTTTGTGTGCTGGAAACAGGGCTGTGCCATATCATCTCTTTCAAGATAATACTAAATTAATTAATTAATTAAATTAATTAATATCATGATACTTGCGATACTTCCACTTGTTGACATATTGACGTCAAACTGTTACCCACGGCAACAACAAGCGCGTAAAAGCGAAATTATTACAGACTCCACAGTGGTTCTAAAAAGAGGAGCAGCTTCAGTAGTGTGGAATAAACTGTGGCGTCCTGAATGTCTTATGAACAGCCCCGGACTTCTCAGACTCTTTTAGTGAGTTACCGCTCAGAGGGAACTCAATCAGCGGCTCCCCTGGCAGCAGCACAGAGTCTCTCCCTCTCCTGCCATGCTGTGCGCACACAGGAGTCAGTGTTGTCAAGTGATTTTGTCATAAACCTGTGGTAATGTAAACCTAAGTGACGCTCGCGGCTTGACAAAAAAACTCCATATATGTGAATGTGCGATAGTTGTGGTATCATAACAGCCTGTCACAGGTTACAGCGTGATGATTAGAGGAAAAATGGCAGAGCATTAAGGTCCAGGTGGAAAAAAACCAACTCAAGCATTCATGATCTTTATTGCAATTCTATTTTCTTATATTTAAAAAAGATTTTTTTTTACTAATTTGACATATTGTCAAGAATGTCGTTATCCCAATACCCTGAAGTATCGTGGTATTATTTTAGGGCCATGTCACCCAGCCCTAGCTACAACTGAAAAGAGTGACGCAGAAAACCAAAACAAGCACATTAAAAGCAAACACACTGCGAATACAGAAACTATGCAAAGTCAAAAACAAACAAAAACTGGAGGAAGACTGTGTACCTTTTTATGTCACCTCTCTACTCCACTCTTCTTCCCATTTCATAAACAAACACACTCTCGTCTGGTTTCTCTCTCAGGTCAAACATCAAGCTCTTCCACCTGGCGCACCCCCTAGAGGCCTTGTTGTTTTGCAGCGTTTTTCTGTTGCATTTTGTTTTCATTTGTTTTTGTGTTTTTGACTTTGCATCATTTCTGTATTAGCAGCGTTTGCTGTTTGTTTTGTCTTTCTGTGGCACATTGTTTATTTCCGTTGTGATATTTGTTTTGGATTTTAATATGGTTTTGAATTGTCATCATGTCTGAAGCTGAAGCACATTTCTCCTAATGAATATGTTGGGGACTTCTGTAGTGCATTGGCCTTGGCAGCTACTGAATTAAAGAAGGAGTAAACAAGATGGAGATATGCTCAAATGTACTTGATATGCACCTCAGAAAAGAACTGGTAAGGATAAATAATATAAAAAAAAAACACTGCCTAAAAAGATGAAGTTTCTGAATGTTAATGAATTTTAGTAACAAAAAAAACAAACAAACAAAAAAAAAAAAAGAGTTTTGGTCCAAGTGTATTTCATCTATAAAATACCATTGATTGCTACGTGCTAGATTAAAAAAAATCTTTGTGGGTTGTTTTTCTACTGCACCATTCAATTTGATTCAACTTCAAACGAAGATTATAAGAAAAATGACTAGATTCTGAAAACAAATGGTAGAAAATCCCAATATATCATTCATCCATTTACATATCCAGTTCTGTGGACACTAGCAAAGGGACAAAGTTCCCCTGCATGTTCTCCAGGCCACTCTGAGACAATCTGCTGCATATAGTCCAACATGCCCAAAAAGCATGAGGTGTCCTGGTGACATCCTGCAGTAATTAGATGCCTGAACCACCTCTCCTGGCTCCTTTCAATGAAAAGGGGCACTGGTTCAACTCTGAGGTCATCCCAGATATCTGAGATCCTCAAGTCATCCATGACAGTGAGCCAAGAAACTCTGCAAAGGAACTTCACCTGCAATTATTTATCATCAGTTGTGCTTTTGATGTCTTTTTAAGTGGGTGTCCTCTTCTGACAATACTTCAAGACTATGATGAAGATAACTAAATTAATCAATTTTCAACCTCTTTCTTTCTGCATCAATACACATTTTTACAAAGGTAGACCATGGCCTCAGATCTGGACGCACTGATCTTCATCCAGGTATCTTTAAACAAACTGCTCCAATTTATAGTGGAGGTCACATCCTGAAGAAAACAAACAGGACTACATCATCGGCAAAAAGCAGAAGCCTGGGTGCCCACTAGCCCCCATGTAGAGAGGCTGAGTCCTTGCCACAGTGGCGATGGATTCGATTCCAACCCATGGCCCTTTGCTGCATGCCATCCCATCTCTCTGCCCCTTTCACACTGTGTCTGTCCTAACAAATACAGGCAAAAAGCACCCAAAAAATATCTTAAAAAAGAAAGCAGAGGCCACCACACTGGATACTTTCCAATTCCAGCTGTCTTAAACCCCATCCACGAAAACCAGAGACCCAAAAGGAGCTTCACTTTTACCAATGATGCAGTCACAGTTCAGTCTGATCATACAGATATATTCTATAAAAATACTTCCTTTTATTTTCTAGAATCTGGAATAAAAATCCATGAAAAGCAATCTTACTAAGTACTGTAAAGTACAGTAAAAGTCAGGGTACAAAAATATTCCTACCAATTTCCAAAACTGTTACAAGTGGTAATGCACTGTGGGGTGCTTTGTGTTTGATTCTCTAAGAATACCAGGTTTTCAAGTCTTTGTGGAGCTTACTCATTTGGAAGAATACTCCTCTCCAACTGAAGACAGGCTAGCATCCAGTTTTTCTGAGTCACTTTCTGTGTTTGTTAAAGTCCAAGCCGCCTACTTTTGACCAGAACCTTCTCCTATTACGTTTTACTCATTCCAACCCAAAAAATGTTGAATTACACAAATGCTGCTATCAGACCTATTAAGTAAAATCCTAATTTTGAATCTAGCTTCATGTATAAATTAAAGCACTGATTTCCTTTACATGATATATTCATTTGTACTTTTGTTGAACATACTGCTCCTGATGTTTTGTGTGCTAATTTAATGGCAATATTTTCTTCATATCAACTAAATAAAACCCCAGAAAACTTTGTTCACTTTAGACTAATACAGTTTTACTTCTGTGGACAAACAATACAGCAGTACAAACTATCTTCCAACATAACCAGTGTTCTGCCATCAGCTGTGTGTACTTTTCAGATAATTAATTGGTGAACCACAGTTATTAATAAGCAAGGCAGGCCACAGAAAAATATCCTCCAGGTTGTACTGCATGGAAAAAAAACCCCAGCTATTGTGGTTCTTAACGAAGCTGCAGGACATCACCGTATTGGTTGGATTACTGTGTGTAGATAGTGTGGAAAAAAAATTGCATTACATTGTTGTGCCTGTTGGTGTTTTTGCTCAGAAATACTTCCATTTCCAATCCTTAATGACAAACAAGAAAGCTTTTCTGATTGAAAACAATTCCAGCACTTCAAGCCATAACAAAAATCATGACAAGAGCATTTTCACCAAAAGGAAGACATTTCACGCACTGGGAGCCTTTTGTGATATTTTCTCTCCCTCCCTCTTACCCTCCCTCTCTCTCCCTGTCTCTTTCCTTTGTGTGCGTAAATCATCTCTTCCCTGCGGCCTGTCTGTGATCATGTTGATGGGAAACAAAGAAATCATCTTGAATGGCACATTAATTTCCTCCGTTCTCCCCCTGCCCTCTGCCTAATGAAATCCCCTCTGCCACGGGGCCTGAGGAGCCACACTGGCAAGCCGTCACCAGCCAGTAAATATGTTTACCTTGGAGCACTACGCTAATGGACTGTTTACTAGGGGGAGGCAGCGAGGGGTGTTACAGAGACCAGGCAGCACTGGGTCTGGGGTGTGTGTTCCTTAGACCAAATGACAGCTCCTTTGCTTCCCCCATCTCCCCAAAACCAACAAACCACCAACCACCTGATCTAAAGTGGCTGTCACCAATAAAGACTTCAGATGGAGGAGCAAAATGCAAAGAAACATGACTGGATTACTCCGGGGTAAAATAAATCTCAAGGCTGATTTGTTACAGTTGTATATACAGTAGCTGGCAGGGTTGTGTAGGGGACTGGAAGACTACACACGAGGTTCAGGCCCTCAGGGTCACCTTTACATTTCATCCCAACCATTTTATAAAACTTGCAGTCTGTAAATTTGTCTCCAAGTTTTCTTTTCTGTCAACTTTCAAAATCTACTTCATTCTGCTTGCTGTCTTGGCTAATACCGAAGCCTCCTAATAAACTGACTGAGCTCCAAGTCACCACACCTTCAGCTCAGCAAGCCGGTCCAGTGTCACAGTATTTGTGGCGTGATGCTGCAATTCATGCAGGGGTTATCAGATAACCCTTCCCTCTGGAGTTTAATCCCAGTAAATGCAAGACATTGATGATGTGTATCCTCTGGCTAAAGGGGGGGGGGTCATATATGAGGTACAAACATGCCACTGCAACACATTTTAAAAAGAAGCTGGCCTATAAAAACTGTAGCCACTATAATGACTTTTGGCACTCTGCAAAAAAACCCACCAAAGTCACTGTAATAGCTTCACGCATACTTCATCCACAAAACAATTATTTGTATCTTGATTACTGACATTGAGAAAAATGTCTTTTTCTCAATGTCTACACGGTGAACGATGAACCCAAAAATGGAGAACTTTCTTGATGAATTGGAGCAAAAGAGGGCCGCATTTAATTGCAGTAAATTGTCACACAACTCATGCAGTTTAATCCAAGTCTCATTTATCCAGTCGTTTGCTCAGGACTTCCCAAACCCAAGCATTTTCTCTAAAGCCTTACTATTTAAAACACTTCCACATGAACAGTCTTTTGCACGCACAACTAGTGTGCATTTGAACTCTGCTCAATGGAACACACAAGCAGAGTTCAAAATCATGTTTTTAATATAGGAGAGATGCATGAAATCAGCAAACTGGGGTTTTTTTCTGGTGGCCTTTTTAAGCTATAACTGTAAAGTTTAAAGATATATAGTTATTTTGGTCTAGGCCATTTAATGTTTCTGCTATGATCAGTTTATGTACTTTGTTGTTTTGCTAGCATCTCTGATAAACCAAATCTACCGGCACAGAAGCTGAGCTGTACTGCTGTGGACAGAAGCCGCAGCAAGGTGTATTTTAGCTACCTAAAAAAATCAATATCAGTTTAAGCTTGTGCTATAAATGGATATTTTCACCACTTTACCTTACACACTACCTGATGGATGCAGCGATAGAGCAGTAACTCCCATGGTCTGTGAAGTAAAATCAATGTTTTTGTCAATGGAGTCTGGTGGCTTTGAAATAATGGCTTCAGTTCTCTGTCGGACAAGGCTGTCTGGTGACACGGTAAAGCAGTGAAAATACTCTAAATATAGTATACACTGAAGGTCTTTGCACACTAAGTCCGTTTTTCTTGGATGCGTTATTTAAATCCATCATAAGAAAAATATCATTACGTACAGAAACCTTGCACACTGATTCAAATGCAATTTATTGTTCTATTTGTTGCGAAAATTCGCAATACATGACAAAATGAAAAGACACATTTCCTCCTTTGCCTCTCTCCACTGGCTGTCATCACTCCCTCCCTGTCTTTCATTCGGCACTGCAGCTGCATGATGGGGCGGAGCTATCCTCTCTCTCTGTCCTTCATAGTATGTGTGGGGTCCTCCTCCTCTTCATTATCATCCACATGAATCTTACTGAAAGCAGCTATCTGAGTTATGAAATGATTCTGTGCGCCCCGTTCCTTTGTGCCCACCGACACATTTTCTCCACTGATTCTTGGTCAAACGTCTCTAAAGGCTTTTGACAAATGCGAAAAATGCAGACAATCGAACCTGTTCTGAAAATTTTAAGACGAAAGTTCAGACTCGTGTGTCGAAAACGATTGATACAACATGAGCTTGTATTTATTTTTAGATGTGCGACTATTGCGGACAAAAAAACTGACTCAGTGTGCAAAGGCCTTTAAACTGATATTGATTTTTTAGTTGGGCCTTTTTTTAGGTGGCTAAAAACTAACCGACTGAGGCAGCGTTTGCTCAGCAATATTTCATTGTATGTTTGTGATGTGAGGGTTTTTCTACCCATAAGTTATTGTTAACAAACTTTGTGATTTGGTCAGTAGTTTTGCTGTAGTAGCCCCCTTCTACTCCACTTCATCATGAATTTTCTTCACAAATTCAACGTAACACGGGGCAAGTACTTAACATACAAATGACCATATCGCAGGTGAAGTATTTCTTCAAGATACTGAAGCAGCAATATGAAGACAAAACTTAATGCCTACAGCTACACAAACACAACTAAGATTAATATAAAACCTTAAAAAAGTGATAATCAGTGGGTTTTGCCTGATGGGAAAAAAGACTAACGAGGTGTAAAAGGTGTAAAAACAAACGCAGAACTTGGGAATTTGTGTAAAATTTATGTGGCTCTAGGACATACACCATGCAGCATGTGATGCCTGAAGTGCCGTGTTGGTCGCAAACTGTCATCCAAGCATCCAGACACCCTTTGACAAACACGCAGGGCCAGGATAACTCCTGATGGAGTTATGTGCCTCGCCCCATGTGCCAAGGCCACATGGAAATATACATATATCTTCAAGCTACGGAATACATTCAACATTACATGAATTATAATATGTTAAATTTGACATTTAAATATCTATGCAAATATGTTGGTGTGCTGTATTAAAATGTTATTAAGTGGCATTAAACCGCATGCCCAGAGAATTATAAAACCACATATGGTGTGTAACATCACTGAACTGAGAGTGTTATTTGGCAGTGAAACCTATAATGTGAAATTAAAAGACTGGAGGCAGGAAAAGGCCTGGCTTTGATTTTTCAGACCACCTCGCTGACGAACAGTAATGAAGTGGGTGTAGAAATAAAAAGGTAGAGCAGCAATAACAGTGCACTTCCAGAACAATTTATTTTAGGAAAATACTATTTAGTTAAAGTAGGTTATAATAAATTCCTCAATACGGATTTATTTAAGCTTGACATTCATATTTAAATCGCTCCCTTCGCTGCTGCAGTAAACCTTTAGAAATACAACCAGCACAGCTAAGCAGTCACTATTCATCCTGAAAGGTTTTAGGCCCAGAGTGCACATTACACCCAATAATCTGGTGGATACATTTGTCCCCTGCTCGCAGACAGACAGTTTACAGGTAGAGGAGGAACTGGAGTTCGGCTGTGTGTGTGTGTGTGTGTGTGTGTGTGTGTGTGTGTGTGTGTGTGTGTGTGTGTGTGTGTGTGTGTGTGTGTGTACACAAGTGATGTACACTAAATGCATGTCAGCGTATGGATGTTCATGCACATGTGGTTTTTTGTATACCTACCCACATGACTTAAAGTTCCAAGGGCAACAGCAGCAGCAGCCTGCGATAACGCCCCCTGTCTCATCTATGGGTGTCTGGCGCCTGGCAGCACTATCAGTGACTGTGTGCCTAGATGTGTCCCCGTGTCCCACACACCCACACACACACACACTATCACACAGAGAGGGCCCTGCAGCTGGTGACAGGCTGCTTCTCTCAGTCTGCTGCCAGCCTGTTCAACACACAGCTCTCTATCCAACTCTTATCTCCATTGATTTCCTCCCCTGCCTCCAAACTTAGATATGCACTCTTTAAAAACAGGCCAACTGCAGAGTTTGGGCCCTGAGAAGGAAGGATATCTCGCTACTTGGGTGGTGAGTCCAAAGTATCGAAGCTACTGCATTTAGGTATCCTAATTTTGGTGCGATTGGTTCCAAAGCATTGGCGATATCAGCGGCGGAACGGGAGTAACGGTTTGATTTCGCTTGTGACTTCCATGCTAAATGCATGGACTCAGAGTGAGCTGAATTGGATCAGATAAAAGCAGCTGTTAAATATGCGGCTGGGGAGTTTCCTGTGATGTATGTGTTGGATCTACGTTGTGTCCATATATTGACACGGTCATGAATTTCCATGTCAAATGTCTCAGCAGGGTATTGCTGAAGGCTGTGATTTCTATCCAGCTGAGATGGGAGATTCAAACCCTCCTCCCCTTTACCTCTGTAACATTTTCTTACTCCTTTGCTCTCCTCCAGACTCCCTTCTTTCCTTTTCCCATGGTTCTTCCCATTCTTCCCAATCTCTCTTTTCTTTTATTTCCCTCCTGGGTCCTGCTCCTCTTTCCCACTCCACCTTCTTCTCCTGCACCTCCCCCTCCACCCTTCCATCAACCACCCCCCACCACCCACACCCACACACACACACACACACACACACACACACACACACACACCCTTTATGCCGGCAGACTCCATCGATTGATTTCCCCTCACTGTGACACATTTGGTGCAGCCGCATGTGGCCTATTAATTATATCCACAGCAGACTCTCGTCACGCTCCCCGTTTCCCAACAATACAACCTCACACACACACACACGCACACACACACACACATATATGCACTACCCTCAGAGCAGGCAACCAGGGGTCTACTAGACAGCATCCATGACCCTGCAGATCACCCTTTAACCACTGGATTTGAGTGAGAAGCAGCTAGAGAAGGGGGGAGGACTCGAACCTGGAGCGTTTGAGTGGAGGCAAACAGACAGTGGCAGTTGAGGCGAGGTTGGGCCCATGTTGCGTGTAATCTGGCTAACATCTGTTAGCCATCATGTGTGTGGCTCCATTTAAAGTCCAGAGTGGACTAAGAGCCCGAGGAAGCTCCCCGCGTCCCCGCTCGCAGGCTTTTAGCGGTGCTGCTCCAAATGTTTTTCCTCTGCGCAGACAGACGGACGGACGGAGAAAGAACAAGAGCGAGCAGAGAGGGCAGCCGAGACACAGGCTGACACGCACTCGACAGAACACAACAGCACTTAGCGCATCAGGCGGCTTTTTCCTCCGCTGCGCGTGTACGTCCCTGTTTGTGCGATTCCCCGCATGTGTGTGTGTGTGTGTGTATGTGTGTGCGCATCTGGCAAACAATACAGTAAGCCTTCGCTGCAGGCCTCTTACAGCCTCAAAATCCCGGGTTTTTATATTTAGCTCGTAATCACTATAATTTCCAAATTAGATACAGGCTGGCCAAGTACACATTCCTTCTGTACAATAGCCCTAAATGGTTGTCCTATCATCTCCGGGGAGAATCTCAGGAGAGAGACACTTTAAATATTAGAGTGATATTCAAAGACAATCCATAGTGATGAAAACAAGCGGAGCACGCTAAACAGCTGCTGTTGAGGATATTGAGCGAGGGGAGGGGAGGGGAGGGAGACACAGATTAAGAGCAGATTACAGAGCCTTTCCCTCTAGGGCCTCCATACTCCAGATTGACAATGTGGTGGGATTGGGAGATCAACCTGGAGATTTTCATATGAAAAGATGTTTTCCATCAGAGATTAACGGCTGTTATTATTCATTAACTTTTTTTTTTCCTCCCCTGTTTAGCCTGCTGCCAGCGCTGTGAGCAGAGTAGTAGAGAAATGAGACAAACAGAATACAGTATACGTTCAGCGAGAGGAAAGGAGGAGGGTGCAGAGGCACGTTGTTTTGAGAGGCATTTCTTGGCATGAAAGCAGAATACTCAGAACCATGCATTACATCTTACCATAAACAAAGGCTGGGGCTCATGCATTATTTATTGGCAATAATACTGAAGAGTGCGTGTATAGGACAAATACATTAATCATATGATCATCTGGAGTTTACACTTGCTCATACTGTATCTGTTGGTTTGTTTGTGCACACTGGCTGATGAAGACGCTTATTCGTTTGATCATTACTGCCGGGGTTGTCCATACAATTACATGTGGGAGGATAAAAAATGCAAACATGTTGTTTTGTTTCAGTGCGATGCATTGTGTAATAACATAATCTTTGTTTTGAATGTTGTAATCTACCAGAATTATAGCGAAAAACAACTCATCAAAGAAACAAAATTATCAAAGAGCCAGAATGAAAGTTTGTTTCATGCATCGTCCTCATATTTCTTCGGCAAAATTAAATTTAAAAGGCGAGGAATAATAAAATATGAAGCAAACGGAAGCAACCAGACCTATGGTGGAGATAAAAATTAAAACCCAAACCATTTGTTAATCTTATTGACACTATCTGATTCATTTTGCGAGCAGCCAAAGTAATTATAGCGTCAGAGATATTCTTTATGGGTCCTTGGCCATTACCATGCTCTATAATTAGACAAAACACAACAGCACAGCAGCAGCACCCTGTGGAGCGAAGGGGGGTACTCCCCAATGTCAGAGGAAGAGACCATAAAATACAAAAATAAATGTATAAGAAAAATGAAAGATCCCCCCCCAGCTATCAATCTCAGCCCATGTGTGTGTTCCATTTTTGTATGTGCTGCATCTGTGCATACATGTGCGAAGGTGTGCACGCCTGTGTCTGTACGCAGGGGTTGCGCGTTAGTGTGCTGGTGTGTGTTCACAGATGATCCCATGCCAAAGAGGAAAAATCCTACAGGGTGAATCAATAGATAGTGCTGGATAATGGAGGCCTGCTCAGACAGCTGTGTTCTGCCTCTCTCTCTCTCTGTGCCTGGCTGGCTGGCTGGCTGACTGAGTGGATGACTGGCTGGCTAACAGGCTGGCTGAGGGACTTCACTTAGCCCACGTAGCATCCCACACCTGCCAAGGCATAGCTTGCTATGTACTGGTCAATGGACAACACCCACTCACAGCTCAATTCACACAATAATCACGAATACAGAGACACACACACACACACACACACACACACACACACCGGGGCGTGCACATGTGCATGAGCAGCAAGAGGATGAACACACTGATTAACACTGAGAAGCGTTAAGTTGTAAATGTCGTGGTGGTGCTTCGTGCACACACACACACACACACGCCTCCTGACATTCAGGAATATAAACATATAAGTTAAGTTTAGTTGCACGCACATGTACATGTATAGAAAATACAGGAGAAGGAAATTAAAAGTTAAAACATTGTGCAAGAGAGGGTAGAAGTGTAACATGGCTTATGAAGATACCTCCCCTATTAAATAACAACAATCATACATAAAAAATAATGGATAAAAATGAAGATTGTATAACTGATAAAAAGTTCCAGACTAAGAAGTACTACAGTACAAAATTGTTAAAGATGTACAATTTACAGCATTACCAACAACAACAAAAACACAAACAGATTACAAATAACTCAATGAAGTGTTAGGCCCTGATCACACTAGGTGCGCCGCACTGTCTATTTTTTATTTTTTACCAAATGTCACTGGTAAAAAAAATAATAAAAAAAAAAGCCTGCTGCGCCTTTTTATTGTTGCCAGGCAACCACCCCATCACCTCCTAACATTCCTGTGTGATCAATGTACTGTTTATTTATTTTATTTATTTGACGGTAATCAGTATCTAGTTCCTAAACTGTTCAGGCAGAGGGTACTTGCTGTACCTCTGGTTGAGGGTGAGAGGCAGTCAGTTAATAGTTTGACGGGTGCAAGGAAACATAGATCTGTGTGGGTACACGAGACCACTGGTTGGTCCAGAAGCTTCGTCTCCACGATGGCCATTTCCAGGCGTATTTTAGGATGACTCGGGGACAGTTTGACAACCTGCTGTCTATCTACAAGCTGTATAGCTCTGGGTTTCAACTTGAAGCATTCAGAGTGCTCCGGCAAAAATGTCGTGGTGCGTCCAAACGCAAAAAACGCCAGCGAAAAAGCTTCATTCTCATCAAAATCAAAAAATCGCCTCCAGCTGCTGAGACGCTTTCTGTGTGATCAGGGCCTTAAGAGTCTTTGCAAATAAGAGTCCTTTCAGATGTTTTTTTCAGATGATGATGTAGATGATGACTGTAGAGATGGAAGAAGGTTGTTCCAAAGAGATGGTCCTGTATTCTAATGAATATTGATTAAGAAAAGTCCGACAACATGGAAGATAAAGGTCCTTAAAATATGAGTGGAATATGAGTCAATGTCTGAGGAAGACATTCTGAAAAATGCTCGGCAAGTCATGACTGAGATGTATATATTTATACATGAATACAAAAATCTGGTACTGTATATGTTCACATGACATAAGTTGATATTTTCTAAAGAGAGAAGCAGGTGATTCACATTTTTTTAGCACAGCTTGTCACTCAAGTTAGAATACACGAATGATCAACCAGTGAACCAACTCTACTTAAGATACCAGTTGACTTAACAGTCTTTTTACAGACAAGTTCAATATGGTATTTCCCAGTTAGTTTTTCATCTACTATGACCACTAGAAATTTAATGTGAGGGACCCGAGTTATTTCGATGGTGTCTATGAAATATTTGGCTTTATCTTTGTTATATTTCTTATCTTTTTTTGCAAAACATCATGAAGTTAGATTTTTCTATACTGAGACAGTTTGTTTATCTGATACCATTAAGTAATATATATTAGCTCTTCATTTGCTTCTCAAATGAGTGTACTAAAATTTCATGTGAAGATACAAGACATGTATAATCAGCAAATAGAAGAGGCAGGACATCTTTGCAGACCTTGGGTAGGTCACTTACGTAAATCAAGAACAAAACCGGTCCGAGAATGGAGCCCTGAGGTACTCCACAAAGTAGTTTGGCTCTACTGGATTCATAACTATTAATAGAGACATACTGTTCTCTGTCCAATAAATAATCAAACAGTCATTTTAAAGCAAACACCATGAAAGCCATGTTTCTGTAATTTACAATAAGGATGTTGTGATCAACTTGACAAATCTAAGAATATGTTGACATTGACATTTTTTTCCGAAAACCATATCGATTGCTGTACGGTATGTTGCTCTCATCCATATGCTTTTTCAATCTGGAATACACTAGTTTTTCAAGAACTTTCGAAAAACAGATATAGGACGATAATGATTACATAAGCTGGAATCACCTAATTTGAATTCCGGTATAACTTTTGCTACTTTAAGATCACTAAGTTAACACCTGTTCTGAGGGAATACAGTGCATTTCTCTGCATAGATCTTCTTCTTATTGCACATAAAGGCAACAGTATAAATTTAACTATTTAACAAATCTGTGTTGGAAAACCTCACCCTTGAAATTTCTACCATTACTTAAAAAAATAAATTATTTTGTTGGCAATGAAAGAGGCAATGAAAAATAACTATTTTCTCTGTGTGGCTGTGTTTACGTCTTTTGCTGGAATTGATCAAAGACCATAAAACAAAATCGAAGTAGTCAGACAAATTAGCTGATCCTTAAATCAGCTTTTCTCACAAAGGTAACGCAGGGACAATTCTCTCTCCACCGCTCCCTCTACCAGGCTTCATAATCAATAGCAATAAAAATAAATCCTTTATCTAATTTCCTTAAGTGCACCCTTTATTGATCTACGGTTTACAACTTAACAAAACAGCCAATAAATATTAACAAGCACCAAAGCCCTGATGGAAATTATCAACGGATTAAAGTCATGTATCAAAACATGAATGATAAATTCTCGCACACTTTCTACCCTCTATTAAAAAAGTATTATTTACAAAGATCATCTGACTGAAGCTTTCAATTAAATATCTGCTGAGAGCGTAAAGGCATAAATGATGAAACGGCGCCACAGCAGCAGATTTTCATGTACGATTAAAGCGGGAGATAAAACAAGAACTTATTATGTTTCAGATGAATTTGTACATCCACAGTCCGGTCTGCAGTTTCACTGTTTATCTTCCTCCTTACACTCGTCTCTCCTCTTGGTTTGGAGGTTTCAGTTGTGGTGCCATAACTGATAAAGAGCTGACCAAAAAAATGCAAGAAAATACTCCTTAATTAAAGAGCCATGATAACTGAAGGTTTGTACTACACATCCAAACACACATATTAATACACACACACACACACACACATACACATGCAGAGTAAGACAGCTACTGCAGGCTTGATGTGCTGTGGCTAATGAGAAAGGACAGTGGACCACAGTTAACATGTCTCTTCCTCTCCAGTAAAAATGAGTTCATCGTTTCACATCATTATTCAAATCAAGCCCCTAATTCCTAAAATATTTGCATATTTAAAACTGGCTGGCTTTTTTCTTGCCTCAGGCTGACGCAAGTCGCAGGGAAACAGGGAGGAATGAGAAACGGTTTGCTGCTATGAATACACTGCAGATATCGCTCACATCACATGTAATGCAGCTCACAGACACAATGGTGGAAACCACGACACTTAACAACGTCCCTGTAGGAATGTTTGTCACGGGCCAGCGGAGAGCTCACCTCTAATATTTATAATTCATGATGCGTCAGTTATTAAGTGTCGACGTTACTCAGCTCACATCTTGCTCAGTCATCAGTGCTGACACACTATGACTGGAATGCGTCACATATAGATCATGCCAATTTTCCTGCATTGCTTTTATGAATTTTACAGCAAAAAGGACAACTTGTCCCAACATACTGACTATACAATCCCAAGTATATTGCCAGCTTTGGGTTCATTATGTATTTATCTGTTTGTTAACCATTTAGTTTAGAAATACCCTTCTTTTTGCAGCCCAGGGTGACGACACCAAACATCTTGTTTTGATTGACAAAGAGTTCTTTTTTAAGAATTTTAGTTATTTTCATTTACTTTACTTCTCTTCATTATTTATTGCGGTAGGCATATGTATGTTTGTAAGAATGTATGTATATATAATTATTTATTATTTACATTACTGTCATATCTATTTTATTGGGGTGGAAAGGACATACAGGAGCTACTGTAAAGATTGATACCTTCTTTTTCTTTTGTTTCTATCAGAAGTAGCTCAACTACTGTAAAAGAATATAATTTTAAAATAGTGCTTTCTACTAAGGCTGGGCATCACTTGAGCATGTTCAATTGCAAGTTAAATGCCTGATTCAACAAAAGCGTAATGCAATCACTTAAGAAAAAAAATTACAAGAGAAAAAATGCCCTGTTTTTCTTGAAATAACAAAATTATTATCTGAAATAGAGAACTGTTTTCATAGATTTGTTTTTTTTTTAATTTTATTTAATTAACATCATAATCTGAGAACTGTGAGAAATGGAGCAGATTTTTTTTTTCATGAAAACTATTCTTTCTTCTAATTCAAAGATCATAATCTAGCAGGTTGCTTTTTCGTAGGTAAAGGCATTACGTTTCTGTTCCCCACTGATACCAAAACAATACTTTTTTTTGATCACTTGCTTTGATGAATGTAAACATTCTTTTTTTTCTACAGAACTACGCAAGCAGCTATACTAAACTTTGCCTTAATTAAATACAGTCTGAAAAATAACACTTAAAATCAAATTAATTCAATCCAATCAATGAATAGTTGAATAAGAAGTATGGTTGGGGATAGGGATCCAATGGCCACTTCAACACTTTTTTATCAAATAAAAGTAGTAATAGCGCAATATAAAACTACAATGTTACACGCAAATGTTCTGCCTTCAAAATTTTGTTCGAGTAAATGTAAAGACATCTTAAAGCAACAAAATGCACTTGAAATATCAAAGCAGTAATTTTTCAGAATGGACTCTTTTTAATGTTGTATTTTTTAATTATTGAGTAACTATGATTGATGTTTTAGCTAATTTTAGCCAATGAAATCCATTTGTTAGTAGGGCTGTTAAATATGGAGGAATCAAATATCACAATAGTTGTGTCAGGTTGACCTCAGTGTTTTCACAAAATATATACAAAATGAGATTTTGAAAAAATAATCATCAGTAATATGGATATATGACTAAGTAGTTAAAGGCAAATAATTGAAAAGCTAAAACAGTGGGGCACTTAATTGAAATGCAGCCTTTAAAACCAGGAACAGACAACACTAAGGATATTAAGGATATCCAAAATCTAGGATTATATCTAGTCTCGTATCACGGTATGAATATAATATTGGTATATTGTCTGCTAGATTATGCATCATACGTTATGAACTAATTAAATGTCTTGTGTGAAATCACACATTATAATATGTAAAGTAACTAAAGCTTGACTATAAGTGAACAGGTACCTCAATATTGTACTTACTTGAGTAAATGAACTTTTCATCACTGCATGCCAGTCGTTACTAAAGTTTTAATATACATCCCTATTTTCCACGATTAAGAATTGAAGTTCAATTCTAAGTTTGCTGAACTTGTGCATTAACACAGAGTGAGAGGAAGACATGGGACACCTCGTCCCTGTGAGGCTGTAGATGCAGATCCATCACCTGATCCTCTGAATGGATCTGACACTCAACACTGTGTCACTGACCAACCAAGTCAACAAAGCGCAAGGAACATATGGGTCATATTAGACTTAGCCTGAATGATGCAAAGCACACCGTACAGTGTATTATCCTCAGCTACTAGAGTGTGTGTCTACGTGTATACGTGTCTATGTGTGGACAGCAAGTGCGTTCACATCAGCGAAATGGAACGTCACTGAACCATGTCACTGGAGCAATCAATAGACGCAGACATCTGGTTAGTGATGGTATGTAAAGTATGCATGTGCGTGTGTGTGTGTGGGCGAAGGGTATTGTCCAGCGTCCTCTGAGTCATGTAACACTGCACTGCCTTTGTAACAGAAGAGGAGAGTTCCTGTAATGATTTATTCATCCCAACATCAAAGATACATTCTAGCACAGGTGTCAAAACTCCCATATTGCATGTCATGTCCGCGGAGTGGACTTTGCAATAGATTTTATTCAATTCTGCTTCGTTTTGCAACATTTATTCTCATTCTAAGGAGACCTGCTGCTTCATATTTCGTATATTTTTCAAAAGTAAGCCGCATTACTTTTTGCTCAGCCCGAGCAGCACACTAACCGATGATGCACATGTAACAAACAAAAATGAAATAAAACAAGAAAAACAGAAAACGAGAGTGAGACCGCCCGAGAGACAGACAGATACACATGCACAAATACAGAAGCAGGGAGAGATGAGTGCTAGTGTGAATAGGAGGGAGAGAGAGTATGCTGAATCCCACTCAGACCACCTGCTCATCAGTTCCTCTGGCACAACAGATACTGTCATTGTCCACACAAACACAAACACACACACACACATACTAAGCTCAAATATAAAAATCTCCCGGTGCGCTCACAGAAAGCCTTTCCCAGTCCCTCCCACATCAGATGCTGGGCACACAGACTTGATTTAAAACTGTTAGGTGCCATTCAATATGGGCTTGGTTTGGAGCCAAGCCTCGGACATTTCTCAAAGGTTCTGCTCAGTTACCTGCTCAGTTATTTGTTCCAGCACACTTCAGAAAAGTAGCCTGCGGTGTGTTTGTACGGGCAGTGTCGATTTCCTTACTCGGGCCTTGGTTTTTTGGTTTTTTATTGTTTGGTAGTTGTTGAGGAATTATAATTTGTGATATTTCTGCTTGATTTTATAAAGATTGTTAGCGATCGGGGACAAAGAGGAGATTCTGCTCCGTTAAAGGTTTTGCTAATTAGCAGAAATGTCACGGCTGTGGTACTCTTCAAGCATTTAATACAAAATAAAAAATAAGGCATAAATAAGCCCATTTGAAGGTCTTTTCATTAAGATAATAATGATCTTGATTCGCAGTCTCAATAAGAAATAGTATATACAGCATTAAAACTATTTTGAGGATTTTAATGCATTAGGATATTATGCTGAATATAGTAGGATTGGGCAACACGAAGAATATACTGGATATCAGCGGTTGGCCAAGTACAACACCACATTTGGGCAGGATTTTACTAATTCATTGGTTTGCCTCAAAAAACGAGTGAGCAACCACAGCAAAGGCAGAAGACAGACAGCAGGGAACTGCTTAAAGTCAGCATATTTTCACATCTAACTCATAGAATAAAGGCTTTATTTTGACCACACCAGACTATATGATTGTTGGAACAATGAGAAGCCTAACCAAGTTGGTTGTGGTGAGTTTTATTTTGTCAAATTTGATTAAAGTGTGTTTCATGATGAATTAACAAGTAATTTAAGCTAGTCTTAGTTTGGTGAAAGAGAGAAACTTGAATTCAGAAGGTGTGCAGTTGCAGTTTTCTAAAAAAAAAAAAGAAAAAAAAGAAAATACAGGTAAAACAATATTTTGTGAGCTTATTTTGTTTATTAAGCTCAGAGAGCTTGAGGAACAGGGTGGGGTGGCGCCGCAAAAGTACAGACCTGTGTGAATATATCGGCAATCGCTACTTGTTGGGCTGACAATTAACCTGGAAATCCAGACTCAAATCTAGAAAGATTTTGAGTCTGGCTCTCACCGTTACATCCTTCCTACCCGAGAGGCGGTACTAACTGAGGCATATAGATAGCACGATAGCCAATCAGAGCAAAAAACAAGGTGACATATTCATTGCACAAAGCCACATTTGTCTGCCGAACAGTGGGGCTAAGTGATATATTATGCTTTTGACATATCCCGTCAGGAAAATGGCAAAAACATCCTTCCTGGAAAAAAGGCTTCTAGGGCAGTCTCCTGTTCCTCTCTCAAGGAAAAAGGTAAGTTAGTGTAGTTGGCTTAACGTTTCTTATAAAGCCAAACTGAATGGACGCAGTCCTTCGGCAGCTGCCATTTTTGCCAAGTGGGCTGCCTATGCAGTAGGGGGATGAAAATGCTTTTGAAATTGGTGCTAGATGACCAAAACAGAAAAAGGGCTGTGGCATTCACTTAAGAGGTAGAAAACCTACAACTACCAGAAAGTGCTGCACCACATCGGACTGATAAACATCAAGATGGCCGGGGGCGTCAATGACTCACATGTGACCTTAATGACTCTGAAACTCAGAGCTCACGTGTGACCTTAACGACTCTGTAAAGATTCACACCCTGTAAAGATTCACACCCATACAAAGTTTAAAGCCTACAACTCCAGTTGCCAACAATAAGGCACTTATGATTACCGTGACCTGGACGACTGTGAATCTTCACTGACATTTTGGTTCATATTTGATCAGCACTGCTTAGTTTTAACATACGATCTGTCTTTTCATGACACAGGAAATAATATGATGCCATATTACAGTAAAACAGTGCACTAAAATATGTTTCTGAAGACATTATCGGTGAGTAACAGACAATACAATACCATACTCATGGTTTTGGAGAGATAGCTCGGGGCGGCTCTCTCTTGATCCGCTTCTATACAAAAGTGGCGAGTTACAATCTGTAGTTCGAGCAACAGCCCTACAGTAAATGAGCAGGGGCTTAACATAGTCCATTTACACACACTACTCACATTGTTATAATACAAAGCGGGTTGAAAATCTGCAAAGTATCCCTTTAAGACCATTAGTAAACCAATAGTGAGAGCCATGTCTTAAAGGAAGAATTGGAAAATATCAAAATAAAAAAAAGAAAACTGAACATTTTAGAAAAATACAAAAAAAACAAAAACAATCACCATTTCTGGCATGAACCAATATGTTATACAGTGGAAAACATGGCCTATCTCTGCAATGCCCTGGCTCAATGCCACCTCCCCCCATCTATTATTCGCCGTTGAGGGGATTCCATTGAGGGGACAGGTGCAGCTATGTATCAGCCCCACCCCACAGGGAAAAAGACAATCCACTGTGTACACGCAGTCACACAAACACATGATGTCACACAATATATAACACACACAAGCATATATACAAACACCCCCCGCCCTCACTGTCTGTGTATTGTTTGGTCAGAGTGAGTGTGTGTATGTGTGTGAAAGGGGGGGTACTCAGGTACCCAAGGTAATGGCACCTGGGGTTATTCAGGCCTAAATGGCAGCTCTGGCTACACTGCAGCTCACAAAGTGCCTGTATGAGCACCGCAGAGACTAATGCGCCTGTGCACACAATGTCTCGCTCAACTACAAAGGACAGGTGTGTGCGTGTCACTAAATTGTCCCCCCGTTGTCTGGGCCTCTCCGAGTGGCAGGCCCTGTCCATTAGCCGCAATTTAACAGGATGATCAGAGTGCTTGAAAAGGGCCACATCAAACAGGTCTGGAGAATCCCAGGTGCCCGACGCAAACGCAGGCATCGGCAATAACCAAGCCCACTTACAGGCCAAATGTATTCTGTGAGGGAAATGAAGATGTTCCTCCTCCATCCAGGGCCCTTTTGTTCTGCGGCGGACAGACAGGAGGGATTGTTTCTAAGTTCACATGGTGTCTGGGTGATGAGAGCACTGGGGGCAATTATCTTTCTGAGATGCATATTAATATTTCACTAATGGAAGGTTGATGGTCCTGTTATGGTAAAGTAATAATATACTGTAGAGAGAGCAAGGAATACAAAAGCTAGTGTTAAGTACAAAGGCGAGGCAAAAGCTCTGATCTTGCACTCAGAAATTCACCTTATCTAGCTAGGTTACAGGGATGTGAACTTGCATTGCATTAAGTATGTTCACATGCATGCTAATATTCATACATTATTCCACATTTGATATGGGTCATGTAAACAGCAGATTCATATTCGAAAATGAAGCATTTTCTGAGTAAGACTTGTGGGAAATGCCGGTTATTATTGTGGTTTCAGTAGCATGCACTATATGGTGCATTCAGAATATGAGTCTCAGTTTGAAACACACAACCTCTTATTTGGTAATGGTTGGCTCTGTGCGTTGTCATAGATGCATTGTACACAATCCAACTCAGATATGCATGGGAAGAGGAAGAAACAAAGCTACTTTTAAACTTTCTGAAAGAATTGCATATCAACAGGTGTTTGGACGTGCACGAATATAGCAGCGCTGACCTTGTATGTCAGCGCTGTTACTAGCTACGCTCCTCTGAGTGGTTGCTTTTTAATGTACCCTGGGATTAAACAGTTCAAGGGAAAGCTTTTCATTCTCCTACTCTGCACCTTGGACATGGAAAAATCTTCAATAGATTTAAAATTAGAAACACTTATATCCTTTGATAAATTTAAGAGCATCATAAAGGATGCGCTTGTTTGTCTTGAGAGGCCACTATGTTTGAATAGTTGTTTTATTGTGGATTTTTGAATTATATGTTGTATTTGTTGCATTTAAATGTGTTTTGATGGGCTGCTACCTTGGCCAGGTCTCTTTTCAATCTCAATGGGACTTCCTGGTTAAACAAAGGTTGAATAAAAAAAAAGATACTCGAAATGAAAGGCTGCGTTTGCATGGTCCAACAAGTCCGCTACCAGTTGGAAACTTCTATATTTTACCTTTTACCTATGATATTTTGGCGGGTTAAATGACATGTTAGGGCAGTCGTGGTCGGAGTATGTGCAGCTGCATGTTTGCAGAAGTATTAGTGGAATATTCATTTTTATTTGCCATGTAAACAGCTTAGCAAGAATATTGTCTTCTTCAGAGTAGCGGCAGAAACTGGAATTTTTGTGCATGCTAACGTAGTGATTGTTGTGTTTTTGCTTTCTGGGATCATAGGACATAATGGTCACTACAAGTAACAGCAATAAATGAAGATTTCGGAGCATAGCAGGTAAAGCTGAATACATATATTTAGATAAAGTCCCTTTATCGCTCTCCTTCTCTTTATCTAATTATTAGCCTTGTGTTTGAAATTGGTGAAAACTCAAGAATAATTGTGTCCTGTAATCCAACAAAAACACCAAGTACTTTACACAAGCAGCATTCATAGCATTAGTATCTATAACTCATAAAGCTCTTTGCTCTCAGCACATGATCACATCTCTCTAAGCTTTCAGGGAAAACCATATTTCAAGCTTTCATTTATGTTGGAACGCTCCGTCTTGTATGATATCATTTCTCCTCCCGAATCTAGGGCAAGGCCCAAGCAGGACAGTGAAATTGGGACCAAAAGGACACCACGTCCCAAGTTACCTTGTTGATTTATGACCAGGAGTGTGCCCCAGCGGTGACCTCTATAGGTGTCACCCAGAGAGGGACGCGGCACTCAGGCCGAGATGACAAAGCTTCTCCACGAAGGTTGTGCCCTGCCCCGCAGCCACGTTCTGTGAGACTCATCACAAGCCCCGGACACACTTCTCCAACAGCATTAACTTCTTCTGGGAAAAGTGTGTAGCCGCAGGCCGTAGGATTGTGACACTAAAGCAATCATAACCACCTGCTCGTTGACGTGCCCCAACTGTGCTGAAGTGCACCATGCTCCTTTTTCCACGTTTACTTCTGAGCCAATATTTGTTATGCTTCTCACAGAGCTGATCCAAATCGGCTCACTCATCGGGCCGCTTTAATCATTACATGCTTTAGCAGTTTTATTGCAATTTAAAGAAGAAATCAATGGGTAAAGTCAGCACTACCAACAGCAAAGGTTTGCACTTGCAATATACAACAGAGCAAACACACACAGGAACACCAAGTCACACAAAAAACACCCGAGAATAATAGTGATTTTCTTTGAGGCGGGAACACTCATCACATCTGACCGCAGTATGTGACTGATGAGCTTCAGACACACAGGCATAAAGAGAGGAAGAAAGAGGCAGAGAGCGAGGGAGACTGGGTCCTTTTACACTGACAGGTGTGCAACACTGGCTGGCCCCTTTGAAAAGCATCCATTTCCTTAGCAACTGGACGTCAGCTCAATTCAGCCAGGCGATTTTAGCAGATGGCTTGGTAAATACCTTGCCATGTGTTCCTGAGGAGAAACTATAATGCATCATGACAAAACACACGCACATTCGCCCAACCTCACACACCACACTCACATAATCCAGCCCTCTTTACACCATCCTCCCTCTTCACCCATTTAAGACTCGTTTGTATTCAAAAAGAATTAAAGAGTGTTTTTCCTACATATGTATCAAGGCCTCACACTTTCTGAGACGTTTTTATGGTTTCCAGTCCAAAGTTAAAAGAGAATGCAGTACACAGGCTTCCTTTGTAACAATCAGCTTCAGCCAAAGGTCTCAATTCATTTAATTGCGTAACCATGGTTACCACCATTTTGTACATACTGTACAGAAAACAGCCAAAGGTTCTTCTATTGAAAAAAAAAAAAAATAACTCCAAGGGTAGAGCAAATGCAGAGCCTAACGAAATGCCTTGAACCACAGGAGACACACAATGGCTCCTTTCAACTGACACACTGTGGAGACACGTAAACAAGTCGGCTGATGAGCTGCAGTGCAGAAATGGCATGGAGGGATGTTTAAATGGAGACCTTTACGTAGAGAGACCAAGGTCTCTATATGAAGCACTATTCTTCATCTCCTATTATTCTTTCCCTCCCTCTGCCACATTGCTCTGACCTTGCCATATTATGTTGACAGTCCTCGATGCCGCCCATTACCTTCCCTGTAAACACACAAACATTTCAATCGCCCACTCTCTCGCCTTCGCCATGCTTTCACTCTTGTACTGTTGTTGTTTTCTTTTGTCACGTTCTCTAATCCATTGCATTTATCTTTGCACTTGTCTTTCCCATATTTATCCATCGCTTCTAATTCTTCCTCTTTCTTTTCTCGGTCATGTGTTGCAGCTGCGCAAGGCAGCTGGGACCAGCTGTACAGTTCAGTTCAGCTACAGACCCTGTCATTAACATTAAGCCCCCTGAGTGGCCCAGTGCTGGGGCCTGTGGTCATTGTGCGTGTGTGTGTGTGAGAGACAGAGAGAGTGAGTATGTGTTAGTGTGTCATTCATGCAGCAGACCGGCGGCAAGGACGTCTCAAATAGCTTTTATGTATGTTATTGCATTGGGTCAGATTATGGTGCTATTTAGCCTGTTGATGATGTGATGGCCCAAATCTATCTCCTTCAAAATGTGGTCATATACTACTGACTCAATGCGCCAAATACTTTTTGGAAGACACGAAACATAATGTGCAAAATAATGTATTTAGACGATGATATACTAACTTGTAGCCTTGGAAGTACTGTAGGCTTTCCTACCCGCCCATGCATAGGCTGTTGCAAATAATGGACCTAGCTGTGATGTCACCCACTGGTTTGTGGACTCCCAATTTGAAGCCTTGAGTTTGGCATTTCGGCCGTCACCATCTTGGGTTTTTTTGGAGCCAAAATTGAAGATATTTGGACAAGGGGGAGTAGCTGTGGAAGAGCGAGCGATGGATCTGACTCACAGACTGTGGTGACACCTGACAAAGTGTCCGAGCCTTTTTATACCGAACTTTAAGCCTTTATAAAATGTAAACATGTGAGTTGTATAAAGGTTGACATGAAGGCCATCATTAAGACTAAACATGTTTATATCTGCTGTAAAATTGGACATTTTATCACATGTGTCTACGGGGAGCGAGTCACTTCTAGACCCAGCGTCAAGTGGCCATTTGAGGGACTGCAGTTCTTGTTTCAGCCCTGGAGATTGCTACTTGGTCCTGGACAATAGTAGCAATAGGTCGAAATAAGATTTATTTCATAATGACTACATGATTACTATCTTGTATGACTACAAGATAAAATGCTGTAAGATAATACTAACTAACTGGACATTGGTGGACACTCATCTGCCAGTGACTACCCCATCCTTTGTGAGAGGTTTGGATCGGATTTTCATTTCAGTAATTACCTTCAGGAGAGATGTATTGATCAGTTTGACCATAAAAACAAGGTATGTAATGTCACAAATAAACCACGTCATTTGCTTTGTCTGAGTTTATCAGGAGGCTCGTACTTTCTTCTGAGTATATCAAGTGGTTTATTTCGACGAACCAACATTTTGCCCATGTCTGCCCTGATGTTTAATCTTTAATGTTATTGATGCAACTGTGCCTTACCCTTATTGACTATTTATATCCTTCACATTCATGTTAAGAGTAGCAGAGGACTTTGAAATGAACAAGAATCCAGGAGGTGTCTTGATACTTAAAGTCTTATGGGAAGAACCCCCAGACCCTCAACTTGATTTGTCTCCCCTGGGCATGGGGCCACTGGCAAGGTGTCCCTTATTGTCCCACACTGAAGGTGGCAACCTGGAAGTATCGCTACCTATAGGTAGTAAGCTAGTTAGCCAGACATGCTTATGATTAAATCTGAAGTGTGACATTCATACACTGCACAGACATCATCAGGAGGTGCAGAGCCAAGGACACTGAGGCTTTGCATCCTGCCTCCAACATGTTGTAATGTTTTGGGCACTGAAATCCTCTGTTGGCAAGAGCAGATTACTATTGTACACTACACAAAACTGGATAGTGTTTATCAGAACTATTTGTCATTTTAGTTTAATTTCGGCATGACTATGTAGTCACAGAGATTTAAGATTCTGATTATGCACATTGCATTCACACACACAAAAATTCCTGTGCCTGAATACACATAACATATGTCCATATGTTTGTAAAGTATACAGAGAAATGTTGAGTTCTTCATGCTCTAAATAAAATAAAAACATTTGTGAGTATGGATACAGCCAGTGCAGTACCTGTCTTCATGTCTATGCAGACTGGGGATGGAGCTGGCTGACTGCTGGCTGTCTGTGCGCCTGCCACTGCTACTGTACAGCATGTTAATGCACATGAACAGAGCTTTGTGTCTCCCTCCCTGCCCACTGCCTGTTCACCACTCAGCTCCCCATATGCCGCTCCCCTGCGCTCCTCTCATCCAGCCACTGGGAGCTTGATTAAGCCTGACTTGTCACCAAATTACACACACAAAGTTTACATGCATTCCCCGGCTCTCCAGCTGTTGCAGATTTGTTACAAAGAATAAATCTTGAAGCAGTTGACTGAGCAGGTCTGGGATGTCTGCCGCCTCATTGATAGGGAGAGATGGGAAGAGGGCGGGAGGGAGGGGGGGGGGGACTGAGAGGAAGAGAGACAGAGAGGGAAAGCAAGACAGACAGGCAGAGACTATGTGAGGTTGATTCAGAAACTGACCTCGCTTTGTAACTGCTTTGATTGGTTTTATGAAGCGCCGACGAGCCGAGAATATAGCCAAATAGACTGTGTCCTCCAATTAATTCTCAGATTACAGATAAACAGAATAGGAAAAAAAAATATACCACAATAAAAACTGCTTTATTCCGGCTGTTGCTGGGTGTTTTCCTCCTTGTCCATGAAACCGGGTACAATGCTGCAAATGTGCACAACTGCCTCACAAAAGGGAGCCTACAGGGTCGTATACACTACAGAGAGGATGCAGACACAGACAGTTGATGCTCAAGAGCTTCTGTTTATACTGCACGTGTGAAGTCGGCACCGACCAGACAGCACATGATGAAATTCACATCAAATGGTTCCTCGCAGCTATGTGGACGAGGAAAGTATGATTTGCGCTTAAAGCATGACAGGGAGAGGACTGAAACAAAGGACAATATATATTTAGATATTCTTAATTATATTAATCCCATAGGGCCTTATTCAAACAATCTACTGTATGATCTAAAATGCATGGTGCAGACGCATTTAGAGCGTGTCAAACTCCATTTTTGCTACTTAAATGGCACATAATCTGGGTGCAAAGCAAATTTAGTCCCTTAATTAATCACTAGTCCATACCCATGGTAGCTTTGTCACCTTCTACCTATGCCAATCCTCAATGCCTATGTGCAATTTCACATAGATTGACCACGTGAGTGAGTAGAAAAACGTGGGACAGACAGAATGACTGACTGACAGTTTCTGTGATTATGTACAGCATACCATACCATGATGTAGTCATACCAAAAATTAGAAAAGAAACCCAAAACATTGGGCCACAGGGGGAGCCACAGCGATCAGTCGCATTTTAGCCATTTTTAATATTTTCTGTTGTTATAGCGCCACCCAGTTGCCAATTAGAGTTAAATTTCTCCAGTCACCTTGAGGCGTCCTGTTCTACATATCTAGTAAAAATCGATATGGCGGTTAGGCTAAGATAAGAAATTAGCTCTCTAGCGCCCCCATTTTGTTTGATGGGGTCAGATTATGTGTGGTCATATGCCTACAAAGTTGCGTGGTGATCGGTAAAAGATAAACTTGACACAGAAAATAGAGCTAAACTTTTAGCTTCTGAAAAAATCAATAAGGTAACACTGCTTCTTGTATGTAAATGTGCACAATGCCTCTCTTAATGCGTAGTCAGACAGCAGCTCTGCAGCTCTGCTCTCTGCTGTGGTCACATTTTAGAGAATGTCATGCATATTCTTTCTAAACAATGTATTATTTCAGTCATCAGCAGCCAACCCTGTGCCTCCCTGTGTGTATAACAAGCAGAGTGTACGTGTGTTGTGAACCCGCCTATGCAGATACATCTTACTACCTGAACAATGTGCCCTTTAAATAGCAGGAAAGTACTGTGCTATTCTGACTTTAGATCAGGTTGTTTGTTGCTTTCTGCTGCTTCAAAATAGCAATACACTCACACTGCACCTGACCACACCTCACTGTAAGACCTACACACTCATGGGCGCATGTACCTTTGCAACCTACACAATGTGGGCGCACGCTGTGAAAATGACAACTGTGTGGTTTGAAATTTGCAGTGAGAGCTTGTGCTGTGCACCGCTTTGCACCAGGTATGAGACAGGACCTTTAGCGTTTCACTAGACAGGCAGGGATAACTACTAGGGCAGTTTTAGTGGTCACATTAGACCACATACTTTATATTCACCAGCAAGGTGTCTTTGCAAACACTGACACTGAATATATATCATTCCAATCAGATGACAATTGCAGTCAACAAAAAATAAGACTGCAACTAAGATTAGCACATCAATGAGCTGTCTCTCAAAACTATAAATGCCTTTTACTGCAAAAATGAAACTACTTAAAACAAACATATTCGTATTGGTACCTTGAGCTGCTCTCTCCCTATAAGAGTCCAGATTTTAGGACACTACACTGGATTCAACAGGGAGAAGTTGATGCAAGTTACTGGAGATTTCTCTGAAGTCAACGTACTTGAAATCTCGACATGTTTCCTCTCAATACGCCGTTTTCTTTTCTCTCAGATAATGACACATGATCCTTTTCTTCTCCTGTTTCTCCTCCATCTTTTTATGATTATGATTCCTCTCTTAGATCATCTAAATGGCTGTGGCAGTAATTGCTGTGTGGGCATCATTACCCAAGAAAGCATGAATAAGACACAGTAATGAGCAAAAGCCCCGGAGCTCACTAGACCGTTGATCAATACCATTAAACAATGTGCACTTTGAGCCGAGCTGCGTTCGAGAGCTCCAACACTCAAATGGATATTCCTCATAGCACTAATGGCTTTGAACTAGGCCTCCATTACCATGTATAAAACGCTGCTTATTAACATAATCAAATCTCTCTCTGTGTTTTTTTGCATCGGAGATAATATGAAAAGACAGGAGGTTGCTAATGTAATTAAGCGTATGCTATAATTACTATCCCCCGATCACATGACCTCTTCTCCTAACAAAGCTGAATAAATAGTCCCATTACCCTGACTACTGCGTTGTGATTTGGTGCATCGCCGCTTTACATGTTGTCTGATGTTCGTATGTAAACAAGATGGCTCCAGCACGGCATGCCACGGCATGGATTGCAGTGCGAACACACCAAAAAAACTCGAAGAAATGCAGAAAACAACACAATTCAAGAGGCAAAAGGCAGAATTTATGCCTCAAATTATAAAAAATTCTAACACTAAAATCCGTTTCTGTTGCAGCCAGAACCAGCAGGACTGCAGCAAGGAAAGCCATTATGATCAGTGGGTTTAATTACAAACATTTTAATTTGCATCTCGGGGCTCTATTCATCACATCCATCTCGGCTAGCAGCCCCGTTCTCCCTCCATATGCCCAATAAATAAATAAGAAGCTAAAAGAGATTCTGGGGCCCGAGAAAAAGATTATTATTTCAGTAACAATTACCAGGATGCTAATGGCTATTGTATTGATTGCTCTGCCCTTTGAGATCAAGGTCATATGAAAATGTAATCAAAAGAGCTTTGATAATTCCTGCTGAGCCATGAAATTAGAAAATGGAAGAGTGAAGCCTGGCTGAAATGTCTTACCTCCATTAAACTTGACTGGAATATGTCCCGCCATGTACAGTAAGTACGTACACACTCCTATAAAACTGACTTCCCTCACATCTGATCACTACTGTAACCTCTGTGTTAAGATATGTGGATGTAAACAGAATATTTCAGTCTCTAGATTATCAGAGTTTACACGGGAACACAGGGCTGTGTGTGTGTGTGTGTGTGTGTGTGTGTGTGTGTGTGTATCAGTGTGCAGCGGAGACAATATGCCCGCTAGTGTGTGTTGCATCATCATTAGCGCGCATCTTTTGTGTTGCTCACTAACTTTAATATGATGTTAATGTGACGCTGAGAGCTAATAGTATGATTGATGAGGTCGTGAAACTGATCAGTGAAACTGTGTCAGCCAACAGTCACCAAAAGTACAATGAATGACTGAACGATAACGATGTGCCCTTATGACTGCAGATGGTTCTACTGTACGGCGGAATTAAACAATGGCCTCATAAATAACCATTTAACCCTGGAAGCGTTTGCTGTCATTCACATTTTGAAGTCATTTCCACAACTCAAATGTGAAATTCACTCATTAATTCACCGAGGCAGACGCTCAACCTCGGTATATCTGCTCTGTCAACTCATTAAAAGCACATTCTTTAATAGAGGGTTGTCCTGGAAATGAGATGTGGTTTGCCCATGTATGAAGATTTATGTTGTTTGTAAGTGCAACTACCAGCGCTGGCTGTGTTTCTGTAACGCGGATAATTGTTGTGGTATCACTGTCAGCAACCTGCGGTAGGTAATGTGTAAAAATAAACAACTAAAAATAATTCCCAGGCAGGTAAGGAACATAATTTAGCCGTATGTTTTGACGCACAGCATCTCCTCTAATGCAGCACTAAGAATTCATACACTAAGTAGACGCCAGTCCCAGCCCTGTGCATGCCTATACCCTCCAGACATCCTCCCCCGTATCCCAGAAACCTCTGTGTGTTTAGGAATCAGGCTCCACCATGACTCTGCGTAGCGCCTGGGAAGATAACGCCACACGTCCAAAAATTTCCATCAATGGCGGCTCAACTCCTCCGCAGCAACTCTCTGATAGGTTAATCCCTGTATCACACTTCAGCACCAGTTCACTAAGCGGCTTAAAAGGACACATTAGAACGATGACAATGACCTGCTAATGGTGTTACATTTCTCTGAAGCATTATGAGCTATCTTTGTCACGTTTATCTTATAATGAGATCTGTCAATTGGGGGGAAGAAGATCCCATGCAGCAGCCAAGGACGTTGATATTTCACATAATAAATAATGACCTAGAAAAGGGAGAAAACAAACCTTGATCCCTCTCCCCTGATCTGTTTTCTTTGCAGGCGACAAAGCGGGCAGCCCCACGGAGGCCTTGGAGCTCAGTGTCACCATTTAGATTACTGGCTGCCGTGCAGACCCGAGTCCTCAGGGCCACCACAACACCCCCAACCACACCATGTGTGATTGATGACTGCCGGTTCCCATGGGCGCTTTACAACATTTCCTCAAGCAATGTCCCCTGAAGAAAATGTGCCATAATTCATCATGCTATTACTGTACCAAGTCCAAACAGTAATTTCGTCCCCTCTAATTTCATTATGGTGAGCATTTTTATCCTCCTGTATGCTTTTATAATAGGGAGAGCACATCCAAGAATATGTTGCCTTACAGTTGGTCACTAATAAAGATTCTATTATGGGAAAAGGTATTTTAGATATCCGAGTAAAGACTCTCATCTACAGATGCTTTCTTAATTATGGCTAAATTCACTGGAAAGTCCTAATAACTGTTTTTGCTAAGTAAAGCATCCACAAATGCATTTTGAGATAAACATCAGCTGATTCATAACGTGCTGCCATTTCCACATCCAAGTGTTTCTGCGAAATGACCATTTTGTTTAAACATTTGCCTTTATATTCCTCCATTTTGGCCCAGTGTGTAAGATGAAGGGAGATATACTGGAAGAAATGGAATATAATATTTATAACTATGTTTTCAGGCATTTAGAATCACCTGAAACTAAGGGTGCTTTCACACCCAACCTGTTTGGTTTGGTTAAAATGAACTCAGGTTCATCTGCATGGTCAGTACGGCTTGTTTTGGCTCGTGTGAAAGCCATCAGTCGAACCCTGGCATGGACCAAACAACTGGACCGAGACTGCTCGAAAAGATGGGTCTCTGTCCGCTTCCAAACAGACTCTGGAGGCAGTATAGCAGGATATCAACAGCTACACCAATAATAAATCCATCTGCTGATCGCGAAATCTGTCCACGATCACATAACTGATCCTGATAAAGGCCATGTATATCCCACAGCCTATCCATGCTAATGCATACATGTAACCGTTGTAACACATATGCACATCAGTGAAGGTATTCCCCTGATTCAAAAGCTAAAACTACCGTCATCGCATCCGACTCCATGTACTTTGTTTGTTTATTCAGTCCATTAAAAAGTGTGTGACAGTGATCCCACTGTATTAATAAGCCCCGAATCATTACTGTACAAGAGCCCCTCTTTTCATGCTGTCTGCATGATAGTCATTATTCACAACATGCAATTGATTTGCTGTCTAATAATAGCCCACTAATAATGCTCACAATCAGTTACTTCTCTATGAGCTCTTTGGAAAACTAAAGCACATAATATGAACACTTAAGAAGCATTAAAGTGCTGGTGTATAAACTTCTAATGATGCAGCATGACAAACGCCAAAAACTGTCCAATAATCGAGTCACCTGTCAGTCAGTACAACTTCATGTTTACTCCTCTTGGTTCGTTTGCAAAAGCACAACACTATTTTTTCCCTCTGGTGCGACCAAATGAACGGAACTACAGGTGTGAAAGCACCCGAAGAATCACTGTGTATTTGTTACCTTAGAATGAGCCATTGTGGTGTCTTCAAACAGAGCGGGCCCTCTTCCACAAAGTCCACCATGTTGTTTCTGCAGTAGCACAGAAAAGACAAATCAGACACTGGCTCTAAATAGGATCATTCTCATTCTTGCATTTCCCCATTGGCCATCATAGTTCTCCTCCATACTCGGCACATGAGCGAAGTTTCAGTTGGTTGCAATCTGCAGCCCTTACTGATGCCACTAAATCTTACACACTGGACCTTTAAATAAAGATTTTTTCCAACCATTTTTGCACAGAAAAGTTGACATTTAACTCTAGAGTGGAGTGGACTGCGCTGAAAAATACCGTAGATGCAGTCAAATAGGACTTACTTAAATTTTTACATCCCAGCAACATTATATAGAGTAGTTCTCTTTCTGCTGAGAGGGACCTGTAACAAAATATTTGTCGACACATGTTGGAAAATTCTTGAGAATATATATATATATAAAATCTTTTTCTTCTATTTGTTCCCCAGTTAGCCCATTCGCCTTGGGATAGAAGCTAATGTGGTAACAATAAATAATGGCTACAGAAAGACATTGTTTACAATTACTTGCTTATTTGAATTTCATATTATGTTTGTCTAAGTTTCTCCTTTAAGGTTTTCTTTGGGATGTGATGATGGTGCTTGTGGATGTTTATTCTGTTCATTCGAAATTACCAGAAATTCAATACACATAATGTGGAAAAAGAGGAAAAATTATATTTTTTTGTAGTGCATTGGCTGATTTCTCGTGACCTAAACATTCCCCAGTCTACAGCAGTGATACTCATCTTACAGCCTGCAGGCCAAATCTGGCCCTCAGTTGGGTGCGGAGTGGCCTGCTGACCAATTCACAATTAAAATAAATTGGGATTTTTTATATACTGGATGAAAATAACATGCCAGAGTGCATAACAAAGCATCAACATAGAGTTTGTTTTTCTGACCCCCTCAACGGAGGTCAGAGCTAAGCCCCCAGTGTCCCAAAATCCCAGTAACGCCCCTGTGCACACTTGATCTATGTGGAGATGGTGTCACTGGATCTGCTTATTCATTCAGTTTATCTGATACATATTAGTATTGTTTTGTTTATGAACTGGCCCCTGGAGTCCCCTGGAGTAGTCCCCAGGTAAAGCACGTTGAGTGTCCCTGATCTATAGTCTAATGTTAGTAGCTAATTCAGGAAACTGAAAATCATGACTTTAATGACATAAAGGCAGCTAACAAAGGCAATTGAAAATAACAGTTCTTGCTTAAAGTCAGTTAATACACTGATGCATAGCTGTGGAGAATTAAATGGACAATATAAACATACTAATGCCAAAGACCACTGATGTGTATCTTACTTTGCATGAATTTTACAATCTTATTTTATTTAAGCGCCCAACATAAGCAACAGAGCGACTGCTCAGAGAGAGTAAACAGAAAGCAGAGTTATGGGAAGGAGTGGGAGGAGAGATTGATGGTTGAAATGACCGAGCAAAACCATGTCAATTATGCATCATGTTTTTTACATGTCCTCTGTATATTAATTATTCCGTCTTTGTTATGCATTTTACGTGGGTTACTGCACAGTAGCAATTAACTTTGCTCAAGCAACCATTTGGGTGATTGAAGAACAGACTTAATGGGATGAGAGGACTTTGTTGTCTTGTTCTCTCTCTCTCACACACACACATACACGCACACACACACGTGCACTGTACACAAGGTTAAGACAAGACACATTATCATTAGTTCTCAACATTATGTATCACATGTCAGTATGTTTGTGAACATCCATTTGAAAAGTAACACATACTGTATGTGCACACGTATGGATGCACATACAGTAACACACACACACACACACACACACACACACAAAGGAAACATAAATAAACACACTTACCCAGACAGTAGTATCACTGTCTAGGACACTAATCCAAAAAGCGCTAAGCTCTATTACTTTTAATTATTCCTGACAGCCTCTTGCTTTAATCTACACAAAGCACGTGCAAACGAGCTGTTACACTCTGCCTCCAAGAAAGGGGGACAGGAGAGGACGGCAGGCTGCCTGCCTGCCTGCTGAGAAGGCCTTCTCTGTGCATGACATGGACATGGGCTTCGGTGACCCGGCTGGCGCTCGCCTACGTCTCCTCGCCGGCTGAAGGCTCTGGGGCCGCCATGTGGCATCTGCTGCCATGGGGCTGGGCACGAGGCTGGGGCTGGGGACTGGCCCTCTGTTCACCAGGCCTGTCTGTAGAGCTGTAGCACATTTTCTGGGACCTGGCGCCCGCGTTACCAACCAAACCAATTCTACAGAGGAAGTGGCAAGGTCACCCCTCGCTCTGCCTGAAAGACCTCCACCTGCCACATTCTGCTCGGCTGTCATGCTACACGGAGAGGGGTGGGGGTTGGGGTAGGGGGCACTTTGTTCAAAATTCAAAAGGTAATCCATTGTGCACACTGTCTCCATACAAAATGTAATTCACTGCCGTGATACTTAATACATAAATAAACAATGTGCAAATTATGTAAAAAGCATTCTTCATTAGAGAAGCCAGGAATTTTGTGATGCGTTAGCGTCATCTAACTATAACCTGACAATTTAATCTGAAAGCACAGAATCGACTTCACACTGGTGCTCAACGGCTCATCATTTATCATGATCTGAGTGACATCTATAGTCTGATCCAGCGTGGTGAAGTTGGTTGATAGAACGCATTCATAATGGTAGCTATTCCCTGGTGAGGGAAGGGGGCGTGTTTACCCCTGAAGGTTACTTCTTGTAAATCCTTGCATAGTTTATTCAAATAGTGCCCTAACCATGGTCTCCAGGATTCTCCCCTTACAGCAAGCAAAGCATGACCTTTACATTTGACGCTTGACAGTTCTTCAGATTCGCCCAACCAGAACAGATTAATGCATATTTATGTGTTTGGTACTGAGCAGTGGATGCTCTTTATCTCTTGGAGAACAAAAGACAGAGGGCTCTTTGCAGACACACACGTGCGCACAGTATGCATCCATAAATGTAAGTAGACATCAACATTATCTGCATACTGAAGATTTGACCTGGCAGGAACAAACAATGCTGAGATATAACATAGTTGAAAATGTGGGGTATATAGTAAAAAATAAATATGATAAACTTACTGAACCACACACAACTAAACCCAGTTTTCATTGCTCCTTCCTTGTGTTCATGTTGCCATGAATAGGTGGCATAAAGCAGGTATGGTTTCTACATAGTTGGTCCATTTTACACACTGGCACCTGGTCGGGGGAGGATGCAGCCAAGATAATCTATTTAGATTGGCCACGTTGAAGGCTGTCATTTATCATGAGCGTATAGCCCCTCCTCAGATGGCAGTCTCGCTGCTCCAGCCAACCAGAGTCGAAGTCCAGTGGCCTTTACGTCTGTCACAGCACATGGATGACTGTGAATCTACCCCGTCTGGTCGGAGGAATAAAATTCCACAGCTCGAGGAAGGCCCTGGCAGACATGAAGATTTCACTGAGACAACATCGGCCTTCTTTTTCTCAGTCAATGCCACTCCTTGAAAAGCCCATTCCCCAGAGATTGAAAGCATCTGTATTTAAAAATACCATGGCAGAAAATGCTTCTGCTGTCACACTCTGCTATAAAAAGGGGTTGCATTTAAACACAATAAAAGGAAATTAAAGATGGATGAGAAAAGGCAGACGTGAGGTTTTACACTCAACACTGCAGAAAATAGCAAGGATATTAGCCCTCGTATTCTAGCCTCTGCTGTTATATTTGTGCAATGGGTGAATAATTTATTTCCATGCTCGTGTTCATACGCCCTCTTCATGCTGTGTGTATGTTTGTGTATGAGGGAGAGGGATAGACACACACAGAGCATGCATGTCAGTGTGTTTTACGCTCATCATCGTATAGACTCAAGGTTAGCTGGGTAAGGTCCAAGGAAACAAGGTGCAGCAGTCTAAACACAGGCAGCCTTTCACCTCCAGCTTATCAAGGTCTGAGATGAGAGGCTGGACAGAATTAGAAAGTTAACCTCACCCCCTCCAGATAGAAAGCACCGGGGAGCCAATGCAGAGCTCACATGCAGCAGCGGTAGCCCTGTAGCTCTCATACATAATGTTAGCTATAACATAATACAGCAAAGTGGAGCAGGTATTGAAGGAGCAGTTGTTTAAGGAATAATCATTGACAAATGGCTTCCAGTAGAAGCTAAAAATGCAGATCACGTACACTTTCACAAAAAGCTATTCCTGCAGAACAATTCTGCACCATTACCGAGCCACCCACTACTTGGACGTAGTAACCTCCACGCCTCAGTACCCGGAGTTCTCTGGCGCAGCGAAAATCTAAGCGGCCACATGTGTGGGAGCGCAGAAATAGTGCACCATTAAAAGGTCCTGACTCACCTTGTTTTAAGTGCAAGGTCTAATTGCCAGCCTCTTTTCCAGAGGGCCAGAGCAGCAGCTGGCAGCAGGCTGTATCTACAGGGATGGCCATTAACGACGGTGCAGCTAGCAAAGAAATAAGGCCTGCAGACCCTGGCTCCCTCGCAGACAGTCGCTCTATTCTGAGACGGGCAAACACCACAGGAGACAAATACACTGAGAATGCCCTCTGTGACTTCTCACCATACGTTTGACTCATAAATGGTGCTATTATTCCAGCTCCGCTTCGGTCAATCTTAAAGTGTCTCATATAAAAGGAGTCATTATTCAGTATGTGGTCCCTGCTTGTTTAGTAATTCAAATTAGTAACTCTTTAGCCCTGCGCAATCCCCCAGAGACTCATTTCAGCAAGATATTAAAAGCAGTGATAAAGATGAACAGCAGTGTGTACTTTCTTTTTCAAGTGATGCATTGTTGCTGTTAAAGGTTAACAGCTGTAATGAAGCTTATTTTAGACAAACCAAACACAGGAATTTATATGAAGTGCAAAGTACAGCGTGTTCTCTGAGGACTATCTCTCACTTACTTTCTCTTCTGTCACTTTTTGCACTGGGTGTGTTGGAGGTGTTTGAATGTTAGATGCAGTCAGATACAGATGAACAATGAGATGATGCTAGATTGTTCACAATAGACTGGATGTGTGGACAAAGAAAGAGAAAAACACAGACAGTGGACGGTGGTCCATGCTTCCAGTAAAAGCACAAATTATTTACAGTTTCAGGTACAGTACTTTGTGTTCAGGGCACGGTTGGCCGAATGTACAAGGTTTATATACACTCCAGAGCCTCCAGGGTCTTAGCCCACAATTCATAGCGGACGCCTCCTTAGGGCACAGCTGACCACATACACGTCAGGAGCGGGAGGCCGTCCCACACAGTGCAAACACAGCACACTGTTGCCTTTCTTTCTCCGCTGGCCTCGCATGGCAAAAACACCCAACACGGAGGTGCAACTGACTCCCACACTGGCTCGCTTACTGTCTCACCTACATGCACCCTCACTCAATTACTCTCATTCCCAAAACAGCAAACCCGCATGGAGGTTCTCAAGGAGGGTTTCGGCAACAGTGTAAATGACCCCAGTTTAGAGATGCTTTACTCCAGCTACTTAATCTAACTTCTGCCACACTGCAGGTGGGCTGAGAAAATCTCTTAGCCTGAAAAAAAAAAGAAAGAAAAAGAAACTGCACAGATTTTAAACCTGCGTACGTGGTTTAACAGCAGAAGTGCTGAGACTCTGTCCAGCTGGCCTTGTAAAAGTCACAGGCACCAGTGAGGGCTAGGACAACGCCATTTGTCATAACGTCAGCAAATTCAATAATTAATGGGCCGTATCCTATCACAGCTCTCCAGTTTACCCCCCCTCAGTCTCAGTTCTCTGTCCCCCCGTGTTCAGGAGCATATTGTAGTCTCTCTCAGTGGTCTACCATGTTTAATTCCTCATCATTAAGAGATGTCCAGTTGCACCCAGACATTTATTTGCTCACAATGACAAATGTACACACACTGTTTGCATTCACATGGGCTTCACGTGAAGCATCCATCCCAGAGGGAACCAGCATGGGAAATGCAGTTATTGTCATAATCTGCATGTGCTTTGGCACAGAGGGTGAAAACCTTAATGTTTCTTTGAATTAGTTTACTCTGCTTGATTAATACGATGTGATAATGAATTAATTTTAGTTCGGATTTAATTATATACAGATAGCTGGGCCTAAAATAAGAAAAAGATACGTCTGATACACATTTTCACCACTGAGAATGTGGATGTATGTGTTTGCGCGGGTCTATGTATGTGTGTATGCATCTGTGCACATGAGACTGAGCGTATGTGACCCTGGATTTGATCAGCTGTAGCAGGCTCTGTGTTTACAAGGCCGAAGGAACAATGACAGTGTGTGATTAGGGGCAGGCAGGCCAACAGGGCCCGTCCCAAACACAGCTGGCACCAGGGGACTGCGAGGTGAGCTGGGAACCACCACATCCCTTTTGATTAATGTGAGAGTGAGCGTGGGAGACTGGGAGGATGGCGGCACTGTGCCCCGCTCTGCTCTGCTCCTGCCAAGGAGGTGCATGTAGGTGAGGAAGGTCCACCATTGGCCCACATGTCTCACTGTTGAGCGTGTGTGTGAGTTGTGATGTGGTTGACAGTGGAAGGGAGTTGTACATGTTTAATTAAATCTC